>CM038794.1:287840096-289223966 GCA_021764765.1 Vicia sativa
TGTTAAAATTTTGTACTTTTTCCAAACTTCATGGCATTTTTTCACATAGTTCCACTTTGATTTGGAAAAAACTGAAAACATGATAGTTGTATCCCTTGAAACAAGCTTTCCAAAATGTCCAAGAACTCTCAAATCCATGGAGTCTAGCTATACTTTTGAAATTGAAACATAAGGCTCCATAACCATGGATTTCAAGGTCAAAACTTCAAGATTATAGGTCATTTTTTGATTTCTTCTTCTAGAAGCCATGCCACCTTGCCAAATTGGGATAAGAACTGATAAAAATCAGTGAGAAGTAATTATGACAAGTTTGGATCAAGTTGAATATTTTCACACATGGTTAAAAAAGGAAGTTTCCTTTTCTTTTGCAAAAAGACTTCCTTGCCCTCTAAGGCAAGTTTGAATTACCAATGCCAATCTCTTTGCCTAACATTTCAGAAACCTTGGCCTATAAATAGAGGCATCATTTTCAAATTCAAATACACCAAACCCATGCAAGTACATGCGTTCACTCTTCATCTTTGAAAATTCATGAATCATAGTTCAATTTGTGAAAACTTGCAATTTTGAAAACTACGAAAATTGGTGTCTAATATGTTTTAATGTCCATTTGAAACTTGTTTGAAGCTTAAGATTAACACAAATCAAGCTAAAACTCAAATTACATGCCATGTTCATCATTTGCCAAAGCGCCTTATCACTCGAATTCATAGTTTTGCTCGAGCATCTTGAGTTTTAATCATTCAAACTTCATCCATATACATCATAGAGATGATGCAGATCATGAACAACAACTAACACCTAACCCGAAATCCAGTTTTTGAGCTTATGCAGGTCGACTTGGGTAGAGTTCCGAGCATTTAGAGCGGTGTGATCATACACCTTCCACCGGTGCTCAAACAATCCTCAAACCACAACTGGAAGCACTCAAATCCAGAATTCGATTCCAGCTTCAACAGGTAAGAACTTGAAACTCGAACTCTATGATTCCTTGCCTCATATCAAAAAAGCTCTTGGCCATTTGTTTTCTGCACCCTACACGACCATTAACCCTCAATCAATTGGAAAAATCATCCATCATACGCGATTTCAATTAGGTTTTTCAATTCTAGGGTTCTTCGTGATTTCTGGAAATTCAATCATGTTTAACTGAAAATAAATGAAATTAATGAGCATCATCATGTTCCTTGTTAAAATATGACCAAGTTTGATGTTTATATCATTCGTTTTCATCAAGAAATAAGAAATCCATGGCTGGATGAAGGATTGAGGAAGATGAAGATGAGCTGCGCGCGTTTTTCAAATTTAAATATCCAGTTTAAAATATAATTTTATGGTTTAAACACAATACACGGATGTATTTCCCAAGTTTCACTCTTAAGTCTTTGTCTTCAACCCATCAGGTTTTTTTCAAGCCTCCCATGGACCATTTTTTCAAAACTTTTGTTATTTTTACAAACTTTGACATTATTTTTAACCAAAAAACTCTTTTGAGGTGATTTTTGTACACTTGTCAATTAATGTATCTATTTTATGATAGTGCAAAAATTTTCAGAAAAACTTTTTGATTATGTTTTAATCGAGCGAAAACGACACTTGGCACTTTTCAAAACCACTTTAAAAGGTGAATTTTTCAAACTTTCAATTCGATTCTTTTCAAAACTTCTTACAAGTAAACCTCACATTTCAAAAACACTTTCAAAACCATTTCTTCAAAACTTTTTTCATCAAACTTACATCTTTTCCATGATCGATCCGATTAAACGATAAAACCGCTTTCTCGAATTTCTTAAACGGGGCCTTGTGTAAGTCCCAAAACATTCTTTTTATGTACATATATTTCTTTGTACATTTTTTTATGTACACATCTTTTATCTGTACATAATACAAGACAAACTTCTTCCGTTTGTTTTCATTTTACGCATACCATTGGTATTGAAATGGATTGGTTTTCAAATTACATGGTGTAAGTCCCAAACCAACATTCTTTATGTACATACATATTTTCCTTGTACATATCAAATTCTTGGCTTTTCAAGATGTATTTGATAGATCCATCTTGGATATCAACATTGTAGTGTGTACATATGTATTGTCTCAAACGACGAGCAGCTCTAAAGCGTTTTTAGAGAGTACCACTTTGATGGTGAACTTCTTACTTAGATAGTAGATTGCATGCTCCTTTCTTCCCGCTTCATCATGTTGCCCCAAAACACAAATGTGAGGTACATTATGAGAGGTCTTCGGCAGTGGTATCAAGATAGCGTGTTCTTGGTACTTTGATCTTGTCAAATGCGACAATTATCATTCCATACAATGGCTTGATCTTTCTTCAACAATTTGAACAAAGGTTCACAAGTAGCAAATGTGATATGAACGAGATACATTTAAGAGGTTTCGCGGTCTTGATAGGCATTTCTTGAATAACTTTCACTTTATTATTGATATCAATGGCTTCCTCTGAATGGACAAGTACAGAGTTATTGTTATGACCAAGAGTTTGTTAATCAATCTTTCAATCTTTTGGCTTGAAGGTGCTAATCATTTGGCGATCATCCATACCTCAACCGGATCATCATGGAAAAGAGCTACCATGGCTCTTTGATAAGTCCTTTTTCAATGGTGTGCTTTGTAACGATCATATACCAGGACCAATCTTTTCATTCGATTGCGGATTTCTGATTGCCCGGGCCATGACAAAATGGTGGTGGGCTATCGTGTGTCATCGAAAAATGTCCAAATGAGTCGGTTTACATCATCCTTCTGACCGACACGCGGAAACAACACACTTACGATCTTGTTAATCTGGTCGTCCTCTTGCTTTGCGGGCTTGCGGCTTTAGCAATGTTAGTTGTTCATATTGACACGAGGCAAAACATAAAATCTCAAAGATTTCTTTTTATTGCCCCATTCAACTTTGACTTCTTTGAGCTCCTCTTCATTACCCATTGAGTTCTTGATGAGGTTGAATCATCTTCTCCTCGTGCTCAATCGACGCGCTAGCTCTTGAGTTCATAGTCTTTCACCTTCATCTTGATTGGTTGATCGGAAATCGAAAAAAAAGTTAAAGGGTATGTATAATAAGCTGTGATCGCATAAATGATTGATTTTATCTTTTAGATATGTATGTTCATTTTAGCGAAAATAGTGAAAAATGTTGTTGTTTTTATTTATTTATTTAAGATGCACTGGAAAGTAGTGAAAACAACAAAAGAGATCTCAAACTGAATAACAAAATGCGCTTTTTATTGAAGATAAAAGTTCAAGCCCTACAAAGCGATCCTTTGTGCCTTGGGCAGAGCACAGGATTTTTAATTGAAAACAAGAAATTACTTTGAAAACGAAATGATAGGGGTAACATCCTTGACGCTCCAATTCTTGAGTGCCACACCGGGAGGAGTACGGAACACCATTTGGGAAAGCTCCACTGCATGCTCATCATCTTCAATGGCATTGATAGCCTTTTCGGAGCGGAAACCTTTTGCAACAAAAACATCCTCTAGACGAAGGGTCTGTCCTTTTCCCATCTCTGAATTTCTGTTGACCCCGGAGTATGATTGATAGCCAAGTCCGCCCTTGTCCTTCTTTTCCGCAACATTTATCACTGTACCCCAACCTTCAGGGTTTCCGGCCTCAATGAGAGCCTTGACGTCTTGCCAACGGGTTATATTACCCCTAGGTTTTTCAACAGTCTTCACTTCCTTTTGCACATTTCCGACAATTTCTAGAGCTTGAAAGAGGGTTTCGTGCACTTCATCTCCTACATCCACATATTTGAATTCGACACATGGTGACTAGATAGTCCTCCTCACCACTAACTTCCACAATCTGGTTGTTTAACAAGAACTTCAGTTTCTGATGTAAAGTTGAGGTGACCGCCTTTGCACTATGGATCCAGGGTCTTCCCAACAAACAGCTATAAGCTGGAAAGATGTCCATCACCTGAAAAGTAATATTGAAGATTTGAGGTCCGATGAGCACTGGAAGATCAATCTCCCCTATCGCCATCCTGCGCGATCCGTCGAAAGCCTTCACAATTAGGGAGCTAGGTTTCAAAATTGCCCTTCTACCTGTAGCTGAGCCAATGTCGTCTTCGGATTACGTTCGTGAGCTGTGTCAACTAGAACTCGGCAAGAGTTGTTCCACCACATGTAAGAAATATGAAGAGCCATATTATGACTACCTCCATTCGAGGAGATCGTC
Source organism: Vicia sativa (assembly GCA_021764765.1). NCBI lineage: Eukaryota > Viridiplantae > Streptophyta > Magnoliopsida > Fabales > Fabaceae > Vicia > Vicia sativa. The sequence goes on from CM038794.1 coordinate 287,844,300, forward strand.
GATGAATGACAAACAGCTGCCATCATTTAAGTTTGAAACTGCCGCATCTAACTGGTTGATGGTGATATCTTCCGCTACGTACGAGCTATCAAGAAATTTCAACAGTGCCACCTTGTGGGCTTCAGAACTTCTTAGTAGAGACAAGATTGAGATTTTCGCTGGGGTCTGACTAAGCTGATCCACTACCTTGTAATCACTCCTTTTGATTATTTTTAAGGTCTCATCACCTGATTTAAAGATATCCTTCAGCTCTTCTGCACCCAAATCGGTAGCTCCAACCTTCTTTGGAGGAATATCTGACACTTTTTCGGCACCTCTATTTTTCATTAAATCTTGATGATAAACTCGACCGCTACGGGTCATACCACTTGGACCGGTGATGTTTTCAACAGTAGTTTCTTCCAACACCATTGGCTTGCCACCTACGACAACTTCAGGTTCATAACTCCAAGGCACAGCTCTTGTATTTTCATAGGGGATTCGGACAGGAGGATAAACCGTCATTGGCTCCACTGCCGTAACCGGCTCTTCTTCTTGGATAGGAGATATATGAAGCCTCCTATTATTGATGAGTGGGACCACTACATCTACTTCCATTTCTGCGGGAGCTCGGCTAAACTGGACCAAATGCTGGTACATTAATCCTTGCAAATACTTTTTAAACTTTTCACAACATTCTGGGTTGTCTTGGCAAATCAGACAGCCCTCGTGACCTTCTTCCACCAAATCGGCCTTCTTCAATTCTTCCAAAACCTTCTTCAAAGACACTTTCAACTGCCCTACCTCCATGACCAAACTACTTTCTTCAATTAAAGCGTTCACTGATGATGTCCCATGCCTCGGCAATGGATTGTTAGCTATGTTAGGAACATCAGCGAAAGTCAACAACTTCCGGTCAATTAATTCCTGGACTTTGCATTTAAAAGCGAAGCAATCCTCTGTAGTGTGCCCTGGAGAGTTGGCATGGAAAGCACATCTGGCATTCTCGTTAAACCAAGGCTTGGGAGGCCCTGGAACCGGCTTCAATTCTCTTGGTATCACCCTTCCATCCTGGATTAAATACGGTAGTAGACTTGAGTATGTCATAGGAATAGGTTGAATTTCTTCTTTGGTATATTTGTGATAGTGTGGACTCCTTTGTTGGACGAAGCCTTTGTTCTGACTCCTGATTTGTTGTTGTTGTGGTTGTTGTTGTTGAACTTGGTTCGGTGGAACTTGAGTTGAGTACTGTATTGGTATTTGCATTGGCTGTTGATACGGCATACTCGGATATTGCATGGCAGCCACATAGGGATATGACATATAGGGGACCTGGACAGGAGCAGATCTAGCTGGTGATCTACCCCTTCCTCTTCCTCTGGCTCCAAATACAGCATTGGTTTCAGCCTCTTTTCTCTTGAAACCATTGAACACCTTCTTTACAGACGGTCCTACATTTCCTCCGGAAATTTTTCCGGTCTTCAATCCTTCTTCAATCCTCTCACCCACCATCACCAGATTAGAGAAATCTGAGAAAGTGCTTCCAATCAACCTTTCGTAATATTGTACGGGCAATGTTCCCATAAACAAATCATTCAGCTCCCTTTCGGCCAAAGCCGGTTGCACCCTCGAAGCCACTTCTCTCCACCTCTGAGCGTATTCCTTAAACGATTCCCTTTCTTTCTGTGACATGTTCTGAAGCTGTACTCGGTTGGGGGCCAAAGTAGTATTGAAATGGTATTGCTTGAAGAAAGCGCTAGATAAATCATCCCAAGAGCGGATGTTCGTCTTTTCGAGTTGCATATACCAATCTAAAGAAGCCCCACTGAGACTATCTTGAAAGCAGTGGATCATCAGCTTGCTGTTTTTGACATGTGCCGCCATTTTGCGACAGTACATTCTTAGATGGGTGTCTGGACAGCTCACCCCCTTATACTTCTCAAAATCCGGCACCTTAAATTTTGGCGGAATGACCACATCGGGTACAAGACACATATCCGCGGCACTCAGGCCAATAACATTCTTCCCTTTCAGCTCCCTTACTTGATCAGCAAGTTCCTTACACATCCTCTGGGCGGCCACGTCCTGGAAAGGAGTTGGGTTACCCACAGGTGCCGCATTCTGATAGAATTGCCTCATATACTCATCTTGCTGCTCTTCCTCACCTTGAGGAGTTGTTGACCACAGATGCTCTTGTCCATCCTCTTCTTGTCTTTGCTCATCACTTCCCATGGCTCGGTTAGCGACATGAGCAGCAGCGTTTCCTTGATTCTCTACTCTGTTGACGAAGTCAGCTGACATTCCACAGAACGGCGGATTAAGTGCTTGCACTCTTGGAAACGGAGTATCACCTCGGAGAGTCCTCATATTTTCGATGACGACAGGAGGAACGACAGCAGCTGCATTGTTAGATGCGTTGTTAGCTGTGTTGTTAGCCGCGTTGTTAGCTGCAGCTACAGCGGCGGCAACCGAGGCGGCGGCGGCGGCAGCAGTGGCGGCCCTTTCTTCCTCCCTTACATGCTGAGCTGTAAGCATTTCCATCAACTGATCCATCTTTGTCTTCAACGTATCAATATCATCCTGCATGGCCGTCTGGTTCGTCGCATATTGATCCATTGCTTTCCTTACGTTAGTCCTGGTTTCGTACGGGCTTCGGATGTTCAGCTTGAATCCCTGGTGAAATGACACGTAATGAGCTCGGCGTCCCCTTTTTAAATAAAGAAAAATGCATGATTATGTATGATTAATGCAAAAATGCTTATGACCGTGTTTCCATTTCCGAGGATCCTTATCGGACTCATTCACTGATAAATAATTAGCACACACACATGGATAACCGGCTCCTTCATTCAAACATAATAGTCAAAATACAAACATTAGTCTTTGTGGAGAAATTAAAAAGAGCAAGACTCGCAGGTCTGCTTTTTAGTTCAACAAGTACAATGGAGCTGAATAAAACATAAAAACAGCAAAAGATCAGAAGTGTTGTCCTCTTCGGGGCCTGAAATCTCTTATCTCTTGTTGGAATCGCCCCACCATGTCTCTGCAAAGATCGATGAAATACTCCACCGCCGAGGGCACTCGGTTTTCTTCTAAATCTTCGACAGCCGATTGTAGTCTCCATGGGACCTCTACCATCAATTGTCTGCAGAATTCAACCAGACCTGAGTAGTTGTTATACAAGCTTTTGTTCTGCTCTTCCAGAATAAAAATGGTTTCTCCTCTGCTTATCCAGAGCTCGTTCTGACGCCGGGACTCCTCTTGCCATCCCTCACATTGGGCTTCCAACTCTACATACGATGCCTCCCACCGGGCCACAAGATCCCTTGCAGTGTCCAACTCGTGGATTTTCCGCGCGCTAATTCTTCAGAGTCTGTATTACGCGCCAAACGGGCTTCTTCCTTAAGGCGAGACTCACGCGCCAAACTGGATTCAAGGTTTCTCAGCGCAACCTTCAACTCTAGAATCTGAGCAGTGAGTGTTTCTTTCAAATCCGACTTTGCTTGGATGGCCCGTTCTTCATCTTCGTAGGCCTTCCCTCTTTGCTGCTGTTCGGCCCTGGCCAACTTTCGATTGAACTCTCTTAGCTCAAAGTTGGCAGCATTCAAGTTGTCCTTTACACGGAACTTCGCTTTCTTTTCTATCTCCACAAGCTCTTGACTCCTTAGCAACTCATCATCCCTTTCTCTGAGACTTTGCGCCAAGTCATCCCTCTCTCGAGTAACACGAGTAAGGGTGGCTTGTTGTCAACCCTCTTCAGCTTGCATTTCAGTAATGGTTAGCTTGAGCTTATTGAATTCTTCAATAGGAACATGAGTAACTTCAAGCTCTGGCACCTCAAACGGAACTTCCACAGCGAATGGTAACTTTACCTCCATTACCCTCCTCAGTATCCAGGATTCATAAGGTTCACCATCCCCATTCCCTCTTTTTCTAAGCTCTGCTCCCTTCCTATGAACTTGAGTCCAAGCCTTCTGCATTTGTTTCAACAAACCAACATCTTCCCTTCCAAAGTCTAATAAGATAAACTCTCTTAGAAGTTCTTCCCTTGGTGCGGTTTCCATAGGACAACCCAATTGTTTGAGAACCAACCTAGGATTGTAGTTGATGCAACCTTGGGATCCAATCAATGGAACGTTGGGAAATGCCCCACAGTGTGTGATGACCTCCCACGTGTACCAATCTGGAGAGTACCAAAAAAACACCATTAGCAGTGAGAGAAGCCAGCTTCTGAGACCAACTTAAATTCTCTAAGATTTTGACCCACGGTCCTCGCTGAGGGATATGTGACTTCAACCATGAATAGAGCAAAACGGAGCAACACATTACAACTCCCTTTTTCTTCTCATATCGGATATGTATGTTGAGAAGCATATCTGCAAGTAGTGCAGGCACAGGGTTGTCTGAGAGAAAAACACCAATGGCAGGCTGGCTTATATAATCATCCTCATTGCTGGGAAACAAAACCACCCCATAAATTAACAAAGCTAGAACAGCGCTGAACGACATCCAATTTTCTTCTGACATTGCCAATTCTTCAGCTCTTTGTTCCAAAAACTTCCTTGAGATACCCTTTCCTACTAACTTTGGCCCTATTTCTCTTATAGGGAGATGCAGAGCAGCTGCTACATCTTTTGCATCCAAAGATTCTCCTAACCTGGTGAAAGGAACATCATCCTTCAAAGGCCAATTCAACAATCTTTCCAACTCTTCAATCGTCGGGACTAACTGAAAATCCTGGAATGTGAAACATCGTAGAGGAGCATCATAAAACTTCGCCAAGGCCTTGGTCATGATCAAGTGAGTGTCCAACGGTTCTAAGATCCACCCATACGGCATGAAAGTTATTCAACGAGCATTTCACCTTCCTTCTAAGCTTCAACAGAGTTTGAGTATCAGGGATCTTGAATTTGAGATGCGGGTTATGCTTTTTGATTAAATCCATGTGTGATCCAATTGTTTCCACGAATGAGCCCTTTAAAGATACCTGAAAAATGGTAACACATATGATGAAAAATGAATGAATTAATGCAAAAATGCAATGTGAATGAATTATGATGATATCCAATGAAAATGTAGCTGCAAATCACATAAAAGTCAATGGATGGTCGGACATGGCTTCGACGCCTACCCAACAATTCCCCAAATAAGGTTGGTTCTAGTGTTTTCATGCTAAATGCTTCTCGGAGTCTCAGATCCCTTTTTAGAAACATTATCACCACGCGATCGGACTACGTGAGGATAATACTTCCAAAAGTATACTCCAAGAAGCGGTTCTTAAAGGGATACTCAAAGATCCTTTGAGCGGTCGGTTTATTTTGGACATCCTAATACTTAGAGTTATAGGCCCTTTGTCCAAGAATTATCATCCCGCACTATTGTACGATGCAATAACTCCCTTAAAAAGACCAACTCTAAGTCGTGGTCTTCACGTCGATCCAAAAGACACGGATGTCCAATGGACCTAAGCTACTCAACCACTCTAAACTTATGTTTCCTAGAAGCCTGGGTATTGGGCTTATCTATGAATCATAACCAAAACACCCAAATAAACAAAATATATCACAGGATAGTATAATAATAAACATCAAAGCAAAACACACAAGCGAAGAAGTAAATTAGGGTTAACTCGCTTTAAAAATTTTCCCCCAGTGAAGTCGCCAACTGAAGCAACTCGATTTTCAAAAATCTTTTAATTCTCGAAAACTAGTGAAATCGCCACCTAATTTTATTTGTTCTAAAAAAAGAACGGGAAAATATAGATAAAACCCAAAACATGCGGATAAGGCGGTCTACGTGACCAAAAAGTGGGATCGGGAGTCGGTTATGTAAGGGGAAGGTATTAGCACCCCTTACATCCATCGTACTCGATGGGACCCATTTAATTCTACGCGTTTGTGTGTGTGTTTACTAAGTTATGGATGCTGAAAGAAAACAAAATTTGTTTATTATTATTTTGAGTTTGACACGGTTTTTGAACCGCGGGCCTACATATTCCCTTGTGCAATGGGAAAGTCAAAACTCTGTAGTTCCTCTTAAAAAGGTTTTAAGTTTGTTGTATTGATTTTATAAGAAAAATCGTGCGTTTAGACATTTCAAATACTTTGAACTAGGACTTGTTTTGTTTGTTTGAAAAGCTTAAGTCCTCGTTCGTATTTGAAACGACTATTACACCCTCTTTATCCGAAAAGAGTTTTTTTACAATCGCATATGAGCGATAAAAGAATTTGAGTGAGTTGAATTGTTTTTTATGCGGATGAAAAAGTACCGAACAACGAGGCTAGCGTCTCACGATTCAAATACTAGAAACTCGAGGAACGAAAGTTCGCACAAGTCGTCTATCACCCAAAAAGTTTTCTTGAGAAAAAATGAAGTGAAACGAGTTCACGTTATTTAGGAGTCTTTAAGCCACGGGTCTAGCGTCCAACGACTTAAAGACTAAAGTTTGTTTGAGGGACAAATTTTTTAGCAATTAGTCTAGCGTTTAACGACTAAAAAAAAAACTTGTACTTTATTATGAAAAAGATTTCGAAAATGCACTCGACGTTGGATCGAGGTTTGAAACTTATTATGAAAGTGTTTTTGCAATGCGGGTTATAGTTAATTAAGCATGGTGGACTAAAGTGTGATAAAGGAAACGAACAAGCAATTGTATACAAGCATTCAATAAAGCGGGTAAATAAATTAAAAGCCCATACAAGGTGGCTGGTACAAATAAATAAACGACTTATCTCGTGTAGGTGCATGCGCGAAATAAATTTAATCAACTAATTAAACAAAATTTAATCAAGTAATTAGTTTAATAAAATTAATTAGGTAAACTAATTAATTTTAAATAACCTAATTAGATAATTAAATAATGTTTAACTAATTAATTAAAGTTTCATTGTAAGCCCAAGAGTAAGCGTGGTGTGTGCAAAAAGGTGTGGCCGTTGGGACGCTTCAAAGCTTTGTCCACTCAGGATAATAAAAGATGGCTCATATGAGTATTAGTTGGAAAAAATGTTTTGGTTGTGCTTTGTGAATAATAAATAAATAATGCAATAAAAATTATCTACTAATTATTACAACAAATTGGGGAATGGGGTACAAATTACAAATGGGGATATATAGAAAATAAAATGCTAGAAAATTCCTAATAATAAGAAAAATATCTAACTAATACTACTATTATTATTTTTGGTATTTTTTGGATGTTACTAAATATCTTATTGGTTAAAAAAACAAAATAACATTAATATTTACTAAACTATATTAATAATAATAATAGTAGTAGTATAAAAGTAATAATAATAATATAACTAAATATATGATAGAAAAACAAAATACTAGTAATGATAATTTATGGGTGGTGCTATTAGTAGTGACAGTAAAAATAATAATGGAATTTAAATATGATAGTTAATAAAAATAATATTAATAATAATAGTGTAATATAATAATAATAATAATAATATAGTAATAACAGTAATACTAATGTAGTATAATAATAATAATAATAATAATAATAATATAGTAATAACTAATCCTAATTTTAATAAGCAGTAAACAAAATTAAGAAAACAAAAAGGTAATCCTATGGTTTTCACGATGCTACACGCTTTCCCTTCTCATGCAAAACGCGGTCCTTCCTTCCCCGAACCCCAAATCGCTAACCCAGGAATGAACACCTCCCTCACTCGAATCCTCGACGGAAATTTTCGCTCACCGATCTCGAACGGAAACCCCTGGTTCCGCCTTTCAAACGTTCTGAGGGAAACCCTAACCCCTGATTTAACTTTGCAGTTCCTTTGTTTTAATGTTTGTTTTTGATGTTGTACTCCGTGATTTCGCAGATACACACCTGGTTTTGGCCGGAAATGGAAAGAGATTGGGATTTGGACGCCGTATTCTTCGGGTGAGATCGCTCTGACTTCCTTCTTCTTCTCTGTTCAGAATACCATCTTTTCTGAAAATAAATGCACTCTGAAGGTTTGTATTGGGAAAATGATGAGTGGGTTTTAGTTTTGGTTAAGAACAGATAGGATGCTTGACTTTTGCTTTTTCTGTATTTTGGGCTGGTGGTTTAGTGATAAGAACAGATACTCACGGGTCTTTGGTTGGGGTTTTGGGAAGAATGGTTAGAACAGGTACTACGAGGATTCTGGGTTTTCTTTGGAAAAAAGGTCTCTTGGTCTGGTGTTTTTTTTCTTAGAACGAATACTCTGAGGTTTGGTCTCTTTTTAACTGGTTTTGAACTCTCTCCTTTAACTCCTCTCTTCCTGGCTTTATCTAAAAGAACAGATATTATCTCTTGTGTTTGCTTTTGGTTTTGGTCATGTGAACTGGTACCCTGCTTTTCCTGCTATGCTTTCTGAACAGATGCATACTCATATTTCCATTCTGGTGTATTTTCTGATGTGAATTTTTGAATATCTGCTGGTAATCCTTGTCTCTTTGTGTTATTCAGATTGGTCCTCCCTGCCACAGATACCATGCTTGATCCTTCTAGGCATCATCTTTCTTTTTTCTGATTAATTAGGAGAGATTTTGCTTTAGTCTTCTTTGCTAGCTTTACAACACTTTTGTGCAAATTTATCTGCTATTTCTTGGAACTTCCTTCTGCTGCCTTGTGGTTATTGCTATTACTTCTTTCAGCCATGGTCTGCTATGTTATTTAAATTGAACTTTGAGCACTTTCTTGGCTTTTCTGTGTATACTGCCTGCTGTAGTTGCTTGGGTAAAAACAGACTTACCTAGTGCTGATAACCATGTGTTTGGGTGAAATAAAATCTCTCTTTTGGCTGGCTGTTAGGCTTTTGTCTCTCTTGCATTGGGCTGAAACATATATTGCTTTGTTGGGCTGCCTTACTTGGAAAATGATACTTCTGATTTCCAAACTATACCTCCTTTGTGAACCAACAACGAAAGTTGTTGTGATTTGCAATGGAGGTAACGGTAACAGCCGATGAAGGAACTTCGGTTCTGAGGCTTTGTCAATTGAAACAATTGACCTTTATAACCTGATTCCCGATACAAATCCTAATGATGAGTTAAAAATTCTTTTGTTCTCTTTTTGTACGAACTTCACCCTTTGTAACTGCTAATCGGTGTTCTTTTGTTGTTTCAGGTGACACACGGATAACATGGTATGACAACGAAGAAGAGTACCCGAATACGAAGGGATGGCTCGGAGGACGACAACAGTTTACCCGAACCAACTTTAGAAGTTCATGGCGTTAGAATAGGATTAAAGCAATTTTGTATTCTTTGTAAACATTTTTAGAACGTTTTGTAATATCGAATTGATAAAACAAAATTTCCAACTTTAAATTACAGTTACAACATCTTGCAAAAACCTTCTCCTTATCTTGTAACGCCGTCTTGATAAACAAAATTCCAAAGTTCAACTTAAATCCAAATTCCGTTATGACGAACTTTTGCCAACAACATTTCTCTGCTACGAGTAAAAATCCAAAACCGAGAACACATCCTCCATTGGGCTTAAGATCCACAAAATACCAAAGTATTCTTTCTTTTAAAATTAAAACTCATGAAAATAAATAATTATTATATTCCTTGAATTAAAATTCCAAAAGACGAATAATTTCTCTCAGGCGAATAATTCCCAGACAGATCCTTTTGGACCAGATAACCCAAAACCTCTTGGACGACAGTTTGAGCTAAAATCGAATTACTTCTAAATCGAAGACAATGAAAGGACGGATAAAATAAAAGGGAAATTTTGGGGTGCGACAGTTAGTAAGAGACAGACAAATGTCATCTTAATGAAAAATGTATCTAATCTATTTCATCACATACATTTTTGAAAATTTTGATTGATAAAAATCTTTCGTCGTAAGTATTAGGTGTTTTGCTTGAGTGTACAAGCGTTACCACTTACATGTTTAAGAAAGATGTTTGAAAAAGATGATTGAATCTTTTGACTGTAAGTATTGGGTGTTTTGCTCGATTGTACAAGCGTTACCACTTACAATTAAGAGATGTTTTTTTTTTGTTTGAAAAGAGTTTTGAAAAAGTTTTGAAAAGTTTTTGACTGTATGTGATGTTATAGATGAGATACTTCTTCCATAGAGATGATAAATGTCTAAATCTCAAGGAGAAATTGATTGGATTAAAGGGATGCTTTTAAGAAGCCCGTGGGTCCTTGTATTGTTAGCCCAAGAGGAGGCATTCCGAGGGTCATCGAGGGTCATCGAGGTCATCGAGGTCCTTGTATGAAGCTCAAGAGGAAGCTATAGGGTATGGCTGGCTTTGGCTTGAAAGGGATTTCACCGAAACCATCCTTTTCGAATAAGAGCAATTTCACCGGAAATTTTACTGGGGATTTGAAAGTGATTTCACCGGGAAACCATCCTTTCAGGGTTCTATCTTAGCGCGGGTGATTCTTTGTATTGGAAGCCCAATAGGAGGCTGTTAAGAGATTTCCTATCTCTTTCATTGTATGATGCCCAAGAGAAGGCTAAACTCAATGAGGAGTTCTTTTGAGCGAAGCCCAAGAGGAGGTGACTCAACAGGTCTTGTCTTATCTGAAGCCTAAGCGGAGGCTAAACTCTGTGGGAGAGTTTTCTTTGTACAAAGCCCAAGAGAAGGCTAGACTCTGTTGGAGATAAATTATCTTGTATAAAGCCCAAGCGGAGGCTATACTGTGGGGAACCTATTGATTAGTCTAATTGTTATGTTATGATTAGACAATTTGTATAAACAAGTGTGTGTGTGTGATATGTATTCACGGAGTTTATGAAGGAAATATAAACAATGCATGATGTTTATTTACGCAGTTTATGAAATATAAACAAGTGTCTGAAACGACGTTAAAAACAGCGTAACTTGATTATTTACAAGTTTGAACTGTGTACAAGGAAATGAATATGTACACGAACGAGTATTTATGTACAGAGAAAGGTGGATGTACATAGGAGGGTTGGGACTTACACCATAAGGGAGGCCCATTGATTTGAAAACAGTTTCACAGGGAATAATGCTTCTTTCAAAATCAATGGTATTCAGTGTAAAATGTACAGATGAAACGAAAATGATAGATTGAAGTTTATCTGTAAAAGGTATCTGTATTATGTACAGATAAAAAGTATTTGAAAAAGAAGTATATGTGTTATCTACAGATAAAATTTGTATGTGTTTTGAAAAGAATTTGATATGTACAAAGAAATATTATGTACACAAAAGAATGTTATGGGACTTACACCTTGAAGGAGGCCCATTGGTTTGAAAGCAGTTTCACGAATAATGCTCCTTTCAATACCAATGGTATCGTGCATAAACAAAATGAAAACAAACGGAAGAAATTTGTTTATGTTTGAATATTGACAATGATAATTTGAGTATGTACAAGTAAAACTAAGTATGTACATAAAGGATTGGGACTTACACCATAAGGGTGGCCCAAGATCGATTGAGAAAGAAAGAACGAATTTGATTTTATCGTTCAAATTGGATCGATCATGGTAAAATGTAAGTTTTGATGAAAAAAGTTTTGAAAAATGATTTGAAAATGTTTTGAAAGGTGAGGTTCATTTATGAAAAGTTTTGAAAAAAAAGTCGAAAACTTGAAAAATTCACCTTTTAAGGAGGTTTGAAAAGTGTTCAGAACGTCGTTTTCGGCTCGATTAAAATTTAATCAGATGAAAGTTTTTTCTGAAAATTTTTGCACTATCATAAAATAGATGTATTTGTTGACAAGTGTTTAAAAAATCATCTCAAAATGAGAAGTTTTGATTGGTCAAAAAAATTGTGGAAGTTTTGTAAAAAAACATGAAAAATTTGAAAAGTTGTAAAAAAGAATGGTCCTGGTGGGTATTGAACCCATGACCATGAGGTGGGACGCGTGGCAAAGAAACTTAAGACCAAGCAAGCAACCACTAGACCAAACGCGCTGGGGTGTTAGTGGACCAGGAACACGTGTTAAAATAATATTGGAAAATTCAAATATTTAAAAATGAAGAACACGCGCGTATCATGTTCTTCGTGGTTTGATTTTCAGAAATCCAAATTCCAGCTCAAATCTTTGTTTCTCAACCAAATTGAATGATATAAAAATGAAACTTGATCGATTTTGCACAACGAACATGATAGCAATTGTTAATTTCATTTTTTTTTAAGCCCAGAACATTTTTGGTTTCGAAGAACACTAAGAACCCTAATCTGAAAAACTCAAATTAAATGATAAAGGTTTGATGATTCTTGGATTTTTTTGAGGGTTAATGATCGTTATTAGTGAAGAAAGAGAATGGCCGTGAGTTTTTTTCAATTGATGCAAGGAATTATGATATCACAGTTCGTGTTCATACCTGGAAAAGTGAGAATCGAAAACTGGATTTAAGTGCTTCCAGTTGTTGTTTTATGACTGCTTGAGCACCAACGGCATGTATGGAAGCTGTGAGGATAGTCTGCTTGCCTTGAATCCTTTCCAATCAATCCAGCCAAGTCCACCTGCACAGTTCAAAAATGGCAACTGGATTTTGATAGAAATCATGCTACAGTTAGATTTTAATGGCCTGGATCATATACATGATGTATAGTGATGCTGTTTGAGTGATTTGATCACAGTTTGATCAAGCTTAACTCCAAATTCGATTGCTTGGGCAGTTTGAAAGTTGTGAAAGCATGGAAAGTGTTTTTTAGCTTGATCTAGCTTGATTTTAATGTTTAAACAGATTCCATATGGATATTATGATATGTTAGACACCAAAGTTTATCATAGTTCTTGCTAAATTTGAAAATTGCAATGTTTGGCAAATTGAACTATAATGCTTGAATTTGAAGAAAGTGGAAGGAAAGCATGGATTTGTGATGCTTTGGTGTAAGTTGAACTTGAATTGGTGATCCTTTTATAGGCCAAAAGTTCTGATTTGTTAGGCAACAAGGACATGGCAATTGGATGAATCATGGATTGCTTAAGGGGCAAGAATGACAATTGCCAAAAAAACTTCCTTTTTCACCATGTGCTTCAATTTTTACAATTTGATCCAATCCTCTCAATTATTACTCTAGGCTGATATTTATCAGTTTGATGACTCATTTGGCATGGTGGCAAGTGGTCTAAATGAGAAAAACACAAAATGACCTATAATTTGATGTTTTGACTTTTGAAAATCAAGTTTCATGGAGCCTTATGTTTCAATTTCAAAAGCATAGCTAGACTCCATGGATTTGAGAGTTCTTGGACATTTTGGAAAGATTTTTTCACAAGCTAAAACTTTCATGTTTTGAGTTTTTTCCAATTCAAATTGGAACTAGGTGAAAAAATGGCATGAAGTTTGGAAAAAGTAAGAAATTTCAACACTTAGAAAAATTTCTAAGTATAAAAACTTTTGTTGACTTTTCAAATTCTTTGATTTTTATGATCATGATGGATCATTTGAAGTATTTTGATGTTGGAAAAGTTTTGTTTTGAAAAATTTGATCAAAAGTCAAAGTTTGACTGAATTTTCATCGACGCTTTTGAAATTGGTGATGAAGTCTGTGAACCTCTGTGATGTTCTGAATCCAGAAATTAGGTCAACATGTTGTATCTAAGATATAATGACCAATCTCTATCCAAAAAAGTCATTCCTTGCTCAAAAAATCAGAGAATGCCTATGCTCGACCAAAACCCTAATTGGTCGATCCTCGATTGTTCAGTGAGAAAAATGGGTATCTGATGATCAGAGGTTGATGATTTGATCAAGATAGATCAAATGTGGTGAGAAAAACTCAAACCCTAATTTGATTGTCTCTTGATTCAGATGAAAATCTGATGAAACCCTAATTTTGACACACACACCCGATTAATCGAATTGTTAGTGATGCAATGATGCCAATGTAAGGTGGTATATTAGGTCAAATGGGGTGCCCCTATTTAAGTTTCTTTAACGAGAGATGAAGATGAATATCTTCGTTTTGAGGTGTAAAGAAAATATCGAATATCGAAAGGACCTAAGATACCAAAAATGAGGATGATGCAAAATGATTGTAAAAGTTTCACCCAGATAACTATCGAAGGAATGACATGGTGGGGAAAAATTTTGTGGATACGTCCCTGCTGGGGGGAAGAATGATTCACAAAGCATGTGAATGTTTGTTTCGTTTCGGAAACAGAGAGATTACCTTCTGTCAGCCTTGTGACAATGTTTAAGGTAAATGAGAATGACATTACCAATTATCAGTCTTGTGATAGTTCATGGTAAGGAGTTCTAAAGATGTTACCAATTATCAGCGAAGTGATAACTATAACAAGGTAAATCTTGAGAAATGAGTTGCTGTGTATTCAGCTTTGTGAATAACAGACAGGTGAAAGAAAACAAATTTTAAATGAGTTTTGAAGATATTACCAATCATCAGCAAAGTGATAACTATAACAAGGTAAATCTTTTAGAAATTTTGTTAAATATTCAGCTTTGTGAATATCAAACAAAATGACGGAAACAGATCTCAAAATGAGTTTTAAAGATATTACCAATTATCAGCAAAGTGATAACTATAACAAGGTAAATCTTTTAGAACATTGCTGTGTATTGACGGAAAAAATAGAACTCCAATGAGTTTCTATTTTCTTGGATAAAGTCTTGCCGAAGATCTCTCTTTTGAGAAGATGCAGGCATTTTGATTGGAAGGCACAGGTTTTCTTTTAGACAGAAAGACAACTGTCGGGAAATCTCTCGTATAGTCATGATTTTGACTTTGTCGAGAAAAACAAATTTTTATGACAATTTTACGAATGAAGAGAAAGATAAGCTTTCGAGATGATGAGGCTATTGCTTATTGCTTTGTTGATTATAGATGTTCTATCCAGAATGAAAAGAAAAAAATCAATCAAGACATTATTCCCAATGAGGAATGATCTCGGTGGGAATGTGGTGGAGAAAGAAAATGCATTTCTCTTGGGGACTCCGGAAAAGGAAAATGTATCTTTTCCGTTTGGGAGATACTCTACTGGGGACAGACTTGTGCTTACATGAGTAAGTGTGACTTATACCAGTGATATGGAAGCAAACATTTCAAAGGATGCAAAAATGCAATGAATGATGCTATTATGTATGAATGTCATGAATGTTATATGCATGCTAACAATACTTGACAAAGACATTTAAAGGGATATTTGGGAAAAGGACCACGTCACAGTTCGAACAAATACTTGGTGAAATTTGCAGCAATGGTGCAGATGTTCACTAATGAAGATTTTGAGTTGCAGGCTTTTCACAATAAAAAGCGTTATTTTGCAGAACAGAATAAAGCAGGATTTGCAAACAAAAGGCCCAAAGCTCAAATTTATTGATAGAATGGTAATCAGCCAAATGCGTGATTCCATGAACTATTTACAAAAGTTGGAAATGATAATCTATTGGGAAAAGGCTACATTGAAAGCAAATAACCACTACTATCCCTAACAACTTTGAATTCCAACTGTGCTTGTTGCTTCAGAAGAGTTGATTGAAGATCCGTTGATGGGAAATTCTTCATATGGACAAAATACAGACTGACTGCAGTTACTTTGTCACTTTTTTGTATCCTTGTTTTTGCCTAGATTGCCTTTTCAGGTTTTCAATCTATCAGGATAATTTCTGTTTATTGTCTCTAATTTTTGCCTGGATCGCCTTTTCAGGTTTTCAATCCACCGAGACGCTCTTTTTTGCCTAAGCCGCCCTTTTCGGGTTTTCGACTTACCGAGCTGTTCTTTTGTTTTTAGACAAAGTATTTCTTGACTGCATCAGCATTTACAGGATGCGGGAGTTCATCACCGTCCATGGTTGTGAGAGTCATAGCACCACCAGAAAAGCTTCTTTTGACGATGTATGGGCCTTCGTAATTAGGAGTCCATTTGCCCCTAGAATCTGGTTGAAAAGACAGAATCTTTTTAAGCACGAGGTCACCTTCTCGGAATTCACGAGGTCGGACCTTTTTGTCGAAAGCTTTTTTCATTCTTCTTTGATAGAGTTGTCCGTGACACAGAGGCGGTCGGCTTTTCTTCAATTAAGTTCAGTTGGTCGTACCTGCTTTGACACCACTCGGCCTCAGATAGCTTAGTTTCCATGAGAACTCTCATTGATGGGATCTCAACTTCTACGGGGAGCACTGCTTCCATGCCGTATACTAGAGAAAAGGGAGTTGCCCCTGTTGAAGTGCGTCTTGAATCGATATCCATGCGAGCAAATGGCGACATTTCGTGCCGTCTTTGTAGGTGATGACCATCTTACGGACGATCTTTTGATGTTCTTGTTGGCGCTTCAACAGCGCCATTCATCTTTGGCCGGTAAGGAGATGAGTTGTGATGCTCGATCTTGAATTCCTCACACAGTTCCTTCATCATTTTGTTGTTCAAGTTTGATCCATTGTCTGTAATGATCTTACTTGGAATTCCATATCGGCAAATGAGGTTGTTCTTGATGAACCTCACAACCACATCTCGTGGCGTTGGCGTAAGATCTTGCTTGACCCATTTGGTGAAGTAATCAATGGCTACTAAAATGAAACGATGTCCGTTGGACGCTTTTGGTTCGATCATCCCGATCATGTCAATGCCCCACATGGAGAAAGGCCACGGAGAAGAGAGAACGTTGAGTAGAGTCGGTGGCACATGGATCTTATCTGCGTAGATCTGGCACTTGTGACATCTTTTGACGTGTTTACAACAATCGGATTCCATCGTTATCCAATAGTATCCTGCTCTCAAGATTTTTCTAGACATTGCATGCCCGTTTGAATGGGTTCCAAAGGACCCTTCATGTACTTCATGGATGATTGTATGCTTCGTGCATCCGGCATCGAGCGAGAACCATGTCGAAGTTTCTTTTGTATAGGACATCTTCATTGAGGAAGAAATTCCTGGAAAGCCTCCTTAGAGTTTTCTTATCTTTGTACGATGCCCCGAGCGGGTACTCTCGTGTTTGAAGGAAACGTTTGATGTCGTGGAACCACGGTTTATCATCAAAGACTGACTGCTTCAGTTGCAAAGACATATGCAGGTCTTTCAAGGCGTCTGATGCGAATTCTAGGCATATCGTTCCGATCGTTGACTTTGAACATGGAAGATAGAGTAGCCAAGGCGTCTGCCATTTGATTTTGATCTCGAGGGATATGATGCAGCTCTACTTTGTTGAAGAAAGTCAACAATCGTCTCGCATAATCCCTGTAAGGAAGTAGACCAAGATGATGAGTTTCATACTTGTCTTTAATTTGATTGATCACAAGGGCTGAGTCTCCATATATGTCAAGGATCTTGATCCTCAAATCGATGGCTTCTTCGATACCCATGATGCATGCTTCGTATTCTGCTATGTTGTTGGTGCAATCAAATAGCAACCTGGCAGAAAACGGGATATGAGAACCCTCGGGAGTAATGATGACTGCACTGCCCTGATTCCATTGCCAAAAACGTTAACTGCTCCATCAAAGACTAGGCCCCATCTGGTTTCTGGATCTGGTCCTTCTCCGTGTAGCGGTTCGTCGCAATCTTTCATCTTCAAGTACATAACATCCTCATCTGGGAAGTCAAATTTGAGAGATTGGGATTCATTGAGCGGCTGATAAGCCAAGTGATCAGCGAGAATGCTTCCTTTGACCGCTTTCTGAGCGCGGTACTGGATGTCATATTCGGATAGTAACATCTGCCATCGAGCGATTCTCCCTGTTAAGGCAGGCTTTTCAAAGATGTACTTGATAGGATCCATTTTGGATATTAACCAAGTCGTGTGATTGATCATGTCTTGGCGAAGCGTTTGAAGCCCACACAAAGCGCACATGTTTTCTCGAGCATAGAGTAGAGTTTCACGATCGTGAATTTCTTACTCGGTAGTAGATGGCATGCTCCTTCTTACCGGTTTCGTCTTGTTGTCCAAGTACACAACCCATGGATTCTTCTAGTGCGGTAAGTGCGGATTAAGGGTCTTCCTTCTGGAGGGATCGGTATTGGTGGTTACGACGGTATCCCTTGATCTTGTCGAATGCTTTTGCAATCTTACATCCACAACCTTTTGATTTTTGGAGAAGCTTGAATATCGGCCATTACGATCATCGAGATAAATCGGAGATGTAATTCAATCGTCAGAAATCCTCTTACTTGCTTTTCCGTCGTGGCGTAGGCATTTCTTGAATAGCCTTGACTTTGTCGAGGTCCACTTCAATTCCTTTTGACGATGAAACCTAGGAGTTTTCGGATCTTACCCCAAAGGTGCATTTGTTAGGATTCGGTAGATGAAATTTCCTTAATCGAAACAACTTTAAGAGATATTCTATATGCTCTTCTTCATATCGAGACTTTGCTATCATGTCGTCTACGTAGACTTCGATCTCTTTGTGCATCATGTCGTGAAAGAGAGTAATCATTGCCCTTTGGTAAGTCGCGCCTGCATTCTTTAATCCAAATGGCATTACCTTGTAACAAAAGGTGCCCCACGGCGTGATGAAAGATGTCTTCTCCATGTCTTCGGGAGCCATTCTGATCTGATTATAACCAGAGAAACCATCCATGAAGGAAAAGACGTTGAATTTGGCAGTACTATCCACTAGCATGTCGATATGCGGTAGTGGGAAATCGTCTTTCGGACTTGCTTTATTCAGATCCCGGTAGTCAACACACATTCTGACCTTTCCGTCCTTCTTGGAGACGGGCACTATGTTGGCTAACCATTGAGGATATTCAGAAGTGATTAGGAAACCGGTCGGTGCTTTTGAACTTCCTTTCTGATTTTCTCAGCCATTTCAGGGTGAACTCTTCTCGTTTTGTGGCTCGGACACTGGTCTTAACGGCAAGTGATGCTCCACGATGTTGGTATCCAAACCCGGCATGTCCTGGTAAGACCAAGCGAACACATCAACATATTCTTTGAGAAGATCTATCAGTTTGCTCTTGACGTTGCTGTCAAGTGAAGCTCCGATATTTACTTCTTTTTTATCTTCCTCAGAACCCAAGTTGATTGCTTCTAGAGGTTCTTTATGAGGTTGAATGATCCTTTCCTCGTGCCTTAGCAACCTAGAAATTTCATCCGGGATCTCTTTTTCAATTTCTTCCTCGGCGACTTCGCAGGGGATTTCAAAGTTGAGAGAGAGCGTAGAGTTATTGCTTTCAATGGATTTGTCCATCTGTTTAATCTGCATGTTTTGATTTTATTTTTGATTAAAAAGAAAAAAAATTTGTGAAAGTGTATGCAGATTAATTTTATTATTTTTGAAGAGAGATTTTTTTTATTGTGTTTTTTAGGATTATCATTTCCAGAAAAGGGTAAAAATGAAAATAAACACAAAATGTGGAATCAAAACAACGCGTTTTATTTATGATTCACAATATGAACAGGGCCCTAAAATACAAACTCATTTGTCTTGGGCAAGACAAAGAGAAATTTATTTAAAAGCTAAACCCTATAAAACATCTCTTCGCTTTGGAAGCGAGAGTTCAAAACAAAAGCAAAGATAAACTACTTAGAGCTATGAACATTAGTCAAACTTCAGGTTTCCAGTGGTGACGAACTCCTTGAAGTCGAGGTACTCGGGTAATTTTCCGCTTGGTTTAACCCTCGAGTAAACTTTGATTCTGGTGGCGAGCTTTGAAGACTACGGGCGATGGCCTTTGCCTTTTGTCTTCTTTGAAGCGATCTTCTTGATTAACAGATCGAGAAGTATGAGATATAGCATTTGTACTTCCTGTTGATCTTTGTGTTGAATACTGGGGATGTTCCTTCCAGTCTTTTGAGTGAAGAGACTCGTTGTCGGCGACACTTTCCGCATCGTATCCTGAGTCATACTCTTGATCTTCAGTGATCATGTTGATGTAGTGATAACCAGGATCTGGCTTGGTGAAATCCACATACGTGTTGAAACAAAGATCTTCGTTTGGGATCTCGATTTGTTGATTAGGTTGAGAAGACGAGTATTCCTCTTCTGATTGACTAGGGTATTCAAAGTCATCACCCCATCCTGTGGGTTGGATATCTTCGATCCGGATTTTTGAGCTTTACGCGCGAGTATTTCACCATGTAGTCAAATTTACCACTTGGTTCTCCCAAGGTATCCCAAACTTGACGAGGATGGCGGATTTTCATGTTCTGCAGGACATGTCTTTGAATTGATCAGTCGGTGCATATGATTCCTCTTGAGACACATATTCAGGGCTATTCAAATAAGTGCTCCACTCTTCAGTTTCAGATGGATCCTCTTCATCCTCTTCAATGGTTACAACATTAACCTCTTGCGGAACAGGGTTTAAGAAACCTCCACTATGAAATACTTCCTTGATCGGGGAAAGTGTTTCATCTTTCCGTTTTTCTTTGGAGAATACGGGTGTGAACCCAAGTCCGGCTTTCGTTTCATTCTTGACAGGTTTGATAACTTGTCCCCATCCTTGAGTATTGCCATCTTTCACCATTTGCGCAGCTTCTTTATATGAAGAGATAGATGATCATTTTAGTAGATTCATCTTCTAACGGATTTTACGGGAGATCGGCGCTTCAATGTCATTGGCGGTGATGAAGGAGAATATAGATGACTTACAAGTAAAGCTTGTTCTGCTGATGGTCACCAACTTTCCATTCTTGAATTTTAATTTCGATGGAGAGTAGAAGTTACTGCTCCTGCCTCATGGATCCAAGGTCTTCCTAGTAAGCAACTGTATGCAGCCGGTACGTCCATGACTTGGAAGGTAATTTGGAAAGTGTGTGGGCAATCGTCATCGGAGATCTACTTCCCAATAGCGACTTCCTTGATCCATCAAAAGCTCTTACTATTATGTCGTTGAACTTCATTGGCGTTCCTTTGTAAGCTAAGCGAGCGTCGTTTTGGCATTACGTTTAAAGATGAACTGTATCCACCAATACATTGGATAGGGAATCATGCGGCAAATCATCGAGATGTGCAAGGCCAAGTTGTGATCTTTCCTTCTTAGGAAGTTCTTCGTCACTAAAACTCGATTATTGCGGTGTTATGTTGGAGCGATCCTCAAATTGGTGCAGTAGTCACATCGTGATCCACATAAGCTGGTCTAGTACTCTCATCAAAGCTTCTCGGTGAGCTTGAGTTGAGGAGTAAAGCAGTATTGAAATTTTTGAAGGTGCATTAATTGGTCTCGACTCGATATTCACTCTTCTTGATTAGTTTCGATATCTCGTCAAAGTCGAGTTGATGTTGGTTCCATTAGTATAACCAATGTTTGTTCTTGGGTTAACAATGGGAATCGTTGCGAGTTCTCGGAAGATATGTTAACTTGGTTTTGTTTAACAACGATGACGATTTTGGTGGCAATGGAGCGTGTACTCGTCCACTTGGCGTTACTCGTCCGATTTACATTATATTGACATTAGCTGGAAGAGTAGGCATGGGTTTCTCCTTCCATCCTCTATCAAGGTTGCATTGTCTTTAAGGAATTGCTCTGGTAGAATGCGGAACAGGACCGGTGGGCAAATCACCAAAGGAGATGTTGGAATGTTGGAACCATTGTGCGATCTCCACATGCTCGGGTATGTTGAAACAAGGGATCACAGCGTTTACTTGTGATTTTCGAGTTGATATCGAGACTAAAAGCTCATGCGGAAAATGCCCTATTGTATTTACGTCATGGTCATCTCTATTTCGAAATTTGTAGGTCACCAATGTCTAACAAATCTTGGATATCCGCTCTTATGGTGGGACATCCATGGATATTCTTGGAGCGAGATATAGCAAGCTGCATAATTGTGCTTAGTGAAGGTACTCATTTCTTGTATGCTTCATGGAGATGCACCAAGTTTCCTTTGACTAAGTTTACATACGTGACAAGGTACACATCGTATTCCTTAGTATTAGATTCTTGAATGTCCACTATGATTGGGAAGTGGATTGGCTTGCACATTCGGACTTGTGTTTACGAAGGAAAGAAGATTAGTCTTCACTAATCTACGTACTTACGCCTTCAATGCTATGCAATGCTCAAGGTCATGGCCTGGTGCCCTTGGTGAAAAGGGCAAGAAGCGTCGACTTTGTACCACCATGGTAGTTTTCGGGGACCGGAGGTGGTAACCTTATGCATTAGATTCCTTTCTATCGGTAGCGGGGTAAAGTTACGTATGCGTCATTGGAATTGGATCGGTGGTGACCAGGCGTCGGTTTTGATTGTTATCTTCTGGAGCTGTTGACGAGGCTGTTGAGTTTGTTGATTTTGTTGAAATTGCGGAGCAATTCACGTGTTTGGAGTTGTGTTGAGGAGGGTGCTATGGCGCTACATCGTTGTTGAATGACATTCTTGCGTGGTTTCCTCGGGACACCATTCCTACGTCATGTTCTTTTTCCTTGGGAAGCTGGTTCCAATTTCTTGGTACTACTAGAAGATCCTACTTCCTTGGTTAGGCGTCTGTCCGAACCCTTCTTCTAGTCGCATTCCCATGCTTACCATTTCGTTGAAGTCTCCGGGAGCGCTAGCGATCATTCGCTCATAATAGAATGAGCCTAGGTATTCAAGAATACCTTAGTCATCTCTTTCTCTTCCAAGGGCGGGTTGACTTGGGCAGCAATTTCCCTCCATCGTTGCGCATATTCCTTGAATGTCTCTCTTTCCTTTTGAGACATGGAGCGGAGTTGATCCCTATCAGGAGCCATATCCAAGTTGAATTTGTATTCTTTGGATAAAGGCTTTGCCTAGGTCGTTGAATGTTTGGATATTCGTGCTGTCTAAACCCATATACCACTTCAGTGCGGCACCGGTGAGACTATCCTGGAAGTAATGGATCAGCAACTGATGATCCTCATTGTACGTAGACATTTTCCTGGCATACATCGTGAGATGACTTTGCGGAGGGAGTTTCCTTTGTACTTTTCAAAGTCGGGACTTTGAATTTTGCGGTATTTTCGCGAGGAACTAAGCACGGATCTGGCGTTTTCCAAACAATTCTTTCCCTCGAATCGTTTTATCTCAAGTGCATTTTGAGGAGTTGTTCACGGAGATTCTCCATTGAACCACGGCGTTCGTGTTATTTCGGGTGTGATGAACTTCCGTGCGTGGTGGCGTGCACTACGGGTGATTTAACATGATCGGTTGAGAAACCGACATTGTTACTTGTGGAAAAGTTATTCCACGTTGTGGAGTGAACGTAGCGTTTTGCTGCAAAGTAGGTATTTCAAGCGGGGTTGTTTGAGAAGTCGGTTGGCGAACTCCGATGCTGAAGTTGAAAGGCATTCCCATGGATAGCCTTCATCTTTGAAGGTGAACTCTTGGCTGCGATTTGGCTGAGTAGTAGTATCCTCTGAAGTTGTTGCTTGGTTTGATTGCTCGATCTTTGCTTGTTGACTTTCTTGTTGTGGCAAGCGAGTTGACCAAAGATGTGAGTCTCTCCACTTCTTCTTGTAGTGTAGTTACCGTACTACGGAGTTCAACGTTTTCTTGTTCAAAATTCTCCATTACTTTTCTTCTTTTTGATCTAGTATCGTACGTTCGAGTTGGTGTGGGCCGGTCGAAACCCTAAGCGTGACAGCGATCTTTCTATCTGTTCGAGCTGTTGGAAAAGCTGAAAGTGGAAAGTGTCGAACCTAAACAATAGACTTAAATGCAAAGTATGATGCATGAATATGATTGTAAAGAAAAGAAATTTCAAAATTTCGCTAAACGAGATATTTCTGGCAAATATTTGGATGGAAAACACGAATTTTATTGATTAATGAAGGAAGATTACAACAATTGTTTTTTGTTGGAGCATTGCTCACACAAATGATAAAATAAATGATAAAATTACAAACTAAATTGAACTAATTAAACGTCTTCGTCGGATGGCGATCCAAGGCTTGATCGACTTGACGATTTCGCTCCATAGTGAGCTTTTAGTTTGGCTTTCTCGGCTTTTAGCTTGCTAATGACTCTCTTCCACTCGTTGGGGCGGGATCGCTGGTTGTCATTTCCTCGAGCTTTCTTTTCCTTTCCTTGACGTATTTACGGATTGCGTTATCCTTACAGCGAATCTTCTCATCTTTCTCCATGAGCCATTCATCACGGAAGTAAAGCGTCTTTTCATGATCTTTGACTTGCTTCTTGAGCTTCTCATTCTCAAGGTTGGTCTTAAGGAATTTGCTTTCCAAAGCTTCCTTCTCAAACCTTATCTTGGTCAAGGCTTCTTGGTATTCTCCACGACTTCAGCGGGAAAATTTGTCGATTCGGGCGATTGAGAACATGGGATCCTCATAAGCGTAAGGCATTCGAAATTCCTTTGCTCTTTTCTTTACCCAAGAAGTGTAGGTTTCCATGGCTACACAATTCTTTGCTTTCCCTTTTTCTTTCCTTCGGATGTAGTGCCAAGCTTTGATCATCCTAGCTTTCAACCCCTGGGAATCCTCTCCTTCATGATAGAAGTAGCTTTCTACTATAAAACCAGAAGGTTTACCAGAATTTGCGTATCCGAGCTGACATTTTGCTAGAAATGGGTTGTAGTTGATTCCCTCTCTCGTACCAATGAGAGGTACATTGGCAAATTCTCCACAGCTCTCAATGATTTCCATCTCATTGTCTGGCAAGGTATACCAATGGATATAAATCGTTTGTAAGAGACATGAGTCTTCTTGACCAATGCCACTCGTCTTTGTTTCGCGGAAGATAGGAGATTTAGGCGGATGTGAGGTAATCCATTTGAAAAGCAGTCAGTGACACACGATAGTTCCGTCTCCTTGACGATTCCTATGATGAATAGAGGCGTCGATCACCAAGCGGGGTAGGAGCAGGTTTCCAATCGGAAAGATCCTTATGGCGTTAATATCAACGAAGTTTGGGACGTTGAAACAACACCAATCCATAGAGGAGTAAAGCTAAAATAGCTTCAAGGCTACCATACTACCGACTTCGAGAATTTGAGAGCCTTCTCCATTAGGAACTTTGAAGTCAGTCCTAAGAGTTTTCCTCTGGTAGTTAGGTTTTGTCTATCTCGATTTCTTTATGTGAGTCATCGTTGCAATAGCGGTGACTTAGGAATGGCTTCAAACCATTGAAAGGCACTTTGTCGATCTTGAGATACCTAGGATATCGCATACTCTTCCAAAGTAGGCATCAGCGATAATCGGGGAAAGTGAAAGCGATGGGTGGATCGTAGAAGCTGAGCGAAGGTTTTGAGAAGTCCTTCATCGGCGTTAGCGTTCGGAAGAGTTAAAAGAGTTCCATAGCGTTTTACGAAATCAGGGGATCTTCTACCAAGGATGCTAACTCTTTCAACTTTCCTCGTTAGAATCCTAAAGCTGTATCTTTTGGTGAATCTTCCTCGGCGTCCATCACTCTAACCTAAAATATTTTACAAAAAAATCTCTAAATTCTTTGGAAATGGGAAGAAAATGAATTTTTGTTTTGAATGAATGAATGAATGCATGAATGCGGCAAACATGGTTAGTAGTTATACACACGGCAAGCGTTGAAGTCACGAGCATGAAGCCAACGATAAGAATCAGCGTGGTTAAGTTCTATGGGCTTATTCATACGTGAAGCGGGTTCTCGATAATCAGGCTCAACACTCCCCTCAAAACATTATTGGATTTGTTGAATACTCGATGGTCCAATAATATTTTCAAGAAAACTACTTTGATCGTAGTATCGCATGACAATTACTCTGGCTTACACGAATAATCTACGCACTACATCCTAATGGCGGGATGGTTTATGTGTTCTGATCCACTCGACTTCTTAAGTTCCCTCAAAAGCACAGTGTCTTCGCAATTACTTGCTAAACACAATACCCCCAAGACAACCTCCACTGCGCGGGAAATATTAACTTCGAGAGCATTGAACTGCTCACGTATTAATATCTCCACCTAGATCTTAAAAATGTTTCTTAAATCCGGGTTAGGATTTCTTTCCATCAAGTGAAATCGCGAAACACACAATAAAGAAAAAACAGATATATGCAAAAATATGAAAAGCTTATCCCCTTTCTTTTCTTTTTGAAAACAAAAAAAAGCTTGGTGCTCTCGGAAGAGTAGCGTTTTCTTTTGAAAATCAAAGTTTCAGTACTCCCAGTAGTCGCCATTTTTCCTGTTCGCGTTAAAAGGTGACGCGCTAGAGGATGCGAACATGAGTTCGGATTCTCTGGCTCGAAACGATTTAAATCTTTTGATTTGTTTATAAAGATGCCGCGAGCATCAAGCTTTATTATTTTCAACACAAGAAAGATGATTTAATGATTATGAAAAAGGGGAAAGCTGAAATACCCTCAATTGATATTGATATGCGTAACGACTAAGCGCAAACTAGGCATAGCATTGGGGAGATCTGAGTAAGGGGATTGTTATATAAAGGGAATAGATGGAGCACCCTAAATATATGTAGTTATCTACAGCTTTATATATGAATATATTTGATATGTTTGTGTGTTTTAATTGCTATTTCTATGATTGGAAAGTTTCTCCTTTGGGATTTTAAGGCAGTTGTGTGGATTCTAGCGTTTATTATTATGTGCAAAAGATCGTGGATCTTCGCATACATATCCCAGTGGGAATCGAGCATTTGTAGCTCGGATCTCGAGGATCTATGGTTTGTTTGGTGCGAGGGAGAAAGAAATTTGCTCGGCAAGGATGAGACCTTGTGCCTACGTATTCTCAAAAGGATGTTGAGAAAGTCAGAGCAATCGTAGTTCCCACTTATGCTAGTCGAAAGCAACGGGATGTTAGTAAGAGACAGACAAATGTCATCTTAATGAAAAATGTATCTAATCTATTTCATCACATACATTTTTGAAAATTTTGATTGATAAAAATCTTTCGTCGTAAGTATTAGGTGTTTTGCTTGAGTGTACAAGCGTTACCACTTACATGTTTAAGAAAGATGATTGAATCTTTTGACTGTAAGTATTGGGTGTTTTGCTCGATTGTACAAGCGTTACAACTTACAATTAAGAGATGTTTTTTTTTGTTTGAAAAGAGTTTTGAAAAAGTTTTGAAAAGTTTTTGACTGTATGTGATGTTATAGATGAGATACTTCTTCCATAGAGATGATAAATGTCTAAATCTCAAGGAGAAATTGATTGGATTAAAGGGATGCTTTTAAGAAGCCCGTGGGTCCTTGTATTGTTAGCCCAAGAGGAGGCATTCCGAGGGTCATCGAGGGTCATCGAGGGTCATCGAGGGTGCTTGTATGAAGCTCAAGAGGAAGCTATAGGGTATGGCTGGCTTTGGCTTGAAAGGTTTCACCGAGAAACCATCCTTTTAGAATAAGAGCAATTTCAGGAAATTTTACTCTGGGGGATTTGAAAGTGATTTCAGGAAACCATCCTTTCGGGGTTCTATCTTAAGCGGGTGATTCTTTGTATTGGAAGCCCAATAGGAGGCTGTTAAGATTTCTATCTCTTTCATTGTATGATGCCCAAGAAGGCTAAACTCAATGAGGAGTTCTTTTGAGCGAAGCCCAAGAGGTGACTCAGCAGTCTTGTCTTATCTGAAGCCTAAGCGGAGGCTAAACTGTGGGGAGAGTTTTCTTTGTACAAAGCCCAAGAGAAGGCTAGACTCTGTTGGAGATAAATTATCTTGGATAAAGCCCAAGCGGAGGCTATACTGTGGGGAACCTATTGATTAGTCTAATTGTTATGTTATGATTAGACAATTTGTATAAACAAGTGTGTGTGTGTGATATGTATTCACAGGAGTTTATGAAGGAAATATAAACAATGCATTTTGTTTATTTACGGTTTATGAAATATAAACAAGTGTACGTGAAACAACGTTAAAAAACAGCGTAACTTGATTATTTACAAGTTTGAACTGTACAAGGAAATGAATATGTACGAGCAGTATTTATGTACGAGAAAGGTGGATGTACATAGGAGGTTGGGACTTACACCATAAGGGAGGCCCATTGATTTGAAATTTCACAGGAATAATGCTTCTTTCAAAATCAATGGTATTCGTGTAAAATGTACAGATGAAACGAAAATGATAGATTGAAGTTTATCGTAAAAGGTCTGTATTATATACGGATAAAAGTATTTGAAAAATATACGTGTTATGTACAGATAAAATTTGTATGTGTTTTGAAAAGAATTTGATATGTACAAAGAAATATTATGTACACAAAAGAATGTTATGGGACTTACACCTTGAAGTTTGATCAAGACATTCCATACATCCATACTCAAGGATTCCTCAAAGGTTGATCAGACAAACTCTCTCCTAGACAATCAACCCAAACTAGGGTTTGGCAATTCTCAGCTCCAGATGGACTTCCAACATCTCCAATGTTCATCATGCCTCCTCATATGCTTCAAAGATTCTCCATGTCAAGTTTCAAGCCTTACAAGTCAAGATTGCTCAGACAATTGCTCAGATGGTTGAAAATCAGTTGTATTGGACAAAAAGTAAACTGTGGTCAACATACAATCAAACTTCATGATTTTTGGTCAACATCCTCATTTTGAAGTTACATTCATCATTTGATCAAGGGTTGATCATGATTCATCAAGGAAATTCAAGATTTGCTCAAAAGTCAAACTTTCTAAATTAGGGTTTCTAGGTGAAAAGTCAACCAAACTTTGACTGAGCATAACTTCTTCATACTTTCTCAGAAATTTTTCCACAACCTCTTGTTTTGAAGGAAATTCAATTCTCTACAACTTCATGTCTCACAAGAATGTCCAAAAAATGCTTCATTTGAGAGGTATGGCTCAAAACATTACAGGTCCTTTTCAATGTCAACAAAAAGTCAACTTTTTGGTTTGAAGATATATTGAGCATGGAAACTCCAATTGAATGAGACCAAAAAGGTTGGTTAGAGGACTCTTAGAGCTTTCCAAAAAGTCCAAGAACACTCAAAAATGTGGAAATTTGAGCAAGATACACTATTCAGAAGTTGGGCAATTTTGGACAATTGCACAAAAGGACATTTTGGTCAAAATGCAAAATTTTCCAAATGGGCCTATAATCTTTTGATCCAAACTTGTTCATGACACTATTTGTGACCCATAAATGCTTGGCCATGGCAATTTTCTATTTTATTAATTTATTTTTGGATTTTAAACCATTTAATTCAAAATTAAATTATATAAAATATGAAAATAAAGTATTTTTTCAAATGGGTTGGATTTTGATCAAACTTGAGGTCCAAGGAAGCCCAAAACACTTGCCAATTTCGTGATTTGCTTGCACATGGAAGGAAAATCAAATTTTCAAGAAAATTTGATTTGTTTTAAAGAGAAAATATTGCACATTCATTACTCAATCTTTTTTCACTCTCTTTGCCATCCTAATTTACTCTATAAATACCAAGCATTATGCACAGCACAAGGGACGAAACCCTAGCTCAATACACAACCCTTATTTTGCCAAATTTTCTCAAGAATTGGTAAAAATCGAATTTTGATTTTCAGCTGTTTTCAAGGCAAACAAACCCTCCATTCTTGTTCCTTGATATCCCAGGAGTTGAAACCATCTCTTGCTCGAAGCCAAAGCTGCCCAGAACCCGATCTATAGCTTGCTCCGATTTGGTAAACTCTTGAAAATCGAATTTTATTATTCATGCGTTGCTAATGTTTTTTATGTGTTTATTCATGCTCAGGAGGTTCATTAGAATCTATTTGATACCTTACATGCAAGCATACACGTAGGAATCACGTTTTGCCATGGTTAGGTCATTTCGAACTGTTTGAATCGAACCGGTTAACACAGGCATTTTCAGGGCAAACCACTAGCACCATTGGATTCAGAAGGTCCGATTTAGGGGGGTAGGGACCCCCCTTTCCCATTTATTCTGCGTATTTTGCTTGTTTCAATTCCAGGTCGACCGGAGAAGACGACCGGAGCTAGGGCTCCGGCGTCGTTGACTGAGAAAGACCGGCGAGGGACTGGCGTGGCGCGATCCAGCGTTCTAATTCGTCCGTTTGAATTAACCGGGGTCCACCAGTTGACTGTGTTCTTGACCTCATCAAGCAACGACGCGTGTACGCTCATGATCATACGTTTTCAATCCATGACAACAAGTGACAGATGGCGTAGTGGTAAAAGCGCTCACTGTGCAAGGATACTCTCCCTGGTCACGAGTTCGATCCTTGCCAAGACCAGTTTTGTTTCTTTTTCTCAAACTTTCATATTTTCCAATTATTTTCCATATTTTCTTATTTATTTAATATTTGCATCAATTTTAATTCTTTTCATATTTTTATTCATGCATTAAAAATCATCAAAATATTTTTTCCTTTTGCATTTATTTTCAGAAAATACTTATTTAATTTATAAAATTAAAAAATATTGTTTTGCATGCATATTTATTTTTATTCATAATTTAGCATTTAAATCAATTTTAATTAGTTTTTAATTATTAAATTGCATCCAAAAAATCCCAAAAATTTATTTTAGCATATTTATGTTATTTCCAGCATGTCATATTTTTATCATTCAAAAAATTGCATTTTTACTAATATTTTCCTCTTATTCGATTTCATCGTATTTTCCGATTTTCTCATCTTTTCACAGGTTATCCCGTTTCGGACGATTTTTCTTTATCGTTTCTTTTTTTCCAATAATGTAACTGTTCATGGGATGTAATAGTTAATTAGGGCTTTTATTTTCCGCAAGTTTAAATTATGTATCTGCCCCAAAGCCATGTAATAGCGTAGGACATTTATCTTTCCGCATCTTTATATTCCGCATTTTAATTTCCGCACTTATAAACTGCTAGTAATTAGGCGTGTATGGCAAGATAAAATTGG
The DNA here is from genome assembly GCA_021764765.1 of Vicia sativa. Classification (NCBI taxonomy): domain Eukaryota; kingdom Viridiplantae; phylum Streptophyta; class Magnoliopsida; order Fabales; family Fabaceae; genus Vicia; species Vicia sativa. The sequence goes on from CM038794.1 coordinate 287,874,896, forward strand.
ACATAGCTCACTCTAATTTGCAAGATAACATATCTGAATTTGACACATTCTTTCACACATGCACCCCTTAGGGTAATTCTCTCTCGTTGCCTTACGAATTCAAATATGGTCATGTCCCTCGAACGTAGAGGTATTCTAGCACTGTTGCCTTCAAAACAAATCATCATAGTCCCTTCGATACAAAGAACATAAGACCCACGATGTCGCCTCCGAATACATGATCTTGACCCTCGATTGTCGCCTACGAAAAATGATGATAGTCCCTTCGAATGTGCTAGGATACTTCCTACAAGTTGCTTTCTATGACCATCCGATGTCCCTTGAATGTCCGCTTACATCCAGCGAATAAGGTTACCTACCAACTAATGGTATGGATAGCGCTATTCTAAAGGAGCGTAAAACAACACGAAACGACCAATTACGAGTAGGTAATAAGACTTTTAGTTGCTTGCTCTATCAAAATACTTTTCACACCACACACTTTTGTCAAAGTTCAAACTCTTTTCAAAACGAAACATTTCCGAACACTTTGTATACATTCCTACATGAATCATTACAAAGTCAAAGCGAAATTCCTTTTCAAAACATTTTTCAAACACACAGAAAGCACATTTTTAAAGTGATCTAAGAGCAACTAAGAGCCCGTAGATAACTACGGATGGAAAGGGGTGCTAATACCTTCCCTTTTCATAACCTTCTCCCTTACTCAGAATCTAACGAAGGTCTTTTTCTGTACTTTTTACCTTCCCTTAATTGGATAAAAGAAAAGTCGGTGGCGACTCTTGCTATCCGCACATTTGCGATACAAAATCCACAAAGTCAGTTCACCGTATTACACGGAGACAATAACAAAGGCGCTATACTCGGCAAAGGTAGTGTAGGTAATCCCTCTACCACTACTATTTCTGATGTCCATCTTGTAGAGGGTCTTAAACATAACATGTTAAGTATTAGTCAATTGTGCGACAAGGGTTATAAAGTAACTTTCACAAAAACCTGCTGCATTATTGAAAATCTTGGCGAACATTATGTTTAAGGAATTAGAGTAAACAACATCTATATGCTTGATCTTTTTGATGTACCATTAACAAGCAATAAATGTCTAGTCACCTTGAATGATGATTCTTGGCTTTGGCATAGACGTCTAGCACATGTTAACTTTGATTTGTTAAATAAGGTTGTATCCAAGGATCTAGTAGTCGGTAAAAACTAACAAACATATTAAAACATTCAAAATTATGTACATTTAAACAAAATGAATTAAAATAATTACTTAACTTAATTAAAAACAATAAAATGGCTTAAAAGTGTCAATAAATGGTATGAAAAATAATCAAAAGTTGACAATTAACAGTGGTGCGATAATATTCCAAAGAGATTTCTAATTCCCCTGTACGGTAACCGTACTAGCATTACCGTGAACTTTCCCCCATAACCTGTAACCTGATTTCACGATGTAGTCCCCATTTTGTTCCTCTTGCCAAATTATCTTATCCTCCACCACATCCTCCTTTAAAGGAACTTTAAGAATAGCTTCAGCCTCTGTCATCCCAAACTCTTGTCTCACCTTACTAACATCACATTGCTTTGTATTATGAAGCCAAAAATCATTCAACAAAGATCATACATCCCTTGACCATGCGGTCCATGCACCCACCAACTATCTCGCTCTCTATTCCACGGCTCATGCATAACTTTAATCTTAAAGCCATCACCAATAATCCACCTTGTAATACGGTGGTGACTTTGAGATTTTTGTATCATAAATGTTGCGGATAGCAAGAGTCGCCACCGACTTTCTTTTATCCAATTAAGGAAGGTAAAAGTACGAGAAAAAGACCTTCGTTAGATTCTGAGTAAGGGAGAAGGTTATGAAAAGGGAAGGTATTAGCACCCCTTTTCATCCGTAGTTATCTACGGGCTCTTAGTTGCTCTTAGATCACTTTAAAATTGTGCTTTCGGTGTGTTTGAAAATGTTTTGAAAAGGCATTTCGCTTTGACTTTGTAATGATTCATGTAGGAATGTATACAAAGTGTTCGGAAATGTTTCGTTTTTGAAAAGAGTTTGAACTTTGACAAAGGTGTGTGGTGTAAAAAGCATTTGATTTGAGCAAGCAACTAAAAGTCTTTATTACCTACTCAGAATGGTCATTTTTATGTTATTTTACGTTCCTTTAGAATAGCGCTAGCCATACCATTAGTTGGTAAGTAACTCCATTCGTTGGATGTAGAAGGGACATCGGATGGTCATAGAAGGCAACTTGTAGGAGTATCCTAGCACATTTGAAGGGACGATCATCACTTTTCGTAGGCAATAATCGAGGGTCAAGATCATGTATTCGTAGGCGACATCGTGGGTCTATGATCTTTGTATCGAAGGGACTATGATGATTTGTTTTGAAGGCAACGGTGCTAGGATACCTCTACGTTCGAGGGACTTGACCATTTGTATTCGTAAGGCGACGAGAGAGAATTACCCTAAGGGGTGCATGTGTGAAAAGAGTGTGTCAAATTCAGATATGTTATCTTGAAATTATGAGTGATCTATGTCCAATTTTTATCTTGCCATACACGCCTAATTACTAGCAGTTTTATAGGGTGCGAAAAATAAATTGCGGAAAGTAAAGTGCGGAAAGGTAAATGTCATACGCTATTACATGGCTTTGGGGCAGATACATAATAAGAGTGCGGAAAATAAAGTCCTAATTAAACTATTACATCCCATAGGCAGTTACATAATTGAAAAGAAAAGCAAGAAAAATCGTCCGAAATGTTACAACCTGTGAACAGATACATAATCGGAAAATACGAGAAAATTGCATAAGAAGAAAAATGTTAGTAGAAACATGATTTTTGAATGAGGAAAAAAATTTTATGTTAGTAATGACAATTAAATGATAAGATAATTTTTTGGTAATTTTCTGAATTGATTTGATAATTTAAATGCAATTAAAAGTCAAATTAATGATTAATTAGCAATTAAATTAAATATGCATGCAAAAATAATAATTTTTATATTAAAAATTAAATAAGTATTTTTCTGATGATAATGCAAAAAAAAAATATTTTTGGAGTTTTTTAAATGCATGAGAAAATTAATTAAAGATAAATTAAATTAGATGCAAAATATTAAAGAAAAAGAAAAATAGAAAAAAGTGTTAGTTTTCAGAAGTGATAAAAATATTGTGGCAGCCAAGGTTCGAACTCAGGTTCCCTTGGATACACGCGCGCGCTGCTTGCCAACTGAGTTGGCCTGTATTTGTGTTAGGCAAATGAAACAAGAACAAATTAAACGAAATTGAGTTCTGAGAACCCAGAAAACGCGCGAAGATCTTCATCTTCCTCATTTGAATTTTTGAACAGGTAGCGTCGGTCTTGGTTCGACGCTACAGCCCCTACAATTTCAAAAACTCCATACAAGCAATATAAATGGATTGTGAGTACATGAATCGATTGCAAATAACATTCTAAACACAATGGTGGCACTGGTTTCGTCCAATTTAACGTGTTTCAGAAAGCCCTAAAATGCAACAGAAAACCCTAGCCATGGCATCTCGTGGTTCTTGCTCTGAAACTCAAATCAAACTATGCAGAAAGCTTAGAAACACCATTAGAAACACGAATACATAATCAAAACACATTAAACATGAGTATATGCATGAATTCGAATTCGAGTTATATTGACACAAACCGTGACTTGGTTAGACCGATTCTGGGTGTTTCAACGCGTGAGGATGATTGGAATAGCTTCCTGGGACCTTGAGGATGCTTATTCAATCCTCAAAACTCCTTGAATTGGCCTGCAAAACAGAAATCGAAATTGCTTTTTTCACAAGTTTCTTTGAAAAAAAATTAGGGTTCTTGAGGCAATTTTTCTGTTCTTTCTTGTTGTGTACGCATTGTATATTTATAATGGATGGAAATTGATCTGATTTGAGGAAAAAATATTGATCAATCAATGCAAAAATTATTTGATTTTGTACAAAATCAAATCTTATATTTTTTTGATCAATTTTAATCAATTTCTTGCCAAATCTTTGCAAATTTCGAATTAGCCAGCTTGTGTGAGTTACTTGGATCTCAAGAATGAGAGAAAAATCAATCTTGCATTTAATTTTAATTTTATACCTTATTTTTTAATTTAATTTGTATTTAAATGAATCAAATCCAAATTAAATAGAAAAATAAAGCTAAAATTCGTGGCATTGGGCTTGGATGTTCCAAATTGTCTAAGGAACAAGTTTGAATGAAGAAAAACTAGGCCCATTTGCAAAAAATTTGATTTTGACAAGTATCTCTCTTTGTGCAATTATTCAAAAATGCCCAACTTCTGTAAGGTGTATTTTACTCAATTTTCCACATTTTTGAGTGTTCTTGGACTTTTTAGAAAGCTCTAAGTGTCCTCTAAACAACATCTTTGGTTTCATCTCAATTGGAGTTACCATGTTCAATAAATCTTCAAAACAAAAAGTTGGCTTTTTGTTGACTTTGAAAAGGACCTGTAATGTTTTGATCCATATCTTCCAAATGAAGCATTTTTTGAACATGCTTGTGAGACATGAAGTTGTAGAGAATTGAATTTCCTTCAAAATGAGAGGTGGTGGAAAAATTTCTGATGAAGTATGAAGAAGTTATGATCAGTCAAAGTTCAGTTGACTTTTCACTAGAAAACCCTAATTTGGAAAGTTTGACTTTTGAGCAAATCTTGAGTTTTCTTGATGAATCATGATCTACCCTTGATCAAATGATGAATATCACTTCAAAATGAGGATGTTGACCAAAAATCAGAAGTTTTGACTGTATGTTGACCACAGTTGACTTTTTGTCCAATACAACTGATTTTCAACCATCTGAGCAATTGTCTGAGGAAACTTGACCTGTGAGGCTTGAATCTTGTCATGGAGATTCTTTGAAGCATATGAGGAAGCATGATGATCATTGGAGGTGTTGAGAACCCATCTTGATCTGAGAATTGCCAAACCCTAGTTTGGGTTGATTGTCTAGGAGAGGGTTTGTCTGATCAACCCTTGAGGAATCCTTGAGTATGGATGTATGGGATGTCTTGAGAAGTAAGAGGGCAAATTTTGGGGTATGACACACCTACATCCCATCTTTAACACATCCTTAGACTTCCACAAACTCCTCCAAACAAAACTTAGATTATAACCAACCTTAGCTTCCAGAAAAGAGGATCGAGGGAAATACCTTGCTTTGAAAATTCTTGAGACAAGAGAAGTGGGTTTTGACATCAAATTACACCCTTGTTTAGCTACCATAGCCATATTAAAAGCTTTGAAATCTCTAAACCCCAAACCTCCTTCACTATTGAGCGATGCCAACCTATCCTAGCCATCCATCTGATACCCTTATTATTTCTCCCCTCCCCACCAAAATAGACACTCATGATATAAGCCGAAATTGATTGAAGAACTAATTATATCATAACCTTTTTCCCTGCTTTAGACAAGTACCTACCACTCCGAGAATTAATTCTCTTCCAAATTCTATCTTTAAAGAAAGAGAACGTTGCCTTTTTACTCCTACCAATCATAGAAGGTAAACCTAAATAGGATCATGTATCCAAAACATGTTGTACCCCCAAAAACTTAGCCAGATCCTCATGGACTGCATGACTTAAGTTACGGCTAAAGAACACCTCAAATTTCGTAAGGTTGATCTCTTGGCCAGATGCCGCTTCATAAGTATTGAGAATCTCCGTAAGAGTTGTCACCTCGAATAGGTTTAGCCTGCAAAACAAAAAACAGTCGTCAGCGAAAAGTGAGTGGGACACACTAGGTGCTCCCCTACATATTTGAGCTTCATGCCAATATCCACGGGAAATAGCGCCTCTAATAAGGGTGGATAGCCCGTCTAAAACAAGAATGAAAAGGTATGGAGGCATATGGTCTCCTTGCCTCAAACCTCTCACTAGTAATATTGGTCACACTCTATTGATGTTAACAAGAACCGAATAATGTACCGAAGTCACACATCATCATCCAATGAGTCCATCTCTCCTCAAACCCCAGGAGAATAAGGGTACCTTTTAGGAAGCCCCAATCGACTATATCATATGCTTTGCTAATGTCGATTTTAAGAGCAAGATGGGCAGTACTACCATGTGTCCTCCTCTTTAACGCATGAATAATCTCTGAAGCAACCACAATGTTATGAAGAATATACCGCCCTTCCACAAAGGCTGATTGCTCCTCCGAAACACTCTTATCTAAAACATTTTTAAGTCTATTAGCTAGCGCTTAGATACCAACTTATAAACAACATTACAAAGAGATATTGGTCTTAACTCCTTCATGTTCTTAGGCTTCACACATTTCGGAATAGGACATATATTAGTCTCATTAAGTTTTGCAGGAAAATAACCCCGATCCAACCAAGTACTAGCTGCCACAAAAATGTCATCACCACACAGGTTCCAATTTTTTTTATAAAACGCCGGATTAAACCCATATGAACCTGAGGATTTATCTGGGTGCATTTGCAGGAGAGAATGATAAAGTTCCATTTTTGTAACAGGAGCAGTAAGACTGTGATTATCGGCAAGAGATTCCTTCGGATACGATTAAGAACTAAATCATATCGTCTTGCTTAACCTCAAATAACTTTTCAAAATAAGCCTTAGCAATTCTACATAAGCCTTCCTGATTACCTATTTCAGTGTCATCATCATCACTTAACTTATCGATCTTCTGGAACTTCTTTCTTTCCGAAGTTGTTTTATGGAAGAATTTTGTGTTCAAGTCTCTGTCCTGCTCCAAAAGAGTACCTTATGAACCAAAATTTTATTATATTCCCGCTGAGCCTCGATAAAGTGTAACACAAAAGCCTCATCATGAGACATTTGGGTTGCTTCCTTTACTTCCATGTGAACTGACATACTCTCGCACTTCTGTTTGTATCTAACTTTATTCCATGAAGGCAGTTCCTTCCCACAACTCCTAATACGACATAACATGTCACCCAAATTCTCCTTATTCCAACCCCTCATAACCACAATATCTAGTTCTTCCTCTTGTAGCCAAGCATTTTCAAACTTGAAAGAGAAAAAATTTCGGACACTGCTGTTGTTGAAACGACTCACGTTGCAGCAAAATTGGGCTATGATCTGAGTGGGAACCCAGTAAGTTAACAAGCTTAGCTTCAGGAACTGGCGACTCTGCCGGGGAGACACCCTAAAGAGAGAATTACCTTAGGTATTTTTTTAGATCATCTTTACTGCTTTCTGTTTGACTTGCTTGCTTTATCTTTAAGGGTTGCTTGGGTATTATATTTGTGGGGGATCCTACACCCGGATCCGGGTTTCCTTTTAGGTAAGTAGCAATAAATCGTCGCGACCGTTAGACGTATATCAAAACGGTCAACATGATGGCTACGTTAGTGTGACACTTTGGATGTCCTGATACTCTTCATTTCCAAGTTGAGGATAGTATTTGGCTTCTGCGTGGTGTCATCAAGCACTAACTAAACTTTTAGAACCTTAATTGACCCATCTTGGCCATTAGAAGGTAGTGAGATGGCCGGCTTTGGTGCAGACTAAGGTTGGCTGATACTCGATGCTACGCTCATTAAGATCAGACTTTTGGGATATTTTCGGTCGACCACTTGGCAGTCGTATTGAAATAAACGCCTACGAGAAAGATCAATGATATGAGATTCCTAGAACCCGGTTACTATTATAGTACAGGATGAACCAACTCAAACTTTTGGTGGGGTAATCACCTATATCTCTTGCAAGCCTTAAACCTAGGCTCATTGTGTGAATTGTTTGTGTGTGCCAAACATGACATCATGACATCATTTGCATTGCATATCATTTCTAACCATTTCAAGGACCTAGGGATTTATCTTTGCTCTGTTTTGTAGGATATTATGGCTTCTAGAAAGACTATCCGAATCAACTTCATGGGTATACCTTCTCAGCTCAAAGAATTGGTTTCAGAAATTCCCGACCATGCTCAGTTCATCAAAAGACATGGTTATCTACTTGACTTGGTTATCTCCGGTTTTGAAGAAGATATGATGCATGTCCTATTCCAGTTCTTTGATCCGAAACACCATTGCTTTACATTCCCAGATTATCAGTTGGTTCCTACCTTGGAAGAGTTCTCTAGGCTACTTGGGATACCTATTCTTGACCAAATGCCATTCACCGGTCTAGAAAAGGTTCCTAGGTACGAAGACATTGCATCAGCCTTACATCTTAAGCGCTCAAACATTGAAGCCAACTGGGAAACCAGAAGTGGAGTTAAGGGTTTACTTGCCAAGTTCCTAATTAAGAAAGCCCGAGAATTCCTCAAAGTTATGAGTTTCCATGCATTTGAAGACATTGTGGCCTTGCTAATTTATGGTTTGGTTCTATTCCCTAACTCGGATCAATTCATAGATGTCAATGCCATCGAGTTATTCCTTACCCGCAATCCAGTGCCTACTTTACTTGGAGACATTCTACATCTCTCCACACTGCTACTAAGAGACAAGGAACTCTCATGTGTTGTATACGTTACTTTCCAGGTGGTTTATTTCGCACCTTCCTCCATCAGTTTTGAAGAATGAACAAAGGTTGAGATGGTCTCAAAGGTTAATGTCACTCTCTCATTCCGACATCCGTTTGAGTCTTTTCTCTCAAAAGGACTTCACCTTCATTGAGCGTTGTGGAGAATTCCCTAATGTACCGCTACTTGGTATAAGGGGAGGTATTACTTACAACCCTTCTTTAGCTCTACGTCGGTTTGGTTTTGCTCGAAGAGATGGCCGCATGATATGCTTCTCCAAGATATTGTGTTCGACTACAATCACGATCTCGATTACCGCGAAGGTTTATACACGCTTGGGGCATGGTAAAGAAGATACCAAGACTTTGGGGCACGAACTCCATTCCTTGGGAACCTTACCTCAAATGGGTGAGAGCTCGAGCTCAAAACCTCATGATGCCATTCACGCTGTTTACCAAGAATTATGGAACTGTTGCTATAGGTGACGTACCTATCTGTTCTCCATCCGACATGCCTCTGATTTTGAAGACTTGAAGAGATCCTGGATTCAACTTAAAGAAGAGGATACCTTTGAAGCTCGGTGTTATGCAAGTGAGAAGAAAGTGCTAGAGTTGACCAAGTTACTTCACGAAGAGCGAAGCATCAACGCCTACCTCGGCACCAAGAGGAAGCGCCCATGGGAGACTTAGAGCTTTGGGATTTATATGTTTTCTTTTATTTTGTTTGAACTATCTTTTACTTAAAAGAAAAAGAATAAAAAGTACTAATAAATGTTTGTTCATTGCTTGTCTAACAAATTTAAATCTCTAAGGTCCTTGAAAACATTGCATTGCATTCACATAAACATTGCATATCATAGCATAACATTGCATCACAGGTACATTGAAGATTGGTTTTCTCATTCTCTCGCTATTTATTTTAGAAGAAATGGCTCTTGAACAAACTGTCAAAGATCTCCGTGCTCGTAATGCTCGGTTTGATGTTTACCACTTGGTCCAAGGCCAAGAAGATCTGAAGAAGCTCATCAACGAAAGAAGAAGGTTGTTGGTCTTCTCAACATGGGCGAGCTACAAAGGTGGTCCTAGAGTGGTTAGTCGAATTGAGCTCTCGAAGGAAGTGTCAAGAAGGAGGATGAGCAAAGTAACAAGGGTGATGGCGAAGGCAGGCATGAGCCGAAAAGTCTATGATGATGGCCAATACTCTGATGAAGATGACAAGTACAAGCAACTTGAAGACCGTTTGAATGCTGTGGAAAACCTGAAAATGTCCGGGCTGAATTTTGATGATCTGAGTCTTGTCCCTGGTGTTGTGATTCCTACCAAGTTCAAAGTTCCAACTTTTGCTAAGTATGATGGCATGTCTTGCCCTAAGCTGCACTTGAAATCCTATGTCCAGAAGATCAATCCCCACACTGATGACAGAAAGTTGTGGATGCACTACTTTCAGGAGAGTTTGTCTGGAACTCAATTGGAATGGTATTATCAGCTAGAGAATGACCGTATCTGTACCTGGAGTGATTTGGCAGATGCTTTCTACAGACAGTATGAGTACAATGCTGAATTGACACCCACTCGCATGCAACTACAGAGCATGTCTATGGGTCGTGACGAGAAGTTCAAGGAGTATGCTCAGAAATGGAGAGATTTAGCAGGCAGAGTTCAACCACCCTTGTCCAATAGGGAGTTGGTTGATATGTTTATGGGAACACTGACAGGCCCATTCTTCAATCATCTGATTGGAAACTCTTCAGCCGGATTCACCGAGCTGATATTGACAGGCGAACATATTGAAGCTGGTATCAAGAGTGGAAAAATTCAAGTAGAGACATCTTCAAATGCTGCGAAAAGGTCTTTTGGTGGTAAGAAAGAAGTTAATCTGTGTATGGTCGAAAAGCCGAGCCAAGACCGACCGTGCTCAATCTGTGGGCGATTGTGATCTCCAATCCTACATCAAGACAACCTCGGTGAGACAACGTCGTAGTCGAACGCCACGAAGACGGTTTACAAAGATCAACATGCCATTGTCGCAAGCCTTGCAACACATGTTGAAAGCATTACCTTGAGGGATCCTCCTCGAATGTCAATACCTCCTCTCGAGATACAATCCTAATGCTAAGTGTGCTTACCATTCTAATAGCCTGGACATAGTCTCGATGATTGTTGGGCTCAAGAACAAGATTCAAGATATGATTGAAGCTAAGCAGAATGAGTTTGATCCTCCTGTTGAGACTCGAATGTGATCAACGCGCCTATGCCTAATCATGACAAGAGTTCTAATCTTTGTTGGGATACTTATGTTTTCAACATAGATGACTTGACCATCCCTCGATGGTATTAAGAAGAATCTTGCAAGCCGTGTCAATCCGGATGCCCAGAGAATTGCGTTGGTGCCCATCTGCACGATGGTTGTGCTTGGTTAAGAAGGCGTGTTCGTGCATGATGGACAACCGTGAGATACTATTTCAAACCACATGCGGCGTGTGAAGAAATGTCTAAGTTGAAGATTGACAATGCGAACAAACTGTGTGGGACACCTTGGGGCAGCAATTGGAAAGTATGATTACATGGTGAAGTACACTGTTCCTGAGCTACAAGATTCCTATTGAAGATGTTAAGGCGGGTGGGGTGACGATTTCCGAAGACTATCTTGATGTTAACAACATAAGGATTTCCTCTGCGATTACGTGCCTAGAGTGGCACCCTCATCATTACTTCTCCAAGACCAGTTCCATATTCCTCGACAAGGCTATCCCTTGGAATTATGGAGTGATGTTTACTATCATGGCGTCAAGCAAGACCCTCGACCATTGAAGGTCTTACTTGAAGCTACCATTCTTGACATTGACAACATCACCGGATCAAGTAAGGTGACCAACCGGAAGGTTTTCTCTCCAAATCTCTCCTCCAAAAGACACCGCGACTCCACTCGCATTCCGGCTATTCCATCAGTCCCCAAGAACGGTGACTCATCACCTCGGCCAGTACCAAAGGAAGTTCTCAAGACACCTCCAAACAAGAAATGGAGGAAATTTCGAAGATTATCAAGAAAAGTGACTACAATGTTGTGGAGCAGTTAGGACAGACTCGTCCAAAATCTCCATGCTTGCTCTGCTCTTGTGCTCGAGGCTCATGCTAACGCCTTGGTGAAGTTTCAAAATGCTCATGTGCGAAGACACTACCACCGATTCGAAGTTTGTATTGCTAGCCTTGGCCAACAACGGCCAAGGCTTCTCGATCTTGATTTGACTCTGCGGAAAGAAACACAACAAAGCCTTGCACATCTCTTGAATGCAAGGGCACTACATTGTCTCATGTTTTGGTGGATCTTGGTTACGCTTTGAATATCCTACCAAGCGCTTTTGATCGACTCGATGTCGAAGGGTTGGTTCGAGACCCTGACATAATTATAAGAGCTTTTGATGGTTCTAAGCGAACAGACTTGGAGCTCATTACTGTTAAAGTCGGTTCCCGACTTTTGACTCTACTTTCTTCGTCATGGACATCCGTCCATTACTCTTACTGGGCGCCCTTGGATACATGGGGCAATACCTCTACCCTACATCAGAAGCTGAAGTACCCGGTGAAAGGGAAAGTTGTTACAGTATGTGGTGAAGAAGAGTATATGGTCAGTCATCTACAATCATTCTGATACCTCGAGATGGAGGGTGAATTCTTTGAGACTCCCTGTCAAGCTTTTGAAACAATCCCCAGAGTCATGCCTGTTGACTCTCTGTCATTCCTGAGGTTACACAAGCTCCGCCTAGGATGGCCTCACTGAAGGATGCTCAAGCTGCCGTTGAAGAAGGTAGTACTATTTGGGGTCAGCTTCCTGATCTCCCTTTCAAATTTGACAAGACTGGTTTAGGCTTCACCATCAAGGGTCAGAAGATGATACGCCGCGAACGTGCCGGCCAACTTCCTTTTCACATCAGCCAGAGTGGAATCCATGCTATAGAAGACGACGACAGCGACTTCGACATCAGCAAGTGGATCTTCCCAACTCCAGACGAAGGGCTCAGCAATTGGAAGACTGAAGACGTCATACCAATCTCCTTCAGCCAGGAGTAATCACTCTTGATTTGTTTTGCTTTTCGTATTTTCTTTGTTTTGGACAATAAACTCTAAAGCCTAGTGCCTTGCAGGGCATCATGGCTCGTTGTGAGGGTTATTATCATCATTTGCATATTTTCATTCAATAAAATCGTTGGACTTTTGCATTCAATTGATTTTTTTCTTTACTTTATCACCCTTCAAAAAGCTATGTGTTTCTTACACACACCCACGTGATACACTGTAGAATCACTCGAATCTCGTTGATAACAGCTATGCTATTGCTAAATATGACTTGATAATCCGATCTACCAAGCCGAGGACGAAAGTGAGGAAGATTGTGAAGTACCGGAGAACTTGCCGACTCACAAGAAGAAGAGCGAGTTATCTGACCACACGAAGAGCAAATTGAGGTTGTGAATTTGGGTCTTGATGAAGACAGAAAAGAGATCAAGATAGAGCGGGTCTTGAGAACATGTTAAAGAAAGATTGGTTCGGATGCTATGAGACTATATTGAGGTTTTGCTTGGTCGATGCGAAGACATGCGGGTTTAGACATTGATATTGTGGTACACGATTGACAAAGAAGGTTTTCTCGATAAAAGAAGGTTCGTCGCATGCGTTCGATGTCGAGAAAATCAAAGTCAAGTTATGAGCGGTTCAACGCTGGTTTCTTAGTCATACCTCCTATCCACGATGGGTTGCAAATGTGGTACCCGTGCCTAAGAAGGATGGCAAGGTACGAATGTGTGTGGATTACTGAGATCGAACAAAGCGAGTCCGAAAGCGATTTTCCACTTCCTCATATTGATGTTCGTTGACAACACCGCTCGGCATAAGGTTTTCTCCTTTATGGATGGTTTCTCCTTACAATCGATCAAAATGGCTCCAAGACATGGAGAAGACTACTTTTGTTACATGGGGCACTTTCGCTACAAGGTCATGCCGTTCGGATGAAGAACGCGCCACTTATCGTGCTATGGTAACATTATTTCATGACATGATTCATCACGAGATAGAGGTCTACGTCGACGACATGATAGCTCGATCACAGACTGAAGAAGAACATCTTGATCATCTGCAGAAACTGTTTGATAGGCTGAAGAAGTACAGACTAAGACTTAATCCTAACAAGTGCACTTTTGGAGTCAGATCCGGAAAACTTCTAGGGTTTGTTGTCAGTGGTAAAGGTATCGAAGTTGATCCCGCTAAGGTTAAAGCTATTCAAGATATGCCAGCTCCCCGTACCGAGAAGGAAGTCAGAGGTTTCTTGGGCCGATTGAATTACATTGCCAGATTCATTGCACATCTAACTGCTACTTGTGAGCCAATCTTCAAGTTACTTAAGAAAGATCAAGTGGTAGAATGGAACGACGATTGCCAGATCGCTTTTGACAAAATCAAGGAGTACCTACAGAATCCTCCTATCCTGATGCCTCCTGCCGAAGGAAGACCTCTTATCATCTACTTGACAGTATTAGAGAACTCAATGGGGTGTGTGTTGGGGCAACATGACGAGTCTGGTCGAAAAGAGCATGCAATATACTACCTTAAAAGTTTACCGATGTGAAACAAGATACTCACAAATCGAGAAAACTTACAACGCTTTTTGGCTACTCGCCGACTAAGGCGGTATATGTTGACTCACACTACTTTGTTGATTTCAAGATGGATCCGATCAAATACATATTTGAGAAACCACTCTCTCGGAGAATAGAAAGATGGCAAATGATCGACCGAATCGATATCCGTATACTTCTCGAAGCGATCAAAGGAAGTGTAGTAGCCGATCATTTGGCTCATCGTCGTAGACTATCGATCTATGCGGTTCAATTTCAGCGAAGATGTTTTACTAGTTCCGATTGTGAAGAACCGGCCCGACGAAGGACACGAACAAGGATCCCGATGGACCATGGTTTTGATGGAGCCTCAACGCACTTGCAATGGCATTGGCGCCATCATTACATCCCCACGGACATACTCCTTTCACCGCCAGATTATGTTTCATTGCACCAATAACATGGCGAATCTGCGTGCATCATGGGTATCAAAGTGCTATTGACTTAAGAATCAAGTTCTTACAGTGTATGGAGACTCACTTTAGTGATCGGTCAGGTTAAGGCGAGTGGGATAAAGCATCCGAACCTCATTCCGTATCAAGAGCATGTTTTGAGTTTGAAGAGATTACTTTCAATCATATTCCACGAGAAGAGAATCGGTTAGCGAGCCGGGGCTACTATGTCATCTATGTTCAAGGTCGATGGGACAACGAGGCTCCCCGGATCATCATTGAGAAGTTTGACGAACCAGATATTGTTATGAGCTTGATACGAAGAAACCTTGGTACTATGGCGTGAAAAGGTATCTTGAGACTCGGAATATCCCGAGGGCATCATCAATGATAAAGTTCATGAGAAGATTTGCATCAAATTCTTCCTCAACGGCATCTTATACAAGCGCAACCACGATTTGTGCTTACTCCTAGACCGAAAACAACAATACGTATCATGGAAGAGTTACGAAGGCATTTGGTACTCACTCTAGTGGTCATACAATGGCTAAAAGATTTTGAGAACAGTTACTATTGGTCCACCATGGAAGTCGATTGTCACCGCACGCTCGATCTTGTCACAAGTGCGGTTATGCCGACAAAGTGCACGTACCTCCGTACCTCGAATGTTCTAACACTCCTTGGCCTTTTGCAATGTGGGGCATTGACATGATCGAGAAATCAAGCCCACCGCCAACGGACACGTTTCATCCTTGTGGCAATTGACTATTTCACCAAATGGGTAAAGCGACCTCATTCGCATCATTACCAAGAATGTTGTGGCCGATTCATCAAACATAATCTTATCATCGATATGGCACTCCCGAAAGGATTATCACGTATAACGGCTCCAATCTCAACAATAAGATGATCACCGAACTCGCACGCAGTTCAAGATCAAGCATCACAACTCTTCTCCATATCGGCCTAAGATGAATGGCGGGAAGCCGCCAACAAGAACATTAAGAAGATTATCTGAGAAGATGCGGTGACTTACAAAGATTGGCATGAGATGTTACCATTTGCTCTTCATGGTTATCACACTACAGATACGAACATCAACAGGGCAACCTTCTCTCTTGTATACGGTATGGAAGTCCTACCGATCGAGGTTCGAATACCCTCAACGAGTCCTCCGGGCCGAGTTAAGCGAAGACGATTGGGTCCGACCGCCTTGACAGATTAATTTGATTGATGAGAAACGACTCGCATCCATTTGCCATGGATAGATCTATCAGAAACAAATGATCAGAGCATTCAACAAGAAGGTCAAGCACCGAGTCTACCAAGTCGGTGACCTAGTAGTCAAGCGCATCATTCTTCCACAAGGTGATCCCAGGGGAAAATGGACTCCCACCTACGAGGGACCATTTGTAGTCAAGACAGTATTTTCCGGCGGAGCTATGATACTTAGTACCATGGATGGCGAAGACTTCCCACACCCTGTGAACGCAGACATAGTCAAAAAATACTACGCATGAACGAGACCCGCTAGGTCGACTGACCTAGGCAAAAATAAGGGCATCCTGGCGAACCAAAAGGGTTCGGGCAAAAGTTAAGGATATATACAAAACATGTACACCGGCAAGTCGAAAACACGAAAAGCGGCTTGGGCAAAAAGGGTATCCAGGTGAAAACCGAAAGGCGGTCTAGGCAAAAGTTAGGGATTTAAGCGCGACTATGTCTCGGACCACACACTTCCACTACTATCGCATTCAAGATTCAAATGGCGAAGATCAATTCACTCACTTTCTACCAGGAGATGAGATAGTTGAAATATATGAGTACTAGCATAGTTGGAACTTAACGAGATTGTTTCCGCATAGCTTTTTACCTTTCATGTGTATAAACTACTTGGCCATACGCCACCTTTCAAATAAATGCAAGTTTCTTTCTCTTTACAATTCTTGCTGTTGTTGTTTGCATAAAGTCCCAACGATTGCTTTGAGTGATTATATGCATTTGACAATAAAAATCTATTTGCAAACACGCGAGAAGTAAACATACAAAAGTAATTACTACAGGCTTCAGGAATTGAGATGACGACGAAAGTCACCAATACATTTCCCCGCAGAGCAGGATCCCTACAGAAATGTCATTCATTACAAACCTTCCCCAGTGGAGTACGCGTCGGTCCCCAAGCAATGATTCCACTCAACTTAACCGGATTACGCCTGTCTTCGAGCAATAACATTTCATCCCCAGCTAAGATGTTTGTCCCCAGCGGATATCTCTCAACAATTTCCCTTTTCCCCAGCAGCAGTATCCAGACTCGAAACTTGGTCAGATGGTGCACCGGAGGAAACCTACACCTCTTATCCCTCAGTCAGAGATTACAACGGGCCCCAGATTCTTCTAACCCGGTCTCCCAACAATTATCAAGTACTCTCCAGCAAGATTTACACAAAATCCGCAGTATAGTACCTTCAAGATTCTCCCCAACAGGGTCTACACACAAGATCCTCGACAGCGTACCTCTACCGCCCTCAACAATATCTAGGCCTGAAACTTGGTCAGATAGTGCACCGGAGGAATCAAAGTTATCTTTCTTCTCGGGATCTTCATCCTCAAACAGAAGTCAGAAATCTCCAAGCAGAGCTTCCGCATCTTCTTCAAGATGGATATGTTTTGAAATACCATAACATCTATCATTCATACATTGCTCATAAAAGTCATAATTTGTGCATATGTCATTCATACGCATTGTCATGCATCATACTTTGCATAAGACTAACAAATATTCTATCAAAGTTTCTCTTGTTTTCTCCAAAGCAGTGGAAATCACTTGCAAGGGTCCGGATTAAGCCCGAATCTCGACGGAAAACTATCTCGAAGACCGCCCCTAGTTGTCCTCCGACAGTGGTCGTGATTAAGCCCCGGATCTCGACGGGAAAACTATCTGAAAGACCGCCCCTAGTTGTCCTCCGACAGCTGGTCTAGGATTAAGCCCCGAATCTCGACGGGAAAACTATCTGAACGACCGCCCTCGTTGTCCTCGACAACGGATCCGTGATTAATACCAAGCTAGCGGGAAACCCTATCCGAACGATCACAAGTTATCCTCCGATAACAGCGGTGGATCAACACGATGCACGGGAAGATATCCACCTTTTACCGCCTACTACCTCCTAGTAAGCACGAAGATTTATTCGATTCCTTCTTATTATCAGCAGCACTCAGAGTCGGCATACGACTCTTGCCTTGGATGGCATCTTAAGCCCATCTCCGCTACTTGCCAACATTTCTCCACTTCGAATCTGCATATTTGGTTAAAACCAATACAAACCAATAACTTCATTCAAAGATGAGCACGAAGTCTAACATGTGACTCCTCGGATGGCATCTTAAGCCCATCTCGGCTCCTTCCACTATCAAGAACATCTGAGCCTAGCGTCGGCTCACTCCCGGATCGATCTTTCGGATGGCATCTTAAGCCCATCCCGTCAATTTTCCTATTCGGACGACATTCTCGAGTCTAGCATACGACTCATTCCCCAAATAAGTCTCTACCTTCCCAAATGGCATCGTAAGCCCATTCCCGCATCACCAGTGCAAATTTTGGTGTACTCAAGTGTTCAATCATCTTCTACCTCCAGGTCACGAAAGGCACGCATGCCAATCTAACCCTTCCAGTACAAGAAGATTGAACAGGGGCAGCTGTCATACCCCAAAATTTGCCCTCCATCTTCTCAAGACATTCCATACATCCATACTCAAGGATTCCTCAAAGGTTGATCAAACAAACTCTCTCCTAGACAATCAACCCAAACTAGGGTTTGGCAATTCTCAGCTCCAGATGGACTTCCAACATCTCCAATGTTCATCATGCCTCCTCATATGCTTCAAAGATTCTCCATGTCAAGTTTCAAGCCTTACAAGTCAAGATTGCTCAGACAATTGCTCAGATGGTTGAAAATCAGTTGTATTGGACAAAAAGTCAATTGTGGTCAACATACAGTCAAACTTCATGATTTTTGGTCAACATCCTCATTTTGAAGTTACATTCATCATTTGATCAAGGGTTGATCATGATTCATCAAGGAAATTCAAGATTTGCTCAAAAGTCAAACTTTCTAAATTAGGGTTTCTAGGTGAAAAGTCAACCAAACTTTGACTGAGCATAACTTCTTCATACTTTCTCAGAAATTTTTCCACCACCTCTTGTTTTGAAGGAAATTCAATTCTCTACAACTTCATGTCTAACAAGAATGTCCAAAAAATGCTTCATTTGAGAGGTATGGCTCAAAACATTACAGGTCCTTTTTAAAGTCAACAAAAGGTCAACTTTTTGTTTTGAAGATATATTGAGCATGGAAAATCCAATTGAATGAGACCAAAAAGGTTGGTTAGAGGACTCTTAGAGCTTTCCAAAAAGTCCAAGAACACTCAAAAATGTGGAAATTTGAGCAAGATACACTATTCAGAAGTTGGGCAATTTTGGACAATTGCACAAAAGGACATTTTGGTCAAAATGCAAAATTTTCCAAATGGGCCTATAATCTTTTGATCCAAACTTGTTCATGACACTATTTGTGACCCATAAATGCTTGGCCATGGCAATTTTCTATTTTATTAATTTATTTTTGGATTTTAAACCATTTAATTCAAAATTAAATTATATAAAATATGAAAATAAAGTATTTTTTCAAATGGGTTGGATTTTGATCAAACTTGAGGTCCAAGGAAGCCCAAAACACTTGCCAATTTCGTGATTTGCTTGCACATGGAAGGAAAATCAAATTTTCAAGAAAATTTGATTTGTTTTAAAGAGAAAATATTGCACATTCATTACTCAATCTTTTTTCACTCTCTTTGCCATCCTAATTTACTCTATAAATACCAAGCATTATGCACAGCACAAGGGACGAAACCCTAGCTCAATACACAACCCTTATTTTGCCAAATTTTCTCAAGAATTGGTAAAAATCGAATTTTGATTTTCAGCTGTTTTCAAGGCAAACAAACCCTCCATTCTTGTTCCTTGATATCCCAGGAGTTGAAACCATCTCTTGCTCGAAGCCAAAGCTGCCCAGAACCCGATCTATAGCTTGCTCCGATTTGGTAAACTCTTGAAAATCGAATTTTATTATTCATGCGTTGCTAATGTTTTTTATGTGTTTATTCATGCTCAGGAGGTTCATTAGAATCTATTTGATACCTTACATGCAAGCATACACGTAGGAATCACGTTTTGCCATGGTTAGGTCATTTCGAACTGTTTGAATCGAACCGGTTAACACAGGCATTTTCAGGGCAAACCACTAGCACCATTGGATTCAGAAGGTCCGATTTAGGGGGGTAGGGACCCCCTTTCCCATTTATTCTGCGTATTTTGCTTGTTTCAATTCCAGGTCGACCGGAGAAGACGACCGGAGCTAGGGCTCCGGCGTCGTTGACTGAGAAAGACCGGCGAGGGACTGGCGTGGCGCGATCCAGCGTTCTAATTCGTCCGTTTGAATTAACCGGGGTCCACCAGTTGACTGTGTTCTTGACCTCATCAAGCAACGACGCGTGTACGCTCATGATCATACGTTTTCAATCCATGACAACAAGTGACAGATGGCGTAGTGGTAAAAGCGCTCACTGTGCAAGGATACTCTCCCTGGTCACGAGTTCGATCCTTGCCAAGACCAGTTTTGTTTCTTTTTCTCAAACTTTCATATTTTCCAATTATTTTCCATATTTTCTTATTTATTTAATATTTGCATCAATTTTAATTCTTTTCATATTTTTATTCATGCATTAAAAATCATCAAAATATTTTTTCCTTTTGCATTTATTTTCAGAAAATACTTATTTAATTTATAAAATTAAAAAATATTGTTTTGCATGCATATTTATTTTTATTCATAATTTAGCATTTAAATCAATTTTAATTAGTTTTTAATTATTAAATTGCATCCAAAAAATCCCAAAAATTTATTTTAGCATATTTATGTTATTTCCAGCATGTCATATTTTTCTCATTCAAAAAATTGCATTTTTACTAATATTTTCCTCTTATTCGATTTCATCGTATTTTCCGATTTTCTCATCTTTTCACAGGTTATCCCGTTTCGGACGATTTTTCTTTATCGTTTCTTTTTTTCCAATAATGTAACTGTTCATGGGATGTAATAGTTAATTAGGGCTTTTATTTTCCATAAGTTTAAATTATGTATAAAAGCCATGTAATAGCGTAGGACATTTATCTTTCCGCATCTTTATATTCCGCATTTTAATTTCCGCACTTATAAACTGCTAGTAATTAGGCGTGTATGGCAAGATAAAATTGGACATAGCTCACTCTAATTTGCAAGATAACATATCGAATTTGACACACTCTTTCACACACCCTTAGGGTAATTCTCTCTCGTTGCCTACAATTCAAATATGGTCATGTCCTCGAGCGTAGAGGTATTCTAGCATTGCCTTCAAAACAAATCATCATAGTCCCTTCGATACAAAGAACATAAGACCCACGATGTCGCCTCCGAATACATGATCTTGACCCTCGATTGTCGCCTCGAAAATGATGATAGTCCTGTGCTAGGATACTTCCTACAAGTTGCTTTCTATGACCATCCGATGTCCCTTCGAATGTCCCGCTTACATCCAACGAATAAGGTTACCTACCAACTAATGGTATGGATAACGCTATTCTAAAGGAACGTAAAACAACACGAAAACGACCAATTCTGAGTAGGTAATAAGACTTTTAGTTGCTTGCTCTATCAAAATACTTTTCACACCACACACTTTTGTCAAAGTTCAAACTCTTTTCAAAACGAAACATTTCCGAACACTTTGTATACATTCCTACATGAATCATTACAAAGTCAAAGCGAAATTCCTTTTCAAAACATTTTTCAAACACACAGAAAGCACATTTTTAAAGTGATCTAAGAGCAACTAAGAGCCCGTAGATAACTACGGATGGAAAGGGGTGCTAATACCTTCCCTTTTCATAACCTTCTCCCTTACTCAGAATCTAACGAAGGTCTTTTTCTGTACTTTTTACCTTCCCTTAATTGGATAAAAGAAAAGTCGGTGGCGACTCTTGCTATCCGCACATTTGCGATACAAAATCCACAAAGTCAGTTCACCGTATTACACGGAGACAATAACAAAGGCGCTATACTCGGCAAAGGTAGTGTAGGTAATCCCTCTACCACTACTATTTCTGATGTCCATCTTGTAGAGGGTCTTAAACATAACATGTTAAGTATTAGTCAATTGTGCGACAAGGGTTATAAAGTAACTTTCACAAAAACCTGCTGCATTATTGAAAATACTGAGCAGAACATTATGTTTAAGGGAATTAGAGTAAACAACATCTATATGCTTGATCTTTTTGATGTACCATTAACAAGCAATAAATGTCTAGTCACCTTGAATGATGATTCTTGGCTTTGGCATAGACGTCTAGCACATGTTAACTTTGATTTGTTAAATAAGGTTGTATCCAAGGATCTAGTAGTCGGTAAAAACTAACAAACATATTAAAACATTCAAAATTATGTACATTTAAACAAAATGAATTAAAATAATTACTTAACTTAATTAAAAACAATAAAATGGCTCAAAAGTGTCAATAAATGGTATGAAAAATAATCAAAAGTTGACAATTAACAGTGGTGTGATAATATTCCAAAGAGATTTCTAATTCCCCTGTACGGTAACCGTACTAGCATTACCGTGAACTTTCCCCCATAACCTGTAACCTGATTTCACGATGTAGTCCCCATTTTGTTCCTCTTGCCAAATTATCTTATCCTCCACCACATCCTCCTTTAAAGGAACTTTAAGAATAGCTTCAGCCTCTGTCATCCCAAACTCTTGTCTCACCTTACTAACATCACATTGCTTTGTATTATGAAGCCAAAAATCGTTCAACAAAGATCATACATCCCTTGACCATGCGGTCCATGCACCCACCAACTATCTCGCTCTCTATTCCACGGCTCATGCATAACTTT
Source organism: Vicia sativa (assembly GCA_021764765.1). Lineage (NCBI taxonomy): Eukaryota > Viridiplantae > Streptophyta > Magnoliopsida > Fabales > Fabaceae > Vicia > Vicia sativa. The sequence continues at coordinate 287,897,463 of CM038794.1, forward strand.
AATCTTAAAGCCATCACCAATAATCCACCTTGTAATACGGTGAACTGACTTTGAGATTTTTGTATCGCAAATGTTGCGGATAGCAAGAGTCGCCACCGACTTTTCTTTTATCCAATTAAGGGAAGGTAAAAAGTACAGAAAAAGACCTTCGTTAGATTCTGAGTAAGGGAGAAGGTTATGAAAAGGGAAGGTATTAGCACCCCTTTTCATCCGTAGTTATCTACGGGCTCTTAGTTGCTCTTAGATCACTTTAAAATTGTGCTTTCGGTGTGTTTGAAAATGTTTTGAAAAGGCATTTCGCTTTGACTTTGTAATGATTCATGTAGGAATGTATACAAAGTGTTCGGAAATGTTTCGTTTTTGAAAAGAGTTTGAACTTTGACAAAGGTGTGTGGTGTAAAAAGCATTTGATTTGAGCAAGCAACTAAAAGTCTTTATTACCTACTCAGAATGGTCATTTTTATGTTATTTTACGTTCCTTTAGAATAGCGCTAGCCATACCATTAGTTGGTAAGTAACTCCATTCGTTGGATGTAGAAGGGACATCGGATGGTCATAGAAGGCAACTTGTAGGAGTATCCTAGCACATTTGAAGGGACGATCATCACTTTTCGTAGGCAATAATCGAGGTCAAGATCATGTATTCGTACATTGGGTCTATGATCTTTGTATCGAAGGGACTATGATGATTTGTTTTGAAGGCAACGGTGCTAGGATACCTCTACGTTCGAGGGACTTGACCATTTGTATTCGTAAGGCGACGAGAGAGAATTACCCTAAGGGGTGCATGTGTGAAAAGAGTGTGTCAAATTCAGATATGTTATCTTGAAATTATGAGTGATCTATGTCCAATTTTTATCTTGCCATACACGCCTAATTACTAGCAGTTTTATAGGGTGCGAAAAATAAATTGCGGAAAGTAAAGTGCGGAAAGGTAAATGTCATACGCTATTACATGGCTTTGGGGCAGATACATAATAAGAGTGCGGAAAATAAAGTCCTAATTAAACTATTACATCCCATAGGCAGTTACATAATTGAAAAGAAAAGCAAGAAAAATCGTCCGAAATGTTACAACCTGTGAACAGATACATAATCGGAAAATACGAGAAAATTGCATAAGAAGAAAAATGTTAGTAGAAACATGATTTTTGAATGAGGAAAAAAATTTTATGTTAGTAATGACAATTAAATGATAAGATAATTTTTTGGTAATTTTCTGAATTGATTTGATAATTTAAATGCAATTAAAAGTCAAATTAATGATTAATTAGCAATTAAATTAAATATGCATGCAAAAATAATAATTTTTATATTAAAAATTAAATAAGTATTTTTCTGATGATAATGCAAAAAAAAAATATTTTTGGAGTTTTTTAAATGCATGAGAAAATTAATTAAAGATAAATTAAATTAGATGCAAAATATTAAAGAAAAAGAAAAATAGAAAAAAGTGTTAGTTTTCAGAAGTGATAAAAATATTGTGGCAGCCAAGGTTCGAACTCAGGTTCCCTTGGATACACGCGCGCGCTGCTTGCCAACTGAGCTGGCCTGTATTTGTGTTAGGCAAATGAAACAAGAACAAATTAAACGAAATTGAGTTCTGAGAACCCAGAAAACGCGCGAAGATCTTCATCTTCCTCATTTGAATTTTTGAACAGGTAGCGTCGGTCTTGGTTCGACGCTTCACCTAATTTCAAAACTCCATACAAGCAATATAAATGGATTGTGAGTACATGAATCGATTGCAAATAACATTCTAAACACAATGGTGGCACTGGTTTCGTCCAATTTAACGTGTTTCAGAAAGCCCTAAAATGCAACAGAAAACCCTAGCCATGGCATCTCGTGGTTCTTGCTCTGAAACTCAAATCAAACTATGCAGGAAGCTTAGAAACACCATTAGAAACACGAATACATAATCAAAACACATTAAACATGAGTATATGCATGAATTCGAATTCGAGTTATATTGACACAAACCGTGACTTGGTTAGACCGATTCTGGGTGTTTCAACGCGTGAGGATGATTGGAATAGCTTCCTGGGACCTTGAGGATGCTTATTCAATCCTCAAAACTCCTTGAATTGGCAAAGCAATCGAAATTGCTTTTTTCACAAGTTTCTTTGAAAAAAAATTAGGGTTCTTGAGGCAATTTTTCTGTTCTTTCTTGTTGTGTACGCATTGTATATTTATAATGGATGGAAATTGATCTGATTTGAGGAAAAAATATTGATCAATCAATGCAAAAATTATTTGATTTTGTACAAAATCAAATCTTATATTTTTTTGATCAATTTTAATCAATTTCTTGCCAAATCTTTGCAAATTTCGAAATTAGCCAGCTTGTGTGAGTTACTTGGATCTCAAGAATGAGAGAAAAATCAATCTTGCATTTAATTTTGATTTTATACCTTATTTTTTAATTTAATTTGTATTTAAATGAATCAAATCCAAATTAAATAGAAAAATAAAGCTAAAATTCGTGGCATTGGGCTTGGATGTTCCAAATTGTCTAAGGAACAAGTTTGAATGAAGAAAAACTAGGCCCATTTGCAAAAAAATTGATTTTGACAAGTATCTCTCTTTGTGCAATTATTCAAAAATGCCCAACTTCTGTAAGGTGTATTTTACTCAATTTTCCACATTTTTGAGTGTTCTTGGATTTTTTAGAAAGCTCTAAGTGTCCTCTAAACAACATCTTTGGTTTCATCTCAATTGGAGTTACCATGCTCAATAAATCTTCAAAACAAAAAGTTGGCTTTTTGTTGACTTTGAAAAGGACCTGTAATATTTTGATCCATATCTTCCAAATGAAGCATTTTTTGAACATGCTTGTGAGACATGAAGTTGTAGAGAATTGAATTTCCTTCAAAATGAGAGGTGGTGGAAAAATTTCTGATGAAGTATGAAGAAGTTATGATCAGTCAAAGTTCAGTTGACTTTTCACTAGAAAACCCTAATTTGGAAAGTTTGACTTTTGAGCAAATCTTGAGTTTTCTTGATGAATCATGATCAACCCTTGATCAAATGATGAATATCACTTCAAAATGAGGATGTTGACCAAAAATCAGAAGTTTTGACTGTATGTTGACCACAGTTGACTTTTTGTCCAATACAACTGATTTTCAACCATCTGAGCAATTGTCTGAGGAAACTTGACCTGTGAGGCTTGAATCTTGTCATGGAGATTCTTTGAAGCATATGAGGAAGCATGATGATCATTGGAGGTGTTGAGAACCCATCTTGATCTGAGAATTGCCAAACCCTAGTTTGGGTTGATTGTCTAGGAGAGGGTTTGTCTGATCAACCCTTGAGGAATCCTTGAGTATGGATGTATGGGATGTCTTGAGAAGTAAGAGGGCAAATTTTGGGGTATGACACACCTACATCCCATCTTTAACACATCCTTAGACTTCCACAAACTCCTCCAAACAAAACTTAGATTATAACCAACCTTAGCTTCCAGAAAAGAGGATCGAGGGAAATACCTTGCTTTGAAAATTCTTGAGACAAGAGAAGTGGGTTTTGACATCAAATTACACCCTTGTTTAGCTACCATAGCCATATTAAAAGCTTTGAAATCTCTAAACCCCAAACCTCCTTCACTATTGAGCGATGCCAACCTATCCTAGCCATCCATCTGATACCCTTATTATTTCTCCCCTCCCCACCAAAATAGACACTCATGATATAAGCCGAAATTGATTGAAGAACTAATTATATCATAACCTTTTTCCCTGCTTTAGACAAGTACCTACCACTCCGAGAATTAATTCTCTTCCAAATTCTATCTTTAAAGAAAGAGAACGTTGCCTTTTTACTCCTACCAATCATAGAAGGTAAACCTAAATAGGATCATGTATCCAAAACATGTTGTACCCCCAAAAACTTAGCCAGATCCTCATGGACTGCATGACTTAAGTTACGGCTAAAGAACACCTCAAATTTCGTAAGGTTGATCTCTTGGCCAGATGCCGCTTCATAAGTATTGAGAATCTCCGTAAGAGTTGTCACCTCGAATAGGTTTAGCCTGCAAAACAAAAAACAGTCGTCAGCGAAAAGTGAGTGGGACACACTAGGTGCTCCCCTACATATTTGAGCTTCATGCCAATATCCACGGGAAATAGCGCCTCTAATAAGGGTGGATAGCCCGTCTAAAACAAGAATGAAAAGGTATGGAGGCATATGGTCTCCTTGCCTCAAACCTCTCACTAGTAATATTGGTCACACTCTATTGATGTTAACAAGAACCGAATAATGTACCGAAGTCACACATCATCATCCAATGAGTCCATCTCTCCTCAAACCCCAGGAGAATAAGGGTACCTTTTAGGAAGCCCCAATCGACTATATCATATGCTTTGCTAATGTCGATTTTAAGAGCAAGATGGGCAGTACTACCATGTGTCCTCCTCTTTAACGCATGAATAATCTCTGAAGCAACCACAATGTTATGAAGAATATACCGCCCTTCCACAAAGGCTGATTGCTCCTCCGAAACACTCTTATCTAAAACATTTTTAAGTCTATTAGCTAGCAGCTTAGATACCAACTTATAAACAACATTACAAAGAGATATTGGTCTTAACTCCTTCATGTTCTTAGGCTTCACACATTTCGGAATAGGACATATATTAGTCTCATTAAGTTTTGCAGGAAAATAACCCCGATCCAACCAAGTACTAGCTGCCACAAAAATGTCATCACCACACAGGTTCCAATTTTTTTGATAAAACGCCGGATTAAACCCATATGAACCTGAGGATTTATCTGGGTGCATTTGCAGGAGAGAATGATAAAGTTCCATTTTTGTAACAGGAGCAGTAAGACTGTGATTATCGGCAAGAGATTCCCTTGGCTGGATACGATTAAGAACTAAATCATATACGTCTTGCTTAACCTCAAATAACTTTTCAAAATAAGCCTTAGCAATTCTACATAAGCCTTCCTGATTACCTATTTCAGTGTCATCATCATCACTTAACTTATCGATCTTCTGGAACTTCTTTCTTTCCGAAGTTGTTTTATGGAAGAATTTTGTGTTCAAGTCTCTGTCCTGCTCCAAAAGAGTACCTTATGAACCAAAATTTTATTATATTCCCGCTGAGCCTCGATAAAGTGTAACACAAAAGCCTCATCATGAGACATTTGGGTTGCTTCCTTTACTTCCATGTGAACTGACATACTCGCACTTCTGTTTGTATCTAACTTTATTCCATGAAGGCAGTTCCTTCCCACAACTCCTAATACGACATAACATGTCACCCAAATTCTCCTTATTCCAACCCCTCATAACCACAATATCTAGTTCTTCCTCTTGTAGCCAAGCATTTTCAAACTTGAAAGAGAAAAAATTTCGGACACTGCTGTTGTTGAAACGACTCACGTTGCAGCAAAATTGGGCTATGATCTGAGTGGGAACCCAGTAAGTTAACAAGCTTAGCTTCAGGAAAAATATCGGACCAGTCCGACGTTACAAAGACTCGATCAAGACGCTTTTCAATCACATGTTCAGTACCCCTATTTTTTATCCAAGTAAAGGGATGAAATGATGGTGAAATTAAATCTTAGCCTAGTATTAAAGACTTGAAAATTTAAAAAACATAATTATGTGAAATTTTAAGGGTGTAGATATACCCTGTTCCCCTCCTATCAAATTCACCCTGAGGAAATCCTGTTGGAATGTATATAAGTGGGAGAACCCACTCCCTTATCACCTTAAGATTTTAGGGACAAAGTGGTGTGTTTCTCACAAATGTTCCTAATCCTACACTATATATCAATGCTCCTAAATCTTCCCCAACAATTGGTATCAGAGCCTGGTTGGCTCAAACTTGTTCATGGTCGTGGGTAGCGTCCTGCATGCAAGTTTGAGGGGGAGCATTGTGGACTCACACTTGAGGGGGAGTGTTGGAATACAAGTCAATTTGAAAGATAATGTGGTAACTTAAGGGTATATAAGTGGGAGAATCCACTCCCCTATCACCTTAAGGTTTTAGGACAAAAGTGGTGTGTTTCTCACAAATGTTCCTAATCCTACAGTATATATCAATGCTCCTAAATCTTCCCAAACAAATCCTTGCCATTTATTTGAGTTGTATAGGAGTTAAACCAGAGCAGGTCAGAGGTTGCATTAATCCTATTACCATCCCCAAATAGTGGGATTTTGCTTGTCTTGACCTTTAATATGAAATAATGCCAGTTATGAGTTTTGCCATTTTCTCTCAATCTTGCAAAACAATGCTTGGAACTCAATACTCGCATATTTGTAGAAGTGTTAACAACCGAACCGGTCTAATATAAAATTGTAAAACCAAATCAAATCAAATCAAATCAAAATAGTAAAAAATTGCATTTGGTTTGCAAGTTATTGGGCTATTTTTTAACAAAATTGTGTGGTTCGGTTTATGGTTTACAAACCGAACCAAATCACTTTATGTTACAACCCAAATTTTCCTTAAGTCACATTCAACTCATACTCAAATCTTTCATGTCTTAGCCTTCCTATTGCACATGATATTCTCTTTCTCACACTTAAAGTTTCAGTTTAAGTCTTCTCAAATCTCTCATAATCATATCGCGCAAATTTTAAATCTTCTTTCTCAAGTACATCTCGTCTCTTCTTCTCTAGTCTTTCATCTCTTATGCTTTTCCTTTTTCATCTTATTATTATTATTCTACTGTTCTCTATTTCAATTACGATTTAAATGCACCTTTTCTTTTTCTAATCTTTCATCTCTTTCGCTCTTTCTTTTTCATCTTTTTTAATCTTTCACCTCCAATGTTTTTTTTATTTTATTATAATATTTATGATATTATTTTATGCTATTATTTTATGTTTTTATTCCACTTTTCTATAATTTTATTTTTGTATATTAAATGGAAAGTTGTTATCCAAATATGATGAATTTTATTGTTATTTGATAATAGATAAATTACTAAATACAAAGTTATGTTTTCATCCATATGTATATGTATAACTCAATAATGTTTTTTTTGTAATAAATCGAATCAATCAAACCAATCCAAACTGCATTGGCTTGGTTTAGTTCGATTTTATTTCTAAAAGCAAACCAAACAACACACTTCTTTTTCTTACGGTTCAGGTGATTTTTTACATCAAAATTGTCTAAATCGCACCGCTAACACACCTACATATTTTACTTTATTAATTCTACTTGAAGTTAAAATTTGTAGCTTCTATACCAGAATTAATTTTAGATATTTTTTATTTATATCCAGAATTAATTTTAGATATTTTTTATACTGAAATATATTGTTCAATTCACTTTTATATTAATATATCAAAACATAAATCAATTCTGTCAAACTCAATTCTATTAAAAGAAATTCTATCATATTCAATTTTATTAGAATCAATTCTTTCAACCGTCCATCCAAACATACCCTTATTAAGTTCTTAGATTAAACTAATCAACCAAAAACCTATTACATTCTTAAGGATCAAAAGATTAAATAGACTATTTATTTAAACACCAGAATGATATTTTAAATGCGTTTGCAACTTCAATACATTCTTAAACCAAAATGACATTGAGTTACAATTCTAGAGATCCAAGTGGATTACGCTCTAGAACCAAAACGATGGTTAAACTTCAATACATCCGAGAACCAATATGATATTGAGTTACAATTCTAGACACCAAAATCAAGACACTCATTAAACGAGTCGAACACAACCTCGACATTAACACAATGCATCGATAATTATTTATAAAATAAATAAATTAGACATACTAATAAATACTGATGCAGATGTATACGACTATGGACACATTTTTTAAAAGTGTCGGCACTATATAAGTTACATTACATGTAACTAAGCATGTAACCATAATCTTATATCAAATCTCCTATCTCTAATTGAAAAGGACTTATATCAATTTTTTCATAACCAGAAACACCTTCAAATTTCTCAGTCCTTAAGTTACAAACGAAAACTCCATCGGCATAGGAATGTAAATACACAATGTCCCCATCATAAGGATGAAACCCTGCAACCCTCTTATAATGATTACCACAAAACTTTTCTGGCAATTTTTTCTTTATATCAATCCTATGCAACAAATCCCAATTATTCTCTTCAGCAAGTTCCCAAACTCTTAATTCCTTTTGTCCAATTTCACCAATTCTTAATCCACCACATGAACTTCCAAGAAAACCAAAACTCATAATATTCATTGAATCGGCTTCTAATGGATAATCAAGTGTATAACTATGGTTTGTATAAGGATTCATCACAAAAATATTTGTCCTCCCCATGAAATACAAGCTTTCATTATAAGAAAAACTTAGTAGCCAATGGGGCGCGAAAGCGAACCCGTCCGGGATATTCATCACAATGTGTTTCCATTGCCCCGTATCCGAGGAAAAAATATATAATTCAACCTCAAACATTCTTCTTATAAACGATTTTATGATCACGACTTTAAAGTCGCGTTCATCTGGATAAGAAGTTATTGTTCTATCCTTAGTTAAAGGGCTATAGATGAACCCCACGGCGTATAACTTTTCATTACACGTCGCAGGAGAAGACGGTATAGAGATACATTCTTTCATTAGTGGATCATAAATATAATAGCCGCTACCGTAGGTGTATCGGCTGTTACAACACAAGAATATACCGTTGGAACAGCCGCATACGCCTCCTTTGACTAGCATATCCGGTGGAAAGGTTATGGGAATTTTCATAGGATCATATTTTTGAGATTGTTCTATAAAAGCCAACACAATTTCATGAGGTGTGACAAACATTAAGATTGATTTGAAAAGAGAGTATTGAAGAGATGTAAATTGTTTTATGAAATAAGGACTTGAAATTAACTCTAACCATCTTTTTGAAACACATTTGCATCCAACGGTGGATTTGAATGGCAAAAGAGAGAAGATTTGGGCTAATAAATCATCTGATAAATAATTTATGTCACACTTTGATAACAACTTAGCAGATGAGACATCATGAGCCATAAGAACAGCATAACACAAAATCAATACATAGGATAAGATAGAAACTCTCACAGTGATTTAAATACATAACAATGGAGAGAGTAGATGAGAGAAAAGGTAAGAGGATGAGAAACAATTGGTAAAGTTTGTTGCTGTTCTTCTTGTTAGATCCCAGATGCAAATAATATGCTTTAACCTTGGGAGGCAGTTATTCTTTTGATTAGTATTTTATTGCTTTGTTGCAATTATTGCATTAGGTCAAAGATTCTTAAATAATTACATTAGGACAAAAAATATTTAAAAAATAATTTTGAATTTTTTTTTCTGTCTCAAAAAATATTTTATATTTTTGTGTAATGAAAAGATAGATTCAGTTGATCCAGATCATAAAATGTAAGGAATATATATTGTTTAATGAATATATAAATCAAAAGTGTAAAATAATTTTATATTATTTTTTAATAAAAAACTATTATTTTACGATAACTAATATTTTCTAAATATATATGTGATTTGACGGAATATGGATATTTATTTGTTGATAGTATAAAATATTTTATATCTTTGTCTAATGTAAGAATATGATATGTGATTGTGATCCATATCTATAACTGCAAAATACCTTTTTCTTGTTAAATTGATTTTAGTAAAGTTATTTATTAAAATAAAAATATAAAAGTAATTGATGAGTATAATTAATATTCCGTAAAGAAAATAGAAGGACTAACGGTGTAAAAGTTTTACGCTGTTAATCAATAAATATTATATACAGTGTAAAATTATTTTGTAATGTCAATGAATATCCATTATCCATACAATAACTAAAGATATAATATTAAAAAATAACAATTGATATTTTATAATAATAATAATAATAAATATATTATAATAAAAAAATATTTACATAGAAATAAAAATGAATATAACACGTAATTTTACACAATCAATTATAATTTTTTTATTAATTAAAAAAATAATAAATAAAATTTTCTCTCACCTTTATTATCGCACAACTCTATAATTTTAATTAATAAAAATAAAAATAAAATTTTTATTTTCTATTTATTGGTTATTTCGAAGAATATAAATGTAAATATGTTCATATGCGCAGATATTTCTCTTCAGAAAATCTTTCATTTCAAAAATTTGATGATCTAGTTAAATTTTTATAAAATAATTTAATTTTCTTATATTTTAATATAATATTAATTATTATTTTTAATTGGATCATCTAATAATTAATATTATATATAATATACTTTTTCCTTCTTAAAATAATTGTCATAGTTATACTTTCACACAAATTAAAAAATTATAATAAATAAAAGAGAGAAAATAGAGATTTTACCAATTTTATCCATTTATATAAAAAAAATTTTTTTTTAGATTTATTGAATAACTAATATATTTGATCTATATTTGTCCAAATACACTAGATATTCAATGTATATAAAAAGTAAACTTTTTCAGGCTAGAATGAGTTTGTAGGGTAATGGCAGTGCTAATTGTGATATATGTGGCAATGTTTATGAATCAACTATACATGTTCTTCGTGATTGTTCTTTGATTAGTAAGATGTGGGAAAGATGTGTCTCACCCAAGATTAAGAGTGCTTTTTATAACTCTAACTTGGAGGAGTGGATTTCTCTTAACCTTTTGAGGAGTTCGAAGAAGGTGATCGATTGGTGTAACTTCTGGGCTATGGGATGTCATATGGTTTGGATGTGGAGGAATAAGGAGAGCCATAATACTTAATACCAGAGACCTTTCAATATGATTGTTGTTATTAAAAGTAATATGAAGGATTATAAACATGCCAAACAGATTCATGATAATGCTATGGTGCATGTGCATAGGATGAAGCGTGGTGTTTGGAGTCTTCCTAAACCTGGGTTTGTCAAACTCAATACGGATGGTTCTAGAGATAAGGATGACCTTGCTGGGCGCGGAGGTGTTTTTAGAGATGCAAAAGACCATTGGATATTGGGTTTTACATAATTCATTGGAATTACTAGTGTGTTATTATCCGAACTGTGGGGTATTTACGAAGGGTTAAAATTGGCTTTGGAAAATGGTTTCGATAAGGTTGAGATCAATTCAGATTCTCACATTGATGTGGATCTTCTTAATAAAGCCAAGATGCATAGTTCAAGATTTTCTAACTTGGAGTCTCAGGTGTTATTGTTGATGTCGCAGTTGGACGAAGTTGAAGTTAAATTTGCGTGTCGGGAAACTAATGGTTGTGCCAATATTCTTGCCAGAGAAGGTAGAAGATTGCAGGCGGATCTTACGATTTTTATGGAGCCTCCTACTTACTTGCAGGAGAATTTGAGAGTTGATTTGGATTGGGCTCTTTTTTTTAGTTCCTCTGTAACCTAGTTCTTGTTTCTCTTTGGGATTCGGCCCTCCTTTACACCAAAAAAAAAAGTAAACTTTTTCTAATAAGCTCAGAAGTGATATTGGTGTAAATTAATTAATATTAATAGTACGTGAGAAAATAATATGTAAGAACATATATTAGAGAGTACAATTAAAATATTAAACATATTACTGCATTGATAATTTAAAGTGACAAATATTTTAGGATAAATTATATTTTTAAATTTGACAATTATTTTAAAACCGATGGAGTATTTCACTTTGCGCTATGTTAAAGATGAACCGATAAATCAAGTATTTGGCTCGAGTGGTAAACAAGTTTCTTCTAAAAAATAAATATTCAGATAATATCGAATTCGATTTTTGATGAAAACAATGTTTGACCAACATTATGATCTCTCGACACAAATTTTGAACAACTAGGATTCTTTTCTCCTATAGAATGGAGTGCCGAAAAGCAAAAGGAAAAAAATGTTTGAAAAATCATTTTTTCTTTAATTATAAAAGAAAATAGTGGATATTCAAAATTTTACTGGCAAAAGATATTTAACATAGCATGGAAAAAGTGAGACAGGGAAAGGTGCTTGAAGCTTAAATGTTAATTAATTTTTATGCAAATAGTTATTGCAATTCATTCTATTTTATTCTTTATTCATTTAGGGGTATTTATTAGGTTGACTGTATTATTGCTTAATATTTTCTCCGTTTTAAAATGCGTTTTGTTTAACGTTTTTGTACAAAGATTAAGGAATATAATTATATTATCATGAGACATTGTATTTTTATTAAATTAGACTTATTAATTTATTAGAAATTTTGAACACAATTGAAAAATGGCTATCATTATTATATTGAAAATTGAGAATAATTTTCATTTTAAAATATTTTTTTCTCTAAAACGATATTATTTTTGAAACATAATGAATAGTAATAATAATATTTATAAATAAAAGATACTCTAGAACACTTGGATGAAACGAAGTGACTCTCTTCCCGTTTAACCAGAAATTCCGGAGAAATCCCGGATTCACTTTTATTCCTGGAGATATCTTAATGTTACATTTGGGAGAACTGACCCGTCTGTATAATCCTACAAAGCTCGAGAAATTAGTCTCTGCAATTGCACTGACTAATACTAAAAAAAAATTGATAATAACAATAAAGTCACGTTGCAAAATTTAAAATTAACTATGAATCCATTAAATGAATATATATATATATATATATATATATATATATATATATATATATATATATATATATATATATATATATATATATATATATATATATATATATATATATATATATATATATATATATATATATATATATATATATATATATATATATTTGTAAATTTGAAAACACACTGCAAAAAGATAAAACAGTAATCAATTAAACATCAATTTAAAATCCACGTGGCATTGAATTTTGAAAGAATCTTGATTTGATAAAAATTCATTTATGTAGTTATTCATTTTAAATCTTTGATTTTGAAATTTTTCAGTGAAATTCAAAAAAATTATTACGTCTATTCAAAATATTAATGAAATATATTTATTAATTAAATTGAAAATGTATATATTAAAATATATATAATATCATTTTATTTAAATAAAAATACTAAAGAATATATTTTTTTGAAAAATTTCTTACGTCTATTCAAAATATTAATGAAATATGAGTACTGATTAAACCAATAACATATATATTAAAATAAATATTATTTTATTTTATTTTAATAAAAAATAATAAAATTTGCTTAAAATTCAAAAATATTTTAAAATAAAGTGTATTATTAATAAATACTAGTAAAAAAAATCCGTACATACGCACGAGTTCCGATGTGGTACGCGTATTTGTTCACATATATAATAAGTTGTACTAAAAACATTATATACACAAAATAACATCGATTTGATCAATAGTAGACTTTTTTTCTATACAAATATTTTTTACCATCGTTTATAAAAATATATGGATCAATAGAAATTTTTTATTAACAATACACTTTTTTTCTATTTATGAAAATATTTATATCAACATTAAATTTTTTTTCTCATTTATAAAATATTTTCATCAACAATATATATTTTTCCGTTTATAAAAAAAATTGTATAAATTTTTTCCCCTTATATAAATAATTGTATCAATAATACACTTTTCCATTAATAAAAATATTTGTATCAACAATATATATATATTTTCCCATTTATAAAAATAACACTGTTTATTAAAATATTTGGATCAACAATACATTTTTACCTATATAAAAAATAATTTTGTTTAATTCTCATTTATAAAAATATTTGTATCAGGAGTTCATTTTCTCCGTATATAAAAATAAGGCTAAATTACAGTTTTTGGTCCTCCTATTTTAGTGTTTTCACGATTTTAGTCTCTCTATTTTGTTTTTAAACACTTTTGGTCTCTCATCCCCACTTTGACTACAAAAAACGCCTATGTGTTACTTCTGAAAATCGTTAACTTTCTTCAATAATGTATTGATGACCTCATTTGAACGTTCTGTCAGTTGAAAAAGTGTTTAAAAAGTGACTCATTGACGTTTTTTTGTAGCCAAAGTAGAGATGAGAGAACAAAAATATTTTAAAACAAAATAGAAGGACTAAAATCGTAAAAACGGCAAAATAGGGAGACAAAAATTATAATTTAGCCTAAAAATAAAGTTGTTTTGTCACATATTTGTATCAACAATACATAATAATCGTTGATATTTTATATCAAAGATAAATTAAATAGTTGATATATTAATATATTTTTTCCATATATAAAAGTAAATTATCTACTCAAAGGCTTATTATAATCTCCTTACTCTTTTTCAAATACTTTAAAAAATAGTTGATATATTATATCAGAGATAAATTCTTGTTATAGTTAAAATACCTATTATATCAAGGAATAAAAGGTATATGAAAATTACACTAATTAATAATTAATATATCTTGAAAGAGTAATATCTCAAAACTAGAAAAGAAGAATATGAGGGGAAAAAATTATATTAAAAAATAAATTTAATAGAGTTTAGAGAATCAAATCATATTCAATGGATAAATTAAAAAAAAAAAAGTTAAATTACAGTTTTGGTCCCTCTATTTTGTTTTTAAATACTTTTGGTCCTCACTCCTATTTTGACTAAAAAAAATCGCTTATATGTCACTTTTTAAAATAAGTGACATATAATAAAATATCAGTTGTGTGTTATACAATTACAAGGAAGAAAAAATATTTATTTTAAAAAATGAAACATAATCGTTTTTTGTAGCCAAAATAAAAATGTGGATCAAAAGTGTTTAAAAATAAAATAGGGGGACTAAAATTATAAAAATACTAGAATAGAGGAAAAAAATGTAATTTAACAAAAAAAAAAAGTAAGGAGAAATAGAAACTATATATTTAAAAGTAAATATTTAGAACTTTAGCAAAATTTAACTTTACATTTATAAAGTCTATAGATCGAGAATAAATTCAATAGATAAATTAAAATAAAATGTGAGGAAAAAATTCTCTATTAACAAATAAACTATTGAAAGCAATGATTATTAAAAATAATATATTTTAAGAAATTCTTAACATTTTTAAGTAAATTTTATTATTTTTAATTAAATAAAGAGTAATACATTTTTATTAATGATTGTTAAAATGAATATAAGTGAGAGATTATGGAGTGTTTTTTTTTTCTGTTTAATCTCTTGTGATTTTTCTGGTTCTGAGAAATTTTTTAGAGCTATTGAGATTGGTGGGATTGTTAGTCCAATTATGGAGGTGAACGACATGTTTATATGATATTTGAGGTTTATTATGGCTGAAGAGTGAACATCCAAGGTGAGGCTATTTGTGTAAAAAATGTAGAAAGATTTGAATGATTTTTTCGTTTATCAGTTTTTGTGTGTTTTTTTTCTCTCTATCCCATTTTTTCTGTTATATGAAGTTTTTTTTATAGAGATAATTTAAATTTTGGTCACTATTATAAACAAACAAAGTGAATTTTAAAATGATGGATCAACTAAATCTCTCACTTATGTACCATTAAATTTGACCATCAAATTAAACATGTCTATAGGATACAAATAGTTCATGTCACACTAGATTTAATCTCTTATTATCTTCTTCAACATCTCTCTCCTCTATATGCACTTTTCTATTTCTCTCTCCACTGTTTATCTTCCAAAAATGAAATTTTTTTATTGCTCCAAAACTGTAAACAACTTTTAGATTAGAGTTACTTCAATTAAATCACAAATAACACACAATTGTTCTTTCTTCTTTATTCCAACCATGGTTCCCTTTTCTACAAATCAGAAAGAATTCATAACAAATTTCAACATTTAAGCATTTTACGAATAAAATTGATGACAAGTATATGGAAAAAATTCTTTCTCATTTTAAATGTTGATGTTTAATCATTCTTTCCAGATTAATTTTACTGATTATGTTTCGAAAAAAACTAGCATGATTTGAAGTTTTATTTCAGAAAATTATTTTGTCCATTTTATTTAATTTAGAAAACCACTCCGTAGGCTTTGGCTGGAAGGAGTTTTGGAGAAGACAAAAATGAATAAAATCTTAAAAAAATAGAGGTGGAATTGTATGAGGAAATATAAGATGTTCTTTTTTTGTTCTTCCTTCAATCTGAACCAATTATTAAATTTAATGGTATATTTTTTATGTTCCACCAGTGAACCATATAATTAGTGTCTCACCTTAGACTTCACTTATAAACAAACACATTATATTTTAGATTAATTAATATTTGTATTATTATTATATCTTTAATTTAAGTCAAAAATATTTAAAATTATGAGATGATTCATCAAATATCATTAAAGATATTATAATAAATTTTACTTTGATTTGACACGAAATCAATCAATTAACTTTCTTAATTTATGTTAGAGTAATTACTTTGACTTATAATTATGACGGAATAGAGTATTTTATTGGCTATTCGTACCAGTTTTTTGTGTTACTAAATTGGTGCAATCTTTGGCACAGAGGACAACAACAGTTTGGACTATTATGCAACAAGTTTTGGACCTTATTGTGCATGTGGACCACAAGCATAACAGTAGTTTTTGGACTGCTTTGAAGGGTTTATAGCAGCTGGACATGGCAGCAATGCAGATTTTTATTGGACTGATATGACAACTACAAAATAGGCATAAGAAAGACATGAAGTTTGGCATTTTGTAGACTAGTTAGGAAAAGCTTCAAGTTAGGATCTTTTAAGTTTAGGATACACTATTTTGTAATGTAAACTTTGACCCTTAAGTAATGTAACATCTTTTACATCATTTTTGTAATTCTTGAATTTATTCAATGGTGAAAGGCATCTCAAGAAAATTCTCCTAAATTGGATGTAATTCCACGTAACTTCAAATTTGGATGAGAATGGTTGACATGGCTTGAAACTTTTAATTCTCTTCAAATTTCTTTGTGGATTAAATTTGATGAACTTGCATCTTGACATTTTGAATTTTTTGATGTCTTGAAAGTTGAACGAGGGTAAAAGTCTCAAGTAAAAACTCAATAAATAAATGAACTATGTCTTACACATTCGTTTTAACTTTTGAATTCTAAAGGACAAAAACTTTAAGAGTTCTAGATAGATTCTTCGTCTAAAATGGACTTAAATCCAATCAATCCTGCCACGAAATTCGCCTTTCTTTCAAAAATTCGATGAGAATTTCAGTTAATGAACTGTTACAAATCCACTTTGAATACTCAAAAGGCATGCCTTGTATCAATCATCCACAAATCTTAAATCAACTTATTTTTCATCATGAATCGAATCAAAATTAAAAGGCCTTGAATGATCAATAGAAGAAGGCTCTAAGGTAAATGTTGTTGCATTGAGAAGTTGTCACCGTGAATTGCAATTTGAAGTCAAGAAAAATGACCTATAATGTTTCACTATATCTCATGACCTTCTAAACACAATTTAACCTTGAACTTTGAAGGAAACTCGTAGATGACATCACTTATGACAATGTGTAAAAAGAACCGTCTCAAAATGTTGAATATTGAAGAAGTTACGATCGTTTGAACTTGATCTTCCAAAAGTTGACTTTTGGGTCAAAGTGCTTTAAGTCAACTAACAAAATCGATCTTTCTTTGCATTCCAATTCATATTGATGCACATGTGAACCAATGATGATGAAATCTTGACCATAGTGTGAAATTAGGCCAAGCTTTGATAAAGTAGTCTTTTAGAATTGGTAATTCACCATACTAAACACTTAAGGGATCCAAAACCCTAGCTGAAACACAAAACCTGGGGCTCTTGATTCAGACTTGTGTCTGTACATGAAAACCAAACAAAACACACATCTTTGTATTGGGTTAGAAGTTAGTGACACATAAGATAAGATATTCACCACACTTGATAATCTATGCGTAAGTAATTCTAGAAAATGAGAGGATTAAAAACCAATCGCATCCCGTGACATTGATGTTAGACGAAAATAAAAAATGAAGGTGGGGTCTTAAGTCAAAAATTGGGGTATGAAAATATGCATGTATGTTAAACATTATATATTATTGTATGATTTTTCTAATTATGTTAATTCTTACCCTTCTGTTGGAATGATGTTTTATACGACATCGCTCAGGTACTGAAGAGTAGAGATGCTTCTAGCAAGAGAGTAACTGATGGAGTAGTTTATTTTATTTCGTATTTAATTTGAGTTGAGTCATGCTCTGGTCATGTAACACTAGGGAAACGTTTGGATTCATGTTTTGAGAGATACATTTGCATACTCTATTTATTATGTTATGGCTTATTTGAATTATGTAGATAATTGGCTTATATGCCTAAGTTGATTTAATAAATGAAGTTTATTTGAGATTTGAATAATTATGAGATTATCATTTTATGAAAGTGATTCCACTGCGACATGCTTATGTAAAGTGTATGAAAAGTATGAATTTAATTTAAGTGTCATTGAACATGACATGTGTATTTGTGATTTTTTTTGAAGTATGTGTGACACCCTTAAATGATATGCATGTTATATTACTCTGATGATTTCTATATTATTCTGCAGGGTTTAGAAGGGTGTTAAACTCACACCATTGAAGTCTGGAAAAAACAAATGCTTATTCCATTTGTTGTATCTAGGGAACTCCGTGCTTTTCATGGACCGTATCCAACCCAAAAAATGATCCCAATAAGGTTCAAGAATTCTTTCCCGATTATACTCATGTGAAACCTCTTGCGTTTAACCAGGATTTCACGCTTAACGTGAAGTTCGTGGATTTTACCACTAGGCCCTTTCGTTCCATACCTACTCCTAAAAAACTGATTTATTTTGCTTGGCTCGACAGGGTCCAAAGTAAGAAAGGGTCCTTATGGGAAGCAACTGGCATTTTTGACGTGATTCAACTATCGATAAATGCTCACAAGATTAACATGTGCATGATTACTGTGTCGATCTTCTTCTGGGAAGGTTCGACCAACACCTTTAATCTCCCTTGTGGAATGTTAACGCCTTCCCTCTTCGACGTAGCAGCCATCACATGATTATTTCTCATGGGCTAAGTTTCTGACCCTACCTTGTCGACGAAGCTCAAATTCCATTTCGACACATATGTATTGCAAAATACATAGAAGATCACCATGGTATTGACAACACATATGTTTCTGACGAAGAACACATTGCTTTTCTCACTCTTTGACTTTCTTATTACTTATTCTGTCATGGGTCTTTGTAGGTAGCCAAAGGTTATATCCCTTTGGCCATTTAGCTCCACGAGGCTCGGTAGATTTCTTTGGGAAAACTTCTGTTGGCTTACCTTTATCATACCTTAGGTGTTGTCTCTTCCAGGCTAAAAAATATTTTTGAGAATCTGAAAGGACCAGCTCTCTCGGGATAATTTTGGATTTTGCAACATTATTTCTATTATTTGGAATAATAAAAAGGAATAAATAAAGGAATAAGAGGAAAAAGTGAGAAGAATTGGAATATTCACTGTACGTACTTTTGAGAAGAGAAGAGAAAGAGGAGAAAAGTCAAGGCGTCAGAAATTCAAAGAATCATCGCGAGGTAAGGGGTGATTTTTTCTGATTAATATGCCTTATAGGTTTTGATAATCAATAGGATGATTTGATACGTTAGGAATCTCGAATTAGGATTTTCTAGGTTATGCCCTAATGATATAATCCGACATAAAAACCCCAATTGGAATTCGTAGGAATGGTTATTATATGTAGGTTTGTTATACCCCAAAATTTGCCCTCTTACTTCTCAAGACATTCCACATGTCCATGCTCAAGGATTTCACAAGGGTTGACCAGACAAATCCTCCTCTAAGCAATCAACCCAAACTAGGGTTTGGCCATTCTCAAATCAAGGTGAGCCTCTAACACTTCCAGTGGTCATCATGCCTCATCATATGCTTCAAAGAATCTCTATGTCAAGTTTCAAGTCTTACAAGTCAAGTTTTCTCAGACAATTGCTCAGATGTTTGAAAATTAGTTGTATTGGACAAAAAGTCAACTGTAGTCAACATACAGTCAAACTTCATAATTTTTGGTCAACATCAATATTTTGAAGTGATATTCATCATTTGATCAAGGTTTGATCATGATTCATCAAGAAAAGTCAAGAATTGATCAAAAGTCAAAGTTTCTAAATTGGGCTTTCTCAGACAAAAGTCAACAGAACTTTGACCAGGCATAACTTTCACATACTTTATTAGAAATTTTTCCATCGCAGCTAATTTTGAAGAAATTTCAATTCTCTACAACTTCATGTCTCACAAGCTTGGGCAGAAAATGCTTCATTTGGAAGTTATGGATCAAAACATTACAGGTCATTTTAAAAGTCAACAAAAAGTCAACTTTTTGTAAAGAAGTGTTCATGAGCATGAAAACTCCAATGAAGATGAAACCAAAATGGTTGTTTAGAAGACATCTTGAGCTTTCTAAAAAGTCCAAGAACACCCAAAAATGTCAAAAATTGAGCAAAATACACCTTGTACAAGTAGAGTATTTTTGAGGAGGTGCACAAAGAGAAATGCTTGACAAATGCAAATATTTTCCAAATGGGCTTATAATTTTATGGTCCAAACTGGATCTTAACATTATCCGTGGTATCTATACACCTTGCCACGCCTCCCTTCTTATTTATTTAATTTATTTTGGATTTAAAGCATTAAATTCAATTATAAATTAAATAAAATACAAAAGCAAGGTATAAGACAAGTTGGGCTTGATTTCTACCTATCTTAAGGACCAAGGAAGCCCAAATAACATGTCAAATTCGTGCAAGATGCTACAAGGAAGGAAAAATGCAACTTTGGAAAGATTTGATAAATATTTACAAGGGAATATTTTTGCATTCAAAGCAATATATTTTCTCATTATTTCTGATCAAATTCCATGCTCTATAAATACATGATGCATTCACAAGCACAAGGGACGAAACCCTAGCCTCAAACACCAACCCTAAAGTTCACAAATTTTTCACAAACTTGCAAAATTCGAAATCCTTTTCCAGTCGTTTTCAGTTCATTCCAAGCACTCCATCGTGCTCTTGAGGTATCATTGAGTAAGTCCAGGCCAAGAACTATGGCCAAACATGCCTGAATCGTGCCATACATGAACATACATTTAATTATCTTTTTAAAATTCGTGTTTCAATATTCATTGTGTTTTGTATGAAACTAACCATTGCAATGTGTTCCTGAGACATCATAGAACAGATCTAGATGATTACATGAAGCTCCTAACGACCGGAGCATGATTTGCCATTGTTAGGGCAAAACTGTTGAGAGCTTCGAAGCTCAGAATATAGGGATTTTTTAGGGCAAGACGATACCACCATTGAACTCGCAGGGGTCGATTTAGGGGGGGTAGCCTTGATATCTTGCTTGAATTCTCTCTATTTTGCAGGTTTGAGAAATCCTCCAACCGGAGAAGATGACCGGAGGTCCGATCTGGGATTTCTGACTTGAACCAGCAGAGAAAACCTTGCATATGTATTAATTCATGGATGTATCACCGCCCCAGCGATTAACCTTGCGCGCATTAAGTCACTTGTTTCCAAGGGCATGGGTTTGAACCCTGCTTTTTGCATTTAGGTCAAAAAAATACTAATTTAATTTTTGGCATAAAAATTATATTTTTGCATGCATATTTTAATTAATTGTTAATTAACCATAAAATTGACTTTTAATTATTTTTCCTTACTAAAATCAATCCAGAAAATTCACAAAAAAAATCATTTTTCTCATCTAATTAGGTTAGCTGACCTTAAAAACATTTTCCTAACTCAAAAATCTTTTTCTCTAACATATTTTCTATTATCTGCAGTTTGATTATTTTTCCGATTATTATGTATCTGCTTCTAAGTTGTAATAGTTAGGATAATTTCCTCGCATTTCTTTTTCCATATTATGTAACTGCTCATGGAATGTAATAGTTTAATTAGGATTTACTTTCCGCACTCCTATATTATGTATCTGCCCCAAAGCCATGTAATAGCGTAGGTTTTACTTTCCGCAATTTACTTTCCGCACCCATATAAACTGCTAGTAACTAGGCGTGTATGGCAAGATAAAAACGAACGTCGATCACTTCTAATTTCAAGATAACTTATCTGAATTTGACACACTTTCTTCACACACGCACCCCCTAGAGTATTCTCTCTCGTTGCCTTTCGAATAAATGGTCAAGTCCCTCGAACGTAGAGGTATCCTAGCACCGTTGCCTACAAACATATCATCATAGTCCCTTCGATACAAAGATCATAGTCCCTCGATGTTTCCTACGAATACATGATCTCGTCCCTCGATTGTTGCCTACGAAAAGTGATGATCGTCCCTTCGAATGTGCTAGGATACTCCTACAAGTTGCCTTCTATGACCATCCGATGTCCCTTCGAATGTTCCTTTACATCCAACGAATAGGGTTACCTACCAACTAATGGTATGGATAACGCTATTCTAAAGGAAAGTAAAATAACATGGAAACGACCGTTCTGAGTAGGTAATAAGACTTTTAGTTGCTTGCTCCATCAAAACATCTTTTTACACCTCACACTTTTACAAAGTTAAAATTCCTTTTCCAAAACAAAACATTTCCGAACACTTCGTATACATTCCAGCGTGAATCATTACGAAGTCAAAGAGAAATGCCTTTTCAAAAACATTTTCAAAATACACACACAGAAAGCAAATTTTAAAGTGAGCTAAAGCAACTAAGAGCCCGTAGATAACTACGGATGAAAAGGGTGCTAAAACCTTCCCTTTTCATAACCTTCTCCCGTACTCAGAATCTAACGAAGGTCTTTTCTGTTCTTTTCACCTTCCCTTAATTGGATAAAAGAAAAGTTGGTGGCGACTCTTGCTATCTGCAACATTTGCGATCAAAAGCAAAACAAATCCAAAGTCAGTTTTCTCACCGTATTACAAGGTAGATTGTGGATTAATTAGGGAGTGTAATTCTATGGTTGACTTGATGTGAAAATATATGAATTATGTTGCTTCTGTTGTACTATGGATGTTGGCGATGAGTGGATCAATTAGGATTGCAAACAGTGAGAACAAAACTGATTTTTAGTGAAAAAACGCAGCATGGATCGACACAAGGGCCTTTGCATCGATACAAGCTGCATTGGTGTGAGAAAACAGAAGCTGGAATAAGGCTTGTATTGATATAAAATCGTTTGCATAGACTCATGTGACGAATTTTGGAGTTTTGCATCGACACAAGGATGTTATGTATCGACACAAGAGAGTCTTGTATCGACACAAGAGGGCCATGGATCGACTCATACTGAAAGAACTTTTAAAAATGGAAATTTATTGCGTATGAGTCGACACATGCGTGTTTTGGGTCGACACAAGACATGTATGAGTCGACACATGGATTTTTGGATTGACACATGGATTTTTGGATCGACTCATACTGTTTGAAAACAGAACATAACTTTCTGAAAACTATTTTGGTCATATCTTTGCGACCGTAACTCCGATTTAGTCGTAGTTGGTACCGTTGGAAAGCTGGAAGCACGTACTATCTATTAAAAACATTTTTAAAACCTAGTAACTGAATCTTGATGGATTGATATGGCTTTCCGTAGGAAGAATTCGTTGTAATTCGTGATTGTTCATCGTTGACATTGTATATACTTGATAGATGTTAATACTATGTGTTGTGATTAACGTTGTATATTCATGATTATGCTGTAATCATGTGTTGTGTGATGGTGTTAACCATGTATGGAATGATGTTGTGATATCATGTTCCTTATTTGAATGATGCATGCTTTATGTTGCGCATGCATATGCATTCTGGTGGTGGTTAATTCCCATTGTATGGAATTGGACCTGTAGAGCCAATACCCGTACCCAGTGGTTTAGTGGTGGTGAGGCTGGATTCGTGTCCCAGTGGTGTATGGTCGAATTGTTGATTAACATTGTTTTCGGGGTGTAAACGGAACAGGGTGTGAATTGAGTTCACGTTTGGTACCACATGCATGGAGTCTGCATTGCATATGTGATTATAACATGTTAGGATGATTTCCAGTGTTATAATTACATTGATTGTTATTATACGCATAATGAACCGTGTGGAATGTATTTGTGGATTGTAATCTGATTATGCTAATAAGGGTGAAATAATGTATTGATTATTTTATTGTTTAAGAAACGTATAATGTATTTTAATTGTTGATGAAATCTCACCCTTACTTTGATGATTTCAGATTGAAGTGTTAGCCGCTTAGGAGCTGGTGAGGATAACCTTGAGTTGTGCTATTTAGATTGTCCGCGTGTTAGTGTCATGCTCTGGTAGTTGTAACACTGGGGAACGATTGTTTTGGAATCATCGAATTGACTTGTTTCGTTTGGTTTATGTTGGAATAATCATGAATTGGATTTATTCCGGATTTTTATGTTATTTCCGCTGTGTATAACATATTATTGGATTTTGAATTATATTTTAATAAAGTCTTCAGTGAAGCATGACATGTTGATGAGATTTTCTGATTTTCCTCGTGTTTTTTAAAATAATTGTGACGCCCTTTCGTTATGTTAACTTTGATTTAATAATTAAATTTGCGGGGTATTTTAGAAGGGGTGTTACAATAGTGGTATGAGAGCATAGTCGGTCGTGTCTTAGTGTCGTTATCCTTTTTGTATGCGACTAGTCCAAGGTAACACTGTCAATACTTGTGCTCTAATGTGATTGTTTTGTAATTTTACAAAATAATGGCCAAAAGAGGAAATGGAAGAGACGATGCTGATATTGCCGAGGCTTTGGGAATGCTAACTGGTGTGTTTGGAGGGAATCATGTGGGAGCTGGTATCAGTGCTGATAGATAATTGGGGAATTTTTCAGAGGAACAATCCCCCATTGTTCAAAGGCACACATGATCCCGAAGGTGCTCAGAGATGGTTGAAAGAGATCGAGAGGATTTTCAGAGTGATTGATTGTGCGGAAGAGCTGAAGGTGAGATATGGTAGTCACATGCTGGCAGAGAAAGCTGATGACTGGTGGATTGCTACCAGGACAGAAATGGAACAAGATGGTGTTGCACTGAATTATGCTGTGTTCAGGAGAGCTTTTCTGAGGAGGTATTTTCCTGAAGATATTTGGGGAAAGAAAGAGATTGAGTTTCTGGAGCTCAAATAGGGCAACAAGACCGTGAGTGAGTATGCTTCGAAATTTACTTAGTTGGCGAAGTACTATGCTCATTACAACAATGATGCAGATGGAGAATTTTCCAAATGTATCAAGTTTGAGAATGGTCTTCGTGATGAGATCAAGCAGGGTTTCAGGTGTCAATGTATCCGAAGGTTTTCTAATTTGGTAGACTGTAGTAGGATTCTGGAAGAGGATCTTGCTAATACTCGAACAAATGCTCGAGGGTATGTTGATCGGAAGGGTAAGCAACAGATGGATCGTGGGAAACCTTATGATAAGAATAATCAGAGGTCCGGTGGTTGGAAGAAGCCTAGTGGGGGAGATTCCAATGCTCCTATCAAGTGTTATAGGTGTGGTGAATTGGGACACCGAGCTAATGAATGCAAGAATGATGCGAAGAAGTGCTACAACTGTGGGAAACCTGGTCATGTAGCTAGTGATTCCAGAGCACGGAAGGTAACTTGTTACAACTGTGGTGAGGAAGGTCATACTCGTCCGCAGTGTACAAAACCCAAGAAGGAGCAGGCTGGTGGTAAAGTGTTCGCTTTGTCAGGATCTGAGACTAAGCCAGATGATCGGTTGATTAAAGGTACTTGTTTTATTAATGGCATACCTTTGATTGTGATTATTGATACTGGAGCGACACATTCTTTTATTGATTTGGATTGTGCTAAAAGATTGAATTTGGATATATCTAATATGGATGGAAGTATGGTTATTGACACTCCTGCGTCGGGTTCAGTGACTACTTCATTTGTTTGTAGGAACTGTCCTATTGTGATTTTTGGTAGAGGTTTCAGTATGGATTTAGGGTGCCTACCGTTAGAACAACTTGATATCATCCTTGGAATGAACTGGTTGGAATTCAACCAGGTTCATATCAATTGTTTTGCGAAGACGGTTATTTTTCCTGAAGAAGCTAGAGTTAAATATGTGACAATGTCAGTTAAGCAGATGAATTTAGCTATTAATGATGGTGTTGTGGTGTTTATGTTGTATTCTTTGACAGAAGCGAAAGGAAAAGCTAAGAGAGATGAATTGTCAGTGGTGAATGAATTCCCAGAAGTGTTTCCGGAAGATGTTAGTGAGTTGCCACCTGAGAGAGAAGTGGAATTTACTATAAATTTGATTCTTGGAACTAGTCTGGTGTCGATGGCGCCTTATTGCATGTCGGCATCTAAATTGTCTGATTTGAAGAAGCAGTTAGAAGAGTTACTCGAGAAGAAGTTTATTCGTCCTAGTGTTTCGCCGTGGGGTGCTCCTGTGTTGTTGGTTAAGAAGAAAAAGGGTTCAATGAGAATGTGTATTGATTACAGGCAGTTGAACAAAGTTACAATCAAGAACCGGTATCCTTTTCCGAGGATTGATGATTTGATGGATCAACTGGTTGGAGCCTGTGTGTTTAGTAAAATTGATTTGAGATCTGGATATCATTAGATTCGTGTGAAGGCGGAAGATATTCAAAAAACTGCATTTAGAACGAGGTATGGACATTATGAGTATTTTGTTATGTCGTTTGGAGTTACTAATGCACCCGGTGTTTTCATGGAGTATATGAACATGATATTTCATCCGTATCTTGATAAGTTCGTGGTGGTATTTATTGATGACATTCTGATCTATTCGAAGAATGATGAAGAGCATGCAGAACATCTTAGAGTTGTGTTGGAATTGTTGAAACAGAATAAGCTCTATGCGAAGTTGTCCAAGTGTGAATTCTGGTTGAGTGAAGTAAGTTTTCTTGGCCATGTGATTTCCAAGAATGGTATTGTTGTTGATCCTATGAAGGTAGAAGCAGTATCTCAGTGGGAAGCGCCAAAGAATGCTTCTGAAATCCGTAGTTTTCTTTGTCTTGCAGGTTACTACAGGAAGTTCATTGAAGAATTTTTAAAGTTAGATTTGTCGTTGACTAAGTTGACATGAAAGGGTCAAGTGTTTGTTTGGGATGTTCAATGTGAGAAAGGATTCCAAGAGTTGAAGAAGAGGTTGACTAGTGCTCCGATTTTGATTTTGCTGAATCCGACAGAGTCTTTTGTTGTGTACTGTGATGCTTCGTTGATGGGATTAGGTGGTATTTTGATGCAGGATAAGCAGGTTGTGGATTATGCTTCGAGACAGTTGAAGATTCATGAAAGGAATTATCCGACTCATGATTTAGAGTTGGCAAATGTGGTATTTGTTTTAAAATTGTGGAGGCATTATTTGTATGGTTCTCGATTCGAGGTATTCAGCAATCATAAGAGTCTGAAGTATCTCTTCGATCAGAAAGAGCTAAACATGAGGCAGAGAAGGTGGTTAGAGTTCCTGAAAGATTATGATTTTGGTTTGAATTACCATCCTGGGTTACGCTAATAAGGGTGAAATAATGTATAGACTAATTTATTATTTAAGAAACGTATAATGCATTTTAATTGTTGATGAAATCTCACCCTTACTTTGATGATTTTAGATTGAAGTGTTAGCCGCTTATGAGCTGGTGAGGATAGCCTTGAGTTGTGCTATTTAGATTGTTCGTGTGTCAGTCTAATGCTCTGGTAGTTGTAACACTGGGGAACGATTGTTTTGGAATCATCGAATTGACTTGTTTCTTTTGGTTTATGTTGGAATAATCATGAATTGGATTTATTCTGGATTTTTATGTTATTTCCGCTGTGTAAAACATATTATTGGATTTTGAATTATATTTTAATAAAGTCCTCAGTGAAGCATGACATGTTGATGAGATTTTCTGATTTTCCGTGTTTTTTTAAATAATTGTGACGCCCTTTCGTTATGTTAACTCTGATTTAATAATTAAATCTGCGGGGTATTTTAGAAGGGGTGTTACATATCAGCCCAATTTGGTCGCTCGATAATTTGAACTTAGTCAAATGATGCTCAAATCTCTGATTTCTCATTCTTACGACATCCTCTAGTTTGGACGACAATTGAATTTTAAAGAGTACATGTAATGTCTCCACTATGTTAGAAACACTCCACTCCTTGGACTGCCCATGTTCAAGTTCAAATCTCCTATTTTTCCAAACCGAAGAATTTGGCCATTGGTGGTCCCAGTACCAAACACAACACTTTTCTGCTGTTGCTTTCTTAAGTTATCCCGACCTTCTATTGACCCTATTCAAGAAACTCTAACTGTTGATAAATAACAAAACCTTGAGGTTGTCATCAAGGAGGCTCAACTTGTGAAGATTTTTTATGTTATTTGTATATGACATAATAAAGTTCTTAGAATAATTAGTCTATTAATAGCTCATTAAGTGCGACTTAATTGTGAGAGCTCATTAAACATTAGAACTTTATTCTTAAAGTATCCATAGTCAAGCTTTATTGTCAAAAGGACAACAATAATGCATAGAGACTATTATGTGAGTAGACTGATAAATGTATCTCACAAGTCATAGATATGAGATATCAAGTCTTCACGTAGGTATAAATATTAGGAGTAACATTCTTGTAAAATTATAATTTAGTATGATTAATAAGATACAAATGTAACTATAATTGTAGAAATAAACATCATTGATCGAACTATGTTAACAAAAATCGATTTTATTCATTATTACCGATGTTATTCTAACATTCTATTTAATATTAGTAGATAAAATCTAAAATTATCAAACTTATGATTTAATTCTTCAATTTATCAAGCAAAGCACCACAACCATTAACTAACTAACAACAACATTGTGCTAAAATTGTGTTTGTTATTAATATAACCGTTATAAAATTTCAAATTCACCGACATGCAAACTCACCGTGCACATAAAAAATAGCCTTTGTATTTTCTCTCTCACATGCATAATACATATATGGTGGGATGTCGGCTGCCTAACCGTTAGTACATATCAGTGCACATGCGAACCAACCATATTTAGGTAAAGGGTAGCCAAAAGTAATTAAAAAGGACAAACCATATTCATTTTGTGTTTGAAATCAGGTTGCTTTTATTTGTACAGTCTGCACTTTTTCACATTTTTGCAAACTTGCAAAGTACTCAAACCGAAAGCATGCCTCTGTACCAATACTTGTTTCCCTGCACAATTGAAGAAATACTTTTTTACAAGTAATGCCAATATTGATTTTTTCTGTCTCTTTTTCAGATATGCATTGGAAGGAGTGTGTGGTTTCCTAGCTGCAACCCTTTGAATATTTTTGTTGAAGAAGTTGGCCCCGAACAGAACACTGCAACTAAGTGGGCTGTAGAGGGTTCTGGGATCCTGCTTGCTACATGGCTGCTTACCATCACCCTTGCATGGCTTATAGCTCCTAGTGTTGGAAAGGTACATAAAATCATATATTAATTGGGATATTTAACCAAACTTGCTAATATGCTTTCTACAATAAGTCATTCATTCATGTATCATCCAAATGATATAAATTAAAGTAGATATCGGTTAAATTGATGCCATGCCAAAGTAATGATCACTAACTTACTCTAACTCTTGAATATTTATTTCTTTTGGATTCGGTGATATAATCGATTACATTTTGGGAGAACTTTTGGGCTGGGAATATTTATTCTTTATAGGCTTTTCCCTCCATATTTTATCCCTTTAATCTGCATATCCCTCCATTAGCTGCTTTCGTTTTATTCTATTCAGGGGTATGCTTTTCTAAAACTGAATGACAGGGAAAATTGTGAACTTCATTCCTATTCCTTCCTACTAGATTTTGTCTTTCAGTCAATTATGATATGAGAGTTAAACTTTGGACTTCTATCTAGAGTTACTTTTTCAAGCGATACTCATTTTTTTGTGATATGTGCAAATCTAGTTAAGAAAGAATATATCACTTGTTTGTGCAATGCAAGGCGTGATCCTTTGGAACTGCCATTTTTAAGCTTTGTAGGGCAGCAAATGCAGGGTTTAACCCCAGAAGACTAAAACAGTCTTCTAATAGTTAACAATCAACAATAAAAGGTTTGGAAATATTGCAAAGCCAGCATAGGCTAAAAATCTGAAGCGTGTCTTGTTTGTGTTGTGGGAGCTTAATGCTTGTATGTGTAAGGGTGCTTCTGACCCCAGAGCTTGTTTGGTGGCTCACTGAGTCTTGTGGATAAATTCACTTTGAAACAAAAGAGAACAACTTAAAAGAAGCAACTGCCCCAAGTTTCTCATGCTTCTCTACTTGTATGTCTTGTCAACAACTTGTGTAGATTAGGGTGGCTGCTATAACATAAATCTTGGTGTTATTATTTTGCTTCAAATTCTTGTGGCTTTTGGTGGCAGCCAACTCATTAGTATTAATTTTTCTCTTTCAAGTTCCATTTTTGTTTGTATTCTTTCGATGGATGTTACTGAACAAAAATAATCTTGTTGGAACATACACAATTGGAATGAGGTGAATTAATGGTGAGAGTGTCTAATTAGAGAAAATGAAGTTTAAAGAGAAAATAAAGAATTGAGAAAGAGAGTAATTGAGGAGAAAACTAAAATATTTATTATTCACAAAATGACATTACATACAACATATATGAGGGTGCTATTTATAAACATCAAAAACAACACAAGACAAATCAATAAACAAAAAAACAGAAAACTGCCAACACATGAAAATCCTGTTTCGCAGCAAAAATTGGTTTCCCCAAAACTGGAAACCGGTTTCCTCTTCGAATTTATGTTTTCTGCTTCAGTGCAGAACAACTTATCCAGTTAAGTTATTTTCCAAAACAGCTTCTGAAGCCTACACACTACATATAACACGCCGCCTTAAGTCAAGTGCTCCACATTCCTCAAGCTCAATTTCTTCACAAGCTTCTTGAACACTTCGTTTGTTACCGCCTTCGTCAACAAATCCGCAAGTTGTTCTTCGCTTCGACAATGACTAGCTTCAGCTGTCCTTCACACACCAGCTCCCTCAAGTAATGAAACCTCATCTCTATATACTTGCTCCTTCCATGTGCTATAGGATTCCTTGCAAGGTTAATAGCCGAGAAGTTGTCAACAAAGAGTGTGACAACTTTTACCTCAATGTTGTCCAACTCCTTAACTAGATTCATTAGCCACACGGCTTGACATGCACACATCGATGCTGCAATATACTCGATCTCACAAGAAAAGAGTGTCACCAAGAGATTAGAGCTCCTCCGAACATAAAGACATAACCGACCGTAGACTTTCGATCATCTTTATCTCCGCACCAATTAGAATCCGTATAACCGAGTAACTTGCACATGAAGCCCATATCATCCGCGAGAAAGAGAATTACGCAGCCAAGAGTATCTTTGATGTAATGAAGGATCCTCTTGACCGCTTCTAAATGAGACACATTTGGTCTCTCCATGAATCTAATAACAATACTGACACTACATGTCAAATTCGGTCGTGTATTGCACAAGTAACGTAATGATCCAATCAATCTTCTATATTGAGTTGGATTAACGTGGCCCTCATCCTCATTCTTGGACAGCTGCAACCTTGGTTCCATTGGTGAATTGGCAGCATTACAATGCTCCATATCACACCTCTTTAATATCTCAAGTGCATACTTCCTATGATGCATAAGAAGTCCCAACTTTGACTTGTGAAACTCTATGCCAAGGAAGTATGTCATGATACCAAGATCGCTCATCTCAAATTCTTCCATAAGCTCACCTTTGAACTTGGAAATAAACTCTCCATTGCTTCCCGTAATCAAAAGATCGTCGACATATAAGTAAAGTATAATCACATCTTTGCTTGCATCCGACTTCACATAAACACCACGTTCTGATACATACTTCTTGAAGCCAACCTCAATAAGAAAAGTATCTATGCGTTTGTTCCAATCTCTAGGTGCTTGTTTCAAACCATAATGTCCTTTCCTCAACTTGTAGACTCTTCCCTCTTGGTTTTTTATCACAAAACCGAGGGATGCTCTACATAGACTTCCTCCTCAAGTGGACCATTCAAAAATGCGTATTTCACATCCATTTGGTACATTCGCCAATTTTTACTATTGGCGATACAAACAACCAACCGTATGGTCTCCAATCTAGCTACCAGAGAAAATACCTCATCATAGTCTAAGCCTACTCGCTGAAAAAATCCCTTTGCTACTAGTCGAGCCTTATGCTTAACAATTTCGCCTTTAGGATTTGCCCACTTTGTACACCCACTTTACTCCGATTGCCTTTTTTCTTTCTGGTAAATCAACCAGCTCCCAAGTACTATTTTTCTCAATCGATTCCAGTTCTTTTTTCATTGCACACACCCACTTTGCATTGCTCAATGCCTCTTCCGTACTCACTGATTCGGATTTGGTCATAAGTGCAAAGTGAATTAGATAGCCATCATTGTTGATCTCATTATCATGGAATACATCACAATCTTAGAGTCGTTGAGGTAGACCTCTGCCCCTTGTCGGTCTTCTACTGGATTTACCATTGCCACCTTCAATCGGAATCAATACCTACTCTTCTTTCTGATTGAGTTCTGCATTTTCTGGTGGAAATCAGTTTCCAGGATCAAGGGAACCGGTTTCTTCATCCAGAAATCCCATTATAGAGCCTTCAGACTGCAGATTTCAAGAGGGAAACCAGTTTCTCAATGTAGGAAACCGCTTTTGCATTTGAAACCGCTTCTCTTCTTTGTTCTCGTAAAAATTTATTGTCAAACAGCCTCAGCTCATCCACCACCACATCTCGACGAATTACGATATTCTTGCTACTCACATTAAACAATTTGTAGCCTCCAGTAAGGTGATATATGACAAGTAACATTACCTCTCCTTTATCATCCAACTTCTTTCAAAGTTGACCCAGAATGTGTCGAAATACAATCGAACCGAAAACTCTCAAATGTGTTAAATTCGGTTTATGATCGGACCATACCTCTTTCGATGTAAATTTGTCAAGCTTCTTAGTACGACACCTACCCAACAAATAGGCTGTTGTAGAAACCGCTTATCCCCATAGTTCCTTCGACAAGTTCTTCCCTTTCAACATGCTACAAATCATGTTTATAATTGATTGATTTCTCCTTTCATTAATTCCATTTTGTTGAGGCGTATAGGGTGGAACAACCTCACACATTATACCCTCATCATCACAATAATTCCCAAATTCACTTGAGGTATATTCACCTCCACCGTCCATTTTGAGAATTTTCACCTTGTGACCACTTAGTCGCTCCGCCTTGGACTTAAAATGCTTGAACACATCAAACACCTCATCCTTCCTCTTTATGAGGTAAAACCATAGCTTCCTATTAAAATCATCAATGAAAGTGACAAAGTACCTATTTCCACCATACGAGTCGACTTGCATTGGACCACACACATCGGAATACACCACCTAAAGGTGTTCCTTGGTCCTATGACCAACATACTTGCTGAAATTGTTCTTGTGTTGCTTCCCTTGCACACATTCTTCACACAACTCAGCTGGAAATTAATCTTGGGCAGCCCGGTCACCATACCATGCCTTTGCAACGCGTCGAGGTCTCTAAAATTGAGGTGTCCAAGACGGTAGTGCCACAAACTCATTACGAATTTCCACTGTAGCAAGACACTTATGTTCCATTACGTTCAACTCTATCTTGAAAGTACAATTTGCAGCCATGGGTGCTCTAAGGATTAAAACGCCTTTTTGGTAAAAAAACGCGCAAAATCTTGTTTTCCATCTAAATTGTGTAATTCTTCTCTAGTAATTGGCCAATGCTCAAGAGATTACACCTAATTTCAGGAATGTACAACATTTCTTTGATCAAGGAATGACTTCCATCTTTCTTCTTGATCAAGAATCACCCACAGCGTCGGCCGCTAAAGTGGTGTCATCCGCGAATCTCACCCTATTCTTTGTGGCTTGATTGATTTTCACAAACCAATCCTTTCTACCCATCATATGAGTTGAACAACCTAAATCTAAGTACCACTCATCACTAATTTGGATTCCACCTCGTACAATTACCATTGTGTTTTGCTCTGAATTCGTTTGTGCAGAAAATTCTGCACTGTTAGAGTTGTTGTCCAGCCCTCGACACACTACAAAGCTGTTGTCCAGCCCCTCTTTGCAGCCATTGTTCTCCTCCGTGATCATAACAAGAAGCGTATTATCATCCTCTACCTCTTGCCTAGCAACTTTGGCCTCATCTGCATGATTTTCCTTCGATTTTGCATTACATTCTTTTGCGAAAGGGCCAAACTTTTGACAATTGAAACACTTCACATTACTTTTGTCACCTCTCTTGTAGTTGTTGCCTTGACCACCACCTTTGGAGTTGCTCTCTCCTCCTTGAGCCATGGAACCCTTTGAATTTTGTGAATCTTTTCCACCAAAATTCTGAAAATTTGCTTTGTCCTACAAAGGAACTTGCCTTTCGGTCTCTTGTTCTTCTCATTGAACCTTGCTTACAATGCAATTTCTGCCTTGGCCTTATCATTACCTCTTTCATCTAATCTTTGTTCGTGTGCCTCCAATGAGCTTTGAATCTCCTCCTTTCTCATAGTGATAAAGAACGCAGGATTTTAGCCACTACATTTTGCATCGTAACGGTTTCACCGCAAGTCTTCATTTGATTCACCAAACGCGTTATGCACGTAATGTAGTCGTTGATTGATTCCTTCTCTTCCATTTGTACCAATTCAAACTACCTCTTGTGAGTTTGTAACCTCACCACCTTCGCTTTGTCGGCACCTTTATACGTTTTCTTCAAAATCTCCCAAGCTTGCTTTGCCGATGTACAATCACCAACTTTCTCAAAGTTGTCGTTTTCGACACAAGAATGTATCAAGAAGAGGGATTTGTAGTCTTTCTTCTTTTCTTCCTAGAATGTAGCTTGTTGTGCAACTGTAGCCTCTGCAACAAGTGGTGTAACTCCATCATTCACCACTTCGAGGACTTCTTGATACCCAAACAAAAGTTTCATTTGTTTGCACCATTTGTCATACTTCTTGGAATCAAGAATTAAGAGGTTGGTAGGGATTCAATCGGTGGTTGTCATGTTTACAGTGGATTAATGGATCAGAACCAGTGCTCTTGATGTCAAATGTTGGAACATACACAATTGGGATGAGTTGAATCAATGGTGAGAGTGTGTAATTAGAGAAGATGAAATTTAGAGAGAAATAAAGAATTGACAAAGAGAGTAATTGAGGAGAAAATTAAAAAATTTATTATTCATAAAATGGTATTACATACAACATACATGAGGGTGCTATTTATAAGGATAAAACCAACACAAGACAAATCAACAAACAAAAAAATAGAAAACTGCCAACACAGGAAAATCTTGTTTCGCAATAGAAACCGGTTTCCCCAAAACTGGAAACTGGTTTCCTCTTCGAATTTTTGTTATTCTACTTCAATGCAAAACAGCTTATCTAGTTAAGTTGTTTTCCACAATAGCTTCTAAAGTATAATGCACTTGACTTACACACTACATACAACAAATCCTACCTATTTTTTATTTTGGGTTAAATAAGTTTTTGATCCCTATAAATATTGCAGTTTTCATTTTTAGTCCCTCCCTGTCTTTAGGCAACGTTTTTTACAAAAAAACCGTTGTCAAAGCCAGCTAAAATTGTTGCCAAAACCCAGGAGAAAGTAAAAATGAAACTGCAATATTTATAGGGACCAAAAACTTATTTAACCCTTTTATTTTTCTTCACATTGGATTGTACACCGTAAATTGATACGATAATCTCAAATAGATTACTATTTTATTCTGGTTGTTCCTATGATAATCTCAAACACTAAACATACTCCTCCGCTGTTTTCCACACCTTTTCCACACTATTCAAATCCACCATGAAACCCAAATTGCAAACCGTTCAAATTTATTAGGATTACGAGGACTTCCCACTACCTAAACCTAAAGATAATGAAAATCTCCCATTCCCTAAACCTAAAATAATCAATTTGACATATACGAAAAGACCATAAATATGTTGGGTAGTATATTTAGAGTCGTAATGAAGAAAACATGACTTTTATTGCGTGTTAATGTTTATAGAAATAACGTAAAGACAACATCTATTCAGAAGTATTTTTCAAACATAAAAATGTTTTCAACTATTACAATCAATAACGGTACTAGAAACGCTTCAGATAGGAAAATCTTCCTTTGACATGATCAAATATTTCAAAGACAATCACCGCCTGGAAATATTCTTGTGATGATAGGGGATCGAGATTTCACTTATATTATGAACGAGTGTCCTATAATTTTAATACACTTCTAATCTGTACCGTGAATTATGTTTCTCAAGCTCTAAAATTCAATGCAAACCTAGTTTGGGATTGGGAACCAATTTTTAAATAAATAGGTCTAACTGTGCAAAGAAAAATTAAAATTTTCTAAGCCATCTTCTGCAAACTCCATCATGCAAATTTCCATTTATTATTTTGAGGAGAATCTACAAAATGTCGTATAACATTGAAATTTCTTGAAGTCACGTTCAGACTTTAGGCTCAGTTGAAACCATCGTTTGTGGAAACAGCTCAATGATTAATAAGTTTGGTAAGCAGTATGGTAATGACCATTTATGGTTCAACCTAAGATCTTCGAGCGTAAAGATCAACGATATTGTTGATAAAATATTTAATCATTAGCTTTATGTTGATGGTTGTGTAATTTTAAATTTGGTTAGATTTTCCATGAGTTGTTTTTCGACTTATTAAAATATGATATGAATTTGATTATGTTTTAATTTGATATTTAGATGATAGAAAAGACTCTGAAATGATTGGTTTAGTACCTATCTTAATGTGGACACTCAAACACCCACCGCCCGGAAACATACTCTTGATATTTAGATATGCAAATCTGGTTGACATTGCATTAGAATTGGTTGGCAAAGGGTACTGTGTAATGTTGGCATATGATTATGCTCCTCCCATTGATGAGCTTTCACATAAATTAGGGCATTCGAAAAATTTAGAATTTTACCTGCTTTTTTCAAAAATGGTTCTCAATCCCAGACGAGGTTTTCACTGGATTTTAGAGTTGGATAAGCACAATTCACGTTACAGATTAGAAGTGTATTAAAACTATATGCCCCGAGCTTCATAATATAAGTGAAATCTTTATCCCCTGTCATCACAAGAATATTTTCAGGCGGGGATTATCTTGGACATATTTTATCATGTCAAAGGAGGATTTTTCTATCTAAAGCGTTTCTAGTACTGTTATTGATTGTAACAGTTGTAAACGTTTTTCTGTTTGGACAGTTGTCGTCTTTACGGTATTTCCATAAACATTAACATGCAGTTTAAGTCATACATTCTTCATTACGACTCTAAATATACTACCAACATATCTCTGATCTTTTCGTACATGTCATATTCATTATCTTTAAGTTTAGGTAGTGGGAGGTTTTCATTAGGTTTAGATAGTGGAGGTTCTCATAGTGGCAATAAATTTGAACGGTTTGCAGTTTGGGTTTGGATTTCAACTGTGTGGAAAATGGCAGAGGAGAATGTTTACGGTTTGGTGGATTTCAACAGTCTGGAAAACGACGGAGGAGTATGTTTAGGGTTTGAGAGTATTTTACATGTCACCCCCAACTTATACTTAGCACCCTATTTACATTATTGTCCTTAGGCTTTATTTGGATTGATGAAATCAAATGGAGCGGAGTGGAATGAGATGAAATAATATTTCATTGTTTGAATAATTTAAAAATAAATAGAGTGCAACAGAATTGAGTGGTATGGATTTCATTTTATTCCATCACTTACAATCATATTCATTTTCATCCGATTTTGACGGAGTGAACAATTTACTGTTTTTCATTCTAAAATTTTTAAACAATGAAGTGGTATATTTGTTCTGCTCCGTGTTGTACGTATTTTCTACCACAAGTATTTTAAATTATCCTTTTCCACAGTGATTGATGTGATATCATCGCCTTTCTATAGTTCAAGTGTATTTAAGATTATGTTACAAAAAGGTTTTGGTTCTTAATCACAAAAATCGTAAAGTTCATGCAAAGAAGTTTAGTATTCTTTTTTAAAGTGAGTTGTTTGAATTAAAGAGAGTTTTGATTTGTTTTCAAAATGGTAAAAGCATGTCAAGATTAGTTTCATTAGCCTAATTTCATATATATTTTATTAACCAAGCAGATGAACTAGTTGATGATCGATATATTCACGTATCCTCTCAATATTGTTCATATCTAACCAATATTGTGAGTATTATTTTGTTAATCTTTAAATGATGTCTCAACCTAACTATTAACATGATAATCTTTAAGTTTGATACTAGTGAATACTAACTCATAAATGTATGTCTATCATTTGGTCCTTAGTAGATGAATATCTTAGGTCAAGTTTGAAACATATTTCTCAATCATGATACAAAGCATAAAAAGAGAAATAAAGCAAAAATATTCAACATATATTAATCGTCAACCAAGTTCATACACCAAAAGATCAAAAGAAATACATAATACTTAGGTTAATTACCTCTAATCTTGACACAAAAGAGTTTAGCTATCCATTCTAATGGTAGCTTGATGATCAAGAAATGGAGTGGTGATGATGAACATTGATGAGAAACTAGCAAGGATTCAAGATCTTCATCAATGATTTCGAGTTATAATGAAGAAAATAGTGTTTTTTCTTGCCCTAGTTCTGATTTAGTGTGGAAATGAGAGAGTTGTTGAGAAAAATAAGTTATGCTTATATACACTTTTCATAATTTGAAGACCACACTAAGCCCACTTTATTGCGCTAAGCGCGCTTCACTTAAAAACTAAACTGCCACAAAGGGCGCTACAACCTCCAGGTCGGGCTAAGCGCGACTTAGAGAAAAAGTGACCATGCTACAATCGGGCTAAGCGCGATCTGCAACATGCTTCTTCTTCCAAAATAGCTTGAATTCCATCATAGGGCTCTTCTAACTGCAATGAATCTATGCTTTCATGTAAAATCATCAAAAACCTACAAATTAAACATAAACAAAGTAAAATAATAGATTATAGACAAAAATTAAGTAAAAACAAAATTATATCAAAATACTATCTTAAATACTATAGAGTAACTAAAGATATTGTAAAGGACCACAAAATTATCAACAAATATATCTATATTTCGGTCCTTAATAACTCTCCCCAACTTGGTATTATGGTTGTCCCTAAACAAAAAATTCTACAATTTCAAAGAAAACCACAACAAACCATAAGAATGAGGAACAACAAGATTTCACAAGAAAATTTCATGGTTCAAATTAAAATAACACACAAGACAATGCTTACCACTATACTGCAATAAACCATAACCAAGAAACAATGGTTAAGTGCATAAAACATATTAAAATTTCACACACAATATAATTCAAAATATGAATCACACCTAACACACACTCATCTATATTTGCTTGTGCAGTTGTGGATAATTCAAAGTGTTGAATTATTGGAATATGCGGTATGATTAAGGTTTAGTGTTAATCTTAATTTGAATATGATTAAATTGTGTTGCACATGCATACATGGGAAGATTGGAACTCTGGTTGGTCGCTTTGATCCTTGTGTGAAAACAGAAGCGGTGAACTATATGTTCATAATGATGAGCTTTGATCTTGTCTGAAGCGAAAGCGTGGCTCTAATTCTAGATATTGAATTGAGAGCAAGGTGAGCTTGATGTTCACGATGGTACCATATTCATAAGTCATATTGAGTTGCATTGTAGTCACATTTATTGTTATGTGATGTTTGACTTAATGTGTGAATGCATGTGCTAATTGGTTTGATTATGATGTGGTAATGCTTAGATGTAATTTTTAGTAATTGAATTGGTAAAGTCGTGTTGTATAGATAGCTTTATGAAGTGTGATGAATTCTTTGGAATCTATTTGTGTTATATACAATGTTCATATTATAAATATTCATAATAATGTGATTTTTCACCCTTATGCTTTATATGATGTTCTATGCAACATCGTGCATGTTCTGAGGATAGTGGTGTTTTGCACGAGGATTGTTGAGGAGCTTATCTTGATTATCAGTTTATTAGGTAGTGAGTCAATGCTCTGGTCATGTAACACCGGGGGAGATTTGAACTTATGTATGTTGTGATGAGATTATGTAATATTCTCTTATTTGATTTGTACCTTGAGATATTGTGTTGAGTGACCTTAGTCTCGATATTTGAATTCATATGACTCAATTATGCTATGAATTGGTTATTATGTTGGATTATAATTATAGTATGAAATATAATCATTAATACTATCTGAGTAAAGTAATATTCTGATGTGATATGCATAATTTGATAAAGCATGAAATTTAAATGTGTTATGATTATGATCTGGTGCATGTTTATGTTTGTTTTGTGGGTTTTTTATTGTCTGGAAAAGGACATGTGACATCCTTTGTATGTATGCATGCTATTTCACTCTGATATATTCTATAATTATTTGGAGATTAGAAAAGGGGGTGTTACAGTTGCAGTCTTGGTTTAGCTGGTGTCGAAGTTGAGTTGTATTCTTCCATCTCAAATCTCTTGAGAATTTCTATTGCATATCTTCTTGATGATACTGGTTTTAGTGTACATATTATGTGTTTATCCTTATTAAGAAACATAGAAACATATAGTTTGAGTTTGACTTGTTTGTCCTATCTCTTTAGCTCTTTGTGCAAAAACACAGAGAAATACATGTCTACAATTTATGGATGCACCATTTGCTTCAAGCATGGGATTGGTCTAGATTATCGTCCCTAGCGACTGTCATACCCCAATTTTTGACCTAATATACCACCTTACATATGCATCATTGCATCACTAACAATTCAGAACAGAATTAATCGGGTGTGGCTTCTACAGGTCACAATCAGTGTTTCACAAATTTTTCATCTGATTCAAGAGGTAATCAATTAGGGTTTGAGTTTCACTCACCTCAATTGATCTATCTTAATCAAATCATCAACCTCTGATCTTCAGATATCCAACTTTTCCTCATGATCTATCAAGGATCGACCAATTAGGGTTTTCATCAAGGATAAGCAATCACTGATTTTCTGATCAATGGATGACTTTTTTGCTTGGAGATTGATCTTCATATCTCCAATACAACATGTTGACCTAATTTCTGGATTCAAAACATCACAGAAGTTCACATACTTCATCAGTCAATTTCTGGATCATCTGATGAAATTTCATCTGCATTGAAAAGTCAAACTTTGACTTTTGGTCAACTTTTTCCATCATCAAAATACTTCAAATGATCCATCATGATCATAAAAAATCAAGAAATTTGGAAAAGTCAACAAAAAGTCAAAATTTTCAACACTTAGAAAATTTTCAAGTGTTGAAATTTCACATTTTTTCCTACTTTCATGGCAATTTTTCACATAGTTCCATTTGGAATTAGAAAAAACTCAAAACATGAAAGTTGTAGCCCTTGAAACAAGCTTTCCAAAATTTCCAAGAACTTGCAAATCCATTGTGTCTAGCTATACTTTTGATTTTGAAACATAGGGCTCCAAAAGCCATGATTTTCAAGTACAGCCTTCAAAATTACAAGTCATTTTTTGCAAAATCTCCTTCTAGAAGCCTTGTCACTAATTGGAGATAGGCTAGAGCTGATAAAAATCAGTTGAGAGGTAATTATGATGGAGATAAGATCAAGTTAAATTTAACCATGGTTAAAAGGAAGGTTCCTTTTGCATTTATGGCAAAAAAGACTTTCTTGCCCTCTTAGGCAAGTTGTCCAAATCCAAGCCAATCTTCTTTGCTTGCTAATCTGATTTTTTGACCTATAAATAGAGGTCATGTTTGCCATTTGAAACCACACCAAAGCTATGCCAAAACAAGCTTTCTCTTTTCTTTCTTAAATTTCAAGTAACATAGTTCAAAGTGAGAATTCTTGTATTTTTCAAAACTTGTGAAAAACCATGAGAGATTTGGTGTCTAATATGTCTTAAAATCAATATATAACTGGTTTGAAACTTAAAATCAACACAAGAATCACTAAAAACCAGAATTGCTTTTCATATTTCAAAACTTGCAAAAACTGCCTTAAACTTCAAAACTGATATTTGGCTCGAGCTAGTTGTGTTTTGATCATTCAAACATCATCCATACATCTCATATGAGTGATACAAATCAGCTTTCTTGAACTGTAACACTTCCAAACACGGATTCGAGTTTCACTTCAAGCATATGCAAGTGGACTTGGTCAGAATAATTCAGGTTGATTCAAGGCAAGCAGAGCATCCTCACACGTTCCCTGAAGCTCACTGGTGCTCCAGCAATCCTTAAACATCAACTGTAACAGCTCCTTTGAAGATTTCAATCTCAGCTTCAAGAGGTAAGTGACTCAACTTCGAACTCCTTGATTTCTTACTTCCAGTTCAAAAATGGCTTGGCCGTTTTGTTTCTGCACCTTCACTGATCATTAACCCTAAACTAATTGCTTGAATCCATGTCCATACACGATTTCAATTTGATTTTAAAGAACTAGGGTTCTTCATGTATTCTGGAAATCTAATCATGTTAAACTAAAAATAAATGAAATTAACCCACATCATCATGTTCCTGGTTCAATTTCGATCAAGTTTGATGTTTACATCGAGCAATTTCATTGAGAAACAAAGAATCCATAGCTGATTGAAGGATCGAGGAAGAAGAAGATGAGTTCGCGCGTTTTTTCAAATTCAAACATTTAGTTTATAATATAATAACATGAAGTTGGATATATGAACGGATGTATTGCCGCCCCAGCGATTGCCAGCTCACTCTTAACACTTTGCCTTGCCACGCCTTGCCCAATGGTTCCGGGTTCGAGTAGCCTTGGGACCATTTTTGCCAAACTTTTTTTGTTTCTTTTCATATTTTTTTCAAACTTTGACTCTTTCAAAAACCAATCAAAACTCCTCATTTTAAGGTGATTTTTTGCACACGTGTCATTTAACATGTCTATTTTATGATGATGTCAAAAAAATTCAAAAATACTTTCTTTTGATTATATTTTTATAGAGCCGAAAATAATACGTTTTGAGTACTTTTCAAAGCACTTTCAAAGACGTTTCTTTCAAACTTTCGAAGCCCGAAACGTTTTTCAAACTTCTTGTAAGTATACTTCATCTTTCAAAAACACTTTCAAGATCTTTTCAAAACTTTTCAACAAACTTACACTCTTTTTTCCATGATCGACCCGATTTGAAGATAAAACCGAACTCGTTTTTCCTCGAACTTCTTAATCGATCATGGGCCTCCCTCACGGTGTAAGTCCCAATTCTTTTTATGTACATACATATTTCCTTGTACATATCTAATTCTTTTTATGTACATACATATTTCCTTGTACATATCAAATTCTTTTTATGTACATAATAATTTTTACTTGTACATAACACAGACGTCTTTTGTAAATATTCAAGTACAGACAAACTTCGATCGTTTGTTTTCATTTCACTTGTATATACACTGAATACCATTGGTATTAAAAGGAGCATTATTCCCGGTGAAACTGCTTTTAAACCAATGGGCCTCCCTTACGGTGTAAGTCTCAACCCTCATATGTACATAATCATTCCTTCGTACATAAATACTCGTTCGTGTACATATTCATTCCCTTGTACACCTTCAAACTTGTAAATAATCAAGTTACGCTCGTTTCAAACGTTCGTTTTACACACACTTGTTTATATTTCTTTCATAAACTCTTGTAAATAAACATCACACACTTGTTTATATTTCCTTCATAAACTCCTGTGAATAAACTTCATACATTTGTTTATACGACTGTCTAGTTATAACATAACAACTAGTCTAACAAATAAGTTCCCCACAAAGATAGCCTCCTCTTGGGCTTTGTACAAGGTAACTCATTCATCTGAGTTCAGCCTCCTCTTAGGCTTCATATAAGAAAACTCATTCATCTGAGTTTAGCCTCCGCTTAGGCTTCATATAAGACAACACTCCCCTGTTGAGTCAGCCTCCTCTTGGGCTTCGTTCAAAAGAACTCCTCATTGAGTTTAGCCTTCTCTTGGGCATCAAACAAGAAAGAGACCAGGAAATCTCTTAACAGCCTCCTATTGGGCTTCCAATACAAAGAATCACCCGCGCTAAGATAGAACCCTGAGAGTATAATTTCCCGGTGAAATTGCTCTTGAAATCCTAAGAGGATGGTTTCCCGGTGAAATCACTCTTAAAGCCAAAGCCAGCCATACCCTATAGCTTCCTCTTGAGCTTCGTACAAGGACCCTCGATGACCCTCGGAATGCCTCCTCTTGGGCTTACAATACAAGGACCCATGGGCTTCTTAAAAGCATCCCCTTGTGATACGGTGAACTGACTTTGTAGGATTTTTGTATCCAAATGTGCGGATAGCAAGAGTCGCCATCGACTTTTATTTTTATCCAATTAAGGGAAGGTAAAAGTAACAGAAAAAGACCTTCGTTAGATTCTGAGTTCGGGAGAATGGTTATGAAAAGGGAAGGTATTAGCACCCCTTT
The DNA here is from genome assembly GCA_021764765.1 of Vicia sativa. Taxonomy (NCBI): domain Eukaryota; kingdom Viridiplantae; phylum Streptophyta; class Magnoliopsida; order Fabales; family Fabaceae; genus Vicia; species Vicia sativa. Next base: position 287,941,861 of record CM038794.1, read on the forward strand.
CCATCCGCAGTTTATTCTACGGGCTCTTAGTTGCTCTTGGATAACCTTTTTAAAATTTGCTTTGTGTGTTTGACAAAAATGTTTTGAAAAAAAGGCATTTCGCTTTGACTTTGTAATGACTCATGTAGGAGTGTATACAAAGTGTTCGGAAATGTTTTTGTTTTGAAAAGAATTTGAACTTTGAAAAAGAGTGTGTAGTGTGAAAAGCATTTGATAGAGCAAGCAACTAAGAGACTTATTTACCCACTCAGAATTGGTCGTTTTGTTGTACTTCTACATTCCTTTAGAATAGTGCTAGCCATACCATTAGTTAGTAGGTAGCTCCATTCGTTGGATGTAAGCGGACATTCGAAGGACATCGGATGGTCATAGAAGGCAACTTGAGGAAGTATCCTAGCACATTCGAAGGGACTATCATCATTTTCGTAGGCGACAATCGAGGGTCAAGATCATGTATTCGGAGGCGACATCGTGGGTCTTATGATCTTTGTATCGAAGGACTATGATGATTTGTTTGGAAGGCAACGGTGCTAGAATACCTCTACGTTCGAGGGACATGACCATTTGAAATCGAAAGGCATCGAGAGAGAATTACCCTAAGGGGTGCGTGTGTGAAAGAAGTGTGTCAAATTCGGATATTTTATCTTGAAATTAGTGTGAGCTATGTCCAATTATTATCTTGCCATACACGCCTAATTACTAGCAATTGATAAGGGTGCGGAAAGTAAAAGTGCGGAATGTAAAATGCGGAAAATAAGCCTACGCTATTACATGGCTTTGGGGCAGATACATAATTAGGAGTGCGGAAAGTAAAAGTCCTAAATTAAACTATTACAACCCATGAGCAATTACATTATTGAAAAGTAAAATAAAAACGGAAGAATCGTCTGAATCGGATCAACCTGTGAAAGAATGGGAAATCGGAAAATACGAGATGAATTGCATAAGAGGAAAAATGTTAGAGAAAATGCAATTTTTAATATGAGAAAAATAATATGTGCTGGAAATAAGATAAGTAAGTTAAAATAATTTTTTGGGATTTTTTGGAAAGGATTTAATAATTAAAATGCAATTTATAATGATTTAAATGCTAAAATATAAATAAAATAAATATGCATGCAAAAATTATATTTTTTAATTTATTAAATTAAATAAAGGTTTTTAGAAAAATAATATAAAAAGAAAATTATATTTTTGTGATTTTTTAATGCAGAAATAAAATTGTGAAAAGAATTAAAATAAGAGAAAATATTAAATATAAAGAAAATATGAAAATAATGCAAGTTTTTGGAAAAAGAATGCAAACTGATGCAAGCAAGCAGGGATCGAACTGGAGACATGAAGGAGGATCCTGGAACAGTGAATGCCTTAACCATTAGGCCACATGTGCAAGCGTGTCATGGATCAGAAGTGTGGGATGATGAGCAACACGCGTCGCCATCTGGAGAGGTCAAGACACAATCAGCATAGTGGGGTCCCCGTGGAAAGAGAGAACCAATCGGATTGTCCAGAAAGGCCACGCACGCTCTCGCCGGTCCAAGTGGAGTCAACGACGCCGGAGCCCTAGCTCCGGTCGTCTTCTCCGGTCACCTGAAAAACAAAACACGAAAAATACGACGGATAAATGGGAAAGGGGGACCCTACCCCCCTAAATCGACCCTCCTGAATCCAATGGTGCTATTGGTTTGCCCTGAAAATGCCTGTATTAACCGGTTCGATTCAAACAGTCCTTCGAACCCTAACAATGGCAAATCATGTTTCTAACGTGCAAGCATTAAAACGATGGCCCAGATCAGTCCATTGGAACCTCATGAACACATATCAAACGTTAGAATCAATTAAAACATGCTGATAATAAAAATACGAATTCAAGAAAGATCAGTTATGTATGCATGTATATGGTGCGATTCAGCTTGCTTTGATCCATGGCAAGAGTGTATTCTTACTCATACTTACCTCCTGAAGACAATGGAGTGGTGTTTGGAGGCTGAAACCTGCTGGAAATTGAAATTCGAATTTCAAAGATTCTTGGAAAAATTTCGACAAGATAAGGGTTTGGCTTGAGCTAGGGTTTCCTTTGTGCTGTGTACAATGCTTTGTATTTATAGAGGGTTTTGGAAAGCAATAAGAGTGAAAAAAGATTGCCTCTTGAATGTGCAAATATTTTCTTTGAAAATAAAATCAAATATTGAAGAATATATGATTTTCTCATCAATGCCATGGCTTGCACGAATTTGGTAGGTATCTTGGGCTTTCTTGGACATTTAGAAAGATATAAAATCATTCCTTTTGAGAAAAATGTTTAATTTTCATATTTTATATAATTTATTTTTGAATTAAATGTTATAAAATTCAAATATAAATCATAAAAATAGAAAATAACCAAAGCCAAGCATTTATGGGTCAAGAATAGCATTATGAACAAGTTTGGATCAAAAGATTATAGGCCCATTTGGAAAATTTTGCAATTTGACCAATATGTCCTTTTGTGCAATTGTCCAAAATTCCCCAACTTCTGAATAGTGTATCTTGCTCAATTTTCCACATTTTTGAGTGTTCTTGGACTTTTTGGAAAGCTCTAAGAGTCCTCTAACCAATGTCTTTGGTCTCATCTCAATTGGAGTTACCATGCTCAAAATATCTTTAAAACAAAAAGTTGACTTTTTGTTGACTTTGAAAATGACCTGTAATGTTTTGAGCTATACTTCTCAAATGAAGCATTTTTTGGACATTCTTGTGAGACATGAAGTTGTAGAGAATTGAATTTCCTTCAAAACAAGAGGTGGTGGAAAAATTTCTGAGAAAGTATGAGAAAGTTATGACCAGTCAAAGTTCAGTTGACTTTTCATCTAGAAACCCTAATTTAGAAAGTTTGAGTTTTGGGCAAATCTTGAGTTTTCTTGATGAATCATGATCAACCCTTGATCAAATGATGAATGTAACTTCAAAATGAGGATGTTGACCAAAAATCGAAGTTTTGACCGTATGTTGACCACAGTTGACTTTTGTCCAATACACCGATTTTCAACCATCTGAGCAATTGCCTGAGGAAACTTGACTTGTGAGGCTTGAAACTTGACATGGAGAATCTTTGAAGCATATGAGGAGGCATGAAGGTCATTGGAGATGTTGGAAATCCATCTTGACTTGAGAGATACCAAACCCTAGTTTGGGTTGATTGTCTAGGAGAGAGTTTGTCTGACCAACTCTTGAGGAATCCTTGAGTATGGATGTATGAAATCTCTTGAGTAGATGGAGGGCAAATTTTGGGGTATGACACCCCTTAATCCAATCAATTTCTCCTAGAGGTTTAGACATCTATCATCTCTATGGAAGAAGTATCTCATTTATCACATCACATACAATCAAAAACTTTTTCAAACTCTTTTCAAACAAAAAACATCTCTTAATCGTAAGTGGTAACGCTTGTACACTCAAGCAAAACACCCAATGCTTACAATTAAAAGATTCAATCATCTTTTTTTCAAATATCTTTCTAAAACTCGTAAGTGGTAACGCTTGTACACTCAAGCAAAACACCTATAACTTATGACGAAAGATTTAATCAATCAACCTTTCAAAATGTATGTGATGAAATAGATTAGATACATTTTTCATTAAGATGACATTTGTCTGTGTCTCTTAATAACTTCACGTTGCTTCCACTAGCATAAGTGGGAACTACGATTGCTCTGACTTTCTCAACATCCTTTTGAGAATACGTAGGCACAAGGTCTTATCCTTGCCAAGCAAATTTCTTTCTCCCTCAAACCAAACAAACCATAGATCCCTTTAGATCCGAGCTACAAATGCTCTGATTCCCATTAAGGGATATGTATGCAGAAGATCCCAATGATCTTTGCGAGCACAATAATAACAAAACCTAGGATCCCACATAATCTACCATTTCTTAAAATCCAAAGGAGAAACTTTCTCAATCATAGAAATAGCAATTAAAACACACAAACATATCAAACATATTCATATATAAAGCTATAGATAACTATATATATTTAGGGTGCTCCATCTATTCCCTTTATATAACAAACCCCTTGCCGGAATCTCCCAATGCGTTGCCTAGTTCGCTAGTCGTAATGCATATCATATCAATTGAGGTATTAATGTTTCCCCTTTTCATAATCATTTTTCTTGTGTTGAAAATAATAAAGCTTGATGCTCATGGCATCTTTATAAACAAACCAAAAGAGTAAATCGTTTGAGCTAGAGAATCCGAATTGATTCGATTCCTCGCGTCACTTTTAACGACAATGATCCAACCGTAAACACTTCACATTCCATACGTAAAAAGTAAGTTAATAACATTATTTCCATTTACTTAAGTTACTCATTATTATTTCTAAATAACTTATTTTAACTTTTTTGGTTTATATGGTCGGCCTGTGGGATGAATTACTACAAATATCTTAGATATTTTCCGCTAAATTAATCATTTCATAATAATTTATTTTTATTATTGATTATTTACTAATCTAATTTATTTTTCGTCTACACTTTATTTGGAGTTCATATCTAAATCTGGAACATCATCATGAAATCAACATAGAAGTAGTCGTTTGGACAACAACTATTGATCATCAAATTCACCTCTATGGAGATGCATCATAGTGATAGTGTGAAACTACTGTTCGACATGCATCAATAAATTTTAGATCCCTCGATTTGCCTCAAACATTGACATCAATGTAAATTTAATTAACAATGAGCATTTGACTATTGGAAAACTTTGTTAAAGCTGAGTGTTGTCAATGGAGGCGACGTCATCAATAAGTCAATCAGCATTGTCATGCCAACAAAAACTAAACCAACTAATAATTATATGTATTGGTACAAATTTGTTACAATTGGGTTTTTCTCCAAAGGTGTGTATTTATACGATCCACGTCAAACCATTTCACACAAAAAATTCAACATCTAACCCCCAACAAAATTACCAAACCACTTACACACAATATTTTACCAAACAAAATTACCAACTCACAAACACTCAAACCCACAACTAATATATGTCACACGCTCAACCACAAAACCAAGAGTATATCCCATACCACCAACAACAACATGATTATTATCAAAAAATACCCAACAAATATATGTCACTAACACATCCCCTACCATAGCCAAAACACCCAAGAGACACACATTCATTTCTATCATAACCAAAACACCCTAACATCACAACACCAAAACATCTAACAAATATATGCCTACCAAACACCACAACAAGCATTTCTTCCATTCTCTAATGATGCATTCACACCAATATCGTTATTCAATCGATCAGGCCTCTCACCAATAACCCTTATCAAACCAAACAACACAACTCAACTATAACGACATGGACATAGAACTCAATTACAACAACACGTCAATGCATACACAAGACTACGTAAAATTACTAATTTATTAGGAACTCTGATGAAGGTGGTGTTTCAGGGAACTCGTGTCAGTCCTATTGAGAATATAGCAAGTGTGGATGTGGGAAAAATAGTCTCATATTGAATAGGAATGTGGTCACTTGAGTATTTATAAGTGGGAGAATCTACCCACTTATCACCTTAAGGTTTTAGATGGACAAGTGGTGTGCCTCCCACAAATGTGTGTTGCTCAAATGAAAAGTCTCAAAAATAAGAGTGTTCCTCGCTCGACTCTCCCCTGATTGTTGTGCTAACAAATGGTATCAGAGTCTGGTTCGAGAAGAGTGTCCCGTCTAAGAGTGTCCAACAACGGTACAAGTCTATGTGGAAGGGCAAGGATAATTGTCCTTCGTGTGAATAGAGTGTCCCGTTGAAGAGTATCCAACGACAGTACAAGTGTATGTGAAAGAGATAGCTTTTAGTTGAAAGAGACCATTGTCGACTCACACTTGAAAAGAAGTATTAAAAATATAACAAATGTGAGTGTGAGAAAAATAGTCTCGCGTTATACCGTCCTTAACTAAGTTTCCCCTGTTTTTAATCTCACTAAATTTCACTTTAATTCAACAAGCTTCTAGGTCTTCCAACAAAAGAGGACCCATAATTTTAAGATTCCCCTGTTTTTAATCTCACTAAATTTCACTTTAATTCAACAAGCTTCTAGGTCTTCCAACAAAAGAGGACCCATAATTTTATTTTGAATAAGATGAATGAGGTTAGAAAGTTCGGATAATACCAACAACCACTTATGTTAATATGCTTGCTTATAAACCCTTACGTAGTACATACTAAGCATAAATTGAATTAACAAAAGACTCATGAAACAAAATTATAGCATGAACTTGAAATTTAAACGAGGAATAAACACTACACTAACAAAAGATAATTTACCACTCACTAGCAATTAAAGTTTACAATGTCACATTCAAATATAGTGGTATAAACAATTAACAACTTTCATTAAACAAAACAATGAGTTAAGAATAGTAGAAATTGACAACAGGAAAAACAAAAACAAAAGCTAAACTTTGCGAAGTGGCAAATTGGCTATACCAAAACATATCCAAACAAAACAAAAACCAAAGACAACATTATAGATCTAAGTCCCAAACTTTCCAAAACCATAGGAGCATCAGATTTTGAGGTTGAATGATTGTGTTGAGACGAAGTAGGAGGAGGAGCAAGTGGATGGACAAGAACAGAAACTTTCATTCCATTTAAGCATTGGCCATTACCACAAATGAAGTAATATCTCATAGTTTTGTTGAGTAATATGAAATCTTTCCCACTGGTCCAGTTTCCAACAGCACTGTCTAGGGTGCAGTTGTCGTAACCAGTTTGGTTCACTTCAAACACATTGTACTGATTCTTCTGATACCTAAACGCTGTTATACCAAGAAGATAAATTAAAGAGGTGATTCAATATAAACAAATCTGAAAGAAGTGTTGAGATCTGTGTAGTGAGTACTTACAGATGAAATCGCCGACATAGAAAGTGTGGTTATTGGCCCAAAGAGTGTAGTTGATGCCAGGGTTCCAGCCACGGTTGGCACCTACGATGTGGTCGGTTGCAGAAACAGGGAGAGGAGAGAGTGTGAAGAGAAAAAGGAGGAAGAAGAAGGTTAGTATGAAGAATGAGGAAGAACTAGAAGCAGCCATGTTAGGTTTAGAAGAGAAAGAGGAACATTGAATGCTGTATGAATGTTTTTGTTATATTACTCTGGATTTGGCTGGTGAGAAGCAACGGTAACATTAGATTTTACACGCTGGAAATTATTTGATTGGGGTCCTACAGAGTTGGCAGACAGAAACTGTTTCCTTAGCTGGCTGATCAGAGTGTCACTAATCCCATCCATACCCACTTTACTAAATAAACTTATCCATCTACCTTTGGTTTTACTTTTATGATTTTATAAGGAGACAGTAAAAAAATAAAAATTGAGGACTATACAAAATCTATATTTATAAAATTTGTTTTTATACACAAAAGTATAAAAGTAAAATGAGAAATATTGGTCAAGGTTAATCTTAGATTAACAATGATATTTACAGAATTATTATTTTTAAATGTGAGAATATTCTATTTAGAAGTAAATTAATATAATTAATCCATCTATTTTTAATTATATATTATATAGATGATTGAAAGTTTTAACTGTTGTTGTCGAGTTTGTTTTCAATCGGATATTGTGTCAAATCTTTTTCCGAACGAAATCAATCGCTAACATAACATCCAAGAGTTCAATAATGAGAGAAATTGAGACACCTAAGAAAGAAACAAAAACTCTCATACAAAACAACTATCATTGTCTTTAGCAAGTCCCTACAGGCTGAAATTTTGGAAGAGTAGGTGGAAGTTCCATCATGATTTAACTTTATCCAATTATTTGGAGGGGGACTGTCATATGAATCAATAATATTTGGAGCTCTCGGGGCCCGAATTATAACATTAAATCTCTTAAGGATCACAAAATCTTGCATATTAAAATAGGAACTAACAAGAACTACATTACCGACAATAGAGACAATAATCAAAATGAAGGATAATTATTACTACTTAAGAAATCACCCTACAATGATTAGCATGTGCTTTGCCAAAAAATACTCCAAATATCCGACCAACCAAGAATAGAGAAAGTGATATATAACATATTCTTCAACCAACTCTAAAGCTTCGAAGCATACCGACATTCAAAAAACCAATGAGTTTATGTTTCTTCCACCAAACCACAAAGATCGCATCTAGAAGGGAATGAGAAACATCTTTTTAATTGGTCATTTGTAGGCAACTTATTCTGAAGAAGCTTCCACGCCATAAAAGACTTAGATGGAGGAATCGACTAGGACCAAATCCAGCTCCACCACTCTTTTCAAATCGCCTTAGGGTTGACATGTATGATTCTCGCTGTCAAAACTTGCTTGACATACTTCCGACGGGAAGAGCTGGACTTTTCATCGCCGACAAATCCTCTTGTGATGGTGTTGATGAAGACATTTTCGCCAAGCTCTGCCATCATGATGGAGAAGGTGGTTGAGATGGTTGGAAAATGGTAATGAATGTGACCCAAGTTAGTTTTACCGAACCCCGCGATGGACACAACATATACTTGCTAAAAAAGTTCAACGAGGAGAACCTTGTAATTGGATGGTTTTCAATAATATGTACAATTATGGATGATACTTAGAGTTAGCTCAAGTAGGACGATAGAAGTTATGTATATATGTATTATAAGTGAAGTTATGTCAATAATAACTTTTTAGACATAATCAGCTATTATTCCTCTCTTTCGCCAGGAGCGTGATATATTGAAAGTTGTTATTTCTCCTATAATCATGAGATGAATTTCCCTCTTTACTGATTTTCTCCACTGTTGTGCAAAAACATGTCATTCTCCACATTATTATGAGATAGTGAGAGACGAACAAACTCAAATCCAATACATGCGAGTTATTATAATTACTGGTCAGTAAGGAGCGCAACTTCAAACGACCTATGACTTTACCCTTATATTCGTACGAGTATATTTGATTTGTCTTGCTTCTCTTTAAATTACTTTTTTTTAGGCCTAACAAATTTATTCCAATGCCTTGTTTGTGTGGAGTGTGGTGTAGAAGATTATTAATAAATTTTTGGATATTTAATGAAAAGAATAAATTCAGGAATAACTATTTTTTTAAAAAAATTATTTATAAATTAAAAAAGAAAAGAGTACCAAAAAAATAATAAAAGTTCAATTGTTAGAACAAAATGTTAGGGCTTGTGTGATTTGGGAGCGGCTGAAGTAACAACTGAAATCAGGAAGAATGAGCAACGAAGCAAAAGGCAAGACGAATATCGACGGTGGTAAAGTCGGTGGAGGATTTAGGTCAAAGTTGAATCACGCCCTCTACAGCGGCGAGAAGAAGCACGTTTTCGCCGGCATAGTTCTCATCACCGCCGTCTTTTCTGTACCATGGTTTCTCATGAATAGAGGTTCTCAATTTTTCTTTCATTTCAAATTCAAATTAGGTTGTTGTTATCAGCTTATGGCCATGTTTGTTTAAACAAATTAAATAAGTGCTTACAGCATATAAGTGCTTATGGATAACCTGTTTTGTAAGAAAAGATAAAATAAAGTCTAATTGTTTTCATATAAGCTATCTTCGATAGCTTACAGAAATAAGTTGAGCGGCAGAGCTAATGCCATTGGTTGACAAGCCGATAAGCCGACGTTAACAACAGGTCTAATTCTGCAATAAAAGTGCTGTGTTTCCAAACACATTTGTTTATCCCTAATGGAGATAACGTTGGTGGGAATATAGGCCGATACCTGGACGAGTTGGAAGAGGAATTCCTAATCTTTACACCGATGAGACTTATCGGTGAAAAATTATGACACCAATCATTTACGTATTACACCAACAATTCATTGACAAGTGCATTAGTTTTATAGTTCGCTATGTTGATACTAGTCTGGCCTAAATACTAGTATATCCTCAATTAACTTGTCATCCACTAATAATATTAAGTAATTAATGTAGGGCTAATTTGGAATAATCAAATTAAGTGCCCCTAAATTTGTTGGCATTTGCTTATATTTAAGGTCAAATTTTTTGAATCTAGGGAAAATATATTAACTTTTTACTAGGGTAGGCCTTAACTTTTTAATCCGAGGGCTTTGTTTCCGATACTCCCTTCCTCCTCCTTGTCCTTTGAAAGCAAGCTAGAACATTCGCATAGAGGAGTATCCTTATCACACATGTTTTTCCACTGATGACAAAATGACTCCGTTCCTGAAAAAGCAATGGCATGGCGAAAGAGTTACCTAGTAGCTAGTAACTGTTGTGCAAAGAATATTAAGGAAACTGGCACACTATTAGTTCAGTCATTCAATAACAAGTGAGACAAATATCGTAGGTGATATCCGAAACCGCTGATGCCAGGAGCCTAGGATTAAGGAAGTAGACTAAAATCTTGGAACCAAGCTAAACAGGGCTTGTTCCGGATTGCCAGTACTGTTTTGTCCAGCAATTGATCCACGACAAAGGTGTAGGAAGCACAGGTCAAAGAAGCAGCACTTTTCGCAGGCGGTTGAACAGATTCGGTTGGTTGCTTCAAGTCTAAGTAGCCTAAAAAAAAGCGAGATACAGTGACTTACCCTCATTGACCGAGTGAAGTGACAGCAGGCATGGTCTCATAGGAAAAATTAAAAAAGGCATTGATTGACACATATGTAGGTTCTGGTAGGAACATAGACATCTCACTCCGTGCTATGAACAAAAGAGCGCGTAAATCATCTGTCCGTATAGATATATTATTTGCACTTGAACACTGACAATAGACCCACCGGGAACACATTCACTACTAGGCATTGTAAATAAATATTTATTGAGAAAAAGTAAGAGTGCAAATATAACACTTTTTATGAGCCAGAGGGAGTAATAAACTAGCTAGTGGAATAGAATAGTTAGGCGAACTGAGGTACAATAAATAAATGTATCTTAATTGAAAAGAATAAGTAATACAGTACTTTGTTAGTATTCTAAAATAACAAATAATTATGAGAAAACAAATATTTCAAACTTGAGATAGTTTGAGTTGTATATTTGATAGAGTGAATTGTATTTTTGATAGTAGTGTCTGAAATTAGGAAAAGAGATTGTTTATTATGTACTTTGGACAGAGAGTACTCTCTCTACAGCTGCATTGTTGTATTTTTGTATTCTACTTCTATCATTATTTGATCCTATTTTTTGTCTATTTAAGTTGGTGTTCTGCAATACTATTTTGTGTTCTATTAAACCTAGATTTGTAGACAATAAGTTTTGAATCAAAATATCCGAACTTCTAAAGAACTAATTGACCGTAATTTTGAGTTTTCAAACAGGTATCCAAATAAACATTTCATTTGTTACTCAATCTGTTAAGCTTCTATTTCTTTGCAGGATCCAAACATCAGTCTCATCAAGATTATTTGGAAAAGGCTGATAAAGCAAGGAGCCAAAGACTCTCGTCCAGCCCTGTCGCATCTGCCAAATAATCTCAATTAGCATTCTGTTAAAGATCACATTTTCCCGTAACTCTTGATTTCAAAGCCATTAGATATATTTATTGGATTTCTTTTTCTCTCTAGTTTTGTCATTGAGATGGATTTCCATTTTTGCTATAGTCGTGTATCTCATTGCTAAATAAATCAGACTTTTATAATTTATAAAGTAACACTGTTCGATAATTTGATATCGTAAAATTTCTCTACATAATAAAATATGTTAGATTTGATTTGCCTGTTTGAGTCGTATAATATGGCGAGAAGACTTCTCATTATATGTGTGTCGACGTCTAACTTCTTATCTCATGTGAGTACGGCATTGGTGAACACTTTGTTGTAATGTTTCTAGAGCATACTGTTTCTGTCATGCTTGTTTAATCCACATCATATAGTTGATTTCATGCCGCAGATAAAAGAAGAATTTGTATCAAGCAGTCAACAGGTAATATAAATTTAATCAAATCTTTACACCGGTCATTAGTATGGTATATTGCTGTTTGTAGTCTGTAGAGCATCAAAAATCCTATGTAGGTACTTAATTTAAGATGAAGTTTCCTTTGCAATTGTACAATACTGTGAAAATTTAAAATTGCCATGTTGAAATAGTTTATCATTTCAAAATCTAATTAGGCTTTAGAAGTATAACGTGGCCAAGAGTTAGGGAGGCTCTAATTGGTGGCTGAGTTTGTAGGAGATCAGGGTCACATATATTTGAAAGTAGAAACATGGCATGAATTTATTTTTAGCCAGGGTTAACAGTAACAAACTAATTTTCAGCCTTAAAAGATATCTCAGGCACTAAGTGTAGGAAGTGTAAACAACCCTTGTTTGTTTTGTCTTAGATATTTCATAGGATTTATAATCTCATCAACATTCGGAATCTAAACTAAACAGAAAGAGTATCCTCTATACCAAGAGCTATGTAAAAGTGCAAAAAATTGTGTTTAATTTGTTTGCATTGTTTGATAGAATATTGATTTAGATCCTTCAAGAGGCTGACAGGAGTTTAATTTATATCGTCTGAGTTCAAGAAATGCTTCCTTAGAAATGGTAAAGTCTCCTTAAAGAAGGAATTAGTGTGACTAATGGCTGATAAACTTTCTTGGCATTTCATTATCATTTTCTGTTCATCATCATGTTCTATGATCATCTCATTTTCTATTATCCAACTTTCACTTTTTTTCTCTTGCTTTTCAAGAGAGATTCACTTTGGTGTTATAGATTCCCAATTCATGTCTTCTTTAAGTTCTTTTTTATATGCCAAAAAAATTGGTTCTTCTGCCATGGAATTGACTGTTGATCTTAGAGCTGAGAATCTGAGAAAAGGTGTGATGTAATTTATCAGTGTGTTTCTCTCCTTTACCAGCTGAAAGGCTTTGCTAAGGTTCATTCTGCCATGGAATTTGGTTCTTCTGCTCCCTATGATGGGGATCTCCTACTTGGACCTCAAATCTTTACACCCGATCAGCCCATTTCTCATTGTTGAAGAGTCGCACACTGAAATATATTTATAAGTGGGGTGCAATTTTTATCCCACAAACCAGTTTTGTAAAGATGAGTTGTATCAAATTCTAATTTTAAGATGGTTTCAGAGGCTTTCCATGATCTGCGGTAGGGGTGGACAAGTTTTTTCAAAACCGCCAATATCCGTCCGACCCATACAATCCGCTGACGTGCGGTCGGCTTTAACATGGGTATCGGTTCTAAAAGGTGAAATAAACCGGGTTTTAATGGTTTGTACCGGTTTGGTTCGGTTCGGTTGGACTAAATCAACCCAAAGAAAACTGAACCCGACTGTATTATTATATACAATACTACTATAGTGGGCTGAACTAATTTTATTAAGGCCCAATAAACATATCCATAGTAGCAAAATACCGATATACCATAGATTAGAAACCTTAGTCGTCACATATTTGATGATACTGGTGCAACGCTCACTTCATTCCATCTTCTCCACCTTTTCAACACAATTTGATGATACTGGTGCTTCTTTTCCATATCTTTGAAGAATCCCTTTGTAATTTTTGTTTCAAAGTAGACATCCTTCTTCTTCTCTAAAGATTTCCAGATCTTTTCCAAATACCTTTGCAATTTCCAACAACACTCTTCAATCTTTTCCAAATACCTTTGCAATTTCCAACAACACTCTTCAATTTCGTGGAAATTTTTTTTGAAAGTTATAACCTCAAATAATTTTTCAGGACCAATCACACTCTCTAATAAACATCAACAAGCCAAGCCAAGGAAGCCAAGAAAGATTCAACGCGTGAAGATATCTGTTTTATGTTTCTCTTTAAAATAAAAAAAGAACAAATTCTTTTGTTATTATTTCTATTTTAAAACAAATAGATACATTTTCAGTTTTTAATCTCATATGTGATTTTCTTTTTAAATGGATAAACCGGCTAAACCGATCTGAAACCTGTAAACCGGTAAATCGACAAAATCGAAAACACTAGTGGTTGAAATTGGGTCTTTAATTTGGACCTGTGGTTTGGGCCAGATTGGATTTTTGGACCCAAATCCACTCCAATCCGACCACTGTCCAGCCCTAATCTGCATGACATCTTTTATCGGATCACCCACGGTTTATAATCATGTTCTTGATGTCTAATCAATGGCGTAAGGTGTGTTAAAAAACACCACATTAAAATAGATACGGTTTCAACACATGATTATAGGAAGAGGCACCCTCACCTATAAATCGATTTTGTAAAGATAATTTAATTTAAATTTTAATTCTTAGACTCATGGTAGCAGCCAAAACTCCACACCATTTGCACGGTTATAAATGTGATTTTTTTTTTTGGAATAATCGATTTTTTATAAAAAAAAAATACAAAAATAACCAACTTTTGAAAAAATTTACGCAAATAACTAACTTTCATGACAAAATAACACATAGGAGCCATCTGAGATGGCTCATGCTCTTAAACTTAATACATAGGCGTCATTCCACATGGCTCCTACTCATCAATAAGATCTAGGATGACGCCTCCTCCCTGTGGTTTACATGTAGGAGCCATATCAGATGGCTTCTACATGTATTTATTTTTTTATAAATACACACCCATCCCTCCTTCATTTTTCACATTTTTTCAACTTCTCATCTCATATTCTCTCTTATATTCTCTCTTATTCTCTGTTACTCTTTTTTTTTCTATCATGACATCTCCATACATCCATACCATAGATGGATACGTTGTTTTCTCGGCCTCAAAACCTCCAATGAAAATGAAATTTTGGCACATATTTACCATGACCAAACTGAAAAAAGAGTTGATGCGTTGGTTAGAGGGAGAAATAGAAGTTGGTGATGAAATTAGAAGGATCCAGAGGAAGAGAACAACCATGAACTTCGCAACTGGTCAACCTCGAATTTGGTTGGACGAAGTCAAAACAGACGTCGACGTTATTGCGATGATGTATGGTTCCGATGAGATTGTTTTGACGGTTGTAGTGTCTTAAATAATTTTTTGTGTTGTTGATGCGTCATTTTTCACTCTTAGAGAGTATTATTATTCTCTTGTTTTGGATGAAAACTCCACCGAGGAACAAAAAATTATAAAAAGTAGAAACTATATAATGTTAATGTTTGGTAGTTTTTTATTCCCTGAAAGTATGGGGAATAGTGTAAATTTTATGTATTTGAGTTTACTTTGAGACGTGAATAAGATAGGAAGATATAGTTGGGGTTCCGTTGTTCTTGTCCAGCTATACAGTTCGTTGTGTAAAAATTGTATGAAAGACACATCAACTTTCAATGGATGTGCTTTCTTACTTCAAACATGGGGTTGGTGGAGAATGCAATCACTTAATCCCGTCAACGACCTACTGCTCGCTTTTCCATACGCAACAAAGTAAGTACATTGCTTATTTATTAAAATATTTATATCTTTCATATATATAAAATCCTAATATATTAAATGTTAATTCATTTAGGTTTAGCGTAGTGGGCATGGATTACGGAAAGAATCTGAGACACAATGTTCTCGTATATCGTAATCTAATAGACCACCTTAGAGCAACTGATGTACGTAATTTCGATTAACTCCAAATTATTTTAACTTTAACGTATATTATTTTTATCATTAATCTCCATTATTTTTATCAACAGTTTACATGGAGACCGTACTTGGGTTTGGACCATGTACCCAATGATGATGATGTAGAGGTTTGGATTGCGAAGACTGCAATCATACGGTTTAACATTGTGGAAATGCACCACAGCGACCGTGTGAAGATGCAGTTTGGTATGTTCCAAGACATACCCCGCGATCCGATATGCTTGGATCCTTGGCATCTAAAAAGGGTCGATGCCCAATGGGGACTTAATAATTGGAGAAATTTTGCCAGGGAGTATTGTAGGATGTGGAAAACCGAGATCATATCTTACAATGTCCGTTTAAGATGACGAGATTATGCAACACTCTCGAATACATTGCTTGGTACCATCGGTCAAATCCAAATACATATTTCTCAACCCTTATTTGGTCGACTGCACCTGGGCAACCTTCAGAGTCACAACAACAACGAAGACAACGCTACCGCCAACAGCAACCTCAACAACAATACCAACAACAACCTCATCACCACCACCAACAACAACAACCACACCAACAATACCAACAACCACCCCAACACTACCAACAACCACCCCAACAACACTACCAACATCCATCAACTTCCCACCAACCAACCCGACGACACAGAATCACCAACACTCAATCCCAACCCTAACAACAACCTCATCACCCACCCTCCCAATACTCACATATGCCACACACCCAAGTTCAATAAACCGAACAAAGAGCATATGTCCAAACCCCCTATATGGGTCCATCAACATCTCACCTCAGCCCAGACCCTGGCTTCCCTGAGGAATATTCTCCAACCAACCCAATATTCCACCAACCATCGTCGTACCAAACCCCCCACCATTCATATGGGTACGAGACTCCAAACACCCAATTTCCTTTTTACCCCACTCATTCACAATCCACATATACGGATGAGGACTGCTATAGTCCCCAAATGGAACCTAACCCCCAACCACAACAACCAAGCTATGAGAACATGAGAGCACGTTTATACGAAACCGGTGCAATAAGCAATGTAAATCTTGAGGCATTCATGGATCCTGATCTCATTCACTACGAGCAGCCATCAACCCATGATCAAGTCCCATCGACCCAACAACAATGGATCCGAACCTCGCATCGACGAGAGTTAGAGAGGACGCGATGGGCCGGTGATCATCTACTAGTCCCGGGTCGCCGAGAATAAACTTATGTAATCGCTTTTCGTTGTAATGAAAATTTATAATACAGGATTTATTTCACAACATTGTCATGCACTTTAATTTAAATTGAAAAAAAAAAAATTTATAAAAAAGAAAGACCTAGGCGCCATCTCAGATGGCTTTTCCCATGTGTTTTACACATAGGAGCCATATGAGATGGCTTTTAGGGCAAAAACTTAAGAGGAGGCGTCATCCTGACTGGCTCCTGCTTGTTAAAATCAATGCAGGATGGGATGGCTCCTGCTTGTATTTTATACCTGAAAATTGGTTATTTGCGTAAATTTTTTCAAAAGTCGGTTATTTTTATATTTTTTTAAAAAAATTTGGTTATTTCAAAAAAAAAATTCTATAAATGTTTCATGTTTGAATTATAATGTTTGTTTAAAAGCCTTGTTTGACCTTATGGAACTTCTTTTTCCTTGGTCATAACCATGATTAGAAGAAAATGATCTGGTTCTATCAACTCGTGTCTAATATGCATTGGATAAAAATTGTGGATGAAGAATATTCTAGCACTTGTTTTGTAAAGAAATTTATTCTAACTATCAAATGAAATACTATGCCGTAATGGAAAAATAAATAAAAAGATAAGGATTGGTGGTGTAGTTAAATTATTACAATTTGACTTCACAAGCTAAAGTATTAAAAAAATTTCAAAGGGCACATCAATCATTGTCCTCTATTAAGAGACAGCTTCACCATTTAATAATTTTTATTTGCAAGAGACACTTTAATAATTATTGAAACAATAGCGGTCATAATATATATAATTTAGCAATCACATTACATGATAATGACATTAGCCTCTTCATTATCATTTTCCATTTGGATATAGGAAAGTGAGAATCAGAGGTGTCTTTTTTTTCTCCAATGTTTAATTTTTTATCATTATTTTGTTAATTTTTTTTATTCGATTTTCTATATTTAAACTTCAGCAATTAGAAGAGAGTCCAGCGATAAGCATTATCTCCTTTTCAAAATTAGAGTGGAAGAGTCGAATGATGAACATTTTTATTTTTGAGAATTTTCTGTTTAAACAATACATTTATGTGAGGGACACGTCATTTGTCCACCTAAGATCTAAATGTAATAGGTGAGTGGATTTTTTCACTTATATTCAAGTAACTACATTTCTATGTAATGTGATCAGTGTTTTAAAAACCGGACCGGAGATCAAACCGGTGAAGGTACTGGGTCACTGGTTTATTCGTTGAACCACTGGATTACTGGTCGAACCGCATTACTAAACCGGATAACTCAGTTGATTAAACCGGCCTTTATAACAAAACGATATAGGTATAAAACTTGTCGAACCAGATGACTCAATCTCTACAAAATATAATTAGAACTAATTTTTTTTTAAATATCATTTCATAAATAAATTCACAATTTGATAATTTAAATTTAAATTTTAAATATTTTAAAAATATCATATCATAAATAAATTTACAATTTAATAATTTAAATTTAAATTTTAAATATAAGTATCATATATAATAAAATAGTACAAAATTACAAAGTATAATTGCAATATAGTATAATTGAATAATTTATAACAAAATAATTTTATTATCTACTATTTAGTTTCAAGGAGTAAAGATTATTTTAATATTAAGATATCCTTCTTCAATATCAAAATTATCTACAAAATCAACCGCATCAACAACATTTTCTTTGTCAATAATATAATTAATTAATTTTATTTTTTATTTAAATATAATATTTTAATAAAATAATTCAAATAAATAAAAAATTTAAATTGCATATTTTTTAAAAAATTTAAAAATTTTGAATAAAAAAATTAAAAAAATTTAAAAATACAGTTGAACCACCGGTTTTTTCGGTTTTCCCGGTTTTCACCGGTTCTTACCGGTTCAACGACATTTTCGATCCAACTATTGAACCAGGCCGATTTCCGGTTCGACCGGTCCGACCGACCGGTCCGATCCGGTTTTTAAAACACTGTTATGTGATACTATTTTTCACACTTGTTATATTTTCAACAGTAATATCATCCTGTTTTACTTATATCTATATTGAACTCAAGATATAGAATGTGTCATCTTTGTATAGTTCAATAATATATTACTTGATTCATGAGTTTACTTGATAACAAAAAAATAAACTTCATATTTTATATTAATTTATTTGAACACAACCATGTATTTTACAATCATTTTCTATCAAAAGGTCCATTAGAAGAGACAAATCTTATTTAGGTCACTCAAAATAATTTATGAAGTACTAATCAACCATCTTAATGGTTATTTATGAGTTTTTTTTGCAATAACTAAGTACTGGAAAAAAATACATAAATAACCATGTTTTAGAAACGGTAACATGCATGAGCCAAGTTAGACGGCGCAAACACCTATAATTTGTATGGAGGCGCCAAGTGAGATGACGCTTAGATGTAAGACATTTGTTCTAAGTCATCTCAGATGACGCATATGTGTATTCGGGGATAAAATTATTATTATTATTATTATTATTAAGTAAAAGACATTAACGAGACGAAATTAGGTAATAAAATTTCGATTTTAAATAATCATAAAATGGTTACAAAATATGAATAAAAGTTCAATTTATTTATTGTTACCCTAGAACTTGATAACGACATGTGGTTTCACAACCACGTTCTCGCTTAACTCATGTTCCCACTCTATGCTCATCCTGTTATGGTTGGGTCGATGGTCCCGCAAAGTCAATGCGATCAACATCTATAAAATTCGTCAGAGCACCATCTCTGAAAATCCTGCTATCGAAGTGTCAGTTACCCATGCTCTCATAGTTTGGTCGTCTTGGTGAGGGATTTGGTTCCATGGGTGATCGGTAGCACTATTCATCTAAATATGAGAGGTGAAAAGGAAATTGATTATGTGGATATTGGTACCCATATGATTGTTGGAGGTATGATACTATGATGGTTGATGGTATGTTGGGTCGGTGGGACCACATGACAACAAATCTAATTGAATCAATGAACAATATCTTCAAAGGCATACAAAACCTCCTAGTAACCGCTTTGATGAAATCAACACATTTTAGGATAGCTTCGTTGTTTGCAAAAATAGGTGAAATGATGAACGTGGTGGTACAATCGAAACAACTATGAATTGAAAGCTTCATGAAATTTCTTAAGGCAGAAAGTGTCAAAGTCACCACTCATCATGTTACAATATTCAACTGACATAACCACGACTTTATTGCCAAAGAGACACTTAACCACAACGAGGGGTTGACAAGACAAGAGTATATCGTTATGCTATCATCTCATTGGTGCGATTGTGGAAAGTTTAAAATCTTTCGAATGTCTTGCTCTCATCTCATTGCGGCATGTGTGTATGTTCATCAAGATGCATTACTACTTCTATCACCCATTAACAAGGTCGAGATCTTGCTCAACGTATACAACAATGACTTTCCTGTGGTAGCGAAACCGAATTATTGGTCTGGGTACGAAGGGGAAATAATTTGGCACAAGGATCAAATACGAAGGAATAAAAAGGGTTGTCCCAAAAGCAAGTGTATCACAACTGAAATGGACTCGCTTGACAAACTAGAAAAGTGTGGTTTATGTTGTGAGGTCGTCCACAACTCAAAAAATTGTCTCACTCGTGTTACTAGCTCGACAACATAAAAAATGTATTCATAATAACTGCATTTTTTTATATCCCAATGACATTTTTTTTCATTACGAACTTTTGTTACAATATACCAAACATAATCAAGACATAAAGTGACATCACGACTAAAACAACATCATAAACATTAGACAAACCAACAATATTCACGCCACATAAAAATAACATCAACAACACAACATCTCTACGTTACGTCTTTGTCTATTTTGACTATTTTGATCAGATCTGTGCATCATCAACGTTACATCTCTAGGTAAAAAAAAATTCATCAGATCCGTATATCATCAATGTTATGTCTTTGTCTATTTTGACTTCCTCCAACCAACTTTGAGGTCTTCCAATTATAAATAAGGTGGTCGACCTTCTTCTATGGATGCTTCTAATTTATTCCTCAGCTTCGATATTCCCTTCTAACCATTATATCAACTCTTTCTTCAATTTCTCCATAGAATGAATGTGCCAAAATTTCATTTTCATCGGAGGTTTGGTGGTCGAGAAAATAACGTAACCATCTCTTGTGAAAATAATGGGAGATGTCATGATGCAAAAATCAGAGAGAAAATGAGAAGAGAATTGGAGAAACTGTGAAGAATGGTAGATATATATATATTTTATTTATAGAAAACACACTTGCATGTAAGAGTCATCTCACATGGCACCTCCTCTCATAAACATAGTGCATCTGCTATCTCACATGACTTGAGAAAATTGCATGTGCCATGTGAAATGGTGTCTAAGGTCAATCTTCAAGTAGATGCGCCATTTACTACATGGTAACGTTTTCTGAAATATTATTGTTTACGTCATTTTCTCTAAAATGTGATTATTTGTGTTTTTTTTTCAATATCAGGTAATTGCAACAAAAAAAAATCATCTATGAACATTTTATGATTTTATCCTAATTATATTTCATAATATTTTTAGACTTAATTTCATAATATTAATACAGTTTTATTTAAAGGTTTAATGGTTGACTACAATGGATCATAATTTTTCTCTTTATTTAATACTAGCATTCAGACCTGCAATCTCGTGCTCGTTTCCACTTTTTCTAATGCCTATTACAGAAACTATATGCGATAATTTTTATTAAAATTTGGTTTTAAGAAAATATACAGCATACTAGTGGTGTCAATGGAAGTTATTATATAAATTATTAAATATTGTAAGAGTAAAAATAATAATAAAATAGACTACACCAAAATAAATATTTCCTTTAGAAATTGTTATGGATATTAAATATATTTCATTCTGTTATTTTTTTTGGGTACACAACTCAATGATAAATGAAAATAATCGTTATTTTCTCTTGTATCAAGTACTAATTAAATAGCACTATTTAAAAACAATTAAATAATAGTTATAAAACAATGACTTTATATTCTTTCCCTCGATTGTCTTTCACTTTCTTTATCTCATTTTTCTTTCCTTTATCAGTTCAACGATTGTTCTACAACTAGATCATTATTATATTATGCTTTAAAAGAATTCAAAGGAAATGATCAATCAATGTTTTCATTTTTTCGAGTGATTGATTCACAATTGGAACAATAATTTTCGTTTGCAAGAATGACAATTCACAATCCCTTCCTCTTGTATTATTTATCGCAATTGAACATTTCAAATAGATCAAGAAACAGTAATAAATAAAAAAGAGATAATAGTGACTTTATCAAATTGTTTTGATTAACTATTTGTGTATTCAAATTAACATTAATATTTAGTGAAAAAACAATAAATAAAGAGTATTTATTAGAGAATATAATTGAAAGATTACATACAAAATTACATGAATGTAATTTAAAATGATAAATTTTTTGAGACATTTTTATCTAAATATAACATTTATTTTAGAACAGAAGGAGTATTGACGAAGTATCAAGGGACATTATAGTCAATATAAGTTAATAGTTTTGTTTTTCAAAACTCTATTTTTTTCATTTTTTATTCTCCACGCCATCTTCTTCTTTCTCCCTAATAATTCAATATTGATTTAATATTTACTTACTACAATGATTTTATTTAATATAATTCAACCCTCTATTTCACAACTACTCATAACACATTAAAAATTCAAATAATCAAAACAACCAATAAGATTTTGTAAAATAAGATTTTGCAAAATATTATATTTGGCTCTAACACTCCTGTTAAATCTTGTCAACACCAATTAACCTACATCATATTCACTTCATTCAACACATAAGGATTCAACTATTAAATAAATTATTCAACACCCCTATTGTTTGTGAAATACTATTTTTTATTTGTTTTTAACAATAATAACAAGCCAAATAATCTCCTCAACTTCAATTATGTAGAGAAAACTTTGACATCAACATGGACTATATACAAAGCACCAACCACTTTCCGATGGGGACAAAGACAAGTAGTAGGTCTAGATTAGACCCATCTTAACTAATAATAATGCACATAAACATATTAATTAAAGGATAACTAATAATTTACATAACATAAACTTTATCAAATGTAAGGATTAATGTGAGAAGTGTAGTCACGAATTCCTGCTCCTTCCCAACCCATCCATTCTTCCCAATAATGCCAACTTGGATCATTCTTTCCTCTAAAGAATTCATCATCATAAGAGATCTTCTTCTTTTTTGGCTTTTTTGGTTTTTCTATCAAATTTGACATCGCAATCTGAAATTACCAATATGAACAACAATGAAAATCTCAATTAGTTAATGCAAACAATTATGGTTCCATTATGATGAAATGAAAAATATGTTTTGGTTGCTCCTTAAAAATATGTCACGATTTATAAGCAAATTTGATTTTTATAGATTGGATCATATATGTATCAAAAAGTCAAATTTGATTATAGAGTAATTGACTATAAATAAACTATATGGTGATTTGTATTTAGAACATCATCATTCCATTCAATTCATTATAATTATACTAATTAAAATTGAGAAAAAATTTATGTAAAGATTTGTAGGATGATAATAACTCACATCATAAGCCTCATTGATTAGGTGAAACTGCACACCACAATCTTCTCCTTTGCAAACATCTGGATGATACTGAAACACAAAAAACCCAAAAAAAAAAAAATCAATATTTTAACCAAAAAAATTAGGGAAAAAACCCCTAAAAACCCAATCAAAATCAAAACACATAAATCTCAAACAAAACCCTAAATTTAGGGACAAAAACATAGGATAGAGAATCAAACCTGCAAAGCAAGTTGTCTGAAAGCCTTTCTAATATCAGTTTCAGAAGCATTAGGTTGAATCCTCAATGTCTTATAAGGATCCATCACAGGAGAAGAAGAACAAGAAACCCTAAGTCTGTTCATCTTATTCTGTTTCTCAACTTTTCTTCCAAATTGCATCCATGAAGATCCATTAGCACCAAAAACACCAACAGCAGTAGTAGCAGCCATCCTTAAAAATCACAAAAACCTCAAATCTCAATGACCCAGAAAAGATCTCCTAAAAAAGACTCAAACTTTGAAATCTTGAACACAGATCCACAACGACCCAGAAGAGTTTTTGTTATAAAGGACCAAACTTTAAGGTTTCCAACACAAATTAAGAATGACCCAGAGACGGTTTTGTTGTAAAGAAACAAAGATTGATGTGGTTTTATAGTAATGAAGGAAGATATTGTTTTGAGAATTGGAACAATGGGCACGGCAAGTTGATTTTGATATTGATGGGGAATCTGTCCAAACTCCAAACACTATTAAATAATAATGGGTTTTGGATTTTCTTTTTTTGAATAATATTTAAAAGAGGTTTGAAGAAGAAAATAGAATAGATGAAATCAAAGGATATGCTATGGGATCAAAAGGAATAGAGTATTTATAGGAAAAGAGAATATTTATTTACTAAAAAAGAAAAAGTTAATTGTTTAAAATTGGTTCTTATCCATAGATTGATGCAAACATGACGTGGAAAGAATCGTTATTGGGTTCTATCTTTTTTAAACTTTTACTTGGTCTCTATTGTGAGACTTGTCTTTTGGATATATTAGTGAGAAAAAAGTGGATAAGTTTTTGTTTTCTGTTAAGTGCAAGGTTATATTTAGGGTAAATTTGATAAAATTAAAAATTAGGGTGTTATTAAATAACTTTGTTGTATTTTTAAATAATTTAAATTGTTTTTTAATTTTTGTAAATATTGTTTACAAGAATGAGTTTTTAAAACTTTTGACATGTTTGTTTGATGGATTTACATAGAATTCCAAAGAATGTAAGATTGAGAATCTCATATTCTTGGAGTTTTAAAAAATTACTTTTAAGTATTATTTATTCTTTGGAATATACTATATTATTCATCATGAAATTTTAAAGAAATTTATTCTCATGTTAATAGATGTGAATCTTTAATTCCATGAAAGTAAAAAGTAACAAACAATAACTATTCACTTATATTTTCTTTTAACACTTATGTATTTATTTTTATAATTTTAAAATTATAAATAAAATAAAATTTTAAAATATTTCTAAAAACTTAAATGACTTGCCAAATAAATTATGAAAATCTCAACAATAACATTTCTAAGAACAATACTTTCGGGATTAGAAATTTAATCATAAAACAATCACACTCTCTCTATTCATATTTTTTATCTTTTATATTAAAATTGCCGTTAATATTAAGATTAAAAATATGTATAAGAATTTATAGGAGAATCGTTCTTTAAAGAAAATATTTTTAATTTTTAATTTTTAATTTTAAAATTATCGTTAATATTAAAATTAAAAATATGTATAAGAACTTATAGGAGAATCGTTCTTTAGAGAAAATATTTTAAAAAATTAAAAACAATATTTAAGAGGATTACAATTTAAGCTTTATTATCTTATAAGTTTAATAATTTGATTTTATTAAATTAATTAGTATTTTTATTGAAAGTGTCAACATTAATTTAATATAAAAATTACTATAGACTCTTTTTATGTTGTTGGCTTTTTATCGTGTCAAATGGTATCTGGATGGGGATAATAATACAAAATACTTTTATAGATCAGTTAAAATCAAGTAAAGAACCAAGAGAATATTCACCCTGCGTGTGAATGACAGTGTTATTACCGAGCGAGGAATTATGGTTGATCACATTGTTTCTTACTACAAAAAGGAAGGAATAGCGCAGAATAGTGCGTCGGGTCCGAATGGTTTTGGAAGATTTTTCTTTCAAACGTACCGGGACAATCAAAAAGGAAGTCATCAACGCGGTCTTACAATTCTTTAGAGATGGATGGATTTTTCCAAATTACAATTCAAATCCCCTTGTTTTGATCCCAATGCGAATTCCATTGAGTAGTTTGGGCCGATTGCCTTAGCCAATTTCAAGCACAAGATTATTACCAAAATTATTGCTGATAGACTATCCAAAATTCTGCCTTTTATTATTTCTTTTGAGCAACACACTTTCATCAAGGGAGGGAATATAAAGGACTGTATATGTGTTACATCTGAAGCCATAAACCTTCTTCATAACAATTGCAAGGTTGGTAACTTAGCTATTAGAGTCGATATATCTAAGGCATTCGATACTCTCAGTTGGACTTTCTTAATTAAAGTTCTCAAAGCTTATGGATTCAATGACAAATTCTGTAATTAGATCAGCTTCATCCTTCACTATGCATCCATCTCGGTGTCGCTCAAAGGTGTTCAGAAAGGCTATTTCTCCCGCACCAATGGAGTGCGGCAGGGGGATCCGCTCTCACCCCTCCTATTCTACTTGGCTGGAGATGTTTTAAGCAGAGGAATCTCTGATTTGGTTAACAAAAGGTTAGTAAAGTTAATTACAGCTTCCAAGAATTCGAAGGTTCTGTCTCATGTTCTATATGTCGATGATATTATGATTTTCTATAAAGGAGATGATCTTTCCATCAAGGCTCTCACCAATCTTTTCAAAAGATATACTACTTTATTAGGAGAATACATTAATCAATCAAAGTCAATTGTTTATGTTGGCTCCCTATCATTTCATACACTCGTTTCTATATTCATCAACCTCAGCTTCATGATGGGTCAGACCCCTTTTGTTTAATTAAGAGCCCCCATCTTTAGAGGAAAACCCAAACATATGCATTTTCAATTTGTTGCTGATAAAGTGAGAAACAAGTTGTCTGCTTGGAAATCCAGCTTACTCTCTATGGCTGGAAGAATGACTTTGGTTAAATCAATTGTTCAAAGTATGTTAATGCATTGTATGTTGGTTTATTCGTGGTCTATTTCAGTTCTGAAAAATATTGAAAGATGGGCTATGAATATTATTTGGAGTAGGGAGGTTGATAAAAGAAAGTTTGTTACAATGGCATGGAATCATTGTTGTCGTCCTTATGAAGAAGGCGAATTGGATATCAATCGTTGTTCACTTTGAATGAGGCCTCGAATACGAAAATTTGTTGGGATTTAATTCACTCCAACAATGTGTAGACCTGCTTGCTTCGGCCCAAAGTCATTCGCGAAAATAACCATATTTCTTATCATATTTATTCTTCTTTGTGAAGCAGTATAAAGGACTATTTTTCCATGGTCAAGTTCAACTCTAGCTGGATTTTAGGGAATGGATGCAGTATCAATTTCTGGTATGATAATTGGATTGGTTCGGAGGTGCTTCAATCGCTCAACATTACTGAACGCATGTACGACTTCCTTAAGAACAAAGATTCGTGGTACATTCACAATCACGGATTGAATCTTCCATGGGAGGTACACGAAGCGTTTATGAATCTCATTCAGCTTCTGTCCAACATTCTGCTTCCTGCTGAAGACAAACAGACTGTTTTATTTGGAACTCGGTGAAGGATGGATTGCTCACGCTAAAGGAAGCTTATAATTTCAAAGCTAGTAATACTCTAAATACTAGTTGGGGTAAAGTAATCTAGAATGCTAATGTTCCTCCCTCTAGATCGATGATTTTCTAGAGGCTCCTTCATAAAAAGCTTCCGACATATGACGCCTTAGAGGTTACAGGCATTTATGGCCTCTCTATTTGCAGCATATTGTTGGAACAAAAGATGAAAAATAGATTTGTGAAGAAGAAGAAGAAGTTTAAGGGAATTGAGAAGAAGATGAATGTGAAACTGAAATTGAAAGTATATTGTGAATATATTGTTCTAACTTGTTTACAAAGAAATGTTCCTTATATAGACACATTTCTTAGGCCTAGTAATGTAAACTAGACTAAGGCCCAAAACATACAAAGCCCAAGGAATTCGACTCTAGTATACTTAGATACTTGATTCGATTAGCACACACAACACTACAACTCTTTCAACACACTAGTTCGACATCTTAATTCGAATATTGAATTATACATATTCTAACACACCCCCTTAATTCATGTTCTCGAGACTTCTCATCCCGATGCTCCCTTTCAGCTCTTCGAATATGACTTTCTTCAGAGGTTTAGTGAATATGTTAGCTAATTGAACTTCATTCTTGCAGTACTTTATTTCGATCTTCCCTTTGTTGACTTGATCTCTCAAAAAACGATACCTTCTTTCAATGTGTTTACTTCGACCATGACACATTGGATGATTCGCCAGATTAATTGCTGATTTGTTATCGACAAATAGCTTTATATTCTTAGCCTCCATTATCTTGAGTTCTTCAAGTAGCATCTCGATGCATGCTGCTTGACATGCTGTATATGATGCAGCTACATATTCTGCTTCACACGATGACAAAGCCACAATGCTTTATTTCTTAGAGCTCCAAGAGATTGGAGCACCTTCGATCATAAAAATGTACCTGCATTGTTTTTCTTTCCGTCTTGATCTCCACTGAAATCTGAATCAGTATATCCATGAACTTCGACGCTTGTGTTGTTCTTCGACTTCTTTGGCAACAACACCCCATGGTCACAGTTCCCTTTATGTATCTCAGCACTCTCTTTACTGCATTGAGATGACACTCTTGAGGTTTCTCCATAAATCCGCTCAGCAACCCCACACTTTAGAAGATATCTGGTCTTGTATTGCAAAGATATCTCAAGGATCCAATGATTTATTTTTACAATGTCGAATTTACAAACTCATCATTCGATTCTTTCTTCAGCTTTTCTCCTGTCTCTAACAGAGTGACAACTTCGTTACAGTTGCTCATGTTGAATCTTTTCAGAATATCTTGAGCATACTTGGTCTGATGCAAGAATACTCCTTCTTCAGTATTTTTGAACTTCATCCCTAGGAAATATGAGATATTCCCTAAATTAGACATTTCGAATTCTTGTATTAGCTTCGACTTGACCTTTACTATCTCAGTTTCGTCATCTCCAGTAATAAGTAAGTCATCTACATAGAGGCATAAAATGATTCGACTGACACTGTCGACATCTTTTATATACACTCCATGTTCAAAGACACACTTTGTGAAATCTACTTTGATCAAGAAGCTATCTATTCTCTTATACCAAGCTCGAGGAGCTTGCTTCAAACCATAGAGAGCCTTCTGTAATCTATACACCTTCGACTCTTGTCCTTTGACGTCGAATCCTGGTGGTTGAGTGACATAGACTTCTTCTTCCAATGGATCATTCAGGAATGCTGACTTTACATCCAGCTGATGCATCTTCCATCCCCTGTATGCTGCTGTCGAAACAACTATTCGAATTGTTTCTAGCCTAGAAACTGGTGCATATACCTCGTCGAAGTCTATTCCTGGCTGTTGCACCCCAAAATTTGCCCTCCTATCTCGATTTTATCTGGCTTAGGCTTCACATTCATCTGCATACGCTTCCATTAGGTCATCGGCATTAAACAGTCATTCATTCACTGCATATGCATCATTTCGTCGTATTTAAATTGACCAAAAGTTAGTTTAAATCGACATTTGCATCATTTTATAATTATAAAATATCGATATTTCACTGCTTCATTTTTATCTCCTTACCGCTTTTGTGTTTTAAGTTGATTATATGTCGATGATATCAATATTTCGGTTTTATAAGCATTTTAAAAGCGATTCGATCATTGTAAAATTAGTGGGAAAAATATTTCAAACTTTTGCCTCTAACTCACTGCTTTATGAATCTACGTGTCGCGTAGATCATGAAAATGTGCTCTCTCTAATTTTTCAATACATTTCGAAGTTTTGTTTTTAACCGTAAGTGTTTTAAAAGTCGGGTATATTTTATCATCATTTTATTTTGATTTTAATCATTTTAATAATTTTTCTTTAATGTTTGATACTCGTAATTTATTTTAATATGCTCATTTTATTTTTCGGATAATTTATTGTCTGAATTTTTACCATTTTTAACAATTTTAGGTGTCCAATTTTTATCTAAAAAAAATCAAACAAAATATTATTAGGCTTGCTAATTTTTACCCAACCTAATTTTATGGCCCATTTAAGCATGAAGGGTATTTTAGGCATTATCAAAAATTGCTAAACCCTAATCTATTGGATATATATATGTGTTATAATTTACTGTTCATGGGAGCCAAAAATGAGGAACAATGGAAAACAGCATAGAGGCGGATCAAAATTGAAAGCGGCTGAGGCAGAAAAACAAAAACAAGTTTTATAATTGATCTTCACCTCCACTGCTAGCTTTCGAAACCACTATCTTCACTTCCGTCACCATCCCTGTTCTCACAAAACCCCTTCAACCCGCCGTAACTACCCTTCTCCACACTGCCATCACCTTCATCTTGTCGGAACAAACCCCCAATCTCCGACGCTTCTTCCACCATCCTCACCGAAATCAACACCACTGCCACAGCCTCACACTCTCTCCACCGTTCATCATCCCTCATCAGCCCAACATAAATCCCTTCATCTTCGTCAAACCACCCCATTCATCGCCGCTAAACTCCCTCCGCGATCTCCATCTTTAACCCCCTTCGACAGCCCACTCTCCATCGCTGTTTCTCCATCAACACCCAGCACTGCCATACCCCTTCAATCCGTCGCCTTCATCAACCTCACCGCCCTTCTTCTTCAACCCTCTCCATCGGAAAACACATCCTCCTTCAGATTCTCCGCAAATCTCCTCACATAAACATTTTCACATTGCTACCAAACTCACGCCTCTCTCCATCGGATACTCTCTCTGATTCACTTCCGTTCACGACTTCCTTCCGCCTCCGGAGCTCTATCATGACCTCCCTATTTCCAGTTCTTCTGTCGCAACCTCTGTCTGCAGCTTCAACTTGTAGTTTGGTCTGCATCATCCAACAATTATCTACCGCCAAGCTCATCCACTTTAGGTAAGTTTTAATGTCTATGCTAGAACTTTGCTTTTCTATTTGTGTTTGTGTTTAGTTTTGATCATGGAAATTGGAACTGTGATGCTGAAAATGTGATATATTCTTGATTTGAGTTGTTATGCTGCGTGACAGATTCAAGTTTTGTGATGTTAAAAAGAATTTATGTTAAATCTGTTTGAACTTTGGACAAGTTTTGTCAGAATTATAGTGTCTCATTCTGTTTCTTTTATGTATGTCTAAAGTCGTCATCATGTGCGGTTGAATTCAATTGAAATTGACATTACGTTAGTATGTTTTGTTTTGCTTCCGATTGAAATGTGATAATCCATGTGCATATTATGTTTCCTTTTCTATTGCGTTGCGATTTCGAAGTTTGAATTCAATTTGGATTTCGAAAACAGCATGGACGCATACATTTGAAGTATTCAGTTCGGTTTGTGACAATTGCATAGCATCACCTTGTGGATCTTTATTGTGAATAATAGATTGAGGATTCCATGATTAGTTTCGATGAGGGTTCCACATTGACACGCTTATTCGTGTAGGATGTGAACGAGAAACTATCGGTGCCAACACCATGTTATTGTGTTATTCTCATTTTAATTTTGATTGAAATTTGTGATTTATTGATATTTGAAGGTTATATGGTTTCGATGAAGGTAAGTTTGTTTCCGCGATTGTTCGCGTAGAAACTCGCCGAGAAACCGTTGAGAAATTGCGTATTATGTTACTTTCCTCTTTTAGTTTCAATTGAATTTGAGACAAGGATTCCATATTGTTTTCGATGATGGTTCAAATATCTATGTCGCGTTTATTCGCGTAAGATGTGACCAAGAAACCATTTGAACAGCCATGCTAATTTGTTTTGCTTGAACTTTGGACGAGGATTCTATTTTAGTTTCGATGAAGGTGACGATAACGACGCATTTATTCGCGTATAAATCTGACCGAGAAGCTGTTGTTTGCAACATATTGTTTCTTTTGTTTGAATTTAAGCGAGAAAATAGTTTTATCTCAAGAAAAATCAATTGATTTATGGCTGCCCCGGGTTTAATGGTATAGCTTGATTCGGAATCCATCTTTGCCAATGGTTTGTATAAGACATTTTGATTTATAGAAGCATTTTTGCAATACTAAATCGGAATGTTGGTGTATGAAGGTTACTTCTTTGTCTTTTTGTTTGTATTTATGCACCTTTTGGTTGAAGTTCGGAGAATTTTTATACACGTATAGCTGCTGCCCGGATTTAATGTCGTTGATTTTTGATGGTTTTAAATTTATTCTTCTATGTTTCGAGTTTGTTTAGAACAATAACAATACATGCTATGCTAATTTTTCGGTTTGTATCATCATTGAGTTGTGATATTTGTTTTGAATCGATTCTTGAAGATTAACTCGGCTATTTCCTTTTGTGCTAAACATGTTTGGGTTAAATTTTTGGGGTATAATGATGCATGTAGAGTTGCTGCCCGGAATCATGTTTAAGAGCATAGAGTTTGCTTTGAATTCGAGTTTTCATGTTTCAATTTTTGATCCTTGTTTTCTCTATGATCGGAAAAGCATGTTTACCGTTGTGTATACTTGAGTTCAAATGTGATTGGAACAATGTATGTAGTGCTGAATTTTAACATGTACATTGAATACCAGCCTATTTTCTTGTTTCTTATTTGTAAATTCATCCATCCATGTACATAGTCCATTTTATCTCATTTCGATTTTATCCCACTATGCTACTAACATGTTTGTTATTTGTGAAGGCATTCAAGAGTAATTCAAACATCATTCCATCATGGAATATATATATATATATATATTTTTCTCCATTTACATTTTTTATTATAATTATTCTACTACTTCAATATAATATTTAGTTATGTATTTTTAGTATTGTAAATACAATTATATAGTATTTTTATTTTATATTTAATATTGTAAATACAATTATACTACTTTTATTCATATATTTTATTTGGTTTATTTTATAAATTCAATTACATTGTAATTATTATTCTTGTGTTGCAATTTTGAATTTGGAATTTAATTCAACCTTCGAATGAATTTGGATGCAAATATATCTATTCTTCGTTATAGTTTTTGTTTGTATCTTGAATGATGTAGGAACCTTCATTTGGTATTCATCCGATGCATCAAGCTTTGTCCGATCTTGAAGACTACTCAAGCTCAATTTTGCACAATATAAAAGTTATTTATTTATTCAAATTATATATATATCCTTGTTCATGAACATGTACCTCATTCCTTGTGTGTTCTAATTACGCTTATCATTTATAGCCTCCTCTTGGGCTCCTCATCAACACAATGCACACTGTTTGGTCTGGCTTTTCTACAATGACAACTATTCGATCGATTGTTCCAATCGGTCGCTTAGAATACTAGTGTCACGCTAGTCTCATTTTAGCCATTGTATGGGCTCGCTTGTTTTCCTAAAACACTTTCAAGTCAAAACAATTAATTGTTGTTCAAAATCAAACAAAAAAAACAAAAACATAGTGATATGGTATTTAATTAAATTGTTAGAGGTTCGCCGATTTAATTAAAATGTAAAGTATTTGGGCCATTAGAGGGTAACCCAATGACTTAAATGCTTTATTCCATAACACTTAATAAAAGTGAACTTTGTTTCACCTCACTTCTTTTCATAACAAAGATTTTGGATGAGAGATGATCGGTTGACCTCAATCACCAATCTCGAGTATCGAATCGTTAGAGGATATCCCAATGTTTTGATACTTGTCATCCACAACCAAACTCCTAAAACACTTTCAAATTAAATTAATTAATTGAATTTGTTTTCTAAATCATTTTTCTACAAAACAAAAAACATAGTGGTATGGTATTTAATTAAATTGTTAGAGGTTCGCCCGACGATTTAATTAAAATGTAAAGTATTTGGGCCATTAGAGGGTAACCCAATGACTTAAATATTTTATTCCATAACACTTAATAAAAGTGAACTTTGTTTCACCTCACTCTTTTCGTAATAAAGATTTTAGATGAGAGATGATCGGTTGACCTCAATCACCAATCTCGAGTATTGAATCGTTAGAGGATAGCCCAACGTTTTGGTACTTGTCATCTACAATTAAAATCAATTCAACCCATTCAAATTCCTTTTCCGCTCATACGCGGTCATCAAAAACATTTCCACTAAAATCAATACAACCAATTCAAACATTTTCAACCAGAACTACGGAGTTTTGACTTTCCCATTGCACGAGGGAATACGTAGGCACGCGGTTTCGAAACCGTGTCAAACTCAAAATAATAATAAACAAACCCCGTTCCATTCTTTTCTTATTTCTTGATCACTAATTAGAAGATAGCATTTTTACTTTAAACACACAAGCATGCACGAACTAAATGGGTCCCATCGAGTACGATGGACGTAAGGGTAATACCTTCCGAATCCATCCTTTTTGGTCTTGTAGACCGCCTTATCCGATTTTTGTGGGTTTTATCTATATTTCCCCGTTCTTTTTTAGAACAAATAAAATTAGGTGGCGATTTCATTGTTTTTTGAAAATTCATTTAAATGATTTTTGAAAATCGAGTTGCTTGACTTCAGGGACATTTTAAAACTTATTTTGACTAAGCGAGTCAACCCTAGTTTAGTTCTTCGCATGTTTGTGTGTTTGTTTATCGTTTTTTCTTTATGCTTATCTATTGTTTATTTGCTTATTTTCTCTATGCTTTATATATTAATTTGTTGATATATTATTGTGATGGGAATTCATGGGCATTGATACATAGATAAGCCCACTACCCAGCTTCTAGGTCACCTTTTAGGAATAGAGGGTTGAGTTTTGTCTTGTTGGTTGTTGGTTGGTTGTCAATCAATCTTTGGACAAATGACCTATAACTCTAAGTTTGTTCATGTTGTCCTAACCGAGACCAAACGCTGTTGGATTTCGAGCATCCTATTAAGAGTCGTTGGGTATACTTTTACAAATACTATCGCCACGTGATGATAATATTTGTTAAAGGGATCCGAGACTTCAAGAAACATTTAGCAAAAACATTAGAACCACCTTGTTCGGGTTATTGGGTAGAGCTATCCTATCGGAGCCCACCTAAATACGTTGTTATGATTATCAATATCCTTCTTATTTCACGCCTTCGTGAACTGTTATTATCATCATGTTGCATTCCATTTGCATCAATAAAAGGAGTTTATTTCTCTCATATCATTCATGCATCATCATGCATTTCAAAGGACTCATTTCAACTTGGCTTTTATCCTAAATCTCAAGCGCGATTTCGATATCGTCGCCATCATGGATCAACTTGAGTGGTGGGATGAAAACTCATATAGATGCCTGGATGGATCAATTCATGGAGGTTATCCAGAAGATTGCCCTTGGACAAGAAGAGCTAAAGCAAATTGTCCAGAGATCCGAGGTGGTTACTACTGATCATGTTAATCGACCAGGTGTTGGTCTTAACCACATGGAGGTCCTTTCAGGTCAAAATGTCAGAAACACCGTTCAAATGCTTGCCAATGGAACTCCTCGCTGTGATGACATCTTTGAGTCTTCGTTTGACACCTTCAGGTTTTCGATTGAAGAGACTGAATCTGAGAAAAAGCTTCACCTCCTTGAGAAAAGGATGAAAGCTATTGAGGGTCGTGATTCCCTTGGTTTAGACGCTTCTAGTTTGTGCTTGGTGCCTGCTATCAAAATTCCTGCAAAGTTCAAAGTCCCCACTTTTGAGAAGTATAAGGGCACCTCTTGTCTGATTACTCACGTCAAAGCCTATTGCAATAAGATGGCTCCCTATGCGGAAAATGACAAGCTCCTCATGCACGTTTTCAAGATAGCCTTAGTGGAGCATCTCGAATGGTACACACTTGAACGAACTCACATCCAAACTTGGAAGGATTTAGCTGAAGCTTTTGTCAGTCAATACGACTATAATAGGGACATGGCTCCCACCAGAATTCAACTCCAAGGTTTAACTCAAAATACTGAAGAATCTTTCAAAGAGTATGCGAGATGGAAGAATTAGTCGCTAGAGTTCAACCTCCTCTTGGAAAGAGAACTCATTGAGATGTTCTCCAATACCTTGCAAGGTCCCTATCTGATTGCTGGATGTACTTCTACGTTTTCACACCTAGTTGTTGTAGGCGAAAGAATTGAGCGTGGTCTCAAGATGGGTAACATTCATGATGTTTCTATTGCTTCTGAATTCCCAGAACAAATTGATGAAGAGGCAAGTACAATTTCCGAGGACGAGGAAGAAGCTCATGCTTACCCTCCATTTCAGATTTCTAATAAAGTGACAAAAGCTAATTCTAATCAGTGTGCTCCACAAACTTGTGCTGCAACTATCTGTCAAACACCAGGACCGTATGTTCCCCAGCAGCAAAATGCTCCTCAGCAACAAACTTATCGACAACATCGTCAACAGCAAGGTGGGAAGAATCTGATAAGGCCAAGAAAAGTGCATGAGCCAATCCCTATGCCTCATCGTGAGTTGCTCCTCACCTACTCCAACATTCTTTGGTGGAGTTAAAGGAGCTCGGGACACCTCCTTTCCGTATCCTTTGGGATATGATCCGATGCTTCCGTGAGTTCCATTATAGAGCACCGCCATACAATTGAAGGATGTAATCTTTTCAAAGGCACAATTCAAAACTCATTGACTCCAAAGCAATCACGCTCACTCTAGAGGCCTACGATCAATTGAAATCTCCCTTGACTCGGTGGGCCACAACTCAGAGCGCATCTTCTGAAGCAAGAAATCCATACGGAGACTAGTCTCCTCAACATGGAGATTCCTGGTTTCATCTTGCATGCTCATTTGTAATATTTTTGTTTGTTCAGTACTTTCTTGTATGCAAAACTTGCTCATTTCTGAATACTAATCATAATGCATTGAATATGTTTGTCTTTAATTGATCCATTCGTATTCACTCTTAAATGTTTCTATATGCTTTTGATATTCAACTCTTATTAATAAAGCAACGCCTCTGTAGGGAGGATGACGAACAATTTACCAATAATCTTAAACATTATGCTTTCGAGTAAAAACCCTACTAATGATGTACAGGCCTTGTTTCAAATTCCCAAACACCGGAGATATAAGGGAGTGAAACCCTCGCTAACCCATTTTGAGCCTCGAAGTAGGAGTTTCTTTTCTGTTCAGAAAAAAACCCTCATTTTTTTAAAAAAACCGGGGCAAGGTAGTGTTCAGTTAATCTGATCGAGCGTTCAAAACTCATCCAGAGTGCCCATCCAAGGATACAACAATGGTTATCCTTCCAAAGGTCGAGGAAAGTCAAAACCACAATGGTCAACCTTCGTCTATCATCAGTGTGCATCGAAAGAGAATGATACCATAATGGTTATCTTTCGCACACCAGGAAATCAACAGATGATGATACCACAATCATTATCTCTCATCCACTAAGGATTCAAGCAGTCACAATCACCTCCAATCAAATAAACATGCAAGATCACACGACTTGTTCAAAAGAAAAGTGATATAAAAAGTGACAAAAAGCCCGCTAAGTCGAAACTTCATAATAAGTCGCTTAGGCAAAAATGGCAAAAGAAAAAAAGAGGATTACAAAACAAAATAAAATCCTCATCAAAAGAACAAAGGCGTGTGATCAAACACCAAAAGCAAAAGGTGAGTGACTGTCGTGTCCAAGAAACCTCAGTGTTTCCTCAACCATCATAAACTTCTCGCAAGAGATGAATGCTCGCATCAAGTTATCTGAACTTAGGAATGGAGAACATCACGGAGAATGGGAGGGCACCAAATATTTTGAGCCTAAAAACTTTTTTCTTGAACCAGACCACGTTACAACCCTTGAAAGTCCTAATTGAAGCATGGGTTAATTCGAAAGCAAATCTGTTACAAGAATACGGTAACCTGACTCCTAGGAGGTTTGCTAAACATTTGAGTTGGTATCATCCAATCTTTTACAAAAAAATTCAATGTTTCGATATCTTTTCAATGAAAGTTACTTTAACTTCGAGACAAACATGAACTTTCCATTAGAATTATCATTCGTGGAATAAAACATTCTTTGCATATAGATAAGTGCTTAAACATTAAGTAAGCTTGCATAATGAGCATCAGGTGAAAGCTTGAATATCCCGAAAGACATATTGCTTCAAGTATTTGATTGAGCACAAGGCAACGCGAGTTGAGAAGTAAGGTTGTGAAGTAGCCTACATTCAAGATGTGAAAACCACCCTGAGCAGGCGATGTCTTCTAATTTCAGTCAATCTGGGGCATTTATGTCGAGATTCGGAAAATCTCTCAAAGAGGTGAGCAATCAGGGGCATCCATCCGATCAAGGTTGAAACCTTCTTCACCTTCGGTTGGCCAGGGGCAATGTTTCCAAGCTTATAACACTAGGGCATGTTATCTTGATGGTACGGATCTCAGGAAGCCTTCTCGAGGCTATTTTTTTTCAAAGTCCCTACAGAGTGGGGCAAAGCATTATGCAGAGGCATTCCTCCACCTCATAATTAATCAGGTCAAGTCCAGGCGCAAGCTAAACAACCGTTGAGTTTGAATGGCATGTCAGGAAGTCAGGATCATCATCCTCAGCTCATCAGAGATCTAAGTCTGTGTTGGATTTTCTCCATCATAAATTAAGGATCATTGTCTCCAACTCAAGTTAGGATTGTCATCCTCATCAGAGATCAGGGTTTAATTCCTGGTTATTGGCTTCCTTCAACGAAAGTCAGAAGGCGGGATTCTATCCTTTGAGTTCCAACAGATTGTCTTTGCTTCGACACATTGCATATAGTAATCACCATTGCAGTGTTTCGCGTTTTGCAGATTTTGTTATCCAAAGATTTTAGGATAAAAGAGCGTGATACGCCTGAGCTTCGGTCAACTGACAAAGCTTCTTTCTTTCCAACAAGAGTTATCTATGGGATATGTGTGTCCTTGGTTGTTATCATTCTTTCCACGACACGGAAGATCGCAAAGAACGGTCTACACCAGCAAGAGCATTTTCAAAGGCTCACTTATGCCAGAAGATGTTGTCGACCCCCCTAATGCAAGGGCTCGTAATCCCGAGTTATCGAAGTCAGGAACTCTACGCAACATGATTGTCATCCCAAATGAATGTCAATCTCTAAGAGTTACTTCCCCAGTGGTGTTGATCATTGAAAGAGGATACTTCTACTCTGCAATCCCCTTGTCAAAGACCAGACTATAATCTTTTTTGATAAAAACCAGATGATTTATATTCAATTCATGGATGGTTGATGTTTCCTCGGCAGCTCACAATTGCCCTTAGTTCCGGACGAAATGTTAAAACATGCATCATTGCATTGCATTGCATTCTCAAAAATGCGTAGCATTTCCATTGATATGGAGCATTACGCTTAAAAATAATAATCTAAAACATGCATCATTGCATTGCATATCATCCTCAAAAAAATGCGTAGCATTTCCATTTATATGGAGCATTACGCTAAAAATTAATAATCTCAAACATGCATCTAAGCATAAGCCAGATTAAAGTCTTTATCGAGTACCTTTTGCGTCTCCGAAGAGAAAGTCTATCCATTAAAAATATCC
This sequence comes from Vicia sativa, assembly GCA_021764765.1. Taxonomy (NCBI): domain Eukaryota; kingdom Viridiplantae; phylum Streptophyta; class Magnoliopsida; order Fabales; family Fabaceae; genus Vicia; species Vicia sativa. The sequence goes on from CM038794.1 coordinate 287,981,040, forward strand.
CCAAGTGGTGTTCCCCACAGAATTCCCTCAAGATATTCTTCTTGTTGTTGCTATATGCACTTTTGACCTTGTGTCGGTCTCTTACATCATTCAAATTCAATTCATTTACCAAGCGTCTTGCTTTTTTTGCAATTTTCTATTTTGGTATTCTTACCCGTGTTTGCCTCTGTCGTTAGAGTGTGAGCAAGAGTCGATGTCTAACCTTTCTTGCTTCTCGGTTATTTGAGTATCCATACTTGGTGTGTGGTAATTCATATAATTGCCACTCTTGAAGAAATACACCCCGCCTTTGGCCTGAGGGATATTGTATTTCTTGCATATTCGCAAACTTTTAAAGTCCAACATAGCCTAGCAATCCTCGCTAGAGTCTCTTTGGTTGGCCTCTTTCCCGAATTGCCTTCGATCGACGTTTTACCATTCCATATATTTTCTCCCTGAGTGCTCGATCGGTCTCCCTCTTGTGTGTGTCTAATATCTTTACGACATATACTCTATCATTCTCATTTTTAATCATGATGCAACTTATTGAAGTATGCTCGTTCAAAGATCTATGAGTTCTTACCTTTCGATCTGAAGCAACTTATTGAAGTATGCTCGTTCAAAGGTCCTCGGTTTCGTTTTTATCTGCGATGCAACTTATTAAAGTATGCTCGTTCCAAAGATCTGCTTGTTCTCATTTTTTATCTGCGAAGCAACTTAATGAAGTATGCTCGTTCCAAAGATCTATGAGTTCTTACCTTTCTGATCTGCGAAGCAACTTATTGAAGTATGCTCGCTCCAAAGGTCCGTGGGTTTCGTTTTTGATCTGCGAGCAACTTATTGAAGTATGCTTCCAAAGATCATCTGTTCTCATTTTGATCTGAAGCAACCTATTGAAGTATGCTCGTTCCAAAGATCTATGAGTTCTTACCTTTCTGATCTGCGAAGCAACTTATTGAAGTATGCTCGTTCCAAAGGTCTGTCTGGTTTCATTTTGATCTGCGAAGAAGCTTATTAAAGTATGCTCGTTCCAAAGATCTGCCTGTTCTCATTTTTGATCTGCGAAGCAACTTATTGAAGTATGCTCGTTCCAAAGATCTATGAGTTCTTACCTTTCTGATCTGCGAAGCAACTTATTGAAGTATGCTCGTTCCAAAGGTCTGTCTGGTTTCGTTTCTGATCTGCGAAGCAACTTATTGAAGTATGCTCGTTCCAAGGATCTGTCTGGTTTCGTTTCTGATCTGCGAAGCAACTTATTGAAGTATGCTCGTTCTAAAGATCTGCCTGTTCTCATTTTTGATCTGCGACGCAACTTATTGAAGTATGCTCGTTCCAAAGGTCTATGAGTTCTTACCTTTCTGATCTGCGAAGCAACTTATTAAAGTATGCTCGTTCCAAAGATCTGTCTGGTTTCGTTTCTGATCTGCGAAGCAACTTATTGAAGTATGCTCGTTCTAAAGATCTGCCTGTTCTCATTTTTGATCTGCGAAGCAACTTATTGAAGTATGCTCGTTCCAAAGGTCTATGAGTTCTTACCTTTACGATCTGCGACAACTTATTAAAGTATGCTCGTTCCAAAGATCCGTCGGTTTCGTTCGATCTGCAAGCAACTTATTGAAGTATCGCTCCAAAGATTTTGTTCTCATTTTTGATCTGCGAAGCAACTTATTAAGTATCGTTCCAAGGTCTATGAGTTCTTACCTTTCGATCTGAAGCAACTTATTAAAGTATGCTCGCTCCAAAGGTCATGCGGTTTCGTTTCGATCTGAAGCAACTTATTAAGTATGCTCGCTCCAAAGATCTCTTTGTTCTCATTTTTGATCTGTGAGCAACTTATTGAAGTATGCTCGTTCCAAAGATCTATGAGTTCTTACCTTTCGATCTGCAAGCAACTTATTGAAGTATGCTCGCTTCAAAGGTCTCTGGTTTCGTTTACGATCAAGCAACTTATTAAAGTATGCTCGTTCCAAAGATCTGCATGTTCTCATTTTGATCTCAAGCAAATTATTGAAGTATGCTCGCTTCAAAGATCTATGAGTTCTTACCTTTCGATCTGCAAGCAACTTATTGAAGTATGCTCGTTCCAAAGATCCGTCTAGTTTTGTTTCGATCGCAAGCAACTTATTGAGTATGCTCGCTCCAAAGATCGCCTTTTCTCATTTTGATCTGCGAGCAACTTATTGAAGTATGCTCGTTCCAAAGATCTATGAGCTCTTACCTTCGATCTGCGAAGCAACTTATTGAAGTATGCTCGTTCCAAAGGTCCGTCGGTTTCGTTTCGATCTGCGAGCAACTTATTGAAGTATGCTCGTTCCAAAGACTGTTCTCATTTTTGATCTGAAGCAACTTATTAAAGTATGCTCGTTCCAAAGATCTATGAGTTCTTACCTTTCGATCTGCTGAAGCAACTTATTGAAGTATGCTCGCTCCAAAGGTCCGTCGGTTTCGTTTCCAATCTGAAAGCAACTTATGAAGTATGCTCGTTCCAAAGGCCGGTTTCATTTCTAATCAAGTCGCTTATTCAAGCGCATTCGTTTCTCGATGTCGACCGCTCACAAAAAATCACAAAAAATAGAAAATATAAAAATTATAAAAAAAAGCATAAATATTTGTTCTTGAGCAAATTTTGGGTTCTTTTAGTATTTAATCTTCTTACCTTGAAAGTTCAAAGGCTCTCGCCAATTTCACTTTCGTGTTTAAGACGATTAAATAGGGCAATTGCACCCCAAAATTTGCCCTCCTATCTCGATTTTATCGGCTTCACATTCATGCATACGCTTCCATTAGGTCATCGGCATTAAACAATCATTCATTCATCGCATATGCATCATTTCGTCGTATTTAAATTGACCAAAAGTTAGTTTAAATCGACATTTGCATCGTTTATAATTATAAAATATCGATATTTCACTTCGTTCATTTTATCTCCTTACATTTATTGTGACGTTTAAGTTGATTATATGTCGATGATATCAATATTTCGGTTTTATAAGCAATCGTTAAAGGCGATTCGATCATGTCGAAAATTAGTGGGAAAATATTTCAAACTTTTGCCTCTAACTCATGCTTTATGAATCGTGTAGATCATGAAAATGTGCTCTCTAATTTTTCAATACATTTGAAGTTTTGTTTTTAACCGTAAGTGTTTTAAAAGTCGGGTATATTTTATCATCATTTTATTTTGATTTTAATCATTTTAATAATTTTTCTTTAATGTTTGATACTCGTAATTTATTTTAATATGCTCATTTTATTTTTCGGATAATTTATTGTCTGAATTTTTACCATTTTTAACAATTTTAGGTGTCCAATTTTTATCTAAAAAAAATCAAACAAAATATTATTAGGCTTGCTAATTTTTACCCAACCTAATTTTATGGCCCATTTAAGCATGAAGGGTATTTTAGGCATTATCAAAAATTGCTAAACCCTAATCTATTGGATATATATATGTGTTATAATTTACTGTTCATGGGAGCCAAAAATGAGGAACAATGGAAAACAGCATAGAGGCGGATCAAAATTGAAAGCGGCTGAGGCAGAAAAACAAAAACAAGTTTTATAATTGATCTTCACCTCCACTGCTAGCTTTCGAAACCACTATCTTCACTTCCGTCACCATCCCTGTTCTCACAAAACCCCTTCAACCCGCCGTAACTACCCTTCTCCACACTGCCATCACCTTCATCTTGTCGGAACAAACCCCCAATCTCTGACGCTTCTTCCACCATCCTCACCGAAATCAACACCACTGCCACAGCCTCACACTCTCTCCACCGTTCATCATCCCTCATCAGCCCAACATAAATCCCTCCATCTTCGTCAAACCACCCCATTCATCGCCGCTAAACTCCCTCCGCGATCTCCATCTTTAACCCCCTTCGACAGCCCACTCTCCACCGCTGTTTCTCCATCAACACCCAGCACTGCCATACCCCTTCAATCCGTCGCCTTCATCAACCTCACCGCCCTTCTTCTTCAACCCTCTCCATCGGAAAACACATCCTCCTTCAGATTCGCCGCAAATCTCCTCACATAAACATTTTCACATTGCTACCAAACTCACGCCTCTCTCCATCGGATACTCTCTCTGATTCACTTCCGTTCACGACTTCCTTCCGCCTCCGGAGCTCTATCATGACCTCCCTATTTCCAGTTCTTCTGTCGCAACCTCTGTCTGCAGCTTCAACTTGTAGTTTGGTCTGCATCATCCAACAATTATCTACCGCCAAGCTCATCCACTTTAGGTAAGTTTTAATGTCTATGCTAGAACTTTGCTTTTCTATTTGTGTTTGTGTTTAGTTTTGATCATGGAAATTGGAACTGTGATGCTGAAAATGTGATATATTCTTGATTTGAGTTGTTATGCTGCGTGACAGATTCAAGTTTTGTGATGTTAAAAAGAATTTATGTTAAATCTGTTTGAACTTTGGACAAGTTTTGTCAGAATTATAGTGTCTCATTCTGTTTCTTTTATGTATGTCTAAAGTCGTCATCATGTGCGGTTGAATTCAATTGAAATTGACATTACGTTAGTATGTTTTGTTTTGCTTCCGATTGAAATGTGATAATCCATGTGCATATTATGTTTCCTTTTCTATTGCGTTGCGATTTCGAAGTTTGAATTCAATTTGGATTTCGAAAACAGCATGGACGCATACATTTGAAGTATTCAGTTCGATTTGTGACAATTGCATAGCATCACCTTGTGGATCTTTATTGTGAATAATAGATTGAGGATTCCATGATTAGTTTCGATGAGGGTTCCACATTGACACGCTTATTCGTGTAGGATGTGAACGAGAAACTATCGGTGCCAACACCATGTTATTGTGTTATTCTCATTTTAATTTTGATTGAAATTTGTGATTTATTGATATTTGAAGGTTATATGGTTTCGATGAAGGTAAGTTTGTTTCCGCGATTGTTCGCGTAGAAACTCGCCGAGAAACCGTTGAGAAATTGCGTATTATGTTACTTTCCTCTTTTAGTTTCAATTGAATTTGAGACAAGGATTCCATATTGTTTTCGATGATGGTTCAAATATCTATGTCGCGTTTATTCGCGTAAGATGTGACCAAGAAACCATTTGAACAGCCATGCTAATTTGTTTTGCTTGAACTTTGGACGAGGATTCTATTTTAGTTTCGATGAAGGTGACGATAACGACGCATTTATTCGCGTATAAATCTGACCGAGAAGCTGTTGTTTGCAACATATTGTTTCTTTTGTTTGAATTTAAGCGAGAAAATAGTTTTATCTCAAGAAAAATCAATTGATTTATGGCTGCCCCGGGTTTAATGGTATAGCTTGATTCGGAATCCATCTTTGCCAATGGTTTGTATAAGACATTTTGATTTATAGAAGCATTTTTGCAATACTAAATCGGAATGTTGGTGTATGAAGGTTACTTCTTTGTCTTTTTGTTTGTATTTATGCACATTTTGGTTGAAGTTCGGAGAATTTTTATACACGTATAGCTGCTGCCCGGATTTAATGTCGTTGATTTTTGATGGTTTTAAATTTATTCTTCTATGTTTCGAGTTTGTTTAGAACAATAACAATACATGCTATGCTAATTTTTCGGTTTGTATCATCATTGAGTTGTGATATTTGTTTTGAATCGATTCTTGAAGATTAACTCGGCTATTTCCTTTTGTGCTAAACATGTTTGGGTTAAATTTTTGGGGTATAATGATGCATGTAGAGTTGCTGCCCGGAATCATGTTTAAGAGCATAGAGTTTGCTTTGAATTTGAGTTTTCATGTTTCAATTTTTGATCCTTGTTTTCTCTATGATCGGAAAAGCATGTTTACCGTTGTGTATACTTGAGTTCAAATGTGATTGGAACAATGTATGTAGTGCTGAATTTTAACATGTACATTGAATACCAGCCTATTTTCTTGTTTCTTATTTGTAAATTCATCCATCCATGTACATAGTCCATTTTATCTCATTTCGATTTTATCCCACTATGCTACTAACATGTTTGTTATTTGTGAAGGCATTCAAGAGTAATTCAAACATCATTCCATCATGGAATATATATATATATATATATTTTTCTCCATTTACATTTTTTATTATAATTATTCTACTACTTCAATATAATATTTAGTTATGTATTTTTAGTATTGTAAATACAATTATATAGTATTTTTATTTTATATTTAATATTGTAAATACAATTATACTACTTTTATTCATATATTTTATTTGGTTTATTTTATAAATTCAATTACATTGTAATTATTATTCTTGTGTTGCAATTTTGAATTTGGAATTTAATTCAACCTTCGAATGAATTTGGATGCAAATATATCTATTCTTCGTATAGTTTTTGTTTGTATCTTGAATGATGTAGGAACCTTCATTTGGTATTCATCCGATGCATCAAGCTTTGTCCGATCTTGAAGACTACTCGAAGCTCAATTCTTGCACAATATAAAAGTTATTTATTTATTCAAATTAATTCGATTTGGTTGTATATATCCTTGTTCATGAACATGTACCCTCATTCCTTGTGTGTTCTAATTACCGTTTAATTATGCGTTTATCATATTAGAACACATAGCCTCCTCTTGGGCTCCTCATCAAGAAGCAGGTAAACATACACAATGCACACCTGCACACATTCATAGTTGGTCTGGGCTTTTCTACGACAACTATTCGATCGATTGTTCCAATCGGTCGTTTAGAATACTAGTGTCACGCTAGTCTCACTTTTAGGACCATACATAAAGCCACCTTGTATGGGCTCGCTTGTTTTCCTAAAACACTTTCAAGTCAAAACAATTAATTGAACTTGTTCTTTTGAAAATCAATTTTTCTACAAAACAAAAAAAACAAAAACATAGTGATATGGTATTTAATTAAATTGTTAGAGGTTCGCCCGACGATTTAATTAAAATGTAAAGTATTTGGGCCATTAGAGGGTAACCCAATGACTTAAATGCTTTATTCCATAACACTTAATAAAAGTGAACTTTGTTTCACCTCACTTCTTTTCATAACAAAGATTTTGGATGAGAGATGATCGGTTGACCTCAATCACCAATCTCGAGTATCGAATCGTTAGAGGATATCCCAATGTTTTGATACTTGTCATCCACAACCAAACTCCTAAAACACTTTCAAATTAAATTAATTAATTGAATTTGTTTTCTAAATCATTTTTTCTACAAAAACAAAAAAAAACATAGTGGTATGGTATTTAATTAAATTGTTAGAGGTTCGACGATTTAATTAAAATGTAAAGTATTTGGGCCATTAGAGGGTAACCCAATGACTTAAATATTTTATTCCATAACACTTAATAAAAGTGAACTTTGTTTCACCTCACTCTTTTCGTAATAAAGATTTTAGATGAGAGATGATCGGTTGACCTCAATCACCAATCTCGAGTATTGAATCGTTAGAGGATAGCCCAACGTTTTGGTACTTGTCATCTACAATTAAAATCAATTCAACCCATTCAAATTCCTTTTCGCTCATACGGGTCATCAAAAACATTTCCACTAAAATCAATACAACCAATTCAAACATTTTCAACCGAACTACGGAGTTTTGACTTTCCCATTGCGAGGGAATGAGGCGCGGTTTCAAACCGTGTCAAACTCAAAATAATAATAAACAAACCCCGTTCCATTCTTTTCTTATTTCTTGATCACTAATTAGAAGATAGCATTTTTACTTTAAACACACAAGCATGCACGAACTAAATGGGTCCCATCGAGTACGATGGACGTAAGGGGTGCTAATACCTTCCCCTTGCGTAACCGACTCCCGAATCCATCCTTTTTGGTCTTGTAGACCGCCTTATCCGATTTTTGTGGGTTTTATCTATATTTCCCCGTTCTTTTTTAGAACAAATAAAATTAGGTGGCGATTTCATTGTTTTTTGAAAATTCATTTAAATGATTTTTGAAAATCGAGTTGCTTCAGTTGGCGACTTCACTGGGGACATTTTTAAAACTTATTTTGACTAAGCGAGTCAACCCTAGTTTAGTTCTTCGCATGTTTGTGTGTTTGTTTATCGTTTTTTTTCTTTATGCTTATCTATTGTTTATTTGCTTATTTTTCTCTATGCTTTATATATTAATTTGTTGATATATTATTGTGATGGGAATTCATGGGCATTGATACATAGATAAGCCCACTACCCAGGCTTCTAGGTCACCTTTTTAGGAATAGAGGGGTTGCGTAGCCTAGGTCCACCTGACTCCATTGTCTTGTTGGCCTGAAGCAAAGACTCCGACTTAGAGTTGGTTGTTTTAAGGAGGTTGTTGGCCCGCGATAGCGCAGGACATCAATCTTTGGACAAATGACCTATAACTCTAAGTTTGTTCATGTTGTCCTAACCGAGACCAAACGCTCAAATGTTGGATTTCGAGCATCCTATTAAGAGTCGTTTCTTGGGGTATACTTTTACAAATACTATCGCCACGTAGGCCTCTCGCGCGATGATAATATTTGTTAAAAGGGGATCTGAGACTTCAAGAAACATTTAGCAAAAAACATTAGAACCACCTTGTTCGGGGTTATTGGGTAGAAGCCTAGAGCTATCCTATCGTAGGAGCCCACCTAAATACGTTGTTATGATTATCAATATCCTTCTTATTTCACGTCTTCGTGAACCTGTTATTATCATCATGTTGCATTCCATTTGCATCAATAAAAAGGAGTTTATTTCTCTCATATCATTCATGCATCATCATGCATTTCATTCATTTCAATCAAAGGACTCATTTCAACTTGGCTTCTTATCCAGAATCTCAAGACTGCAATACTGATTTCCTGATATCGTCGTCATCATGGATCAACTTCAGGCAAGTGTGGCTGCGATGAAAACTCATATAGATGCCCAGATGGATCAATTCATGGAGGTTATCCAGAAGATTGCCCTTGGACAAGAAGAGCTAAAGCAAATTGTCCAGAGATCCGAGGTGGTTACTACTGATCATGTTAATCGACCAGGTGTTGGTCTTAACCACATGGAGGTCCTTTCAGGTCAAAATGTCAGAAACACCGTTCAAATGCTTGCCAATGGAACTCCTCGCTGTGATGACATCTTTGAGTCTTCGTTTGACACCTTCAGGTTTTCGATTGAAGAGACTGAATCTGAGAAAAAGCTTCACCTCCTTGAGAAAAGGATGAAAGCTATTGAGGGTCGTGATTCCCTTGGTTTAGACGCTTCTAGTTTGTGCTTGGTGCCTGCTATCAAAATTCCTGCAAAGTTCAAAGTCCCCACTTTTGAGAAGTATAAGGGCACCTCTTGTCTGATTACTCACGTCAAAGCCTATTGCAATAAGATGGCTCCCTATGCGGAAAATGACAAGCTCCTCATGCACGTTTTTCAAGATAGCCTTAGTGGAGCATCTCTCGAATGGTACACTCAGCTTGAACGAACTCACATCCAAACTTGGAAGGATTTAGCTGAAGCTTTTGTCAGTCAATACGACTATAATAGGGACATGGCTCCCACCAGAATTCAACTCCAAGGTTTAACTCAAAATACTGAAGAATCTTTCAAAGAGTATGCGCAGAGATGGAGAGAATTAGCTGCTAGAGTTCAACCTCCTCTTTTGGAAAGAGAACTCATTGAGATGTTCTCCAATACCTTGCAAGGTCCCTATCTGATTGCTGGATGTACTTCGTTTCACACCTAGTTGTTGTAGGCGAAAAGAATTGAGCGTGGTCTCAAGATGGGTAACATTCATGATGTTTCTATTGCTTCTGAATTCCCAGAACAAATTGATGAAGAGGCAAGTACAATTTCCGAGGACGAGGAAGAAGCTCATGCTTACCCTCCATTTCAGATTCCTAATAAAGTGACAAAAGCTAATTCTAATCAGTGTGCTCCACAAACTTGTGCTGCAACTATCTGTCAAACACCAGGACCGTATGTTCCCCAGCAGCAAAATGCTCCTCAGCAACAAACTTATCGACAACATCGTCAACAGCAAGGTGGGAAGAATCTGATAAGGCCAAGAAAAGTGCATGAGCCAATCCCTATGCCTCATCGTGAGTTGCTCCTCACCTACTCCAACATTCTTTGGTGGAGTTAAAGGAGCTCGGGACACCTCCTTTTCCGTATCCTTTGGGATATGATCCTGATGCTTACTGTGAGTTCCATTATATAGCACCTGGCCATACAATTGAAGGATGTAATCTTTTCAAAGGAACAATTCAAAAACTCATTGACTCCAAAGCAATCACGTTCACTCTAGAGGGCCTACGCATCAATTGAAATCTCCCTTGACTCAGTGGACGCCACAACTACAGAGCGCATCTTCTGAAGCAAGAAATCCATACGGAGACTAGTCTCCTCAACATGGAGATTCCTGGTTTCATCTTGCATGCTCATTTGTAATATTTTTGTTTGTTCAGTACTTTCTTGTATGCAAAACTTGCTCATTTCTGAATACTAATCATAATGCATTGAATATGTTTGTCTTTAATTGATCCATTCGTATTCACTCTTAAATGTTTCTATATGCTTTTGATATTCAACTCTTATTAATAAAGCAACGCCTCTGTAGGGAGGATGACGAACAATTTACCAATAATCTTAAACATTATGCTTTCGAGTAAAAACCCTACTAATGATGTACAGGCCTTGTTTCAAATTCCCAAACACCGGAGATATAAGGGAGTGAAACCCTCGCTAACCCATTTTGAGCCTCGAAGTAGGAGTTTCTTTTCTGTTCAGAAAAAAACCCTCATTTTTTTAAAAAAACCGGGGCAAGGTAGTGTTCAGTTAATCTGATCGAGCGTTCAAAACTCATCCAGAGTGCCCATCCAAGGATACAACAATGGTTATCCTTCCAAAGGTCGAGGAAAGTCAAAACCACAATGGTCAACCTTCGTCTATCATCAGTGTGCATCGAAAGAGAATGATACCATAATGGTTATCTTTCGCACACCAGGAAATCAACAGATGATGATACCACAATCATTATCTCTCATCCACTAAGGATTCAAGCAGTCACAATCACCTCCAATCAAATAAACATGCAAGATCACACGACTTGTTCAAAAGAAAAGTGATATAAAAAGTGACAAAAAGCCCGCTAAGTCGAAACTTCATAATAAGTCGCTTAGGCAAAAATGGCAAAAGAAAAAAAGAGGATTACAAAACAAAATAAAATCCTCATCAAAAGAACAAAGGCGTGTGATCAAACACCAAAAGCAAAAGGTGAGTGACTGTCGTGTCCAAGAAACCTCAGTGTTTCCTCAACCATCATAAACTTCTCGCAAGAGATGAATGCTCGCATCAAGTTATCTGAACTTAGGAATGGAGAACATCACGGAGAATGGGAGGGCACCAAATATTTTGAGCCTAAAAACTTTTTTCTTGAACCAGACCACGTTACAACCCTTGAAAGTCCTAATTGAAGCATGGGTTAATTCGAAAGCAAATCTGTTACAAGAATACGGTAACCTGACTCCTAGGAGGTTTGCTAAACATTTGAGTTGGTATCATCCAATCTTTTACAAAAAAATTCAATGTTTCGATATCTTTTCAATGAAAGTTACTTTAACTTCGAGACAAACATGAACTTTCCATTAGAATTATCATTCGTGGAATAAAACATTCTTTGCATATAGATAAGTGCTTAAACATTAAGTAAGCTTGCATAATGAGCATCAGGTGAAAGCTTGAATATCCCGAAAGACATATTGCTTCAAGTATTTGATTGAGCACAAGGCAACGCGAGTTGAGAAGTAAGGTTGTGAAGTAGCCTACATTCAAGATGTGAAAACCACCCTGAGCAGGCGATGTCTTCTAATTTCAGTCAATCTGGGGCATTTATGTCGAGATTCGGAAAATCTCTCAAAGAGGTGAGCAATCAGGGGCATCCATCCGATCAAGGTTGAAACCTTCTTCACCTTCGGTTGGCCAGGGGCAATGTTTCCAAGCTTATAACACTAGGGCATGTTATCTTGATGGTACGGATCTCAGGAAGCCTTCTCGAGGCTATTTTTTTTCAAAGTCCCTACAGAGTGGGGCAAAGCATTATGCAGAGGCATTCCTCCACCTCATAATTAATCAGGTCAAGTCCAGGCGCAAGCTAAACAACCGTTGAGTTTGAATGGCATGTCAGGAAGTCAGGATCATCATCCTCAGCTCATCAGAGATCTAAGTCTGTGTTGGATTTTCTCCATCATAAATTAAGGATCATTGTCTCCAACTCAAGTTAGGATTGTCATCCTCATCAGAGATCAGGGTTTAATTCTTGGTTATTGGCTTCCTTCAACGAAAGTCAGAAGGCGGGATTCTATCCTTTGAGTTCCAACAGATTGTCTTTGCTTCGACACATTGCATATAGTAATCACCATTGCAGTGTTTCGCGTTTTGCAGATTTTGCTATCCAAAGATTTTAGGATAAAAGAGCGTGATACACCTGAGCTTCGGTCAACTGACAAAGCTTCTTTCTTTCCAACAAGAGTTATCTATGGGATATGTGTGTCCTTGGTTGTTATCATTCTTTCCACGACACGGAAGATCGCAAAGAACGGTCTACACCAGCAAGAGCATTTTCAAAGGCTCACTTATGCCAGAAGATGTTGTCGACCCCCCTAATGCAAGGGCTCGTAATCCCGAGTTATCGAAGTCAGGAACTCTACGCAACATGATTGTCATCCCAAATGAATGTCAATCTCTAAGAGTTACTTCCCCAGTGGTGTTGATCATTGAAAGAGGATACTTCTACTCTGCAATCCCCTTGTCAAAGACCAGACTATAATCTTTTTTGATAAAAACCAGATGATTTATATTCAATTCATGGATGGTTGATGTTTCCTCGGCAGCTCACAATTGCCCTTAGTTCCGGACGAAATGTTAAAACATGCATCATTGCATTGCATTGCATTCTCAAAAATGCGTAGCATTTCCATTGATATGGAGCATTACGCTTAAAAATAATAATCTAAAACATGCATCATTGCATTGCATATCATCCTCAAAAAAATGCGTAGCATTTCCATTGATATGGAGCATTACGCTAAAAATTAATAATCTCAAACATGCATCTAAGCATAAGCCAGATTAAAGTCTTTATCGAGTACCTTTTGCGTCTCCGAAGAGAAAGTCTATCCATTAAAAATATCCCCAAGTGGTGTTCCCCACAGAATTCCCTCAAGATATTCTTCTTGTTGTTGCTATATGCACTTTTGACCCTGTGTCGGTCTCTTACATCATTCAAATTCAATTCATTTACCAAGCGTCTTGCTTTTTTTGCAATTTTCTATTTTGGTATTCTTACCCGTGTTTGCCTCTGTCGTTAGAGTGTGAGCAAGAGTCGATGTCTAACCTTTCTTGCTTCTCGGTTATTTTAGTATCCATACTTGGTGTGTGGTAATTCATATAATTGCCACTCTTGAAGAAATACACCCCGCCTTTGGCCTGAAGGATATTGTATTTCTTGCATATTCGCAAACTTTTAAAGTCCAACATAGCCTAGCAATCCTCGCTAGAGTCTCTTTTGGTTGGCCTCTTTCCCCGTGAATTCGTCTTCGATCGACGTTTTTACCATTCCATATATTTTCTCCCCAGTGAGTCTGCTCCAGTCGGTCTCCCTCTTGTGTGTGTCTAATATCTTTACCTGACATATACTCCTATCTGTTCTCATTTTTGATCTGCGATGCAACTTATTGAAGTATGCTCGTTCCAAAGATCTATGAGTTCTTACCTTCGATCTGAGCAACTTATTGAAGTATGCTTTCCAAAGGTCATCGGTTTCGTTTTTATCTGCGATGCAACTTATTAAAGTATGCTCGTTCAAAGATCCGCCTGTTCTCATTTTTATCTGAAGCAACAATGAAGTATGCTCGTTCCAAAGATCTATGAGTTCTTACCTTTCTGATCTGCGAAGCAACTTATTGAAGTATGCTCGTTCCAAAGGTCTGTCTGGTTTCGTTTTTGATCTGCGAAGCAACTTATTGAAGTATGCTCGTTCCAAAGATCTGTCTGTTCTCATTTTTGATCTGCGAGCAACTTATTGAAGTATGCTCGTTCCAAAGATCTATGAGCTCTTACCTTCGATCTGCAAGCAACTTATTGAAGTATGCTCGTTCAAAGGTCATGCGGTTTCGTTTCGATCTGCGAAGCAACTTATTGAAGTATGCTCGTTCCAAAGATCTGCCTGTTCTCATTTTGATCTGCGAAGCAACTTATTGAAGTATGCTCGTTCCAAAGATCTATGAGTTCTTACCTTTCTGATCTGCGAAGCAACTTATTGAAGTATGCTCGTTCCAAAGGTCTGTCTGGTTTCGTTCCTGATCTGCGAAGCAACTTATTGAAGTATGCTCGTTCCAAAGATCTGTCTGGTTTCGTTTCTGATCTGCGAAGCAACTTATTGAAGTATGCTCGTTCTAAAGATGCTGTTCTCATTTTGATCTGCAAGCAACTTATTAAGTATGCTCGTTCAAAGGTCTATGAGTTCTTACCTTTCGATCTGCGAAGCAACTTATTAAAGTATGCTCGTTCCAAAGATCATGCTGTTTCGTTCGATCTGCGAAGCAACTTATTGAAGTATGCTCGTTCCAAAGATTTGCCTGTTCTCATTTTTGATCTGCGAAGCAACTTATTGAAGTATGCTCGTTCCAAAGGTCTATGAGTTCTTACCTTTCTGATCTGCGAAGCAACTTATTAAAGTATGCTCGTTCCAAAGGTCTGTCTGGTTTCGTTTCTGATCTGCGAAGCAACTTATTGAAGTATGCTCGTTCCAAAGATCTGCCTGTTCTCATTTTGATCTCGAAAGCAACTTATTGAAGTATGCTTCCAAAGATCTATGAGTTCTTACCTTTCGATCTGTGAAGCAACTTATTGAAGTATGCTCGTTCCAAAGGTCATCGGTTTCGTTTACGATCCGAAGCAACTTATTAAAGTATGCTCGTTGCAAAGATCGCATGTTCTCATTTTGATCTGCGAAGCAAATTATTGAAGTATGCTCGTTCCAAGATCTATGAGTTCTTACCTTTCGATCTGCGAGCAACTTATTGTATGCTCGCTCCAAGATCATCGGTTTCGTTTCGATCTGCGAAGCAACTTATTGAATATGCTTCCAAAGATCTGCTGTTCTCATTTTTGATCTGCAAGCAACTTATTGAAGTATGCTCGTTCCAAAGATCTATGAGCTCTTACCTTTCTGATCTGCGAAGCAACTTATTGAAGTATGCTCGTTCCAAAGGTCTGTCTGGTTTCGTTTCTGATCTGCGAAGCAACTTATTGAAGTATGCTCGTTCCAAAGATCTGCCTGTTCTCATTTTTGATCTGCGAAGCAACTTATTAAAGTATGCTCGTTCCAAAGATCTATGAGTTCTTACCTTTCTGATCTGCGAAGCAACTTAATGAAGTATGCTCGTTCCAAAGGTCTGTCTGGTTTCGTTTCCAATCTGCGAAGCAACTTATTGAAGTATGCTCGTTCCAAAGGTCTGTCTGGTTTCATTTCTAATCTGCGAAGTCGCTTATTCAAGCGCATTCGTTTCTCGATGTACCGACACTGTTCACAAAAAAAAATCACAAAAAAATAGAAAATATAAAAAATTATAAAAAAAAAAGCATAAATATTTGTTCTTCGGAGCGCAAATTTTTGGGTTCTTTTAGTATTTAATCTTCTTCTACCTTGAAAGTTCAAAAGGCTCTCGCCAATTTCACTTTCAGGTTTAAGACGATTAAATAGGGGCAACTGTTGCACCCCAAAATTTGCCCTCCTATCTCGATTTTATCTGGCTTCACATTCATCTGCATACGCTTCCATTAGGTCATCGGCATTAAACAGTCATTCATTCACTGCATATGCATCATTTCGTCGTATTTAAATTGACCAAAAGTTAGTTTAAATCGACATTTGCATCGTTTTATAATTATAAAATATCTGATATTTCACTTCGTTCATTTTTATCTCCTTACCTGTTTATTGTGACGTTTTAAGTTGATTATATGTCGATGATATCAATATTTCGGTTTTATAAACAGACTGTTAAAGGCGATTCGATACTGTACGAAAATTAGTGGGAAAAATATTTCAAACTTTTGCCTCTAACTCACTGCTTTATGAATCTACGTGTCGCGTAGATCATGAAAATGTGCTCTCTCTAATTTTTCAATACATTTCGAAGTTTTGTTTTTAACCGTAAGTGTTTTAAAAGTCGGGTATATTTTATCATCATTTTATTTTGATTTTAATCATTTTAATAATTTTTCTTTAATGTTTGATACTCGTAATTTATTTTAATATGCTCATTTTATTTTTCGGATAATTTATTGTCTGAATTTTTACCATTTTTAACAATTTTAGGTGTCCAATTTTTATCTAAAAAAAATCAAACAAAATATTATTAGGCTTGCTAATTTTTACCCAACCTAATTTTATGGCCCATTTAAGCATGAAGGGTATTTTAGGCATTATCAAAAATTGCTAAACCCTAATCTATTGGATATATATATGTGTTATAATTTACTGTTCATGGGAGCCAAAAATGAGGAACAATGGAAAACAGGATAGAGGCGGATCAAAATTGAAAGCGGCTGAGGCAGAAAAACAAAAACAAGTTTTATAATTGATCTTCACCTCCACTGCTAGTTTTGAAACCACTATCTTCACTTCCGTCACCATCCCTGTTCTCACAAAACCCCTTCAACCCGCCGTAACTACCCTTCTCCACACTGCCATCACCTTCATCTTGTCGGAACAAACCCCCAATCTCCGACGCTTCTTCCACCATCCTCACCGAAATCAACACCACTGCCACAGCCTCACACTCTCTCCACCGTTCATCATCCCTCATCAGCCCAACATAAATCCCTTCATCTTCGTCAAACCACCCCATTCATCGCCGCTAAACTCCCTCCGCGATCTCCATCTTTAACCCCCTTCGACAGCCCACTCTCCATCGCTGTTTCTCCATCAACACCCAGCACAGCCATACCCCTTCAATCCGTCGCCTTCATCAACCTCACCGCCCTTCTTCTTCAACCCTCTCCATCGGAAAACACATCCTCCTTCAGATTCTCCGCAAATCTCCTCACATAAACATTTTCACATTGCTACCAAACTCACGCCTCTCTCCATCGGATACTCTCTCTGATTCACTTCCGTTCACGACTTCCTTCCGCCTCCGGAGCTCTATCATGACCTCCCTATTTCCAGTTCTTACTGTAGCAACCTCTGTCTGCAGCTTCAACTTGTAGTTTGGTCTGCATCATCCAACAATTATCTACCGCCAAGCTCATCCACTTTAGGTAAGTTTTAATGTCTATGCTAGAACTTTGCTTTTCTATTTGTGTTTGTGTTTAGTTTTGATCATGGAAATTGGAGCTGTGATGCTGAAAATGTGATATATTCTTGATTTGAGTTGTTATGCTGCGTGACAGATTCAAGTTTTGTGATGTTAAAAAATTTATGTTAAATCTGTTTGAACTTTGGACAAGTTTTGTCGAATTATAGTGTCTCATTTTCTTTTATGTATGTCTAAAGTCGTCATCATGTGCGGTTGAATTCAATTGAAATTGACATTACGTTAGTATGTTTTGTTTTGCTTCCGATTGAAATGTGATAATCCATGTGCATATTATGTTTCCTTTTCGTTGCGATTTGAAGTTTGAATTCAATTTGGATTTGAAAGCATGGGCGATACATTTGAAGTATTCGATTCGATTTGTGACAATTGCATAGCATCACCTTGTGGATCTTTATTGTGAATAATAGATTGAGGATTCCATGATTAGTTTCGATGAGGGTTCCACATTGACACGCTTATTCGTGTAGGATGTGAACGAGAAACTATCGGTGCCAACACCATGTTATTGTGTTATTCTCATTTTAATTTTGATTGAAATTTGTGATTTATTGATATTTGAAGGTTATATGGTTTCGATGAAGGTAAGTTTGTTTCGCGATTGTTCGTAGAACTCGCCGAAACCGTTGAGAAATTGCGTATTATGTTACTTTCCTCTTTTAGTTTCAATTGAATTTGAGACAAGGATTCCATATTGTTTTCGATGATGGTTCAAATATCTATGTCGCGTTTATTCGCGTAAGATGTGACCAAGAAACCATTTGAACAGCCATGCTAATTTGTTTTGCTTGAACTTTGGACGAGGATTCTATTTTAGTTTCGATGAAGGTGGCGATAACGACGCATTTATTCGCATCTAATCGAAGTCGTTGTTTGCAACATATTGTTTCTTTTGTTTGAATTTAAGCGAGAAAATAGTTTTATCTCAAGAAAAATCAATTGATTTATGGCTGCCCCGGGTTTAATGGTATAGCTTGATTCGGAATCCATCTTTGCCAATGGTTTGTATAAGACATTTTGATTTATAGAAGCATTTTTGCAATACTAAATCGGAATGTTGGTGTATGAAGGTTACTTCTTTGTCTTTTTGTTTGTATTTATGCACATTTTGGTTGAAGTTCGGAGAATTTTTATACACGTATAGCTGCTGCCCGGATTTAATGTCGTTGATTTTTGATGGTTTTAAATTTATTCTTCTATGTTTCGAGTTTGTTTAGAACAATAACAATACATGCTATGCTAATTTTTCGGTTTGTATCATCATTGAGTTGTGATATTTGTTTTGAATCGATTCTTGAAGATTAACTCGGCTATTTCCTTTTGTGCTAAACATGTTTGGGTTAAATTTTTGGGGTATAATGATGCATGTAGAGTTGCTGCCCGGAATCATGTTTAAGAGCATAGAGTTTGCTTTGAATTTGAGTTTTCATGTTTCAATTTTTGATCCTTGTTTTCTCTATGATCGGAAAAGCATGTTTACCGTTGTGTATACTTGAGTTCAAATGTGATTGGAACAATGTATGTAGTGCTGAATTTTAACATGTACATTGAATACCAGCCTATTTTCTTGTTTCTTATTTGTAAATTCATCCATCCATGTACATAGTCCATTTTATCTCATTTCGATTTTATCCCACTATGCTACTAACATGTTTGTTATTTGTGAAGGCATTCAAGAGTAATTCAAACATCATTCCATCATGGAATATATATATATATATATATTTTTCTCCATTTACATTTTTTATTATAATTATTCTACTACTTCAATATAATATTTAGTTATGTATTTTTAGTATTGTAAATACAATTATATAGTATTTTTATTTTATATTTAATATTGTAAATACAATTATACTACTTTTATTCATATATTTTATTTGGTTTATTTTATAAATTCAATTACATTGTAATTATTATTCTTGTGTTGCAATTTTGAATTTGGAATTTAATTCAACCTTCGAATGAATTTGGATGCAAATATATCTATTCTTCGTATAGTTTTTGTTTGTATCTTGAATGATGTAGGAACCTTCATTTGGTATTCATCCGATGCATCAAGCTTTGTCCGATCTTGAAGACTACTCGAAGCTCAATTCTTGCACAATATAAAAGCTATTTATTTATTCAAATTAATTCGATTTGGTTGTATGTATCCTTGTTCATGAACATGTACCCTCATTCCTTGTGTGTTCTAATTACCGTTTAATTATGCGTTTATCATATTAGAACACATAGCCTCCTCTTGGGCTCCTCATCAAGAAGCGGTAAACATACACAATGCACACCGCACATTCATAGTTTGGTCCGGGCTTTTCTACAATGACTATTCGATCGATTGTTCCAATCGGTCGTTTAGAATACTAGTGTCACGCTAGTCTCACTTTTAGGACCATACATAAAGCCACCTTGTATGGGCTCGCTTGTTTCCTAAAACACTTTCAAGTCAAAACAATTAATTGAACTTGTTCTTTTGAAAATCAATTTTCTACAAAACAAAAAAACAAAACATAGTGATATGGTATTTAATTAAATTGTTAGAGGTTCGCCGCGATTTAATTAAAATGTAAAGTATTTGGGCCATTAGAGGGTAACCCAATGACTTAAATGCTTTATTCCATAACACTTAATAAAAGTGAACTTTGTTTCACCTCACTTCTTTTCATAACAAAGATTTTGGATGAGAGATGATCGGTTGACCTCAATCACCAATCTCGAGTATCGAATCGTTAGAGGATATCCCAATGTTTTGATACTTGTCATCCACAACCAAACTCCTAAAACACTTTCAAATTAAATTAATTAATTGAATTTGTTTTCTAAATCATTTTTTCTACAAAAACAAAAAAAAACATAGTGGTATGGTATTTAATTAAATTGTTAGAGGTTCGCCCGACGATTTAATTAAAATGTAAAGTATTTGGGCCATTAGAGGGTAACCCAATGACTTAAATATTTTATTCCATAACACTTAATAAAAGTGAACTTTGTTTCACCTCACTCTTTTCGTAATAAAGATTTTAGATGAGAGATGATCGGTTGACCTCAATCACCAATCTCGAGTATTGAATCGTTAGAGGATAGCCCAACGTTTTGGTACTTGTCATCTACAATTAAAATCAATTCAACCCATTCAAATTCCTTTTCCGCTCATACGCGGTCATCAAAAACATTTCCACTAAAATCAATACAACCAATTCAAACATTTTCAACCAGAACTACGGAGTTTTGACTTTCCCATTGCACGAGGGAATACGTAGGCACGCGGTTTCGAAACCGTGTCAAACTCAAAATAATAATAAACAAACCCCGTTCCATTCTTTTCTTGTTTCTTGATCACTAATTAGAAGATAGCATTTTTACTTTAAACACACAAGCATGCACGAACTAAATGGGTCCCATCGAGTACGATGGACGTAAGGGGTGCTAATACCTTCCCCTGCGTAGACTCCGAATCCATCCTTTTTGGTCTTGTAGACCGCCTTATCCGATTTTTGTGGGTTTTATCTATATTTCCCCGTTCTTTTTTAGAACAAATAAAATTAGGTGGCGATTTCATTGTTTTGAAAATTCATTTAAATGATTTTTGAAAATCGAGTTGCTTCACTGGCTTTTGTAGAAAACCTCTAGCCACCAGCCTTGCTTTGTACTTAGCAATTTCTCCATTTGGCCTTTGTTTCACCTTGTATATCCATTTTACATCGATTGGCTTCTTATTCGTTCTTTCGACAAGCTCCCAAGTCTTGTTCTTCTCAATGGCTCTGAGTTCTTCTTTCATGGCTTCGCACCAATTTGAATTACCCATTGCTTCATTCAAATCGATTGGTTCTGCTTCAGCCATCATCATGGCTTCTTCAACTAAATCACCATCATCATCAATCACTTGATCTGGAAATCTTTCATACCCAGCTAGCCTTGTTGATTTAGTTCTTGTTCTCGTCGACCTTCTTTCACTTTGTTCAGGTGGTTCTTCATTTCGACTAGTTGAAGTGTTGCCTTGTTCACTTCGACTATTTGAGGGATCATCTCGTGGATCTTCTTCGAACATAGTTATGACAGTGTCTGATTCCTGTGTTGAACTTCGACTCTAATCCCAAACTTTGCTTTCATCGACACAAACATCTCTGCTAATTACTAGTTTATCTTTGATTGGCGAATATAGCTTGTACGCACCAGTCGAATGATAGCCTATGAGAACCATAGCTTCACTTCGATCATCCAGTTTTCTTCTCAATTGTTCAGGTACATGCCTGAAGCAGATTGATCCAAAAACTCTAAAATGACTCACACTTGGCTTCGATCCTGTCCAAGCCTCATAAGGTGTTTTTCCAACTATCCTCTTTGTTGAACACCTGTTTAGAATGTATACTACTGTCGAAGCTTCTTCAGCCCAAAATCTCTTAGACATATCTTTAGCTTTCAACATACTTCTTGTCATGTTCAATATACTTCTATTTTTCCTTTCAGCTATGCCATTGTGTTGAGGTGTATAAGGTGCAATAACCTCATGCTCTATACCTTCCCCATTACAGAATTTGGAAAATTCAACAGACGTGTATTCACCACCACCATCAGTTCTTAACTTCTTTAATTTGCAGCCACTTTGCCTTTCAATGTGAAATTTAAACTTCTTGAACTGTGTGAATACCTCACTTTTCCTTTCAATGATGTAAATCCATATATGTCTGGTGAATTCATCAACAAACGTAAGGAAATACCTGTTGCCTCCATTTGACTTCACTTTAAATGGTCCACACACATCAGAGTAAACTAGCTCCAACTTGCACTTGGGTTTCATGGGAAAGTCATGTTTGAATGCCTTCCTTTCCTGCTTAGCTTTACAACATTCCTCACATACTTGCTTTGGTTCCTTCACATAAGGAAAACCAACCACCATCTTCTTCTGATTGAGCATGCATAAACTTCTGAAGTTTAGATGTCCATACCTGTGGTGCCATAGCCAGTTCTTGTCTTCTTCTATCGTCAAAGAAAGACACTTGTGATCTGATGTGTTGAGTTCAACTTTGAATGTCTTGTTTTCTGCCAATGGTGCTTTCATGATTAGCCTCCCATCAGCCCTATAGACTTTCATCCCATTCCTTTCAAGCTTCATCTGGAATCCTTTTGCAAGTAATTGACCTACACTTATCAAGTTACTTGTCATAGAGGATACATACAATACCTCAGTGCTAATAGCTTTTCCGCCATCCTTTCTAACAATCGAAATATCTCTTTTGCCTCCAAAATTGATGTGTCTTCCATCAGCAAACTTTATCATCCTTTTTACTGACTCATCTAACTTGGTCAACCAATTTTTGTTGTCAGTCATATGATTGCTACATCCTGAATTCAGATGCCACATGTTGGTTTTCTCAGAGTTCGACTGAGATTTTACCATCATCATCACATCATCTGAATCACTATCTCCTGCATGTGCATATTGAGCTTCATCACTTTCTTTCGTCCTTTTTACTTTCCTCCTTCGACAGTCTCGAGCGTAGTGACCAAAGTCTTGACAATTGTAGCATTGCTTATCTTTCTTGTCAACTTTATTTCCAGAATACTTGTTGCCCACACCATTTCTCGAATCAACATTCTTGCTTGACTTCTCATCATCTGCAAGATGCTTTCGAAACTTCGATTTTTCAACTTTCTTGTTGAATCTTGATTGCAATGCTTGTTCAACCACCTTCTCTCTTTCTGAGTTTCTTTGCTTCAATCTCATCTCATGAGCCTCCAATGAAGCTTGAAGTTCTTCTAACTTCATCTCAGATAGAGTCTTTGCCTCTTCAATTGTCACAACAATATAGTCAAAATTTGCTGTTAAAGATCTCAATACCTTTTCTATTTTCTGCAGATCTGTGATGGTTTCTCCACATGCCTTCATTTGATTCGTCAGCATCACTATCTTTGAGAAGTATACAGAAATCGATTCATTATCCTTCATGTGCATCATCTCGTTTTGCTTCCTCAGCATCTGCAACTTCACCTTCTTCAATTTTTCTCCTCTGCCATACAAGTTCTTTAACTTGTCCCAAGCTTATTTTGCTGACTCTTCTTCGATTATCTTCTCAAATACATTAGAATCTACACACTGGTGAATCAAGAACAATGCTTTACAATCTTTCTTCCTCTGATCTTTGTGCGCAACTTTCTAGGCTTCCGTCGCATTTGCTTCCAGCTCCAATACACCATCATTCAAGATTTCAACAACATCTTGAAATCTGAAAATGACCTTCATCTGTGCAACCCATCGTTGATAGTTTTCTCCTTTGAAAACTGGTAGATTTGCTGGAATATGTGTCGACGTTGTTGTTCCGTTTGCCATTAGATTCTCTCTGAATCGCAACCGAGCTCCTTGATACCAATTTGTTGGAACAGAAGATGAAAAATAGATTTGTGAAGAAGAAGAAGAAGTTTAAGGGAATTGAGAAGAAGATGAATGTGAAACTGAAATTGAAAGTATATTGTGAATATATTGTTCTAACTTGTTTACAAAGAAATGCTCCTTATATAGACACATTTCTTAGGCCCAATAGTGTAAACTAGACTAAGGCCCAAAACATACAAAGCCCAAGGAATTCGACTCTAGCATACTTTAGTACTTGATTCGATTAGCACACACAGCACTACAACTCTTTCAACACACTAGTTCAACATCTTAATTCGAATCTTGAATTATACATATTCTAACACCTATGTTCCAAATTTTGTGAAACCAGAGATCATTTGTTCTTCAATTGCCAATTTGCTTACAATCTTTGGAAAGATCTTTCTTCGCTCCTCTCGCAGAATTTTCAGTCTGTGCAAGACTTTTGGGTCGCTATCAACAATCCTCTGTCTGATCAAGGTAGACTTGTAGTCTTGGTAGCCATTATCAATGCCATCAACACGATTTGGAAGGCTATGAACAACACCAAATTTGAGGATAGAAAGTCCAATTGGAAAATTGCTCTAAATCATGTCAAGGTTCATGTTGCCTTCTCTGGAAATTCAACCCTTAAATCTGCTTCTAACTCTATGATTGATTTCCAACTCATGAAGTATTTTAATGTCAAGCTTCGACCTCTTAAGGCTTTTTTTGTTAAGGAATTTTTGTGGCACCCTCCTTTTACGGATTGGGTAAAGTGCAACACAGATGGTTCATCAACAGATTCCATAGCGGCTTGCGGAGGAATCTTTAGAGACCACAATAGCAATCATTTTGGCAACTTTTCCAAAATTTTAGGGCCCGGGAATGCTGTTAAGGCTGAACTTTTTGGAGCCTTTTTGGCTATTGAGATTGCTAAACAAAAAAATTGGTCCAATCTTATTCTTGAATCATATTAGAAGCGGGTGATTATGGCGTTATCCAAACCGCATATTGTTCCATAGTCTATCAGAACCAGATGAAAAAATGTCGTTCATCATTCTAGATCTATTAATTTTTTGGTCACTCACATATTTAGAGATGACAATCATTGTGCTGATAAACTAGCTAACATAGTTTTACATGTAAATGATTTTTCTTTATGGAATGTGGTTCATAAAAATATCGTTATGGATTTTGCTAGAAATTTCATTGATTTACTTTGTTATAGAGTTATTCCCTAAGGATATTTTTTGGTTTGGTCCACCCCTTTTCTACTCTCTCTTTGTAACCTTTGTTTTTTTTAATGTATTTTTTGTGGTGGCCCAACCATCCTTCTAAAAAAACAATTACGTGGATTTGGCCGTAGGGTGGGAGATTCAACGTTGCCGGAGGATGGGTAAACAACACTTTTAATATAATTGATTGATATAGTAAAACAAATGAATGATTGTTGTTATTCAAATATTATTTGTTTTATTTATATTATCTAATTAACATAATTCACATTATTCTCAATTTAATAATTAATATGTTTTATTTATTTTAGAAGTGTATATATTAAGTGAAGATAAATGATACTGTGTATAAAATATTTTTACACCATTAACTAATAACAATCATGTCAACAATCAAATCACATACAATATAAATTTTAAATATAAATAATTTGACACTTTAAAATATTTTGATTGAATATCTATATAATATATTGACAATTCTATCATAAAACTCTTTAACTCATATTAATGTATGATTATAATATT
The DNA here is from genome assembly GCA_021764765.1 of Vicia sativa. Classification (NCBI taxonomy): domain Eukaryota; kingdom Viridiplantae; phylum Streptophyta; class Magnoliopsida; order Fabales; family Fabaceae; genus Vicia; species Vicia sativa. Next base: position 288,006,438 of record CM038794.1, read on the forward strand.
TAGGAGAAAGTAAATTTTCATTTTAACATTTATGTAATTTTTTAAATCTGCAACAATTAGGTAGGCTCTTGAATAAAGTATTTTGAAACTGACCAAATATGACATAGATGGCCGGCAGAGGATGACTATAGAAATTAGGTGGTTTAATTATATATTAGAAATAAAAATATACCTTATTTGGAATTAATCTTTCTATTTTAAATAAACAGTATTTAAATGAAAAAATTAAACAATACTAATTCTCTTTTCATTATTATATTAAAAATGGATGAATTGTTTTGATATGTTCATTCATAAGACTTAAAAGTACAGAAATTTCATAATAATGACGACGACACTCGACGCAGAACATGTGAATTCATATTTTTCAACTAAATAATTAATATTTATGTGAGTCTATCTTTATCGTTTAGATTGATTTGAATAATAATTGTTTCTCACACTTCATAACACGCACTAATTATTCTTTGACGACCATATAGATTCTCGACTGATTGAAAAGAGACGAAATTCTTCTAAAACCTTTTTATCACACAGGAACTGCTCCGCATATAAGTATAAAGGATTTAAACTCCAAGTATATCCAATTGTTCTTCGCAATACATGTCTAACAATAAAACTGGTTTGTTATTTCATAATTATACATAGAGAGTGTACCAATTGAGTTACTCGGTTTTCAAATTTAATTTCAATTCACTATTTTCTCTCACATATTTACTTGAGCGTTAGAGTGTTGACCTTGCAGGTTAGTCCCCTCCATCTTATTGGAAGTGGAAATTCATCATTTATGGTTTCAATATGAAACACTAACCAATTCCTTTATTAAAATGAGAGATTGAGACATTTCATTGGTATTCAAATCCTTTCTCATTCAAAATCCATTATTTCACTCTCGTACTTACTTGATAATTGAAGTGTTAACCTTGTAGATCAACTTCATCTCTATAACATTGACAACTCTCAACCACAATGGCAAATTATGCATTCATCCTCTCCGAACAAATTACTGTTCTAGAGTGCAACATGATCTTTTTTAAAGACACGTTGGTGATAATAAGATGAGATTAGCTAGGTTTTGTCAAGCTAGAACATGACTTACTAAAAGATTTAAAGTCTAAGCCTAATCTGTAGTTTGTCAAAAGCTTATCAAAAGCCTATTTTTAGGTTTGTGTATTACTTTTTCGAATGTGACTCAAATGTTAGTCTACTTAAAAGTTCATTTAATTTTAACATATGTGTTCTGGATTAGGTCTGCACTTAGTCTGCTGTCGGGCAAGGCCCAACCTAATTCTACTGCGAAAAAGGTCCACCATAGTGGGCCAAGTTGTTGTGACCGTTGGAGGCCATCCTCGCATGTTCCCGTCAATGATGTCTCCTCCATGTTCATGTTGGGGAACGTCTCCCATAAGTGTTTGTCAGAGACGTCTCCTCCCATGTGTATGTTGGGGAATGTCACATATACGTGCTCGTCGGGGACATGTCCTTCATGTGTCCGTTGGGCAATGTATTTACCACATGTTCTTCAGGAATGTCTCCACCACGCCATTAGAACGTAGCAAAGGTTCCTCCGAATACTACAAAATCATCCCACCCCTTCCCAAAAATATCGGGTCTTCACCCTTTAAGAATCATAGGGCAGTTGAACCAGGATTGAGGTCATGAACTGGTCGCGAAATATTCCCAACAAGCACTCCTATTTTTTAAACTACTGCGCAAGGAAGTAGCGTTCAAGTGGACATAAGAGTGTGAGTTGCCCCTCTTCCATCTCAAACATGAAATTTTGCAACCATAGTACTCTCGTGATTGGAAGACGGAGAGACTTTGTATCTTTACTTGGTCATCTCTATTGAATCCGTCAGCGCGATCCTCATCTGAGAAATTACCGACCGATAAAAAACAATATACTTCACGAGCAAAGACATGCAAGGGCCCGAAATCAAGTACCGACAGATCGAGAAGGTTGCATTGCCCTCATCAATGCGGTGATAAGATTAAGACATTACTTCCTCGCCCACACGGTCTTAGTGAGAATTGACCATCATGTGAGGCAACTTCTCGATCGTCCAGACACGCTCGATAGAATGTTAAAAGGGTCTCTAGAGCTATCAGAGTTTGACATCCAGTACGAAAACTGAAAGGCCATCAAAGCCCAAGTCCTGGCCGACTTCGTGGAAGAAATGACTGCATCCACCTCCCCAACGAGCGACGCCCACAAATGAATAATCTTTGTGGATAGGGCCTTCAGCTCGGCAGGAAGCGGAACGAGCATTACCTCCAGAATGAATAAGGTTTCATAATCGAGGTCTTTGTTGTTTTATCATTCCTAAATTCTAACAACTAGGCTGAATACGAAGCCTTCCTCACGGGATTGCGCTTGACCGAGGACATAGACACGCGAACAGTAAAAATCTTCGTAGATTCTCAGCTCGTCGCCTCTCAGGTAAGAGGAGATTACCAAGTCAATAATGAAAACCTCATCGAGGACTTAACTCTAGTGAGGGAAAAATGAAACAGTTCGCTTTTTCGCAAAAACGAGCACGCCCCTCGCGAGCTTAATACCCGAGTGAGTATCCTATTGAAGCTGGAACAAGGAAGAGGGGTAGAAACAAGTCAATCATCCATAAAATCCTCCATCGCCCGAGCATCGAAAAACCTTACCCAACGCTCGAAGTAAATGCGATAGGGGATCACGATTGTTGGATGACATTAGTGTACCACTACCTCAACACATGAGAGCTGCCTTGCGACCAAAAGGAGCCCACCGTCACTAAGTGAAGAGTGTAGCGGCAAAAACTGCGAGTATAAGCCATTGAATTGACTTAACTTAAAAAATAATAAAAGAGTCGCCACCACACTTTTATTTTATCCAAGTGACTAGGAAAAAGAGTGATCCGCTGTCGCGCGCGAATCAAAACGAGTAATTTTTGAAAACGTAGTATAGCGACAATGACTCGAATCGTCTCACAAGGATTCTTGATTATTACTAACTGAAGGTAAATTTAATTAGGGAGTTGGTTTGGTGTTCGATTAAGAAAAAGTATAAAATAAGCGCTTAAAATAAGTGATTATAAAATAAGTCAATCTACCGATTCAGTTCCTACTATCATCGATTATTATAATTTTAATACCCGAAGCGGATTGTCTATTCCTATTTGGATACAAACCCAGTGACAAGCGCGGTGAAGTTTGTGAGATGTACGATCCTATTGTCCGAATTAAGCAAACGGGATAAATTTTCATAGATTAAGCAAACATGATTGATCAGACACAACAACGAATTAAGCAAACGCGATGTGTCTAAGTTAGGATCATACAATCAACCAAATTGAATCAATATATTTCATGCAATCGAATTAAGCATACAATAACACAAAATATTATTGAAAGGAATTAAACTGAAATTAACATTATAATAATCTCAAGTGTTGGAACCTGAATACAGCAGATCGACTCTAAATGTTTAGTTCCTCATCATAATCGTCAAAAGCAAAAAAAAGTTTTTTTTTTTTTGAATAATGAAAGGTAATCCCAATTACTGTAGCGGCTGCTAGGTATAGCAAGGACAAGGATTCGGGTCATAACCCAACTGGGTCAAAAACACAACCCAGGCCCAAAACAAATGACCCAAAATTTAAATATAAAAAATGCTGCAACTTCAACGACTTTTTCAACCTTGCTACAGTCCGAATCAGCTTCTGGCCACAACTAGAGAGTTGTATATCTTTCTCTTAGCTTTCCAACGCATGGTCAAACGCCTCAATCCGATTCCTGTAGCTCAAGTTATAAATGTTTCTGCGAAAGCTCCAAATGCTGAAAATTAAATACGAAAATGAAATAAGTGCAAAAATAGAATAAAATAGAAAACAATATAAAATATAAAATAATCAAAGGAAAACAAGGCAATTCTTAGATACAAACATGGAAGAATGTGCATGAAAATGCAGATCAAATTCCCACACTTGAACTTTTGCACTCGAGCAAAATAAAGTAAAAAGAAACACAAAAGCATCATCGTTACTCGTTCTAGGCTACAAACTCCTCTTGATTAAGATTGCATCAATAGGTACTAATCTTACACACTAAGGATATCATAGAAACACTAATATTATCTCCTGAATATAGAACCCAATTCAAATCAAATTATTATGCTAAAGTCTAACTTACTCATCCTCCTTTTGCTCTATTTTCATTCAGCGCAATCACATTAAGCCGTTATCTCCACACACTCATAGCAAAGCGACCGGTTAGTGACTCGATCCTTTTGCATGGGGTTCGGTACTTACGTGGCATAACCCTTTGCTTACTCGATTAGTTGCGGATCGGACCGTAGTCCTCCCTACCAAGTTCGGACTGAAATTGAACCAACTAACAACGAGTCTTATTATCAACTCTCTTTTGTAGGCTCTACGACCGTTGGGTTAAGTGACCGGGTGAGGTCACCAAACTTAGAAGCGCATTCCTTTTCTTCCTCTTTTAAATTTTTTCTCCGAACACTTACTTATATTCATCGACTTCCTTGCGTAGAGTGTGTGTGAGATGGTGTATCTTGAAATAAACTACTCAAGAGTCACGAATGAGAATTCAAGGCTAAAACATAATAAGAATTCAAATCAATTTCCATATGCAGGAGACTTACAGTGTTAAGACGATACCGATCTTATGAACTTTTCCCAAGTCTCCACAACTAACCTCAGATTAATCTCTAACCCCAGAACTTTCAAACCAGATGCAATTTATTTTATAACTAAAAACAAAACAAAACAAGAAAACATGAAACAAAAGCAAATAAAACAAAGGATTCTCTCCCCCACACTTAAAACAAGCATTGTCCTCAATGAAAAGACATAACTACTAAATAGGAGTGAGAGAGAGAAAGGAAAGAGCACACCCGAGTAGTCAAGGAGGATAAGTAATCACATAAGCATCCTTTCTCAAAGAGAGATCTTCTACATTCTCTTCTTCCAAAGTGGAGCTCTCATCGAGTAGTTTTGGGTAATGTCCATTGAACTTGAGAATTTTATCACTGCCTTCGCCTTTTATTCCAGGATCAAAGAAGAATCTTCGATAAGTAAAAGTGTCGAATGGGTACGTGATCTTATTTTCAACAACATCGGAGATCAAAAGATTGAAGGGCTTCCTCACTACTTTTGTTTCATCTTCCCCTTCAATTGAGAACATATGCAAAATCATGGATGGGCTAATATTGGGAATGCCGGCCAAAGTCCATCCAATCTCCTTCTTATGCTTCTTCAAAACTTGCAAAAGCTTATTTTCTTGATAAAAATTAAGGTTAGAAGAAATTATAACCGGTAGCTTTTCATTCATCTCTAAATAAGCATATTTAAGATTTTCAGGAATTTGTTTCAGCTCTTGGGAAGGTGGTTGTTCGATGGATGGTTTGTTCCGGGCAGCCGGGGTGTCGAGAGTTTCATCTACATGAACAACTTCATTTGCAACCTCATACGCAATAAGAATATCAACTTGCAAGGCAGCCTCAATTTCGGCAAAGAGCAAATTTTAGTGTCGGACAAACATCACAAGAATAAACATCGTCAAAACCGGACAATGATGGAAAATCAGTGCAAATAAATCACTACAAGTATCATCAACAATTTCGAAATTAGACTCTATTTGAAAAAACTCTCTTCCAAGGGTTGTTGGTTTGATCCTTGAGCTTGTTGCATGACATTCACCAAAGTGGCAAGTTGTCCAACTGTGTTTGCAGTCGTAAAGTATAATCTATTTGTTGTTGATATTGGAGATTATCTGCAGCCATTTGTTTAACAATATCCTCTAGTGAAGGCTTGGGAGTGCATAGCTCACAACACGAATTCTTTAGATGCGTATGTGCATCCTCACCTGCAAAACCATTAAATCTAGGCAGCAAATGTATTAAACTAGGTTTCAATTCAAAAGGTGCATCACCTGTAGGATAGTCAATACATAAACCATTATAGTTCATATAAGGGGAAACTAATTGCCTCAAATTTCTTTGTTCAGCCATCTTATCAACAAACACATAAATACAAACTATGTCCCAAACATGCAGAATCAAATAGAAAGAAGAAAAACGATTAAAATAAATTCATAAAAATATAAAAACACCAAATTTAATCTAATGACGTAAAATAATAATTTTGAGAATTTTTTTGATTTTTTTCGACACTATAAAAACAGTAATAAATTGATTAAAAATAGAAAAAAGATGAATTTGGCGATTTGACGTCGGAGTCCCTTACTCTAAAGTAAGGGAGAATTGATCAAACGATTTTTCTACTTCCAGTAGGCAAAAATATTATACAATCAGACACAAATTTTCTAAAAACCTGTTTTTTTTCCCGACTCTAAACGCGAATTGGCCAAAACCGTGAGGAAACTAGGGCCTAAATGCGAGAACACTAATCCTAAGACTCTAAAATTAGTTAATAACAACAAGAATCCCCGGCAACGGTGTGACACCCCAAAAATAATTCAATAATTAAATGTTTATGATTTTAATTAATTATTTAATTGAGAACATAATTTATTTAATAAGTTGGATTATTAAGATTAATGATGGAATTAATTGGAGGAGAAAGTGATATTATTTTATTTATTTATGATTAAAAGGAAATAAGAGGAATAAAAGGAATGAAATAAGGAAACGAAGGAAAAATAGATTCATTTGGAGAAAACAAGGCTACGTAGAAGTGAGAAGAGAAGGAAAGAAGGAAAAGACCTAGGAGCGTCAGAATCTCGAAGAAACCACCAGGTAAGGGGTGATTTCGACTGATTAGGGCTTATTATAGGTTTTGATATTCATAATATAAGTTATAGCATGTAGGAATTTGAAATTTGAAATTTTAGGGTTCCATGAATGTGTCCCTAATGGTGTCAGTTTGAGTCTAATTGTGTCAGAATATGTATGGATATGATTAGAGTGTCAGTAGATGAACATAGAAGATGGAAATATGTTGTTTGATGTGTTAGATGATGCAAAAGGATGTAATTTGGTGTTTCCAATGATGGAAGTCGTATGGGTAAAAATGGGTTTGAGTAAAAATGGATGAATCTTTGTCAAAAATGCGAAAATCACTTTTTAGTGCGTAGGAACGGTTCTGCAGGTAGGAACCGGGTTCCACGTTGAAAAATTGGCAAAAACCTGAAAAATAAACTCAGGAACCGGTTCCTATATATGAAACGGTTCCCCATTCAAAATCAGTGGGGTAATTTCAACTTTCGGGAACGGTTCCGTTCGGTAGGAACCGGTTCCGTGCATTTTTCAATTTTCCAAAACTTCAAAAATTCATAACTTTCAAACCGTAAGTCCGTTTTGAGCGCCGTTTTGGACGTTATTTTCTAAATTTAATGCTCTACCTTATGAAATGAAAATATTTTAGAAATTTTGAAATTATTTTGGGAAAGGGGTATAATTTCTAAAGATGATGATTATTAGCTAATACATAATGACGATGTATGTGTATGATAATGTGTGATAATTTGCTATTGTATGCATGATTGGTTTGGATATCTTGATTGATTGTTTTGCATGTTTATGCTGATGTTAGATGTATGCATGATTGTTGATGTATCATGTTGATTTTGGTGATTCAGTTATGTTAAATGAATGTATACATAGACTGATTAATGTTGCATGCTATTGATGTGCGTGCATATGCATTATTTTGGTGAAGTTAATTCCCATTGTGCGGAATTTGGCTTGGATTGCCGATAACCGATACCAGTGAGGATGGGTGGTTAAATTTGGATTCGTCCGTGGTTATGGACGAATCGATGGAATATCCGAATGATGATGGATCGGTGTTGGGTGACTTGGTCACGAAGTCGGTACCGCATGCATTGAGTGCATTAGTGGTTGCATAGGATTGTAACATGCTAGGATGTCTTCCAGTGTTGCAATGCCTTTATTGTTGATTGATGATGTATGATGAATTGTATGACTATGTTTGTGTATTGGGTTCTGATTGGTATTAAGTGGTGGAATAATATGCTTGTATTATATTGTTGATTGAAAGATTTATAATATGCTTTAATTATGAGAAGTCTCACCCTTACTTTACCATTTCAGATTAAATTAGCAGCTGAGGAGTCGGTGAGGATGGCTCTAGAGCTTATCTTTTAGCCCGTGTGTCAGTGTCATGCTCTGATTAGATTGTAACACTGGGGAACGCTTAGTTAAGAGAATCATTACTGTTTAATAGTTTTGGATTTGAATTCCTTAAGAACTATGATGTTTATTTAAAGTTTTGTAATTTGGTATTTCCGCTGTGTAAGACATGGTCTTATAACGAATGAATTGTCGATGTTGATCCTCAGTGTAGCATGGCTACTGTTTGAATGAAGTTTGTTTAATTATTAATTGTGACATCCCTTATTATACCGTGTTAAACTCTGATTAAAGATGATTTAGATATTAATTTAATTAATATATTCGGGGTATTTAGATGGGGTGTTACAAACGGCGCCAATTTGATCCGATGTCGCGCGCGAATCAAAACGAGTAATTTTTGAAAACGTAGTATAGCGACAATGACTCGAATCGTCTCACAAGGATTCTTGATTATTACTAACTGAAGGTAAATTTAATTAGGGAGTTGGTTTGGTGTTCGATTAAGAAAAAGTATAAAATAAGCGCTTAAAATAAGTGATTATAAAATAAGTCAATCTACCGATTCAGTTCCTACTATCATCGATTATTATAATTTTAATACCCGAAGCGGATTGTCTATTCCTATTTGGATACAAACCCAGTGACAAGCGCGGTGAAGTTTGTGAGATGTACGATCCTATTGTCCGAATTAAGCAAACGGGATAAATTTTCATAGATTAAGCAAACATGATTGATCAGACACAACAACGAATTAAGCAAACGCGATGTGTCTAAGTTAGGATCATACAATCAACCAAATTGAATCAATATATTTCATGCAATCGAATTAAGCATACAATAACACAAAATATTATTGAAATGAATTAAACTGAAATTAACATTATAATAATCTCAAGTGTTGGAACCTGAATACAGCAGATCGACTCTAAATGTTTAGTTCCTCATCATAATCGTCAAAAGCAAAAAAAAGTTTTTTTTTTTTGAATAATGAAAGGTAATCCCAATTACTGTAGCGGCTGCTAGGTATAGCAAGGACAAAGATTCGGGTCATAACCCAACTGGGTCAAAAACACAACCCAGGCCCAAAACAAATGACCCAAAATTTAAATATAAAAAATGCTGCAACTTCAACGACTTTTTCAACCTTGCTACAGTCCAAATCAGCTTCTGGCCACAACTAGAGAGTTGTAGATCTTTCTCTTAGCTTTCCAACGCATGGTCAAACGCCTCAATCCAATTCCTGTAGCTCAAGTTATAAATGTTTCTGCGAAAGCTCCAAATGCTGAAAATTAAATACGAAAATGAAATAAGTGCAAAAATAGAATAAAATAGAAAAACAATATAAAATATAAAAATAATCAAAGGAAAACAAGGCAATTCTTAGATACAAACATGGAAGAATGTGCATGAAAATGCACTGATCAAAGAGCGAATAAAATCCTAACAAAAAAGATCATAGATCTGGGACCGGGGGTTAGTTATGCAAAGGGAAGGTGTTAGACACCCAAAGCATCTACGGTACTCCACATGAACCTTTTTGAAAATTTGTATATGTGTGCTAAAAAAGTGTATGTACAAAATGGATGGTGGGGGGAGAAAAGAAGTATTTTTTATGATTTTTGGTTTGATAGAACTTCCAATGAGTTCCAGGCCTACATACCAACAATGTGCAATGTTGAAATCAAAACCAAGTAGTTCGGCTAAAAAAGATCAAAATTGTGTGTTGGTTGATTTTAAGAAAATATTAGTTTAGAAAAGCCACAAAGAGCTCAAAAAATTTGAATGAGGTTAGGTGTTTTTTAGTTTTATGAAAAGAAAAGTCAAAGTATTATTAAATGAATTGAAAGTTTATTAAGAAAATAAGTTTGAAAATACATGGACCTAAGTCCAAGTTTTTTATGAAAGCGGTTCGAGTTTTGAAAACAATAATCCTTTGAAAAAAGAGAGAAGATTTTGAAAATCAAAGAATATGGAGGAGATGAAGAGGCTAACCTATGTACATAAAGTAAAACGTAAGAGTAAAGAAAGATCTAACCGGGTGAGAAGACTAGTACTTGACATCAAGAGCCAATACCACATCCCATTCTTTGGATAACCACATAAACAACAAATAATCGGACAAAAAAACCAAGCTTCGGATGAGTCAATGCTTTTAGGTGAACTTCTTGTCTTAAGAAAAACAGGCAGAGTAACGATTGTATTTTGAGGAAATTCACTCTTAATCGAGTATAACAGAATAACCTACATACAAAGATAATAACCAGACAAGACAGAATCACACCAAGGTCGCAGAAATCTCCAAGCTGAGATAGGGGTCCTAATCCTAAGTCCAAAGATCAAGCTCCAAGCACAAGGATAGTGACCAAGTCCAATTAAGAGTTTTTTATGTTTAAGTTAAATTATTAAGTGTTTTGAAAAGAAAAATAAAGCTCAAGTGAGCATATTCAAAGTGACAACAAAATAAAATTCTCAAGTGAGCAAAGGAAAAATGACAAGAAAATAAAATGCTCAAGTGAGCAAAGAAAAAATGGCACAAAATATAAATACTAAGATTAAAGGCATAAAAGTAAAAAGCATAAAAATAAAAGCAGAAAGTAAAGAGCAAAAAATAAAAGGCAATTAATAATGCTTAGCAAGATGACCATATTGCCACCTGTCAAGTATATCATTGAATTGTTAATTGCTAGTCGTCAGCAAGGTTACCATCTTGAAACTTATGCATGAAGACTTGTCAGAAGCTTGATAGAATCAACGCGACCACACGACAAGTTTCGATTGTTTTTTGTCAAGTATATCACCGGTTTTGGAATTATCATATCACATGATTAAAAATGATTGAGAATTTCAAATGGACAAGGTTAGTAGAAACTTGCCAAAATCTTGATTAGAAATCCACGCGACCACACGACAAGCGCCACAAGTGTTGAACCAAGATCAAAGCTCAAGTTATCTTTTGGGGCTTATGTTAGAACATTAAAGTTCATGCCACCAATTGACCATTTTTTCTGAGTCGGGACAAAAGAAAAATAAGATGAAGAAGAAGCAATGTAGCGCTATGTTAAGCAATCGCCAAGTGACTTATGTAGAAGTCACCCTACAACGAGGTCGATCAATGGTGATGTATGTGTTGAAAAAGCAAACAAGAAGAATGATATGTAGATCATCTTCTAATATTTGTCAACATATGTAAAATTAAAAAAAAAGAATGATAGATCAACTTGGATTATCTTCTCTAATTTCTTTCATCTTTAAGTTCAATCACTCATCTTGGTGAATTAAGGCACAAAATATATTGTTGACTCAAAGCACCAAGAATTAATTGTATAATTAATCCTTTGATAGATTTGAATCACCAATACATTTCTCCAACCTCATCAACACTCAAAGTCCATTGAGATTAAAGAGGAATTAGGTGTACAAGACTACAATCCATGGCAATCATCAAAAGAATGGAGTAGAAGAGGAGTAAAGATCCAAAACAAGTAAAAAAACAAGTGAAAATCACAATTATGCCTTTGTGCAATCGATGCAGCAGGATGCAAATAGATTGCACACTACAGTTTTTTCAATAAAAAATTTAAAACATGACCCGTGCAATCGATTGCAACAAAGTGAAAATCGATTGCACACTGTAAAAACCAGAAAAATCACATTTCTAAAGGCCGAATTCTTGCTCAAAACTTTTCACAAACACCTTGTGTTCCTTGATTCAATTGAGCACGAAAATTCCAACTAATTTTTGAGAATTTAACATCAATGGAACTAAAAACAAGTTTGCGCAATGAATCAAACAACAACAATTATCAAGAGATCACATAATGAAAGATGAATGTCACCACTCACCACTTGTAGATCTTGAGAAAAATTTGCAAGAGTAACACTTCAAATTGCTTCACTTCAACTTCAAAAATCAGAATCACGAGCCTAGATCTAAAGAATTAAAGAAGAAAAGGAGAGTGGATGGAGGTTTATCTCAAAGAATTAGAGAATTTCAATGAAGAATTCACTAATCTTTATGAATAAGAAAGAGCTTTGAGTGAATTTGGAAAATTGGGGAAAATGAGAGAATGAAGAGAAATTTTGGCAAGGTGTATTTGATTATCAAAAGCTTAAGATTTGAATGAGAAGAGACCTCTTTTTAAAAGGTTTTGGTTTGGGAATGAGTGGTGGTTTGGAGTTTGGTTTGGAAATTAGAATTAGGCTTGGAAATTGATTTTGGAGCCAAAATTGAATCAAGTAGTAATTAATTTCGAAATTAAAAAATATATAAAAATTAAATTGGAGCCCAAGCCCACAAACTTAAAAATTGCCCAATTTTTCAGCATTCTGCGCAGTGCAATCGATTGCACTCTAGTGCAAATCGATTGCACTAAGTCATTTTTTGAAAAATTGCTGAAATTGGTCAGTGAGCAATCGATTGCTCCAAAGTGCAAATCGATTGCATACTGTTTCTTTTCTTTTTTGAAAAATTGGTTTTAAATCAATTTTGGGAAAAAAACATCGGAAAAACTTACACTCGTCTGATGTCTTGGCTTGATACCTACAAAACACAAATATACAAAGACAAAAGTAAATATTTTTTTTGTATTTTAGTCAGAGGTTAGCAGATGAAATAAATGCAGATCAATCATGCATGCAGAACATAGTCATGGTGCTTGGTGATTCCTTAAGAGCAAACTTAGGAATAGGCCAACCATTAGAGCCCAACCTTGTTTGTGATCTTAATGCATTGTGATGATGAGATGATGAGGGATCTTAGGGGCAAAAATTGGGGTACAACAAAGAACATGCTCATACGTCGTGCTCGAAGACAACCATCGAAGACACCACTATCTTAAACTGGAACAAAGAATGACTAATACGATGATGACAAAGGTTAGGGATGTCAATTTGGACCTGTTAATGGGGATCCTCAACGCCTGGGCCCCAAAGATGGGAATTTTCCCGTGGGCGGGATGGGAGAAAATTCCCGAGAGCATTTTGGGACGGGGACGGGAATACACCCCGCCCGCCCCCGCCTATTATTTTAATATAGTTAATTTAATATATATATTTTAGATTAGGTTTTTAGTCATTTTCTTTATGTTTATTTATAAAATAAATAAATAAATATTCATGTATTTATTAAGAGAGAAAATAAATATTAGACCCTAAAAAGTTGAAGCGTTTCATTTTCTTAACATTTAGAGTCTCACACGTTAGACTCCTTTTTCTTCTCCAATCAAATCTCCATTCATCTTCCTCTTCCAATTCCATCTTCTCTATTTGGTGTGCTTCCATTATTCACGCTCTTACAATTTCATCAATAAGGTTTGATTTTCATAAATTTGTTCATGTAATTATTTATAGGAAAAATAGATTATTTCTCTTTGATTCTCATAAATCTTTATATTATTGTTTATAGAAAAAAGATTGTTTCTCCTTGATTCTCATAAACCTGTTCATGTAATTGCTTATAGGAAAAGTTGATTATTTTGATTAAATTTAAATTAAATTGTTTAGAAATTTTAGAGTTATCAAATCATTTGCATATTAAAAAATATAAAATAATCAAAAATTACTCATTTTATCTCCTTTTAAATATTTTTGTGTTCATTTTTATCTATACTATGCATTTGTAATTAAAATAATGTCGTCGATTTTCCTTAAAAATATTAAAATATACTTTTCCTATTTTTATTAATATATCACACTATAATTTAATTTTCTATATTAAACAAAAAATATTACTTTTAAATGAATCAATATATCATGCTATCACGGTATCACCCATAAAAAAAACAAAATATCTTATATTTCTAATTATTAATGAAATAATAACATATAAACAATAATATATCATGCTATCACCCATAAAAAAAAAAATCTTATATTTCTAATTATAAAACTAAAGCCATTAAGTGAAATAATAACATATAACTTTTTACACGAGTAAATATATCATGTATATAGGTAAATAAATGTATTCTCAATGTATATAATTAATTAATATATGTTATTATTTCTAATTGAAAAGTTACAGTAAATAAGGCATATTTAAAAATATGTGTAATGCATCATATATTTAGAAGTATAAGATTTTTCTTATTAATTATTTTTTGTGTGTAAATGTCTGAAATTCCTTCTCTCTATATTTTGATTTTCAGGAAATACATTTATTGTACAAAACAAAAATACAATTATTATTAGAGAATTTCTTCACACATTTAGTGAGTTTCTTCCCCACTTCTGGTGAAAAACCAAAAATACCTTCAGATTTCGTAAGTGCACTTACGAGTTCACCTCAGAGGTGGACTTCGCAAGTGCACTTACGAAATAATCCAAGATTTTCTAAAATAGGTGAAGATGCACATGCGATTCACCTTATAAATGAATTGTAAGTGCACTTGCGAATTTTTGTCTTGGCAGAATTCATAAACATTTAACACAATTCATACCATTCATTCAACTTAATTCATTCAAAGAAATTACATAGTGGATGTAGAAAATTAATTTACATATTATTATAAACGGGAAGTTGTGGACGTTCCAACATCTTGATAACATCTTCTGCCGATCTACGAAGCGACGCATCCATCTTAATCGGACCCTTTGTGGAGTACTGTTGAAAGGTCTCCCACATAACCTCTAAGTCTTCGTCGTTTTTCAGTTGAAACCGGGTGAACTTGACTTTTCCTTCAGCATCAAGTGAAGTTGAACGGTACCCAAGCTTGACCACCTTGCAATTATCTGGATACTGCAACAGAGAATGCGGTGTCGTAATGAGATCGTCGAACAAGGTATCCAGCGAGAACCTGAATTGAACTGGCGCACACGCAGCAGTGAAGTACACAAACGCAAGATGTGAATATGTTTGTGTCATTTTTCTAGTTTTGGTTTGTGATGGAGAATAGAATGTGTTCTAGACTCAATTTATAGACAAATCGTAAGTGTATTTACGAATTCACTCAAAAAGATCACTTCGCTTACGAATTCATCCAATAAAATAAATTTATAAATACATTTTCGAAAGATTTTTTTGGTTTTTTTAAGGGTCTGGAAAAAAAATCACTGAAAAAAAAAATCACTTAGTATTATGCATTTCAAATTATTTCTCACCTCTAACGACACGCACCTACTTCACTGTCTTTTTTATACTCTCAAATAAGCACACATATGATTCCGATGGAGGTTTTTCTTTTTTCGTTGACAAGATCCACATGAAGACTATACTTCAGAAGAATAAATTTTCAAATAAAATGTGCTAGATAGAGCCTACACAAAAGTGTTCACAAACAAAAAAAATATTTTATTAATAACGTGCACAACCATTCATGTGAAATACTCCTTTCCCCCTTGACAAAAATTAACTTTTTTTATGATTTCTTCGGTTTGATAATAGACAACTGAGATCAATTATTGTTATTATTGTAAGTGTAAAAGACATTGGATGACGAAGAAGTGTGATTTTTATTTATTTTAAATCATTTATATATTTTGGTTGACAATTAATATATCTATTTCACATATGAACTATATGCTTAAAAATAAGTCAAATAAATGATAGTGATGAATGTAAAAAAATTTATACTAACATGTAGTAGTATTTAATCTAAATTACCAATTTATTTCATGCATGCATTTCTTCGTTGTTTAATAAATAAATTTTTGTAATTTTTTGTGGCGGATATTAAAAATTTCACAATATTAAGTTAATTTACATAATAGTATTTTACAAATTTATACAAATATAAAATGTAAACGAATAAGTTTCACCGCTATCCATAAATTTTTAAACTATTTTAAAATATAAACTAAAAGTTTTAAAAACAAATGATAAAAATATATATTAATTATTAAAATATTTTTTCATATTTAATCACTTTACTTTAAAATACTTTTTAAAGTAAAATATCTAATCATCAAGTAAAAGAAAACTTCATTCAAACCGTTACAAACATTTAATATTGCAAAGACTTAAATTCAAAACTAATCATGATATTTTAATGTGGATTTTTTAACTCATCTCATAAGAGTGGACGCACCCTATGAAAACTTCAAAATGTTCTTCTTAAAATTGGAAGTTTATTTCCGATTCGCACCATTTATTATAATTTTTGAATGAAATTGAAAATATAATTACAGTATGCATCACATTTTGAAATATTTTGGTGAAAATTGAAAATATATTTCGAGTTTCATCCTAAATAATCTAACATTAAGATTTTATTTCAAATTTGGTCTCACATACACGTTTTATTTTATCGGTAAAATAAAACAATTTGATTTAACAAAATAAAATCAAACATTAAAATTTAATTTAGACAGATAAAAAATTTACCGTATGTTTTGGTCTAAAAATCATGTATCAATAATTACAGTCTTAAAAATATTGAGAAATTATTTAAGACTGTAACTATTGATCATGATTTTGTCGAATTTTTAGACCAAAACATACATAAATTTTTTATCTGCCTATATTAAATCTTAATGTTTAATTTTAATTTGTTAAATCAAATTGTTTTGTTTTACCAATATAATCAATATAATAAAGTGTGTATGTGAGACCAAATTATAAATAATTTCTCAATATTTGATGAACAACTACGATCTTAAAAATTACACATAGATTGAAACTAAAAATATACTTTTTCGATTTACACTCAACCCTTTTCAATATGATTTTTTTATATGAAACTAATCAAAAATATATTTTTAATATTTAGAACAATTTAAATTTTTTTGCCATGATAAGAAATTCGAAATTCATGAAATGAGTTAAAAAATTCACATTTTATGAAATGTGAAGTTGGCAACTTCTAAGCGTTGAGTTTTGATACCACACGCGTGTATGAAAATGAAACGTTTTAAAATTTCTCAAATTGTGATTTGTAAGAAAATAAAATTATGCCAAGTCATAAACAGTAGAGATTGGATAAGAACATGACAGAAGTAGATAAGATGTCATGATATAACGACACGTGGCACTCATGCAATGCTAATAGCGTTAAAAATCGCAGATCTTTGTATATAGAATAGTAACAAAAATGTCAGATGGCCCACTTTTGTTTATGGGCCTACTGTTTTGAATTTTTTAGTTTATAGTAGCATCCTTTTAGAAGTTATTATCCAATATAGCATACATTTCCACTCTATTATCTAATATACCATCCGTTCAAACAATTTTTTTTTGAAACAAGCCTGCCGCCAATTAAATGGGTGGGTGTGTGTTAATTCAGAATAGTGTCGCCCATTGCATGGGAGGTAGTGTCTAAAAATATTATTTTTTTTACGTTTTAGTTTTAATAATTATATTATAATTAATAATGAATAAGTTATTTATATTATAATTAATAATGAATATGTTTATTTTAATAATTATATTATAATTTATTTTAATAAATTATTTATATTATAAATAAATAATAGTTATATTATAATTAAATAATAGTTATATTATAATTTATTTATTTAAGTAATTATATTGTAAATTATTGTAATAGTTTATTGATGTTATAATTAAATAATAATTCTATTATAATTTATTTTAATAATTTATTTAATTTAGTAAATATTTTAGTAAAATAATAAAAATGTAGTAAAAATAATAATATATAAATTCATTAAATGAAACTAATATTTGGAATAAATAAAATAAAATACTATATGAAAAATTATTTATTTCTAGCGGGGGTTTTGGCCGGGTCATGTGAAGCGCTGGTGAGTTCCACAAAAAGGAGCTTGTCTGTTGGTCCGTCGAACCATACGATGAGGTTCTTGTGCAGGTTGCTCTTCTGCTGGTTGTGGTTGAGATGAAGGTCCGGCGTCATTGTCATTCATTAATGCTATCATTTCTTCATTGGTAAATGGCATCTCAGTTGCACTTCCATAACTTAATGTTGTTCCCTCGAAATTCCAATTTCTTATGTTATCGGCTGACATTTGACTATATACTGGGGGTTGGTAACATTCGGGTGTGGTAAAATATTGGGGTTGGGAAAAAGGCATTTGTTCTTGGGGTGTTTGGTAGGTGGGGTCTAGTGGGATTTGTAGATTTATTGAAGTAGGTGGTGGGTTATGTGGTGTTGACGGGAAAAAATTTGAAAATTGTTGTTGGGTTCCCCATTGGGATAGATTAGGTGAGTGTATATTGATGAGGCTGTTGATTTGGGGTAAAAGGTGATTGTGTTAGGAAGAAAGGTAGTTGGGTGTTATGGAATTGTTGTTGGTTGGTCATGAATGGCTGTTGGACGTAAGTGCTTGTTGATTGTCTGGTGTGTTGGACTGGTCTGGTGTGCCGGACTTTGAAGATGTCGGTTGGTTTCGAGGGTCAAATAAAAAGTTATGTGGTGACAAATACAAATAGGAAACAGACCTATACCAATTCATGTAATCCGGGCTCGATTTACATTCATTTGGCATGATATTTCCTTGTAAGACATTATCTTCGCGGTTATCCCATTGACGAGGCTCTTCCTTCAAATGATTTGAATAAGGAGTATGAGACCATTGGTCGTTCACGGTAATTCCGTGATACTCGTCCATGCAGATCGAAGCATCGGGTATGCCTTGAAGAATTCCAAATTGGAGTTTTACCCTTGATGTATTTCCACAGTCGTAAAACAGATAAGGAATGTTTTTGAACTCCACACATGAGGGATCCAAATCTTCAAGGTCTAGGTAGGGTCTCCACGTAAACTGTTATAAAATATAAACAAATATATTAATTTAACAAAGTAGATAAAGTAAAAGTAACTACTAATAATCTATGGTTGAAAATTACATCATCTTCTTGAAATGATCGATGAAGCGATAACCCGTGCAGTGATGAAGAGTCTTCTCATAATTCATCCCATATGCAGACCACCTAAGTAAATAATGAAATAAGTTTAAGAAGTAAAGAAGTAAAAAATATTTTGAAAATATAAAAGTTTCAACTTACTTGGTTGCGTATGGAAAGTGAAATGGATTTGGATTCCTAGGCGCAAGACTCGACATCCTTGGCATAATCCTCCATCTGTCCATGTTTATTGTATCCGACATATCGCGCAAAATTGTGTTAAGGAAATCAAGGACCGAAGCCTCCGGAGAACAATGATCAACATGGGTAAGTCTATTTTATACATTTTTTATGTAACGTTATTAGTACACTAAAATATTAACACATTTTTTATTAAACCATATAGGGTACGCGTTAAACCAACCAACGTTTAGGTATTATCCTCAAAAGATTGGCATGGCTAACCCCGATGCTTTGGCGTGGATAGACAAAATTCCAGTGGAAAAATGGACTAGGGCATTTGATGAGGGTCGTCGTTGGGGGCACATGACAACGAACCTTGTCGAGTCACTTAATTCTGTATTCAAAGGCACTCGTAATCTTCCCATCACAACAATGGTTCAAGCAACGTACTATAGAATGGGAACACTCTTTGCTGAAAGGGGTGCAAAGTGGAGTGCAGTTTTGAATTTTGGCCAGTCATTTACCGAGCAATGCGTGAAGTCATGAAACAGGAAACATCAAAATCCTCCACGCATCGGGTTAGCGTTTTTTACTATAATAATAACACTTTAAGTGTGAAGGAAACCATTGACCACGGTGAGGGGAAGCCTATGGGACGTTACAAGGTCAACTTGAGCGATCGTTGGTGTGACTGCAGAAAGTTTCAAGCATACCGCCTCCCTTTTTCACATGTTATCGCTGCATGTTTTGTGGTGCGTACTGACGCATATCTTCTATTGGCTGACGTTTACAAGGTGCCTAACCTATTTGGGGTTCTGACACAGTTTTCCGGTTCTACCATTAGATGCGTATTGGCCAACTTATGAGGGAGACGGTTGCCATAACCCAATCATGGGCGCAATAAGAAAGGTCGTCCGATGGCACCGTATTACAAGAGATGGACAACTTTAATAAATTGGAGAGAAAATGTGCATTGTGTCGTCTCCCGGGACACAACCGAACGCGATGCCCCAATGTAGGAACTAGTAACAATTAGTTTTTTTTTCATGCCTCAAAGTTGTATTACAAAATGACATCAAGAAATTAAGTGTTTCATCCACTAGTACTTTTGCATTTAATTTAAATAACCCCTCCATAAGACAGCAACTAAATTAGATACTTGAACAAACTTTAAAACATTATTTTTAATTATTTTAATTAAAATATTTATAAAATATATATATATTACAAATAATGGTAAAATATATATATATATATATATATATATATATATATATATATATTAATTTTAAATTTTAAATTTTAAATAAATTTTAATTTTCTGAAACTTTAAAAGCACACTGCCGCCCATTGAATTAGAAGGTGTTCTCAAATTTGCTTCTTTTTTTTTTTGAACGGATGGTATATTGGATAATATGGTGGAATGATATGGTATATTGGTATATATCTTCTAAAAATATGCTACTACAGTAAAAAATTCCTACTGTTTTCTATCTATTCAAACTGTTATTATCTGTCACTAAAACTCCCTCCGTGACATTTTTGTGAAAAATATTTGTTTCAATTTAAATTGCCTTTTTCAAATTTCAATGGCCTTTTTCAAATTTCAATGTAATAATTACTATGGTATTGGCAAAATTACCCTTATCTATTCATTACTATGAAAGAGAAAAAATATATTGAAATGATTAAAAATTAAGGGTATTATGTACCAAAGAAAATTTATAGTTTAAATAGTAACAATAATGATTAATTTTATTGGTATATGTAAAAAGTCAAAATGTGACAATTTAAAAAGAACGGAGTATTATTTTACAAAATTGTACTATATTTTTTGTTTTTAAGTATGATGTTGAGCCTTGATTCTACACCTCTTGATTTAAACAAGATCCGTAAGCATTACTATCTTGAAATGCATAATGCATGAGTCTGATAAATGATTCAAGGAGGTCAAGTTATGTTCCAACACCTAAGGCAAAATTGATGATCTTTTCATAAATACAATTTCTCATTGCACAACAATAAAGAAACAATACTACAATCACATTCTTGGCTACAATTTTTTTTTAAAACCATCCGGTCATTATTTCTTACAAATCCACTAGAGAAAAGAATCAGAAATTTTCAAATTTTGCTAGATTATAAACAAATCCAAAGTCATTTCTCCTACTACTTTTTTACTTCTATTCGGACCTGAGTCATTTCAGTATTTTAGGATAAGGGGAGGAAAAAAACGACAAGAAAAAAAGAGGTTATTCAGTTGAATAGAGTCACGTAAATTAACAAGTATAGAAAATAAAAATAATCACGTGAATTCAGACATGTATTTAACGCTCTTCCTGTTGCAAATCATGTTGTCATTGGTGTGATTCCAAAAAGATACTGTAATTTCAAACATTGTCATTGGTGTGATTCCAAAAAGATACTGTAGTTTCAAACATCCATGTAACTATGTCAACGCCAGTATATTCTTGTTGAACGTTTTATACCCCTTCATATTCTAGTAACCCACGTTTTATGTACAAAATCAATAAACCCCATGAACTAGCAGTTTGTCACAAATTTACAATCCTCTACTGAGGATTAACGTCCGGAATCTGGATATAAAACTAGTACCCGAGAACCTTCCCTTACCAGTGCTTCAACATGCAGTCAGAAATTGATGGCCATCTGCTTGAATCTGAAATTTTCGCTTCAATTCAACTTTCTCTAACTTCTGTCGGCTTCAGACGGTTGTGCAGAAGCATCTGAAGCTGGAGGATTTGGGGTCGGTTGAGCAGATGCATCTGAAGCTGGAGGACTTGGAGCCGGTTGTGCAGATGGTTGAGGTTGGTCTAGGACAGAAGCATCTGAAGAGGGAGGATTTTTGAACTGAATCAAGATCATGGTCATGTTATCACATCCCTCACCACCAGCTGTTGGTGCCAAGCACCTATCAAATACTTTCTCACAGACCGCAGAAAGTTTATCCTCCTGCATAGTCATGATTTAATATTTCACATAAAAGTAACAGCAAAATTTGGCAATTGCAGCCAAGAGAATGCTATATTCAAGTTATTTCTAGCTATAAAGTAAACAGCAAAATTTGGCAATTGCAGCCAAGAGAATGCTATATTCAAGTTATTTCTAGCTATAAAGTAAACCGAGGTAACGATAGAAAACTTACTGCCTTTAACTGGCCATGTATATAGTCCACAAGTTGCTGGCTGGACATGCAATCCCTATACACATAGGAGGTTATATCATAGTTAATATAATTAAAGTGAGAATTCAGAATAGAAAAGGAATATTTGCTATCTATATGCAGCTGGTAACAGCAGTACAGTTTTTAGAGGAGATCTGAGTAACCTACCATATCCCATCACATGCTATCACAAGAAACTCATCATCATCGCAAAGCTCAACCTATTGCAAGGCATATATAATATAAATAAGTAAATAAAGTAATTGGAGCAAAGAAAATAAAGAACGTCTCTATCAAAGAGCATGAGAACCTTAAACTATGCACAAACAATATAAGAAATAAAGTAATAATTTGTGCAAAGATTTTTTTTACAGTATAACACAAATAAAATAGAGGCAAGAAAAGTAAACAAGTTTTGTCTTCTTTAAATAGCATGATATACAAAGCAATACTTACTGAAGTTACGTCCGGATCAGCAGTCACAACCTGCTTTTCAGCAGGCAAATACTTGTTCTGCTTAAACTCCATATCACCTGTGATAGAAAGAGAACTACATCACAACACAAACACTTTCGACTGGTGAAGGTAATGCAAAATCTCAAGCCAAACTATAAATATTTTGGGAGAACACCAAACTCAAGACACTTTCCTTTGCTATAAGAATTATATTGCCAAAAAAAATTACCAATTGCTCTTGCCAAGTTCAAACTTCCATTGACTCGTCCAACTTGGATGAAACCACCAGCTTTCAGAATCCTGTCTTTCTCAAGTTCAAGGTCAGGCTTGTGATCCTTAGACAAGTTGTGTGCCTGCAAATATAACTTCATTAAATAGGAATGCAAACAAATCCTGCAAATATCTTTATTTAGTTATGTTTCTATGTTATTTTATTATTTTTTAGGAAGTTATCTGATTATTATAAATAACAACTAATTTTTTCTAAAAGCCCAGTCCCGTGTATTTATTATAAGTACTGTGTTTTTTATGGTGGCTTCTAGTTTTCCTCCTTTAATCCAGAGTGGGTCTAGTGGGACGCTATCTGCACAAAAAGCTTCTCGACTTACTTCTGCGCTGCACCGCCACGTATGGGTATAATCACCCACATGTTGCTCCCCTGTGGTGCTATAGTGCCGCAACGTGGCGCTATTCACAACATGAGCATATATGGCGTCAAGTATGTGCAAAGTGCATGTACATTGCATACTGAATCATATATACAAGTTTATCCAAACTGAATTATATTTATCATAATAAAAACACTGGAGAATGATGTTGCACCCTTTAACATCATGTAACTGCACACTCATTACCAGCTGCTTGATGCCTATAGTAGATAGGTCTATATTGCATTCCTGCTAAAATTAGAGACCTCGAAACTGAAAGAGGACATGGGTGTACCTGGCCTTTCCTTGATAACACACATCTAGAATCACCAGCATTTGCAACAACAAGTTTGTTTCCTCGGATGACAGCCACACAAGCTGTGCTTCCAGAGTTTGGCCCACCGAAATCAGAATGGGGTCCCTAATTCACAGTATAACACTTTCTCAGTTAAAAGTAAAACCTTATACAATAGGATATTCAGAGAAAATATGCTCCAGTGCACTTATAATCTTAAAATTTGCACTTGTAATCAGTTAATCATAAAGAACTATGTAAAACTGTCGCATAAAATATTTTCTAAGAGTTGACGTTTAAAGTTTACATTCATTCAGGTATGAGTCTATCATAATAAACAAACGCCGTGAATGTACACTTCAGAAAACACATGAAACAGGGATGAGATATTAACATAACAATTTGCACAGCTAAATAAAACAAAAACACAATTGGGGATAAGCATTGAAAGCTACAAGGTTTATTTCCGTTTAAAGAAATCAGGGATTATAATTTGACAGAAAGAAAATGGATGAAATCATAAAAAGTAATCATTTAAAGCATGCACATTCTTGTTGTTATTATTTGATAGACGAGGCAAAATAATATCAAGTTAAATAAAATATAAAACTGGAAACTCAGAGCCATTATAAACACCAAAGGAAATGACATGTTATACAGCACATTATTAATATTATCATTTACTAGTACAGTGTTGGTGTGGAATCTGTAATCAATAAGTCAGCATGCCACAAGAGGATAGCCTTGGAGGTCAAACTCATAAGTTAACTTAGTAGAATCATATGAGTTTACAATTCTAGGTAAGAAAATTGAGTTTAATTTCTTGAAAAGTCTTTTCTGCATAAATGCAGATAGACTTGAGTAAACTGGTACAAACTAGGCCAGATTCGCTAATTTCTAGAGATGAACACCATTCTGAACTTGCAATATTCTCATCTGTCCGTAATATTGGATCTGAGAAACTGGAGGGTCGTGATCTTGGGTACAGCGAGATTTCCATTTCTAAATCAAGGAACAATACTCCGGGAAATAGGTCTGATATTGGGGGTCTAAAATAAGCATCTCAAACACAATTTTTTAAATCATTTTTTAGATAAACTCTAATGAGTTTACATTGAGTCTCGAGTTCGAGAACCTTGATTGAAATTCCAACAGACACCAGCAAAGTAAAAACTAAAAACAAAAGGTTTTAGATAGTAGCTACCGAAAAATATTGTTTAATTTGTAAGCAATTCTAGCAAAGGAAACCATGCATACACCTCATATCAACACCAATTATCAATAGATAACCATTTAAAAAAAATAGTATATACATAACTAGTATGGTGACTATAAAGCTTAAATTACACGCATTGAAGCCTTTC
The DNA here is from genome assembly GCA_021764765.1 of Vicia sativa. Lineage (NCBI taxonomy): Eukaryota > Viridiplantae > Streptophyta > Magnoliopsida > Fabales > Fabaceae > Vicia > Vicia sativa. Next base: position 288,031,436 of record CM038794.1, read on the forward strand.
CAACATACATCAAGAACAATATAGTAAACTAGAAAAAACAGTGGTGGTGCAAGAACAAACTGTATTCCTTAGTTGTTACCTCCTCAAAAGCCCACTCATCGGCACGGTCATTGGCTTCACTACTCTTGGGAGACCATATAAACCCCTCTAGCATACCAGACAACTTTTCCATTTTATCTCCCAAGACTGCTAATTCTCTCCACCCTCTTTGGCCACGCATCATCTCATCCATTCTGCCTCAATATGAAGGAAAATATATACATAAAAAGGGCATAATATGAACAGAATATCTAAACTCCAACTCTCCATTGGTCAGATCTTTATAGCTCCAAATGCACAAATGATTTATAGCTCCAAATGCACAAATGATATAACCATGAAGGTAAAATATATAAGTAAATAAAAGTATATAGTCCATAAAATAAGACAGCTCAGGTGGTAAGACTTCTATATTATTAACAAGTCTAAAACTCCTCAAACGTATCAATATGTGTCATCTTAAACCCCTTATTAATGTTTTTTTATTATTATTTCAACATGTAGTTTTGAGAGAAAATAGGATACCTCAAAATGAAGATAATAAAAGGATTAGTTCTAACTCAAGAAAATAGCGAAATAGAGAGGAGAAGGAAAAGTGTTTTCAAACTATTTATTACTGCCTACAACTTCTTAGTTTTCGGATAATTTGTATCTCAAGAGACAAAGGTTTCCTAGGACACAAAGTAGACATAAGGTACAACATTTGGTGCCATAGTTTGACATGCTATACCACAGGATTCGGGCCAAGACTGACTAATTTCTAGAGATGGACACCAACCCTACTATCTCATCCCCTGGCCTTCACTGGCATCCAGTAAGATTAATAAGAATTAAAAAGGAAAAGAAACAAAAGTACCTGAGGAACGATTTCTGTAAAGATGTGGCTATATCTCCAGCTACGTAAGCTTCATGCCTAAGCACCTGCTGGTGTAGAAACTTGGCACAGAATTTTGAAACAGCTTTACCTGCAAATCGGTGAAACCGTATTGAGAAGTATAGAACTAGATGTTAAATATGCTATATATGTCAGCCCCATAACTATATTTCGAAATGACAGAAGTTTTTGAAATTTCAAATTCAAAATGAAGAAGATCGAAAAGGCATTTCTATCTTTTTTGAAATTAATCAACAAAATAGAAGCCCAGTTTTGTTTAGATTAGTTTATAACCTATGAGAGCAGTTTTATTGAGATGTGTATTTAATCCCTAGCATATAGAAAATCTCTTATAAGTTTATTAGGTGCTTATAAAAAAGTTGGTAGAGATCTTTTAAATAAGTTGAGGTGAAAAAGTTGATTTCGACTTATGAAAGGAGTTTGATCCATTTAGCTTCTTTATTCATTTAGCTGCTAGCTGCATGTTAAGTAGTAAGAGCCACCGATGTTAAGGTGGGTTACAAAGGAAACTTCAAAATGAAAGTAACAACCTAGAGACAATATCAAACATTTTAACCACCCAGCTTTCTGAGCAATGAAATAAAATTGCTTAGTATTAGTTTCCAGGAAACAATTTCTATGATGAGATTCCAGTCCAAAATAAAAAATTAAATTACATGAAAGAAAAAAATCATCCCTTTGCTGTTTTTGAAAAGGAGCATGGCTAGGAAAAAACAATATTATGAAAAAAAAAGATAGGACACCAACCTCCATGGCCATCATAAACACCAAAGTAAGACGTAGACTCGTCCAAATATGGATGAGCTGCATGCTGCCAAGTCATGTAGAAGAATTAAAACTCGTATCAAATAGATTTTGATACAATAATGGACTATTAAAGTACAAGAGAATCAAGGTGGACCAAATATGAAGCATCTGCATCATACATGCTAATCACTAGAAGTTGAAACTTTACCATTTATATTTGTGAATTCGCAACAATATATGACTGAAATTAGTTTTATTAATGTGCCCGTAATGATACCTCTTCACAACTCGTTGTAATATACAGCTCAACTTCTAGTGATTAGCATGTATTGATTAGCATGTATTCTTAGTCAAATGTGCAAATAACACAATCAATAAGTTTATTTTTTAAATGGACATTAGTCTCTATTAGGTTGATATACGTCAATCAAGTTTAGGTTCTCCACTGTTGCCAATCGCAGATCACGGAATATAGTAATTTCCTCCAATTCTGCTACGCAACGGTGCTACCAGCCTGTAGCATTGTATTTGACAACATTTTATACTAAATGACGTAACATAATTTTTTTTCTTCAAATTCCGCAATGCTGCAGGACTGCTATTTAACAACACTGGGAGTTTCCTCACAAGTAGCTGGCAAATAGTACTTCTAATAAACCAACATTACTTTTCTAAAATAATTTCCCACATGTGCGGGTAAATAGCCGCACGTGTTTAACAGCATCATACAGATATAGCACATCATTAAACACAAAACGAAAACAAATCGCTATTCAAAGCAATACACAAAACAACTAAAAAACAATATATGAACCAAAAGAAAAGAATAGTTACAGCATCTTCCATAGAAGCACGCCAGCCCTGCATCGAAGACAAACCAAAACGAAGCTTGTCATTCTCACCATCTTCAGAGGCCTTCTCAGTTTTCGGAGCACTCAGATATATCCCCATCTCAAACTGCAATCACACAACACAGCAAAAAAAAAAAAAACAACACTAAGTCACAAAAACACTATGCACTATCAACCACATCAAATCAGTGAAGGAAACATCCCCTTGAATTACAAAATCAACGTTAGTTTCATAATCCATTAGATAGTCCTCAAATGTGTGTTTGAGTTCATTCAATTCTTTGAAGTATGATACTATGAAGCACAGACACCGCAAAATGGCACCAACACGGCAACATTGACATCAATAATAATTTGAAGAAAAATAAATAAATTAAATGTAATCACAAGTGTTAGTGTCGATTTATGTTACTATAAAGCACGGACACCGCAAACACGACACCGACATCAGTAATAATTTAAAAAATTAATTAATTAATTAAATATAATCACAAATGTCATGGTCGATTTCGGTCACTCACACGCCGACACCAATAATAATTTCAAAAAAATGAATAAATTAAATTTGATTTCAGGACACTGACATATCTTTTTTCAGGGGTATATGTGATAACTTCCAATCACATTATAACCAACTCTATAAAAAGTCAAATCTAAGTATCTAACCAAATCTGCTAGCACCCGATCAGACTCAATGTAAAACACGATACACATTCCAAATAAACAAAAATAAAATAAAAAAGTTAGAATCGAAGAACAAATCACGCAATGCAAAGCAATCCAAAGAGAACGGTAAACGAAACACAGATCGAGAACGGTAACAGATGCATCGAAATCAAATGCATCAAGATTGAACGTAACGAGTTTGAATCATTGAAACTGTGAGAATCGAAATCAAAACAAATGCAATAATTCAAAAATTTAAAATCAATATAATAATAATAATTGCGATGAATCGTGAATCGTGAATGAGAAACAGAAGAAAGTAGAATAAAAGTAAAAAAGAGCGATGAATAGTAATAATAATAATAATAATAATAAAAATAGAGGGATTAGGGTTCGATGGAAGAAGAAGACTCACTCGTTCGCGGAAATGGAGAAAGAGAGAAAGAGAAAGAAAGAGAGAAGAGAATGCTTTTGCAGTTAGTTGCTTCTGATGTAGAAAAGCCTGTTGAACCAGCGGTTGCCACGCGTCTCTCGTGTTACTACAGTAGTTTTTTTTTTCTTTTATATTACTTTTATTCAAATTTAAAAAATAAGAATTCTCCTATTCGAATCTTCTCCTTAATAGAAATGAATAATTTATTTTGTAAATAAGATGGAGATGGAGAATGACGGTAAATAGGAGCGGTGTTTTGGTAGTTGTAGACGCATTTAATATATAGGAGCAAAGAGATTTCGATTTATTGTTCTTAACGAAGAAGTCGTTAGTGTTATTATTATTGATGAGCTTGATCGTATCATTGAAGAAAATAATGTACATTAAAATGTATGTGAAGATGTTGATGGATGATATGTAAGTATTGAATTAACCATGAGAAGTGTGACATGATGGAGGAGACTCCACTACAAAAAATAAGGAAAAAACAAAAAAGTAACAAAGCAATGAGGGTTATTGTTTCAAGTGGCATAATAAAATAGAAAAACAAATGGGCAACAAATGGAAAGAACAAGAACAATTTGGACAATCTAATAGAAAAAAAAGGGTAGATAAACCCATCAAGGGCCTGAATGAATCTAGATGAAAGAATGAATTTTGATAACTCATATAAGGGAATGATGAATGTTGGGCACAAAAGATTAGAAATAACTACTTTGACCAATTATGCCCAGAAGAATTTAGGGCTCGTGGTTCTATTGAGGAATGGGGAAATTAAGGAGAGGAATCATGTTTTAGAAACAAAAAGGATCTTCGAGTAGAAGAATAAGGTTCTCATGAAGTAGCTGGTAATGATGTCGAAGAAGGCGATGACTCGGGTATGGATGTGGTTAAAAAAAAACTCTGAGCCAATTGCGAGGGGTTTCATCAGTCGTTCAATAACTCTTTATGGTATATGAACAACTCAAGTTATTTCTCAGGAATTGAAAAAGATCTAGTGTCACGGCGCGAAAAACACTCGAGAGCACAAACACTCAAAATACAATAGAGTCATGGTCAAAGTTTATTTTTAAAATAGAAATATTGATAAAACCCTAAAAGAACAAAAACATGGATGTTGCAACCAAATTCAAGTTCAGGAGTCAGTTGTGCGTGGGAAAGATATTAACACATCACACATCTGTTGTACTCAACGAGAACCATTTAGTTATTTTTACGAATAAAAATGTAAGCTTACGTTATTTAATTTATTCCAATTATTATGTTTTATTTATAAAATGAAGGAAATTGAGGAATTTTAGTTTTTTTATTAGGGTTCTTGATAATATTGTAAATCTTGCTTTTACGTATCCTCTAGTGTGATGAGGAATTCAAAGCATTCTGGGTAGCAAATGTTTACTTGTTTGTCGATTTTAGCGAAGGATGCTTAGGTCACATTCGAGCGGAAAATATTGCTTGATGACTGATCATATAAGTAATAAACAGTGTGTGTCTATCATGTTAGAATAGATAAGATACCATCTGAATTTTCACAGTTTATGTCTCAATCAACATGACTTGATATCCAGTCATGGGAGTAGTAAATGTTATGTGTCCACCCCATTAGAATGGATAAAATATGATTTGGATTCCCACAAATTATGTTTTAATCGCATTTGTGCGGACAACGTTACTTTACTACTCGCATGTGGGAGGAATTTATCTTTAATTAGTGTTTTAGATCGAAATGGATAAAGCATCATTCATTTATAAAAAGGTTTTCATCGCGTTGGGGCAACAAAAAAAGTAAGTTTGATGAGTTGGAGTTATTTTTAGGTGGATGACGAATACCCAACCTTAAACAAGATGTATAATTTTCATCCGAGTGTTCGAGGACAAGATGGATGTACATCCATTCACCCATTTTCATTTGATTTTTTATTAATATTTATTAAGCAAAAAACAAATAATTGAACTTAAACAACCTATACATCTTGCATCTGACTATTCGAGGACAAGATGAATGTATTTCCATTCATCCTTTTTCATCAGATTTTATTGAGAAAAAAGTTTGAATGGTTTGGAAAATAAAATGAAGTTTTTATTTATTCATGTTAATCGTAAAAGAAATTAATTGAATAGCTAAAATAATTAACAAATAATAATAATAATAATAATAATAATAATAATAATAATAATAATAATAATAATAATAAAGGGGTGCAAGTAGAAATTGGGGTGCTGCCAAGTAAAAAACAGAAAGTCCACAGTCTAAAGCCCAATAAGTAGGGGGAAAAAAGGAAAAGGTCATGGACAATCTGAACCGTCTGATGAAGATCAGATGGCCAAGATCAACTAACAAAACCAACAGATCTAGACCATATAATTTAAATCTGGTGGTCATCTTAACAGGTACTCATCATAAATGTCACGGGGATCCTATACAAGATCCCCTCCACTATTTCAAATTCAACCATACAGCAAGTTACCCATACAACAATAAAAATAAAAATATAAAAAATAATTAAAAAAAAACAAATAGAAGTCAGACTTTGTCAAACTCAAACATCTTGGTATTGAGCGACGTGGTCTCATACATGTTGACATTGTGCATCCCTTTCTTTATACATCTCTTTCTAAGTACATAAACATGTATTGTATTATTTTATATGTGGTCTCTTGCCTTGTATTGTTGAATGTCGTATATGTGATCTTTTTCCTTGTATTGTTCAGTGTTGTATGTATGTGGTCCCTTACCTTTGACCTAAATAAAAATATCTTAACAATTGCACAACATACATAGATAATGTTGAAATTCCTGGCAACAGATACGTGATGTCACAGAGAATGTTATGACACAGTATCTGACACTATGTTAACAATTCACAATGCATCTGAAGCGATAAAGAACACAATAAGTTGTTTACCCGTTCGGTTCAACAAACCTACATCCGGGGCTACCAAGTCGGGGAGGAAATTCACTATTAGTAGAATTAATTCGAGAATAAACCACCGTTTATCTCCTTCACTTAAAACCTACCCAATGCAACTTCACCTAAGTCCTACTTAGATCCGAGTACCCACTCACTCCCCTCAATCACGGTGATATCAACCTATTGACTAATTGAATTGTGAAGACACACTTCAATAAAATATCTTGATCTTGCTTCAAAGCTTCAATCAAGAGACAAACACTCGTGCTTTAAAGCTTTGGTGATAAACTACCCTTACACCAAATCCTAGTCCAATGCACTTATCAATTGATAGTTGCTTGGCTCACAAGAAACTAGAATTACACAATACCAACTATTACAAATCCTAACGACACAAAAACAAGTGCTATCTCTTCAATTCCAAGGCGCGACGGTTGTAAGGGTTCTTTTCCTTTTATAGAAGCGATCCGAAACTTGGTTTGGGCTTCCATAAAGATAGCTAGGGTTCACTTAATTTAATCCTAAAAACATGGTCTTTTCAACAACCAATTTAGGTTTAATTAAGATTAACCTAGCAGCCACGTGAGCATGCTTTCTAATAACGGAAAAACAATATTTAGCTCAACAAACTTCACGAAAAATCTCGGAACAAGCAGTTCTGCAGAATGTCACCGAATGTCATAACATACATTATGACATCGATTATTTCTGCAATTTCCAACACTTTAGCTTCCGTTCGGTGTCTTTTAACATCCTTAGCGGGTGGATTTATCTTCAATCTCTGAATGTCATGACATTTATCATGACATTGCTAAAGCCTAGTTTTACCAAAATTAATGCCAACTTAAAAACACTAGCAAATGTCATCAATCACATCCCATGCATTCGCATAGTGTTCTAGAATGTTCGAACGTCTGTCGGACAAGTCATGTTCTTCGAGATACAACCTTCGATAGAGATCCATGCCGACATTAGGGGCGGCCAGTTACTCAGAACGCATACCACATGACGTCTCCTGCTCGGCGCCTGTCGAGCAGATTCGTTACTCATTGCATCAAGAGCTATGCATGTGACACTCCTTTTGCCCGACACAACGGCTAGTTACGGGCGCTGATGCCCAACTTTGACCTAGTCAGCCCGAACAACTATATTTGCGGACCCGCATATCTCGGTCCAAATGTAGCATCCAATGAGGATCTTCCTAAGATTATTATATAAACCCTCATATCTTTGAGGGCAGGGTATCACTTTCTTACACTCAAAAACCTAATACTTTCTATCATCTTCCTTGAATATTCGCTTGCTTTAGCATCAGAGTGCCTTGCAGGTACATCACCCCCTCCTCAACATCAACTTGATCGAAGGATCATCAACTATTCTGGCCATCTCCAATTCGGATCATTTGTTCATATTAGTGGCGTCGTCTGTGGGAAGCTATCTTCCTTGTCTTCTTTCATCGTCCTAGTATCAGAAGATCAAAGATACTCTCAACCTAACGAGATGGATGATAACAACGATCAACTCCTTTCCGGCAAGACGGTTCTCTCACCTGTCCAAAAGACGGACATGACTAATTCATCTCCTCATCTAGAGGACACTATTGATCACAAGGATGGTATGATCGCATCCCCAGATTCTGAAGATGCCGGCGACCAAGATTTCCTCTTGGATAACCAAAAAACCAAGGATCAATCTAACAACCCTGTCATCCCTCAACCCCCAGCACCACTGTCGATCAACGTGGATCCAACGTTAGCTGATATTTTATCTGCCCTCAATCAAACTAACAACCTCCTCCAACAGGGCCAACGCATCGAGGCTCTGGAAAAGAGTCGCCCATCTTCTCCACCTTAAAGACCTAAGGCGACTGTTTCCTGTAGTCCTTCACTAAGAAGACATGCTTTGATAGAAGATCGTCTCAACCGACCTGTTCCGAAGAAGAGGGGACATACCCCACCTCGGAGAAATCTAGGATCTCCCTCATACAAGAAGATGAAGAATGAATCATATCGCTCCCGCGATTGACATTTGTCGCCCAGATCGAACTAAACTCTAATGTAATAAATAACCATTATAAATAATACAATATATGACTATCTTCTTTTTTATATAACCATCATGCCTACCTATACCCTGAGTATTGCTTAACCCTTGAACTGAAAGGAAATTGAAGAATCTAAACTAAATAAAGAAGAACCAAACTACAATTGGAATATTCAATTCAATAGAAGAAGAAAAAAGACAAACTTATATAGGATAAACTTAGAGAGTTGAGGAATATTCGGCTTTCTAGATTAAATTTTGCAAGAAATTTCAGTTGGTGAGTTAATTTATCCCCGAGTGTTAGCCAACGCTTCATGGGCTATTTAAAAAATTGTTTATTAATATTTTAAAGCAACTTTCAAACTTATACAAACTTATAAGTACCTAAACAGAGACATCAAATTGTTAAAAAAATGCAACTTTGATAACTTCAATTGTAACTTAGAAAAAGGGCTTTTGTTTTGAGAGAAGAATATTACAAACACAAAAAAATAATAACAAGCAGGAAGCTGACATTCAAATAAGCTGAAATTCTAAACCATATCGAAATTGTTTGAGATTATAATCAATTAGGCATTTCAACAAACACATCATGTGCACATTCCGAACAAGTAAAAGAAAAACTTCAGAAACTAAAAAAAAACGCTACGATGAGTATAACAATAATAATACCAAAATTTATGAAAAGGTAAACTAATAAACTATCATATATGAAATTGAGAAAAGGGAAGAAAGGTTACGAGATGGAGAGAAAGAGAGAGCAGTGGCGATGAGTTGATGAAAATGTTGATGGTCTTGCTTGAACGTCGAGAGCGGTGCCGACAACATCTATAGAACAGAGGGAGTACCGGTGTTTGATATATGGTGTTTGTTGAATCGGACTGAGACGGAAGCTGGATGTATCGGAGGGGAGACAGTTTAGCAGAGAAAACCTGGCGGAGAGAAGAAAGGAGGTTGAAGGGTTGTACGAGGAAGGAGGTGAAGCGATAGTGAGGTATTAAGCGAAGAAGAAGAAGGTTTTCAAAGAAAAAGGAGAATGAAATAAAAATAGGGTTTAGGTTTTATCTTTTTAATTTAAAAAAAGCCCTTAGGCAGCATAGTCTTCTGGGAAATCGTCTCCCCATCCGGTTGCCTTAACATCTTCAATAGGGATCTTGTAGCTTTCAGGAACAATATACTTTACCATGTAATCAAACTTTCCACTTGGCTGTCCCAAGGTATCCCAGACTTCTGGTACGGCTTCGCTAACATCTTCGATCTTCAGATTCTTAGACAAGTCTTCACACAAATTCTCTACAAGTGAAGGTTTCAGAAATAGCACTTCACGATTATCCATCATGCACTGAATACGTCTTCTCAACCAAGCACAACCATCAAGTGCAGATGGGCACCAACGACAATTCTCTGGGCATCCTGGATTGACACCGGCTTGCAGCAAATTCTTCTTAATAGTCATCAGCGGAATAGTCAAGTCATCTATATTGAAAACATAAGAGTTCTCGCTAATAGCATTGGAACTTTTGCCATGGTTAGGCATAGGTGCATTGATCATATTCGGAGGCGTGTTCTGGTTACGCGCGTTGTCTCGCTGAGGTTGTGCTGATGTAGGATTGGGGATCACAACTGCCCCCACAGATTGAGCGCGGTCAGTCTTGGCTCGGCTTTTCTGACCATACACAGCATTGGCTTCTTTCTTACCACCAAAAGATCTTTTCGCAGCATTTGAGAATGACTCTATCTGAATCTTTCCGCTCTTGATTCCAGCTTCAATGCGCTCTCCTGTCAATATCATCTCGGTGAATCCAGATGAAGAATTTCCAATCAGATGATTGAAGAATGGGCCTGTCAGTGTTCCCATAAACATAGCCACCAATTCCCTATTGGACAATGGTGGTTGAACTCTGCCTGCTAGATCTCTTCATTTCTGAGCATATTCTTTGAACTTCTCATCACGACCCATAGACATGCTTTGTAGTTGCATGCGAGTGGGTGTCAATTCAACATTGTACTGGTACTGCTTGTAGAAAGCTTCTGCTAAGTCACTCCAAGTATGAATGTAGGCATTCTCTAGCTAATAATACCACTCCAACTGAGCTCCAAACAAACTCTCTTGAAAGAAATGGATCCACATTTTCCTATTATCAGTGTGAGGATGGATCTTCTGAACATAGGACTTCAAATGTAGCTTCGGACAAGAAATGCCATCGTATTTGGCAAAAGTAGGAACCTTGAACTTGCGAGGAATCACCACACCAGGAACAAGACTCAAATCATCAAAATTCAGCCCAGACATTTTCAGATTTTCCACAGCATTTAGACGGTCTTCAAGTTGTTTGTATTTGTCATCTTCAAAAGAGTATTGCTCGCTCTCATACCCTTCTGCTTTGTTCTTAGGCTCACGCTGGTCTTCTTCCTTGCCCTTGACACTTCCCTCAGTTTCGGCACTCCTGTCTGAGAATTCTATCCGGCTGACCACTTTAGGACCACCTTTGTGACGTCTGCCCATGTTGAGAACACCAATGACTCTCTTCTTTTTGTTGATGAGCTTCTTCAGATCTTCTTGACCTTGGACTAAGTTGGTAACCACTTCCTGGAACTGAGCATTCTGAGCCTGAAGATCTTTGATAGTCTGTTCAAGAGCCATTTCTGTTAAAATAAATAGCGAGAAAATGAGATAACCGATCTTCAATGTACCTGTTATGAAATGTTATGCCATAATATGCAATGTTTATGCGATGCAATGCAATATTTTCAAGGACCTTAGGAATTTAAATTTGTTAAACAAGCATGAACAAACTTTATTAGTTTCTTTTTATTCTCTTTTTCTTTTTAAGTACAGAAGATAATCCGAAAAATAAAAGAACTAAATCCTAAAGCTCTAGGTCTCCGATGGGCGCTTCCTCTTGGTGTTTAAGTAGGCGTTGATGTTTCGCTCCTCGTGAAGTAGCTTGGTCTACTCTAGTACCTTATTCTTGCTTGCATAACACTGAGCTTCGAATGTATCCCTTTCTTCTTTTAGTTGAATCCAGGATCTCTTCAAGTCTTCAAAATCAGTAGGCATGTCGGGATGGAAAACAGTATAGGATTCGTCACCTATAGCAACAGGTTCTATAATTACTGGTAACACGGGTGTAAATGGCATCATGAGGTTTTGAGCTCGAGCTCGCACCCATTTGAGGTAAGGTTCCCAAGGAATGGATTTTTGGTGCCCCAAAGTCTTGGTATCAGTCTTCTTTACCATGCCCCAAGCGTGTATGAACCTTCGTCGGTAATTCTGGAGATCGTGGTTGTAGTCGAACACGATATCTTAGAGAAGCATATCATGAGGACCATCTCTTCGAGCATAACCAAACTGACGTAGAGCTAGAGAAGGGTTGTAGGTGATACCTCCCCTTATGCCAAGGAGTGGTACATTGGGGAATTCCCCACAACGCTCAATGAAAGTGAAGTCCTTTTGAGAGAAAAGACACCAACGACTATCTGAATGAGAGAGTGACATTAGCCTTTGAGACCACTTCAATCTTTGCTCGTTCTTCAATACTGATGGAGGAAGGTGCGAAATAAACCACCTGGTGGAAAGTAACGGTATACAACACATGAGAGTTCCTTGTCTTTTGATAGTACGAGTGTGGAGAGAATGTAGAATATCTCCAAGTAAAGTAGGCACAGGATTGCGAGTGAGGAATATCTTGATGGTGTTCACATCTATGAACTGATCTAGATTAGTGAATAAAACCAAACCATAGATTAGTAAGGCCAAAATGTCTTCGAATGCATGGAAATTCATAGCCTTTAGGAGCTCTCGGGCTTTCTTTATCAGGAACTTGGCAAGTAAACCCTTAACTCCGCTTCTTGTTTCCCAATTAGATTCAATGTCTGACCGCTTTAGATGTAACGCTGATGCAATGTCTTCGTACTTAGGAACCTTTTCAAAACCTGTGAATGGCATTTGATCAAGAATAGGTATCCCAAGTAGCTTAGAGAACTCTTCCAAGGTAGGAACCAACTGATAATCTGGGAATGTAAAGCAATGGTGTTTCGGATCGAAGAACTGGAATAAGACGTGCATCATATCTTCTTCAAAATCGGAGATAACCAAGTCAAGTAAATAACCATGTCTTTTGACGAACTGAGCATGATCAGGAATCTCTGAAACCAAATCTTTGAGTTGAGAAGGTACACCCATGAAGTTGGTTTGGATAGTCTTTCTAGAAGTCATAATACCTACAAAACAAAGCAAAGATAAATCCCTAGGTCCTTGAAATAGTTAGAAATGATATGCAATGCGATGATGTCATAATGTCATATTTAGCAAGCACAAACAAATCACATAATAGCCCTAGGTTTAAGGCTTGCATGAGGTATAGGTGTTTACCCTACCAAAAGTTTGAGTTGGTTCATCCTGTCCTATAATAGTAACCGGGTTCTAGGAATCTCATAGCATTGATCTTTCTCGTAGGTGTTTATTTCAATAAGACTACCAAGTAGTCGACCGAAAATATCCCAAAAGTCTGATCTTAATGAGCGTAGCATCGAGTATCAACCAACCTTAGTCTGCATCAAAGTTGACCATCTCACTACCTTCTAATGGCCAAGATGGGTCAATTAAGGTTCTAAAAGTTGAGTTAGTGCTGATGACACCACGCAGAAGCCAAATACTATCCTAAACTTGGAAATGAAGAGTATCAGGACATCCAAAGTGTCACACTAACGTAGCCATCATGTTGACCGTTTCGGTATACGCCTAACGGTCACGACGATCTATTGCTACTTACCTAAGGAAACCTGGATCCGGGTGTAGGATCCCCCACAAGTATAATACCCAAGCAACCCTTAAAGATAAAGCAAGCAAGTCAAACAGAAAGCAGTAAAAATGATCTAAAAATCCCTAAGGTATTCTCTCTTTAGGGTGTGTCCCCGACATAGTCGCCAGTTTTATAATACGGTGGGAGAACTGGCTTTGGAATTTGTTTTGCTTTTTATCGCAAATGTTGCGGATAGCAAGAGTCGCCACCGACTTTTCTTTTATCCAATTAAGGGAAGGTGAAAAGAACAGGAAAAAACCTTCGTTAGATTCTGAGTAAGGGAGAAGGTTATGAAAAGGGAAGGTATTAGCACCCTTTCCATCTGTAGTTTTCTACGGGCTCTTAGTTGCTTCTAGCTCATTTTTCTTTTAAAAGTGCTTTCTGTGTGTTTGACAAAATATTTTGAAAAAGGTATTTCGCTTTGACTTTGTAATGATTCATGTAGGAATGTATACAAAGTGTTCGAAAATGTTTTGTTTTTGAAAAGAGTTTGAACTCTGATAAAAGTGTGAGGTGTGAAAAGTATTTTGATAGAGCAAGCAACTAAAAGTCTTATTACCTACTCAGAATGGTCGTTTTCGTGTTGTTTTACGTTCCTTTAGAATAGTGCTATTTGTATCATTAGTTGATAGGTAACCCTATTCGTTGGATGTAGATGGGACATTCGAAGGGACATCGGATGGTCATAGAAGGCAACTTGTAGGAAGTATCCAAGCACATTCGAAGGGACGATCGTCATTTTTCGTAGGCAACAATCGAGGGACGAGATCATATTTTCGTAGGCCACGTCGAGGGACTCATGATCTTTGATTCGAAGGGACTATGATGATATGTTTTGTAGGCAACTGTGCTAGGATACCTCTACGTTCGAGGGACTTGACCATTTAATCGAAAGTCAACGAGAGAGAATTATCCTAAGGGGTGCATGTGTGAAAAGAGTGTGTCAGATTCAGATATATTATCTTGCAATTATAAGTGATCTATATTCGTTGTTTATCTTGCCATACACGCCTACTTACTAGCAGTTTATATGGGTGCGGAAAGTAAATTGCGGAAAGTAAAGTACGGAAAAGTAAATGTCATACGCTATTACATGGCTTTGGGGCAGTTACATAATAGGAGTGCGGAAAGTAAAAAGTCCTAATTAAACTATTACATCCCATGAGCAGTTACATAATAATCGAAAAATATACGAAACTCGCATAAGAGAAAGATATGTTACTAAAAGAGAATTTTGAATGAAGAAAAATATTTTAGGTTAGTAATGTTGATTAGATGATAGAATAATTTTTTGGGAATTTTCTGGATTGTTTTTGATAATAAAAAGCAATTAAAAGTCAATTTAATGGTTAATTAACAATTAATTAAAATATGTATGCAAAAATATTAATTTTAATGTCAAAAATTAAATAAGTATTTTTCTGATTAAAATGAAAAAGGAAAATATTTTTGGTGATTTTTAAATGCATGAGAAAAATATTTAAAGATAAAATAAATTAAAAGGGAAATATTAAAAGAAAATAGAAAAAAAAGTTAGTTTTGAGAAATTGTAAAAAAGAATGGACAATGCCAGGGATCGAACCAAGGATTTCCAAGGGAAACACGCGCTACCATTGCCACTGACCCAACCTGCGTTTGGTGTTAGAATAATGAAACAAAAACGTTTTAAAGGAAACAAAGTTCTGATTGCCAGATCACGCGCCAAAACTTCATCTTCCTCGTTTGAATGTTTAACCCTATAGCGACGGTTTTGGTTCGTTGCTAAAGGCTTTACCAACGGATTATCCGTAGCTACAAGTCCTGCAATTTTTCAAAATATGATACAAGCAATATAAATTCAATATGAAGCCATGGTTCAACTCGGTTTTGTCTCCTGATCAAGAATATATCATTAGTTTTGGCCAATTTTTCCTAAATCGAAGGATCCCAAATTGAAGCTTTGGATCCCTAACAATGGCATCACGATATTCCTGCATCTAAAATCGAATTGGACCACCCAGATAGCTTGCATACATCATTCTAAACATGAACAAACAATCAAAACAGATTAATTATGCGTGAATGATCAAAATCGAATTTGACAAAAGTGAGTGCAAACCGAAATCGTGATATCGTGTTTCTGGATGTATTTGTGATTTGTGAACGTCTAAGATGACTCCAGGGACCTCCAGGAATGAATTGGCAAGCTTAGAATTGTTTGAATCCAAGCAAAACCAGGGCTGCAAGTAGCTTGAACAACACTGTTTTTTTTAGTTTGATTAGGGTTCTTGAGGCAGAATTTTTGTCCTATGTTCATGTGAATGCATTGTGTATATATAGTAGATGGATTTAGGTCAAGAATCATGAAGAAATAATGTATCAATCAATGAAAAAATATTTGATTTGGTATAAAACCAAATATTGCCTTTTTGATCAAATTTCAATCAATTCTCTTGCTAATCAATGCCAATTTCGAATTTGCCAGCTTTTGTGGATTGCTTGGACCTCAAGAATGAGAGAAAAATCCAATTTGAATTTAATTTTGATTTTCTACCTTTTATTTTAATTTAATTGGCTTTTAAATGATTAAAATCCAAATTAAATAGAAAATAAAAGATAAAATTCGTGGCCTTGGGCTTGGAGGTTCCAAATTAGCTGAGGAACAAGTTTGAACCAAGAAAAGTTAGGCCCATTTGCAAAATTTTGGCTTTTGACAAGTATTTCTCTTTGTGCACCTCTTTAAAAATGCCCAACTTGTGCAAGGTGTATCTTGCATAATTTTTAACATTTTTGGGTGTTCTTGGACTTTTTAGAAATCTCTAGATGTCCTATAAACAACCTCTTTGGTTTCATCTCAATTGAAGTTTCCATGCTCAATAACACTTGTTTACAAAAAGTTGACCTTTTATTGACTTTGAAAAGGACCTGTAATATTTTGATCCATATCTTCCAAATGAAGCATTTTTCTGACCATGCTTGTGAGACATTAAGTTGTAGAGAATTGAATTCTCTTCAAAATAAGATTTGGTGGGAAAATTTCTAATAAAGTATGAGAAAGTTATGCTCAGTCAAAGTTCTGTTGACTTTTCCTTAGAAAACCCTAATTTGGAAAGTTTGACTTTTAACAAATCTTGAGTTTGTGTGATGAATCATGATCAACCCTTGATCAAATGATGAATGTCACTTCAAAATATGGACGTTGACCAAAAATCATGAAGTTTGACTGTATGTTGACCACAATTGACTTTTTGTCTAATACAACTGATTTTCAACCATCTGAGCAATTGTTTGAGGAAACTTGACTTGTAAGGCTTAAAACTTGACATGGAGATTCTTTGAAGCATATGATGAGGCATGATGACCATTGGAGATGTTGGGAACCACCTTGATTTGAGAATTGCCAAACCCTAATTTAGGTTGATTGCTTAGGAGAGGGTTTGTCTGGTCAACCCTTGTGAAATCCTTGAGTAGGGATGTGAGAAATGTCTTGAGAAGTAGGAGGGCAAATTTTGGGGTATGACAGTATGTCCCCAAATGTAGGTTGGTTAGAACCGAACTAGGTGAACAATTTTGTGTGTTCTTTTATTTCATGCACTGTTAGTTGTTAGCTCTACCTTGTCTTTTTTTCTTTAATGTCAGATTATATGTTAAGACATCCTTATATGACATCTGAGTCTGTTGTTGGCACCAGAATTTCAAGTGGTATCAGATCAGGCATCCTGTCTATTTCTGGATGAGATCTATGGGGGATACTTTCTGGTTGTGTACAAGGTAGATGACTGTTTAAACAAGTAGTCTTCATATTGTATGGTCCCTTGAAGTGGAGGATGGACCTATTTGTGGAGGATTAGACCAACCTGACCATAATTGTTGTACCTTTTTGAAGAAAGAAGGTAATGAAGCAGGAACAAGAGAGTTAAATTCAAAGACTTCATGTGGGAGTGAATAATTTGGATTGAATTGTTCAGCCTATATTTAACATAGAGAATAAAATTGTCAAAACCTTCACGCGGGAGTGAAGACACTGATAAGGTAACTCTTGTGCTTATGTGGTTCCATATGGTCAGGATATTGGTTAGGTCTAGTCTATTGCTTGGTGAAGAAGCAAGTGTATTGTAAGGTTGATTTATTTTCAATCCTTAGATGTCATGCTTACACTTTAATTAAGGAGTAAGCATTATGTAAATTCTTTTGAAGTATGGCTATATTTCGTTGCATAGCCTCTGATGCAACCCTCAAAGTGCAAGGAGAATCCTAGGGGTATTTCTATTCAACAAAATATTTAGCGGATTTTACAACTTTATTAAAAGTGTCAAAGATACTTGAGTCCTTCTCAAGTCCACTCATAAAGGAATTTATTAATAGAGTTGATGAGTATCAATTGATCAAAGATTCTCATATACATCTGCAAGTTGTTTGAAGACCTTGAAGATTATCAAGGATAATGTGTTACAAGGAGATGAAACTAATTTTCTATAGGATGTTAGAATATTATTGCTACTGGTATGCAGCTACCAGTTGAAGAACAAATGTTTTAGGGTGCTAAACAAATGTAGTGTGAGTACATATGTTTGGAACCTACTCCTGATCTGGAAGAGGAGACATCTGCTTTGTATTAATTGATCAGGACATGATCCAGAAAGCTTTCTACTCCAGATGTCAGTTTGCTTCTGACCTAAGCTTATGGGAGTAGGGAAGTTGAGCTCAATGCAAGAAATAGGACACATCAAGGTATTCTCTAAAATGTCTTTATGTGATATCAAGATGAGCTTATATGTGGAATATTCTTCTGATCAAATGAACCAGATATGTGGAATTTTATTCATGACAATAGAACAGATTTTGTTTGGAGCTGAATATTGTGATCCAACCACTGTGAATTATGATCCTGAGTGTTTGAATACCCTATATAGTATATTGGAAGGGTATTTTCTGGAAGAATCAAGGGAGTCAAATTTCTTTGAAGAATCTACATATATATGTGTCATGCCATAAGTGAGTCTGTTCCAGAAACCTAGTTGAGGGAATCTCCTTTGTAGGTACAGACTATGGCATCCATCATCTCAAATTCAGAATGAAGTATGAAGAAAATCTTATTGAGATGTGGTTCATATTATCCCTTGGTTATGTTGATTGTTTGGCTATAAATGTGGTGTTTATTGTGCTTCCTATGTTTCCCTCGTGTTATGGATAAGATACTACGAATGTTACCCCTAGAACCATAATGGATGATGTCGTATCAGAAGTTGAAACATCATCTAAATGTCTTCAGTCATGAAAGTTGTATTTTTTTCCTAGGAAGTAAGTATAAGTGTGAAGGAGTAATCATTCAGGATAATCTAGTGCGAGTAGATAATTCTAACTGACTAACTGGTAGGTACTTTGATGGGGGACTAAGTACGTATTAGTATGCAACCTGAATGCCAAACTACACGTACTCTGTCAGGAGTTGAGTATTTGTCTGAAAGATTTATGGTATATTGTGTACTGTATGTCAATATTGAAGTTCATGGTGATCTTCATAAGTTTCATATGTGTGGCAGCATTATCTGGTGATTATTTGAAGAGATGATTCAATTTGGGAGATGCATACAGATATTATCAAATATCTTGATGGGAGATGGATACTTGTGTGTTAACTGTGTAAAAATCTAAAGAGATGAAGTATGTGATGAAGATAATGTTCTACATAAAGATGTAACATCACAACTGTTGAAGACACTAGAGATTAAAGAAGGCATATACGGTTCATAAGACGTCTCATGGTTAAATATGTAGTTTCTTCTATTATAAGTTATAGAATATGGCAATCTGAATCCTGTGTAGCAAGTAAACTATGGACTCCAAATTTGGAAACTGTGAAAAATTACAAACAAGAAAGACTTCTAATATTATGAAGACCAACATCAAAGATGTCCTTATTTTGTATAACTCACGGGTAGTAACAATATTATGGAAATCTTCTAAAAGGGAGCGTATACTGCTATGTGTTGAAGTGACACAAAGCCTCAAAGAAGCAGTGTTATTGTTATCTCAGAGTCAAAGCAAATGGACTCTATGTGAATATATTAAGTGATGTTATTTGAAGAAGAAGTATAATCTGAAAAAGTTGATGAATTCAGATTATATCTCATGGCCACCTAAAATGAGTTATGGAAATATGAAGAGCAGAAGTAAAGAGTGACTCGTGGTAAAAAGTTCCTGATCTGATAAAGTGAGACACATAAAGAGAGCAGACAATGTTTGACTGAATGTCAGGATATTATACAGAACATGCCTCTGCATGGACATGTTAAATGAAGTGAATGAGACATACATTGGAACTATTATGTCTCAAAAGAAATAGTCAAGGGCTATTAAAGGTATTCAAAGATAGCTTGGGCGGTGGACAACAAGTTATTGACAGATTCTCATCCTAAATTAACGCACCTTGACCAACAATTAATCTACCGTTAATTCCTAAGAAACTGCTACCCTATTTATAAGAGATCTCAACCAACCTCTAACCACAAGTGAGCATTCATCTTTTCACCATCATCATGGTTTTTGTTAAGGTTTGGGCAAACTGTGCCTAGATCTGGTTTGGTGAGGGTCTTCATTGTCAAATTCTAGCTAAAAAGGGGGAGAGAAATAATGTCACACATACAAAGAAATAAGAAAGAGTAAATCTATGTCACAAAAGAAGTCATAACCATAACAAATTATTCAACAGGCTTATGCCAAAATCTTCTGTTGTGACTTGTGATCTGAGTTTTGAACACAATTGTGACTTGTGTTCTGAGTTACCTGGGAAAATTTCAGAATACCCCTTAAGGGGTAGTTTATTTCCCATGGTCCTCTTTTTTCCACCACCTCTGACATGAACAGGCTATTGCCTTAAGAGGGAATGAGAGCTATATTCTTTCTCGTGTAGTGCTGGACCTTCCTTCCCTTTGACATTTCTGGTTAAATGGAGGAAATAAAAAATACGAGAAGATGTCAAAATAGATGTTGAGACATTGTCTCCAACTGACAGGGCAGCAGCGAAGACTCTGTAAACACTATTGCATACTCTTCTGAAGTTTTCTTCTCTGCTCCCAAGACATGAAGATGTTGAAGGCTCTTTTAATTGTTAATTGTTAATTATATTTGTTGATATTGTTTTGATGTAACTGCTTGTAATTGTATTTATTTGTTTTATCTAAAATTTTCCAAAGGGGGATTTTGTAAGTTCCTTGATTTTGAGGATTGGGTTAATTTTAATAAAACAAATAATAAGCAGCAACAATGTATTGTACAATAGGATTTCTAACTTGTAATCCTATCTAGAATGCCTGAACATGTTGTGTTGAAGACTTTCAACAACTGGAACAACATGTCAAATGAGATATCGAGACATTAAACATCAGGACATCATGCTACAGAAACTGTTAAGTTTGTTACAGTTCTGTTTTAATTGGTGCAGAATATTCTACGAATATTATGCATCCTATGTGACGTGTTTATGAAGGCATTTATGGAGGTCCAAGAGCTAAGGAGAAAAATCAGCAAGGACCTTGATTGTAGCAGAAGTTATCTGCGTATTTGTTTATGCAGAAATTTCTTACAACTTTAAGCTGTTATTTGAAGGCCCAAATCAAGTTGGGTTATAGGTTATAAATAAGCAGTTGTAACCTAGTTTTAGTAAGCTAGCCAGTTTTAGAAAGATGTAGTCTTTAGGGTTAGCCATGTAAGTGAACCACACGGATTGTGGGATGGTCACTGATTTGTGCCTCGAAGCTTGCAGGCAAGAGGTTTATTTTACTCACTCAAAAGTTGTGAATCAATGAGCGCAGTTGTGTCCTTGGAAGAAGATGTGAAGCAATTCCAAGTTTGTTTGAGTCAT
The DNA here is from genome assembly GCA_021764765.1 of Vicia sativa. Taxonomy (NCBI): domain Eukaryota; kingdom Viridiplantae; phylum Streptophyta; class Magnoliopsida; order Fabales; family Fabaceae; genus Vicia; species Vicia sativa. The sequence continues at coordinate 288,052,670 of CM038794.1, forward strand.
AAGTTTGGCAGTTTTGTGTTTGGAGTGATGTTCTCCAATCTATTTTAGTTGATAGGTATCAAGTTGTTGATGTAGTGGCTGAGATAATGACTGTTAGACATCATTGCGGTGATTGGAAGTGGAATGGGGATATTTCATATCTAAGTGAGGTATCTTAGGTAGATGGGACATTGGGTTGGGATTAAGTGAATGGTGTAAACATGGAGGTTTAACTATGAATTAGTACTACTGATAATGGACTCCATTCCTAGCTTAGTATGCCCCCAGATGTAGGTTGGTTAGAATCGAACTGGGTGAATAATTATGTGTGTTCTTTTATTTCATGCACTGTTAATTTTTAGCTCTATCTTGTGTGTTTTTTTTAATGTTAGATCATATGTCAATACATCCTTATATGACATCTGAGTCTGCTATTGGCACCAAAATTTCATTATTGTTGATGATTCAACGAGCGTAGAGAATTTCCCAAAAGAAGTTGAGACAACTATTCATACAGATGAGGTTGTTCCTGAAGAAAACATCACAACATCTAATACAGGTGATGTTGACTCAAATGTCAACTCTGAAGTTGAAGAACCTCGGGTAGTTAACAAAGGGTCATCTCTCAGAATTTAAAAGGATCATCCTAAAGAACTTATCATATGAAATCCTAAACAAGGTGTGGTCACCAGATTAAGAGGAACTATATCAAATGTTATCTTTGTATCTAAGTTTGAACCAAAGAATGTGAAAGAGGCTTTGATTGATGAGTTTTGGATAAATTCTGTGCAAGATGAACTTGGTCAGTTCAATAGGAACGAGGTATGGGATTTGGTGCCCAGACCTAATGGAGTAAATGTTATTGGTACAAAATAGGTGTACGAGAATAAGACCGACGAATAAGGTGGTGTTACCAGTAATAAAGTCAGACTTGTTGCACAAGGATACAATCAAATTGAAGAAGTGGACTTTGATGAAACCTTTGTTCTCGTTGCTCGCTTGGAATCTATCAAATTGTTACTTAGAGTGGCATATCACATAAGATTCAAGTTGTACCATATGGATGTCAAGAGTGCCTTCCAAAAGGGTTTGTTGATCATTCCTTTCTAGATCATGTGTTCAGACTAAAAAAGGTCATGTATGGTTTAAAACAAGCCCCAAGAGCTTAGTATGAGAGGTTGACTGAATTTCTAATCAATCATGGATATAGAAAGGATGACATTGACAAGAAACTCTTTGTCAAAGATGAAGCTGGGAAACTGCTGATAGCTCAGATCTATGTGGGTGACATTGTCTTTGGTGGTATGTCGGATGAAATGGTACAACATTTTGTCAGACAGATGCAATCCGAGTTTGAAATGAGTTTGGTAGGTGAATTGGCATACTTTCTTGGACTGCAAGTCAAGCAGTTGGAAGATTCCATTTTTCTCTGTCAAAGCAAATATGCTAGGAGTATTGTGAAGAAATTTGAACTGGAAAATGCCAGTCATAAGAGAACTCCTGCTCATACACACTTGAAGTTATCTAAAGATGAAAAAAAGAGTTAGTGTTGATCGAAGATTGTATAAAAGCATGATTGGTAGTCTTTTATATCTTACTACTAGCAGACCAAATATCATCTTTGCTATTGGAGTATGTACAAGGTATCAAGCAAAACTCGAGGTAAGTATCATTAATCAGGTGAAAAGGATCCTGAAGTATGTGAATGGTACACGTGGCTATGATATTATGTACTCTCATGATACAAATTCTTCCTTGGTGGGGTTTTGTGATGCTGATTGGGCTGGAAGTGCTAATGATAGGAAGAGTACCTCTGAATGGTGCTTCTTTATGGGTAACAATCTAATTTATTGGTTCATCAAAAAACAAAATTGTGTTTCTTTATCAACTGCCGAAGCTGAGTACATAGCTGTTGCACCCCAAAATTCGCCCTCTTCTTTTCTGTATTTCTGGCTTATAATTCGATTGCATAAACATACATGTAGGTGCATGCATATCATTGATCATGGGGTTACTAGGTTCAAAACATCTCACGAAAGAAAGGCGTGTTTGACTATCTCGGATCATTTTGAGCCAAGAATCAATGTTTCTCGGTTCGTACGGCTATTTGCAAGATTTTTTGGTCAGGAAGCTATTTTGGCTTGGTTCCACAATCTTTGGAATCATATCAATATTTCCTCCAGTTTATCTATTCAGGTTGGAGGTCATTTCGTCAAGAAAATGAATTCATTCGCTTATTTCTCAATAAAGTGAATTTTGGGTTTCGGTGTGTTTGCACTTGAGAGTGTATCTCACAGTTCGTCAAGTATTTTCGATGAATTTTGACTGCATGTCCCTCTCATTTTATCTACAATTTTTGTTTGAAAGTGGAAGCAAATTATGTGAGGAAGATCCCGAAAATTCAATTTCTCAAGAGGATTAAAGCGAATTTTAGTGCTGAACCGTGTGTTCTGCCCACTAAAAGTTCATATCTCTTAGCTGGAAACTCGAAACTGGCGGGACCAATTTCTAAAATTCCGTATCAAATCCTTCTACAACTTTCATTTACAACTCGGGAGCTGATTCCTCACCGTTTAAGACCAGTTTTTATTCTTGGACACAATGTTGAGCTGAACCGAGCAATTTTCATCCGTACGCGAACTTCAAAAATCATACCTCGCTTGTTTTTATTGAAGCGAGATGGGACCAGTGCCAAAAGTTCACAAATTTTGTTAGCTTCGTTACCTCAGAAACACTCACTTGCAAATTTTGATCAGAAGATCCTCGTTCGAGGCATTTTCTCCGAAGAGTGCATTGAGAATTCTGCATCGTCGGACGCAGTTGAAACTTCAAAATTCGTATCACCTTGACCGTTCATCCGATCGCGTCGAAATTTTGATTCACGCAAGCAAAATCACGTTCTGGACATTTTCGTTTACATTCCGACTTCAAATTCCACGGATTAGGCTGTTTTGGATTGTGTACGAAAATCATTTTGATAATCGCGATTAGGACTTAATTGTGGATCCGACACTCCAAAGCCCAATTTTTCATATTATAAATATATTTTACCACTCACAAAATTGGTAGAGAGAATCATTTGTTAAATTTGACCCAAGAGCTCTCACTTTTCTCTCTCAATTCTCTCTCAACTCAAAGTTGCACAACCACCTCCAACCACCAACAACCACCTCCAACCACCAACAACCACCACCGGAATTCCAAAACCACCGCGCCGGAAAACTTTTTCTTATTTTTTTTTTTTCTCTTTCTCGGTACAGCCCCATACTCTTGATTCCTTTCAATTCTCAAGGATCAAATCAAGATTTTCATCAATCAAGAACATTGAAGAACGTTTATGGTGTCGAAGTGAAGAGTTGAAGTTTTCCTCTTCATTGATTCTCCAAGGATTCAAGATTCTCCACTCTTATTATCATCATCTCAACTTTGATTTGGTATTTTCTTGGAGAATTACAAGATTTTCCTCATCAATTTCAACTCAAAGCTTCAAGTACAAGTAAGTGCTTATTTACTTAAGTGCTTATTTCAATCGATTTTTCAATTGTTGAATTTCTTGAAATTGAATATTGAGATTCCTTGCAAATTCCGTGTGGATTCCGATTATAGCATTTGTTTTGTTGAATTCATTGATCATGATCCGTTTTTGGAGCCTTAAAGGTGTCGGTGTCAAACTTTCTACACACTACACACACCTACACTTGTGTTGTGACTTTGCATTGTATTTAAGTACTTGGTGTGAGCATTTTGCATCACTAATTATATGATCATGCATCAAGTAATATATAAATTCTTTGACATGCATTGAATCATTAATTTGAGACTTATTTTGTGCATTAAAATTATGTTGAAATGTAGGAACTAACACCTAGTTTTTAGGTACACTTGCACTACACCTATACATTGCACACAACTCACATACACACACTTGAATCCATACATTGTGACATAATTTGCATCTTTGCATATCCATGCATTTGCATGTAGGATAGTTGAATTAATTTGATGTGGTGTTGTTCAACTTTGATGACATGAAAATATGTTAAAATTTCACTTTTCACAACACTTTACCACTTTGCACATCTAATTTCTTTCAACATTCTTACATGTTTGCATAGCATTTAGGTAGTATTTGCATTGAGTGTGTATCACTTGCACATGATATCACATACACTTGCATTTTTATTCATCTAAATACCATAAAAAACACATTGGAAACAAGTTTATTTGAGTTTGGTGGAAAATAACATGACACTTGAAAATTGATAAAGTTGGACATAATATTTGTTTTGGCTCTAACTTTTGATCCGTAATGAGTTTTTTCGACTTTTCTTAATGTAAATCATGTTTCTCGAGCCATCTGAAGCTCTCCACGTGAACGGTTTCTTGATTTGGACATGTTTCGGTCAATTCTGGGAGCTGCTGACTTTTGTGCGAAAATTGTATTTTTGAACGAGATTTGATCGAACCGTTCGCATTTTTGAGACCGTCCGTGTGCATAGCTTCAATATTTTTGATAAATTATTTTGATTGTTTTCATTAGCTTGTGCCTTGTGTTTTGGTTCACTTTTCATATTTATCCTTAATGGTGATTTTGGACTCGAAAGGTGTCGGGCGAACCTTTTGTACACTACGCACACATACACTTGTGGTGTTGATTTTCTTTGTATATAATGTCTAATAATTGTTCTAACCCTCAACTAATCTCTTGACTAATATGTTGGCATGTTTAGATAGTTGGCGCTTTGGTTTAGAACCCTTAATTGAGTCATATAATTAGTATCTCATGGTAGAACTAATATAATTGCATTTGAGAACTATTGTAATGGACTTAACTCGATTTGATATTGTTCATGAGTTGTTTTGCATTATGTGTGTGTTGCTGCCGGTTTTCCATTCTTATGTTGCTATACACATTTACATTCCATTTCTTCACCTTTGAATCATATTTTGACATGTGATGTGAATATGCAATTATTTTGTTGCCTCCTTGTTATTTTGACATGTTTGTTGACTTGTGCAAGGTACATTGAGGATATTTTGGTTAGGTACCTAATCTTGGTACACTAACCTACCACTTCTCTGTGGTTACCACTTCTCTTGTGGTTACATTTGCTTAAACGCATTTTGCTTTGTGTTTTCTCATATTTCAGAAACACGTATTACGTTGTTTTGTGCGGATATGTACCTTTGTGCGTGTTCGGTTGTTATGAGGACTTGTTTGCTACGCACATGTTGCGATATCACCTTGCGGATTATATTGATCGAGTGTTTCTTATTATTGCTTTGTTGATGGCGGTTTACTCGAAGTTTTCGGAGTATTTCTCGACTTGTGCCTTGGATTTAATATCCGTCGTATTTATTCTATTTTATTTATTGCATTCTCTTACTTTCCTAGATATCATGAGAAGTAGGGCTTTGACTTTCTTTTGCCATGAGAAGTAGGAATAGAGATGCATGAAGGGGCTTCCGTAGTTGGAGCATGTTCAGAACCCTCCGGTTTATTTAAAGACCCGTTTAGGGCAATTATGGTTTGCTAATTGTGTTTGGTTTGTTTTAAATCCTCCATCCGCATAGGGAGGTAATTCTCGATAGTGTTTACATTTGTGCTTGCATAGGTCATAGTGGTTAGGACGCCCGACGTGGTACCACTAAGCAAAGTCCCGCTTTTATATTTCGTCATCGAGTCATTGATATATGGGCAAGCGGAAGGTAGGGTCGAACGAACCCCGCACGCTCTAGTCCGTGTCGACCGCACACGCGAATCGTGTTGCTTTCTTTATCGAGTCAATAAAAGTGGCAAGAGTCCCTATTCGACTCTCCACGCTTTCACGGGTTCGCATTTATTAACTCGCATCATTGCTCTTCAACAGAATTGGATGTGTCGGCTCTGGTTGACTCACGGTATGCTCGTTACTGTCGAGGCTATGGGACTTCCTCCTTTTCCTGCGCTTGTGTGCCATTTGTTTTTGCATTGCATTGTTTGTGTGCTTCTGCCAAAGCACTTGTTTGCTTCATCCCTTTTGTCGTCTTCGACTCTACTTTAGTTAGTGATTCGAGATGGACATAGACTTAGGTTGTAAACATTTTCCCTCCTGTTTGTCATCTTCGACTCCATTCTAGCTGGTGATTCGGGATAGACATAGATTTAGGTGGTAAACCTTTGCATGTTTCTTTAGGATTCTCTCGACTCTATCTTAGGTAGCGATTCGAGTTAGACCTTAGGATGTAATCCATGCATGATGACATTAGGGATAGCATTAGATAGTTTCCCTTATTTGTTTGCCAGTTTCTTTTTGCATTCATGCATTTAATAAAACTAAAAATTGTTTTCTTTTTCTTTTTGCAAATTAAAACACTTACTAATGGTTCAAACTCCTTTTCAAAGGTAAAAACAACCAACCAAATGCAAACTTTTTTTTTTTTTGCCTACGGGTTTCCTTTTGTTTTTAAATTATTTTCATAATTAAAAAACACATAACCCATCAAAACATGTGAGCCGAACTACGGCGCTCTGACTTTCCCATTGCACGCGGGAATACGTAGGCATCTTGTCACGGGGCTCGATCGAGCGAACTTTGTAAATATTTCCTTCTTTTCCCCGTGTTTTCTTTATTTTATTTTCTTTCACATGCATTCTTTTTTAGCATACAGATATAACAATTAAGCAGTAAATAGATATAAACACACCCTTTTAGAAAAATAGTGGATACCGTAGAGTACTACGGGCGTGTAGGTGCTAATACCTTCCCGTAATAGATTCCTTACCCTATCTCTCGGTCGCAAGACCGTGCCTTATCCCTTTCAGGTTTTCGCGATGCGTTCACCTTTCTCCTTTTGTGAGATAAAAAACGTTCGATGGCGACTTCATTGATATAGTTATCGGATGATGTTCATGGTTGTTTGGCGACTTCAGGGATCGTATAGACTGTCTTTGGTCCGATCGAGTCGATCCTAGCTTTTATTTTCATGTCTATTGGGTGTTTATTTATTTGTTTATTTATTTACCTGCTTTATCGCATCATCCTTTGTATGCTTGCATTGCATTCTATGTGGCATATTTATTGCTTTCATATACTGGTTGGGCTGTACAGGTTATTCTCTTGATTGGGTGGGTGTTACCATGAGGTAAAAGGCCCAATACACAGGCTATGAGTGACATATAGGAACACATAGGACTAGAGTGGACGCATGATTGCTATGTGACGTGAGGTCTAAAATAGCGCATTCATGTGGTTCCACGCTCCGACGAGGTTGACGCGGTATTATCATCATCACGTAGGTGTTACGATGATATTACTTAGCGGGAGACTATCGACTCTGAGTCACCCCTTGACCTTACCCTGGCCTAGATTATACCTGTGAGTGGGGCGGGAATATTTCAAACAGGTACTGATGGTGACTATCTATTCTGATGGTGATTATATTGGTCCTTATGTGACGTTATGTTATTGATGACCGTGTGGTTTATGATACTTGGTTCTTGACACCTGGTTCTCTGGTATTTTCTGTGATATTATGAAATGATGTCGGACTTTTGATCCTATGATATTCAGACTTGGTTCTTCTATGGTATTCTGAATTGGTGTCGAACCTTTGATCCTATGATATTCAGATTGTACAGATGCTACCCGTTGTTATGCTGAAATTTTGAACCCATGGTTAATGCACTTGCATAGCATGTTTATCTTTCAAAAGAAATGTCAGAAAAATAAATATGTACATATCTAACCTGCATATTCATTCATTTCATGCATTCATAACAGGTGCTCGAAACTTGGGGATTTCTCTTATTCAGGCCTGATATTGTCTTTGCAGAATTACAAATCTTGACTTCTTACCACTCTACGATCCGATCGATTAAGTGATGGAACAACCGTGGGGAATTGGATGAAATGAAAGAACAAATGGCGTTTTTGATGCTAGACATACAAGATTTGGTTAGTGGACAAGAACTTTTGAAAGAGGAGAACCATCAATTGAAGACTCAGCAGAGTTTGGTTACGGAAATTCTGAATACTGTGTTGAGAAAGGAAGACAAACTTGCACCCGCTTCCGCAACAAGAGTTTCTATTCCTCCCTATACTTTAGGGGCTTCTTTAAGTATTTAATCAGGGCTTGCATCTCCTCTACCACCTTGTGTTCCGGGGTATGCTCATCCAGAACCAATTTCTGTTTCTCAGAAAGATCCAAAGGGTAAAGCTCATCCACCAGGATCGTCACAACCTGAGAGGAAATTTGATCCCATTCCGATGTTGTATGCTCAGTTACTTCCTCAATTGCTTAAGTTTCAGTTGGTTGAGCTTCAAATTTTCACGATGCATGGAAAGCTTCCGCGTGATTTTGATGAAAATGCTAGGTGTGGTTTCCATTCTGGGGTACCTTGTCACGATATTGAGAACTGTATGGCATTAAAACATAAAGTTCAGAATTTTCTTGATGAAGGGATAATTCTGTTTACTCCCATGGGTTTGAGTGTGCAAGTCAATGTTACCCCAAGTGTTGATGTGACTATTTCGGCTGCTGTTGCGCCTGAAAAGCAAACTTATGCTCCGAAACAAGATAATCAACGACGACCAAAGGTGCCAAGGAAATTTGATCCTCTCCCGATGTCTCATGCTGAACTGTTCTCCCACTTGCAACGGTTGAAGATGATTGAATTGCGAACTTTAAGAATTAATCCCAATAAGTTGCCGAAGAATTTCAATGCCAACGCTCGGTGTGCTTTCCATTCTAACGGGCAGGGGCATACTATTGAAAAGTGTACGACTTTCAAGCACATGGTGCAAGACCTACTTGATTCTGAGGCTTTTAACTTCGGACCAGCACCAACATCTGATGCTAATCAACAACCATTATCAACTCATGCTAATGCCACTGTCAATGCTATTGTTGACGATGGAAGTTTGAACCCGGTTAAAGATGTAAATCTGATGACAACTCCTTTATCTTTTGTGAAAAAGCGTTTGTTGAGAAAGGGTGTATTCCCAGGTTGTGGTATTGACTGTGAAGATTGTATGATCAAGCCAGAAGGTTGTCAACCCTTGAAAGATAAAGTACAAGACCTGCTTGATGCAAAGGTTATCAGTTTCACACCGGATGGTCAGATTCGGGTGCTCCTTTGACTCACTGAATGTCAAGACTTCAAAAGGCATCGTCTGAAGCAATAAGCCCATTCGGAGACTACTCTCCTCAACAATGGAAGTTTTCAGTTTTATTTTGCATTCTCATTTGTAATTTTTCTTGTATGTTCATTACTTACATGTATGCAAAACTTGTTCATTCTTGAATATTAATCATAATGCATTGAGTATGTTTGTCTTGAATTGATCCATTCATATTCACTCTTATTTGTTTTTAAATGCTTTTGATGCTCAACTCTTGTAAATAAAGCAAAACCTCTGTAGGGAGGATGATGAAAAATATACCAAGAATCTCAAACGGTATTGCTTTCGAATAAAAACCTTGCTGATGATGTACAGGCATTGTTTCAAATTCCCAAACACTGGAGATATAAGGGAGTGAAACCCTCGTTAACCCCTTTGAGCCTTGAAGTAGGAGTTTCTTTTCTATTCAGAAAAAACCCTCAATTTTTTAACCCGGGGCAGGGTAGTGTTCAATTAACCTGATCGAGCATTTAAATCTTATCAGGAGAGTATATTCAAGGATCAACCACAATTGTTATCCTTCATTTATCAAGAGGTCGAGAAGATGGCAAAACCCCAATGGGTATTCATTGTCCATCAAGGAATAAGGTAGTCACACCTTAACAAAGAGTCAAATGACTTAGTTTCACACGACTTGTCAAAAAAAAAAAAGAGAAAAAGAATATAGAAAATAAAAAAAAGGAAAAGAAGAAGAAAAGAAAGAATATGATATTGCAAATCAAAGAATACGATCGTGTGATCAAATACTAAATGAAAGAGGTGAGTGACTACCATGTCCGAAAGTAAGATACCTCGTTGGTTCCCCAATTATTGTAAACTCCCTGTGAAAAGTTGATGCTCATATTGAGTTAATTGAACTTAGGATTGGAGGACATCACGGAGAATGGGTGGGCACTAAATATTTTGAGCCTTAAATCTTTTTTTTATAAAACCGTGAACCAGACCACGTTACAACCCTTAAAAGTCCTAATTGAAGCATGGGTTAATTTGAAAGCTAAACTGTGACGAGAGTACGGTATCCTGACTCCTAGGAGGCTTGCTAAAATTTTGAGTTGGTATCACTTCATTGTGTTTTACTTTCTTTGAACAAAAATTCAATGTTTTGAAATCTTTTCAATAAATGTTTTTAACTTCAAGACAAGCATGTGATTTGCGTTATAATTATCATTCATAGAATAAAACATTCTTTGCATATGGATAAGTGTTTGAACATCAAGTAAGCTTGCATAATGAGCATCAGATGAAAAACTTGATTATCCCGAGATACAATTTGCTTCAGGGATGTGTTAAAGAATAAGCCATTTTTTGAAGAGTGTTCCTAATCAGGGGCATGCTTTCTTTTGACTCCGTTGAGTATAAGAATACCAATTTGAAGATGATTTGGAATATGTTGTGTGGAAGTTTTGATTGCTTGAAAGTTTTTATTGAGCTATTGCATATCACTTTCATTTGTTCCCAAGGGGTAGATTGCTTAAAATGTCTTCCTGAGCGCGAAGCAGATCATGTTGAGAAGCACAATTGTGTGTTAGCCTGCATTCCAGATATAAGACAATTACCCTGATGAGGTTTGATTTTCAAAATCTGTGAGTCTCTTTTGAGAAGAATTGGATTATCAAAACCCCGCGAAGCAGGGGCAACATCCCAATGATGGTACTCTTTTGAGAAGAATTCTCAGTGTTTGATTGCCCAGAAGGGTACAGAAACATGTTAATGCTCTATGGAGTGAGCGGTGATTAAACCGAGGCAGTTATGTCGAGATTCTGACAATCTCTCAAGTCGTGATCAATTCGATGAAGTTATGTCGAGATTCAGAAATCTCTCAGGTGATGAGTAATCCAGGGCATTCAATTCGGGATTATATCCCTCAAAGTTTCAGTTAAACTAGGGCATTTGTGTTAAGGTTTAATCTCTCCGAGAATCTGTTGATCAATGGAGAATCTTTTCAGAATCCGAAGATGCAGGGCAAGTTGTCTCTCGTAATTCATTACGTGCTTAGAGCGTTGTTATGACTTGCAACTTGCAAGTATGTGATGGTTTATCAGCGTGAAGTTCCTTTTCCCCAATGAAGAGTACATCTCGATCCAGGTTCATCCCCTGTGAAGCTAATTCTCAAGAAGGATTTATTTCCAGAAAGTCCTGATGGACTAATTTTGTTATCAGTAATTTTGGCTTCGACATGCTGATATTGTCGTACTCCCCTGTATAAGTCTTGATGTTGTTTGAGGCCTATCCCCAATGAGGTTGATTCTCAGGCAGAATTTATCGCCAGAAGTGCTTGATGGGTTGATTAGTTTCCCCAGTGATACACACTTCAACATATTAACATTATCACAATCCCGAGTGCAAGTTATGGGTACCGATCTCAGGTAAATCCCCGGTGAGGTCATTGATACTTATTCCAGGATAAATTCCCTAGTGAATGTCCATCGAATTCTCAAATCATCCTTGATAGAAGGTTCTCCTTTATTCTCGGTGGAGATGGTGTTTGGACCATTGACTTAGGGTTGATATCGGTGGTATGCTTGATGATGAATTGTTATTGTATTCTCCGATGAATAGTGCATTGCCACATCAAAGTTCCCATTGTGAATGCGCTCGGTCAATTGATTCTACTCCCGGTGTAAGTCGCACTCTCCTATGTGAAGTTATTCGAACATCTCAGAGTTTTGTTCTCGGATCGACCATGTTGGGACAAGAATATTTGTTTCCCAGGAGTTGGATATCGAATGTGTTCCCAAGAGCTTTCTACCGAACCATATTTCTCTTCCCTGAATATTAATCATTCATTTGCGGTATTTCTACAATGTGCATTCCCCGAAGTCTCCCAGTGTGGTCTTGCTATTGAGATCCTTATTCTTGGAGACAAAAATTGTTATGTTATCCCCGATGGATTCTTGGTTGAAAGTTTCATATCCCCACAAGAGGATTGATTCCCCGATGAAGTCTAATGCTATTTGATTTATTCAAGATACTAATGGTTACTCGCAGATGTTTGCAATTTCCCCATGAAGTGGTGTTCCCAACGAAGTTTCTTCGAACTCCCATGAAGTCTTCCAAATTCCCCAATGAAAGAAGGAGAATTCTCTAGAGAAGTTTTTTGTATCCTCAGTGAAGAGTAATGACTCTCTCCCCAGGAAGTCAAGATTGGTTTGAAATCCAATTCGATTCTCCCCAAGTGAAGAACGCTTCTCCGTATTGGAATTGCAACTTATCTTTGCAAGTGTTCCCTAAAATCCACTCCCTAGTGGTACCTCTCTTGGATGTTAACGGCTTCTCAGCAGCCGATCATCGTTACTATTACTTCTCATTTAATCATTCAATCATGCATTCATTACATTGCATCTCTCTAAATGCGTAGCATTCCACTAATTGGGAGCATTGCACCATAAAAAATCAAACATGCATATTAAGTGTTTGCCAATTGTGTATATCCAGAAGAAATAAAAAAGATCTATGTGGTCTACCCTCAAGGTGTTTTCTTAACGGATTCCTGCTTCCCTAATTGTCACTTCAAATTGAGTGTCTTATGGGAACTCATTCTCTCTCCAGTGGAGTTTTTTGTGACTTTCTTTATCTCAATCACGTCGATTTGTGTCACCCTTTTCCCTAGTAAGTCGTAAACTTTCCTTGCTTATGCAAGTCGTCGGTTATCTTACCCGTGTTTGCCTTACCTTTTCAAGTATTTGAGTATCCATACTTGGTGTGTGGTAATTCAGATATTTGCCACTCTTAAAGAATTATGCCCCGCCTTTGGCCTGAGGGATATTATAGTTCTTTTGCTTTTGCAAGCACTTTCTTAAAGCCCGACATGGTGGAAATCTTTGTTAGAGTCCTCTCGATCGGTCTCTTTCCCTTATGAGTTCGTCTTCGCCCGACGCCCTCTACCTTGTGAGTTCATCTTCACCCGATGGCCTCTTTGTTATTTGTTTTCGCCTTCTCCTGGCGTTTTTCATAATAGTGAGTTCATCTTCACCCGATGGCCTCTTTGTTATTTGTTTTCGCCTTCTCCTGGCGTTTTTCATAATAGTGAGTTCATCTTCACCCGATGGCCTCTTTGTTAATTGTTTTCGCCTTCTCCTGGCGTTCTTCATATTATTAAGTCCATCTTCACCCGATGGCCTCTTTGTCGTTTGTTTTCGCCTTCTCCGGCATTTTTCCTATGATTTAGTTCATCTTCACCCGATGTTCTCTTTGTTGTTAGGGTTCGCCTTCACCCGGCGTTCTTCCTATTTCTTGAGTTCACCTTCACCCGGTGCTCGTTTTTGAGAATTTCGTCTTCTCCCGACGTTTCTCTTTGGCTGAAGTTCACCTTCTCCCGGTGGTTTCTTCTTCAGTTAGTTCACCTTCACCCGGTGTTCGCCCTTTTGGAGTCTTGTCTTCTCCGACATTCTCTTGGGTAAAGTATCACCTTCTCCCGGTGGTATTTTCTAGATAGGTCCGTCTTCTCCCGACATTACCTTCTAGTTTGTCAGGTAATCATCGTATCTCGATGTTTTTTATCCTTGACAGTTGAGTTCGCCTTCTCCCGGCATTCTCTTTGAGAGTCTTGTCTTCTCCCGACGTTTCTCTTTGGCTGAAGTTCACCTTCTCCCGGTGGTTTCTTCTTCAGTTAGTTCACCTTCACCCGGTGTTCCCCTTTTTAGAGTCTTGTCTTCTCCGACATTCTCTTGGGTAAAGTATCACCTTCTCCCGGTGGTATTTTCTAGATAGGTTTGTCTTCTCCCGACATTACCTTCTAGTTTGTCAGGTAATCATCGTATCTCGATGTTTTTTATCCTTGACAGTTGAGTTCACCTTCTCCCGGTGTTCTCTTTGAGAATTTCGTCTTCTCCCGACATTTCTCTTTGGATGAAGTTCACCTTCTCGGTGGTTTCTTCTTGATTAGTTCACCTTCACCGTGTTCGCCTTTTTAGAGTCTTGTCTTCTCGACATTCTCTTGGGTAAAGTATCACCTTCTCCGGTGGTATTTTCTAGATAGGTTTGTCTTCTCCGACATTACCTTCTAGTTTGTCGTAATCATCGTATCTCGATGTTTTTATCCTTGATGATGAGTTCACCTTCTCCTGTTCTCTTTGAGAATTCCGTCTTCTCCCGACGTTTCTTTTGGTGAAGTTCACCTTCTCCGGTGGTTTCTTCTTGATTAGTTCACCTTCCGGTGCTTCCCTTTTGGAGTCTTGTCTTCTCGACATTCTCTTGGGTAAAGTATCGCCTTCTCCGGTGGTATTTCCTAGATAGGTTCGTCTTCTCCGACATTCCTTCTAGTTTGTCGGATAATCATCTTCTCCGATGTTTATAATCATGACAGAGTTCGCCTTCTCCGGTGTTCTCTTTGAGAATTTTGTCTTCTCCGACGTTTCTCTTTGGTTGAATCTCACCTTCTCGATGATTTCCTCCTCTGTTGGCTCGTCTTCTCCCGACGCTTTCCTCTTCAAATCTATATTCATCATTCTGGATGGGTCATTTCAATACAATGGTTCTCGTGCGGAATGCCCGAGTTCGTTCGTATAAATTTGTCTCCTTTATTTCACATCCTCACCGATTCTCCCTTTCACGGTGTCTTCTCTTCATCATCTCTGGGTCGCTTTAATACAAGTGTTCTCGTGAGCGGAATGCAGGGTTCGTTGGTACAAGTGTGTCCTCCTTATATCCCCAGTGCATATGTTCAAACAGAAAATCAAAATATAATAATGTCCGCTCGGAGCGAATTTTCTGTTCATTTAAGTATTCAATCCTCTCCCACCTTGAGTGTTGAAGGCTTGCGCCAATCTCACCCTCCGGTTGAAGAAGATTGAATAGGCAAGCACCCAAAATTCGCCTCTTCTTTTCGTATTTACGGCTTATAATTCGATTGCATAAACATACATGTAGGTGCATGCATATCATTGATCATGGGGTTACTAGGTTCAAAACATCTCAAGTCGAAAGAAACGGCGTGTTTGACTATCTCGGATCATTTTGAGCCAAGAATCAATGTTTCTCGGTTAAACGGCTATTTGCAAGATTTTTTGGTCAGGAAGCTATTTTGGCTTGGTTCCACAATCTTTGGAATCATATCAATATTTCCTCCAGTTTATCTATTCAGGTTGGAGGTCATTTCGTCAAGAAAATGAATTCATTCGCTTATTTCTCAATAAAGTGAATTTTGGGTTTCGGTGTGTTTGAGCACTTGAGAGTGTATCTCACAGTCAAGTATTTTCGATGAATTTTGACTGGCATGTCCCTCTCATTTTATCTACAATTTTTGTTTGAAAGGAAGCAAATTATGTGAGGAAGGTCCCCGGAAAATTCAATTTCTCAAGAGGATTAAACCGAATTTTAGTGCTGAACCGTGTGTTCTGCCCACTAAAAAGTTCATATCTCTTAGCTGGAAACTCGAAACTGAGCGGGACCAATTTCTAAAATTCCGTATCAAATCCTTCTACAACTTTCATTTACAACTCGGGAGCTGATTCCTCACCGTTTAAGACCAGTTTTTATTCTTGGACCAATGTTGAGCTGAACCGAGCAATTTTCATCTGGTACGCGAACTTCAAAAAATCATACCTCGCTTGTTTTTTATTGAAACGAGATGGGACCAGTGCCAAAAGTTCACAAATTTTGTTAGCTTCGGTTACCTCAGAAACACTCACTTGCAAATTTTGATCAGAAGATCCTCGTTCGAGGCATTTTCTCCGAAGAGTGCATTGAGAATTCTGCATGCGTCGGACGCCCGATCTTGAAACTTCAAAATTCGTATCACCTTGACCGTTCATCCGATCGCGTCGAAATTTTGATTCACGCAAGCAAAATCACGTTCTGGACATTTTTCGTTTACATTCCGACTTCAAATTCCGCACGGATTAGGCTGTTTTGGATTGTGTACGAAAATCATTTTGATAATCGCGATTAGGACTTAATTGTGGATCCGACACTCCAAAGCCCAATTTTTCATATTATAAATATATTTTACCACTCACAAAATTGGTAGAGAGAATCATTTGTTAAATTTGACCCAAGAGCTCTCACTTTTCTCTCTCAATTCTCTCTCAACTCAAAGTTGCACAACCACCTCCAACCACCAACAACCACCTCCAACCACCAACAACCACCACCGGAATTCCAAAACCACCGCGCCGGAAAACTTTTTCTTATTTTTTTTTTTTCTTTCTCTCTTTCTCCGGTACAGCCCCATACTCTTCGATTCCCTTTCAATTCTCAAGGATCAAATCAAGATTTTCATCAATCAAGAACATTGAAGAGCGTTTATGGTGTCGAGTGAAGAGTTGAAGTTTTCCTCTTCATTGATTCTCCAAGGATTCAAGATTCTCCACTCTTATTATCATCATCTCAACTTTGATTTGGTATTTTCTTGGAGAATTACAAGATTTTCCTCATCAATTTCAACTCAAAGCTTCAAGTACAAGTAAGTGCTTATTTACTTAAGTGCTTATTTCAATCGATTTTCAATTGTTGAATTTCTTGAAATTGAATATTGAGATTCCTTGCAAATTCGTGTGGATTCGATTATAGCATTTGTTTTGTTGAATTCATTGATCATGATCCGTTTTTGGAGCCTTAAAGGTGTCGGTGTCAAACTTTCTACACACTACACACACCTACACTTGTGTTGTGACTTTGCATTGTATTTAAGTACTTGGTGTGAGCATTTTGCATCACTAATTATATGATCATGCATCAAGTAATATATAAATTCTTTGACATGCATTGAATCATTAATTTGAGACTTATTTTGTGCATTAAAATTATGTTGAAATGTAGGAACTAACACCTAGTTTTTAGGTACACTTGCACTACACCTATACATTGCACACAACTCACATACACACTTGAATCCATACATTGTGACATAATTTGCATCTTTGCATATCCATGCATTTGCATGTAGGATAGTTGAATTAATTTGATGTGGTGTTGTTCAACTTTGATGACATGAAAATATGTTAAAATTTCACTTTTCACAACACTTTACCACTTTGCACATCTAATTTCTTTCAACATTCTTACATGTTTGCATAGCATTTAGGTAGTATTTGCATTGAGTGTGTATCACTTGCACATGATATCACATACACTTGCATTTTTATTCATCTAAATACCATAAAAAACACATTGGAAACAAGTTTATTTGAGTTTGGTGGAAAATAACATGACACTTGAAAATTGATAAAGTTGGACATAATATTTGTTTTGGCTCTAACTTTTGATCCGTAATGAGTTTTTTCGACTTTTCTTAATGTAAATCATGTTTCTCGAGCCATCTGAAGCTCTCCACGTGAACGGTTTCTTGATTTGGACATGTTTCGGTCAATTCTGGGAGCTGCTGACTTTTGTGCGAAAATTGTATTTTTGAACGAGATTTGATCGAACCGTTCGCATTTTTGAGACCGTGCGCGTGTGCATAGCTTCCAATATTTTTGATAAATTATTTTGATTGTTTTCATTAGCTTGTGCCTTGTGTTTTGGTTCACTTTTCATATTTATCCTTAATGGTGATTTTTGGACTCGAAAGGTGTCGGAGCGAACCTTTTTGTACACTACGCACACATACACTTGTGGTGTTGATTTTCTTTGTATATAATGTCTAATAATTGTTCTAACCCTCAACTAATCTCTTGACTAATATGTTGGCATGTTTAGATAGTTGGCGCTTTGGTTTAGAACCCTTAATTGAGTCATATAATTAGTATCTCATGGTAGAACTAATATAATTGCATTTGAGAACTATTGTAATGGACTTAACTCGATTTGATATTGTTCATGAGTTGTTTTGCATTATGTGTGTGTTGCTGCCGTTTTCCATTCTTATGTTGCTATACACATTTACATTCCATTTCTTCACCTTTGAATCATATTTTGACATGTGATGTGAATATGCAATTATTTTGTTGCCTCCTTGTTATTTTTGACATGTTTGTTGACTTGTGCAAGGTACATTGAGGATATTTTGGTTAGGTACCTAATCTTGGTACACTAACCTACCACTTCTCCTGTGGTTACCACTTCTCTTGTGGTTACTTTGCGTTTAAACGCATTTTGCTTTGTGTTTTCTCATATTTCAGAAACACGTATTACGTTGTTTTGTCCGGATATGTACCTTTGTGCGGTGTTCGGTTGTTAAGAGGACTTGTTTGCACGCATGTTGCACGATATCACCTTGCGGATTATATTGATCGAGCTGTTTCTTATTATTGCTTTGTTGATGGCGGTTTACTCAAGTTTTAGGAGTATTTCTCGACTTGCGTGCTGATTTAATATCCGTCGGGTATTTATTCTATTTTATTTATTGCATTCTCTTACAGCTTTCCTAGATATCATGAGAAGTAGGGCTTTACAGCTTTCTTTTGCCATGAGAAGTAGGAATAGAGATGCATGAAGGGGCTTCCGTAGTTGGAGCATGTTCAGGAACCCCTCTGGTTTATTTAAAGACCCGTTTAGGGCAATTATGGTTTGCTAATTGTGTTTGGTTTGTTTTAAATCCTCCATCTGCATAGGGAGGTAATTCTCAGTAAGTGTTTACATTTGTGCTTGCATAGGTCATAGTGGTTAGGACGCCCGACGTGGTACCACTAAGCGAAGTCCCGCTTTTATATTTCCCATCGAGTCATTGATATATGGGCAAGCGGGTAGGGTCGCAACGAACCCCGCACAGTTCTAGTCCGTGTCACGCCGAATCGTGTTGCTTTCTTTATCGAGTCAATAAAAGTGGCAAGAGTCCCTATTCGACTCTCCACGCTTTCGGGTTCGCATTTATTGCGAACTCGCATCATTGCTCTTCAGGAAATTGGATGTGTCGGCTCCTGGTTGACTCACGGTATGCTCGTTACTGTCGAGGCTATGGGACTTCCTCCTTTTCCTGCGCTTGTGTGCCATTTGTTTTTGCATTGCATTGTTTGTGTGTTGCACTTGTTTGCTTATCCCTTTTGTCGTCTTGACTCTACTTTAGTTAGTGATTCGAGATGGACATAGACTTAGGTTGTAAACATTTTCCCTCCTGTTTGTCATCTTCGACTCCATTCTAGCTGGTGATTCGGGATAGACATAGATTTAGGTGGTAAACCTTTGCATGTTTCTTTAGGATTCTCTCGACTCTATCTTAGGTAGCGATTCGAGTTAGACCTTAGGATGTAATCCATGCATGATGACATTAGGGATAGCATTAGATAGTTTCCCTTATTTGTTTGCCAGTTTCTTTTTGCATTCATGCATTTAATAAAACTAAAAATTGTTTTCTTTTTCTTTTTGCAAATTAAAACACTTACTAATGGTTCAAACTCCTTTTCAAAGGTAAAAACAACCAACCAAATGCAAACTTTTTTTTTTTTTTTTGCCTACGGGTTTCCTTTTGTTTTTAAATTATTTTCATAATTAAAAAACACATAACCCATCAAAACATGTGAGTCGAACTACGGCGCTCTGACTTTCCCATTGCACGCGGGAATACGTAGGCATCTTGTCACGGGGCTCGATCGAGCGAACTTTGTAAATATTTCCTTCTTTTCCCCGTGTTTTCTTTATTTTATTTTCTTTCACATGCATTCTTTTTTAGCATACAGATATAACAATTAAGCAGTAAATAGATATAAACACACCCTTTTAGACAGAAAATAGAAGTGGATACCGTAGAGTACTACGGGCGTGTAGGGTGCTAATACCTTCCCTTCGCGTAATAGATTCCCTTAACCTATCTCTCGGCAAGACCGTGCCTTATCCCTTTCAGGTTTTCGCGATGCGTTCACCTTTCTCCTTTTGTGAGATAAAAAACGTTCGATGGCGACTTCATTGATATAGTTATCGGATGATGTTCAGCCGGTTGTTTCAATAGCATCAGGAAGCAACTGCTCTCAATTGGTGTGGATGAAGCGAATGTTGTCTGAGTATAATGTCACACAAAATTTCATGAAATTATTTTGTGACAACTTGAATGCTATTATCATTTCCAAAATCATATCCAGCATAGTAGGACTAAGTACATTGACATTTGACAGCATTATATTAGAGAACTTTCGGAGGACAAAGTTATAACTCTTGAGCATGTTAGTACTGAGATAAGCTTGGTGATATCTTTACTAAAGCTCTTGATGTTGTTCAATTTGAGAACCTAAGGATTATATGGAAAAATTTCTTATCTTATATATTTTTCTTTAAAATCACAATACTTTAAGCGACTCTATTATTTGATTGTACGAGCGAATTTTGACACTCATACTACAAACGGAAAGATATATTAGCAATTTGATCTTGACGTGGGGTTTTATTTTTGTGTCGTGGTCGAAGAATTTAATTTCTTAGTTTTTCTGAAACGTGGATAATTGACAGAAGACTATGGGTGTGCTTGTTTTAAGGTTGTAAAATAAATTCCCAGAAAAACATGATTATGGGAATGCAATATTCTTATGTTTGATTCAATTAAAAAAACATTTCAAGACTCTTCTCGTTTTGTTCCAATGTTTAAAGGGTGGGAATCTAACATTCACATGGGAATAAGGTTTACCTAACTACAACTCTTCACTACTACTCACATTTATTTATTTGAATTCGAGAATAATGGATATCCACTTGCAATATAAAATAATTTGACACTATCAACCAATCACAATCATGTTAAACACCAAGTCATACTGTTATTTTAAAACAAATTATGTGACATGGATAAATAATCAATTTTTATTAAATGATAATATAAAATTATTTTATACGGTGTACTATCTTTTAACTATTTGAATTAAATAAATATTATAAATATTCTTAGCAATTTAAATGTTTCCAACCATGTGGATAGGAATATTACTTCAAGAAATAATATATTTCAAAATATAAAATTTATTAACTTTTAAGGGAGAGTTTTGATGCTGAGCAATTAGAAAAATGCTTAACTCGTGGAGCAAATAGTTATGATATGAGAGAGAGTTTGACTCCACAATTTATGGCAAGAATAGATTTATTGGGAGTTAAGATTTTTTCTCCACATTAAAGTGAGTTCACGAGTGAGTTGCCCACTTACAATATTAATTTGACTCCACAATTTATGGCAAGAATAGATTTATTGGGAGTTAAGATTTTTTCTCCACATTAAAGTGAGTTCACGAGTGAGTTGCCCACTTACAATATTAATTTGACTCCACAATTTATGGCAAGAATAGATTTATTGGGAGTTAAGATTTTTTCTCCACATTAAAGTGAGTTCACGAGTGAGTTGCCCACTTACAATATTAATAATTTGAATAATTAAAATAAATGATTCTTTCCAACATACTTAGAAGTTTAAGCTCTCATTTTTCATCAGACACAAAATCACGCTTTTCGAAACTAAAAGTCAGTAAATAAAATTTCTTCACAAATAATTTGTATTTCATCTTATCCTTTTATAAATAATAATTAAAACCATTCCACAATTTCATCTTCATATATATATTTGACTCCATTATTTAAACACATAAAATAGTCACTATCCAGGAACTCTAATGCCAGTGTGATGAGAAATTAACATACAATAATAAATCAATTCACGGCAAAAATAAAATTCCTCAAACTTGTAAGAATCTATCAGGATCAACAACAAATGTATGACAACAAAACGAACAAATAAATGCACAAGAAAACACAAATATTTTAACTTGAAAAACCCTAAATGTGAGAGTAAAAAATTATGGATCATCTAGATCAAAGAAATAACTCCACTATGCTCAAATAAGAATACAAGAGAGTCTTGAAGTGATTCATAAAGTAGTGCTAACAATAACAGAATCTCAAAGCAAACTAGCTAAGAAATAAGAAACTAGAAGTTGAAAATACTCAAAACTACAACTTAAATATTTCTCAACTCAGAATTTGTTTTTAAGATCCCAACTGTCAAAAAATAGATAGAGGTGATGTGAACTTGTCTGCCAAAATGAGCTCGATCCAACGGAATCCAAAATCGATAAGTTACTAAGAATTTTTGGAAAATAAATTTTGATTTCTATCATCTTTTGTCTCTTTTGAAGCTTTTTTTTAAACTTCTTTTTCTCTTTTTCTCTCAACATTAAATTGACCATCTCCACTTAAAATAAGTGGGACATAAATGACGGAAAAAAAGATAGTCGATGCTATATTGACCATCTCCCCTTAAAATAAGTGGGACACTAATGTGATCTTCTTTTTCTCTTTTTCTCTTTTTTTGATTTTTTTAATTGATAATATATTAATTTATAGTTTTAAATTTATTTAGTTTAATTATATTAATTTAGTTGTAGATTTATTTTGTTATTAATTATAAATATTTATTATAGATATTATTTATAATTAAAAACTGAATCAAGCGAAGTTAAAGGGGAAGCCAAAACTTTTAACACAAACAGTAGCGTCAATCAAGACCGACACTAATAATAAAACACATTCAACCTTTAACAATAAAAAAGGAGGCAAACAAAAACTGTAGAAGAAAAAAAAACTTTTAGTACTAATACTAGTGTCGATTAAAGACGTCACTACTATTAAAAAAGTGTTGTGTCGGCTAGCATCGACACTGTAGAAAAACAAATAATTATTTTCTCAATAGACGTGCAAACGAAATCTGAATAAGAGGGAAATAAAAAAATTTCACACTAAATATTAGCGACGGTCTAGGACAACGCTAGCTTAAAAAATATAAAAATGAGTAGGTAAATAAATTTACTTGTAAATATAACCTAACTTATATATATATATATATATATATATATATATTATAATCTAGAAAAGTTTGTTCTTAAACTAGTACTTTATTTAAGATTACAAATAAATATATGTAAAAATAAAATAAAGAAGAGTTGAAATAGAGGATATAAAAAAACAAAAACAAAGCAACAAAGCAACCTTAAAAAAGGCTTATGATTGTGAATGTTTGACTTTATGAACCATGAAAAAAAATCTAGTTATACTCCCTAAATTACACTCACATCTTTAAATACTAATGATTGTAAATATATCGAATCACATCTTAAAATATTTATTATTATAATTTTATATATTAAATTGATTAATAAAGAATATCTTCTTTTTTTGACAATACTAATAAAGAATATCTAAGTAACACAATTAAATTAAAGAAAGACAGAAAAAAAGAATAAGTGAATCCAAACTTTTATACATTAAAAAGATGAGGAAGATACTCAAATCACTATTCCTTGCATTTGATATTAAATTCTTGATGTAACTGAGTTACCCATAGAACTTTCAAAATACCATAACAAAACAAAAAGACCTCACTATAATTATTCAATTCAAATTTATGAAAAACTTAATTCACACACATGGTCACAAACAGTTTTCTAATGAACTCACTCCCTAACTTCATTTGTCTTCTTAAGTTCAAATAAAACACACACATTTGTAGCATTCACATTTAGTTATCTTATACATCTTTCTTTCATTACTTTCTCTAAAATTCGATATAGTCTTACGAAGAGCTTCATCATCAGCTGCCATTGTTGCAGCCACAGAGGTAATCTTGTCTACAAGTTCTTTATGTTCCGTGACCAGGAGCTTTCGGCTTGACAGGCGAAGCTTTAACTCAAAATTCCATACAGTCTCAAGCAAAGTGCTCATCTTATCATCCTTCTCTTCAAACCCTCTTTTCATCTCTTCTTCAATTTGGTTTTTCAAAACAGCTACCATATGATCGTTTGACTTATTGCCTTCACGAAACTCTTGTATTATTTCTTCCATCTTTCTTTCTTTCTTAATGAAAAATAACTACGCAATAATACTAGTCCCTAATATTCCAAAAGATGAAACTAAAGAACTTCTTCAGAAACTTCACCTATAAATAAGTTATGAAACGCAATAAGAAAAAACAGATTTTACGATTAATAGGGAATAGATTATATATTGTTGAGCCAAAAAAGAGACACGTGCTTGAAAGATAGATTGGAAAGAAAATCAAATTATCAACAAACAAATTTGAGGTCAATTGGGTTGGTTACAAAAGATTTGATATAATCCATTATCAATCTTAATTAATTTTAAAATAATTCATTATATACTCTTATTGTACTTATATGAGTACTAACTATAAACTATAAAAATAAAATTAATTTTATCTTTTTTTTATAATTTAACTTTATATATACAAAATATTTTTGACATGTTGGATTTTTTAAAAAAATTACTAAACTTAACTGTAACTAAAATAAGTTTTTTATTTTAAAATTGTACACTATAATTAAATAAATATATTTTTAGAACATTAGTTTTGACTTAGTCTTAGTTATAAGTGAGTTTTCCATATTAAAATTCATAAAGATGCGGTAAAAATTCAACTTGTCATCAAACATAAATTCCTGATAGAGTACGCAACATATTTGGAAAATTACAGAGAGTTTCAAAAAAATTAAATTCTCCAATAGTTTTTGTGAAAGGAAATATAATATTGATAAAGGTTATTATTGTAAAAAATAATAGATGTAAGAGTGCCAAGCATAATTTGGGATGGAGAGAAAGATTTTTCCTTAGCCAATTATTAAATATTTATTTATGATTCAATTTTTAAAAACTAAAAAAAAGAAAAGAAAAAACACCTCACTATGATCGTTCAATTCAAATTCATGAGAAAAACAAAAATAAATCTGCTCAAAATATTTGTTGAGCTTCCATCGCAATTTTAAATGATTGTAAATGGATAGAACTTAAATTCAATTTCTTATATATGGTTTTTATTAGTTTTCAATAAAGATATGTCAAGTGAATTTAAATACTCTTTAGAAAATAATAATATGAGAAAATTGCATATATATATATATATATATAGAAAAAAATTATATATTTATTAAGTTTTTATCATAAAATAATAAAAACCACCCCTAAAATATTGTATATAAGTTTTAGTTTTTTCGGTTGTAAATTTAAGAAAAATTTATTTATTTTTTATTAAAGAAATTATTAAACTAGTATTATTTTTTTAAGAATGACAAATAAATATATGTAAAAATAAATAAAGAAACAAAACAACCTTAAAAAAAGGCTTATGGTTGTGAATATTTTGACTTTATGAACCATGAAAAAAATGTAATTATACTCCCTAAATTACACTCACATCCTTAAATATTTATTATTTTAATTTTATATTTTAAATGAATTAGTAAGGAGTATATAATATAACTAAAATAAATACACAAAATATCTAAAACAATTAAATTAAGCAAACACAGAAAAATAGAGTAACATGAAAGAATAAGTGAATTCAAATTTTTATACAAAAACACGTTAAAGGATGACGAAGATACTCATACCTTTATTATTTTCAGATGAAAATTTGATAAATATATAATTTTCTTCTATATATATATATATATATATAATTTTCTCATATTTTTATTATACCAAAATTACTTTTATTTTTGATCGATTTTTTGCCACATCATCAATTTAGGTCAAATTTTGTCCATTTCTAATTTTTTTAATAATTATATTGTACCGTTGATTCTAACCGAAACATATTTACTTTTATTTGTGTACAAAATGCAAATAATATTTGTCTTAATAGTACTACTGCATCTAAATGAATTGGGAAAAGGAACTTTTTGTAATTCCAAACCACTTTTTGAGATAACCGTGCCACCCTTCCCCTAAGACAAGTCACTTATGAATTCAACGGCCCTCCAAAGCCTGGCTTGGATACACACGCAACATTGCTCTCTTATCTCTCTTTTCAAGACACTGCTTGTGTTTCCTGGTTTCTTTAGATGTGATAGGAATGGTCACAGACATTGGTTACACCCAAATTCAAATTGGGAATGAAAAAATACCATATCAACCTGGTCTTAAATGCTCACTTTAAAATTTTATTTACTATAATTTATATTTTCTTATTAGACTATAGTACCAAGTGCGACAAGCAAAAGAAGGAGCAAGTTAAAGGAAAAGTGTTTGCATTATCTGGTGTTGAGAATGTTGTTGAGGATAAACTAATTCGCGGTACGTGGTTTATTAATGGTACACTTTTGATTACTATCATTGATATTGGTGCAACGCCTTCTTTCATTTCTTTGGATTGGGTTAAGAGGTTGAATCTTGATTTGTCTGATATGCATGGAAATATAATTATTGATACTTCTGCTATAGGTTTTGTGTGTACTTCTGTAGCATGTCTGAAATGTCCGTTGAGTATTTTTGGTAGAGATTTTTGGATGGATTTAGTTTGTCTTCCGTTAGATCAATTGGATGTAATTTTTGGCATGAATTGGTTATAATACATTTATGTTTTTATCAACTATTTTGACAAGACGATTATCTTTCTTGATTCTAGTATCGAGAGGGATTTGTTTTTGTCTGTTAAGCAAGTGAATGAGTCTTTGAAAGATGGTGCTATGTTGTTTTCTTTGTTGGCAACGTTGGATCTAGGTGAGAGGCGAACTATGGGTGAGTTTCCTATTGTCCGTGATTTTCCTAAGGTATTTCCTGAAGATGTAAGTGATTTGCCTCCAGAACGTGAGGTGGATTTTTCGATTGATTTAGTTTCTGGAACTAGTCCTGTTTTGATGGCTCCATATCAGATGTCTGCTTTTGAGTTGAAAAAGTTGAAGAGTCGACTTGAAGATTTTCTTGAGAAGAGGTTTATTCGTCTAAGTGTGTCGCCGTGGGATGCACCTGTTTTGTTGGTTAAGAAGAACGAAGGTTCCGTGAGGTTGTGTGTTGATTATAGACAACTGAATAAGGTGACTGTTAAGAACAAGTATCCACTTTCGAGGGTTGATGATTTGATGGATCAGTTGGTTGGAGCTTGTGTTTTCAATAAGATTGATTTGAGGTCTGGATATCATAAAATTCATGTGAAAGCTGAGGATATTCAGAAAACTGCTTTTAGGACAAGGTATGGTCACTATGAGTATTATGTAATGTCATTCGGCGTGACTAACACTCTTGGTGTATTTATGGAATATATGAACATGATTTTTCATGAGTATTTGGATCAATTTGTTGTTGTTTTCATTGATGATATTTTGATTTATTCCAAAAGTGAAGAAGATCATGTTGAGCATTTGAGGATTGTGTTATCTGTGTTGAAGGAGAAACAATTGGATGCTAAGCTTTCTAAGTGTGAGTTTTGGTTGAAGGAGGTGAGTTTCCTTGGGCATGTGATTTTGAGAGGTGGTATTTCTTTGGATCCGACACAGATTGAGGTTGTATCTCAATGGGAGGCTCTGAATTCTATTTTGGAGATTATAAGTTTTCTTGGTTTGGCTGGTTATTATCAGAAGTTCATTGAAGGTTTTTCTAAGTTGTTGTTACCTTTGACGGAGTTGACTAGGAAAGGTCAAGCTTTTATTTGGACTTCGCAGTGTGAATCTAATTTTCAATAACTTAAGAGGAGGTTGACAATCACTCCTATTTTGATTTTGCCTAATCCGGCAGAAACAAATGTGGTGTATTGTGATGCTTCTTTGATGTGTTTAGGAGGTGTGTTGAGGTAGAATATGTAACACCCCATCTAAATACCCCGAATATATTAATTAATTTAATATCCAAATCATCTTTAATCAAAGTTAACACGGCATAATGATGGATGTCACAATTAATAAATAAAATAAACTTCAATCAAACAGTAGCCATGCTACACTGAGGATCATCATCCAACAATTCAATCATTATAAGACCATGTCTTACACAGCGGAAATACCAAAACCAAAATTTAATAAAACATCATGGTTCTCAAAGAATTCAAATCCAAAACAATTAAACAATAATGATTCTCTTAACTAAGCGTTCCCCAGTGTTACAATCTAATCAGAGCATGACACTGACACACGGACTAAAAGATAAGCTCTAGAGCCATCCTCACCGACTCCTCAGCTGCTAGTTTAATCTGAAATGGTAAAGTAAGGGTGAGACTTCTCATAATTAAAGCATATTATAAGTCTTTCAATCAATAATATATCACAAGCATATTATTTCACCCACTTAACATAAATCCAGATTCACACACACAACCACATTCATCATGCATAATCATAACAATCAAAGAAGAGTAACACTGGAAGACATCCTAACATGTTACCACTTCATACAAATATAATGCGGACTCAATGCATGCGGTACCGACACGTGACTAAGTCACCCAACACCGATCCATCATCCGGATACGCCCATCGATTCGTCCATAACCACCGGATACGAATCCATAACCACCCATCCTCACTGGTATCGGTTATCGGCAATCCAAGTCAAATTCGCACAATGGGAATTAACTTCACCAAACAATGCAAATGCACGTACATCACTAGCATGCAACATCAATCAGTCTATATATACATTCATTTAACATAACTGAATCACCACAATCAACATGATACATCAACCAATCATGCATACATCTAACATCAGCATAAACATGCAAACCAATCACCATGATACATCACCAATCATGCATACATCTAACATCAGGATAAACATGCTATTACATCTACACCATACAATACATCCATCAACATAGGATCTCTGCTATGTACAATTCAATATGCGTCAGTCAAAAGTCACTTATCTCGGAAATTGGCCCATTTTCAAAATAATTTCAAGTTTTGGAAAATATTTTCATTTCATAAAATAGAGCATTAAATTTAGAAAATAACGTCCAAAACGGCGCTCAAAACGGACTTACGGTTTGAAAGTTATGAATTTTCAAAGTTTGACATTTTTCCAAAATTTGAAGTGGAACCCGGTTCCTACATATACAGGAACCGGTTCCTGAAAAGTTCCAAAACCTCGTTCCTGGAAAAATGTATGGGAACCCGGTTCCTACCCATACAGGAACCGGTTCCTGAGTACATTTTTCAGGTTTTTACAAATTTTTCAAAGGACAACCCGGTTCCCACCCATACAGGAACCGATTCCCACGTGTTAAAATGTCATTTTCTGCACTTTTGACAGCATCCTTTCATTTTCAATCAAACTCATTTTTACCCATACGAACTCCAACATGGGAAACACTAAAACACATCATTTTGCATCATCTATCACATCAAACAACATATTTCATCATCTCTTTTCATCTACTGACACCCTAATTGATTTCAGTCCATCATCTGACACTATCTGACACCGTCTGAC
The DNA here is from genome assembly GCA_021764765.1 of Vicia sativa. Taxonomy (NCBI): domain Eukaryota; kingdom Viridiplantae; phylum Streptophyta; class Magnoliopsida; order Fabales; family Fabaceae; genus Vicia; species Vicia sativa. Next base: position 288,081,874 of record CM038794.1, read on the forward strand.
ACCATCTGACACAATTAGGTATACATCCATGGAAACCTAGGAATTCTTAAACATAGATTTCCTAACATGCTATGATCTATAATATTAACATCAAAACCTATAATAAGCGATAATCAATCGAAATCACCCCTTACCTTGTGGGTTCTTCGAATTCTGACGCTTCTAGGTCTTCTTCCTTCTTTTCTCCTCTTCTCACTTCACGTATTCTTGTTTCTCAAAAAAATAACTTCTTTTTCTTTCTTTTTCCTTATTTAATTCCTTTTATTCCTTTATAACATAATAAAATAAATATTTATTTCTCATTCTCCAATTAATTCCATCATTAATCTTAATAATCCAGTATATTAAATAAATTATGTCCTCAATTAATTTAATAATTAAAAATCATAATTATTTAATTACCGAATTATTTTGGAGTGTCACAGAATAGGCAAGTGATAGCTTATGCTTCAAGACAACTTAAAGTTCACGAGAGGAATTATCTGACGCATGATTTAGACTTGGTTGCAGTTGTGTTTGTTTTGAAGATTTTGAGGTATTATTTGTTTGGATCGAGATTGGAGGTGTTTAGTGATCATAAGAGCTTGAAGTATCTATTTGATCAAAAAAAGTTGAACATGAGGCAGAGAAGAAGGTTAGAGTTCTTGATGAATTATGATTTTGGTTTTAACTATCTGTTGCACCCCAAATTTTACCCTGCTATTTTTCTACTTGCATTGTATTTATATTAAACTAATATTCATTCACTCATTGCATATGCATCATTTCGTCGTATTTAAATTGATCAAAAGTCAGTCTAAATCGATATTCGCATCATTTTTAGTTATAAAATACCTGTTATTTCACTTCATTTATTTTTACCTCTCTGCTTGTTTATTGAATCATTTTAAATTATTTATATGTCGATGATATCGATATTTCGGTTTTATAAACAGACGGTTAAAAGCAATTCGATGCTGTGCGAAAATTAGCGGAGAAAATATTTCAAGTTTTCATCTTTTACTCACTGTTTTATAAATTTACGTATCGCGTAAATCATAAAAAGTGATCTCCCTAATTTTTCGATACAGTTTGAAGACTCGTTTTTAACTGTAAGTATTTTACAGCCGGGTATTCTTTATTATCATTTTATTTCGATTTTAACCATTTCAATAATTTTTCTTTAATCTACAAGACTCGTAGTTTATTTTAATGTGCTTATTTTATTTTTCGGATAATTTATTGTTTGAACTTTTATCATGTGTGTGTGTGTGTGTTATAATTGAAACAGTGGAGGCCAAATTGGATTGAAAACGGAATAGAATAGAAACAAAAGAACGGAAAGCAAAAAAGAGGAATTTTCCATACCTCCGTCCCTGTTCCTCCACTCATTCTTTCTACACACTCTCAACCGCCGTCTCGTCACCACCTCCTTCCATCCGCTAACCGTCTCTCTCACTCCTCTGTTTCGACCATCCTCATGGTCACCCCCTCGCCGGAACCATCTGCCTCAAGCTCGCAGCTCAACCCTCTGCAGAGCTCACCTTCACGCACGAAACTCCCACTGTTTCCAACCGAAATACCTCAATAGCCCCTTTAACCCCCTGTTTCCTCAGCCACGAACTCCCTCTGTTATTGCTGCTTCTCCCAGCCGTTTCTCATTTGCCTTCGTTTCTCTCACTCACCGCCGTGTCCTCACTGCCTTGTCACAACCGGTTCATACTCTGTTTCCTCTTCATTGTCTGGAACAACCTCCTCTGTTTCAATCCGACAACAACAGATTGCAGCTCGTCGTCTCGTCACCGTATTCTGTCTCCGTGCAATACTATTTCAACTTTCTTTCAGTCATCAACTTTTTTCGGTAAGTTTCAATACTGTTTTTCTCGATTGTTTTTCTTTAAATGTACAAGATGATTGTTATAATAGCTATGGATATGTTTATGTTGAAATGTCGGTGTTTAAATTGGGGAATCTGATATCGGTCATTACTATAGTTGTGTTTGGTTGTGTTCGAAGCTGTGACGAAAGATGTAAATATATGCTGTTTAGTTTCGATGACGGTCTGATGTATACATCGCGTTTATGCGCAAGATCTAGCTGAGAAACATGTTGAAACACCGTGTATTTAGTTATTCTCTTTTTAATTTCGAGGAGAGTTTATGGTTGAATGATATTTAGAAGTGGTTTCGATGAAGACTTGATATCGATGTCGCGTTTATCCGCGTACGATTTAGTCGAGAAACCATTAAGACATTGTATTTTTCTCATTTTTAATTTCGATTGAAGTTTGTGAGTAAAACTGTATTTTTACGGTTTCGATGATGGTTTGACGATGATGCCGCTTTACTCGCGTGCAAATCTAACCGAGTAACTATTGGGACACCGTGTCTACTATGTAGTTTTCATTTTAATTCCGATTGAAGTTTGTGATTGAATGGTATCTATGTTTAGTTTCGATGAGGGTTCAAAATTGACACGTTTTACTTGCGTGAGACATGAACGAGAAACTATCGGTGCCAACGCCACATTATTGTATTATCCACGTTTTAATTTCAATTGGAATTTTGAGTAAAGCAATGTTTGTATAGTTTCGATGATGGTTTATTGATTAACCACGCTTAACCGCGTGTAAATATAATCTAGAAACAACGGGGAAGCATATTATTTATTTAGTATATGAATTCAAGCAAGAATAATCATTTTCACCTTGAGTAAAATCGCTTGTTTGGTGGCTGCCCGAATTTAATGTTTATGATTATTGTTTGGTTCAAGTTCATTTTTTCCATGTTTTAAGTTTACTTAGAATAATAGTATAAGCTTTCTTTGATTTTAGTTTCTTTGTGAATCGAATACTCAAATACTTGATTGTTTTGTTTCTTCCGTTCATGTACATTGTATCATTTAATTCATTCTGATTTTATGCTTTGTAAATAATATCTTGTTCATGATTTCTTTCGTTTCAATTATAATCCGTTGCTTATCCATGTACATAGTTCATGTTAATTTCACTTTTGATTTTATTTCTTTGTTACTAACCTTGTTCTGATTAGATGCGATTTTATTTCCCTTTCATTTCACACTCATGCTACTAATATGTTTGCTTTTTGTGTAGACATCCGAGGATTGATCGGAACATTCAATTTCTTTTAGCATATCTACACTTTTATCATTAGCATTTTAATATTTATATTAGCATTTTTATTTAATATTTAATAATGTACATACAATATACTTGCATTTTTATTTTATTTTATATTTTATACTGTAAATTTAATTATACATAGTATTTTTATTATTATATTTAGTATTGTAAATATATACTATATACATATTACTCTTATTATTATACTGTATCTATTCATTTCGTAAATAGATTCAAATTACATTATAATAATCTTCTTCGTATATCAATTTCTTAGAATTAATTTCCATAATCTATCCTAATTAATAAAATAAAACAATAATCGATATTTAAGTTTCACCGTATTTAATTTCTGTTGGTATGCTTTTAACATATTTAATTTACCGTTTTCTCTTTAATTTATCCCCATTCGGAATAATGTATCCCAATCCCCTTATTGCGTTGTAATTAATTTATCGCTTTCTATTTTATTTTACCGTTTAATCCCCATTTATAATCGATGTATCCCTCTCCCAAAAACTTGTAATAAATATTTAACTGTCTTTACTTTATTATTTATTTTTACCGTCACTTACACAAAACCAAAAAATATCATTTTTAAATTAATAATTGTGAATCATTTTAAACCCGTAAGTCGACAAAGCTTAGAAGCGTCGCAGTGACCACACATGCACACTTGTATGCTTGATCTTGAGCCTTCTTATAGTGAGCCTATTTCGATCAATTGTTCCAATTGGTTGTCTTAGTAGACTAGTCCACTTTGCTAGTACACATGTAATTTAATTGTTTTATACTTAAGTTGGCCACCTTGTATGGGCTTTGTCGATTTTATTTGTTATTTACAATTATTTCGATCCTCCTCCATCTCTCGCGCCTTGGTCCACATACCAAACTCTTCTCCTCTCCATAAGGGTTCAATGGTAGGGAATAGGCTTGGCTATTCTCTCGAGATTGATCAAGTCTTTTGGCTTGATTGATCATAACCTGATTCTTTCTCCATTCACCAAGCATTTAAAACACTTTCAATAAAACTCGATCCAACGTCGAGTCTTCTTCTCAAACCTCGATCCAACGTCGAGTTGTTTTTCAAAATGTTTTTTCATAATAAACTTGGATGAAATTTGTTTAAATCGTTAGATGGTAACCTAATGTTTTAAACAAATTTGAAGTCTTTAGATTGTTGGATGATAGCCCAATAAGATAAAACTTCTATCCATGTCAAAATACTTTAGCGGTATTCAATTAAATTATTGGATGATAGCCCGACGATTTAATTGAATTGAGAGTCTTTAGGTTGTTGAATGATAGCCCAATAGACTAAATACTTCTATCTGCATTAAAATAATAAAGTGACATTCATTTAAATTGTTGGATGATAGCCCGACGATTTAATCGAATTTAAAGTCTTTAGATTGTTGGATGATAGCCCAATAATTTAAATATTTTATTCTCACTCAAAACACTAATTTCATAATAAATTTTTGGGATGAGAGATGATTTGTCGAGCTCACTCACCAATTTCAAGTATTCGAATCGTTAGATGATAGCCTAACGTTTTGGTATTTGTCATCCCCAACTTAAAATCAATTTCAACCCATTCAAACTTCTTTTGTGCGTCCAAGCACCTTTACCTTTAAACCCTTTTCAATATTAGACATGATTCATTTATAACTGAGATGCTTCTTCCTCTATTCCCAAGGTTTTCGACTTCTCCACTTGAGTACTAGAGGCGTTCTCATACCCTCCCTCATGTTGGTGCGTAGTCCTTTATTCTTTATCACACCTTGTTGGCGTTAGACGAGTCTTCTCCTTTAAAAAATAATGACTTGTCTTTTCATTTAAAATCAATCAACAAACAATCATTTTCTAGCCGAACTACGGCGCTCTAACTTTTCCATTGCACGAGGGAGTACGTAGGCACTAAGTCTTACGACCAAAGGCGAGCAAAAATAACAAAAAACATTTCTTCTCTCTTTCTTTCTCCTTTCAAACCTTAGAAGATCGTAAGTTTTTCACATAAACACACGACCATACTTTAAACTAAATGGGTACCATCGAGTACGATGGATGTAAGGGGTGCTAATACCTTCCCCTTGCATAATCAACTCCCGAACCTGCATCTCTTAATTTCGTAGACCGTCTTATCCGATTTTCGTGGGTTTTATCTATATTTTCCCATTCTTCGTTTAGAACAAATAAAATTAGGTGGCGATTTCACTGTTTTTGAAAATTAAATGATTTTTGAAAAAACGAGTTGCTTCACTGTCATTCGGGTAAAGCGAATGTGATAGTTTATGCCTTGAGTAAGAAGTCTTTGCATATGTCAATGTTGATGGTGCGGGAGTTAAATTTGCCTGAGCAATTTCAAGATTTGAGTTTGGTTTGTGAAGCGACTTCTTCGTGTGTTAAGCTTGGTATGTTGAAGCTTACTAGTGGTATTTTGGACGAGATCCGAGAAAGTCAGAAATCTATTTTGGTCTTGGTGGATAAGTTGACGTTGATCAATCAAGGCTGAGGTGGTGATTTTCGGATTGATGAGAATGTTATCATGAAGTGTCGTGATAGAGTTTGTATTTCTGATGTAGGGGATTTGAAGAAGAGAATTCTTGATGAAGGACATCGTAGTGGTTTGAGTGTTCACCCTAGAGCTACTAAGATGTATCAAGATTTGAGGAAGTTACTTTGGTGGTCTGGTATGAAGAATGATATTGCAGAGTTTGTTTATTCTTGTTTTATCTGTTAGAAGTCTAAGATTGAACATCAAAAATCGTCTGGGCTATTGCAACCGTTATCCATTCCTGGGTGGAAGTGGGATAGCATTTCAATGGACTTTGTTTCTGGATTTCCAAGGACTCTGAATATTAACGAAAACATGAAGTTATTGATTAAACTATTGAATATTAGCGAAAACATGAAATTATTAATTAAAATATTATTTTCACTTTCTTTTTAAAAAAAATATTTGTTTTTTCAAAATTTTTTTTTACAGTTTTTTCATTCGGAATTTTATTTTTCAGCTTATAAAAAAAATCTGTTTTTTTTCAAAAAATAAATTTTCAGTTTTTAATAAAAGAATTTAGTTTTTTTTTCAAAAAAATAATAAAAAAAGTTTTTTTATAAAAAAAATTTCAGTTTTTTTAATAATCAATTTTTTGTAAATTCTGGATATTTGGAGTTAAAAACCCAAAACAAAACATACAATTATGGGTGGCAAAGAGACATATTCGTCCCGTTTAGATCTGCTCTGCAAAAATTTACAAAAAATTAAATGAGGACAAACATAGTTGAAGACATAGACTTAAAATCTAGCCCTGCACCACAAAAGTGAGGGCAGGACAGAGAAAGTGTACATGTATTGTATCTTTTAAACTTAAATAAATTAATATAAATCAAATATTTTTTTATTTTATTTAAAACCAAAAAAATTACAATATATATATATATATATATATATATATATATATATATATATATTGTAATAATGTAAATATTGACCAAAATAACTTACAATGTTTGGCCAAAATAAAAGTTTTATGTTTTACTATTGAACAATACCGATTATGAAAATTAATGCATTATTAGACCCAAATAATAATGATTATCTCTTATAATATTAATATTATATTTTTTGATACTTTATTAATATAATATACATTCAAATTTATTTTTTTTAAAATTATTATATTATATATTTTATTAAAATATATTTTTGTATGTTTACTAAATTTTATATACTATACTTTTGACTTCATATATTCCACGTATTTTTAAAATTGAAGCTAAATTTATACACTTTAAATATTTTTATTTATAATATTGAATTTTGAATTATTGAAAAAAATAACCAAACACGAACGAGTAGGAGTTTGTTATACAAATAAAAATAATAGTGCCTTAATTCTAAATTCATTTATAAGTACACCGCCTTATATTAAGAAGAACGCGTAACCGTGTTATTTGAATTGCATGATGACCGTCAGATGTTAGATAGTTGGCGATATGACAGGCGTTAATCCGGATCCTAAATTCTATATAAACCTCCTCAAGCGTGATTCCAAAATAATCAGAATAGTTGGTTATACCTTTCTTTTTTGGTTGGTTGATTTCTTGATTTGAAGGTTTTGCCCTAGTTGTTTTGTTGGTGATAGTTGATTTCCAGCGATTTAGAGAAATCAAGTTTTCTAGGACGTTTGAATTGAATTGTGATAAGATTGGCTGTTGTATTACATACTGTGTTTTAGTACTTGGATTTGTGATGATTTGGTATTTACTCTTTGGTGGTGCAGGATAGTATGTGAACGCGTGGTTTCTTTTAGTTCTATCTTCCCTCTGGTTTGATCTTCATGGTTAACTTTTTGGTTTCTTGATTTTAGGTTTGATTTGGTTGTTGTTAGTTTTAACCTTGAGAGTTAATTGTTTACTGCTGTTTTAGTTTCATGTGGTGATATCTGGAGCCGTTTGCAATTGTTGATTACAATGGATAAGAACGATAAGGGTACAGAAAGGATAAAATCTATATTATTTTTCTTTCGGACTTGATCACAAGACATACAATTTGTATTCTAGACCTGTTTTTCTGCAACTTGGTTTGTCAAAATAAAGCATGTAGCCTGAGTTTTGATTTGATAATTTCTTTTAAAAAAAATTAGTTCTCAATAATTCCTTATCCCTTTTGAAAGTACATATTATTCTTTATCTTGGAGGAAAAGTAGTTTGTGAGCATATTATTCTTCATGTTTTGAATTTCGGACAACCTGGTTAGGCGCACTATTGTTTGGGTTGATTATACACCACTTGTTTTTACTTTGGTTTTACAGGGGATTTTAAAAGTTGTGGTGGCCATTATTAAGGACATGGTTAGAGCGCCCTTGGATAGCAGTTCATTTTTTCCTTGGAACCTATAGCAATGTAATAGTTTCTTTTCTATAGCAATGTAATGTAAATGTTAATTTTTGTATTTAATTGTTTTCAGAATTACAAGTCTAATCGTTAGGAGGTCTTCGATATTTATGATTTTATAGTTCATATCCATCTCTCTCTTGGATAATACAATATGTGTATGGAAAACTAGAATCTTTGAAGATACTTGATACAATGGATAAGAAATTTGAGTACAATAAATCATATTTCTACAATGAGTTGCTCTTTACTATTTTTACTTTAACTTCTCTTAGTAAGGCATGCAAGTTGAACTGTGAACTTATCCTTCTAGTTCAATCTTCCTCTTCATTGATTGATATTCTTGTTTTTTATATTCACTACATTTTTTCCCTTGGTTTAAATTGGTCTTTTGATGTAGGTGTTTGATCGGGTTCATGTTTTAATAACCTTTGGTATTTAATCGAGTGTCTTCAAATACTCTTTCGATAACATGTGTAGGCTTTTTTCTATAATGTTTCATTTGATAATAGTTCAACACTCCTAAAATTAAAAGAATATTGACACAATTATCAGTATTGTTGCGAGCTGATTTCTTGATATCTGGAGTAGTTTGCAGTTATTGATTACAAATTACAACAGATAAGAACGATGTAGGCATAAAAAAGGGTCGTTCGTTAATATTTTATTTTTCGGACTTTGATCACAAGACATTAAATTTGAATTCTAAACCTGTTTTCCTGCAGCGTGGTTTGTCAAAAATTTATTCATAAGTATTCATAATTCTTTATCCCTTTTGAAAGCATGTTATTCTTTATCTTTTATTTCCTCTGGTCTTGCAGGAAAGGTAGTTTGTGGGCATGCTTTTCATGTTTTATTTTCTGATTTCTTAATTCTGAAGTTTGATTTTATTCTGGCTTTTATCGCCGTACATGTAATTTGAATTTTGAATGTGATTTTATGCAGTGTGGTTGTTGAACTATAATAACCTTAATTGAATTTGTTGTGTACTTCATAATTCATACTGTTGCTAGGCCTTAGTTTGGTCATTTTTACTTAGAATCTTCACATTTCTGTCTTTTTCATACTCAGCATCTACTCTTATCAGTTCTTTGAGATTGCTACGGAACCTGTGACAATAAGTCATTCACATACGTACTTTTAGATTCAATTATTTCTTTTAATAATTAAGAGATGCAATTATCCTTTTTACAGCAAGCTGAGAAGTTTGGACAAGCAAGCTGAGAATGGAGAATAACTCGAGATAACTGCATCAAAGTTTTTCAATGGGTCATTTTTTACTATTTTTATTTTCGAAGCTTGTCGAACTATAATAACCTTCTTCACAGGATGATGCTTTTGACTTTTGATTCTGTGACCTCTAATAAATTCTTTTCATTTTCTGTATTTCTTCATCAACTATGAAAGTATATCTTCCTTGATTTGGTATTTACTCTTTGGTGTTGCAGGATATCTAGGATGTGAACGCGTGATTTCTTCTAGTTCTATCTTCCTCTGGTTTAATCTTCATGGTTAATTTTCTGGTTTCTTGATTTTAGGTTTGATTTGTTAGTTTTTGTGTTTAATTTGTTGGCACCACTTATTGGCAACTCGCTGGAGTTTTGGTGTGAATTTCTATCATAATGTATTGCGGATTGATATGAAATAATGGTAATGTCTTGCATTTATCACCTTACTTGAATTGATAATTGAAAGTTATGTAGTGTATTGCACCAACTGTGTTTTGCAACTGTTTTGTGTAGTATCAAGCAGTGTGTAATCAAGAAATCAGGTTTTTGTTTTTACACTCATCTTGGTCTGAATTGTTTTCATTTCATTTCAGTTATTGTATTGCATATATGTGTATTAGTTTTTGGATTTGTGATACTTCTTTTTAAAGCATGTTTTGCTACAGTTGGAGTTTGTGTTTCTGCAACAGGAACGTGAATATGAAGCATACAAAGTTATAGGGTACATCTTAGGGAGGTTGAAGAATTTCCGAAAACCTGGTTTGGCACTATTTTTCGGGTTGATTTTCCTTGTTACATATTTCACCTATTTTTCTTGTCAATTGTCATATATAACTATAAGAATAAGAATTTTCTTTCCCAAATAGATGTCTCAGAATCTGAAATTTGCTGCTGTAGTACTTGCTTTCATGTGGCGATCTCTTCTCTGATTGAATTCTTCACGATTAGTTTTCTCGATTCTTTCATGAGTTCTATGTGGTGGGCGTCATAGGGGGATATGTTAAGTTCTACGTGGTAAAGATTATCTGGAGCACAGTTTGCAGTTCTTGATTACAATGGATAAGAACAGTAAAAGTCATAAAAAGCAGTCGTTCTTTATTATTTCTATTTTCGGTTTTTGATCACAAGACATACAATTTGAATTCTAGACCTCTTTTTTGCAGCTTGGTTGTCAAAACAATATTGAATATAACATGGAGCCTGTTTTGATTTGATGATATCTTATAAAATCTCTGTTTTCTATAATTCCTTATCCCTTTTGAAGGCAATATTATTCTTGATCTTCTATTTCCTCTGGTTTAGTCGGAAAGGCAGTTTATGAGCATATTATTCTTCATGTTTGTATTCTGAGTTCTTGATTCTGAGGTTTGATTTTCTTCTGGCTTTTATCACCATACATGTGAATTGAAGTATGACTTTGTTTTATGCACAGTAGTGTAGAATATCATGCTTTGTAGTATCAAGCCTCGGGTTTATTTTGGTGCTCAGATTTTTTTCATTTCAATTGTCATTTGTTTTCTTCAGATTCTTTTCGTCTAGTTTTTGTATTTATTCCTTCATGATTCCAATTGAATAGGTTTTTCCCATCAAAACTACTTTTCTCTTACAAATGTGTGTTCAGACTGTGCAAAAGTTTACATGATTTTGGAGACGGAAAATTGGCAGACCTCTCTCTCTCTGCTATGCTAATTTGTGACTTGGTTTAGAGAATTATTTCACTTTTTTTTTTCTTCTTGGTTCTTTTTATGAAACCTATCTCATAATTTTTCTGTATATTTGTCGTGTATTGTTGACAGAGTAAGTTTCTTTGCCACCAAATTTGCTGTACAACAAAAGTTTTCTTAATTCTCAATCACACTCTCACCTTGCTATAGAAATGGGAGATAAGTGTCAATGTTCTGCTAGTTGGTTATATATTTTCTATTCTTTCTCGGCTCCTTTATCTGTGATATAATTAGTCATTTTTATTGTATATATATGTATATGTATTTCTTTAGTGTGGGAGTTTTAGTGTTTTTCTGCGAGTATATTGCTTTAGTTCAGTATTCAAGATTCAAGATTTGGGAGTAACTTACCGAAGAAGATAAATTTTGGACAACTTGGTCGGATGGAAATTTGTATTCATGAACCATCATATTCTTCAGAGGTTGTGCAGTATTTTTAATTTGGCCATTTGTACTCCTTTGAATTTTCTGTGTAGATGAGACAGACAACCTATGAAAGTGAGTTGTGGCCTGTGGCAAGCAAAGGTTAACACTATTCAATCCAATGTTAGGAGAAAACAAGTCTTTGTTTTGATGGTGTGTTCTGGGAGTGTGGAGTTTTGGTATTTTTGTATCAGGAGCATAAAATATTGAAGCATACAAGATTCTTGACAATGAATTCTGGACAACTTGGTTTGGCTCTCTTTTATTCTGAAAGATTACTAAATTTCAAAATATCCGACTGTCAGGCTGTTTTAAAAAACAAAATAATGCATTTCCCTTCTAATTAGAAAAGGCCTTGCAGATGTTATTAGACATGTGAGATTGTGATACTTTATTCCTTTCTAAGTTCATCATTGTAATATTGTATTTCTCTCTCAGGTTTTGATCTGACAAACGTGTTCAAGCAATTAATTCCTTTGTAGTATCAAGCCTTGATCTGACTAATGCAACTTATTTTTAGTTGTGTTTGTTGATTCTTGTTGTATATCGTTTAAAACTGGTTATGTTTCTTGTGTATATTTGTTCTATAATAGTAACAATAAACCCTCTGAATAATAACAATAAAGTTAGAGACAATCTGTATTCAGATGATATAAATTTTAATTATATTTCAAAACATTCTACTATTACTCTCAACATTCTACTATTACTTTCTCATTTACAATTGATATGTTTTTCAGTGGTAGTAAGGATCCATTTGATAGAAAAAATGATTTGAATTGCTAAAAAAAATCCAACGATTCACACTGTGTGTAACAACTTTTATTTTAATTATCAAGATTTTTTGATATAGTTCTTCGTTGTATAATCAACATATTTGTTTATCTGTTTTGCAGCGATTTGGGATTCTAAATGAACGGCTTTACAGAAATCAAGTTTCTTTAATTATTATTATTTCTCGGACATAAGAATGAACATGTTTTCTGCAGTATTGCGTGTTAAAATTATAACGTCTTGGTAGCACGGAGTCCTGCATTTGATTTCTCTAGTAAAATCTTTTTGTTCAGGATTTGTTGATCATGTTTTCTTTATGGATTTGTGTATTGATACATGTTTTTGAACATACAAATTCCTATAATCTTCTATTTTGTTTTTTTTATTTGTGATTTATGATGATTATATTTCTAAAAAATACCTTCATTGGTACAGTGTCCCAAAGACCGCGCAGGCTGTGTGTCGGACACTCTCCATGGTTGATGCCCTTTAATTTGGTAATCATTTTAGTCTATGTGTTTTGGGAAATTTTTTTTCTTATTCTTTGTCCTTCTTCCTAAAAAATATCTCTGTTTCGGTATTAGGAAATGGTAGTATAAAGCATACAAGATTCTAGTACACCTCTTTTGCTCTCCTAATTGGGTAACCCTCAATGAATAAGAGTCTTCTCGGCCAAAGTGGTATCTGAAACTGTGGAGAAGTACAGATAAAAACCAATTTTTCAACTGCTGGTTTTTTGTTATATTTATCTCTTTGCTTTGATGTCAAGACATTTGAATTAAATCTTTTCTGCAGTGTGGTTTGTCAAATTAATAACCTTCATTACAAGACAGCCTCGAGTTTTGATTTGGTTATCTCTTGTAAATTCTTCTCGTTTATAACTCAATAGATCATATATTTATTGATTTGTTAATTACTGTTTGGTGTTGCAGGAGAGGAATTCTTTCAATTTCTTGATTCTAAAGTTTGATTGTGTTCTATTTAATTTTCTCTCGTTTCTTGATTCCTTGATTTTGGTGGCCAGATTTTCTTGATTTCTTGTGTTCTGTAGCTTTTAGATTCAATTCTTCAATTAATAATTAAGAGATGCATTCATCTGTTTCACAGCAAGCTGAGAAGTTTGGATATCCATAATGTCTTGATACAACAGGCAATAACGGAGAATAACTCAAGATAACTACATTGAAGTTTTTCAATGGGTCATTTTTTACTATTTTTATTTTCGGGCTTTGATTGCAAGACACACAAATTGAATTTTGAATGTGATTTTTTGAAGCTTGGTTGTCGAACTATAATAACCTTCTTCATAGGATGTGCCATATACTTCATCTTTTGCAGGTTGTGTCCTATACTTCATAGTCCACACTGTTGCTAGCTCTTAATTTGGTCATTTTGACTTAGACTCTTCACATTTCTGTCTTTTTCATACTCAGCATCTACTCTTATTAGTTCCTTGTGATTTGCTACAGAACCTGTGACAAAAAGATATTCACATACTTTGCGTTTAGCCATTGATAAGATCGATTATTGTATACTATTACATGTATTAGTTTTTGGATTTGTGATACTTTTCTTTTGATGGCATGTCTTGCTACAATTGGAGTTTTTGTGTTTCTGCACCAGGAACGTGAGGTTGAGGAATTTCAGACAACCTAGTTTGACACTCTTTTGTTCAGGTTTATTTACCATGTTATAATTATTTCCCCTATTTTCTCATCAGTTGTGTCTTATATAAGTATAAGAATAAGAATTTTCTGTGTGTTCAATATCTTGATGGCATGTCTTGCTACAGTTGGAGTTTTTGTGTTTTCTGCATCAGGAACATGAATACGAAGCATACAAAATCAGTACTTCTTAGGGAGGCTGAGGAATTTTAGACAACCTGGTTTGACACTCTTTTGTTTGGGTTGATTTGCCATGTTATACTTATTCCCCTACTTTCTTGTCAATTGTGTCTAAGAATAAGAATTTTCTACGGGTTTGATACTTTTCTTTTGATGGCATGTCTTGCTACAGTTGTAGTTTTTGTGTTTCTGCATCTGGAACGCAAATATGAAGCTTACAAAATATTGAGGAGATCTTAGGGAGGTTAAGTAATTCCAGACAACCTGGTTTGCACACTATTTCGGGTTGATTTGCCTTGTTATAATTATTTCCCATATTGTCATGTGGTGATCTCTTCTCTTATTGAATTCTCCTTGATTGATTTTTTCTATTCTTTCATGAGTTCTATTTAGTGGGCGGCACAGACGGATATTACAGGGACATCATTATTAAGGACATGACAGATTATCAACCACTTTTAAAGCTGTGGTGGACATTATTGAGACATGCTTAGAGCGCCGTTGGATTTAATGGTTCATTTTTCTTGAAAATGTTTCCGTGTTGTAATAGTTTCTTATTGAACAGAATGGTAAACAACTGTTCTATTTTATTCCTCAGCTCTAAGGCTGGTATATATAGTAGTAATACAATAATGATAATTAATTCTCTCTTTAATAGAGAATAAAGAAAAATAAAAGACAATAAATAGAAATAATGAAAAGGGAAATAAGATATTTTCCAACACCCCCCCTCAAGTTGGTGCATAGATATCTATCATGCCCAATTTGTCTATCAAATTTTCAAAGGTTGGTCTTGCCAAACTTTTGGTTAGGATATCCGCAGTTTGCTGATTTGAAGTCACAAAAAGGAGGCATATGATTCCAGCATCTAACTTCTCTTTTATGAAGTGTCGATCAATCTCAATATGTTTGGTTCGTCATGTTGAACTGGTTATGAGCTATGCTAATGGCGACTTTTTCGTCGTAGTATAATTTTAATGGAAGCTCAATTTTTATCTTAAGTTCTTCTAATACTCTAAGGATCCATAATCCTTCACAAATACCTTGAGACATAGCTCTAAACTCGGCCCTACTTCTTGCTACAACTCCTTGTTTCTTACTCCTCCATGTCACAAGATTACCCCAAACATAGGTACAATATCCGAGGTCGATCTTCTATCGGATCGAACATAATCAAGATCGGTGAAGATAGACACATTTCTTTGAATAGTTTTCTTAAAATGTAAGCCTTTACCAGATTTCCTTCAAATATCTCAAGATCCTGTAGACTCAAGATGTTCCTCGTAAGGAGAATGCATAAACCGACTTACTACACTAATCGAGAAAGCAATATCGGTCGGGTGTGCCAAATAAATTTTCCAACCAATCTCGATATCTTCCAAGATCAACCGTAACATTTCCTTCTCCCAAAGTTTAGCATTAGGATCCATAGGGGTATCTGCAGGACGACATCCACTCATTCCTGTTTCTTTCAATAAGTCTAGAATGTATTTCTGCTGTGAAACCACAATACCATTCTTTGATCGAGCAACCTCCATACCAAGAAAATATCTCATGGATCCTAAGTCCTTGATCTCAAAGTCATCGCTAGTTTCTCTTTAGTCTAGCCATTTCAATGATCGTCTCCAAGAAGGACAATATCATCAACATATACAATCGGACGGCAAGTTTTCCATCTTGAGAGAACTTTGTGAACAAGGTGTGATCACCTGTCCTTGAATGTACCCTTGTTTCTTCATGGATCGAGTGAATTTTTCAAACCAAGCTCTAGGGACTGTTTTAGTCCATACAAAGACTTATTTAGTTTGCATACATTTGATCCAAATTTGTTTTCAAACCCGGAGGAGTGTCCATGTATACTTCTTCTTCTAGATCACCATTAAGAAATGCATTCTTAACATCTAAGCGATGTAAGGGCCAATCCAGTTAGCGCAAGAGATAAAAGAATTCTTACGTTGTTCGGTTTTGCAACAGAGCAAATGTCTCAGAGTAGTCTATACCATAGGTCTGAGTAAAGCCTTTAGCCACCAAGCGAGCCTTGTACCTTTCAATTGACCCATCTGAATTATACTTCACAGTAAACACCCATTTGCATCCAACTGTCTTCTTGCCATCCGGTAGTGTTGTAACACTCCAAGTTTTGTTCTTTTCTAGAGCTTTCATCTCCTCAAGTACTTCCTCCACTTTGGAATTTCTAGAGCAATCTGTACATTTTTTGGAATTTCTACACTAGACAATTTTGAGGTGAAGGCAGGCAGAGATGAAGACAAATTTGAATATGATATAAAATTGGACATTGGGTGTTTAGTACAAGATCTAACAGTTTCCTAATGGCAACAGGATCATCAATATCGGATACAAAATACGACTTTCGAAAGAGATGGACTTACCTTTCCTATTCTTAGGAGGTTGATCATTCCCTGTTGATTCGATGTTGAGATGTGGACTCATCCCTTTCTTTGTGGTGCTTTTTCACAAAACCTTCCCTTTCCAAATTCGCTTCCTAATTCAAATCTGTTTTCTGAAGTGACTCATTATTTTGTGGCATTTCAATTAGATCATCACTATTATTATTTTCGTGAATTTCATTGTTTTTCCATGAGAAAATGTTGGCTCGATTCACAAAGTTCCTTACTCATAGAGTAGGATCGGTTAAAGAATCATGGCCAATTTTGTTGGTGTATATAAGTCACGTAACTTTGGGATGCGGTAAAGATAAATTATTTAAAAAACTCATGTCCTCAATTTGAAACAAGTCTTCTTTTATATCCCACCCTTGATGAGTGTCATCAAAAAAAGGTTTATTTTCAAAGAATGTAACGTCCATAGTGACAAACATTTTCTTGTTTTTTGGATCAAAACATTTATATCCTTTTTGGGTTGAGTATCCAACAAAAACACATTTTATAGCACGTGGTTCAAGTTTTCCAACATTTTTATGTTCATGAACAAATGCTGTGCAACCAAAGATTCTTAATGTTAGATCAGTTAAAACACGAGTACTAGGAAAACATTCTTTGAAAGTATTAATTGGAGTTTGAAAATTCAAAATTTTGAGGGCATTCTATTAATTAAATATGCGTAAAACAACGCCCAAATATTTTGGTACTTTATTTGAAAAAAGTAGAGCTCTAGCAACCTCCAATAAATGTCTATTTTTCCTTTCGGCAACTCCATTTTGTTGAGGAGTATTAGGACATGAACTTTGATGTACAATCCCATTTTTTAGAAAAACTCATCCAGATAGTATTAAAATATTCTTTGCCATTATCACTTCTAAAGACTTGGATATTTGTTTGAAATTGATTTTGCACCATTATAAAAAATTCTTTACTGACAAACATCATTTTTCTTTAACAAGTACACCCAACATACTCTTGTATGGTCATCTATAAATGTGATAAACCATTTTTTTGAGAGAGTGTACTTGTACGGTTAGGGCCCCAAACATCACCGTGAATAATAGAAAAGGTTTTGATGGTTTATAAGGTGTATTGAAAATTGGGAACGATGATGTTTTGCAAACTCACATGCTTCACATTTAAACGAAGAAAAGTTCTTATTGTGAAATAACTTAGGAAACAAGTGTTTTAAGTAACGAAAACTAGGATGACCTAATCTTAAATGCCATACCATAATGTTGTCATCTTTATTATTCAAAGCAAAAAGACTCAAAACAGAACTTATTGTTTTGAAGGTAGTTGTGATGCAAATCCAATGTCAAAGTAGTAGAGTCCTCCACTCTCCTTAGCACGCCAATCATCTTCCCGAGTTCAAATCGAAGACACGGTGAGATTGGAAAAATTAGTTTGACAATTTATATCTTGGGCTAATTTATCGATGTACATTAGATTACATGATAAATTTGGAACATGAAGGACATTTTAAGAGTCAACATCGGAGACAACACAATGACCCTTTACAATGGTGAAAAGAGCCATCTGCGATTTTTATTTTTGATTACTCACATGGACTATATGAAGAGAACAAAGTAGATTCACTGTCATATGATCGGAGGCACCGAATCTACTATCCAAGTATGATCTGACACTAATAAATGCATTACCTTTTGTTGCTATAGAGCAAGTAGGAGTTGGAGACTCGAGGAGTTTGTACTTTGTCTAGTTGTTCGTAGTGAGTGGAAGGCGACGTGAAGAGAGTTGCCGCCCTTGATCAGAATTACTAGCTTGAAATGCACGACCACCACCGTCACCGCGGCCACCGCCATCACCGCCGTTGCCACCACCGTTACCACGGCCAACGCCATCACCGCCATCACCGCGGCCACCGCCGTCATTATTGGATCCGATGTAGGCGAACCCTGGAGTAGGCCAACTGGTGTTGCGATTCGCCATAGGGAATTAAGCAGGTATGTGAATCGGGTCGGGTAAGAAATCGGGTCGAACAGAAAACCCTAACCCCACTAATTGTGGAAGCTTTACAGTAAACCCTAACACAGAGCTCTTGATACCATATTGAACAGAATGGTAAACAACTGTTCTATTTTATTCCTCAGCTCTAAGGCTGGTATATATAGTAGTAATACAATAATGATAATTAATTCTCTCTTTAATAGAGAATAAAGAAAAATAAAAGACAATAAATAGAAATAATGAAAAGGGAAATAAGATATTTTCCAACATTTCTTTTATAGGGCAATGTGATTTAGTAATGTTGATTTTTGTGTTTAGTTGTTTGCAGTATTACAAATCTAATCATTAGGAGACCGTGATTTGGTGATCTCTCTTGTAACCTTTTGTTTTAGTAATCAATTTTGAGAGCATATATTTCTTGATATGTTATTTTCCTCTTTGGTGTTGCAGGAGAGGTAGCATTTAAGTATATATCAACACAATTCCTTCTGGTTGAATCTTCCTCTTTGTTATTCAATTTTTTATAATCACACTTCCTCTTTTTTTCCTCTTTGTTACACAATTCCTTTGATGTAGGGGTTTGGTCTGGTTCTTGCTGGTTTTGATCTTGGAGTTTGTTGTTCCTATTTTAATGGTCTTGTTTGGGTTTTAATCGATTGTTCTCTTTTGATAATACATGTAGATTTTTTATATAATGCTTCATTTGATGATCGTTCAATCCTACTAAAATTACCAGTAATGTAGCGAGCTGATTTTAAAATATCTTGAGCTGATTACAATAGATAAGATTGATAATGGTATAGAAAGGGATACATTATTATTTTTATTTTTGGACTTGATCACAAGACATACAATTTGAATTCTAGACATGTTTTTCTGCAGCTTAAGTTTTGACTTGATGATTTAATTTAAAATCTTTTTTCAATAACTATCTCTTTTGAAACCATATTATTCTTGATCTTTTATTTCCTCTGGTCTTGCAGAAAAGGTAGTTTGTGAGCATATTTATTCATCATCTTTTGTAATTTGGTTTCCATGACTATTTGATTCAATTCTTCATTTAATAATTAAGAGATTCATTATTAAATGAAGATATTTTAAAATATGCTCATTTAATAATACGAGTATAGTGAAAAAAGTATTAATTCATATTGGAAATTGAAAAAATGATTGAAGATACTGTTGAGATTTCTTGGAGATGGCTGTCCATGAAACATCCAGACATGAGATTCAACTACCCGATTCATAGAGTTGAGATCAAGGTCTGTATTGGTAATTCAGATAGTTAAGTCTTGATGTGTTGTTTAGTGGTTTTGGTTGCCGACCCATTTTGTTCGGGTTCTCTGTTTGTTATCTATTGCAGCAAGAGGTTTTGGTTATTTGATGGAGACTTTTCAATAGTTTCTGTTAATACTGTGTAATTGCTGCATCTGGATATAGGTTTATTCATCATCTTTTGTAATTTGGTTTCCATGACTATTTGATTCAATTCTTCATTTAATAATTAAGAGATTCATTTATCTGTTTTGATATCCATAATCTCTTGATACAACAGACAAGAACAGAGACTAAATCCAGATAGTGTAATCGATTTTTTTCAATGGGTAATTTTCTTTTACTATTTCCAATTTTGTCTTGATACAACAGACAAGAACTGAGAATAACTCCAGATGAGAAATCAATTTTTTTTTAAGGGTAATTTGTTTTTACTATTTCCATTTTCAGTCTTTGATTGCAAGATATACAAATTGAATTTTGAATGTGATTGTCGAACTAATAATCTTTTTCATTTGGTGGAGTTTTGGTGTGAACTTTCTATCTTAACGCATTGCAGATTGATATCAAATAATTGTAACTTTTTTGTATTTATCACCTTACTTGAATTGCTAATTGAAACATGTACTGTTTTCGGTTATGCACCAATTGTGTTTTGTAACGATAGGAGTTTTGTGTAGTATGACTATCAAACATTGTGTAATCAATAAATCAGGTTTTTTTGTATACTCTTCTTGGAATGTGAATTGTTTTTCATTTCATTTCTTCTATCTGGAGTTTTATTGTCCTGTTTTCTTGATTTACTCCTCTATGTCTCGACATGTGTGAGATACGTATTGATGTGTGGTGAGATGAATATTACTGCGTAGTCTTGCTTTACTTGATTATACTTTCAAATTCAACCTTGGGATTTTTTGATCTCTTGGGCGTTGTTGTGAGAGATGAATTTTACTCTGTAGTCTTGTTTTTACTCCTTTACTGGCAAAGTCAACCTTGGGGCTTTTTTGATCTCATAAATACTACTATTTTCTTACATTTAGGTTTTTGACTTATAATCTTCCATTGCAAAGGATTTTGGAGAAATTGGGAAAGCTTTTTGTGGGGCTCTCTTTGAAACTAAATCTTTTGTTGCTATTTTTAAAATTTCTTTTTGTTATTTGTGATTGATGACGATGATTATACTTCTAAAAGATATCCTCTTTCTTGCAGTGGTTAAAGTACTCCTCTGTATTAGGTTGAAGATAAAATTGTCATTTTGTATGGGTACTCAATCTTGCAAGTTGGATGGAAATCTGTTCCACAGAATCATCATCTTTTGCAGGTTGTGTCGTATACTCCATAGTCCATATTGTTGCTAGATGTTTGTCAGTTCCTTGTGATTTGCTATGGAACATGTGACTGGAAGACATTCACATACTTTGTGTTCAGCTTGGGATAAGATTGGTTGTTGTATTACATATGTGTATTAGTTCTCGGATTTGTGATACTTTTCTTTTGATGGCATGTCTTGCTACGGTTGGAGGATATGAAGCACACAAAATAAGTACATCTTTTGACAACTTGGTTTGGCACTATTATCCAGGTTGGTTTGCCGTCTTATTATTGTTTCTTCTATTTTCTTTGTGTTATATACTTTTCTTTCGATGGCATGTATTGCTATGGTGGGAGTTTTTATGTTTCTGCATCAGGAATGCAAATATGAAGCATAAGGAATATAGAGTAAATATTAGGGATGTTAAGGAATTTCGGACAACCTGGTTTGGCACACTTGTTCGCGTTGATTTGCCTTATTATAAGTATAAGAATAAGAATTTTATTTCCCAAATACATGTCCCACAGAATCTGCAATATGCTCTGTTGTGCTTTCACGTCGAGATCTTTTCTCTGATTGAATTCTTCACTAATAGTTTTTTCAATTCTGTCATGCGTTCTATGTGGTGGGCGTCACAGAGGATATGTTATGTTCTTCGTGGCAAAGATTATTAACCACTTGTGTTTGCTTAGGTTTTACATGGAAAGTTGTGTTAAGGACATGCTTACAGCGCTCTTGGATTTAACGGTTCATTTTTAATGGAAAGTTGTGTTGTAATAGTTTCTTTTCTATAACAATATAATGTGCTAATGTTGATTTTAGTGTCCAATCGTTTTCAGAATTACAAATGTAATCATTAGGAGATCTGCTGTATATATGATTTTATAGTTCATATCCGTCTCTTTGGTATATATGATTTTATAGTTCAAACCCATCTCTTTCTTGGCTGATTGAATATGTGTATTGATATGCTTTATTTGGTTGTAGCAATAGTGAGTTTCAGAAAGGAGATGGGTTTCATATCCAATGAATTCTCAACGACTGCTCTGTACATAATTTTGTTGGATTGGAACGAATCATCAACTTTTGCAGGTTGTGTGTCACACTCCCTACTATGTGGTGTTCTCTGTGAAACTTGGGATAGTTGTCCTGATATGGTTGGAGTTGTGTTTTTGTATTAGGAATGGGAGTGTAAAGCATACAAGATTCTAGTACACCTCTTTTGCTCTCCTAAGTGGGTATCTCTCACTTCCTTTGTCTTGTTTGATTTATGAGAATAAGAGTCTTTTCAGCCAAAGTGGTATCTGACACAGTGGAGTGTAAATATTTGTCATCAAGTAAAGATAAGAACCAACAACACTACAAATAATACCAATTTTTTAATGAATAGTTTTATGTTATATTTTTTTCTTTTCTTTGATGTCAAGACCTTCAAACTAAACTCAAAAAGTCTTTTCTGCAGTGTGGTTTGACAAGTTACTAACCTTCATTGCAAGACAGCCTCTCTGATTTTTGATTTGGTCATCTCTTGTAAATTCTTTTTCGTTTAATAACTCTCCATAGATCATATATTTATTGATTTGTTATTTACTGCTTGGTGTTGCAGGAGATAGGAATTCTTTTGATTTCTTGATTCTAAACTTTGCTTGTGTTGTGTTCAACTTCTTCGCGTTTTTTAATTCTTTGGCCAGACTCTTGATTTCATGTGTTCTGCTTTCTCTTCTTTCTTAACTTGAGGCTTAGCATTTTGGTTTTGATTTGGTGACCTTTCAAAAATTCTTTTCATTTTCAACATTTCTTTATCGATTCTGAAAGCGTACCTTCCTTGATTTGGTATTTTCTTCGGTTGCAGGATATCTAATATGTGAACACGTGATCTCTTCTAGTTCTATCTTCCTCTTGTTTGATCTTCATGGTTAATTTTTTGGTTTCTTGATTCTTAGGGTTGATTTGGTCGTTAGTTTTAACCTTGAAAGTTATTGTTTATTAATTAGTTGGCAACACTTATCGGCAACTCGCAGTAGTTTTGGTCTGAATTTTTTATCTTATGGTTTTGCTCATATTTGTTTGCTTCTTGATGACTTGACTTCGTGGTTTGCTTTTCTGTTTTCTTGATCTCCTCTTAAGAGGAGGATTGTTTCGGATTTGTGTATTGATATGCTTTCTCGGATTGTAGCTATCTCTGAGTTTCAGAGTTCTTTCGACTCTTCTTTTACAGATCAATTATCAAGATTTTTTTTTGATATAGCTCTTCATTGGATAATCAAAATATTCGTTTATCCGTTTTGCGGCGATTTGGGATTCTTAATGAACGGCTTTAGAGAAATCAAGTTTCTTCAATTAATTGTTAATTATTTTTATTTCTCAGACATACAAATTGAATAGTGAACATTTTTTCTAGTAAAATATTTTCGTTCAATCTCCAGTAGAACAATATGCTTTTGATATCCTGATTCTATCTTAAGATTGTTTACTCCGTGATGGCTTGATGTTAGGTTTTGCTGATAATGTTTTCTTATGGATTTGGGTATGAATTGTTTTCTCAGATTATCGACCACAAGAATTTAATATAAGCACACCTCTGTTGACCCACGTTTTTCATTTGGTAATGTAGAGATGAGGAATTTGGGACTAACATATTTTCTGTTTGTTCTGATGATTTATCGGGGAAAACTAAAATTTGTTTATCTTTGTGATTTATGATTATTATTATATTTCAAGGTACCTTCCTTGATTCAGTGGCCCAAAGACTCCTCTGTACATGATTTTTCTGGATTG
Organism: Vicia sativa; assembly: GCA_021764765.1. NCBI lineage: Eukaryota > Viridiplantae > Streptophyta > Magnoliopsida > Fabales > Fabaceae > Vicia > Vicia sativa. Next base: position 288,105,626 of record CM038794.1, read on the forward strand.
GAACGAATCATCAACTTTTGCAGGCTGTGTGTCAGACACTCCCTACTATTGACGCCCTTTAATCACTTTAGTCTATATGTGGTGTTTTCTGTGGAACTCATGGCATGCATAGGTTCTCATACTTTCCATTCATTGTATACTGTCTTTACTTTTGGGATTGTTGTCCTCTTATTGTTTGTCCTGCTATAATTGGAGTTTTGTGTTTGTCCTGCTGTAGTTGGAGTTTTGTGTTTTTGTATTAGGAATGGGAGTATAGAGCATACAAGATTCTAGTACACCTCTATTGCTCTCCTAAATGGGTATCCCTCACTTCCTTTGTCTTATTTGATTTATAAGAATCAGACTTTTCTTGGCCAAAGTAGTATTCGACATAGTGGAGAAGTGTAAATATTTGTCACAAGTAAATATAAGAACCAACAACACTCAACACTACTGATGTAATTGATTTTTTCAATGATCGTTTTTTGGTATACTTATTTCTTTGCTTCAAATATCAAGACATTCAAATTAAACTTGAAACATCTTTTCTGCAGCAGCGTGGTTTGTCAAATTAATAACCTTCATTGCAAGACAGCCTTGAGTTTTGATTCGGTCATCTCTTGTAAATTCTTTTCATTTAATAACTCTATATGGATCATTGATTTGTTTGATTGCATTGCATTTGATTATTGATTGATTGTTCTTCATTGCTTGATTGTGTTTATTGATTCATTTTTGAGAACATATGTAGTTTTCATTTTCCATGATGATATATATAGGACTTACAATTATAATCTAGTCTTTGATTGCTGGATTGGAAAGAATCATCACTTTTGCAGGTTGTGTGTCGGACACTCCCTACCATGGACGCCCTCATGGCATGCAGGGTTTCACATATTAGGAATGGGAGTATAAAACATACAAGGTTCTAGTACACCTCTTTTCCCCTCCTGAGAATAAGGAAATCTGCAGTGTGATATATAAGACTTACAGTTAGAATCTTGTACACCTCTTTTGCTCTCCTAAATGGGTATCCCTCACTTCCTTTGTCTTTTTTGATTTATAAGAATTAGAGCCCTCTTGGACAAAGTGGTATTTGACACAGCGTAGAAGTGTAAATATTTGTCACCCAAGAACACTGCTGATAAAACCAATTATTTCAATGATTCATTTTTTGTTATATTTATTTCTTTGCTTTGATGTCAAGACAATAGAATTAAACTCAGAATATCTTTTCTGCAGTATGGTTTGTCAAATTAATAACCTTCATTGCAAGACAACCTCGAGTTTTCATTAGGTCATCTCTTGTAAATTCTTTTCATTTAATAACTCTCAATAGATCATATATTTATTGATTTGTTATTTACTGTTTGGTGTTGCAGGAGAGGAATTCTTTCGTTTTCTTGATTCTTAAAGTTTGATTGTGATCTGTTCAATTTTCTCTCAGTTTCTTGAGAGAAAATCGAACATGTCCTGTAACTTTTCAGTTGCATTTTTATTGTTGCAAATTTTGGTTGTCAAACTGTAATAACCTTCTTAAAGGATTTGTCATATACTTCATCATATTTTGCAGGTTGTGCCTTAGTTTACTTCATCATAGCAAAACATTCACATACTTCGCGTTTAGACATGGATAAGATTGGTTATTGTAGGATTTGTGATACTTTTCTTTTGATGGCATGTCTTGCTATAGTTGGATTTTTTGTGTTTATGCATCAGGAACGTGTGGTTGAAGAATTTCAGACAACCTAGTTTGGCACTCTTTTGTTCGGGTTGATTTGACATGTTTTAATTATTTCCCCTATTTTCTTGTCAGCTGAGTCTTACATAAGTATAAAAATAAAAATTTTCTTTGTGTTCAATACTTCTCTTTTGATGGCATCATCTCTTGCTACATTTGTAGTTTTTGTGTTTCTGCATCAGGAATGCGAATATGAAGCATACAAAATATAGAGGAGATCTCTAGGGAGGTTAAGGAATTTCGGACGTACACTATTGTTTGGGTTGATTTCCCATATTTCCATGTGGTTATCTCTTCTCTAATTGAATTCTCCACGGTTAATTTTTTCTATTCTTTCATGAGTTCTATGTAGTGGGCGTCACAGGGGACATTACCGGGACATTATTAAGGACACGGAGAAGATTTTCAACCACTTTTAAAGCTGTGGTGGATACTACTATTGATATGCTTAGAGTGCCTTGTATTTAATGTACCTGTGTTGTAATAGTTCATTGTAAATTAGTAATGTTGATATGTACCTGTGTTGTAATAGTTTATTTTCCATGGCAATGTAAATTAGCAATACTGATTTTTGTGTTCAATTGTTTTCAGAATTACAATCTAATCATTAGGAGAGGTAACATTAAGGTATATATGAACACAATTCCTTCTGGTTCAATCTTCCTCTTTGATATTCAAGTTTTTATATTCTCTCTTGTTTCTCCTTGTTTAAATTGGTATTTGATGCAGGGGTTTGATCTGGTTCTTGCTGGTTTTGATCTTGGAGTTTGCTTTTCTTATTTTAATGGTCTTTTTTGGGTTTTAATGGATTGTTTTCTAATTCTCTTTTGATAATATGTGCAGGTTTTTTTTTATATAATGCTTCATTTTGATAATTGTTCAATCCCATTAAAATTAAAAGAATAATGACAATTACCAGTAATGTAACGAGCTGATTTCTAGATATCTGGAGCAGCTTGCAGTTCTTGATTACAATGGATAAGAATGATAATGACATATAAAGGTTACGACTTGATCACAAGACATACAATTTGAATTCTAGACCTGTTTTTCTGCAGCTTGAGTTCTGATTTCTTTTTGATTTCTCGATTCTTAGGTTTGATTTTGTTCTTGGCTTTTATTGCCATACATGTGAATTGAAATATGGCTCGGTTTTATACTTTTCTCTTACAAATGTTTGTTCATTTGGGTTTTTGTTTCTGTTGAATTAGGAGAGACTAAGAGACATTTAGGTTAAACCGTGTGTTTTGAAAGCACTATGGAGACTTTATTATATATAGAGAGATTACAACTAATTACATAATATAATCGATGTGGGACTATTCTACTTATAAATATTCTTAACACTATATATATTACAAATATCAACACTCCCCCTCAAGCTAGAGCATATAAGTCAAATGCACCAAGCTTGCCACATATATAATTAGTTCTGAGACTTCGCAGAAATTTTGTGAACACATCTGCCAATTGATCATTAGAGTTGACAAAGCTTGTGACGGTGTCATCAGATTCAATCTTCTCTCTGACAAAGTGACAGTCCATCTCAATATGTTTGGTCCTCTCATGGAAGACCGAATTTGAAGCAATGTGCAATGCAGCTTGATTATCACATATAAGTGTCATTGGTCTTGCTTCTTCAATTTTAAGTTTTTTGAGCAATTGTTTTAACCAAATGAGTTCACATGTTGCCATTGCCATGACCCTATACTCTGCCTCGGCGCTTGATCTTGCAACTACATTTTGTTTCTTGCTTTTCCAGGATATAAGGTTTCCTTCAACAAGTACACAATACCCAGAGGTGGATCGTCTATCAGGGTATCCAACTATCTGAGTATGTCCTTTATCTTCATACACTAAATCTTTTCCTGGAGCACATTTGATGTATCTCAGAATCCGAATAACAACATCTGTGTGTTCCTGACAAGGAGAATTTAAGAACTGACTTACCACACTGACTGCAAAAAAAATGTCTGGACGAGTAACTGTGAGATAATTTAACTTTTCAACCAATCTCCTATATCTTCCCGAGTCTGATAGAGGCTCCCCTTGATTAGGTAGTAGTTTAACACTTGGGTCCATAGGAGTATCAGCTGGTTTAGCGTTCAACAAATCTGTTTCTTCCAAAATATCCATAGCATATTTTCTCTAAGAAATCACCAAACCATCTTTAGATTGAGCTACCTCAATTCCCAAGAAATACCGGAGATCTTACCGAGATCCATACTATTTCTTTATTCTTGGTTCCTTCTCTACAACCTATTTGTCACAGTTTAGTTTTTTTGTACATTTATCATCTGTTGTTGACAGTAAAATTCTTTTCCACCAACTTTGCTCTACGACAAAAGTTTTCTTAATTCACTCACTCGCCTTTTTAGTTTGTGGAGAAATGGGAGATAACTGTCTTCTTTGCTTTATAAAAGATCTTCTATTTTGTTGTTTTTATCTATGATTTATGATATTCCTAAAAAGATTCTTGCATGGAAGAGAGAAATCTTTTCATTTATTTAAAATTTAATTTATTTTTAATTGCCATCATAGGGTGGTTGTGTTAATGAAGGAGAGGGAAATTATTTATTTTAATTTTTAATTAATACAAATATTATAATTGATTGTGTGTAATGCCAGGTGGTGGTATGTCCGGGACTACCTAAGAGTTTCTCTTTTTGTATTGGCACGAATCAACAACTTTTGCAGGCTGTGTTGGACACCCTACTAATACACTTTAAGCTGGTCATCACTACTAAGACTCGCATGTAGTTTCTCATACACACTTTCCATTCAGCCTATATTGTGTCTTTGTTTTGCATGTAGTTTCTCATACACACTTTCCATTCAGCCTATATTGTGTCTTTGTTTTGGGATAGTTTTCCTCTTGATAGGTGTACAAGATTCTAAGTATACACTTTTTTTGTTATGTTTTTTTTTGGGATAGTTGTTCTGCAATGTTATAAGACTAACAATTAAAAATCTAGTACGCCTCTTTTGCTCTCCAAATGGGAATCCCTCACTTCATTTGTTATAAATTATTTATAAATTATTTACTTCTTTTATTTGATCTATTGGAATAAGAGTCTTCTCCGCTAAATTGGTATCTTACACAGTGGGGAAGTCAAAATATTTGTAGTTTCACATGGACAAGAACGGATAAGAACTGAGAGCACTATAGATAAATCCAAATTTTCCAAATCTGTTATATTTATTTATTTTCTTAGATGTCAAGATCTCTGTTATATTTATTTATTTTCTTAGATGTCAAAGAGATTCGAATTGACCTCGGAACATGTTTTCCAAGTGTGTTTGTCTAATTAATAACCATTATTGCAAGACAACCTCAAGTTTTAATTTGGTCATCTTTTGTAAATTCTTTTTGTTTAATAACTCTTTATAGGGCATATATTTCTTGATTTGTTTTGGTGTTGCAGGAGAGGACATGCTTTCATTTTCATGATCTATAGTTTGCATATGTTGTATTTTAGATTCTCTCCTTTATTCGGTGGCCAAATTCTCTCCTTTATAGCGGCCCGGAGAGGCGGTTCGCGTCTCAGTTTGAGATAGGGCCACTATTTGATGTTATATGCAATTTATGATGATGATTATACTTCTAAAAAGTTATCCTCTTCCTTGCAGAGGTTATGCACTTTTCTGTATTAGGATGAAGCTAAAAAATTGTTTCATATAGATCTTGCAAATTCGAGTGAAATTTGTTTCACTGAATCATCATCTTTTGCAGGTTGTTTCATATACTTCATAGGCCATAATGTTGCTAGGCTTTAATTTGGTCATGTATATTAGCATACTTCGTGTTCATCCAGGGATAAGATCTGTGATTGTATTACGTACGATTTATTAGTTTTTGGATTTGTGATACTTTTCTTTTGATGGCATGTCTTGCTACAATTGGAGTTTGTGTTTTTGCGTCAGGAATGTGAATATGAAGCATACAAAATTAGAGTACATCTTAAGGAGGTTGAGGAATTTTGGACAAACCTGGATTGGCACTCTATTGTTGGGGTTGTTTTTTGAATGTTGATGATTCATCTAGCCGATCCCACTTAGTGGAATAACTCTTCCAAATGGTTGTTCTACTTTTAGGTTTTTGTATTCAGACAGTGCAGAAGTTTACATGATTTTGGAGACATCTCGACATATTGGCGGGCATCTCTCTGTTATGCTGATTTGCAACTTGGTGTAGAGAATTATTGCATATTCTTTCTTTCTTCTTGGTTCGTTTTCTACAACCTATCTGTCAGTTTAATTTTTTCTATACATGTATTTATTGTACATCAAAAGATTTCTTAATTCTCAATCATACTCCCACCTTTTATATAGAAATGGGAGATAAGTATGTTTGCAGCTTTGTGTCAACTATCTTCTATGAGTGATCCAAAACTTTCTGCTAGCTGGGGTTTATATTATCTATTCTCTCTCGATTCCTTCTATCTGTGATATTTGAAGGTATACATATTTCTTTAGTGTGGAAGCTTTAGGGTTTTTCTGTATCCATAACTTGAGTTTTGCTCTGGTTCAGCATACCAGATTTGGGAGTAACTTTGCTTTCCAAGATGAAGAATTTTGGACAACTTGGTCTGGTATTATTTTTTTTGCTAATCTGTTCCTTGGGGTCAAATTTTCAGTGTGGTTTCTATTGTTATTTCTGATACACGGTGTAGGCCCAATAGCTCCTTTGGTATTAGGTGGAAGCTTAATCGGTCATGTTTCATTTCATATTGGGTACTAATATTGGTTCATGTTTCAGTGTTTGCTACTCTGCAGTTTGTTTGATGTAGAAAAGTCTATTTGTATTTGCTTTGATAATGTGTTTCGGGAGTGTTGGAGTTTTTGTATCAGGACTCAGGAGCAGAATAATGAAGCATTCAAGATTCTAGACTAGAGTACATCTTTCTGCCCAAGCCATGGAATTCTGGACAACTTGGTTTGGCTCTCTTTTGTTCTGAAAGATTACTCAATCAGGCAGTTTTAAAAAACTAAATGACAGTGTTTCCATTGGAACATCAAAGAGTCCTTCTCTTTCATTTGATTTAATCTTTTTCTGCAGTAGAACAATATGATTTTGACTTCTTGATTCTCAACTTTTCCAGATTGTTTGCTCTGCGATGCCTTGATGTTTGCTGTCAGGGTTTTTTTGATGTCGGTGGAGAAGTGTAAATATTTGTCACCAACTTATTGTTCGAGTTGATTCCAAGGTTTTTCTCAGATTTATTTGCTTCGTGATGGCTCGACTTCATCGTTTACTTTTCTTGTTTACTTGATCTTCTACCAAGAGGAAGATTGTTAGGGATTTGCGTATTGATGTGCTTTAAGAGTTCTTCCTAACTCTTCTTTTATGAATTAATTATCAACAATTTGTTGATACCGTTCTTCATCAGATAATCTAGATATTTGGGACATAGAAATTGAATTGTGAACATGTTTTTCTGCATGGGATTTCTCTAGTAACATCTTTTAGTTCAATCTCCAGTAGAACAATATGATTTATTTGGGACATAGAAATTGAATTGTGAACATGTTTTTCTGCATGGGATTTCTCTAGTAACATCTTTTAGTTCAATCTCGAGTAGAACAATATGATTTTGATTTCTTGATTCTCAACTTTTCTAGATTGTTTGCTTCGTGATTGCTGGACGTCATGGTTTGTTGATTTTGTTTTCTTTATGGATTTATGGAATAGCAAGACATACAAGATGAGGAGTTTTGGACAACATATGTTCTGTTTGTTCTGATGATTTATTGGGGAGAGTATAAGTTCCTGATTTGTATGGATTGACTTAAATTTTAATAAAACAAATAATAGTAGCAACAATATACTATACAATAGAATATATGCAGCAAAAGTCCTATTGGAATCCCTAAACATGTTGTGTTGAAGTTTTTCAACATCTGGAGTAGTATGTCAAATGAGATGTCGAGACATCAGACATCACGCTATTGAACTGTCAAAGTTTGTTATAGTTCTGTTTCAATTGTACAGAATATTCTGGGAATATTATGCATCATATGTAGCGTGTTTATGAAGGCATTTGTGGAGGTCCAAGAGCTAAGGAGAAAAATCAGCAAGAACCTTGATTGTAGCAGAAGTTATCTGCGTATTTGTTTCTGCAGAAGTTTGTTACTACAGAAGTTTGTTACAGTTTCAAGCTGTTATTTGAAGGCTCTAATACAGTAGGGTAATACGTTATAAATAAGCAGTTGTAACCTAGTTTTAACAAGCTTGCCGGTTTTAGTAAGATGTAATCATTAGGGTTAGTCATGTAAGTGATTCATCCGATTTGTGGGATGATCACTGATTTGTACCTCGAAACCTGTAGGCAAGAGGATTGTTTTACTCACTCAGAAGCTGTGAGTTGAGTTGTGTTCTTGGATGAAGTTGTGAAGCAATTCCAAGGTGTGTCCTAAGTTAGAAACAATAGGCTTTAAAATTTAGTTAGTTAGTGATAGAGGTGTGACTTCTATTTTTCAGTGCTTGAAGAGTTGATAGATATCAAGATGTTGATGCAGTGGCTGGGATGTTGACTGCTAGACATCATTGCGATGATTAGAAGTAGAATGAGGATATACATATCTAGGGAGGACCTAGGTAGAAGGGTCATTGAGTAGGGATTAACTGAAGGGTGTAAACGGGGAGGTTTAACTCTGAATTAGTACTATTTATAGTGGATTTCATTTCTCACTTGATATGTCCTTAGATGTAGGTTGGTTTGAACCGAACTGGGTGAACAATTCTGTGTGTTCTTTTTGTTCCCTGCACTGTTATTTGTATTCCTATCTTGTCTGTTTTTATAATGTCAGATCAGATGTCAAGACATCCTTAATATGACATCTGAAGTCTACTGTTGCACCAGAATTTCATAGAGGTTTTCTATAATCTACTATTTTATGGTTTTTATGTGCTTTATGATGATTGTGAAGATATTCCTAAAATACACCTTCTTTGATATTGTCCTAAAGGCCGTACATGATTTTCCTGGATTGGAAAGAATCATCAACTTTTGCAGGCTGTGTGTCAGACACTCCCTACTATTGATGCCCTTCAATTGGTCATCACTTTAGTCTATGTGTGTGTTTTCTGTGGAACTCATGGAATGCAGAGGTTCATTATCAGTGTCTTTGTTTTTGGGACAATTGTCCTCTTATTATTTGTCCTGCTATAGTTGGAGTTTTGTGTTTTTGTATTATGAATGACAGTATAAAGCATACAAGATTCTAGTACAGTGTTTTTCTCTCCTAAATGGGTAATCCTCACTTCCCTTGTCCTGTTTGATTTATAAGAGTAAGAGTCTTCTCGGCCAAAGTGGTGTTTGACACAGTGGAGAAGTGTAAATATTTGTCAACAAGTAATAAAGATAAGAACCAAGAATACTATACATAAAAGCAATTTTTTCAATGATTCGTGTTTTTTTTTATATTTATTGCTTTGAGGTCGACATTTGAATTAAACTCAGTACATCATTTCTGCAGCGTGGTTTGTCAAATTAATAACCTTCATTGCAAGTCAGCCTCGAGTTTTGATTATCTTGTAAATTCTTTTGGTTTCATAACTCTATAGATCATATATTTGTTGATTTGTTACTTACTGTTTGGTGTTCCAGGAGAGGAATTCCTTCAATTTCTTGATTCTAAAGTTTGATTGTGTTCTGTTCAATTTTCTCTCATTTCTTGATTCCTTGATTCGGTGGCTAGATTTTCTTGATTTCTTGAGTTCTATAACTTTTAGATTCAATTCTTCATTTAAGAATTAAGAGATGCATTCATCTGTTTCACAGCAAGCTGAGAAGTTTGGATATCCATAATGTCTTGATACAACAAACAATTACAGAGAATAACTCAAGATAATTACATCAAAGATTTTCAATGGGTTGTTTTTTACTATTTTTATTTTCGGGCCTTGATTGCAAGACATACAAATTGAATTTTGATGTGATTTTATGCAGCTAGGTTGTCAAACTATACCTTCTTCATAGGTGTCGGATACATTATCATCTTTTGCAGGTTGTGTTGTATACTTCATCATCTTTTGCAGGTATTGTCGTATACTTCTTCATAGTCCATACTGTTGGTAGGCCTTAATTTGGTCATCTTTACTTGGACTCTTCACATTTCTGTCTTTTTCATACTCAGCATCTACTCTTATCAGTTCGTTGTGGTTTGCTACAGAACCTTATGACAAGAAGACATTCACATACTTTGCGTCTAGTCATGGATAAGATCAGTTATTGTATGTATTATTGTATCACATACATTTTTGGATTTGTGATGCTTTTCTTTTGATGGAATGTCTTGCTACAGTTGGAGTTTTTGTGTTTCTGCATCCGGAATGTGAGGTTAAGGAATTTCAGACAACCTGGTTTGGCACTCTGTTGTTCGGGTTGATTTGCCATGTTATAATTATTTCCCCTATTTTCTTGTCAATTTATATGAGTATAAGAATAAGAATTTTCTCTGCGTTCGATACTTTTCTTTTAATGGTATGTCTTGCTATAGTTGTGGTTTTTGTGTTTCTGCATAAGGAACGTGAATATGAAGCATACAAAATATAGAGGAGATCTTATGGAGGTTAAGGGGTTTTGGGAAACCTGGTTTGCTACACTATTGCATTGAGTACTAGAATTCACTATTGTCTTCTCTTTTATTATTTCAAGAGCTTTACTATACTTTAAGTTAATGTTATGTTTGTTAATGAATATAACACATCATTAAGTCCTTGATTGTTTTGTCGATCTATTCCTTGGGTCAAATTTTCAGTGTGGTTTATTGTTATTTCTGATACATGGTATTAGGTGGAAGCTTAAGCGGTCATGTTTCATATTGGGTACTTAGAAAGACTCTTTCATTTCATACTCGACAGTCTGTTTGATGCAACCTATGAAAGTTTGTCCTGTGGCAAGCAAAGGTTAACCTATACAAGTCTTTGGTAAGATATATGTGTTTGTTTTGATAGTGTTTCGGGAGTGTTGGAGTTTTTGTATTTTTGTATCAGGAGCAGAATAATGAAGCAAGCCAAGGAATTCTGGACAACGGTTTGGCTCTCTTTTGCACTGAAAGAGTACTCAATGAGGCATTTTTGTAAAAACAAAATGATGTGTTTGGCCCTGCAGCAGTTATTGGACATGTGGTTTGGCACACTATTGTTCGGGTTGATTTGACTTGTTATATTTATTTCCCATATTTTCATGTTGTCATCTCTTCCCATATTAATTTTTTCTATTATTTGAGAGCATATATTTCTTGATATGTTATTTTCCTCTGGTGTGTTGCAGGAGAGGTAACATTTATGTATATATGATTATGAACACAATTCTTTCTGGTTCAATCTTCCTCTTCTTTGATATTCAAGTTTTTATTTCCCTTGTTTACATTGGTCTTTGATGTAGGGGTTTGATCTGGTTTTGATCTTGGAGTTTGCTGTTCTTATTTTAATGGTCTTGTTTGGGTTTTAATTGATTGTTTTCCAATTCTCTTTTGATAATATGTGTAGGTTTTTTTATATAATGCTTCATTTGATAATCGTTCAATCCCATCAAAATTAAAAGAATATTGACACGCAATTACCAGTATTCTAGCTAGCCGATTTCTAGATATCTGGAGCAGTTTGCAGTTTTTGATTACAATGGATAAGAATGATAATGGTATACAGAGCAGTTTGCAATTCTTGAATACAATGGATACGAATGATCACAATACATACAATTTGAATTCTAGACCTGTTTTTCTTCTGCTTGAGGTTTGATTTGGTGATTTCTTTTAAAATCTTTTTTCAATAATTCTTTCTTTCTTTTGAAACCATAATATTCTTGATCTTGTATTTCCTGTGTAGTCTTGTAGGAAAGGTAGTTTGTGAGCATATTATTCATCATGTTTGTATTCTGATATCTTTCTGCTTTCTTGACTCTTAGGTTTGATTTTGTTCTTGGCTTTTATCGCCATACATGTAAATTGAACTATTGCTCTGTTTTATGCGGTGTAGTGTGGAGTAACATTCTGTGTAGTATCGAGCCTCTTTTAAGGGTTCTAACCATCAATACTACTTTTCTCTTGCAAATGTTTGTTCTACATTTGGGTTTTTGTTTCAGACAGTGCAAACGTTTGCATAGTTTTGGAGACATGGGGACAAATTGGCGGGCCTCTCTATTATGATGTTAAAATGTGACTTGGTTTAGAGAATTCTTCCATATTATTTTATTATTGGTTCTGTTTCTACAACCTATTTTACTCTGATGTTGACAGAGTAATATTCTTTGCCACCAAGTTTGCTCTACAACAAAAGTTTTCTTAATATTCACTCACCCTCACCTTTTTAGTTGGTCTATAGTGGAGAAATGGGAGATAAGTGTCTTTGTTGCTTTCTTTAATACAGAGGCCCAGAGACTGCTCTGTACATGACTTTGCTGTATTGGTAGGAATCACAAACTTTTGCAGGGCATATGTCGGACACCCCCTACTAATGCACTTTAATCTGGTCATCACTACTTTAATCTTGCATGTTGACTTTCTCATACATACTTTCCACTCAGCCTATATTGTGTCTTTGTTTTGGGATAGTTCTCCTCGTGATTGTGTGTATTTTATTCAGAATAAGTGTACACGATTCTAAGTAGACCTCTTTTGCCCTCTTGAGAATAAGGAATTCTTTAGTGTTTGACACTTTTTTTTGTTATGTTTTGTTTGGGATAGTTGTTCTGCTGTGTATATGTGATAAACAAAATGAAAATCACTTGAGTTCTACATGAAAATTCAACAACAAAAATGCTGAGGTGGTGGTTTTTAAATTGAACCACAGTCCACATCGTTTGGATATGCTATGTTGAGAGAAAAAAATAAGTTATAAATAAAGCTGTGTATTGAGCCCCTTAAAGTTAACTTCCTGATATGTCCTGATACTCCAGACCTCCTGATACTTCAGCGTGCATTCTCAATGTCTATTGTTTGCTAAGGCACTTGGGTATAATAAATTAGTTCAAATTTTTAATCATGTGGGGCCACACTATGCTTTTATGTGCATGCTATGCTTTGTTCAGAGGAACACAAAGCTGTGATTTTCTCTGGTATGTGCGGTACGGTGTACGGTGATATACGTGTATTTTGGAAGAAGTTACTCGAACTGGTTTGCAAAAGTACCGCAAACCGGTACTCACGTACCAATTCGCGGTTCGCTAGCAAGGGTAGAGAATTATGTGAGTATGCTACAGATAAATCCAATATTTTCCAATGATTCAACCTTTGTTATAGTTATTTATTTTCTTGGAGGGCAAAACATTCAAATTGACGTCAGAACATGTTTTCCATGTGTGTTTGTCTAATTAATAACCATCATTGCAAGACAGCCTTGAGTTTTGATTTGGTCATCTTCTGTAAATTCTTTTTGTTTAATAACACTTTATAGAGCATATATTTCTTGATTTGTTTTGGTGTTGCAGGAGAGGACATGCTTTCGTTTTCATGATTCTATAGTTTGCTTGTGTTGTATTCTATTTTCTCTCGTATATTCGATGGCCAGATTCTCTCCTTTATAGCGGCCTGGAGTGGTGAATCCTATGGAGCAGCAGTTTGCATCTCAGTTTGAGACAGCGGCCACTATTTGATGTTAAGCTATCTGTTACTATTTTCTAAAATTCCTTTTGATGTTATATGCGATTTATGATGATGATTATACTTCTAAAATATTATCCTCTTCCTTGCAGAGGTTATGCACTTTTCTGTATTAGGATGAAGCTAAAATTGTGTCATTTCATATAGATCTTGCAAATTCGAGTGAAATTTGTTTCACTGAATCATCATCTTTTGCAGGTTCTTTCATATACTTCATAGGCCATAATGTTGCTAGGTTTTAATTTGGTCATGTATACTGAGACTTTTCGCATTTTAGTTTTTTTCTTACTTAGCATCTACTCTTGTCAGTTCCTTGTGATTTGCTATGGAACCTGTGATAGAAAGACATTAACCTACTTCGTGTTCAACTTGGGATAAGATCTATGATTGTATTACACACGTGTATTAGTTTTTGGATTTGTGACACTTTTCTTTTGATGGCATGTTAGTTTTTGGATTTGTGATACTTTTCTTTTTATGGCATGTCTTGCTATTGGAGTTTGTGTTTTTGCATCAGTGACATGAATAAGCATACAAAATTAGAGTACATCTTAAGGAGGTTGAGGAATTTTGGACAACTCTTACCAATGGCCGTTCTATTTTTAGGTTTTTGTATTCAGAAGGCAGAATTTTACATGATTTTAGAGACATCTCGACATATTGACGGGCATCTCTCAGCTATGCTGATTTGCAACTTGGTTTAGAGAATCATTGTATATTTCTTTCTTCTTGGTTCTTTTTCTATAACCTATGTGTCAGTTTAAAATTTTTCTGTACATTTATTTATTCTGTTATAAACAGTGTAAGTTTCTTTGCCATCAAGTTTACTGTACGTCATAAGCTTTCTTAATTCTCAATCATACTCTCACCTTTTATATAGAAATGGGAGATAAGTGTATTTGCTGCTTTGTGTCAACTATCTTCTATGAACAAACTAACAAGGATACGATCCAAAACCTTCTGCGAAGGTATATCTATTTCTTTAGTTTGGGTGCTTTAGTGTTTTTCTGTATCCATATCTGGAGTTTTGCTCTGGTTCAGCATACATGATTTGGGAGTAACTTCACTTTCCAAGTTTAGGAATTTTGGACAACTTGGTCTGGTATTATTTGTTTTGCTGATCTGTTCCTTGGGATCAAATTCTCAGTGTGGCTTCTATTGTTAATTCTGATACAGGGTGTAGGCTCAAATGTTTCATATTGGGTACTAAGAAAGACTCTTTACATTTCAATGAGTTGGCTACTCGGCAGTCTGTTTGATGTATAAAGGAGACAAAGAAAATCTATTAAAGTCTGGCTTGTTGTGGACTGTGGCAACAAAGGTGTTAACCTATACAAGTCTTTTTTAAGTGATTTATATTTGTTTTGATAGTGTGTTTCGGGAGTATTGGAGTTTTAGTATTTTTGTATCAGGCACATAATAATGAAGCATTCAACATTCTAAACTTGGTTTGGCTCTCTTTTGTTCCGAAAGATTACTCAATCAGGCTGTTTCAAAAAACAAAATGATGTGTTTTGCTCAATCAGTTCTTGGAATATTAAAAAAGGCCCTGCAGATGTTACTGGACATGTGAGTTTGTGACACTTAATTCATCATTTGAAATATTTTGTATTTTGCTCTCAGGTTTTGATCCGGCTTACTGTGTTGAAGCAATTAATTTTTCAATATATAGATTTGACGTGTATAACTAAGTATTGTAGAAATATAAGGATCGACAAAATATGTTGTCCTTGTAGATGGAATTTGTTCTATAGATTTAACATGTGTAAAATATATCCTCTTCCTTGCAGTGATTAAAGTACACAATCTTGCGAATTGGATGGAAATCTGTTCCCCAGAATCACCATCTTTTGCATGATGGAAATCCATACTTTTGCTAGGCCTTAATCTGGTCATCTCTAGAATCTTTTGCAGGATGCGAATGTTCCCCTGAATCATCATCTTCACATTTCAGTCTTTTTCATATTCAACTTCTACTTTTATCAGTTCCTTGTTATTTGCTATGGAATTTGTGACAAGAAGACATCCACATGCTTTGTGTTCAGCCTGGGATAAGATCGGTCGTTGTAATACATGTATTAGTTTTCGAATTTGTGTTTCTGCGTCAAGATCGTGACTGTGAAAGCATACAAAATAAGTACATCTTAAGGAGGTTGAGAAATTTTAGACAACTTGGTTTGACACTCTTTTATTTGGACATTCGATACTTTTCTTTTGATGGCGTGAAAATGAACCGTACCAAATATAGAGTAAATCTTAGGGAGGTTAAGGAATTTCGGACAACCTGGTTTGGTGCGCTATTGATTGGTTTGATTTGCCTTGTTATAATTATTTTCCATATTTTCTTGTCAATCCTCCGTCCCAAATTATAAGTCACTTTGTCAAAAATGTTTGTCACAAATTATAAGTCACTTTAGAATCCCAATACATCATTAATAACCTTCTGTCTAATATACCCTCTACTATTTATTTCTCTTTCTTCTTTCATTATTTTGATTTTGCTTTCCAATGTAATTATTGAAGGACACATTTGTAAAGTCATACAGCATTTCACTTTTTCATAAAGTAATAATTAAATTTTTTAATTCCCGTGAAATAATCAAAACGTCATATAATTTGGGATGGAGGGAGTATCTTATATCTGCAATATGTTGCTGCCTGCTTTTGTGCTTTCATGTGGTGCTCTCTTTTCTGATTGAATTATTCACGATTATTTTTCAAGAGTTCTTCGTGATGGGCATCGCAGGGGGATATTTTAAGTACTTCATAGTAGATATTATCAACCACTCATGCTTACTTTGGTGTTACAAGGGATTTTGAAAGTTGTGGTGGCCATTATTAAGTACATGCTTAGATCGCCATTGGATTTAACGGTTCATTTTTTCCTTGAAAATATACTCGTGTTACAATAGTTTCTTTTCTATGGTGATGTAATATGGTGATGTTGATTTTTGTGTTCAATTGTGTTCAGAATTACAAATCTAATCATTAGTAAATCTTCAGTATTTATCATTTTTGTAGTTCATATCCATCTCTTTTGGGATGATGAGATATGTGTTTGGGTATCGTGAGTGTTTGAAAATACTTGATACAATGGATAAGAAAGTTGAGTCTTTATAAATTAAATTTCCGTTTTGGCTTCATATCCATCTTTTTACTGTTTTTACTTTTGGCTTCTCTTAGTAAATCTTTTTACTATTTTTTACTTTTGGCTTCTCTTAGTAAATCTTTTTACTATTTTTACTTTTGGCTTCTCTTAGTAAGGTTGATGAATTGAATTTGATTTTATTTCTTGATTCTAAGGTTTTGCTCATATTTGTTTGCTTTGTGATGGCTCGACTGCATGATTTGTTTTTCTTAATCTGATGCTAAGAGGAAGATTGATAGGGGTTTGCGTTTTGATATGCATTATCGGATTGTTTTGGCTCTTCTTTTATGGATCAATTATCAAGATTTATTTGCAACAATTCTTCATTGGATAATCAATATATTATTTTATCCGTTTTGAAGCGATTTGGAGTTTCAGATTTCATTCGACGACTCTTCCTTTATGGATCAATTATCAAGAAATATTTGATACAGTTCTTCATTGGATAATCAAGATATTCTTTTATCCGTTTTGCAGCGATTTGGAATTCTTAATGAACGGCTTTAGAGAAATCAAGTTTCTTCAATATTTGTTCTTAATTATTTTTATTTCTCGGACATATGAATTGAATTGTGAACATGTTTTTCTACCGCTTGGCGTGGCAAAATCATAACTTCTTGGTAGCACGGAGTACTGCATTTGATTTCTCTAGTAATATCTTTTCGTTCAATCTCTAGTAGAACAATATGATTTTGATCTCTTGATTCTCAATCTTTCCAGGTTTGCTCCACGACGGCTTGATGTCAGGTTTTGTTGATCGTATTTTCTTCATAGATTTATGTATTGATTCGATTTCTCAGATTGTCGACCTTAAGAATTTATCCATTTTGGTAATCGAGTGACGTGTTTGTCCATTTTTTGCAGGGAGGCAAGGATTACTTCAATGAATAGTTTTTTATTTCTTGGATTTGATACATATATTCTGTTTGTTTGGATAATTTATCGGGGGGACAGCTTAAATTTGTTTATCTTTGTTGGGGAAAGCTTTTCTATAGTCTTCTATTTTGTTGTTTGTATCGGTGGTTTATGATGATTATGATATTCCTAAAGAGATACATTCTTTGATAGTGTCCAAAAGACCACTCTTATAATTATGCTGGATTGGAACGAATCATCAACTTTTGCGGGCTGTATGTCCGACACTCCCTACTTTTGATGCCTTTAATTTGGTCATCACTTCAGTCTATATGTGTGTTTTCTGTAGAACTCATGGCATGCAGAGATTCAGAGGATAAAGCATACAAGATTCTAGTACCCCTCTTTTTTTCTCCTAAATTTCCTGTCTTATGTGATTTATAAGAATAAGAGTCTTCTTAGCCAAAGTATTATCTGACAGTGGAGAAGTGTAAATATTTGTCACCAATTACAGAAGAACGAACAACACTATAGATAAACCAATTTTATCAATGATTTGTTTTCTGTTATATTTATTTCTTTGCTCGAAATGTCAAGACATTTGAATTAAACTCAGAACATCTTTTCTGTTGTGTGGTTTGTCAAATTAATAACCATTGCAAGACAGCCTCGGAGTTTTTATTTGGTTATCTGTTGTAAATTCTTTTTTCGTTTAATTTACACTATAGATGATACGTTTATTAAACTGTTTGGTGTTGCAGGAGAGGAATTCTTTCGGTTTCTTGATTCTGAAGTTTGCTTGTGTTGTGTTCAATTTTCTCTCGTTTAATAACTCTCTGTAGTCTTTGTTTTTGTATCTGCTAAAGGAGATCTCACTAGTAATTTTCATATTGAAATGCTTTTGTCAGATTGTATAGTTTCTATAACTTTTGGATTCAATTCTTCGTTTAATAATTAAGAGATGCATTGATCCGTTTCACAGAAAGTTGGGAAGTTTGGATATCCATAATATTTTGATAGAACAGACAAGAATGTAGAATAACCTTCTTCATAGGACGGAGCTTAGCATTTTGATTTTTGATTTGGTGACCTCATTATTACCGGTGTCACCGTGTCAATATCAGGGTCGTATTTGAGGTGCCTGTTTCATAATTTTACTCCTTTATACTTGCAAATCAACCTAGGGGTTTTTTATCACATGAATACTACCATTGCAGAGGATTTCAAAATTGGGTAAGCTTTGTGGGGCTTTCTTTATAACTATAATCTTCTGTTACTATTTATTAAAATTCCGTTGTTATTTGTGATTTATGATGATGATTATACTTCTTAAAAGATATCCTCTTCCTTGCAGTGGTCAAAGTACTCCTCTAGATTAGGATGAAGATAAAATTGTTATTTCATATGGGTACACAATCTTGCAAATTGGATGGAAATCTGTTCTACTGAATCGTCACCTTTTGCAGGTTGTGTCATATTCTTCATAATTCATACTGTAGCTAGCCTTAATCTGGTCATCTCTACTTAAACTCTTCACATTTCAGTCTTTTTCATATTCAACACCTACGTATGTTAGGAAGACATTCAGACTTTGTGGTCGGCCTGAGAAAAGATCTGTTGTTGTATTACATACATGCAATAGTTTTCAGATTTGTGAAACTTTTCTTTTGATGGCATGTCTTGCTACAGTTCAAGTTTGTGTGTTTCTGGACCAGGAACGCGAGGTTGAGGAATTTTCTCTATTTTCCTGTCAATAGTGTCTTATATAAGTATAAGAATAAGAATTTTCTTGGCGTTTGATACTTTTCTTTTGATGGCATGTCTTGTTTTAGTTGGAGATTTTGTGTTTCGGCTTCAGGAGCTGCAAATATGAAGCATGCGAAAAAGCTGTTGTGGCCATCATTAAGGACCATTGGATTTAATTGTTCATTTTTTCCTTTGTATTGTAATACTATTTTGAGTTCTAACCTTTTTTATGCCAGCTTTGGTTTGTCAAAATAACATTCAATATAGCATGAGAGCCTGAGTTTTGATTTGATGATTTCTATTAAAATGTTGAAGTATTCAATAATTCTTTATTCTTTTTGAAAGCATATTATTTGTTATCTTTTATTTCCTTTGGTCTTGCAGGAAAGGTAGATTGTGAGCATCATATTAATCCAATTTCTTTCTGGTTTCTTGATTCTGAGGTTTGATTTTGTTCTGGCTTTTATTGCCATACATGTGGAATTGAAATAAATATGGCTCATTCTGAGGTTTGATTTTGTTCTGGCTTTTATTGCCATACATGTGAATTGAAATAAATATGGCTCTGCTTTATGCCGTGAAGTGTAGAATAACACTGTAATATTAAGCCTCTCTTGAGGGTTCTTACCATCAATATTACTTTTCTCTTACAAATGTTTGTTCGATATTTGGGTTTTTGTTTAGATAGTGCCAAATTTAATGTAATTTTGTAGACATCCGGAAAAATTGGCGTGCCTCTCTCTGCTATGATGTTAATCTGAGATGGTTTAGAGGTAATTCCATATAAAATTTCTTTTCAAATTCCTCATGTAAAAATGCATGTTTTTACATTAAATTGTTGCAAGTCCCCGCCATAATTTTCAACAAGGGATATAATCACTTACAATGTTCATTTTTTGGCAACCTGGGCCTGTGATTCGAAGTAGTTAACTCCATAAGTTTGTGTGAATCTCTTAACCATCAACTTTGTGTTTTATTATATACATCCATCTCTAAATTCATGGTCTATTTCTATTTTTTATCGGATAAGATAATGCCTCAGATATGGTAGTAGATGGCGACGTAGAGGTTCTGTGACGCAGTCGTAAGTCTTAGAGATAAGTGTAAAATTTGTCAGATAAGTTAGAATCCATCAGATAAAGAACAAAATTTTGAATTTTATTATCGTGAAAGATAATTTTTATAGTCACAGCAAATGCTTTTTAATACGGAAAACAAAAAATCGTAACGGACTTAAAGAGACTCTAATGAGCTTTTAATTCAAAACAACATAAAACCCTAATGAGCTTTTAATTCAAAACAAAATAAAATTAAGAATTGTTTAAATATCAAAATAGAAAATAGCTTAAATATTAAAATGTTTCCTGAAGCGTTATTTCAGGCAGTCTTCTTACATCAGTCTTTTCCATCTCTGAAGAATTTGAACCCGAATTTTCTATTTGATAGAGTTTCATTTGTTTGATACTCATTAATGTTAGTAACAGTAGTATTGGATATACTCATGGCATTTAGGAGAACTGCGACATAAGTATTATTTGCATCTTGCTGTAAGTACTATTGAAAACTAACGTGTTTATCTCGCATAGGAGATAAATTATTTGGTAGCTCATCCGCAGTCAATTTGAAATTCTTTAGGATCTGTAGCACTTCTATTGAAATTGTTGTTTTCTCCTTTACATTACTCATCACCTCTTTAGTCACTACACATAAATTGTTATGGCTCCTATTTTGTATTTCGATAAGAATCCATGAGAAAAGAAGTCTAATGTTTTAGTGAGGAGGCTATAACAATTTCTTATTGAAATGCAAAGGGTTTAAGAAGTCTAATATTTTGGTGTTGTATCGTAGTCTTTCAATAGTAAAACGTATTTTAAGAATTAAGTAATCAAAGGGTTTGTTTCCTAAACTACTAGTATCATGAATTTCAAGTAAACAACTAAAATATTTTTTTCAAAGAGAATGATGTTTGGATTCAAGAGAGTTGTAGTTTGTTTTTAAATGATGGAAGCATGTTAAGATTAGTTTCATTAACCTAATTTCATATGTATTCTATTAACCAAGTGATGAACTAGTTTGATGATTGCTATAAACACATATCCTCTCAATCTTGTTGATTTCTCACCAAGATTGTGAGTTTTATCATGTTAATCCTTGAATGATTTTTCACCACAACTGTTGACATGATAAACATGAAGCTCAATACTTGTAAACACTAACTAACAAGTCTATTCATAGCATTTGTTCATTAGTGGATGAATATCCTAGGTCTACTTTGAAGCATCCTTTTTCAAACAAGATTCAAAGCATAAAAAGGTAGAAGAACAAAGATATTCAACATATATTAATCATCAACCATGTTCATACACAAATGGATTAAAAGAAATACATACTAGTTAGATCAACTACCTCTAATCTTGACACAAAAAGAACTTAGCCACTCATTTTCATGGTTGCTTTGCTCACAAGATTGTCGGAGAAGATGATGAACATGGAAGAAATCAAGAAAAACTATGTTTTTCTTTTCTAATTCTATGCCCTAAAATTACAACAATGATGAAATATGATGAAGAAGTGATGCTCCCTTTTCTAACACACCAAAAGCCAGCTGGAAAACAGGGAGTTGGTGGCCAAAAAGGTAAAAGCATGGGTCTGTCCTTTTTCTGATTTTCGCAGACCGCGCTAAGTCCGGTTACCCGCGCTAAGCGCACTCATGCTGCAACCGCGCTGAGCGCGACCTGAAGCATGCTTCTCCTTCCAAAAATTCTTTCAAAAAGAATCATCCCAAGAGCTCTTCAAGTGTCCTTGAATTCAAGCTTGAGGGAATCAATATTAAAAACCTACAATTCAAAGGTAAACTAAGTTAAATAATATATTATAAACAAAAACTAAATAGAAACATATTAAACCAAAATACCATACTAAATACTACTAATTAATTAAAAGGCATTGTTAAGGACCACAAAATCATGTATAAAATAGCTACAATTTGGTCCTTAACAACTCTCCCCAACTTGCTTCTTTGTTTGTCCTCAAACAAAAGTCAAAAACTCACAAAGCAAGAAGAAACAAAATGTAAGCATGCAACTCACACAAGAAAGATGGTTCAAACTCAACATACCCGGCAAAGATACACATTAATCGCTTCTTCGAAACACAACATGGATATGAATTAAGTTCTAAATACAATATATCAACACATGTAGACAAAATAAAAGATATGTTCACACTTGAATCACCTAATGATTTCTTCAATATTCATGAAGAACAAAATGCAATATTTACAAAGGACTAAACACTCTCACTAATAGCCATGCACATCCAGAATAATTCATGCATTTATCAAATCAAGTTAAATGAACAAAATGGAAACAAAGATCACTAAGGACTTTTAAGGGTTGTAACTTGGCTTAGGTTAGAAACAAGGAATATTTAAGTACAAAGCCGTTGAAACAAATTGGGTAAAGATGATGAAGAACATTTCACAAAATCATTCCCCACTTCCTCTTATTATTCACAACCATTTTTCTATCTCACACAATGATCCTTCATTTTCTTTTCTTTCATATACATATTTTTTTTTCTTTTTGTATTTTTTTTCTCTATTTTTTTTCTTTTGGATCATTGTGTCATCAATTCAAGGTTCTTTTTGATCAACCTCCCCAACTTGAATTTATCAATCCTTTTTATTTAAGAACATGCTCTTCAAAGGGTTAATCCACAAAAAGGGTTGGTAGTCACAAACAAGAAAAATTTATAGAATGAATCATCACTGAATTTTCATAGATTATCAACAACTATTAAGTGGCCTACTTAACAATTAGTTGATTTGATAGATTCATTTTAAAAATACAATTTAAGTTCAAAAGGGTTCACAAGGATTCACTCACTCACGGTTAGTTGAGGCGCTTTTGGAATTGATGGTTTTTCTCATAATGCACAAAAATTGCCTTGATCATCTCTAAGTTTCCAAAATGTCACAAACAAATTAAGATTAAGCATGAATCACACGAGTTAACAAAATTAATAGACACTCAATATTTGGTATAAGGTGGAAAGCTTCTCACCTTTGTGGTTTAAGTCCTAATGATTCGAATGTGAACACAAATATTTTTTTTTTTACATGCCAAGATATTTTGCATAAAGCACAAATTTCATAGACATGTTAATATTCTACAAAACGATTAAATATGTACCTTATTTATGGATCGAGTCGAGAATTATATCATCACCATCACTTTTGGTGAAACACACTTACTTGCTTTTGAGTACCGTTGAAAAATCGGGACAAACAAAAGAAGTACAATTTAAATTAAATAACCTATAATCTAAAATTAAAATAAAGCAAAATAAAATAAAATAAAAAAGACACCCCAAAACGGTGTTCCAAATTAAAAATAGTACTTAGGCTTCATGCCTACAAAATGCAAATTTTGGAATTACAAGCACATCCTAAAAAGGGATGGCAACCAACAAAATTCAATAAGTCTAAAAGAAACTAAAACCAAAACAAAAACTAAAAACTAAAAAGTACTAAAAATAAAAACAAAGACAATAACAGAAAATCAATCTGAAGCCTCCATGATGGAATCTCCCGGAGTCTCAGAACCAGAATCGGATCCACCATCATCATCACTCTCCTCCTCCTCATCACCATCTGCATCACCATCTGCATCAGCTACCTCCTCATCTGCATTTGGCCCGACCCCGGGCCAACTGGCATAAGCACTCAGCTGCTGACTCGTACGAGTGAAGTGATCCACCCCCGGCTCTCTAATTTGCAATGTCAGTTGTTCCATACTCTCGTGCATGAACATGAATGCTCGCTGATGAGCAAAATATATTTGCCGGTTCCATTCTTCATCTGGACCGGCTTGAGGAAGTGCAGTAGCTACAGGAACAGCCCGGGCCACAGGGTTATTATCAGAGTCCCTACAATAGCGGTCACATTAACTATCGTCAATGACCCCATCTATCGTGAGGTGTCCCACAGCAGGAAAAACTACCCTGGCCCTCTTCAGAAGACCCATGATCAACCCAGGATATGTCAAGGCACATTTTATACGCTCCCCCCGGGAGGTATAACTTAATGCAACCCTCTTCAACTCATTAGCAATTAACCGACCGAAATCGATTTGTGCTTCATCCAGCATGTAAGCAATGAGGCCGACGGTCTCCATGGGGATTGAGGAGGTGTGGCTTCTTGGTCTCAGGTTGTATAGTGCCACACACATTAGAACACGGGCGCTTGTTTTAAGGCTGGACCGATTGAATTTCAAAGGTTGGCCAGATGTCATACCCCAATTTTTGACCTAATATACCACCTTACATTTGCATCATAGCATCACTAACAGTTCAGAAGAGAATTAATCGGGTGTGGCTTCTACAGGTCAAAATTAGGGTTTCATCAATTTTTTATCTGATTCAAGAGGCAATCAATTAGGGTTTGAGTTTCACTCACCTCAATTGATATATCTTGATCAACCATCAATAATTGATCTTCAGATATTTAACTTTTCCTCATGATCTATCAAGGATCGACCAATTAGGGTTTTCATCGAGGATAAGCAATCATTGATTTTCTGATCAATGAATGAATTTTTTGCTTGGAGATTGATCTTCATATCTCCAATACAACATCTTGACCTAATTTCTTGATTCAAAACATTACAGAAGTTCACATTCTTCATCAGTCCATTTCTGAATCATCTGATGAAATTTCATCTGCACTGAAACGTCAAACTTTGACTTTTGGTCAACTTTTTCAAGACAAAACTTTTTCAATCATCAAAATACTTCAAATGATCCTGATGGATCATAAAAAATCAAGAAATTTGGAAAAGTCAACAAAAAGTCAAAATTTTCAACACTTAGAAAAATTTTCAAGTGTTAAAATTTTCACATTTTTTCCTACTTTCATGGCACTTTTTCACATAGTTCCATTTGGAATTAGAAAAAACTCAAAACATGAAAGTTGTAGCCCTTGAAACAAGCTTTCCAAAATGTCCAAGAACTTGCAAATCCATTGTGTCTAGCTATACTTTTGATTTTGAAACATAGAGCTCCAAAAGCCATGATTTTCAAGTACAACCTTCAAAATTACAAGTCATTTTTTGCAAAATCTCCTTCTAGAAGTCTTGTCACTAATTGGAGATAGGCTAGAGCTGATAAAAATCAGTTGAGAGGTAATTATGATGGAGATAAGATCAAGTTAAATTTAACCATGGTCAAAAGGAAGGTTTCTTTTGCATTTATGGCAAAAATGACTTTCTTGCCCTCTAAGGCAAGCTGTCCAAATCCAAGCCAATCTTCTTTAATTGCTAATCTGATTTTTTGACCTATAAATAGAGGTCATGTTTGTCATTTAAAACTACACCAAAGCTATGCCAAAACAAGATTTCTCTTTTCTTTCTTAAATTTCAAGTAACATAGTTCAAACTGAGAATTCTTGCATTTTTCAAAACTTGTGAAAAACCATGAGAGATTTGGTGTCTAACATGTCTTAAAATCAATATGTAACTGGTTTGAAACTTAAAATCAACACAAGAATCACTAAAAACCAGAATTGCTTTTCATATTTCAAAACTTGCAAAAACTGCCTTAAAAACTGATATTTGGCTCGAGCTAGTTGTGGTTTGATCATTCAAACATCATCCATACATCTCATATGAGTGATACAAATCGGCTTTCTTGAACTGTAACACTTCCAAACACGGATTCGAGTTTCACTTCAAGCATATGCAAGTGGACTTGGTCAGAATAATTCAGGTTGATTCAAGGCAAGCAGAGCATCCTCACACGTTCCCTGAAGCTCACTGGTGCTCCAGCAATCCTTAAACATCAACTGTAACAACTCCTTTGAAGATTTCGATATCAGCTTCAAGAGGTAAGTGACTTAACTTCGAACTCCTTGATTCTTATTTCCAGTTCAAAAAACTCTTGGCCGTTTTGTTTCTGAACCTTCACTGATCATTAACCCTAAACTAATTGCTTCAATCCATGTCCATACACGATTTCAATTTGATTTTAAAGAACTAGGGTTCTTCGTGTATTCTGGAAATTTAATCATGTTAAACTAAAAATAAATGAAATTAACCCACATCATCATGTTCCTGGTTCAATTTCGATCAAGTTTGATGTTTACATCGAGCAATTTCATTGAGAAACAAAGAATCCATGGCTGATTGAAGAATCGAGGAAGAAGAAGATGAGTTCGTGCGTTTTTTCAAATTCAAACATTTAGTTTATAATATAATAACATGAAGTTGGATATATGAACGGATGTATTGCCGCCCCAGCGGTTGCCAGCTCACTCTTAACACTTTGCCTTGCCACGCCTTGCCCAATGGTCCCGGGTTCGAGTAGCCTTGGGACCATTTTATAAACTTTTGTTTTCTCTTCACATTTTTTTTCAAACTTTGACTTCTTCAAAACCCAATCAAAACTCCTCATTTTGAGGTGATTTTTTGCACACGTGTCATTTAACATACCTATTTTAGGATAATGTCAAAAAATTTCAAAAATACTTTCTTTTGATTATATTTTTATTGAGCCGAAAACGATACGTTTTGAGTACTTTTCAAAGCACTTTCAAAGACGTTTCTTTCAAACTTTCGAAGCCCGTAACTTTTTCAAACTCCTTGTAAGTATATTTCACTTTTCAAAAACACTTTCAAGATCTTTTCAAAACTTTTCAACAAACTTACACTCTTTTTCCATGATCGATCCGATTTGAAGATAAAACCGAACTCGTTTTTCCTCGAATTTCTTAACCGGTCATGGGCCTCCCTCACGGTGTAAGTCCCAAATTCTTTTATGTACATAGCATATTTCCTTGTACATACCAAATTCTTTTATGTACATAGCATATTTCCTTGTACATATCAAATTCTTTTATGTACATACCAATTTTTTACTTGTACATAATACAGATGTCTTTTGTAAATATTCAAGCATAGACAAACTTCTTCCGTTTGTTTTCATTTCGCTTGTATATACACTGAATACCATTGGTATTCAAAGGAGCATTATTCCCGGTGAAACTGCGTTTAAACCAATGGGTCTCCCTTACGATGTAAGTCCCAACCCTCCTATGTACATACATATTTCCTTGTACATAAATACTCGTTCGTGTACATATTCATTCCCTTGTACACCTTCAAACTTGTAAATAATCAAGTTACGCTCGTTTTAAACGTACGTTTTACACACTTGTTTATATTTCCTTCATAAACTCTTGTAAATAAACATCACACACTTGTTTATATTTCCTTCATAAACTCCTGTGAATAAACTTCATATACTTGTTCATATAACTGTCTAGTTATAACATAACAACTAGTCTAATCATTAAGTTCCCACAGTATTAGCCTCCTCTTGGGCTTTGTACAATGTAACTCATTCATCTGAGTTCAGCCTCCTCTTAGGCTTCATATAAGAAAACTCATTTACTGAGTTTAGCCTCCGCTTAGGCTTCATATAAGAAAACATTCCCCTGTTGAGTCAGCCTCCTCTTGGGCTTCGTTCAAAAGAACTCCTCATTGAGTTTAGCCTTCTCTTGGGCATCAAACAAAGAAAGAGACCAGGAAATCTCTTAACAACCTCCTATTGGGCTTCCAATACAAAGAATCACCCGCACTAGGATAGAACCCTGAGAGTATGATTTCTCGATGAAATCGCTCTTCAAATCCTAAGAGGATGGTTTCCCGGTGAAACCCTTCTTAAAGCCAAAGCCAGCCATACCCTATAGCTTCCTCTTGAGCTTCATACAAGGACCCTCGATGACCCTCGATGACCCTCGATGAACCTCGGAATGCCTCCTCTTGGGCTTACAATACAAGGACCCATGGGCTTCTTAAAAGCATCCCCCTAATCCAATCAATTTCTCCTCGAGATTTAGACATTTATCATCTCTATGGAAGAAGTATCTCATCTATCACATCACATACAATCAAAAACTTTTCAAACTCTTTTCAAACAAAAACATCTCTTAATCGTAAGTGGTAACGCTTGTACACTCAAGCAAAACACCCAATGCTTACAATTAAAAGATTCAATCATCTTTCAAAACATCTTTCTAAAACTCGTAAGTGGTAACGCTTGTACACTCAAGCAAAACACCTATAACTCACGATGAAAGATTTCAATAAATCAACCTTTCAAAATGTATGTGATGAAATAGATTAGATACATTTTTCATTATGATGACATTTGTCTTTGTCTCTTAATAACATCCCGTTGCTTCCACTAGCATAAGTGGGAACTACGATTGCTCTGACTTTCTCAACATCCCTTTGAGAATACGTAGGCATAAGGTCTCATCCTTGGCGAGCAAATTTCTTTCTCCCTCAAACCAAACAAACCATAGATTCCTTTAGATCCGAGCTACAAATGCTCTGATTCCCATTAAGGGATATGTATGCAGAGGATCCCAATGATCTTTGCGAGCACAATAATAACAAAACCTAGGATCCCACATATTCTACCCTTCTTAAAATCCAAAGGAGAAACTTTCCCAATCATAGAAATAGCAATTTAAAACACACAAACATATCAAACATATTCATATATAAAGCTATAGATAACTATATATATTTAGGGTGCCCCATCTATTCCCTTTATATAACAAACCCCCTTGCCCGGAATCTCCCCAATGCGTTACGTCTAGTTCACGCTAGTCGTAATGCATATCAAATCAATTGAGGGTATTACAGCTTTCCCCTTTTTCATAATCATTTTTTTTGTGTTGGAAATAATAAAGCTTGATGCTCGCGGCATCTTTATAAACAAATCAAAAGAGTAAATCGTTTCGAGCCAGAGAATCCGAATTCAGATTCAATTCCCTCGCGCATCACTTTTTAACGCGAACACCAGCCCGATTAAGCTCATAGGAATGCCCGGATAAACACAGCTTTCTCCTCAACATATCATGATCCCAATTACCACGAGCCAGGTGCTCATGGTAAACATCCAATTCATTTTCTGGGGCTGTCCAATTTATGCCCAAGTAGTTGTTGATAGCAGAGAGAGAAAATGATACCACCTTGCCTCGCACCAAAGAGGTGAACTGGAAGTCTCGCCCCTCAGTGGGAATGGCATTGGCATAGAATTCCCGGACCAACTCAACATTAACTTTGGTTTGGGGCTCACACAGAACACCCAAACCATAGTTATCCAAGATAGCATCTGGGGCATGGTAGTATCCATGCTCTCTGAGACGGATAATTCTCTCGGACCATATGTTACACTCATCGAGTTCTTTGTATCGTGCCTCTTGAGCAGGCCCCAAAAATCGATCTTCATCAAAAGGATTGGGTCGTGAGGACCCAGCTCCAGCAGAAGAAACTCATTGACGTTTTGGAGCCATCTGAAAATAACACAAAAATCAATATAAAGTGACACCGAGATGCCCGTTAGAGATAAGTCATGCAAACAGCAGTAGAAATCAACCAACCAAAGCATCAAGACTAATCAGAAAACACAAAAACAGCAGGAAATTTTTTTCCGGATGTTGCAGACCGGGCTAAGCGCGCTCTGCGATTTCCTGAAAAAAATTTCTGCAAAAACAGAAATTTGCCCAAGAAACAAGCCCTAACAAGGACGAAAATCCTAATCTAAGCATCCTCTACAATCAAAACATCCTAATTCTAAAAGAAAAACCCTAAATTTCAAAACCTAGTTTCCTAAATCCTAACCTAAAAAGCAGAAAAATACTAAATTAAAGAGGGAAAACCATAGATACACATACCTTGATGCTTGGGATGATGATTTACACAAGAAATTTGCAAAAAAATGTTGATTTGGGGTTGGGGTATTTTGAAATTTCTTGAGAGAGTGAGAAGAAGTGTGACAATGGTGAAAGTGAAAGTGAAAAACCCTAACCTAAGTGAAAATAAACCAGGCCAACAAGTTGGGCCTGGGCAAACCAGATTTTGAATTTTTTTTTACACGCAGACCGCGCTAAGCGCGAAACATTCTGGAATTTGGGTCAAAATGCGCGCTAAGCGCGCTCTGACCGCGCTAAGCCCGGTCTGCAGAATTTTGAAAAATTTGGAAAAACAGAATTTTAACTTAAGAGACATATCAAAATGAATATAACATAAATACTTACAATGTTGGGGTGCCTCCCAACAAGCGCTCTGTTTAACGTCGGTAGAGCTCGACGGTCCAGGATGATCAAGGATCATCAAAGTAAGATGCGGCAATGTCGCGGCTCACCTCTCCGCCAACATACCTTTTCAAACGCTGTCCATTCACGGTCCATTCACTCTTTGCCTCGGGGTCTTGCAAAACAACGGTGCCATAGTCTTTCACGTCCTTGATTACAAATGGACCGAACCACTTTGTCTTAAGTTTTCCCGAAAAAAATCTCATCCGGGAATTAAACAAGAGGACGCTTTGGCCCGGTTGAAATTCCTTATGCTTGATCTTTTTGTCATGAAAAACTTTCACTTTTTCCTTGTACTTCCTATTGGAATGATACGCTCCATCTCGCATTTCATCCAACTTCACAAGTTGCTCTTTCCTTTTATCACCCGCCAAAGAAGGATCAAAATTCAAGAATCGGAGAGCCCATAAAGCTTTGTGTTCCATCTCCACAGGGAGGTGACAAGTCTTGTCGTAAACAACCTGAAAGGGGGTTAGTCCGATAGGAGCTTTATAGGCGGTTCGATACGCCCACAAAGCTTCATCCAATTTTTGTGACCAATCCTTTCGAGAACCCGAGACAGTTTTTTCCAAAATCTTTTTTATTTCTCTATTAGACACTTCGGCTTGACCATTAGCTTGTGGGTGATAGGGAGTTGTCACCTTATGCTTTACACCGTATTGTTTCAAAAGTTTTTGTAACAGTGTATTGCAAAATTGAGACCCTCCATCACTAATCAACACCCGAGGCACACCAAACCGCGAAAATATGTTTTTCTTTAAAAAATTTATCACGGTTTTAGCATCGGCCTTCGGTGAAGCAATGACCTCCACCCATTTAGAAACATAATCAACGGCCACAAGAATGTATTCATTAGAGAACGATGACGGAAATGGACCAACAAAATCAATTCCCCAACAATCAAACACCTCGACTTCCAACAGATTATTCAAAGGCATCTCATCTCTCTTGCCTATACTGCCACTTCTTTGGCATTTATCACAACACTTAGCATGAGCATAAGCATCTTTAAATAACGAAGACCAATAAAATCCCGATTGAAGGACTTTGGTGGTCGTTCGCAATCCATTGTAATGTCTCCTACAAGGGGAATTGTGACAATGCCAAAGAATGTCTTTCGCTTCCTCACTAGACACACATCTCCTTAACAACCCATCACTACTCAACCTAAAGAGATATGGTTCGTCCCACACATAGTACTTGGCTTTGGCCAATAATTTTCTCTTTTCATTCCACGTGATATCCTCCGGCATTAATCCCGCGACTTTGTAATTTGCCATATCGGCAAACCACGGCCGCTCTTGGATTGAATACAACTTTTCATCCGGGAATTCCTCCCAAACTTCCTTCTCTTTGTCAGTAATTTCCACGTTGACCAAACGAGATAAATGATCTGCCACCAAATTTTCTGAACCTTTTTTATCACAGACCTCCAAATCAAATTCTTGTAACAAAAGAATCCATCGGATCAATCTTTGTTTGGAGTCCGGTTTGGTGAGCAAATATTTAATCGCGGAATGGTCTGTGAAAACCACCACTTTTGAACCAATGAGATAAGGACGAAATTTTTCCAATGCATACACTATTGCGAGCAACTCTTTTTCGGTTGTTGCGTAGTGAATTTGAGCATCGTTCAAAACTTTACTCGCATAATGAATAGCATGGAAAATTTTGTTCTTTCTTTGGCCAAGCACGGCTCCCACCGCATAATAACTTGCGTCACACATCAATTCAAAATCAAGTTTCCAATTAGGTGCGGTGATTATGGGTGCATTTATCAAATTTTCTTTCAATTTTTCAAAAGACATTAAACAATCTCTATCAAAAATAAAGGACTTATCTTTGTTGAGCAAGTTGCTCAGAGGCTTTGCTATCTTTGAGAAGTCTTTGATGAATCTACGGTAGAAACCCGCGTGTCCTAGAAAGCTCCGAATGCCTTTAACATTGGTTGGTGAGGGAAGCGTCTCGATCACATCGATCTTTGCTTTATCGACCTCGATCCCTCTTGAAGATATTTTGTGTCCAAGAACAATTCCCTCGGTCACCATGAAATTGCATTTCTCTCAATTTAAAACCAAGTTTGTATCCACACACCTCTTCAAGACGGTGTTCAAATTCTCCAAGCACAAATCAAATGATGCTCCGAAAACGGAAAAATCATCCATGAAGACTTCAATCGTCTTCTCAATCAAATCGGCAAAAATGGCTTGCATGCATCTTTGAAATGTTGTCGGCGCATTACATAAGCCGAAAGGCATACGTCTATACGCGAATATTCCAAAAGGACACGTGAAAGCCGTCTTCTCTTGATCTTCCGGATTCACCGATATTTAATTGTACCCCGAGTAACCATCCAAGAAACAATAATATTGTTGACCCGCGAGTCTTTCCAACATTTGGTCCATAAACGGAAGAGGAAAGTGATCCTTTCTTGTTGCTTTGTTAAGCCTTCGATAGTCGATGCACATTCTCCATCCCGTTACTTTTCTTGTCGGTACTAATTCATATTTATCATTCGCAATGACCGTCAAACCTCCTTTTTTCGGAACCACATGCACCAGACTCACCCAAGTACTATCCAAAATCGGATAAATCATCCTCGCTTCTAACATCTTCACCACTTCTTTTCGAACCACTTCCTTCATCACCAGATTCAAACGCCTCTGAGGTTGGGCTACCGGCTTGTACTCTTCCTCCATCATGATGTTATGCATACAATAGGCCGGGCTTATGCCTTTCAAATCGGCTAAAACCCAACAAATTGCATTTTTGTTAGATTTCAAAACATGAATTAAGCTTCCCTCCTCCTTCTCCGATAATGTATTACTAATGATTACGGGTTTCTTACCTCCCTCCTCAAGAAACACATACTTCAAGTGAGATGGTAGTGCTTTCAACTCAAGTTTTGGCTCTTCGTCTTTAGGATCATTCTTCAAAATTTCCACTTCTTCCTCCCATGGGTGCATTTCTTTAGAAATCTCCATCCCTTCTAAACACTCCTCAAGCTCCCGCCTATCATCATCATCATTCACTTCTTCTATTGATTCCTCGATAGCATCAATTTTGAAACAATCTTTCTTATCAATTGGATGCTTCATTGCTTCAAAATGATTGAAACAAATTTCTTTATCTTGAACCCGCACCTTCATCAATGTCAATCATCATTCTAGCCGTCTTCATGAATGGACGGCCTAGAATTAGAGGTGCATCCACGTCTTCCTCCATCTCTATCACAACAAAGTCAACCGGGAAAAAGAATTTGTCTACTTTGACCAACAAGTCTAAAGCTACACCATGCGGGCGAGTAATAGAGTTGTCCGCCAATTGCAACGTCATTTTTGTAGACTTTAATTCTATGTCCCCCAACCTCTTTACAATGGATAATGGAATCAAGTTGATACTTGATCCCAAGTCAATCAATTCTTTGTCGACATAGACATCCCCAATGGTAACGGGCAAGGTTACACGCCCCAAATCACTCTTTTTTTTTTGGAATAGTGCGTTGAATTATCGCACTACAACTTGCATCAACCATTATAGTCTCTTGATCCGTGTACCGCTTCTTTTTTGTCAATATGTCCTTCATGAATTTTGCATATTTCGGCATTTGCTCTAATGCCTCGGTGAATGGGATATTAATTTGCAATTGCTTAAAAATATCCATAAACCGAGCATAGTGCTTAGCATCATCCTTTTTAGATGAAATATGACGATAAGGTAAGTTTCTTAAGGGTAGAGTGACTTCCTTCTCCTTTCCCTTTCTCAATTTCTTCTTCTTTTCCTCCACTTTCTCCTTTTCAACTTCATCATTATCATTTTTATTTTCGACTACAACATCATTTTCAACTAAAACATCCCCCACATCAACATCATTATCATCTTTTTCAACTACAACCTCATTTTCTTTTTCAACTACAACCTCCTCCACTACTACTTCTTCATCCTTCTCCACTTGTTTTTTTCTCTTCACTTCTTTCTTTTTCTCCTCAACAACTATACCACTCCTAGTTGTAATAACTTTACAATTCTCCTTAGGATTTGCTTGAGTAGTTGGCGAAAATGAGGTCGAAGCACTTTGATCGGAAATTTTCTTCGCTAATTGCCCCATTTGAGTTTCCAAATTCTTGGAAATGTGCATTACTTCAGCTACCAGGGTGACACCACTATTTTGCATAGTACTTTTATCATCCTGTTCTTTGGTATAAAATGTGTATCCGTTAATTGCATATGCACTATAAGAAAAAACAAGCGAACTCG
The DNA here is from genome assembly GCA_021764765.1 of Vicia sativa. Taxonomy (NCBI): domain Eukaryota; kingdom Viridiplantae; phylum Streptophyta; class Magnoliopsida; order Fabales; family Fabaceae; genus Vicia; species Vicia sativa. Next base: position 288,140,123 of record CM038794.1, read on the forward strand.
GACAATATGCTAAACATCTCAACCTTTCTGTCACAGAAGCAGGATCTGAATCAATACTTGAATAAATATGGTCCTTGAACCATTGTATAAAACTATGATTGTGCTCTAGTACTATTCAACTTTCATTTCTATTCGGATTTAAACCCCGGAGCTTATGCTTATGCATTTCAACATACGGCTTAACCTCATTGTCATTGTGCAGAACATACAAATGTACTTGATCCCGTTCAGCCCTTGACACTGTGACAATTTTATTTCCAATTAACTTTTTTCCTTCCTTTCTTTCGGAAATATGAGATTTGGGTAGTCCAACGGATTGAACATTGGGCAAATATTTTCAGTACAAAACTCAATTGCTTCTTCAACAATGTATCATTCAACAATACAACCCTCTGGCCTACTTCGATTTTTCACGTACCCTTTTAATATTTTCATATAACACTCAACATGATACATCCATATCATATAAGCTGGTCCACACAGTTGTGTCTCTTTCACAAGATGAACAACAAGATGTACCATTATATCAAAAATGACGGAGAGAAATACATTTCAAGCTCACACAAAGTAATAACTATTTCTTTTTGCAATACTGGTAAGATCTCAGGATCGATCACCTTACTATAAATTGACTTGAAGAAAAACCACAATTTAGTTATGGCGCTTCTTACTTTATCTGGAAAAAAGAACGTACACCTATTGGAAGAAAATGCTTCATTATAACATGGCAATCATGTGTCTTTAAACTCTTTAACTTCAGGTCTTTCGTAGGCACAAGTCTTCTAATGTCTGAGGAGTAACCTTCTAGAACTTTAACTTCACTCAGAAACTTACACAATATGTTTTTCTCCTTTCTAGATAAAGTATAAGCAACATGTGGTAAATATGTTTGTCTTCCTTTATTCACGGGTCGGTCGGGTCCTAATTCAGTTCTTATTCCCATCTCTACCATGTCCTCCCTTGATTTAAGGTCATCCTTAGACTTTCCTTTTATATTGCGCAACGTACCAATAACACTTTCAAATACATTTTTTTCAATATGCATAACATCAAGAAAATGTCTTACATACAAAGATTTCCAATATGGAAATTAAAAAAAAATCGACCTCTTCTTCCACCCACCTGTGACAACTTTATGTGCAAAAGGTTTGCCAAACTGAATACTCACATCTTTCACCTTTTCAAAAATTTGATCACCTGTCAATCCAGGTGGAACTCTACGTTGTTTGGTATCTCCATTGAACGCTTTTCTCCATCCACGATATTAATGTTAAGAATCTACGATCACCGAGAAAGAAATTCTTCTGACAAAGTTTCAATCGCATTGTATCGGTTCCATCTTCACAGACAGGACACGTTTTTTCACCTTTAATGTTATACCCGAATAGATTTCTGTATGCTGGAAAATCGTTAATTGTGCCAAACAACATCGCCCTCAAATTGAAACTTTCTTTCCTATATCCATCATGAACCTCCACACCGTTCTCCCACAAAATCTTCAAATCTTCGATTAAAGGTTTCAAGTATACGTCTATGTCATTACCTGGTTGTTTAGGCCATGGAGGTAGGTTATAAATCATAAGAATCACATGCCATGTGGAATGTGAGATACTTTAGAGACCATGCGGGTTCATTCCATCAGTAGATAACGCCAAACGAAGGTTTCTTGTTTCTCCCCCAAAATCAGGATAATCATTATCAATTTTCTTCCACCATGGTGCATCTGCCGGATGTCAAAACTTTCCATCGATAATTCTTTCATTTGTATGCCAAGTCAAGTGCCTTGCATCGATTTCACTCTGAAACGTGCATCTAAATCTCGGAATAATAGAAAAATACCATAAAACTTTTGTTGGAGATAATTTTTTCTTATATCAAGATAAACCACACTTAGCGCACTCATTCAATGATGCATATTCATTTGGAAACAAAATGCAATCATTTAGACAAGCATGTATCTTATCATAGCTCATGGCAATAGAGCATAACATTTTTTTAGCCTCGTAGGTTCGATTATGAAGAACATTATCATCAGGAAGCATATCTCTCAAAAGGGATAATAAATCTGTGAAACTTTTATCCGACCATCCATTGCGCGCCTTTAAGTTGTACAACTTTAATACCGCAGACAGTCTTGTGAATTTGGGGCAATCTTTATACAACGGTTTCTCTGCATCACTTACAAATCTCTCAAACATTTTTGGACAATCCTGAAGATCTTCTTCAAGTGCTTCTGCAATCTCTCCGACTCGATCACAATCGTATGTATCCGTGACATTGTCGTATGAATCATAGGTCGCATTACTTTTCACCCCTAGTTCAACATTCTCGCTGCTTTTCTCACCATGAAATATCCAACACGTATAACTTCGATCAATTTCATGCATCAGTAAATGCGATTTCAATCCATGTGCGTCAACCCGACCCACATAACAACAACCCAAGCATGGACATTTCATTCTAATGGGGTCTTCAGCGTGTCCAACAACAAACTTAACAAACTCTATTAAAACATTCTCGTACTCTTTTGACAATCGATCGACAAACATCCATTTTTTATCCATGGTTTTACTACTAAGTAAGCTAAACAAAAACACTAATTAAGGCACAAAATGGTATAATGCGTTTCTGTCAAAATGCAAAGTATACACGGAATGGATCCGGAGCAAGCAAACACAAACATATTCAAGCAATTCCAGATAAATTCATCACAATACCAGTAATTTGAGGAAGAAATTTACCTCGAATTTACCGAACAACAACATCGAGAAGTTGAAACGAGAAGGTTGAACTCACGGAAACACAGGGAATGAGCGTTGTACATATAAAACAAAATCCGGGATAAGTCATAACATATAAAACAACATCGAGATAAGTCATAACCTCTAAAATAATATCTGGGCAGCCACTTATCTTACATGAGAGATCTTAATAATTTCGACTAAATCATGCTCAATTAAATTAGTAATCACAAGGTATACAATCAAAATGAAACTTATATGATGCACATGAACAATTTAAGAACCAAGTAATCGATCGTTCAATAATTTCAATTGAAAAATGAAACTAAAACCAAAGAAACTCAAGTTATTATTCAATTCACATTCGAAACATGGAAAATCAAATTCAAAGTATGTTCTAAACCCCTAAACCAAAATTCGGGCAACAACTACCTAAATCAAATCATGCTCAATGAAATTATCTCGAACTAAGATTGCTCAAACCATAAACAAGTTAGTAATCACAAGATATACAATCAAAATGAAACTTATATGATGCACATGAACAATTCAAGAACCAAGTAATCAATCGTTCAATAATTTCAATTTACAAATGAAACTAAAACCAAAGAAACTCAACTTATTATTAAATTCACATTCGAAACATGGAAAATCGAATTCAAAGTATGTTCTAAACCCCTAAACCAAAATTCGGGTAGCAACTACCTAAATCAAATCATGCTCAATGAAATTATCTCGAACTAAGATTGCTCAAACCATAAACAAGTTAGTAATCACAAGGTATACAATCAAAATGAAACTTATATGATGCACATGAACAATTCAAGAACCAAGTAATCGATCGTTCAATAATTTCAATTCACAAATGAAACTAAAACCAAAGAAACTCAAGTTATTATTCAATTCACATTCGAAGCATGGAAAATCGAATTCAAAGTATGTCCTAAAACCCTAAACCTAAATCCGGGCAGCAAATACCTAAATCAAATCATGCTCAATGAAATTGTCTCGAACTAAGATTTCTCAAACCATAAACAAGTTAGTAATCACAAGGTATACAATCAAAATGAAACTTATATGATGCCCATGAATAATTCAAGAACCAAGTAATCGATCGTTCAATAATTTCAATTCACAAATGAAACTTAAACCAAACAAAATCAAGTTATTATTCAATTCACATTCAAAACATGGAAAATCAAATTCCAAGTAAGTTCTAAACCCCTAAACGAAAATCCGGCCAGCAACTACCAAAATTCAAAGTAATTGATAAATGAATTCATATTTTGGATTTAATATTAAAAATTGCAGCTTAACATTGTCATAGAAAACTCGTAGAACAAGACCAATAATTCAATTTTATACTTGAGAATCAATTGAACAGACCGTGATCAAAGGAGTCACATGATTGCATTAACTCTGTTAACAAGATGCTATACAATACTTCACATTTAAAACACAAATGATTTCTTTCATGTAAGGAGAATTTGTGTTATGAAGAAAAATAAACTCCTTCATTAAAGTTGGCAGACTATGTTTTCTTTCATTTCTCTTTCCTAGTTATTTTTACACAAAGCTCTCCCCTTATAAACTCCCAAACAAACACTAAAAGAACTTGTACTACACTCATAATCCCATACAACATAAAACCCTATAACTTTTTCTATGTAACATTATTATTTATTAAATATTTCAGTCATATTATGTTACTCAAAAACCAAAGTATTTTGCACATTAAATACAAGTGAACCCAAAATAAAATAGAAAGGAAGCCCCGTTCTTCACACTCTCAGCAACAGAACCACAGATAGTTAAGCTCAATCACGCACACATGACTATGCTAATGCATTAAAATTATAAGAGAGTTTAACTAGTTTGTATGACCGTATGCAGAAAACGCCTAAAATTTGTGATGGCAAATTGCGCACTAAACTCTAATGTAATAAATAACCATTATAAATAATACAATATATGACTATCTTCTTTTTTATATAACCATCATGCCTACCTATACCTTGAGTATTGCTTAACCCTTGAACTGAAAGGAAATTGAAGAATCTAAACTAAATAAAGAAGAACCAAACTTCAATTGGAATATTCAATTCAAAAGAAGAAGAAAAAAGACAAACTTATCTAGGATAAACTTAGAGAGTTGAGGAATATTCGACTTTCTAGATTAAATTTTGCTAGAAATTTCAGTTGGTGAGTTAATTTATCCCCGAGTGTTAGCCAACGCTTCATGGGCTATTTAAAAAATTGTTTATTAATATTTTAAAGCAACTTTCAAACTTATACAAACTTATAAGTACCTAAATAGAGACATCAAATTGTTAAAAAATGCAGCTTTGATAACTTCAATTGTAACTTAGAAAAAGGGCTTTTGTTTTGAGTGAAGAATATTACAAACACAAAAAAATAATAACAAGCAGGAAGCTGAAATTCTAAACCATTTCGAAATTGTTTGAGATCATAATCAATTAGGCATTTCAACAAACACATCATGTGCACATTCCGAACAAGTAAAAGAAAAACTTCAGAAACTAAAAAAAACGCTACGACGAGTATAACAATAACAATACTAAAATTTATGAAAAGGTAAACTAATAAACTATCATATATGAAATTGAGAAAAGGGAAGAAAGGTTACGAGATGGAGAGAAAGAGAGAGCAGTGGCGATGAGTTGATGAAAACGTTGATGGTCTTGCTTGAACGTCGAGAGCGGTGCCGACAACGTCTGTAGAACGGAGGGAGTACCGGTGTTTGATATCTGGTGTTTGTTGAATCGGACTGAGACGGAAGCTGGATGTATCGGAGGGGAGACAGTTTAGCAGAGAAAACCTGGCGGAGAGAAGAAATGAGGTTGAAGGGTTGTATGAGGAAGGAGGTGAAGCGATAGTGAGGTATTCAGCGAAGAAGAAGAAGGTTTTCAAAGAAAAAGGAGAATGAAATGAAAATAGGGTTTAGGTTTTATCTTTTTTTATTTAAAAAAAGACCTTAGGCAGCGCTTTTTCAGAAAGCGCTGTCTAAGGGGGGCTCTAACAGCGCTTTTAAGCATTGTCTAAGGGGGTGCCTCTAGGAGCGCTTTTTGAAATAACCTTAGGTAGCGCTTTTTGGAAAGCACTTTCTAAGGGGGTCCTTTAGCAGCGCTTTTACAAAGCGCTTCCTAAAGTGATCCTTAGGCAGGGCTTTAAAAATCGATGTCTAAAGGTAACCCTTAGGCAGCGCTTTTGTTGAAAATTCTTCAAACTTTTCCGTGTTTTTTTTTACCTTTAGGCAACGCTTTCTAGAAAAAGCGTTGCCTAAAGTGCGCTGTCTAATCTAATTTTTGGCGTAGTGATCATGTTTCACCAACAATAAGTAATACATGTAGCATATACATATTACTACACATCACAAATAACATATAACACATCATTCCATACATGTTATTCACAATATTCCATCCAAAACATAACATACATACACTAATGCAAGTAGCATGTAATCGACGAAATCACATCCAAACATGATCCAAAACTCATCAATACAATTGTTAGAAATCATGTAAATTAAGGATAAACCATAAGCAAGCAATCCCCTAAGCCATTCATGCATAAAACATAATAATTATTTTTCTGTGTTCGGTAAGTCGCGCTCAGCGCCACCCTGCGCGCTCAACGCCCTTGCTATTATGCAGAAAAATCTGCTACGGACCTGCATCTGTCCAACCACGAATTCTACTACCAAGACATATTATAATGCTAATTTAACACCAAATAAACATCATCTAACATGTATACACTATAGGGAACCTATTCATATCATCAAATCTAGTTATAATCATCAAAATCCTCAAATTACAACTTCAATTTGAGAATAAAAAACCTAGAATTAGAGATACCCAATCCTATAACGTGTTACTAATCACTACCTGTAACACGGTGAACTGACTTTGTAGGTTTTTGTATCGCAAATATGCGGATAGCAAGAGTCGCCACCGACTTTTCTTTTATCCAATTAAGGGAAGGTAAAAACGAAAAAGACCTTCGTTAGATTCTGAGTAAGGGAGAAGGTTATGAAAAGGGAAGGTATTAGCACCCCTTTCCATCCGTAGTTATCTACGGGCTCTTAGTTGCTCTTAGATCACTTTTAAAAAAAACATTGTGCTTTCTGTGTGTTTGAAAAATGTTTTGAAAAGGCATTTCGCTTTGACTTTGTAATGATTCATGTAGGAATGTATACAAAGTGTTCGGAAATGTTTCATTTTGAAAAGAATTTGAACTTTGATAAAAGTGTGAGGTGTGAAAAGTATTTTGATTTGAGCAAGCAACTAAAAGTCTTATTACCTACTCAGAATTGGTCGTTTTCGTGTATCATTTTACGTTCCTTTAGAATAGCGCTATCCATACCATTAGTTGGTAGGTAACTCTATTTGTTGGATGTAAGCGGGACATTCGAAGGGACATCGTATGGTCATAGAAAGCAACTTGTAGGAAGTATTCTAGCACATTCGAAGGGACTATCATCATTTTTCGTAGGCGACAATCGAGGGTCAAGATCATGTATTCGTAGGCGACATCGTGGGTCTCATGATCTTTGTATCGAAGGGACTATGATGAGTTGTTTTGAAGGCAACAGTGCTAGAATACCTCTACGTTCGAGGGACTTGACCATTTGAATTCGTAAAGGCAACGAGAGAGAATTACCCTAAGGGGTGCATGTGTGAAAAAAGTGTGTTGATTTCAGATTCATATTATCTTGAAAATTAGAGTGAGCTATGTTGATTTTAGTCTTGCCATACACGCCTAATTACTAACAGTTTATAGGGTGCGGAAATTAAAATGCGGGAATATAAAGTGCGGAAAGATAAATCCTACGCTATTACATGGCTTTGGGGCAGATACATAATTTAAAATGCGGAAAATAAAAGCCCTAATTAAGCTATTACATCCCATGAACAATTACATAATTGGAAAAAAGAAAACGATAAAAAGAAATCGTCCGAAACAAGATAACCTGTGAAAAGATGAGAAATCGGGAAATTCAAAGAAATCGAACAAGAGAAAAATGTTAGCAAAAATGATAATTTTTAAATGAGAAAAATATTTCATGCTGGAAATAACATTAATATGCTAAAATAATTTTTTGGGATTTTTTGGAGTTAATTTAATAATTAAAAACTAATTAAATGTGATTTAAATGATAAATTAACAATTAAATTAAATATGCATGCAAAAATAATATTTTTAATTTTATAAATTAAATAAACATTTTCTGGAAATAATGCAAAAAGAAAAATATTTTTTTGTGTTTTTTAATGCATGATAAAAATATTTAAAGTTAAATTAAAATGAATGAAAAATATTAAGAAAATAGAAAAATAAGAAAATAGTTGAAAATATGAATGAAAATCAAACTTGTAAAAAAGGATGGTCCTGATGTGGTTCGAACTCGTGACCAGGAGGAGTATCTTCAACAGCCTGTGCCTTAACCACTGGGTCATGTGACACTTGGTGTTTGAAACATTGAAATCATTTGAATATATGTGATTACGTGTCCTGGGAAGGTTTGAAACACAGTCAGCGCGTGTGGACCCCATGACTTATGAATGGACGAATCAGATCACCCGAAACGCACGACTTCTCGGCGTCAACCAGTCCACGATCTAGCTCGTCTTCTCCGGTGGCCTCGATCATCCAACCTAAAAAATACACGCAATAAAGAAACAAGAAGTACCCTACCCCCCTAAATCGAGCATTCCGGATTCAATGGTGGTATTAGTTTTGGCTGAATCATCCTGTATCAGTCAGTTCGAATCAAACAGTTCTTTGAACCCTAACCATGGCAATATGTGATTCCTACGTAGAAACTTGCATGTAAGGCATCAAACACGTTCTAATGAACACCCTGGACTCAAACAAACACATGAAAACAGTTAACAATACATGATTAAAGAAATTCGAATTTCCAAAAAATACCAAATCGGAGTAAGTTCTTGAGCACGATCTGGGCAATTCTGGGCTCGAGTAGGGATTGGTTTCGATTCCTGGGAACCTCAGGAAGGCAAAGAAAGGCTTGAAACTCCTTGAAACTGCCTGAAAAATAAAATTCGATTTTGAACAATTCTTGAAAAAATTTGGCAAAGTGAGGGTTGTTGTAAGGGCTAGGGTTTCGTGTCGCTTGTGACACAGCTTGCTGGCTATTTATAGAGTGAATTAGGAGAGGAAAAAGAAGGAAAAAAGATTTGGTTTTGAATGTGCATTGAATAATTTTCAAATAAAATCAAATTTTGGAGAAAATTTGATTTTCTCCTTAATGAGAGAGCAAGCACGAAATTGGCATGTATCATGGGCTTCCTTGGACCTCAAGTTTAATATAAAATCACTCCTTTTGGAAAAATATCTTATTTTCATATTTTATATAATTTAATTTTGAATTAAATGGTTTTAAATCCAAAAATAAATTAATAAAATAGAAAATTGCCATGGCCAAGCATTAATGGGTCACAAATAACATCATGAACAAGTTTGGATCATAAGATTATAGGCCCATTTGGAAAATTTTGCATTTTGACCAATATCTCCTTTTGTGCAATTGTCCAAAAATGCCCAACTTCTGAATAGTGTATCTCGCTCAATTTTCCACATTTTTGAGTGTTCTTTGACTTTTTGGAAAGCTCTAAGAGTCCTCTAACCAACCTATTTGGTTTCATCTCAATTGGAGTTTCCATGCTCAATATATCTTCAAAACAAAATGTTGACTTTTTGTTGACTTTGAAAAGGACCTGTAATGTTTTGATCCATACCTTTCAAATGAAGCATTTTTTGAACATTCTTGTGAGACATGAAGTTGTAGAGAATTGAATTTCCTTCAAAACAAGAGGTGGTGGAAAAATTTCTGAGAAAGTATGAAGAAGTTATGCTCAGTCAAAGTTTGGTTGACTTTTCACTGAGAAACCCTAATTTGGAAAGTTTGACTTTTGGGCAAATCTTGAGTTTTCTTAATGAATCATGATCAACCCTTGATCAAATGATAAATGTAACTTCAAAATGAGGATGTTGACCAAAAATCAGGAAGTTTGACTGTATGTTGACCACAGTTGACTTTTTGATTTTCAACCATATGAGCAATTGTCTGAGGAAACTTGACTTGTGAGGCTTGAAACTTGACATGGAGAATCTTTGAAGCATATGAGGAGGCATGAAGACCATTGGAGATGTTGGAAGTCCATCTTGATCTGAGAAATACCAAACCCTAGTTTGGGTTGATTGTCTAGGAGAGGGTTTGTATGATCAACCTTTAAGGAATCCTTGAGTATGAATGTATGGAATGTCTTGAGAAGATGGAGGACAAATTTTGGGGTATGACACTACCCAACAACATACAAATGCATAATAATGAAGATTCTCCCCCTTACCTCTTGAAGATTTGACTTCCTAGGGTTTCACATTCTTTTCTCTTCTTCTCCTCTCCTCTTCTCTTCTTTTTCTTTCTTTTTCTCTTTTCTCCAAATGACAACACTAATTATCTTTTTCCTTATAACCTTTACTAACTAGTAATGTCTTATTGGGATTAATGCTTAACATCTCCCTATTACTTCTATTCATAAACTTAGGCCCAATACCAAATAACCACAATTCTACTCATAAAACCCAATTAATTAAATAACACACATATTCAAATAATTCAAATATTCATTTAAATTAATTATCACATAATATAATATATAATAATAATTAATAATAATTAATAATTAGCTATTAAAATCGGGATGTTACAATACTCACATATTCCAATTTAGTCAATATTTCACATAATCACTCAAATTAATTAATTAATATATCATATAATAATAAATAAAATAAATATTTAATAAAATAATAATAAATGAAAATCGGGGTGTTACACCAGTCTTAGGTGTAAAATATGCCTTGAACTTGGCCATAATGCTAGGACCTGCAAGAAGAATAAGCAATTTCTGCTTATCCCATATGAGAATGTTACAACTGATCCAATACCCACACAAGCCAGCCAGACTACTGAATCCAATGCTCCACAAAAAAGGGTATTGCTCTTATACTTATGATATTATGACTTAAGGCGAGACCTAATGGTACAATTAAGACATCACAAAAAAAATTCACATGTTTGACAATCTTTTGCACAACCTACTGTTGAGCCAACAACACATTCAACCCTTGAGTATTGATACTTCACATATGAAGACAAGTGCTAAAGAACCAGCTGCAAGTGCTAAAGAATTTGCTCAATCTCCAATTGGTGTAAGAAATTTCTATGGAAAACAACAAAATTCAAATCACCAATAAATATAAAGGTTGAAAACAAACGTGAACCAAGTACAAGTGATCCTAAAATTCCAAGTAAAAATGAGTCTGTAAAAGCTGCACCAAGAAAGAGTGACAAACTCATAAAGACTCTAAAATCAATGGACATTGGTGGACTTGGTAGAGGTTCTGGAAATCCTTTATTTGTTAATGAGGATGGAGAAACCACAATAAATAAAAAAGCATGGGAAGACATTTCCAAAGGGTTTACTCAATGAAAAGTCATGTGTTTGTTGTTTTTACTTCTACTACCACATGTGTCTGTTTGAATGGTGTTGTATCACCATAGAATATGCTTGTTTTAGTGTTTTGAATGATGTTGTATTACCATGGATTTTTTTTATAGTGTTTTGCATGGTGTTGTATTACTACAGATTACTTCTATTTTAGTGTTTTAACTGGTGTTATATCACCACAAATGTTGTTTTAATATTTTGTAAGCTTGACTGAATGAATTTCTGCAATATGAATCAATGTTTGTTATCAAATTATCTAAAATTATATTTTATGGACTTACAAGTCATTGCGAAATTACAGGTCATATAGTGCAAATTATGGTGTATGAATTTATAGGTCATTGCAACATTACAAGTCATATGGTACAAAATTATTGGTGATTGCAACATTACACGTCATTCACTTAAGTGTCATTCAAAATTCACACATTTATATCACATAATAATATTCCATTAACAAATTGAAAACCATTACATTAACAACTTGAATGGTATTATATTACACATTACATTACCAACATAAAAAACATTACTTGAACCAACATATTGACGACAACATTAATAAAAGACATACAAATTTTGAGCATTCACCAACATTTACCTCATTCAAGTACCTATGTCCTCTACTTCAATCCTCATCAACTGATTCATCCACCTCATTTCCTTGTGTCATGTCTTCATCCCATATAAACAACTTACATGTTGTATTACTCGACAACATCTCCAAAAAAGTTTTCCTCTATTAGGTCCATGTTGCAAAGATATGAAATCATACGAGCATTGCAAGCGTAATTTCTCCCTGGACAACAGTTGCTTCCAGTTGTTTGATGCGATGATCTTGACTTGTTGCGCCTGGTACATCATGCCATGAAAATTTACGCTGAGAAAATGAAGGGTAAAACAAATAGTAATAAGACACGGAAGAGATGAAACACAAAGTAGATGAAACACGAAGGAGAGAACACAAACTCGAAGGAGAGAACACAAACACGAAAAAGATAACACAAACACGAAAGAGATAAGACAAATCAATTGAAAAATCAGAGTTATTTTATCGGTAATGGGAATTTATAAATAAATCACCAACCCACGTTGTAATTGTGACAATAAAATTGAGCTTTGAATGTCCACGTATGTAACCGTTAACTCATTTTTTAACGGAAGGGATAAAAGTTATGTATGGATAGAAAATTTTGTGAAAATCAAACTTTGAAGCAAAATTTATGAAGAATTGAAAACAAATTCCGTTATATTTATAGGGAACTAAAATATATTTAATCCTATAATTAATAAAGATTAATTAATTAATAATATATTTAATAAAAATCAATCAATTAACTTGATCTATTTCATTATGATTCAATGTCTTATATCAAATATCATAATAGATATTTATTGATTGTGGTGGAAACGTTTTATACTTTTTAATTATTTTTTATTTAAACATTCAATTTATTTTTACTATACTATTTAATCTATTTTAAATAAACCTACATTTGAAATCTCAAAAATAGATAATTGTCAGGATTTCTGCGTGAAAGCAGAAACAAGAGGCTAATGCTCATTATCTTGAGAGAGGTGTCCTCAACTAACCGTTGTGATTAGCAAAGACTTGATCATGAGCAAACGTGATTTTGTCTTCTCTGAAAGTCATACGACTACGAGGACACAACTGTCGGACAAAAAGTAAATATATTTTATGCTAGCCGTGAGTTGAATTGTCATGTCGTCTTTGAGTCGTTCTGTAACATGAATTGAAACATACTTAACCACCGGACGAATTTGGATATGCATTAAAACATGTACGACCTCCAATGAATTTTTTCAAAATTTATTTTGTTAATTATTAATTAAGTTATATATAATTAATATTAATATTTTAATTTTAAAAAACAAAGATCAAAATTGCAAATAAATAAAAAAGACAAAAAAACAAATAAATAAATAAAATTGAAAGCTTTATCTCATAAGCTTTGAAGAAAGTCGAGGTTGGCAGACCAAAATGCGTCATATATCGCGACTGATGACGTTTGGTTGTTGCACTACCTGGGCCCCACCACTACCACACTTCACTGTTCACACCACCCACAACTTGCTTTCAACCCCACCCCCACACAAACTCATTTTGATTTCCTTTCAATAGGATAGGAGTTGGTGAGGGAATATAACACCTCAATCACACAATATTCTCCAAATTATATCATTTATCAAACAAAACTCGTTTTCTAAATTTAATATAATTCTCATAATAATATTTTTTGAGATTAAGATTAATATTTAATTTTATATTATTATTTAATAGAATTATAACATTCAACCATATTATATTATTTCTTTAAATAAAATATAATTTAAAGGATACATATTCATATTTGGTTGTTTTTTACATTAATAAGTTGTATACTCTTTTTTCTCATTTTTATTAAGATAATAAAATACAAAAATTGTGTGTGTATAGTTTAAAATAACTTTAAAATGACAACTAAAAAAAATGTTATGAGTAAAATTTTAATATTTTTTAAAATTATAAAAGTGATAACATTAACAAATACTCCACCACTTTATTCCTTCTAGAACCAAACGCGGTTGTCTTCAAAGTACAATGAACCTTATTATAATTAGAGTTAAATGTTTTCATTGTCACTTAAATCATGTGCAATATTTTATTTATAAAAAACAATTTCCCCACGGCAAGAAAACAAATCATTAAAAGAATTCATTGGCATTAGTTGAACTAATAAAGAAATTCCAACATCAAATTAGTTGGAAAAGAAAACTTCATTTTTAAATTAGTTTTTGGTTCAGTACTAATTTTTATTAAGAATTTATAATTATGAATTAATGCTAAATTAAAAAAACATAAGTCCCTGTCTTACCAACTTTAACAATTTTTAAATTAGTTTTTGGTTCAGTACTAATTTTTATTAAGAATTTATGATTATGAATTAATGCTAAATTAAAAGAACATAAGTCCCTATCTTACCAACTTTAACAATTGAAAGGCTTGTCGAGTTATAATTTCATTGTGTATGCTTTGGGCTATTGCTTACGTGGCAAGTCATAATTGGTGGATAGGGTTGGGGGGAGTTGGTGAGTGAACCAACCCAACACTTTCTTACTCTAATATTTCTTGTCATATAGAAAGTAGAAGTCCTATAATAAGAACCTCAATACCATAGGACTCTTGTTCAATTTCACACACACCAAATCCCAAACCACCTCAACACAACACTTGTTCTCTTCTTCAAGGTAACAACAATGTTTCTTTCTCCTTTTTATTTTCTCATCTCATTCTTTTCAATTTATATTCCAATGTTTATCCAATTTTGTAGCCATGTTTTTATTTATTTAAATTTTTTATTTGAATTCTTTGGTTTCAAGTCGGGTCATAGTGCATGTTTGAATCAACAAAGATATAGAAAATAAGTAATAGTTCTTTCATAAATATTTAGGATTTGTTTGTTTGATATACAAGGAAGTTGAGGATTCATGTGTCTTAATCTTTCAATTTTGTAACGATTGTTTTACATGCAATTACAATTTGTTTCTTGGAGATTTTTCTTCATTAAATTATCATAATTTTTCAGTTTTGAAATTTACTTAGTATATTAATGTAAGTTTTATTATTGTGTAAAAAAAGGTAAGTTTTATTAAAAAGTAGTATATAAGATCCACTTACGTTGTCTTTTGGTGTGTTCTTTTGACTCATTGGTCTTTTGTTGAATAAAATGATAGCGATGTTATATACTAACAATTAATTAATGATTATGGTTTATAGGACATACAAAATGATCATAAATGTGAGAGATTCGACCATGGTTCGACCGTCGGAGGAGGTTACACAGCGGACGGTGTGGAACTCCAACGTTGATTTAGTGGTACCAAATTTCCATACGCCTAGTGTTTATTTCTATCGAAATAATAGTGCGTCAACGTCAAATTTCTTTGACGCTAAAATTATGAAGGAAGCTCTTAGTAAAGTGCTTGTTCCATTTTATCCAATGGCCGGCCGTCTTCGTCGAGATGAAGACGGTCGTGTTGAGATTGATTGTGATGGTCAGGGAGTGCTCTTTGTTGAGGCTGACACTGGTGCGGTTATTGATGATTTTGGTGACTTTGCTCCCACGCTTGAGCTCCGTCAGCTTATCCCAGCCGTTGATTATTCGCGTGGAATCGAAACGTATCCACTTCTCGTGTTACAGGTGCGTTTCAATTTTCCTTTCATTCATTTGTTAGTCCATGAGTTCCTTATTTTACAAGTAACTGATCTAATGGACTATGAATAGTTTAGAAATTGATTTAGGATCTGTGAAGAAAAAAACAATTCAAGGACAAAACTCATAGTTTTGTCTAAAATGTTTGTTTTAATACTTGCTATTTATTTTTGGACTTTTTTTAGAAGGAGATCAAACTAGTTATTATACTTAATGGGAGAAATTGAGATTTGAGATTGTTTTTTATTCATTTTAGTTTTAAGTATATGTGCAAAGAGATTTTATTGCCAATTTTTTACTATTATTGATGTGAATCTTTCATAAATAGAATTTTTCAGTACTTATTCCCATGAATCATGATAGTGACGACTCCAAATTTATACCTTTTTTATTTATTTTAATTATATTTTAAATTAAATAATTCTAAAAGAGAGAAAAATTAGGTTATAGATGTCAATGGTTATAATGTCTGCCCCAATATTGAAAAATTATTCTTTTCTAAGAGAGTCAAGTCAAAGAAGAAAATGAAAAAAAGAAATTGGTAATAATATATTTACACCTCTCTTTTTTTTTTTAACCATTATAAGATATTTGATTAATCACTTATACAAATGTAATTAATTCAGTTAAGGTGAAATGTAAATATCTTAATTTTAATTTTTAGTTTCTATAAAAAAATAATTATGTTTTAGTCTCTATAAAATTTTATAGGACTAAAACATGAATTTTTTTATAGAGATTAAAAGTCATTTTTGATAATTTTGTAGTGACTAAAAATATATTTAATCCATTCAATTAATTATATATTTGACTTAATTTATAATTAAAAGTGATTAATTCAACTTTATGATTCAATTATATTTTTCATGGGAATTAAGTTAATTATATTTTTACATGTGATTAATTGGGTGATGTATGGTCTTTTTTATGATATATATATATATTATTTTTATGATATTCTAAGTGTTATATATATTTTACTTATTTTTATGTTATTCTAAATGTTAAATATTGTGCATGGCTAAATTTTTTATTGATTTTTGATTTTATATTACCCTATTCTATATTGACACATTTTCCACAAAGCAAGAGCATTATTAAAGTGTAGCACCTTCCACAATCAATTATAGCCATCCCTATGAGAAATATAATATTCCATCACTCAATTCCAATAAATCAATATAATATTATTTTGCTTTTTTTATTTGTTGTTGTTGGAGGGGCTGCTGAACCCAACCACACTACAGTGATGTCATGAACTTTCTTCTCTTGCATGCTTTTAATTTTTGAATTGAACAATTTGTCATTATCTTTACCTATCTTAATTTTTGGTTGTTGACAAATTCACCTAACTTTGATTTTTTGTTGACTCATTCCACCTACCTTTGATGAAAAGACATGTAATCATACATTAAAATAAATTAACATTATGAATTCATTAAAATAAATTGTTTATGTGAAATTAACATTATGAAGTGAGGAGCCGATAGGTCATAGGTTCAATTCTCTCTATCGATAGAGTGACAAAAAAAATGAATATGATCTGTTAGACATGTCTGATTTTTTTTAGGACATACCGAGGATTTAAATTTGCTCTTTCTAATGTGTCCTCCTGTTTCTTCTTAGTTTAGAACCTTGACTACTAGCGGGTTTTTCCCGCCCTCATTCTTTTATGGAGCAGACCAAAATTTTAGACCGACACCCTCAACTATGTCTGTCCCGTTTCTTTTTTTTTACATGACGGGTCTAAACATTCCCGTTTTTCACCTCTAATTGCGGATATCTTTTGTATAAGTAATTTTGTAAATGCTTTTTGAGCCTCGAGGTGTGTCCTCACTCTCTTGAGCCCCATAGCCTAACTCAACTAAACTTTTAATGAAAAAAACAATATGAAGTGAAGAAGATTCCATATTTTATTGATATTGAAATTCAAATTTTTGTGATTAATTTTTCATAACTCTGTTACATACAACAATTTATGCAGGTAACATATTTCAAATGTGGAGGAGTATCACTTGGTGTTGGTATGCAACATCATGTAGCAGATGGAGCTTCTGGTCTTCACTTCATCAATACATGGTCAGATGTAGCTCGCGGCCTCGATGTTTCCATCCCACCCTTCATCGATCGGACACTACTCCGTGCCCGCGATCCTCCTCGGCCTGTTTTCGATCACATTGAATACAAGCCACCACCATCCATGAAAACTTCTCAACAGCCTACAAAACCAGGCTCAGATGGTGCAGCTGTGTCGATTTTCAAATTGACTCGCGAGCAACTCAACACGTTGAAAGCTAAGTCCAAAGAAGCCGGCAACACAGTTTACTACAGTTCTTACGAGATGTTAGCCGGTCATGTTTGGAGAAGTGTGTGCAAAGCAAGATCATTGCCTGATGATCAAGAAACCAAATTGTATATTGCGACTGATGGAAGGGCGAGACTGCAGCCTCCTCCTCCACCGGGCTACTTCGGAAATGTGATATTCACAACAACACCTATAGCTATTGCAGGTGATCTCATGTCGAAACCAACATGGTATGCTGCAAGTAGAATCCACAACGCATTGTCGCGAATGGACAACGAGTATTTAAGATCCGCTCTTGATTTTCTAGAGCTACAACCCGATCTTAAAGCTCTTGTTCGCGGTGCACATACTTTCAAGTGTCCGAATCTCGGTATTACTAGTTGGGCGAGGCTTCCGATTCACGATGCTGATTTCGGTTGGGGAAGGCCTATTTTCATGGGACCTGGTGGGATTGCTTACGAGGGACTTTCTTTTATAATTCCAAGCTCAACAAATGATGGAAGTTTATCCGTAGCGATTGCGCTTCAACACGAGCATATGAAAGTGTTTAAGGATTTCTTGTATGATATTTGAAGAAACAATTGGAACAGCACTGTGTTTCTAAGGTGGTGTTTTGTTTCCTAGTTTTTTTGGTTTTTTTTCTTTAGGTACTTTTGGTCTTGTTTCACCTTACAATAGAGTAAATCTGTTGTAAGTGTTATAATCTGTAAACAATTTAATTTGATGTTGCAGTTTGCACAAGACTTCAAACATTTGGAACCTCGTTAAGGGTATTGTAGTTATTTTTCATTTGATATTCTATCTTTAAATATTTATCTACTCGCACGAGTTTTCTGAGACTGTCTCGGAGAACATGCACAAACAACTTATGACATTGTTCATCAGCTGTTTTCAACATATTTTCAAAAGCTCTTTAAGATAACATTTGAAAATAGAAAAATGTGAAAGGCTTAACTTGAAGCATTTATTCAAGCTAATGTAGTAAATGCTTGTTCCGAGAATTCGAAGAACAACAATTTATGATGCACAAGATCAAAAAATGTGAGAAAATTCAAAGCAACTTAGCATGGAAGAAGAGAACAAATATTAAAACAAAGCTTACATACACAGTTGAAATCCGAGATAACATGGATGATGCAGAGTTTCTAGAACGGCGAGGTTCAGAACGGTCATTAATATATCCACCACCCCCAGTAGCTCCTTTTCCTCTATGAGCTCTCTTAATCGTGTCATAAGCTTGTTCAAACTTTATCTCCTTTACGCTTCCATAGTTTCCTACATCTTAATAGAATAAAATAAAATTTTAGTATTAGCACAGAAGCAAAAACAGAAATGATTCTTTACAAAGGTGAAGAATGCTTACTACTAATAGATTGATTTGTTTGTATGTTGCTATTTGATGAGTTTAGACCTCTCTGATGCGAACTGAAATTTTGATGTAAATCCGAAATTGAAATGGCTTGAGTGCATAAAACAATGATGAAGCATGTAAGAAATCTTATTCTCATCATGGACTGAAGATTCTATGGAAAAAAATTGATAATGGTTAGTATATGTGAAGTTGGTAGAAGGAGAAAAGTGTTTATATAATCGGTAAAAAGAGCGGGAGAGAATCATATGTGAAGAAAGCAATGTCTGTGGAACAAATTCTCTGTTGCTTGAAAGTGAAGCAAGGCGAATGGTTCATCTGGAGCCACTACCTTGTGCTGCATCAGATGCTTGTAATCTTAACCAGGATGATGAGCACATTTTGATGTATTTCACTTGCAAAAGTAGGGATTTGGATTCCTTCCGATCATAATCTCACACATTCACGCGATCAGCATAACACTAGTTGTTAGATTGAGATTCAACTGTGCAAAAAGCAAATAGATTTGATATTGTTTTTAATTCTAATTACGGATTAACAATAATCAATTATTAGAAATTATTATTAATATTAATTATGGTCTATTGTTATTAAGCACATGAATTATCTAATTGGGCTATTGTCTCTGAATGGACCGCCCTCAGTCGTTTAGCTATTTAAGCGTTGCCCCATTAAATGATTAATACAGTCTGAAACTCTAAACGGCAATGAGGATAGTAATCCTCTCTGACGACAATCACTATAATCCTAAAAGGTACGAACAATCTCGTAGTCCCTTCAATCCTACAAGATATATCATTTTTATTATAATTATTATCCTTTGATTTATGATATGCTATAATTTATTTCTATCCAATCCAGTTAAATTTATCATGGGAGACATACAACAAATGACACAGTCCATTTTGTGGTTGAAAGAATTTAGAGTAAAGTAATATTCATAAGCATGCTTATACAATCTTACAGATCAGGTTAATTGTATGTTGTAAAGCCTCAATCCAAATGGTTTATTGCAGTGAATATACCTTTTTTTATTTTATTGTTTTAAATTTCAATTAACTGTGCAAAATAAGCCGGGTGAATAAATATAACTGTATGATTGAGAACCTCTTTAGACTCTTCATTCACCATGAGTGTTGAAATACGAAAGAATGAAAGATATTTAGATAAAACCGTGTTTGAAACAAAAGTTGAATAATATAGTGAAATATTCCGCTCATCATATTATTTACATAAGAAATATGTTACGGTATAGATTAAGGAATATTCAATATATAAAAATAAATATCAATATTTTTCCTCAAACTTGAGCATATAAGTCAAATGCATCAATTTTGTCACATAGAATCTTGTAAGGATTTTATAAATACATCTGTCAATTGATCATTAGAGTTGACAAAGTTTGTGACAATCATTTGATTCAATCTTCTCACGAACCAAATGATAGTCTATCTCAATATTATTTGATTCTCTCTTGAAAAATTGAAGTCAAAACAATATGCAATGCAACTTAGTTATCACATATAAGTGTCATTGGTCTCTCTTCTTCAAATAAAAATTCTTTGAACAATTGCTTCAATCAAATAAACTAACATGTTACCATTGTCATAACTCTACATTCTATCTCGGCGGTTGATCTTGCAACTACATTTTGTTTCTTATTTTTTCAAGATATCAGGTTTTCTCCAACAAATAATCAATACCCAGATGAGAATCGTCTATCAATGACTGAGACTACCCAATCATCATCAGAGTATCCAACTATTTAAGTATGTCATTTATCGTCATAAATGAGACATTTTTCTGGAGCACCTTTGATGTATCTCAGAATCTAGATGACAACGTTCTTGTATTCTTGACAAGAAGAATTTAAGAACTGACTTACCACACTAACTACATAATAAATGTTCAGACGAGTGAATGTGAGATAATTTGACTTTCTAACCAATCTCCTATATCTTTCTGAATTAGATAAACTCCCATTGTTTAGATAAGAGTTTGACACTTGGATCCATAAAGGTATCAATTGGTTTAGCGTTCAATAAACCTATTTTTTCCAAAATATCAATAGCATATTTTCGCAGAGAAATTGCCAAACCATATTTAGATTGAACTACCTCAGTACTCAAAGAATAACAAAGTTTACCAAGATATTTAGTCTGAAATTGATTCAAAAGATGTTGTTTCAACTGAAGTATTCCCTATTAAATACTACCGGTTATGATAATATCAACTACATATACAATAAGATAGATGCATCAATGGACTGAGTGACGATAATAAACTAAATGGTTGGCTTCATTACAAACCATGCTAAACTGTTGTACTACAATGTTGAATCTCCCAAACTAAGCTCTTGGAGATTGTTTAAGATCATAAAAAGACTTGCGTAGCCAACAGATCATATTCTATGACTTTCCTTAGCAACAAAACGTTGCTCCATATATATTCCTTTTCAACATAACAATGTAAAAATGCATTTTTTAATGTCAAATTGATGAAGAGATTTGTCTCGAATGGTTGCATGGTTGCAATGGTGTAAAGAAGTCTAAGTTGATGCCATTTCGCTACGAGAAATATAATAATCCATCAATCAATTCCAATAAATCAACATAATATTATTTTACTTTTTTTTGTTGGAGGTAGGGCTGCTGAACCCAAGTTCACAATGATTCCCAATGATGTCATGAATTTTCTTCTTTTGCATGCTTTTAATTTTTGAACTGAACAATTTGACATTATTTCACCTATCTTGGATTTTTGGTTGTTGACAAATTCACCAATCTTTCGTTTTTTGTTGACTCAAATCACCTACCTTTGATGAAAAGACATGTAATCATATATTAATTTGATAGAACCTTTTTAATTGTTTTGTCACTAAAATATGTTTACTTGATTACAAAAGTCAAATTGTTTGTGTGAAATGAACAATATGAAGTGAAGAAAATACCATATTTTCTTGCAACTTAAATTCAAATTTTTGTGATTAATGTTTTCATATCTCTGCTACATGCAACAGTTTATGCAGGTAACATATTTCAAATGTGGAGGAGTATCACTTGGTGTTGATATGCAGCATCATGTAGCAGATGGAGCTTTTGGTCTTCACTTCATCAAAACGTGTTCAGACGTAGCTCATGGCCTTGATGTTTCCATCCCACCGTTCATCGACCGGACACTACTCCGCGCCTTGAAACTCACACACATAAAGTGCGGAGAAAAGAGGGAGGTTTTGCGGTTTCAAACCCAAATAAAAGTAAGTGACAGGCTTAACTTGAAACATTTATTCATGTTACTATTTTAAATGGTTGTTCTGAGAATTCGGAAGAACAATAATACTTTAGAATGTACAGATGCTCTTCTATTCTAAAGAATCACAAGCTTCGAACCGAAGCATGTGATACTAAAAATGTGAGAAAACTCAAAACAGCATAGTATGGAAAGAGAAAACAAATATTAAAACAAAGCTTACACACACAGTTGAAATCCAAGATAACATGGATGAGGCAGAGTTTTTAGAACGGCGAGGGTCAGAACGGTCATTAACATTTGCAGCACCGGTAGTTCCTTTACCTCTACTAGCTTTCTTAATCGAGTCGTAAGCTTGTTCAAACTTTTCCTCCTTTATGCTTCCATAGTTTCCTACATCTTAATAGAATAAAAGAAAAATTTAGTATTAGCACAAAAGCAAAAGCAGAAATGTAGCATAACCACAATTTAAGGAAATGATTCTTAAAAAAAATGAAGAGTGCTCACTACTAATAGGTTGCTTTGTTTGTATGTTGCTATCTGATGAGTTTAGACCTCTCTGATGCGAACGGAAATTTTGATGTAAACCCGAGATTGAAATGGCTTGAGTGCATAAAACAATGATGAAGCATGTAAGAAATCTTACTCTCATCATGGACTAGAGATTCTATCTACAAAAATTGATAATGGTTTACTATATCTAAAGTTGGTAGAAGGAGAAAAGGGTTAATATAAGCTGTAAAAAGAGAGGGAAAGAATCATCTGTGAAGAAAGCAATGTCTGTGGATCAAATTCTCTATGTAGACATATGGTTGCTTGAAAGAGAAGCAAGAAGAATTCTTCATTTGGAGCCTCTACCTTGTGCTGCATCAGATGCTTGTAATCTTAACCGTGATGATGAGCACATGTGGATGTCTTTCACTTGCTGTTTTCGATGTAAACCTTGCAAAAGTAGGGATTTGGATTCCTCAAGTCACAATCTCACGCATTTATGCAATCACCACATCAGTGGTCAGTAGTTGTTAGATTGAGATTCAACGGTGCAAAAAGCAAATAGATTTTGATATTGTTTTTAACTTTAAAATAACTGTCAAGAGTCCACACCGGACTATAAATGGCTTGAATATGTGCTTATAAGTGGGGTTTTCCTCATCTTATAAGTAGGTTTTATAGAGATGAGTTAGACCTAAACACAATTCTTAACATAGTACCAGAGCCCTCGTATTCTGCTTTTAATAGTTTTCAATTACTTTTACTTTTATATCAAAAGTTTAGAAGGCACTACTCTATTATTAAAAGAAACCAAATGGTGTCTTTATCATCTAACCAACCTCATGATTGTTTCATTTACTTTGATCTAACACTTCTCCAAATGATTTTGGTGTATCATGTGTTCTGGCAGACATGGTCCAACTCCAATGTTTAAAACAAAATATCTGCCCATAAAGCTAGTTCAATCACTTTCATACCTATTTTAGATTATAAAAAAAAAAGAGCAAAATTTCTGGCTGTCAAATTCAAATGTGATAATCAATGCACCTTTTTTGAAGATATGATGTGGAAAGTTCTGAGTAGGCCAGCCTTTTTTTTGTAAGGTAACTGCAAATTAAACTACAGAGATTCCATTTCTTCTTTCCAAGCAACATGTAACCATTAATACATCTATTCATACTACATTTCCTAGTAAAATAATGGATGACATTATAGCACTAAGGTGAAGGACACAAACTAATCAACAAGCAAACAAACATGTTCTTAATTGTGGCCAGAATATACATTTGAAGCAGTAGTTATAGTAGTGAAGAAATGATTCACATAGGCCTAAACAAAAGCTATATAAATGAAAGTGAAACAATGTGATTAAAGCAAAAACCTCACACATAAAATAAATGTTGAAACGCAAATACAAGGCCACTCCATTAATGATGTTGCAGAACTCTTAGAGTGATGATTCCCATGATAGCCGCTTTCACTGCTAGCAACTCCAGCGCCTATTCCAGCGCCGACAACTCCAGCGGCCGCAGCACCACCTGCCCTTCCTCCGAAGAATCTTCCCCTGCTTCCTCCTCCTCGTCCTCCTCCCCCTCCCCTTCCCCCTCCTCCCTTTCTTATAGTAACAGATAGTTCATGTTTGTGTTCATTATTACTTTCTACAAGCCTTGTAGATACTTCTATGTTACCATTCCCGTACAAGTTTCCTATCATTGAATAACAAAAGTATAAAAGCAAAAGTGAAAAGGAGTTATGCTTACAAATATAACTGAACCTAAATTACTCGTACAAAACCAACTTATAAAGTATGAGATTTTTCCTTATACTTAAGCAGATGACCAACAAATCCTCAACAGACTCTAATACCATCTTAAAACCAAGGTTGAATCTAACTCAAACCTACAAAATAAACTCATCTACATTCACTCTTGACAAAAATGTATGAAAAATTAAGTTTGAGCTTGTTGGAAAGTTGGAAAAGTTAAGGAAATTGTACCATGAAGATTGTGTGCTTGTTCATTGCTTTGGATAACGCTTCTGTTTTCTGAAGATAAATTCATATTGAAATCTTCATCTTCATTTGATATGGCTTGAGCACCTGAAATGATCAGTAGGAATGTTGCAAGAAATATTAACTTCATGTTAGGCCTAAGTGATTCTTTGCAAATTATTGGAATTTGGGATCTCCTATTTTCTTTGAAGCAAAGGAAGAGAAACTAAGAGCATGAAATGTGGGGAAAAGTAGTTAAAGTAGACAGAATAAGAAGGAAAAAAACAAAGGCCTGTCCAAAGTTCATGTGGAGCATCTAATGTGGACCACTAAAAACAGGTCCAATAACTTCAAATTAGTGTAAGGTGACATGTATCATCTTCACACCCAATAAAACCAAGAAAATTATTTCCTTAATAATCAAAAACTTTTTTCATTTTTCTCTTGTATTGTTTTGACATATATACTCATCCATGTGTGCTGGTTTATGTCTGTGTCATCAGTGGAATCTTGTGTAATGATATTAGCAGGGTCCATGTTACCAAACTCATTGTATTTTGTGATGGATTGTGGTAATTCATTCACCAAAAATGTTATTTTGGCACAAAGTTGACATCTAAGTCTAACACCCTATATTATATTATCTTTTCATATTGGACCCTGTTAGCTGCTTAGCTTGCAACTGATTTGATCGTCGTCTCGCCGTCTTTTAGGCTCAAACCATTGTGCAAAACTAGCCGGGTAAATACATATAAGAGCATGAGAATATCCTCTAACTCTACATTGATCATGAGTTCTACAATTGTGTTTGTAATTCTCTGCAATATTAAATGTTAATTGTTGAAGCAACTAGTTCATTTCGACAAGTATTTCTATTGTCAATTGTTTGAAGCAATAGTTTTTTTTTGCACTGTTTCATTGACCTTGAATCAAACTATTTTGAAAATATCATCGGCGTCTAGAGCAAGTAGCAGTTATACACAGGGTGTGAGTGTCGTAAACCTCGATTCCTTCTGATAAAAAAAAACTCTTCTCCAAATGATTTTGGTAGATCAAGTGTTCTCAAGGTTGTCAAAATCGGGATTTTGCATAAGGTCGGGAGGGGATGGTAGATCGTAAAATATAATATCGCAACTAAGATCGGAAGATCCTACTAAATTATTTTTGTTAGATCGAGAGAAGGTGGTAAGATCGCAAAACATAAGATCGCAACAAAAATAGCAAGGTACTACTTAAACAAAAAATAATACTACATATTTCAAGTATTTCTACATGATATTTTCATAGACAAATGTATTCGTAGGAAAATGGACGTCGAGGGACCGAAATTGTTGTACCGTTGTATCTTGTCATCCTTCTTGGTTTATAATGGTGGTGGCCGAAAAAGACCAATTATGGTTGAAATTGATCAGTCACACATAATCATTAGTTTTACAATATTTTTTCACAATTTGACTACCACACATGATTGTTTTAAAGATATAAATCATGATTTCGAAACAAAATATCTTATCATTCAAATACTTCAATCATTTTAGAGTAAGTACTTATTTCAAATTAGAAAAAAATAAAATAATGGATAGTTTGTAATTACACAGGTCACCTAACTAGTAGAAGTGAAACAATGTGATTAAAGCCAAAATAATTATTGACACGTAAACATGAAGCCCTCCAGATAATGATACAGCAGAATTGTTGGAGTGACGAGTACCATGATTAACTGAACCGCCTATAAATCCAGCTCCGATAACTCCAGTAGCAGCTCCTCCACCCACCGCCCTTCCTCCTCCTCCTCCTCCCCTTCCTCCTCCGCCTCCTCCTTTTCTTATAGTAACAGATAGTCCATGTCCGTGTTCATTATTACTTTCCATAGAGACCGCTATGTTACCATTAAATGCATGTGCTTGTTCATTGGTTTGGATTAAGGTTTTGTCTTGACTTGATATTGCTTGAACAGCTGAAACAATTATCAGTAACAATGAAACAAATTTGAGGTTCATTGAAAGAGTTTGCAAATAATTGAGAATTGAAGTTTATGAATTTGCTTTGAAGAATTTCCAGATTGTAGAGCGTGATAAACAGGTTTTGAATTGTAGTGTTGTTGGTTACGTAAATTGGGTTTTATATAAATATTTTTTCAAAGTTAGTTTCAAGAAGAAACTAAGAACGTGCTCTGCTCTTTCTTAGTACTTTGGTTGAAAATTGTGTTCACGCGGGTAAAAAGTTGTCGGCTTCACGCGGCTATATTTTCAATTAGTCATATAGGATCATAGGCCAGTAATTTTGGGGAAAGTTAAATAAATATAAAAAATATCAGTTAAATAAATAAATATTTAAGTTTTCAATACATTAAATATAAGTATTTTAAAGAAAATATATCTTTTGATATTTTAAAATAGTTAATGATTTTAAATTTTAATACATTGAATATAGATATATAATAAACTAAACATTTTAAATTTTTAATAGCATTTCCCTTTTGTTTTAA
The DNA here is from genome assembly GCA_021764765.1 of Vicia sativa. Taxonomy (NCBI): domain Eukaryota; kingdom Viridiplantae; phylum Streptophyta; class Magnoliopsida; order Fabales; family Fabaceae; genus Vicia; species Vicia sativa. The sequence goes on from CM038794.1 coordinate 288,167,532, forward strand.
TGAATCAAGATATTATTTTTTAAGTTTTTTTAGGTTTATGTTTAATTTTTCTAAAATTTTATTAATTATTCATTCTTTCCATTAAACTAAGGGTGAAAATAGGTCAGATCAATAATAGGGACCTACGGCCTAGCCTACGCAGGTCTAGACTAGGTCGGATTTTTTTTAAATAGAAAATGTCTAGGCTTTTTTATAAGTCTATTTAGTTAAAAATGTTAGGTCATAAACTATGAAAAAAATCTTTTAAACCTATTAGGCCGATCTATTTAAATAAATATGAATTACTTTAATATTATTATTATATTTTATTTGTACTTTGATTTAAAATTTAAAAATAAAATTTAGTTATCTTGAAGAATTTATGAAAATAAGTTGAGAAAAACTTATGAAAAATGTCATATGTCGTTTTCATAAGTTCTCTCAAATAAGTTGTATTACATAATTTAAGCTAATAGGTAAATTTGAATAAGTCAATGAAATAAATATTTATTCTCGTTGATCTTTTTAATTTATTAATTTATTTAAATATTAGTTAAATTTCTTATTCACAGGCTTTTATGTGGGTTAATAGACCAAACAGACATTCAGAAAGGTCAGACTTAAGCTTAAAATTAAGCCTATAATAGGTCATGGGCCTACATAAACTTTAAAATATTTAGCAGGTCAAACTCAGACTTGACAAAACTTAGTTCGGTCCAACCTATTCTCACCCCTACACTAAACAACCCGAGAATATATCTCTCTTACTTTCAATTAAAGTTATAAAGAGAAATTTTATATTAAATATATAAAATTTTGTTTTGAAAATTGTGAATTGAATTGATTAGTAATTTATTATTTTTTTTTTTTTCAAAATAATTTTTTCATTTGTGTTTTTAAATATATACTATATCTTTAAGGTACTAGTTAGCGTTACCACAAATTAAAATCATTTTAAATTTTTATTAGAAGAAGTTAACTTTTATGTTGATAATTTCAATCAAATTTAAAATCTTTAATAGGTTTAATAACAATGAAAATCTTTATTTGACAAATATTCATAACAAATGAGAATTTTATTTGATAAATAAAAATCATATATCTTAAAATATACCTTATGTTTCTATAATTTAGAGATCTAAAGAGATAAAAATAGAAACCCAATTTATAATATATTTATTTTTATCCAAAATATAGATATATGCATTAAAATAAAGATAATATATTTACCATTAAAAAAATGACTACAACCTTGTCAAAAGCAAACTACGGACAGTATGTAATGAGAACTTTGTCAAAAGAGTTGTTAATGAGGTGATATCTTTGATTTAAAGAGGTGGTGGACAAGGTCAGTAAGTTAAACAAATAATTGTTCTTATTTAAAGTGAATTTTGAAAACGTTTACGATTGGATTAGGACTTTTTGTATGCTGCTATGGGTAAAATATCCTTTTCGACTCTGTGGTGGAAGTGGATGAAGGAGTGTATTGGACTGGCTTCACCATCCTTGTTAGTTAATGGAAATCCTACAAAGGAGTTCTGCTTTGAACGTGGGTTGAGACAATGTGGTCCATTTTTTTTCTTCTTTTGACGGTAGATGGGTTGCATGTTTTAATGGTAGCGATGGGAAATGCCAATCTTTTCACATGATATATAGGTAGAGAGGTTCCACAAGTTATTTCTCATTTACAATTTGCAGATGACACCTTGGTTATAGGAATCAAGAGTTGGACTAATGTCAGAGTCTTGAGGGCTATTCTTGTGATGTTTAAAACTATGTCGGACTTGAAAGTTAATTTTCACAAAAGCATGTTAGTAGGTATTAACACTTATGAGTATTGGTTGTTGAAGGCAACCTCATTGATACACTTTTTTGTAAGACAACCTATTGATTAGTGGAGATTCTAGAAGGTTGACTTCTCGGGGTCCGATATTGGACCGTATTAAATATAGGTTGTCTGGATGGAAGAGTCGGAATTCGTCCTTCAAATGTCGTTTAATCCTTTTGAAGTTTGTCCTTGCTTCTAGGCCTATATATGCTCTTTCTTTTTACAAAGCTTCTGAAGGTATCATCACTTCCTTAGATTCTATTTTTATGAATTTCTTCTGGAGAATGCTATTTATTGGATTAACTAAGCAACTATTTATTAAAACAAGGAGTTCTAAGGGTTATGATTTATGAGGCTTAAAGAGTTTAATATAGCTCTGTTAGGTAAGTGGTATTGGAGGCTGCTAGCTGAGAGGGATGAGTTAGGAGTAAAAGTGTTAGAAGCTCGTTATGGGGTGGAAGTTGGCAGGTGAAAAAGGAGGTAGATGTTGTTCCAATTGATAAAGAGATGTGTGCCGAGTTTGAGATAGGTGGGGTTTATAAGGGGGGAGTTGGTTTAATGACGTGCAGAGGAAGGTTGGGAATGCTATTCATACTCTTTTTTAGACGGATACTTAGGTAGGTGAGATGCCTTTTTATGAGAGATTCACTCGTTTTTATCATCTATCAAAGTTCAAAGGGGAGACGATTACAAATATTGTTCGCCTTGGGTTAGGGAGATGAGGGAGGGGCGTGGAGGTGGCGGTGGAGGTTGTTAGCATGCGAGGAGGAATTGATGGAACATCGTAGGATATTATTACTTGATCTCTCTTTACAGGATAATGTTAGTGATGAATGAACGTGGTTACTTTCTGAAGGTACGACTTATATTGTTAGAGATGTATATCATTTGCTCACTAAGTGAGAAGATCAATAAGTGGTGTTGTTTTTGGATGATGTTTGGCATAAGTAGGTTCCTTTGAAGGTTTCTATATGTGCGCGGTGCATGACAGGTCGCCTACGAAGGTGAACTTGATCAATCAACGTATTATTTCTCATGAAGATCTTTTATGTGTTTCGAGATGTGGAAATGTGGAGACATCTCAACATCTTTTCCTCCGGTATCCGTTCTTCATCACAATTTGGAAGCATGCTTGATTTTGGATCGGTATTGACGACGTAGATCTTTTACATCTAAATGATCACTTTTTCAGTTTATTCACTCTACAGGTGATCATTTAACTTCTCGTGAGTTTTTATGGTTACTATGACTCGCTACTATTTGGAGAGAAAGGAATAACGTGTTTAAATCAAAAGTGTCATTTATTACTCAATTGTTAGATAGAGCAAATGTTATTTCTTTTTTTGTGGATAAAGGCCAATGCCGGTAGAGTATTTCTGGTGGCAAAACCCCTTTGTTTGTTTGAGTTAAAGGTGATGTTGTAGCTCTTGATCTGTTGCTTTAGTTGCAAACTTTTGAGACCTCTGTGATACATCTTGTGCTAGAGAGTCACTATTATTATTAATAATTTTGATTTCTTAAAAAAAAAAACTCATTAAAAGAAAACTTCGTCCGAAAAGCGAGTTGTGATGTTAGAGCATACTTTTCGAGAAGAAAATTGTGTTGCAGATGATCTTGCGAATGTTGGGTGGTTATTAAAAAATATTTGTATGTTCTATGAAAAAACTTCTGAATCCCTCAAGAATCTTCTTCAAAAGGATTCTTTTGGTTTATCTACCACTTCTATAAAAAAACACTATTTTGGCTTTGGCAAAAACTATATCAATAATCTTTAGGTCTTGTTTACCTTTTTTTTAATAATGTTTTTATCAAAATAAAATGAAAATAAGTCAGTAGTATTAAATGTACATACTATTTGACTTTAATATATTAAAGAAAAAATACATACCCACTAAGTTTTAAAACACAAATCTCAATTATATTTATTACTCCCTCCCCCCATATTATTTGTCAAAATTATCATTTCACACCGATTAAGAAACAATAATAAATAAATAAAAGAGAATAGTAAATTTATTAAATTATCCTGATTAATTATTGGTGTATTCAAATTAGCATTAATGATAAGTGGAAAAAATAACAAATTAAAAGTATTTATTAGAGGGTACATAGCATTAATGTTAAGTGGAAAAAATAATAAATTAAGAGTATTTATTAGAGGGTACAATTGGAAGATTAAATATAAAATTGCATTGAAAATTTAAAATGACAAATATTTATTTTTGAAGAGATCGATAAAATATCAATATAGTCCCAAAAATAAAATTTATATTAAATAAACTATTGTTATTTTAGAATTTCTTTTATATTTGATGGTACTAAACACACTCTTGTGCTAGTGTGACAATACATAGCAAAATTCTATAATGTAGAGCTACTTTATTCAGAATCAAAGAGTCAAGTCAAGTGAAAAACTACTACTCCAGCCTTTGGAAAAACCTTGTCAAGCTGAGAACTCTGATTTGCAAGAATGGTTAGCTTGCAACTTGAACAACAACCTCAGCATATTAGATGAGAGACAGTGGCAGGAAACTTGGGCCATTGCGTTCCATATCATATGGAGGTGGAGAAACCAAAAAATCTTTGAAGACTATTTCATCATGCCTCAAGATCCAGTGATGGATATTCTTAACCAGAGGCAGCAATATAACATGAGTATGTCTTTAACCATATATAAGAAACAATTTGAAGACAACTACCACTTTGTACATCAAGTGGGAACCGCCGAACATGGATCACCCTCAATGCAAACGGCGCGGTCTAAAATTCTTCTGCAATATGAGGGGGAGTTATTCCAAAGAATTCCACATTAAGCATATCATGCGAGAAGAAAATGGTTGTGCGGACGGATTAGCCAAGAAGATAATAGTTGTGCGGACTCTGTTAGCTGCTTAGAAACTGACTGGATTGTCGTTCGTAGTCTTTTGGGCACAAACCATAGTGCAAAACTAGCATGGTAAATACATATAAGAGCATGACTGAGAATATTCTCTAACTATATATTGATCATGGGTTCTATAGTTGTGTTTGTAATTCTCTGCAATATTAAATGTTAATTATTGAAGCAACTAGTTCATTTTGACACTGTATTTCTATTGTCAATTGTTTGAAGCAGTAGTTGTTTTTGCACTGTTTCATTGACCTTTGGTCACACTTTTTTGAAGATACCATCGGTGTCCAGCGCAAGTAGTTGTTATACACAGGGTGTGAGTGTCGTAAACCACGATTCTACTGATAAAGAAAAACTCTTTTCCAAATGATTTTGGTACATCAAGTGTTCTGGCAGACATGTGCCAATGTTTGAAACAAAACATCTCTTCATGCAAATAGTTCAATCATTTTAGTACTTATTTCATATTAGTTAGTCTACTTCTACTTCTTTATTATCAGTAAGTAACCTTACAATTCACAAGCTCAACCTTTACATATTTGCATCTAGTTAACCTGGCTAGAGTATTAATGTTCTTTTCCCCAGCAACATGAAAAGATTCATACATCTATTGATAGTATATTTCTAAATGATATTATGAATGACATTATTGCATATTAGCATTCAGGTAACAAACTAATTGACAAGCAATCATGATATTAATTATGGCCAAAATATACATTTAGTAGCAGTAAGGGACATAAAGAAGATTAATGTATGCCTATACAGAAGAAATTAACTAGTGGAAGTGAAACAATGCGACTAAAGCCAAAAACTCAAACATAAAACAAATGCTGAGACACAAACATGTGGCACAGCAGATAATGATGTAGCAGAATTGTTGGAGGGATGAGTCCCGCGATAGACACCTGAACCGCCTATAACTCCAGCTCCCAGAACTCCAGCAGCCGCTCCTCCACCCACCGCCCTTCCTTTGCCACTTCCTCCTCCTCCACTTCCCTTTCCTCCTCTGCCTCCAGATCCTCCTCCGCCTCCCTTTCCTCCTCCAGATCCTCCTTTTCTTATAACAACTGATAGTCCATGTCCGTGTTCATTATTACTTTCCATAATCGCAATCGCAACTTTATGGTTCAACCTCGTAGAGACCTTTATGTTTCCATTTCCATCTAAGTTCCCTATCATTGAATAACACACGTATAAAAACAAAATTTTAAAAAAAGTATGCTAACAAATGTATTAAAACTTGAGTTAAGTCTAACTCAATCCTATAAACCAGGTTTGTAAGACGACGAATGTCACCTTAAGTCTAAGACTGAACATCTAAAGTGTGACCTGTGTGACTAGCTGATAGTCGGTTGTTCAACGAATCTTAGTGTAAAATTGATTATGTTTCAGTAATCAATTACACTTGAAACTAGAAATTGTAGTTTTTTATTCTAGAATTGATTGAATTTTACAACATACATTTACCATAAATTTGGCAAAATCAATTTTCACAACTTATACTAATGCCTTCCACTTACAAACTAATTTCCAAACAATAACTAATTCAATTTCACAAAATTTGTAAAACAATAAAAAATACTAAGTTTGACTTTGTTTAAAAAGGTAAAGAAATTGTACCATTAAACTCATGTGCTTGTTCATTGATTTGGATTAGGGTTTTGTCTTGTGAAGTGAAATAGATATTGGAATCTTCATTGGATATTGCTTGAACACCAGAAACAATTATTAGTAACAGTGAAACAAATTTGAGCTTCATCGAAAGAGTTTGCAAATAATTGGGAATTGAAGTTTCTGAATTTGCTTTGTTTGCTTTGAAGAATTTCCAGATTCTAGAGGTTGCTAAATTGGTTTTGAGTTTTGACTTGTAGTGTTGTTGGTTAGGTTAGGTTATATGAATATTTTTAGAAGTTTGGTTCATGAAGAAACTAAGAACGTGTTCTGTTCTTTCTTTATTTTGTTGAAGAAGTCTCTACACGTGTGGCACTCGTAAAAAATGATGTCTTATAAATAAATACTACTATAATCTACATTGACTTTTCTACCCTTTGATTAAAATCCTCCACATGATTATTTAGGGAGTAAACAATTTTTTGCAAAAAATAACTGTCACTTCCGGTCATTCTCCCAACAACATCAACACACTTTCTTTTTTATATATGCAAGACGATTTGGAGGTGGTGAGGTTGCGATTTCTGGTGAAGGATGCAAGACGATTTCGCGACGGCAATGTGGACGTTAATCTTGCGTGGTCAAAAGCGGTTGTGAGAGGGACACGTGGTGGTGGAATGGCAACTATAAGGGTCGCACGGTGATTGACGGTCGGAAGATGTGTATATTACACACACAAGGTTTACCCATAATCTCGTGTGAGTGATTTTTTCTGATGTAGTATTTTTTTAATGATATGAATAATATTAATAGAAGGAATTATGAACAATTTGCATAATAAAAATATAAATTATTAGTTTAATCATATAAAGAAAGACATATATATATATATATATATATATATATATATATATATATATATATATATATTTAGATACAATAAATTTCGTGATACGACGACACCTAAGCAACACGTCGTGAGCGTGATCCCTCATAACCCGCTCCTCCTCTAGGATCTCCTAATGAACTGACTTCAGTGGGTTCCCTGGAGAATCCTCTACCATGTACGGATGAGACGCATTAAAGAACCATATTATGTAACCATACTCGTAACTCTAGTCGTCTAGTGCTACGGTACTCTTGGCCTCATCAGGAACAAGATGATTCTCAAAATCATCAAACAGAGCATCCATGTCCCTCCGCTTCAGTGTCGGAGGAGCACATACAACAAGATCCTGGGAAAAGGTTTGGGTAAACTTGAACTGACGTATCACCCGCTCAGGCATATAAGGAGCAGTCTTGCAAATCCCGCAAGCCAACCAACCTGTAAACAACGAAACCTCATCGAACAATATCGTTTCACGGTGGTCAAAGTATGAACTAAAGTGAATGTCCTCATGCACTAGTTGGTCCAGATAAACCGAAACGACTCTATCTCTTGATTCCTTCTGAGCGGCTCGTATGCACAGGCACACAAATTATCTTCAGTATAATCCGTAGAAAGTGAACATCCTGAGATGGGGCGGGGGGAGGCGTTGTAGGATCCATCCCTGAAATAACAAAATTAAATAGTTAGTTTCAAAATCAGAATAATTAACAAAGGCGACAAAGACAAGAATTTATACAGTCATGAGTGACATGATTCCAGTCATCTGCCTCGTTTTCCACTTAGTTCCCTAATCCAACTTGGTATACAAGTAAACTAAGTAGGCAGCCCCTAGTTCCGCCCACTGATCGCCTTAAAATCAGCAAAGTACCGCAGGTACATGATGTAACGCCCCAATTTAAATTAGAATTTATTTTATTAAAATAAATGAATGATTCAATGCATTTTTATGAATTGATGTGTTTATGAGGCGTTGTTTATGATTAGACGGCTTGAAAATTATGAGCGAGGAAGTGGTAGGGGCATGTGATTAAATGTGTAGAGACATGGGGGGTGTGAGGTCTAATGCATAATTATTAGTAATGATAACAGTAAGTTTATTATTATTATTATTTTATTTCTATTAGTATTATTATAATTATAATTATTATTACTATTATTATTAAATAAAATAATTAAGTAAAAGAAGGGCAAGGTTGGAATAAGAGAATTAAAGATCCAAGGGGTTAAATAATCATAAGAGAAAAATAATTTAGGTTTTTGAGGAACGTAGAACAGAGTCAGAGTTATCGTAGAAGAGAGAAGAGGAAGGAGAGCTTAGGAAGCAAAGGCAAGGAAATTTCTGGTAGAAAGCTTAGAATCTTCAAATCTAAGGTAAGGGTGAGATTCTAATTCTATAATATGTGGTATAATTATGAGTAGATGATGATGTTCATGTTAGGTTTAGGGTGTAGGTGAGTTATTGAATTGATTTCTATATTTGATTTACAATAGATGAAATTGGTGTAGTTTTTGTGTTAGATTTGTGTTGCATAATGTGTGTTGATGATTGTGATTGATTGGTATGTTTGTGTGTGTCTCAATAATGGTTTTTGGGTGGAAAAAAATAAAATCCGTAGCTGAAAACTGTTGTTTTTGGCTTGTTCCGCGTGCAGTAACCGGTTACTGCATTTGGGTAACGATTACCGCTAAAGGTTTTTTGACAATTCATCACTGTTTTGAAGGCAGTAACCGATTACTGCATTTGGGTCACCGGTTACCGCTGTGTGTTTTGAAAAACAGGGTTGTTGGGAGTTGCAGTAACCAGTTGCCGCATTTGGGTAACCGGTTACCACGTGATATTTAAAAAAAAAAATAGAGTCGGTAACCGGTTATTGTATTTGAGTAACCGGTTACCACTAAAGCAAACTCAATTTTCTTAAAACTTCGAAAAATCACAACTTTCGCCTCGGGTGTCCGTTTGACGCGTCGTCTGGACCGTTGTAAAGCTAAAAACATTTTCTATAACATGAAATTTATTTTTATGACAATGGTCTAATATTTTATGGGGAGAATTTGTGATGAACGTAAATATTGTATGCGCCGTAACGCGATTGTTGTGGTTGAATTTGATTGTGGTGGTATACATAATGTATGAAAGAATTGCAGGTGATATTGCAATATTATGATGTTGTTGTTGGCCCGGAAATGGCACGTTGTCGATACTGTATTGCATACTCTTGTTGTCTCATATCAGTGTCGCATATATGAATTCTTAATAGCCCGACTTTGGCTCATGTTGTTGGCCCGAATTTGGCTGTATGTTGATAGCCCGAATTTGACTTATGTTGCTGCCCATAATCGGCATCTTGGAGAGGGATTATGCCCTGATGGTACCACATGCATTTTGCATTAGAGTCAGTTGCATGACATTGATTTAATTATTAAATGGGTTAATACCTATTTTCACCCCTGACATATAGGGTGTATTTGAAAAACCCCCCTGCCAAAAAAAAAGTTCCAATTGTTACCTTGACAAATTTTAAAAGTTTTATTTTTTACCTTTAGGTTGCCACATCACCTAAAAAGCTGATGTGGCTTATATTTTTGTTACACTTGTAATTTTTTGGCATGCCATGTCACACAATACCAGATAAAATGACCACAATGCCCTTTTATTAAAATCCCTAAATATTTTACAAATGTTATGTTTCATTTCAGACCCTCTAAATTAGGGCGCAATCTTCTTCCTCGTTTGCAAAGCCATTTTACAAAATAAGCCAGTTTCAATTCAGACCCTGCGATTAGGGTTCTTCATCCTAGCAAATGGGTGTGTTTAATTTAGTGTTTCATCATGGGGGAAGTTTCGTGCAAGACGGCCATACGTATTATAGAGGAGGTAGTGAGACTGTTGTTGAAGGTCGGGCGAAGATAAATGGAGCTTTTTGAAGTCATTAGTCAGTTAAAGATTGGGGTTATGAAGGTTTTAGACTATGGAGAAAGATTCCATAAACGGATGAAGGGTTTACAAATGTTGTTGATGATCAGCTGTAGAAGTTGCTAAGCATTGTATGTCTTGTAGGGTTCACGGCGATATTTGGGTGAAACACGGTGTAGAAGACATGATGACCAAGGTTACCTAATGTTGATGACTTCACACCTCTAGTGGAGATGATAGTAGTGGTGACTATGTTGATGCAAGCCAATGTTTCAATGACGGTGAAGAGGAAAGAGTAATTGAAGAAGAAGAGCAATTTGAACAAGTGGAGGTAGCTGTTCCATTAGTGGGAATAGGGTGGAGATCGAAGGAAATCATTGAGATTCAAGCGTTGTGCATCCAAGGATCCCAAAAGATGAAAGAAAGAGCAAAAGGACAAGGTCGGTGTTTTGGTGCCCAAAAGTGTCTTAGGATCTTCTTCAAAGAGGGCTACAAGGAAATGTGAAGATGTGGATTATGCTAGTGAGGAACTTGAAAGTTCGATCTTGATGAAAGTGACATGGATGACAAACCTTCCAAGCCAAAGTATGAGAAGTTCAGATCGAGTGCTTAACAAAGACTTTCAATTCAAATTAGGTATGGAGTTCATTTCTCTTTCAATTTAAAGATGCTATCGAGGATTGGTCGTATTAAATGGTAGAGAAATAAGGTTTGTTAAGAATGAGAGTGTAGGGTTAGGGTTGAGTGTAAGAGTAAATGTGGGTTTTGGCATTGTGTAGCAAAGTGGGAGGCAGCCTCACTTACCGATAAAGACTTGGGTGGGGACCCACATGTGCAAGGGTATTAAATAACAAGTCGCCAATTCAAGTGGGTCTCTAAGTTAGTGGTTGAAAAGAGGAAGTCACAAGGAAAGTGAAGCATAAAATTATGTCCGAGCTTAGACAAAATATTCAGTGGGCATTACCAAAGGAAAGCTTGGAGAGCCAAATCTATGGTGAAGAAATAATTGAAGGTGATGCAAAGGAACAGTATAACATGTTATGGAGATATGCAATGAGTTGAGAAAACATTGTCTTTGGAACACCGTCAAAGTAAACAAGAGACCACATCCAACACTACCACCAAGATTTGGTAGATTTTACTACTTTTGATGGATGCAAGAAAGGGTTTACCAAGGGTTGTAGACCATTTATAGGGGTAGATGGGTGTCATCTTAAGACACAATATGGAGGTCAATTGTTAATTCTTTGCAAGGGACCCGAATGAGCAATATTATCCTTTGGCATTTGGTGTGGTGGAGAGACAAAAGAAAGTGGAGATGGTTTATGCAATTGCTAATGGAAGACATTGGAGAAGAGAGAAAGTATGTTTTTATTTCAGACCAACAAAAGGTACAAAGTGACTTTGTTATTCACATTAGTATACAAATATGCATAGTGAAGTATCATAGAACTGAAGTATCATGTATGCACTAGTGTTACATGCTTTTGTTTATGCACTAATTCTGGTTTATGCACTAATTCTGGTTTACAAATATATGCACTAGTGTTACAAATATATGCACTAATCTGGTTTACAAATTCTGATTTACAAATTCTGGTTTACAAATTCTGGTTTACAAATTCTGGTTTACAAATTCTGGTTTATGCACAAATTCTGGTTTATGCACTAATTCTGGTTTACAAATATATGCACTAGTGTTACAAATATATGCACTAATTATGGTTTACAAATTCTGGTTTACAAATTCTGGTTTACAAATATTCAGGTTTACAAATATTCAGGTTTACAAATATTCTGGTTTACAAATTCTGGTTTACAAATACATGCTTTTGTAGGATTCTGGTTTGTATGATTTAGTAGGTTTGTAGGATTCTGGTGAGGAATATACAAATATTCAGGTTTATAGGATTCTGGTGAGGATTATACAAATATTTCAGGTTTATACAAAGTGCATAGTTCTGGTAGAAGTATCATGATAATACTAATGTTTTTCCTTGCATACATTATCACTTAACAATTTAGAGGTATCTAATGTTTTCATGTCATTGAATCACTAAAAAGTGCACTAATCTGGTTTATTTGCATACTTCATGAAATATGTTACCTTTATACAAAGTGCACTAATCTGGTATAAGTGGATAGTTCTGGTTTACATGTTTTCTTGCTGGTTTAAGCTGGTTTATACAAATATGCTGAAGTATCATAGAACAATATATATTGTTACATGTTACTTTTTTTCTTGCTGGTTTATCCGGTTTATCTGATGTTACATGTTTTCTTGTCTTGCTTTTTAGGGGCTGGGTGTCTTTGAGGAAATGCAAGTTGAACACAGTGCCTCAGACACTGTATGCAAATTTCAAGAAGAAAGGAGGGCCATTAGAGACCTATTACTGGGGGCTGCAAAGGCTACTTACTTCCAGGCTTGGGAGAAGAAGATGAATCAACTTAAACAAATTGATAAGAAAGCATGGGAATGGCTGATGGGTGTGCCAACAAAACTATGGTGTAAGCATTCATTTTCATTTTACCCTAAGTGTGATGTTTTGATGAATAACTTGAGTGAATCTTTCAATAGTACAATATTACAAGCTAGGGATAAGCCAATACTCACTATGGTAGAATGGATTAGGAACTACGTGATGAATAGGATTGCTAATAGTGTTGTTAAGCTTGATAAGTGGAAGCATAATGTCATGCCTAATCCTAGGAAAAGGCTTGATAAGGAAACATATCTCAGTGGGGAATGGCTGCCTACATGGAGCAGTGGTGATTTGTGGCAAGTCCATCACCCATATAATGGATTGCGGTTGTTGTCTTGGGAAAAACCGCTCTTGTTGTTTTGGGATCTTGTGGGCATACCTTGTAGGCATGTTGTTTACGCGATAAAACTTAGATCCGAGAAATATGTTGACCCTTGTTACATGAGAGAAGCTTACGGGGCATGTTATGAAAACAATGTTAGTCCAATAAATGGCATGGACATGTGGCCAACTGAAGAATTGTTGCCACCTCAATACAAGAAGGGACGGAAGGCCTAAGCGAGGTTTAGAGAATTGGATGAGAATGGTTCAAGGATGAGGAGGGTAGGTGTAGCATATAGATGCACACATTGTGACAAATTGGCCATAATTCTAGAAAGTGTCAAGCTAAGGAGCAAGATCCAAATGCACTAAAGAGAAAGGTATTGTGTTCATGAATCATTCTTGAATAATATTGTGTTCGAATCGATGTCTTTATTTGCCTTGTTTAGCATATTTATATCATTTAATAATGCAGAAAGACACCCAGACCAAAGTGTCAAAAAAATGGAACTGGGATGAAGGCCGAGATGGATGCAAATGTTGATACAACGCAGGGAGGTGGAACTATGGATGAAGGCCGAGATGGATGCAAATGTTGATACAAGCAACTGGAGGAGGAACTATGGATGAAGGCCCAGACCCAGAGATGGATGCATTGCTGAATAATATGATGGATCTTTATGAAGAACAACAATCACAAGTTGACAATCCCACACAACCTACTGCAATGCAACCTCCTCCAACACATGAATCACAACATGATGCAATGCAACCTCCCTCAACACATGAATCACAACATGATGCAATGCAACCTCCCCCAACACATGAATCACAACCTGCTGCTACTAATGCCAAAAAACCTCCAGCTAAGAAAAAGGCTGTGGTCGTGCCTTGAAGCGATCAAGAAAGAGTTGAAAGATTGAAGGAAGTGAGGAAAAGACATGGTGGGCTGGATCAACACCGATGCACCTTTGACCATAGGTGAAGAAACTGGTGGTAGTACCTCAAAGAAGATATCAAGGAAGAAGAGGAGTTGATCAGTAGTTGTGCACATAGTGTGCTATTTTGTAAAATTCAATTTGAAAGTTTCCTGTGTCATTTTGTTACTTTGACTTATTATCAGAACAAGCTTGGCCATAATTTATCTATCATGTTATTGTCATTTTGTATCACAACAGAATTGTACTTGACTATGTATCACAACAGAATTGCTTGACAGTGTTAAAGTCATTTTGTATCATTGTGTTTTCTTGACTATATCACATCATTTGCTTAACAATGTGAAAGTCATTTTGTACAACAAAATTGCTTGACTATGTATCACAACAGAATGGCTTAACTATGTTATTGTCATTTTGTACAACATTTTTGCTTAAGAACAAAATTACTTAACAACAGATTTGCTTAACAACAGATTTTGTACAACAGAATTATATTCCATATTCCATAACTCAACTAACCAAAACTCATGACAGTAATATATTCCATATTCCATAACAAAGAATTTTTACAACTTCCTAGAACATGAACTTCATGAATTATTACATGAACTAACTAAGAAATGAACCAAAACACAAATAAACCCAACTAAAACATAATTCAGCTTCTTTTTTAACTCATCAATTTTTTTCTCCATGGCTTCCATCTTCAGTGTCATATCTCTCTCCAGTTTGCTCATCAGTTCTACTGAAACTACATCCGAATGGCCGTTATCACCAAAATCACCAGAAAATTCATCATCCCAAACAAATGCGTTGCAGTCATCTCCTTTACCCCAGAACTTACACTTCCAGTATTTTCTCCCAGGATTTGCAACCGATTTTGAAACAAATAACTTCATGGAGACATTGTGGCCACATTTGGGAGTTACTCTACCATTTGAAGATAAGCTTGAAGCAGAACAAATTGGTTGACTCATGTTTATGAAATCAAAGAAAACTTAAAGATGAAGAGGAGAGCAAAAGATGTGTTGCTGAGATGAAGTAGAAGAACGTTGTCGTGGAAGAAGGGTTTGCAAACGAGAAAGAATATGGCTATGGCTGCGCCCTAATGTAGAGGGTCATAATTGAAACATAACATTTGTAAAATATTTAGGGATTTTAATAAAAGGGCATTGTGGTCATTTTATCTGGTATTGTGTGACATGGCATGCCAAAAACTTACAAGTGTAACAAAAATATAAGCCACATCAGCTTTTTAGGTGATGTGGCAACCTAAAGGTAAAAAATAAAACTTTTAAAATTTGTCAAGGTAACAATTGGAACTTTTTTTTTGGCAGGGGGGTTTTTCAAATACACCCTATATGTCAGGGGTGAAAATAGGTATTAACCCTTATTAAATTGTATAATTGTTGAGTTGATTATTTGATGATTGTTGAACTTGGAATTTGGCATGATATATTTATTGTTTATTCATGATTATACTATTTATTATATTGTTATGATATCTCAACCCTTCTGTTTTTATGTTGCCTCTACGTGGGTATTATGCATATACTCAGGAGTAGTTCGAGTTGCGAAGTCTAGAAGAGGTTGCTCTTCTTATTTAGATTGGGTGTCAATGCTCTGATATGTAATACAGGGGGGTTGAACACTTGTTTTATTATTGCATTATTATTTTGAAGATTTTGTCGGAGGAACATGAAACTCCTTTTACTTTATTATTCGTTGTTTTATTTATTTGGAATTAAATTATCACACACAAACCACTTTTAGGTCGCTATTTTCATATTTTTCTAACAAGTGAACATTAATATATATGTTGCGTGTACATGTATATTTTTCAAAGTGGACATTAATTTGATTTACAAAGGTTATAATAATCTAAGATACACAAAAGTGTACAATATTATGAGGAAGTTTACACAAGGTGGACTAATACATCAGCAAAACCAGTGAAAACATAAAAAATATCCAACCGTTTATAAGTCATTTCCCACAGATTAAATACCAAAATGCAATCCACAAGAAGATGAGTTGTTGTAGCTCCAGTAGACAACACCAAAATCACATTTTCCGCAGTAGACAACACCAAAATCACATTTACTAAAAATAATAATAACACCAATCAAAATCAGCAGAGAACATCAAAGACAAGAAACTCAAATAAAACAATTATATACAACTCACGATTTGGCATTACGTTACCTTCTGGAAGCATTTATGTCAACAATTCAAGCAACTCGGTAAAACTTTTGTCAGTCCACCCGTTATTTGCCTTCAGATTAAATAATTTTAACACGGCTGACAGACGTGTAACATTTGTGCATCCCGGGTACAAAGGTTTATCCTTGTCACTGCATAAAGTGTCATACGCATGTGCCCTCTTAATCGAATCTTGTCCAATATCACACATCATGTCTTCCAGACGATCATCCATTTCTACACTGACATCATCTCTTTGGGGCACATTTGACTTTGCTGTTACTTCACCGTGCCATATCCATTGTGTATAACTTTGAAAAATCCCTACACAAATTAGATGATCCATGATTTCTTTCTTACTACGTTTTGGCTCTTTATTTGCACAACGAACACATGGACAGAGAAAAAGCACAGGAAGACTTTTTTTTTATCATTACTTTCAGGAGGAGGAAGATTTTTCTTTGCATTACTTTCAGCAAACTGTAGAAATTCCACCACTCCATGTTCGTACTCATCACTTAATTGATTAGCTCTCATCCAACTACGATTCATACCTATGTTCCAAAATTAATGCATACCGAGTTAAATCATTGAGACGGTTACAATAGTCCATATATATATATATATATATATATATATATATATATATATATATATATATATATATATATATATATATATATATATATATATATATATATTCAAACCATTAAATCCTAATTCCAACCATTATATCATAACTCTAAATTAATTAAGGATAATGTTACCTTCTCTTTTTCAAACTGAATGTTTCTGGCAAGCTGCTCTTTCTCAGATCTATCCATTTTTCAATCCTTCTCTAACATGATTATATGATTATCAATCCTATCAGCTACTCAATATAATCATTAAGGAATGAACTCAGATAGAAGAAAGGAAAATAAGAAATGATGCAGTGTATGAAGAGGCCAAGAGAAAGGTTGCTTGCAAGAGGAAAAGCGGGAAAAAGCTAAAGTGAAGCGGAGGTACCCTTATATTTTATTTTGACACTGTTATTTGGAATAAAAAAAATTATACATGTCTTCAGTTTTCATTTCTAGTTATCTTCTGTTCTCAACTACAAAGTGAAGTATTGTGTTACTTTTTTTAAAATCTAATGCTTGAAGAGTCCTAAACTGCTACACATGCATTTATCGTTGCATTGATTTAGTCTATTCACTCTACCAGCTACTAGCCTAAAATTTGTTAGGAGTTCGTTAATATTCACATGTCCATCGTTATACGGAAGCCAAAACAAAGGATGCAATAGAAGCTGAAAAAAGAGCAGCAACAGAAGCTAAAAGAAGGGCAGAAAAGGATTCATTAGAAAATTCCGTACCTTCGTTAGTATTTTGCTTGAGAACGCGAGAGCTGGAGAACACGAGAGCTTGATAATGGCAGAGCTTGAAATGACGGATCTTGAGAACGCGAGAGTGACAAAGTTCGGCGGCCGTGAAACAGTGGTAGACGGCTGTTTTTACGAGTAGACGGCGGTGGTTGACGATGAAACGATGAAACTGTGGTTTTCGCAGAAGACTGGCGTGTAGCGTTTGGAATAGAAGGGTATTGTAGCGTGAATAGGGTTTATAATTTGTTGAATAATTTTTCCTATCGATTTAATATTGAAACCGATGTGAAATCCTTTTTGGGCCAAGACTTTTCTCATCGGTTTTGGGCCAGAACCGATATGAAAACGTTTTTAATTTTTAATTTAATTTTCATTAAACGTTTTTGGTCCAAGACTTTTCCCATCGGTTTTGGGCCAGAATCGATATGAAAACATTTTTAATTTTTAATTTAATTTTCATTAAACTTTTTTGGGCCAAGACTTTTCCCACTGTGTTTTTATTTTTTTTCAGATTGTACTTTTCACTTCGGGAGAAATTAAGACCCGAAGTGAAATATTGTTATAACAAGTTTCATTTTATTTACAAAACTGTCACTGTGTTATATTTTTTCATCAATCAAATAGTTTTCAAATCATATATTTTGAAACCTGATGTGAATTCTTTTTCTGAAATGTCATTTCTTTAGTAGTGTGACTGGTGGGTTGCTACTCGCCAGAGACTGGAAGACACAAGTGAGGCTATTACCTGGGCTGTTTTTCGTAGGGAATTCTTGGTGAAGTATTACGCGGGGTATGTACGTGGGAAGAAGGAAATTGAGAATCTGGAACTAAAATAAGTAGATATGTCGGTGACTGAGTATGCCACCAAGTTCGTGGAGTTGGAGAACTTTTACCCTCATTACTCTAAAGCGCCGACTGAATTTTCTAAGTGTGTGAAGTTTGAGAATGGCTTGCGTTCTGAAATCAAGAAGGCCATTGGATATCAGAGTATTCGTAAGTTTCCTGACTTGGTGAACAGTTGCAGAATCTACGAAGCGGAGAGTAAGGTTCATTACAAGATTGTCAATGAGAAGAGAGGCAAGCAACAACAACATTAGGGAAAACCTTACAATGCTCCGAATGACAAGGGAAAATAGAAAGTTTCTGATGGTAAAAGACCAAGTGGAAGAGGTGCTCCTACTGATAATGTGTGTTTCAGGTGCGGAAAGCCTGGTCATCAAAGTAAGGTTTGTACTGAGGGGGCGAAGAGATGTTTCCATTGTGGTAAAATTGGGCACGAGATAACTGGTTGTCAACACAAAGAAGTGATATGCTTTAACTGTGGAGAAGAGTGGCACATAAGTACTCAGTGTCAAAAATCGAAGAAGGCTTCATCCGGTGGTAAAGTGTTTGCGGTAGTTGGAACCCAGACATCCAATAGAGACCAATTGATCATAGGTACATGTTTAATTAATGGTACTCCTTTAATTACTATTATTGATATTGTTGCTACTCATTTCTTTATTTCTGCTGATTGTGTGAAAAATTTGGATCTAGTGTTATCATCCATGTCTGGAGAAATGATTGTTGAAACTCCAACTAAGGGATCGGTAACTACTTCTCTATCATGTTTGAACTGTCCCTTGTCGATCTATGACAAAGACTTACTTGTGGATTTAGTTTGCTTACCGTTGAGCGGTTTGGATGTAATTCTAGGTATGAACTGGTTAGAATATAACTATGTCCATATTAACTGTTTCAACAAATCTGTGAGGTTTTCTACTCCCGAAGAGGAGGAGAAAGCGGGATTCTTATTTGTTAAACAACTGAAGAAGTTGATTGATGATGAAGCCCTGATATTTTCTTTAATGACATCTTTATCTATTGAAAATCAGGCGGCGATCGATGAATTGTGAATTGTATATGATTTTCCTGAAGTTTTCCAAATGATATTCCAGATGTGCCACCCGAAAGAGAAGTGGAATTTTCGATCGATCTTGTACTTGGTACCAAACCTATTTCTATGGTACCGTATAGGATGTTAGTGTCTCAACTATCAGAGTTGAAGAAGCAATTGGAAGATTTGCTTGAAAAGAATTGCTGAGACCAAATGTGTCGCCTTGGGGAGCTCCGATGTTGCTTATGAAGAAGAAAGATGGTAGTATGAAACTGTGTGTTGATTACCGACAACTGAATAAAGCGACAATAAAAAACATGTATCCACTCCCGAGAATAGATGACTTGATGGATTAATTGGTGGGTGCCCGTGTGTTTATCAAGATTGACTTGAGGTTAGGTTATCACCAGATTCGAGTGAAGGATGGAGATATTCAGAAGATAGTTTTCAGAACTCAGTATGGACATTATGAGTACTCTGTGATGCCTTTCGGTGTTACTAATGCACCGGGAGTATTTGTGGAGTATATGAACCATATCTTTCATACTTATTTGTATCAGTTTGTTGTAGTATTCATTGACGACATTCTGATCTATTCTAAATCCAAAGCAGAACATGCCGAGCATTTGCGAATTGTATTACAAGTGTTAAGAGATAAGAAGTTGTATGCAAAGTTATCCAAATGTGAATTTTGGCTAACAAAGGTTAGTTTCGTCGGTCATGTTGTTTCATGTGATTGCATTGTCGTAGATCCATCTAAAGTGGATGCAGTGTTGCAGTGGGAAGCTCCAAAGTCGATAACAAAAAAATAGAAGCTTTTTGGGCTTAGCTAGTTATTATGGAAAATTTTGCGAGGTTTTTTTTCTAATTTAGCACTTCCATTAACATCTAAAGGCAAAACTTTTGTGTGGGACGTCCAATGTGAAGAGAGTTTTGTTGAATTGAAGAAGAGGTTAACAACGACTCCGATTTTAATATTGCCTAATCTTGAAGAACTGTTTGTTGTATATTGTGATGCTTCTAAGTTAGGTTTAGGCAATGTGCTTATGCAGAATGATAAAGTGGTTGCTTATGCTTCGAGGCAATTGCAAATTCATGAAAGGAATTATCCTATTCATGATCTAGAATTTGTTGCAGTAGTGTTTGTGTTGAAGATTTGGAGGCATTATCTCGATGGATCCCGATTAGAAGTGTTTAGTGATCATAAGAGCTTAAGGTACTTATTCGATTAGAAAGAGCTGAATATGAGACAAAGGAGATGGTTGGAATTGTTGAAGGACTATAATTTTGGCTTGAAATACCATTAAGGTAAAGCTAATGTTGTAGTCAATGCTCTGAATATAAAGACTCTGCACATGTCTGTATGATGGTTAAAGAGTTGGAATTTATCGAACAGTTTAGAGACATGAGTTTAGTATGTGAAGGAACACTGAAAAGTGTGAAATTGGGAATGTTGAAGATTCATAATGATTTCTTGGATAAAATTAAAGAGACTCAAAAGTTAGATGTGAAGTAGGTAGACATGATGGTTGGGAATGAGAAATCAGGAGATGGTGACTTTAAAGTAGATAACCAAGGTGTAGTGAATCAATAAATATGAGAGGGTGAGAAGAGGATTTTTAAATAAGTATTTCCTACTTAAACACGTTTTGATAATACAATTTAAGTCAATGAGTTGCTAAATCCCTAAGCCCGACCATTACATACCGATACTTTCATTCTGAATCTAAACTAGATCTTAATCAGTTAGGTTCCCTAAACCCAAACATTATTTATATTATTAGCCTTAGATTTACGTAGTAACCTAAGATAACGGTAGTGAAGCAACTCGATTTTCAAAAATCTTTTAATTCTCGAAAACTAGTGAAATCGCCACCTAATTTTATTTGTTCTAAAAAGAACGGGAAAATATAGATAAAACCCCAAACAAGCGGATAAGGCGGTCTACTCGACCAAAAAGTGGGATCGGGAGTTGGTTATGTAAGGGGAAGGTATTAGCACCCCTTATATCCATCGTACTCGATGGGACCCTTTTAATTCTACGCATTTGTGTGTGTGTTTACTAAGTTATGGATGCTAAAAGAAAACAGAATTTGTTTATTATTATTTTGAGTTTGACACGGTTTCATAACCGCGTGCCTACATATTCCCTCGTGCAATGGGAAAGTCAAAACTCTGTAGTTCCTCTTAAAAAGGCTTTAAGTTTGTTGTATCGATTTTATAAGAAAAATCGTGCATTTAGACATTTCAAATACTTTGAACTAGGACTTGTTTTGTTTGTTTGAAAAGCTTAAGTCCTCGTTCGTGTTTTGAGATGACTATTGCACACTCTTTATCGGAAAAGATTTTTTACGATCGCATATGAGCGAGAAAAAGATTTGAATAAGTTGAATTGATTTTTAAGTGGATGAAAAGTACCGAACAATAGGACTAGCATCCTGCGATTCAAATACTAGAAACAAGATGAACTCAATGCTCAATGAGTCGTCTATCATCCCAAAAGTTTTTTTTCTTTTATGAAAGAGTGAAGTGAAACAAGGTTCACGTTTATTAAGAATCTTTAAGTAGTTAGTCTAGCATCCAACGACTTAAAGATTCGAGGCTCATTTTTGCAAGTGTTTAAACAATTAGTCTAGCATCCAACGGCTTAAACACTTGAGTTTTCTTCATGAAAGAATTTAGAAAATGCACTCGACGTTGGATCGAGGTTTGGAACCTTAATTGCGAAAGTATTACGATCACGTCTTTGAGAAAAATGGAAGCGGGTTATGATTAATCAAGTATGTGGACTTAATTAACCTCGTGAGGATAGGTGCTCTATCTGACCATGAGACCACAGTGCATGGTGATTGGTATATAGACCAATGTTATTTTCGGGTTATGATCGATTAAAGCAACAAGGGCTTTAACCAATCTTGTGAGGATGGCCATGCCCATCCCCAACCATGAGACCCTTTAAGAAATCGACGTATGAGCCAATCAGGATGAAATCGAATTGATTTTAATTTCCGTTGTGTGCAAAGTGTACATTGGTGAATAAATACTGAATAAGTAAATAAACAGAAAAATGCCATACAATACAATCGAAATTTAAATAATTATTAGAGATGATCTTTTACATTTGATGAAAAATCGGCTAATAGTTTAATCGATAAGTCATCAAACAAAAACTATCGATCAACAATTATTTATTACATCATAACAAGAATATTATTCTGAAATAAATTAATTGAAATAGAGCGAAATTTAGAAATAGCACATTCCGTGATTCTTGGACGGAGCATGAAAAGAAAACCATCTGATCTCTGGTTGGTCTGAAACACCTCCACGCGCTAACGAACCGGGTGTAATGCTTCCACTTCAAAATAATCCGATTGTTCCAAAAAAGAAAATTCACACCATATATGTACACTAGGCTAATACTAACATTTTTTTTGTTTAAAATTATTTAATAGTAACAAAACGAAAACAAAAATAGATTTTTTCTTTAAAAAAAACAAGGTGGTGACACTTGTCACCACCATATTTAATATAAAACTTTTAAAGAAAAGAATTTTAAAAGAAATTGTTTTACATATTATTATTTTTTTTGGAAAAAAAAAAGAAATAGGAAAGAGTGTTATCTTGGTAAAACGAAAGAGCTCATTCTTCAGTCTCTCTTTCACACGCGTTTCTCTCTCTCTCGGTTCCTCGCCGCCGATTCTTCTCTGTTTCGTTCTAACCCTAACGGCCTCTCACCTCTCTCCTCGCTGCGACCCTCATCGGTCACGAATCCTGTCTCTCTCTCGAGCTCACATCGATCGGAAATTTCTCTTCTCTCTCGATCCCGTTTGCATGAGTAATC
Organism: Vicia sativa; assembly: GCA_021764765.1. Classification (NCBI taxonomy): domain Eukaryota; kingdom Viridiplantae; phylum Streptophyta; class Magnoliopsida; order Fabales; family Fabaceae; genus Vicia; species Vicia sativa. The sequence goes on from CM038794.1 coordinate 288,190,679, forward strand.
TATGGTGTTTGTTTTGATTTTCGATCTCTGTGTCTGTTACAGGTTGTGAATGGAAAGGAAGAAAACCTAAGCTCCACCGATTCCGACGACGATGGGTCAACCGGAACCTTGGAGACGTGTCAGTGAAAGCTTGCTTCCTAACCTTGTTTCGGGTGAGATTGTTCCTCTAATCCTCTTCTTCTTTCTCGATTCAGAACTGGTTTCTGAGAAAATATATGGTCTGAAGGGAGTTGGTTAGGGAAGATGATGACGTTTATGCCATGCTTTACTTGCGTTTTCTGTTTGTGTTTTCGTTTGCTAGTTCGATTTTGGTTTGGAAAATGTGTTGGGATTTTTTGTGTTGTGAACAAGAGATTATGTTTTTGTTTTCTGAGTTGGAAAGGGTTCGCCCTCTGAAAACAGAATTCTCTCTCTTTTTTTTGTGATGAACTCTTTTGTTATATCTTATGGTGATTTTCTATCTCTGAACAGATATCTACCCTGTCTTAGTCTATCCCTTCCATCTTTTATCCCAGCTGCCTGTACTTTATGGTTTAGAACCATGCTTTAATGATGTCCTGCTCTGCTTTTGACTTTGTTGCTCATGGCCATGTTGCTCTGCTTTTTGCTCTGCTCTACTCTGAACTCTTGACTTTGTGGCTTACTTTCTTTCTCAAATGCCTCTGCTGCTACCTGCTAACTGCTTGTTACTGCTACCTTGTTCTTTGTGTATGCTTGTCACCTTTGTTGACTTTTGGGGCTTATAATGTTGGGCTCAATGCTGGCTGTTGTACTTTTGATCATCATGAATCATGGCTGTTTATATTGCCTGTTATGCTTGCTGTCTTGCTATGCTTGCTGTCTTGCTATACATGTTGCCTCAAACCGTGGGAATTCTTGCCTCGATTTACTTGCTGTTGGATATACTGAACTGTGATGGATGTACATGCTGCCTTGGATTTGTTGCTTCGATTTGCTTGCTGCCCGTTACGCTTGTTTGTGAACCGGGTTAGCCCGTGATTTGCAAGCAAGCCATTCGTCGATGATTAATCTTTAAGATTCTGAGGCTTTAGTAATTAACCTGATTCCCGCCAACGCCTAATGATGATCCTTGAAAAATAGTTTTTTCATAACTTTACGTTTCGTTTCAAATTTATGCTTGCTAACTTGATTTTTGTTTCTTGTTTCATGTTGCGAATTGGTATGCTTGGATGGCACGGCATGGGGATGAAGAGGCTTGCAAAGGGAGGCCATAGGGAGCTTGAAGATGGAGCGCCCAAAGCGATCTCTTTGTTGTTAGGCGTTATTTCTTAGGAAAATTCGAATTGTAACTTAATATTATAATGGAAAATGTAAGAAGCTTCAACATTTTAGTAAACTTGTAAACTTCCAAATTTGTAATACTCTTGTACCAAAGTTTAGTAAATTGAATGAAAACAAACTTGGTTTGAACGCTTCTTTGATTCTTGAATCGCATAACATAATCGTTCCATACTTGTAATAGCCTTGAAATGTTGATGAAATGGTCCTCGTATTGATCTTTGAATAAAACAAATCTTGGCAAAATTTTCCAAAACTTGTAAGAAACTTTGAATGGACTTGTAACGTGTTCAGAATACTTGAATAAAGTTCGTATTTGAATGGTGTTCAAAATTCCACTTGCCAATGTTGGTACGAACTTAGAACTTAGAATTCGAATTTAAAATTTGAACATTTGAGTTGCCATAAAAAATCCAATAATTCTATCTTGCCTTGTTCCTTAAGTAAAATTCAAAATTTCCTTTGAACTCCAACTCGTGATCAACTTGCTAAATCATAAACCAACATTCCAATTGGCTCGAGAACTTTGAACTTCCTTTTGGGCTTGAGAAAATTACAATTTTGTAAACTGGAATTTGGATGGATTTGCATCAACCACAATCTTTGTACCTTGTAATTGATATAAAACTTGGATGTACAAGATTGGTCTAAAAAACTCAAACACTTGCATAGACCATAAAATCTTCAAACAAACTTAAAAGAAATCCAAAACATGGAATAATTGACCGATAAATCATAAACTTCAAGAAATTTAGAACCACAAATCTGGACAAATTATTCGTTTCAAATAATTTTGGTGGATACAAGAAAAAGTATGAACGAATGTTCCAAGAAAGATTATGGAAAGGAGGGTAAATTTTGGGGTGCGACAGTTGCCCCTATTCAATCATCTTAAACCTGATAAGTGAGAAAGAGCGACAGCTTTCGTACGTTCAAGGTGTAAGAGGATTGAATACCAGAGAACCCCGAAAATTTGCCCTATAAAAGAAATTGGATAACATATCTTGACTACGGAGCCAAGAAAATGTTTGAAGAGAAACTTGCTAAGCATCAACGGAATGCCTTAACACAACGGTGCGCACTGAGAAATAATTAGGAGATTTCAACAACACTGGGGGATAACCGAAATGAGTCGACAACAATTTTAATGAAAATGCTATGAGAAGCGAAACGAACTTCTCAAGCGAAAGAGAAACAATATTAAGAACTTGACATGTTTGGGAACTTAACAAAGAGTCCCCTGATAATAGGTTGAGAACTTAACAAAGAGTTCCCTGATTATTGAGGAATACCTGGAGACCTTAAACAAAGATAAAATTGACACGATTGAGAACTTAACAAAGAGTCCCCTGACTGACATGATTGAGAACTTAACAAAGAGTTCTCTGATAAATAAGGAATACCTGGAGACCTTAAACAAAATTATATGGCTAGAACAATATCAGAATTGTTGGTGCACGAAAGTGCGAGGAGCCATGGCATGCTGAATGTCTTTGACCGTGTAACCTCTGAGTTACCCGCAGAACCAAATCAGTAGTGCACCCGAGAGTACAATTCTCTGGGGATAAACAAAACAATATCCAGCACACTGGTGCGATATAGATGTTTATGAAGTCGGTAAATCTTGTTTCCGACATTTCTGCTGATGAGAGATCTTACTGAACATGTACGGACATGTTGAACAACTTCTGAGTTGACAAGATCTTCAATTTGTATGCAGATAGCTTTACCGTTGATAGAAGGATCAGATTCAGCACCTGTGACTGAAAAACTTCTAGGGTAGTGAGCTTCGATTTGCTGGCATTGTGTAGACAATGCGTTGTAGCAAGTGGATATGTGGATCAACTTCTGAGTTGGAGAAATATCCTGAGATAGAATAAACATCCCGCTGGGTGGACATTTATTGTTGAGTAGTTGATGACTTACTGGGGAAATAAACACACCAGAAGTTCGATGTAATTTTCTGAGAACAGCTCAGAGAACGAAATGCGGAATTCGCTGCCAGTAGAAATTGTTGGGAAGATTCTTGTCTGAAAGAAATCTTTGAAAATACCAAGAATGATATTGTAGTAATCCTTTCTGTTAGTGTTTTAAGTTGGCATCAATTTTGGTAAAACTAGGCTTTAGCAATGTCATGATAGATGTCATGACATTCAGAGATTGAAGATAAATCCTACCTGCTAAGGATGTTAAAAGACAGCTCAGAACTGGAAGCTAAAGCTGTGCTGGAAATTCTGCAGAAAACAGACTGATGTCATAACAGATGTTATGACATTCAGTGTGACATTCTGTTCTGCAGAATCTGTTTGTTCCTGAGATTTTTCAGGAAGTTTGTTGAGCTGCTAAATATTGTTTTTCTGTTATTAGAAAGCATGCTCACGTGGCTGCTAGGTTAAACTTAATTAAACCTAAATTGGTTGTTGAAAAGACCATGTTTTTAGGAGTAAATTAAGTGAACCCTAGCTATCTTTATGGAAGCCCAAAACTGAAGTTTCAGGACTGCTTCTATAAAAGGAAAAGAACCCTTATTCTGCTGCAACGCCCTTGGATTATGTTTAAGAGTTAGCAGCTTGTTTTTGTGTACTGTTAAGGTTAGTAACAGTTGGTATTGTGTAATTCTAGTTTCTCTTGTGAGCCAAGCAACTATCAATTGATAAGTGCATTGGACTAGGATTTGTTTGTAAGGGTAGTTTATCACTCAAAGCTTTAAAGCACGAGTGTTTGTCTCTTGATTGAAAGCTTTGAAGCGAGATCAAGATAGTTTATTGAAGTGTGTCTTCACAATTCAATTAGTCAATAGGTTGATATCACTGCTGTGATTGAGGGGGAGTGAGTAGGTACTCAGATCTAAGTAGGACTTAGGTTGAAGTTGCATTGGGTAGGTTTTAAGTGAAGGAGATAAGCGGTGGTTTATTCTGAATTAATTCTACTAATAGTGAATTTCCTCCACGGCTTGGTAGCCCCGGATGTAGGTGTAGTTAGACACCAACTGGGTAAACAACTTATGTGTTCTTTCTTGTTATTTATATTTACTGTGTAAATTGTTAACAGAGTGTCAGATAGTGTGTCATAACATTCTCTGTGACATCACGTATCTGCTGCCAAGAATTTCACTTTCTGAAGGAGATTCACTTGGGGAGATAGAGAGGCCTCGCTGGGGAAACTTCGTAAGAAAACCGTGTGGAAATATCACTGGGGATTCCCGGTTGATAATTTGCTGAGATTTGAGTCCAAATGAAAGAGATAACTGTTTCGCCGGGGAAGAAATCTCAATTGGAGAAAACCTCAGTTGTTGAGATCCAAACAAGTGTGTAACTTGTGCTTGTAGAAAAAGAGAATAACTTGTCGTCTGAGAACTAATCCTTCAAATTTGATCCTTACGAGGATAATTACAGTTTTAGCTGAAAAACCTGCAAAACAAATAGCCAAAGCTAATGCATGAGTATGATATGCATGATATGATGATTTTTTCTAATGCAAATAGTGCATGACTTCTCGACTGCTGAGAGAAGGAAGATATCACTGAGGAATCCCACTGAACGATCTTTTTGTCATAAGAGATCACTGGGGATGGTCAATCGATTCTTTGAGGGAAGAGACCTCACTGGGGAAATGACACTATTGTCAATATGTCGCTCACCCAAACATTCTCCTGGCATTGGGGAGAAAAGTTGTATCGTCAATTAGGAAATCCTTGGCTTTCACATCCAACATTTTTCTGAACGGATCCCAGATTCTGGCAAAGGTTCGGGCATGAATATGCCGTGATATGACATGAATGGATGAATGAATGCATGAATGTACTGGTTGATGTATCGGTTATCAAAGTGAATGCCCGATGCCACTGGGAATCAATGAAGAGCAATGGCCAATAACCCAAGTCACCAATGTCATTGCAATGAGCTTCTCACAGGGGAGACAACGTCTGGATACGGAGATACTTCCAAATCAGAAGAAAGTCGTAATGCTTAGAAAGTCAATTACTCCCCAACATTTCGTAAATCAAAACAATTTTAAGCTTCAAAACTCCTTGGTTAGACCATTTGAATGATTTTAATTTTATCTAAAACAAACAGCGACATTAAGTTAATCACGCAGAAAAGATAAAAAATATGACAAGAAAATGAAGTTCAACTGAACAATTTTTTATTTAAGATATGAGGAAAATAACTCATAAGCATGGACTGTGTTCATAAAGATGCACATTCCTTTAGGAGGAATACACAGGAAAAGTGAATTTGTACAAATTTCTTAAAACAACAACGAAATTGAAATCGAACGTTATTGAACCAAAACATGATATCCCCCCTCCTGACTGCTATTCTTCATCACTTCGCTTCTGAAGATAGTGATTGAACTAATCATTTCCATCTGAGCCTTTGTAGTGGCAAGGAGATGCACTGCAGCATTATGTCTTTGTACATTCCCTAACTTTTGCGTGAACCATCTTCCAAAGATCTTGGTTCACCGGGATTTTTACCCTTTTTTGCTTAAGTCGCCCTTTCGGGTTTTCGGCTTACCGGGCTTAATTTTTTTTCTTCTTTTTTTTTTAGACATAATACTTCTTGACCGCGTCTGAGTTGATAGCGTGTGCCAAGTATTCTCCATCCATGTTGGTGAGAACAAGAGCTCCTCCCGAGAAAACTTTCTTTACCACGTATGGTCCCTCATAATTTGGTGCCCATTTCCCACGAGGGTCTCCATGCTGAGAGATTATCCTTTTCAGTACCAATTCACCTACTTTGAACACGCGGGGTCGTACTTTCTTGTCGAAAGCCCTCTTGATTCTTTTCTGATAGAGTTGGCCATGACAGGCGGCTATCAATCTCTTTTCTTCAACCAGATTGAGCTGGACGTACCTATTCTGAATCCATTCTGCTTGTTCCAACTCTGCTTCCATCAGAACCCTGAGAGAAGGAATCTCAACCTCTATAGGAAGTACTGCTTCCATGCCATAAAGAAGAGAATAAGGTGTTGCTCCTGTCGAAGCGCGAATAGACGTTTTGTACCCGTGTAAAGCGAAAGGCAACATCGCGTGCCAATCCTTATACGTCTTCACCATTTTCTACAAGATTTTCTTGATATTTTTGTTAGCTGCTTCAACAACACCATTCATCTTTGGTCTGTAGGGAGATGAGTTGTGATAATCTTGTTGTTCAAATTTGTCCCATTATCGGTGATAATCTTGCTAGGAGTACCGTAGCGACAAATTATATTATTCTTGATAAACCGGGTAACTACTTGTTGCGTCACCTTCGCATATGAGGCAGCCTCAACCCACTTGGTGAAGTAATCTATGGCGACTAGTATAAAGCGATGTCCGTTAGAAGCTTTCGGTTCAATCATTCCGATCATATCAATTCCCCACATAGAGAATGGCCATGGAGAGGTCAAAACATTCAGAGGTGAGGGTGACACATGCATCTTATCAGCGTGAATCTGACACTTGTGACATCTCATTGCATAAACAACACAGTCTGTTTCCATGGTCATCCAGTAATAACCAGCCCTGAGGATCTTTTTCGCCATTGCATGCCCATTTGCATGAACACCAAAAGAACCTTCATGAATTTCAATAATGAGTTGATCTGCTTCGTGTCTATCCACGCATCTGAGCAAGACCAAATCAAAATTTCGCTTGTACAGCACCCCACTACTCAAGAAAAAGTTGGCAGACAACTTCCTCAAAGTCTTCTTATCAGTAATAGATGCCCCTTCTGGGTACTCGCCCTTTTCTATGTATTGCTTGATGTCATAAAACCAGGGTTTGCCGTCAGTTTCTTCATCAATCAATATACAATAGCCAGGTTCGTCTAGACGCTCAATAGTGATGGAAGGTGCTTCGTTAGCCCACTTGACCTTGAACATTGAAGATAAAGTGGCTAAAGCGTCAGCTAATTGATTTTCCTCTCTAGGAATGTGATGGAAAGTAATCTCATCGAAGTATGGTATCAGCTTCAAAACATGATCTCTGTATGTAATCAACTTTTCGTTACGCGTTTCCCACTCTCCTTTGACCTGGCAAACGACGAGTGCTGAATCTCCATAAACTTCAAGGATCTTGATCCTTAAATCAATGGCTGCTTCAATCCCGAAGATACAAGCTTCATATTCTGCCATATTGTTGGTACAATCGAAACAGATTCTGGCAGTGAATGGAATATGAAAACCTGTTGGAGAAGTTATGATTGCCCCTATTCCATGCCCTACTGCATTGGATGCTCCATCAAACACAAGTGTCCACCGGGATCCTGGCTCGGGTCCATCCTCTGGTCCTGGAATGTTGCATTCTCTAATGAACATGACATCTTCGTCTAGGAAGTCAAACCTCATCGGTTGATAGTCTTCCATAGGCTGGTGGGCGAGATATTCCGATACCACACTTCCCTTGATAGCTTTCTGAGTTACATATTGAATATCATATTCAGATAGTAACATCTGCCAACGTGCAATTCTTCCAACCAAAGCTGGCTTTTCAAAGATATATTTGATAGGGTCCATCTTGGAGATCAGCATTGTAGTGTGACACACCATGTGTTGCCTCAAACGACGGGCAGCCCATGCTAAAGCGCAACAAGTTTTCTCTAGCAGAGAGTACCGACTTTCACATTCTGTGAACTTCTTACTTAAATAATAGATTGCATGCTCTTTCCTTCCCGTGTCATCGTGTTGTCCCAGAACACAACCCATAGATCCTTCGAGTACGGTGAGGTACATTATGAGAGGCCTCCCGGGCACAGGAGGTATCAAGATAGGTGGCTCTTGTAGGTACTCCTTGATCTTATTAAATGCTCGCTGACAGTTATTGTTAGTGTTTTTAAGTTGGCATTATGTTTGGTAAAACTAGGCTTTAGCAATGTCATGATGGATGTCATGACATTCAGAGATTGAAGATAAATCCTACCGCTAAGGATGTTAAAAGACATTCAACTGGAAGCTAAAGCACTGGAAGTTCTGAATGATGTCATAATGATGTTATGACATTCAGTGACATTCTGATCGCAACTGTTGGTTCTGAGATTTTCGGAAGTTTGTTGAGCTGCTAAATATTGTTTTTCATTATTAGAAAGCATGCTCACGTGGCTGCTAGGTTAAACTTAATTAAACCTAAATTGGTTGTTGAAAAGACCATGTTTTTAGGAGTAAATTAAGTGAACCTAATATCTTTATGGAAGCCAAAACTGAAGTTTCGGGATGCTTCTATAAAAGGAAAAGAACCCTTATTCTGCAATGCCCTTGGATTATGTTTAAGAGTTAGCGACTTGTTTTTGTGTGTTAAGGTTAGTAACAGTTGGTATTGTGTAATTCTAGTTTCTCTTGTGAGCCAAGCAACTATCAATTGATAAGTGCATTGGACTAGGATTTCTTTGTAAGGGTAGTTTATCACTCAAAGCTTTAAACGAGTGTTTGTCTCTTGATTGAAGCTTTGAAGCAAGATCAAGATATTTTATTGAAGTGTGTCTTCACAATTCAATTAGTCAATAGGTTGATATCATCTTTGTAATTGAGGGGAGTAGGAACTCATATCTAAGTAGGACTTAGGTAAAGGGTCATTGGGTAGTGATTAAGTGAGAAGTCACAGCGGTGTGTTGGCTGTAGGGTCTTTGAATTGATACTACTAATAGTGAACTTTATCCACGGCTTGGTAGCCCCAGATGTAGGTTTGTTGAACCGAATGGGTGAACAACTTATTGTGTCCTTTTGCTTTCGTATGTGTAAGCTGTTAACATAGTGTTAGATCTTGTGTCATAACATTCTCTGTGACATCACGTATCTGCCGTGAATTTCAATTGGCATCAAAGCGGGCACCTTGTTATTTCGGTGAGATCTAGGGATAATAGTTTCGGCGTAATGGATAAAGAAGGAGGATTTGGAGGAAGACCACCTATTCGGATGGGTCTAATTATGATTCTTGGAAGCCTCGTATGGTTGCCTTCTTAAGATCGTGGACATTAAAGCTTGGAGGCTGCGATAAAGGATGGAAACATCCCATCAAGCTTGAGAAAGATGGGACTCTGTCTTGAAACACGAGGAGGAATGGAGCAAGAGGAAGAAGAGCTAGCTCTAGGGAACTCTAAAACATTGAATGCTCTGCATTCAATGGTATTGGAGAATATCTTGATTGGTTCATCAATGTGAGTGGCCAAGGATGTTTGGGACACTCTCGAACTACTCATGAGGAACATCCAAGGTGAAGATGTCAAGACTTAGGATGCTCACTACCAAATTTGAGAATTTGAAGATGAAGGAAGATGAGAATATTCATGAATTTCACATGAATATTTTGGAAATTGCCAATGCCTCGGGAGCACTTGGTGAAAAGATGTCAGAAGAGAAGCGGTGAGAAAGATTCTCGGATCCTTGCCTAAGAGATTTGCAATGAAAGTCACTGCAATAGAGGCTCGGGACATCGCACCTTGAAGATTGAAGAACTGATAGGATCTCTTATGACTTTTGAGATGGGAATCGGTGGCTGTTGACAAGAACAAGAGCATAGCACTTGTATCCAATTCGAAGAGGGATGCAAGGAGGAAGATGAGGAGAAGATATCGAAGCTATAGCCATGCTTGGAAGGCAGTTCAACAAGCGATCGAGAATTGATCTAAAGTCAAGGTCACATGTCAAGGACATTGCATCGACATCGAGATCTTATGAATCCAGAGAAGATCCAAGTCAAGAAAAAAGAAGTCAAGGCGAGAAAGTCCAATGTCATGAATGTGAAGGATTTGGACATATTAGAGCTGAATGTCCTACCTTTCTTAAGAAACAAAGAAAGGAATGAATGTTACTTGGTGCGATGGTGAATCAGGTGATCTCAAGAGGAATCACCAAACTTGTCCTTGCCTCTTAGAAAGTGGCAATCCCGGTGATGACTCTAGTGATGAGGAAGTGACCTTTGAAGAACTTGCGATACTTACAAGCTGTATCGAAGTGGTGAAGTATGTCGACAAAATGAAAAGCAAAAAGCGATTGAGAAGTTGGAGGCGAAATGTGAAGTGAAGCGAGAAGAAGGAGAATACAATCACTATAAGTCATCTCAATAATGAGATTATAGTGTTGAAATCCAAGCTTGATCATATGACTAAGTCTCAAGATGTTGACCAATGGGCCCGATAAGTGGAAGAAATTCTTGATTGGACAAAATGGGAAATAAGCATGGTCAGGATATGTGACTAAAAGGAACTAGTGACAAGAAAAGAAGAGGCATGGAAACCAAAGTCGAGCGGATGTCACAACAGAAAGCAGAAATGTTCACAGCTCGGGGCATGTAGATGCAAAGAAATTTCTTGATAATGGAAGAAGACCGGACCTAATAGGCCAATGTCAAAGCAGATGTCACAATATTGGGGCCAACATCAGGATCAGAGAAACATGAATAAGAAGTTTCAAAGATGGAGATGTCACCATTGTGGAAGGTTTGGACACATAAAACCCTTCTGCTATAGGTTACATGGGTTCCCCAATCAGACTCCCTATGTTGAGCCTAAGAACATCAAAGTACCCTACACTCAAAAGTGGAAGAAGAGGACTGCAACATTGATAGCACACACCTCTCTCAGAGTGTCTGCCAAAAAAGATTGGTACTTTGACAGTGGATGTTCCAAGCATATGACTGGTATAAAAAATCTTCTGAATAATGTCAAACCTCACTCTACCGACTTTGTTACTTTTGGAGATGGAGCTAAAGGAGAAATCAAGGGTGTTGGAAACTTGACCGCTCGAGTTCCAAATCTAAATGAAGTGTTCTTGGTAAAAGCTTGTTGCTAATCTCATAAGCATAAGTCGACTATGTGATATGGGATTTAAAGTCAACTTCACGGTCGAATGTCTTGTAATCAATGATAAACAAGAAGTTGTTATGAGAGGAGTCGATCAAAGGACAATGCTACATGTGGGAATCGAGAACACCAACCTCTCTTACATGTGTTCTGAGACAAGGATGAAAAGGAGGTAAAGCTATGGCATCAAAACTTGGACATCCGCATCTCGGAGGGATGAAAAGATCATCACTATGGAGGTGTGGAGGATACCAAAACTCCATATTGATGAAGGAAGAGTCATGGTGAATGTCAAGTTGGAAAGCAAACGAATGTCACACCCAATGTCTAGACATCGACCACTTCCAGTGCTAGAGCTGCTTCATATGGATTTGATGGGGCCTATCTGAGGTTGAAATCCTTGGTGGAAAAGATATGCCTATGTTGTTGTGGATGACTTCTCCGTTTACTGGATAAGCTTCATCAAGGAAAAATCGATGTTTGATGTCTTTAAGGAGCTATGCAAAAGACTTCAAAGAGAGAAGGAAAGTTGTATTGTCGAATAAGAAGTGATCATGGAAAGGAGTTTGAGAACATCAAATTTGATGAATTACGCTCCTCGGAAGGAATTAATCATGAGTTTTCCTCTCTATAACGCCTCAACAAAATGGGGTGGTGGAAAGAAAGAATAGGACCATACAGAATCGCGAGCAATGATTCATGCTAAGAATCTTCCTATTCATTTTTAGGTGAAGCTATGAATACGACTTGCTATGTACACAACAGGTCACCCTAAGAAAGGATCTTCCTCCACCTGTATGAACTATGGAAGGAAGAAAACCAAGCTGTGAAATATTTCCATGTGTTTGGCGATAAATGCTATATTCGACAGATCATGATCAAAGGAGAAAAATGGATTCTAAGAGTGATGAAGGCATTTTAAGGATACTCCACTAACACAGAGCATATAGGGTATTCAACTCCGAACCCGATGATGGAGTCTATTAATGTCATTGTTGATGATCATCATCAGAACACAATGTCCCATATGATGTTGAGACATGGTTTGAGACATCACCTCAGTACACGATAAGGAAGATGCACAACCTTCTCTCCAATATCGAACCAGAGGAAGTCAACAAAGATCCTTCCATCGAATTGGAAAGATCATCCAAGGATCTCATCATTGGGGACCCAACCAAAGGTGTCATTACAAGATCGGAGCTGTCTCAAACTCTTGCTTTGTGTCAAAGATAGAGCCAAAAAATGTCAAAGAAGCTCTAAGTGATGAATTCTGGATTGGAGCAATGCAAGATGAATTGAACCAATTCAAGCAATATGAAGTATGGGAATTAGTTCCTAGGCCAGAAGGAACAAACATCATTGGCACAAAATGGATCTACAAGAACAAGTCTGATGCAGAAGGGACAGTCACCAAGAATAAAGCTAGACTTGTTGCTCAGGGTTACACTCAGGTTGAAGGGATTGATTTTGATGAGACGTTTGCACCAGTGGCTAGACTGGAATCAATCAGGCTACTTCTAGGGGTTGCTTGCATTCTGAAATTCAAACTATTTCAGATGGATGTGAAAAGTACCTTCCTAAATGGGTACTTAAATGAGGAAGTATATGTAGAAAACCTAAAGGATTTGTGGATCCAAGTTTCCCGATCATGTCTACAAACTAAGGAAAGCCCTATATGGACTAAAGCAAGCTCTAGGGCACAGGTATGAAAGGCTAACCAAGTTCCTTCAGACAAAGGCTATAGAAAAGGAGGCTTGGATAAAACTCTCTTTGTCAAGAATGAAGGAGGAAAGATAATGGTTGCTCAAATTTATGTGGATGACATAGTATTTGGTGGAATGTCGGACTCAATGGTGAAACATTTTGCCAATCAAATGCAAGTGAGTTTGAAATGAGTCTTATGGGAGAGTTGACCTACTTTCTTGGCAAGTCACACGGATGGAAGACTCGACATTCCTCTCCAGAGCAAATATGCAAGGAATATTGTCAAAAGTTTGGAATGGAGAATGCCGACCATAAAAGGACTCTGCTCCCACACATGTGAAGTTGTCCAAGGACACAAATGGTGAAAAGGTAGACCAAAGTGCATATAGAAGTATGATAGGGAGCTTGTTGTATCTAACACCATGAGACCGACATTGCATTCTGTTGGGGTATGGCAAGATACCAAGTGAACCTAAAGTGAGTCACATTAACCAGTGAAAAGAATTTTGAAGTATGTGAATGGAACTGCAGTTATGGTATCACATATTCCCATGGATGTGAACCCATTTTATGCGTTATTGTGATCTTGTGGGCTGGTAGTCTTGATGTAAAAGTACATCCGAGGATGTTTCTTCTTGGGAAACAATCTTGTTTCTTGGTTCAGCAGAAGAAGCAAAGCTGTGTCCTTGTCCTTCAAATTTGAATACATAGCGGTGGTAGCGTTGTTCTCAAATGGTCGGATGAAGCAGATGTTGTCGAGTACAATGTCACACAGATGTCATGACATTGTACTGACAATCTAAGTGCTATTAATATTTCAAAGAATCCTATACAACACGGTGGGACTAAGCACATTGACATAAGACATCACTTCATCGAGACCTTGTGGAGGAGAAAGTGATTAAACCGACCATGTAGTCAGAACTTCAATGGTGACATATTTACTAAAGCTCTTGATGCTAGTCAATTTGAGAATTTAAGGAGCAAACTGGGCATTTGTCAATATGAGGAATTGTAGCAATTAAAATTGCTTACAAAGAGGAGAAGAAACCGTGTATTTCAAATAAAGTTGAATGGGTCATCACTTTATTTCCCTCTTATTTTTAAAGGTTTCAAGAATATCAAGAGACACCTCCATATAATTGATCATGCATAAAATCCTCAGCCGAGATGGGTGTCTGGAGGGAGGCTGCAGGAATCCGGGATGGGTCTCGGGCACAATGGTGAAGTCCTTATCCGACACGTATCCCGGAGAAGGGCATGAAGTCGGTCTAAACCGAGGTATAGCTCGGCAGGCGATTCCGGATGGAGATCTGAGTAGACGTTATCAATCATGAAGATGAAGAGACTTTAGAGTCTTTATGAGACGTTACTGGACGAATAACTACAAGCTGTAACGGCTAGCTTCCTGCCTTGAAAGCCATGGTTAATGCGCTGAGGCAGTTACGGAAGGGAGGGAACAGCTTGATAGAAGGATCGATATAAATAGGGCTCCCGCCAGCGGGATAAGCAAGACAATGATAAGCTTGGAACTTGAGTTACGACACTTGAGCTTCCAAATCCCTAAAATCACTTTAATAAGGTTTTCCCGAACATTTGGCGCCCACCGTGGGGCCCGGTGAAAATCATTCCCGGTGCCGCACAAGCAAAACCACACATACGATCGACAATGTCTCAAACATCACCAACATCCACCGGATTCATCACTTCTTGGCCATGATCGGCGACCGCGCCAAAGATAACGAAACACTTCAGGATAACGTTCAAGCCCTTCAACTGAAGAGCTTGGATGAGGCAGAAGATCAAGAAGTAGAACCTCTGGAGCCGCAACCTTTGTCTCAGGCAATCTGGGAGGATGTCGTTCCAGATAATTTCAAACCCCCTGTGCTGGCATCATATGATGGCAAGACGGACCCCCAGGAGCACATCATCGCGGTTAACAACACAATGGCACTTATTGGAGCAACCGACTCCCTCAAGTGCAAGCTGATGGTCGGTACCTTCAGAGAATCGGCCTTGCGCTGGTATATGGTACTTCCCCGGTTGTCTATAGTGAGCTATCAAGACTTCAACCGGAAAATCATTCAGCAGTTTTCAGCTAATCGTCATCGCAAGGTGGCCAATACCTCCCTCTTCAACGTGAAACACTCTCCGAATCACCCGGATTTCATGGCTAGATTCAACGAGGAGACTATCAAGGTCTCACATCCTAATCAGAGATATTTGTAGGCTGCTCCAGATGGCCTTAAGGCCGCCGCCAATGAGTCCTTAGCCCAAAGCCCGCCAAGAGCATGGACGAGATCATTACTCGGCCGAGTGCTACGTGAAGGAGAAGAAAGTAACATGGAGAAGCGAGCTCGAGATTCTAAAGACAGACAGACGTGACGAACGAATCCGACCATCGGATACTACCACCACCCGTGAACGAGCTCGAGATGCACGACCTCGCGCCCCACGATCGGCTTTCGGCTCCAAGGAGATGTTTACACCCTCAACACCGAAGGAAGATATCCTCCCGACATCAATCATTTGAAGTGCTCACCCACCTTACAGCACAGTGTGGACCGCAACACGGTTCTAGGAGGATCTAGGAGCATGGTGAGTTTCATCGTTCAAGGACACACCACGAAGTCCCGCGACAATTGCGGAGGGAGATTGAAAAATTAATTCAAAGAGGAAAACTATCAACATATGTGAAGGAGGACCTGGCGAGACCAAAGAAGCGATTCATCCCCGCGACGAGACTCCGGCTCGATTCCCGGTCCAAGAAAAAGGGCAGTGGAAGAGGTGAAAGAAGCAAGATCAACCCGCATACTCAACACCATCTCGTGGGGCTTTGCGGAGGCTCCACTAGTTCAGCCAGAAAGATATGCTCGGGTTCCGGTGTATCAGATCGAACCTCGAGGTTTGATCCCGGTGGTAACCTTCGGGAAGATGCCAAAGAGGTTCTACCACATGAAACGATCCTATGGTGATCGAGGTGCAGATCCGGATTGGGGCGTTAAACGGTGTTGATCGATCCGGAAGTTCCGCTGGACGCCCTCACCGGGAGGCCTTCAAGGGTATGGGTTTCGAGTCAAATGAGTTGTTACCTTCGCGGACTCTTGTCGGGTTCTCCGCAGTGGTGCAGTTCGGGGTATCTTCCGCACTAACTACTTTCGAGAAGGAGAAAATGCCAAAGCCGCTCGTGTTAGGTATTTGGTGGTTAACGGCCATCACCCTACAACATTATCATCGGCCACCTTCGCTTAATGCACTTGAAGCGGTATTGTCAACACTGCTTTGACTATGAAGCATCCCTCAGCAACGGGCGGTCCGGGTTATCCGTGGAGCACTGTGGGTCACCCGAAAGTGTTATAAGGATAGTTTGAAGGCTAAGAAAAGGTCGGTCCATCGGCTTCTTCAAACACGAGGTCGGCATGGTCGATATTGATCCAAGAGAAAGGACGGGCGGGGATGGACTTACTCCTCAGGAGGAGGTCAAAGACGTTCATATCGGCTCGTTGCCCTCGCAAATTACCCATCTTGGAACGCAATTGACAAAGGAGGAGGAGACCGAGATAGTCCAAGTATTAAGGCAAAATCTAGACCTTTTTGCCTGGAAGCCATCAGATATGCCGGGCATAGACCTAGAGATCATGTGTCATCATTTGTCAATTGATCCCGGAGTCAAGCCGGTGTCACAAAGGAAGCGGAAGATGGGGGAAGAAAGGGGACAAGCCGTTTCGGAGGAAGTAGGAAAGTTGTTGAAAGTCGGTTTCGTGAAAGAGGTGCAATACCCAACTTGGCTATCAAATGTTGTTATGGTGAAGAAGAAGAATGGCAAGTGGAGGATGTGTGTAGACTTCACCGACCTGAACAAAGCATGCCCGAAGGATCCGTATCCTCTCCCTCACATTGACCGGTTGATGACGGTTCCTCCGGTTCGCCTCTAAGTTTCTTGGATGCGTATCAGTACAATCAAATCCGGATGAACCCTAGATGCGCCCAACGACCCAGCCTTCATAATGGAGGCGAAAGAATTTCTATTCTGTAGTTATGCCGCTTGGTTTGAAGACTGACCGCGCGACCTACAGAGGCGATGGATATGGTGTTTGCCCCTCAGTTAGAATATTGAAGTGTATGTAGGCGACATGGTGATAAAACCACGCCGGGGAGTAGATCATGTGATAGACATTGGAGACCTTCATGGTGCGGAAATTCAATATGCTTGAACCGGACAAGTGTACATTGAGATTACAATGAAGCCCAAGTTCACGGGTTTCATGCTCACAAATCGTGGTATCGACCAATCCAGATAAGTGTCGAGGCGATCATTGATATCGAGTCCGACCTCGATCTGATATGTGAGCTAGCTGGCGTTTGACCGCGTTGTCGCTTTCTTATCTTGTGCGGTGTGACAAGTCCATTCATTTCTTCGGCAATTAAGAGAGCTCGGTTTGAATGGGCGGAAGCATGTGAAGCATTCAATGGGGTAAAGCAATTACGCCGGTGCCTCAGACTAGTCGACTCCAAAGAAGGTTCTCGATTGACACTTTACAGCGATGAATCAAGGCAATCACTCTTGTGTTGATACAAGACACCTGGGATGAAGGAGGCATCCAGTATACTTTGTGAGTAAGGTGTTAAAAGGGGCGAGACCGGATACCGAAGATAGAGAAGGCTGGTTTGGCGCTTGGACCACCGCACGAAAACTCGGACATTACTTCCTTGGACACCCGTCCCGTGAAGACTAATTTTCCTTTAAAGGTGTGTTCAAGAAGGACCGGCCTAAGGATGGTGTCTCGGCCGTGGAACTATCGGAGTATGAGATCGGCCAGTCCTCGTATCAAATCAAATCCCAATCTTTAGCTGATTTCCTGGTAGAACTTGTCTACTCACCGGGAGAGGACTTTACTTAGAGGTGGATTCTGTCTGTCGATGGCTCCTCTAATCTCAAAGGCAGTGGCGCAGGGGTAGTTCTCGAGGGTCCAGGAGAGATGGTGCTTGAATACTCTTTGCGTTTCGGATTTTCTACGAGTAACAACCAGGAAGAATACGAAGCTTTGTTGGCCGGTCTGAGGTTAGCTTTGGAAGTAGGGGTGGCCTTTGGTTCGCACGATTCACAATTGGTGGCGGACAAGTGGACGGGTCGCTTCGTGTAAATGACCATTCTGGGAAAATATTTGCAAAAAACCATTTCATTGAGTCATGGCTTGAGGTTTTGAAATATGTCATGTGGCCCGGAAGAAAATACTCGAGCCGATGTTCTATCGGGTGGCTAGTTCTAAGGATTCCGGGGTGAACAAATCGGTCATCCGTGAGGTACTTCCAAAGGCCTGTTGAAAAAGGAGAATCTCGGCAATTCGTGAGGGGCGGGTGGATGAGCCCGATCATCCGTTATCTCTACAACAAGATAGTTTACGAAGATAGAGAGAGGCCAAACGAATTAAGAAGATTTCATCCCGTTTGTAGTGGAGTCCGGAAAACTATACCGGTTGGGACGCAGGCTCCCATGTTACTGTGTGTCGAGGAGGATATGTCAATGTGATGAAAGAGGTTCATGAGGGGCTTGTGGAAATCATGGAGGAGGAAGGGCTTTGGCTGGCTCGGATCTTAAGGGCGGGTAGACATGGCCACGTTAACAAAACATTGCCAAGAATATGTGGCACAATGCTCAAATTCCAAACACGCCCAACCATTCACACTCCATCCGAGTTCTTGCACATCGCTCGTGCCGTGGCCTTTTATCGAACATCACGGGGCCGCTCCTGTGGCTCCGGACAGCTTGAAGTTCCCGATCGTAGGTGGATTACTTTACTAAGTGGGTGGAAGCGTGTCGTGTCCGGGATCTCGCGGACCGAGTTGGCGTTTTGTTGGAGAAGTATCATTTGCCGGTTTGACTACCTCGAGTCATTGTCTCGGACAACGGGCACAATTGCAAGTACCTCGGTGGTGGAGTTCGCAAGGAGCTCGAATTCAAAACAAGTTTATATCCAGAGCATCCACGTGCAAATGGGCGTGAGTCGGCCAACAAGGTCACATCTGAATGTAATAAATAAGAAGTCGGATTCGCCAAGGGTTGTGGGCAATGCCTACACGAAGTTTTATGGGCATACCATACCACAATTCATTCCACAACTCAAGAGACTCCTTCCGGATGGTTTTGGAGCCGATGCCATGATTCCTGTAGAAGTGGTTTTACCCTCTCCGAGAAATTTTTGAAGAGGAGGCCAATAACCGTGCTTTGAATGAGAGGCGGATTTCTTGGACGAGATAAGGGACACGGCCCATGTCAGGGAAATGGCAGCCAAACAGAGAATGACCAGACGTTTCAACTTGCGAGTGAAGCAACGAGGGTTCAAGGTTGGAGATTTGGTACTTAAGAAGATAACCGATCCTACCAAGAAGGGTAAGTTAGATCCCAATCGGGAGGGACCATTCGTGGTCTCTAAGAATTGCAAACGGAGCCTATAAATTGGAGACGTTGGATCGGATCGTAATTACCAAGGACTTGGAATGTTGCAAGTCTTAAATTTTATTTTAGTTAAATATATTTATGTAAAAATAATTGGTGTACTCTTTTCCCTAGGCAAGGGCCAGGGTTTTTAATGAGGCATCTACCTAATGAAATTATATTGAAGATCCGATCTCAGAAAAAAATGCTACGTCGTCGCTAAGCTCGGCCTAAGGATCGCCTTCACCCGGAAAGGCTCTGCTCCCATGGAATACTCCTTGGTCAACCTCGCACAGGCTCAACCCACAATACTCTTGGTCAACCTCGGCATGAGGCTCAACCCTATGGCGACGCGGTCGCTAAGCTCCTGGCCTAGGATCGCCTTTCACCACGGAAAGGCTCTGTTCATGTGGATACTCCTGGTCAACCTCGCATGAGGCTCGAACTGCTGGCGGTGATGCTAAAGCTCGTCAGGATCGCTCTTCCGTCACGGAAGGTCCTGTCTCCTGAGAGCAACCTTCAAAACGTATAAAATAAAAACATTTTTACCGAAGTTGCATCTAGCGTTCCCTTAACACTTTCTCCAGTCTCGGCAAATCGGGATTGTCTAGAGATGCATGTGGGGTTACGAACAAATGTTATGTGTTTCTCTCTAAAACCACTAGGATTGCTTGTTGCATCCTGTGGCTTGGGGGGATCGTAAGTGCTACATAAAAGTTCGTAATATAAAAAAAAAACTCGGAAATTAGCAGCGAAAAAGTCAGGAAGCAATTAAAATAGCCCAGCAGGGCAAATATTCAAAATACAAAATGCATCCGCCAAAAGGGATGACTAACTATGGAAACAAAAGGAAAAGTCAGTGACTGGGGTCGGCAGAGTTGGCATCCACTTTAGCGTTTTCTTCACTTATAGTGGTCTCGCTATCATCTTCATCAACTTCCACCAGTTTTCCATCCACAATGGTCTTGAAGAAATCAACCTCCGAGATATCTATGTCGGGGTATAAGCAGTTGACTTGAGCTTTTGCACGGTCAAAAGCTAAATCCCCGGCATCCAGCATACCCATCTGGGATTTCTTCAGTGCTTCCTTCAGCTCGGAGCATGATTTCTCAGAATCCTGGAACTTGGTAGACATCTGGGCGAGCTCGTCTTCTAAAGTCTTTATCCGTTTGCTGGCTTCTGAATTCTTCTCTTCAAGACTTGTGATGTCATCGGCAGCTTCCGAGAGTTTATTCTTGAATACGTTGTTGGCATTGAGAAGGAATTGCTCGTTGTCAGCCAACCTTTTGACCTCTGCCTCCAGCTCAGTTTTCTTCTTCTCCACATGATCACCAGACTCGAACAAATTTCGGGTGAGCACGGCGCATCTCATCAGGTACGAGCTCAACTGTTTGGTGATCCGCTGTGAAATGATTGTCGGTTGTTCACATCA
Organism: Vicia sativa; assembly: GCA_021764765.1. NCBI lineage: Eukaryota > Viridiplantae > Streptophyta > Magnoliopsida > Fabales > Fabaceae > Vicia > Vicia sativa. Next base: position 288,211,332 of record CM038794.1, read on the forward strand.
CAGGCGCTGAGATGGTCATACAAAAATTTAAGACCATCAAAATCGGCAGCCCAGAACCGATTCTCCGAGGGAGCTCGGCCAGAGCCATCACCAGTATCCTTTAGCAAGTTCGAGATAGCCAGGTCAGCCGAGTTGGTCTCGTTCCCCATGACGGTCTTCAACCTCTTTGGGATAGACTCGGGGGCTTGTTCAGCTCTGAGCCTGGGAAGCAAAATAACGATCGTCTCGAGTAGGGTCACGGATGGTAGTATTCTTTTTCTTCTTGGGAACGCGCACTTCCAGTCCAGCCAAGTTGGATTTCGAATCGGAGGGTCCACCAATATCTATCCGGCGAGCATGACATTAGCTTCTTGTTCTTTTACTGACATATCGCTATTTTGTCCGCCGATAAAAAGAGAAAAGATTAAGCATACAAATAAAGAGAGTAGGTAAAGCTAAATGGAGAAACTTACCTAGAAGTCGAGGACTTCGGGAGATAAAGCAAGTAAACCTTGACCCGGATGTCTCAAGGAATCCAGAATTTCTAGAGAAAGGATCTCGGTGTCACTCAGGCTGTCATAGTCAAAACCGAAGATAGGGAGTGGATCACAAGTCCAGTACAAAGGGAACTTATGATGCCCGTCTGTACCATAAATAACATAAGGACACCGAGATCCACATCTTACTCGGATGAAACGCTCTTTGTAGCCTTTGAAATTGGAGGTATGGGCTTGAGGAAACTTCTTTTGGGATGCCGTGATGGCAACCAGCCTGTGCTCCGTGCTTTTATTTCAAGAAAGAAAAGAATGCACTCAATGGCGGGGGTTATAGATAGGGCTCGGCAAATTATTTCGAAAGCCCGGATGAAACCCCAACTGTTGGGACGGAGTTGTGAGGGAGCAAGGTTAATGGTACAGAGGATATCAGTTTCGAAGTCAGAAAGGGGGAATTGGATGTCAAACTCCTTGATCACTCCAGTGTAAAAATAAAACCATTCTTTCACCCTTGGGGCCTGATCATCTGACATTCTCCCAGCACTGCATGAGACTCCGAGAATCACGTCATCTTACGTCTCCTCAGACAGAGACATTCCTTAGAGAGCGTAGGGCAGCGAGTTCTTCATCTTGTATTAGACTTCGTTTGAAGCCTACAACCTCTCCTTTGATCAGACGGTTGGTTTCCATGATCACCCACCGAACTCAAGAGTCGTCGTCAATCACTATCGAGTAAAAACTTGGCAAACCCTATCTGTGACTCTCTTTAGGTCAGTTATACTTCGAGTACCCCTCATCTCACGCATGCATTCCTCAAACAGGGCTCTACGTTCCTCGTTGCCTAAGTGGATTTTGCGACCCAAATCATCGCATTCCCTAATGACGACCATGTTTGGATTAAAACAAAAAGCAGTGTAAGGAAAGGAGGATACCTGAGTTTGATGATCGTTGGGCTGAAGGAAGGGGTTTCGAAGCAATTGACGGCAAAGAGCACAATAGGGTCTGAGGATATGTAGAGGGGGAATTCCTGGAGAGCAATTAAATGAAATATAATGAGTAGGAGGGAAAGAAGGCGTGAAATCAGGTTCTTCTTACTTATAGGGTAATCATGTTAATATCAGGTGACCGTTGGGCTGGAGGCACGCGGGTCATGTGCCATACTTTTAAGTTTAAAACATGTGCATCTCGCTAAGGGATTAAGAGGTCGGAATTGTTTGGTCGACACGGATTCAAGGAGCTTAAAACCGTACGAACAAGGGGGCTTATGATCATGCATAAAATCCTCAGCCGAGATGGGTGTCTGGAGGGAGGCTGCAGGAATCCGGGATGGGTCTCGGGCGCAATGGTGAAGTCCTTATCCGACACGTATCCCGGAGAAGGACATGAAGTCGGTCTAAACCGAGGTATAGCTCGGCAGGCGATTCCGAATGGAGATCTGAGTAGACGTTATCAATCATGAAGATGAAGAGACTTTAGAGTCTTTATGAGACGTTACTGTAACGGCTAGCTTCCTGCCTTGAAAGCCATGGTTAATCTGAGGGCGCTTACGGAAGGAGAGCGACTGATAGAAGGATCGATATAATAGGGTTTCGCAAATGGATAAGCAAGACAATGATAAGCTTGGAACTTGAGTTACGACACTTGAGCTTCCAAATCCCTAAAATCACTTTAATAAGGTTTTTCCTGCAAGAACAATAATAACCTCTCTTATTGAAAGTATCATTTCCTCTCCACCCACAAGATACTTTCAAATTCTCTCGCCGGCCTCAATATATCCCGTAGAAATATGTTTCATCCTCTTCATCCCAAGACTCTGACTCATCTCCCACCATGGTGAGATTAGGGCAATCAGCGCAGCCCATGAATGTTGAACTGTGAAGGTCTCCTCAAGATTCAATGGCAACCCACTCTCAAATCAAAGATGCACGGAATTTTCAAGACTCATCGGCCTAAAGGTGGTAAGATTTCCGCTCATCCTCTTGTTCCTCCCGAGATAAGAAATAGGGAAGGAACCAAGTATGTAGAAGAAGCCATTGCTAGGATAGTCACCGTAATCCTAGACTAAAATCACACTGCTCCGGAATTTGCTCCTTAATCAAAGGCCTTCAGCCCTAGTTTAGCAAATGATCCAGATGTCACAAAGGATGTCATGACATCCGATCATCGTCCAGAAACTCATGTGGACCCTAATTCTTCCGCTAATTTCCACCGCCAAGCAAAGGTGGTATTTTAGTTCTCAAGATGAGAAAATAACCAGAACTGGCACTTCTTCAAAGAAGTATAGAGCTAAATTTGCTGGCTGCTCAAAATGCAAAAGAACACCAATGGTCAAGAAAAGAAAAGTTGTTGGACCTGCAAAGTCTGATCAAGCTTCTGGTAATGCTGATGATGCTGCTAACAATGAAGATGCCTCTTCAACAAAGGAGAGCAACTAATTAAGTTGCTGTGTTGCTTTTATTTATCTTTGTCAATTTTTCTGTCAATTGTTCCCTGTTGCCTCCAATTTAATTCTGTCAATTTTCTTGTTACTGTTTCTTGTTCTTGTGCTGCTTTTTTTCCCAATTTCGTTTGATTGGTTGTAACTTATTATTGACAGCATTGTACTCTTGAAAATTGTTGGTACCTCCTTTAATTATTTGCTTGAAAGTTTGGGGAAATTGTATGGTTCCCTTTGGCCCTTTATAGCTAAAAAGGGGGAGAAGAACTACTGTGTTAACAGTAGTATGGGACTTTGGGGAAGTGTATCCTTGGGAATTGTATGGCCTGAAATTTTATGGTCTGTTTTAAATTTTGTATATGGGACAATTGTGGGAATTGTGGGACTTTTGTATGGGTAGAATTTATCTTATCTCTAGGTTCTAGTTTATTTTAAGCTTAGATCTAGTTAGTCTTCTGCTGCATAGGTTCTCTGATGTGTTAGGTAGTTTTAGCCAAAATGTGCCAAAGGGGGAGTTTGTTAGTGTTTTTAAGTTGGCATTATGTTTGGTAAAACTAGGCTTTAGCAATGTCATGATGGATGTCATGACATTCAGAGATTGAAGATAAATCCTACCTGCTAAGGATGTTAAAAGACAGCTCAGAACTGGAAGCTAAAGCTGTGCTGGAAATTCTGCAGAAAACAGACTGATGTCATAACAGATGTTATGACATTCAGTGTGACATTCTGTTCTGCAGAATCTGTTGGTTCCTGAGATTTTTCAGGAAGTTTGTTGAGCTGCTAAATATTGTTTTTCTGTTATTAGAAAGCATGCTCACGTGGCTGCTAGGTTAAACTTAATTAAACCTAAATTGGTTGTTGAAAAGACCATGTTTTTAGGAGTAAATTAAGTGAACCCTAGCTATCTTTATGGAAGCCCAAAACTGAAGTTTCAGGACTGCTTCTATAAAAGGAATTCAACCCTTACAACTGTGTTGCGCCCTTGGATTATATTGAAGAGATAACAGCTTGTTTTTGTGTACTGTTAGGATTAGTAACAGTTGGTATTTGTAATTCTAGTTTCTCTTGTGAGCTAAGCAACTATCAATTGATAAATGCATTGGACTAGGATTTGTTTGTAAGGGTAGTTTATCACTCAAAGCTTTAAAGCACGAGTGTTTGTCTCTTGATTGAAAGCTTTGAAGCGAGATCAAGATAGTTTATTGAAGTGTGTCTTCACAATTCAATTAGTCAATAGGTTGATATCACTGCTGTGATTGAGGGGGAGTGAGTAGGAACTCATATCTAAGTAGGACTTAGGTAAAAGGGTCATTGGGTAGTGATTAAGTGAGAAGGCTGTCAACAGGTGTGTTGGCTGTAGGGTCTTCGAATTGATACTACTAATAGTGAACTTTATCCCTGGCTTGGTAGCCCCCAGATGTAGGTTTGTTGAACAGAACTGGGTGAACAACTTATTGTGTCCTTTATTGCTTTCTGTATTTACTGTGTAAACTGTTAACATAGTGTCAGATACTGTATCATAACATTCTCTGTGACATCACGTATCTGCTGCCAGGAATTTCAGTTATCATTCCATATGATGGCTTGATCTTTCTTCAACAACTTGAACAAAGGTTCACAAGTAGCTGTCAAATGTGATATGAACCGGGAAATGTAATTTATGCGTCCCAAGAAACCACGAATTTCCTTCTCCGTTCTCGGTGCTGGCATCTCTTGAATAGATTTTACTTTGTCGGGGTCCACCTCGATACCTCGCTGACTTACTATGAAACCAAGTAGCTTCCCGGACCGGACTCCGAAAGTACACTTGTTAGGATTTAGTCGAAGTTTGTACTTCCTCAATCTCTCAAACAGTTTTCTCAGATGGACAATGTGCTCCTCTTCAGTCTGAGACTTGGCGATCATATCATCCACATAGACTTCGATTTCTTTATGCATCATATCATGGAAAAGTGCTACCATGGCTCTTTGATAAGTTGCCCCCGCATTCTTCAGTCCGAAAGGCATGACTTTGTAACAAAAGGTGCCCCATGGGGTGGTGAACGTCGTCTTCATCATATCTGCCGGGTCCATCTTGATCTGATTGTATCCGGAGAAACCATCCATGAAAGAGAAAACTGAAGACTGCGTTGTGCTATTGACCAACACATCAATGTGAGGCAAAGGGAAATCGTCCTTCGGGCTGGCTCGATTCAAGTCTCTGTAGTCCACACACATCCAAACCTTTCCATCCTTCTTGGGGACAGGAACAATGTTGGAAATCCAATCTGGATATACCGACACAACAAAGAAACCGGCGTCAAACTGCTTCTTGACTTCATCTCTGATCTTCTTAGCCATCTCGGGATGCGTCCTCCTCGGTCTCTGCTTTACGGGCGAGCATTCGGGCTTTAGTGGCAACTTGTGCACGACAATATTTGTATCAAGTCCAGGCATATCTTGATATGACCAGGCAAACACATCTACAAACTCTCGCAATAAGTTGACCAACTCATCTTTTATCTCTTGCCCCAGGGCGGTTCCAACTTTGACTTCTTTTTGATCCTCTTCAGTACCCAAATTGATCACATCCACTGGTTCCTGATGAGGTTTAATCATCTTGTCCTCATGCTCAACTAGACGCGTTAACTCTTCAGGGAGTTCATAGTCTTCTTCACCATCCTCTTCGGCTTGGTTGATCGGGAAATCGAAGTCAGAAGGAGTTATAGCATGGCTATGTTCAATAGGCTCAGTTTCAGGTGATCTGCGTAAATGATTGATTTTATCTTTTAGATATGCATGTTTATTTAGCAGGAAAAACAATGAAAGTGTTGTTGTTTTTATTTAGATGCATTGGAAAGCAAAAGAAAAAAACAATAAAAAAGGATCTCAAAGTGAATAACAAAATGAGCTTTTCATTGCAGACAAAAAAATCATTCACATACAAAGCCCTACAAAATAATCCTTTGTGCTTTAAGCAGAGCACAAGATTTTTTTAATTTTAAAACAAGAAATTACTTTGAAAATGAAATGAGAGGGGTAACGTCCTTGACAATCCAATTCTTGAGGGCCACACCAGGAGGAGTACGGAACACCACCTGAGAGGTCTCCATTGTGCGCTCATCATCTTCAAGGGCATTGATAGCCTTCTCGGAACGGAAACCTTTTGCAACAAAAGTATCCTCTAGACGAGGGATCTTTCCTTTTCCCATCTCTGAACTTCCACTGATCCTGGAGGATAGTTGATAGCCAAGCCCGCACTTGTCCTTCTTTTCTTCTACATTTATCACTGTTCCCCAACCTTCAGGGTTTCCGGCCTCAATAAGAGCCTTGACATCTTGCCAACGGGTTATATTACCCTTGGGCTTTTCAGCAGTCTTCACTTCCTTTTGCACATTTCCAACAATCTCTAAAGCTTGAAAGAGAGTCTCATGCACCTCATCTCCGACATCCACATATTTGAATTCAGACAAATGACTAACCAGGTAGTCTTCTTCACCACTAACCTCCACCACTTGGTTGTTTAACAAGAACTTCAATTTCTGATGTAAAGTTGAGGTGACAGCCTTTGCACTGTGTATCCAGGGTCTTCCCAACAAACATCTGTAAGCTGGAAAGATATCCATCACTTGAAAAGTAATATTGAAGAGTTGGGGTCCAATAAGTACTGGAAGATCAATCTCCCCTACCGCCATCCTGCGGGATCCATCGAAAGCCTTCACTATTAGAGAGCTGGGTTTCATAATTGCCCCCTCTACCTGCAGCTGAGCCAATGTCGTCTTTGGGATTACGTTCAGAGCTGAACCTGTTATCAACTAGAACTCTGGCAAGAGTCGTTCCACCACATGTAACGGAAATATGAAGAGCCATGTTATGACTACCTTCATTCTGAGGGAGATCAACATCGGTGAATGACAAGCAGCTACCATCATTTAAGCTTGAAATTGCAACATCCAACTGATTGATGGTGATATCTTCAGATACGTATGAGTTGTCAAGAAATTTCAACAGGGCCACCTTGTGGGCTTCAGAACTTCTTAATAGAGACAAGATTGAAATTTTCCCTGGAGTCTGACTAAGTTGATCAACTACCTTGTAGTCACTCCTTTTCATGATTTTTAAGGTCTCTTCACTTGGCTTAAATATATCCTTCAGTTCTTCTGCACTCAAATCGGTAGCTCCGACTTTCTTCGGAGGAACATCTGACACTTTTTCTGCACCTCTATTCTTCATTGGATCTTAATGATAAATTCGACCGCTACGGGTCATACCGCCCGGACCGGTGATGTTCTTAACAATAGTTTCTTCCAACACCAATGGCTTGCCACTTACGACAACTTCAGGTTTATAATTCCAAGGCACAACTTTTGTATTTTCATAAGGGATTCGGATAGGCGGGTAAACCGTCATTGGTTCTACTGTTGTAACCGGCTCTTCTTCTTGGATAGGAGATACATGAAGTCTCCTATTATTGATGAGTGGGACCACTACATCCCCTTCCATTTCAGCGGGAGCTCGGCTAAACTGGACCAAATGTTGATACATCAATCCTTGCAAGTAATTCTTGAATTTTACACAATGTTCGGGATTGTTTTGGCAAACCAAACAGCTATCATGACCTTCTTCCAATAAACCAACGTTCTTCAATTCTTCAAATACCTTCTTTAAGGAAATTTTCAATTGCCCCACCTCCATAACTAGACCTCCTTCTTTAATTAAAGCATTCACTGATGATGTCCCATGCCTCGGCAATGGATTGTTAGCTATGTTGGGAACATCAGCGAAAGTTAACAACTTCCGGTCAATTAATTCTTGGACTTTGCATTTGAAAGCAAAACAATCTTCCGTGGTATGCCCTGGAGAGTTAGCATGGAAAGCACATCTGGCATTCTCGTTAAACCATGGCTTGGGAGGTCCTGGAACAGGCTTCAATTCCCTTGGCACCACCCTTCCATCTTGGATTAAATACGGCAGTAGACTTGAGTATGTCATAGGAATAGGCTGAATTTCTTCCTTGGTATATTTGTGATAGTGTGGACGCCTTTGTTGGACTAAACCCTTGTTCTGACTCTTGATTTGTTGTTGTTGTTGTTGTTGAACTTGGTTCGGAGGAACCTGAGTTGAATACTGCATTGACATTTGCATAGGTTGCTGATACGGCATACTCAGATATTGCATGGCAGCCACATAGGGATATGACATATATGGGACCTGGACATGAGAAGACCTAGCTGGTGATCTTCCCCTTCCTCTTCCCCTTGCTCCATATACAGCATTGGCTTCGGCCTCTTTCCTCTTGAAACCATTGAACATCTTCTTTACTGCAGACGGTCCTACATTCCCTCCAGAAATCTTTCTGGTCTTCAATCCTTCTTCAATCTTCTCACCCACCATCACCAGGTTAGAGAAATCGGAGAAAGTGCTTCCAATCAACCTTTCATAATACTGTACGGGCAATGTTCCCATAAACAGATCATTCAACTCCCTTTCGGCCAATGCTGGTTGAACCCTTGAAGCCACTTCTCTCCACCTCTGAGCGTATTCTTTAAATGATTCCCTTTCTTTCTGTGACATGTTCTGAAGTTGTACACGGTTGGGGGCCATAGTAGTATTGAAATGATATTGTTTGAAGAAAGCATTAGACAAATCGTCCCAAGAGCGAATATTCGTCTTTTCAAGTTGCATGTACCAATCCAAAGATGCCCCACTGAGACTATCTTGAAAGCAGTGGATCATCAACGTACTGTTCTTGACATGTGCCGCCATTTTGCGACAATACATTCTTAGATGGGTATCTGGACAGCTCACCCCCTTGTACTTCTCAAAATCTGGCACTTTGAACTTTGGCGGAATGACGACATCGGGCACTAGACACATGTCTGCAGCGCTCAAACCAACAACATTCTTCCCTCTCAACTCCTTCATCTGCTCGGCAAGCTCTTTGCACATCTTCTGAGCGGCCACGTCCTGGAAAGGATTTGGATTACCTGTAGTTTCTACGTTCTGGTAGAACTGCCTCATATAGTCATCTTGCTGATCTTCCTCACCTTGAGGAGCTGTAGACCACAAATGCTCTTGTTCATCCTCTTCTTGCCTTTCTTCGTCATTTCCCATAGCTTGGTTAGCGACATGAGAGGCAGAAGCGTTTCCTTGATTCTCTGCTCCGTTGAAGAAATCAAATGGCATCCCATAGAACGAAGGAATAGGTGCTTGCACTCTTGGAAATGGAGTATCGCCTCGGAGAGTCCTCATGTTTTCGGTGACAACGGGAGGAACGACAACAGCTGCGTTGTTAGATGCGTTGTTAGCTGTAGCTACAGCGGCGGCAACGGCGGCAGCGGCAACAACGGTAGTGGCGGCCCGCTCTTCCTCTCTTTCATGCTGAGCTGTGAGCATCTCCATCAACTGATCCATCTTGATCTTCAGAGTGTCGATGTCATCTTGCATAGCCGTTTGCTTTGTTGCATACTGATCCATTGCTCTTCTTACGTTAGTTCTGGTTTCGTACGGGCTTCGGATATTCAGCTTGAATCTGGGTAAAATGACACGTAATGAGTTTGGTGTCCCCCTTTTTTAATAAAGAAAATGCATGATTATGTATGATTAATGCAAAATGCTTATGACCGTGTTCCCATTCCCAAGGATCTTTAACGGACTCATTCACTTGCAAATAATTAGCACGCACAAATGGATAATCAGCTCCTTCATTTAAACATAACGATTGAAATACAAACATTAGTTTTTGGTGGAAAAATAAAGAGCAAGACTCGTAGGTCTGCTTTTAGTTCAACAGGTACAACGGAGCTGAGACAAAACAAAAAAGCTACAGAAGATCAGAAGTGTTGTCCTCTTCGGGGCTTGAAGTCTCTTATCTCTTGTTGGAATCGTCCCACCATGTCTCTACAAAGATAAATGAAGTATTCCACTGCTGGGGGTACTCGGTCTTCCTCTAGATCCCCGACAGCCGACTGAAGCCTCCACGAGACCTCCACCATTAGCTGCCTACAGAACTCCACCAAGCCTGAATAGTTGTCATACAAGCTCTTGTTTTGCTCTTCAATAGTGAAAATGGTCTCTCCTCTGTTCACCCAAAACTCATTCTGGCGCCGGGCTTCTTCCTGCCATCCCTCACACTGGACTTCCAACTCTCTATACGATGCCTTCCACCGGGCCACAAGATCTCGTGCAGTGTCCAACTCTTGAATCTTTCGAGCGAGTTCTTCAGAGTCTAAGTCACGTGCCAAACGAGCTTTTTCCTTGAGGCGAGTTTCGCGTGCCAAACTAGATTCAATATTCCTCAGTGCAGCTTTCAACTCTTGGATTTGAGTGTTAAGAGTTCTTTTCAAATCTAACTTTGCTTGGATAGCTTTTTCTTCATTTGCGTAAGCCTTTCCTCTTTGTTGTTCAGCCCTGGCTAACTTTCGCTTGAACTCTCTTAGCTCAAAGTTTGCAGCATCCAAATTGTCTTTTACACGGAACTTTGTTTTTCTTTCCTCCTCCACTTGCTCTTGGCTTTTTAAAAGCTCCTCATCTCTTTCCTTGAGGCTTTGCATCACATCGTCCCTTTCTCGGGTAACACGAGTAAGGATGGCTTGTTGTTGACCCTCCTCGGCTTGCATTTCAGTGATAGTAAGCTTAAGTTTATTGAACTCCTCAATAGGGACATGAGTGACTTCAGGTTCCGGCACATCAAACGGAACCTCCACAATAAACGGCAATTTTACTTCCATCACCCTCCTAAGTATCCAGGATTCATAAGGTTCTCCATCACCATTTCCTCTCTTTCTGAGCTCTGCACCTTTCTTGTGAACTTGAGTCCAAGCCTTCTGTATCTGCTTCAACAAACCCGGATCATCTATTCCAAAATCCAACAAGATAAACTCCCTCAAAAATTCCTCCTTTGGTGCGGTTTCCATAGGACATCCCAATTGCCTGAGAACCAATCTGGGGTTATAGTTAATGCACCATCGGGATCCAATTAGCGGAACATTAGGAAATGCCCCACAATGAGTGATAACCTCCCATGTATACCAATTTGGAGAATACCAAAGAACTCCGCTAGCAGTAAGAGAAGCCAACTTCTGAGACCAAATCAAATTCTCCAAGATCTTAACCCAAGGCCCTCGTTGAGGAATATGAGACTTCAACCATGAATAGAGCAAGGCAGAACAACATATCACTACTCCTTTTCTTTTGATGTATCGAGTATGAATGTTGATAAGCATATCTGCTAGCAAAGCTGGTACAGGATTCTCTGAAAGAAACACATTGATCGCAGGTTGACTCACATACTCATCGTCATGACTTGGAAACAAAACTACTCCAAAGACCAACAAGGCTAGAATGACACTGAACGATTTCCAATTTTCTTCCCCCACTGACAATTCTTCAGCTCTTTTTTCTAAGAAACTCTTGGGAATCCCTCTTTCCACTAACATTGGCCCTATCTCTCGGATCGAAAGACCCAAAGCAGCTGCTACATCACTGGCGTCTACATTCTCCCCCAACTTGGTAAAAGGAATACTGTCTTTTAGAGGCCAATTCAACAATCTTTCGAATTCTTCAATTGTTGGAACCATCTGGAAATCTTGGAATGTAAAACACCTCAAGGAAGGATCAAAGAATTTTACCAATGCTTTCAAAGCATTGTGATCAGTGTCAATATCCAAAAGCTCCAAGATCCACCCATATCTGGTATGAAAGTTGTTCAATTGTGCATGCTTCACCTTTCCCCTGAGTCTCAACAGCATCTGAGTGTTTGGAATTTTGAAATTGATGTGAGGATTGTTTTTCTGTTAGAATCTATTGCACCGTCTGATTACTTTCAAGAATGAGTCCTTTAAAGATACCTGAAAATGTTAACAAATGTGATGAAGCATGAATGATTAATGCAACAATGCGATGCAAATGAGTTAAGTGGAATCCAATAACAGTGTAGATCACAGGATAAGTCACGGGTTGGTCGGCCAGAGTTTTGACGCCCACTCAACAATTCTCCAAACAAGGTTGGTTCTAGTGTTTTTTGCTAAATGTTTCTCGGAGACTCAGATCCCCTTTTAAAAATATAATCGTCATGACGATAGTATTTTCAAAAGTATACTCCAAGAAACGGCTCTTAAAGGGATACTCAAAAATCCTTTGAGCGGTCGGTTTGTTTTGGACATCCTAATACTTAGAGTTGTAGGCCATTTGTCTAGAAATTGCTACCCCGCACTAGCATACGGTGCAACAATCCCCTTAAAACGACCAACTCTAAGTTGTGGTCTTCACGTCGATCCAAAGAACACGGATGTCCAATGGACCTAAGCTACTCAACCACTCTAAACTTATGTTTCCTAGAAGCCTGGGTACTGGGCTTATCTATGAACCATAACCAAACAATGCCCCAACATCAAAATACATCACAGGATATAAAGAAATAATAGACAATGAATAGTAAACATACAAGCGAAGAATTAAATTAGGATTAACTCGCTTTAAAAAGATCCCCAGTGAAGTCGCCAACTGAAGCAACTCGATTTTCAAAAATCTTTTAATTCTCGAAACTAGTGAAATCGCCACCTAATTTTATTTGTTCTAAAAAGAACGGGAAAATATAGATAAAACCCCAAACAAGCGGATAAGGATGTCTACTCGACCAAAAAGTGGGATCGGGAGTTGGTTATGTAAGGGGAAGGTATTAGCACCCCTTACATCCATCGTACTCGATGGGACCCTTTTAATTCTACGCATTTGTGTGTGTGTTTACTAAGTTATAGATGCTAAAAGAAAACAGAATTTGTTTATTATTATTTTGAGTTTGACACGGTTTCAGACCCGCATGCCTACATATTCCCTCGTGCAATGGGAAAGTCAAAACTCTGTAGTTCCTCTTAAAAAGGCTTTAAGTTTGTTGTATCGATTTTATAAGAAAAATCGTGCATTTAGACATTTCAAATACTTTGAACTAGGACTTGTTTTGTTTGTTTGAAAGGCTTAAGTCCTCGTTCGTGTTTTGAGATGACTATTGCACACTCTTTATCGGAAAAGAGTTTTTACGATCGCATATGAGCGAGAAAAAGATTTGAATAAGTTGAATTGATTTTTAAGTGGATGAAAAGTACCGAACAATAGGACTAGCATCCTGCGATTCAAATACTAGAAACAAGATGAACTCAATGCTCAACGAGTCGTCTATCATCCCAAAAGTTTTTTTTCTTTTATGAAAGAGTGAAGTGAAACAAGGTTCACGTTTATTAAGAATCTTTAAGTAGTTAGTCTAGCATCCAACGACTTAAAGATTCGAGGCTCATTTTTGCAAGTGTTTAAACAATTAGTCTAGCATCCAACGGCTTAAACACTTGAGTTTTCTTCATGAAAGAATTTAGAAAATGCACTCAACGTTGGGTCGAGGTTTGGAACCTTAATTGCGAAAGTATTCTGATACGCGTGCTGAGAAAAAATGGAAGCGAGTTATGATTAATCAAGTATGTGGACTTAATTAACCTCGTGAGGATAGGTGCTCCTATCCCCAACCATGAGACCCTGGTGGATGGTGATTGGTATATAGACCAATGTTATTTTCGGGTTATGATCGATTAAAGCAACAAGGGCTTTAACCAATCTCGTGAGGATGGCCATGCCCATCCCCAACCATGAGACCCTTTAAGAAATCGGCGTATGAGCCAATCAGGATGAAATCAAATTGATTTTAATTTCCGTTGTGTGCAAAGTGTACATTGGTGAATAAATACTGAATAAGTAAATAAACAGAAAAAATGCCATACAATACAATCGAAAATTTAAATAATTATTAGAGATGATCTTTTCTGTTTGATGAAAAATTGGCTAATAGTTTAATCGATAAGTCATCAAACAAAAACTATCAGATCCAACAATTATTTATTACATCGCAACAAGAATATTATTTGCGAAATAAATTAATTGAAATAGAACGAAATCTAGAAATAGCCTGCATTGCCGTGATTCTTGGACGGAGCATGAAAAGAAAACCATCTGATCTCTGGTTGGTCTGAAACACCTCCACGCGCTAACGAACCGGGTGTAATGCTTCCACTTCAAAATAATCCGATTGTTCCAAAAAAGCAAATTCACACCATATATGTACACTAGGCTAATACTAACATTTTTTTTGTTTAAAATTATTTAATAGTAACAAAACGAAAACAAAAATAGATTTTTTCTTAAAAAAAACAAGGTGGTGACACTTGTCACCACCATATTTAATATAAAACTTTTAAAGAAAAGAATTTTAAAAGAAATTGTTTTACATATTATTATTTTTTTTGGAAAAAAAAAGAAATAGGAAAGAGTGTTATCTTGGTAAAACGAAAGAGCTCATTCTTCAGTCTCTCTTTCACACGCGTTTCTCTCTCGCTCTCAGTTTCTGGTTCCTCGCCGTTCTTCGCCGCGATTCTTCTCTCTGTTTCGTTCTAACCCTAACGGCCTCTCACCTCTCTCCTCGCCGCGACCCTCATCGGTCACGAATCCTGTCTCTCTCTCGAGCTCACATCGATCGGAAATTTCTCTTCTCTCTCGATCCCGTTTGCATGTGTAATCTATGGTGTTTGTTTTGATTTTCGATCTCTGTGTCTGTTACAGGTTGTGAATGGAAAGGAAGAAAACCTAAGCTCCACCAATTCCGGCGACGGTGGGTCAACCGGAACCTTGGAGACGTGTCAGTGAAAGCTTGCTTCCTAACCTTGTTTCGGGTGAGATTGTTCCTCTACTCCTCTTCTTCTTTCTCGATACAAAACTGGTTTCTGAGAAAATATATGGTCTAAAGGGAGTTGGTTAGGGAAGATGATGACGTTTATGCCATGCTTTACTTGCGTTTTCTGTTTGTGTTTTCGTTTGCTAGTTCGGTTTTGGTTTGGAAAATGTGTTGGGATTTTTTGTGTTGTGAACAAGAGATTATGTTTTTGTTTTCTGAGTTGGAAAGGGTTCGCCCTCTGAAAACAGAATTCTCTCTCTTTTTTTTGTGATGAACTCTTTTGTTATATCTTATGGTGATTTTCTATCTCTGAATAGATATCTACCCTGTCTTAGTCTATCCCTTCCATCTTTTATCCTGCTTTATGGTTTAGAACCATGCTTTAATGATGTCTGCTCGCTTTTGACTTTGTTGCTCATGGCCATGTTGCTCGCTTTTTGCTCTGCTCTCGAACTCTTGACTTTGTGGCTTACTTTCTTTCTCAAATGCCTCTCTGCTACTCGACACCCTTATTATTGCTACCTTGTTCCTGTTGTATGCTTGTCACCTTTGTTGACTTTTGGGGCTTATAATGTTGGGCTCAATCTTTGGGTTGTACTTTTGATCATCATGAATCATGGTGTTTATATTGCTGTTATGCTTCTGTCTTGCTATGCTTCTTTGTCTTGCTATACTTGTTGCCTCAAACCGTGGGAATTCTTGCCTCGATTTACTTTTGGATATCTCGAATGTGATGGATGTACATGCGCCTTGATTTGTTGCTTCGATTTGCTTGCTGCCCGTTACGCTTATTTGTGAACCGGGTTAGCCCGTGATTTGCAAGCAAGCCATTCGCCGATGATTAATCTTTAAGATTCTGAGGCTTTAGTAATTAACCTGATTCCCGCCAACGCCTAATGATGATCCTTGAAAAACAGTTTTTTCATAACTTTGCGTTTCGTTTCAAATTTATGCTTGCTAACTTGATTTTTGTTTCTTGTTTCATGTTGCGAATTGGTATGCTTGGATGGCACGACATGGGGATGAAGAGGCTTGCAAAAGGGAGGCCATAGGGAGCTTGAAGATGGAGCGCCCAAAGCAATCTCTTTGTAGTTAGGCGTTATTTCTTAGGAAAATTCGAATTGTAACTTAATATTATAATGGAAAATGTAAGAAGCTTCAACATTTTAGTGAACTTGTAAACTTCCAAATTTGTAATACTCTTGTACCAAAGTTTAGTAAATTGAATGAAAACAAACTTGGTTTGAACGCTTCTTTGATTCTTGAATTGCATAACATAATCGTTCCATACTTGTAATAGCCTTGAAATGTTGATGAAATGGTCCTCGTATTGATCTTTGAATAAAACAAATCTTGGCAAAATTTTCCAAAACTTGTAAGAAACTTTGAATGGACTTGTAACGTGTTCAGAATACTTGAATAAAGTTCGTATTTGAATGGTGTTCAAAATTCCACTTGCCAATGTTGGTACGAACTTAGAACTTAGAATTCGAATTTAAAATTTGAACATTTGAGTTGCCATAAAAAATCCAATAATTCTATCTTGCCTTGTTCCTTAAGTAGAATTCAAAATTTCCTTTGAACTCCAACTCGTGATCAACTTGCTAAATCATAAACCAACATTCCAATTGGCTCGAGAACTTTGAACTTCCTTTTGGGCTTGAGAAAATTACAATTTTGTAAACTGGAATTTGGATGGATTTGCATCAACCACAATCTTTGTACCTTGTAATTGATATAAAACTTGGATGTACAAGATTGGTCTAAAAAACTCAAACACTTGCATAGACCATAAAATCTTCAAACAAACTTAAAAGAAATCCAAAAAATGGAATAATTGACCGATAAATCATAAACTTCAAGAAATTCAGAACCACAAATCTGGACAAATTATTCGTTTCAAATAATTTTGGTGGATACAAGAAAAAGTATGAACGAATGTTCCAAGAAAGATTATGGAAAGGAGGGTAAATTTTGGGGTGCGACAGGTAGATCAACATTTAGTCCCTTGGGATTCTATAATCTTTAAAACTACATGCGATAGGACTGTATACTTGCAATCTAGATTCTATAAGACGTATAAAGTCGCGATCAATGATGTGGGCTGCCAAAACCACTTAATATCAAGAATGGGTACAAAAGGTGAATGAACTGAAGAATATGGATCCAAATGCTTGGACTTGGCTGATGTCAGGCCCTCAAAAGAGGTGGTGTAAGAATGCCTTTACTTTTTATCCAAAATATGATGTCTTGATGAATAATATAGCAGGGTCTTTTAATGCTACCATTCTAGTTGCTAGGGACAACCCTATATTGACTATATGTGAATGGATAAGAAAATATCTTATGAATATGTTAGACACATCTGCTAGTAAACTAGAAAAGTGGCCATATAAAGCGATGCCAATACTTAGAAGGAGGTTAGACAATGAAGTTTTTAATAGTGGACACTGGTTGCCTACTTGGTCCATGGCAGAAACATTCCAGGTTACACATAGCTACAATACTTAAGAGTTTATTGTTGACTTTCTAAAAGTTCATGTAGCTGTAATTTTTGCGAATTAGTAGGTATTCCTTGTAGGCATGTTGTGGTTGATTTGAGCTATAGGAAACAAAATCCTGATGACTTTGTTGATGTCTGTTATACAAGAGAAAAATTGCACAATGTTATGGTTATCTTGTAAGTCCTATCAATAGACAAGATATGTGGCTAGAATTTGATATGGAACCACCTCTGCCTCCTGCATACAAGAATGGTCCAGAAAAATCTAGTAAAAATAGGATAAGAGAAAGTGGAGAAGATGGGGGCAAGTAGGAGAAGACCAGGTGTAGCATATAAGAGCACAAAATGTGACAAATTTGGTCACAATGCATTGACTTGCAAGCCATTGACTCAGGATCCAAATGCACTAAAAAGAAAGGTAAATATTATCTTAATAGTTGTGTACATAGTCTGTCACATTTGATCTGACGTTTCTTTTATTATTGGGTGTGTAGAGAAAAGGCAAAAATATACCAACTTCTGAAAATGCAGAAACTACACTGCATACTGATGTGCAGAATGAGGATGCTACCCCAACTGGTGGACAAACTGATACTGCTATTTCAACTGATAGACCAAGTGAGACTATTATACCAACTAAGAATGAAATTGTACAAGAGGCCTCAATATTAACTATCATGAGTCAAACAAACTCTTGTGTGGTTAATTCAAACAAGAAGCAAATAGCATAGAAGGGAGGCAAAAAAACCAGTCATGAAAAGAAGGCAAAGTGAGAGGATCAAGTTGAGTTGGTTCAAAAAACCAATTACATGCCATGGTTCAAAAGATCAGTCAATTTCCATACCAAAAATGGAAGAAAAACCAACTTTAGAAGATTATAAGCTTGGAGTTTCAACTAGGTCTTTGAAGACTTGGAAGACCAAGAAGATGAGAGATTAAATGTTATGATTTATAATTCTGCAACTTATGTATAACTTTGTGATTTGTTGGGCTAATATCATGCAATGTAATTGACTAATGCACCAAGTGTGCTTGTTTTGGGCATATGTTATGTCTCTTCCATTTTGAACTGTGTTCATTTTGAACTAATGTAACAAACTTGAAATTATGTAACAAACTTATTTTGTACTATGTTCTTGTTGGTCTATGTTCCTGTTATATCAATTCTAATAGCACAATATAATAGAACTTAACATTTTGAAATGAAATTGATAACAGAACTTAACAATTCATTCTTAATAAAATTGTTGGATTACAATTGGATTTGAAAGGGATAACATTTTAACTACACTAACTTAATCACAACTACAAACACCATCCATGACATAGCAATTGCAAACATCATCCAATTTTTTTTTCTCTTTTCCATTGCAATCGTTGCCTTCAATTTTTCTAACTTGTTAACCATTCCTACTTTGCAATCGATCTCGTCAACAATCTCTTTCTCTAATTCTCTCAAGTAATTCTAGTCCATATCGCATTGACAACATCTGGAAGGACTAACATCTTTCACTTCAACCAAATCACCCCACATAAACAGACCGCAACCAACCTACAATTTTATTGTAACAGGATCAGCACATAAAAACCAAAATTATGACTTCAAGATTATTACATGCTTAAAATTACTCATTATGGTGTTCCTACATTTCCATAATTTTCTGCATGGATTTTCAAGTGAGTTGGAGATCCACATCTTCATGGTTGAGTTGCAGCCGCATATTGGTAGATCCTTTCCAACATCATCCGTTGAGGATGACTTATTCCCATACCCTTATGTTGGTAGACGATGGCGGGAGAAAATGAAAAAGAACTAGAAGAAAATGACAGAAACACAGTAGATAGATGAAGAACAACAACACGATGGCGGAAGAAAAGGAAGATGTTGGCAGAAGAACTAGACGAAGATGGAGGATGCACAGAATATTAAAGGGAACGAAGAAGAAGATGACATTGGGGGAAAAAACCCTAATTTTTGAATTTAAAGATGATTACGCCATGTTGTCCAACATGTGTAGATTACTTTAGAAAAAAATATAACATAAAGCCACACAAAAAATGCAAATAGAATATTCCATGACACTTGGCCAATGAGGGGTCTGTATGAGGGAATCTATATACTATAAGGGGCGTTTAAAAAAATACTTTACTGGGGACTAAAATTAAAACTCGCTAACATTACAGGCGGTTTATATATTTAACCTTTAAAACAATAAATTTTATTGGTTAAATAATTATATTTTTATTATATTTAGGATACTCATAAATTAAAGAGAAAAATTAAGTCAATACAGAAATAGAAGACAAGTGGACAACAAGTTGCGCCGCTACAGTACCCGTGCAAACAGACATGTATCCTATTAGTTTAAACAAATGCCAAATTTAAAGACTTCGAAGACACAAGACTAAAATTAAGGGATTGTCAAAGTGTTGTTTTATAAATATCTTCTATAGGTGTTAAGGAAATTCTTAATAGAAACTACTTTGGTAAGATTACTCCAATTGGTCTTCTAATTTGACAAAAGCAATTTAAATAATCTTTTTCTTAAGATAATGCTCAATGAAATGTGGATCTACCTTCACATATTTTGTTCGATTATGATGGACAGGATTTTGTGAGATGACAATCGTAGCTTTGTTGTCGCAAAATAGATTCATCTTAATGTTAGACCTATATCAATTTTCATTTGTAACTTTTAAAGCTACAATAGTTCATAAAGTTCTTTACAAATGACAGAAAACAAGCTATTGATTGCGGCCAAAATATACATTTAGCTAGTAGTAGCAATAAATAAGAGAAGAATAACACAGGCCTACGCAGAAGAAACTAAACATGATACTACTTAATTAGTGCAAGTGTGATCAAATCCAAAAGCTCGCATATAAAATCAACATTGAGACACAAAAATGAGTCCCTGCAGATAATGTTGTTGCAGAATTGTAAGAGTCATTGTTCCTGTTATTGTTATTGTTATTGGCAATTGCACGGCCAATTATTCCACCTCCAATCATTCCAGCTGCCGCTTCACCCACCACTCCACCTGCCCTTCCACTTCCTCCCTTTGTACCTCCTCCCGTTCCACCTCCTCCCCTTGCACCTCCTCCTCCTCCCGTTGAATATCTTGTAGTAGCAGACAGTTCATGTTTAGGCTCCTTTTTATTTGCTACAATCACATTTTTGTTGTTCAAGTTCAACCTTGTGGAGACTTGTATGTTACCATTTCCAGATGAATATCCTATTATCATTGAATAAAACAATTATTAAACTAAAACTGAAAAGAAAAGAAAAAGTATGCTTACAAATCTGAGACATGAATTAAGTTTGTGCTTGTTTGAAAAGGTAAAGAAATTGTACCATTAAGCTCATGTGCTTGTTCATTGCTTTGGATTAGGCTTCTTTCTTCTGAAGTGAAATCTTCTTTTGATATAGCTTGAGCACATGAAATGATCACTAGGAACAATCCAAGAAATATTATTCACTACAAAAAATAAGCTCATTAGCCACGTGAAAATAACGTGGCAAATCTCAAAATCACGTCACAAAAAAAATAACAGCGACGTGGTGATTTATGTCGCTGGACAACAAATGGCAAACTTGTTGCGACGTGAATACCACGTCACAAAGTTGTGACGTGATATTCACGTCGCAACAGCTTTGTATAGGGAACATACATGGCAGACATGTAACAACTTTATTAGCGACGTGGAATGCATGTCACAAAGTTGTGACATGCTTCTCACGTCGCTGCATGTGACGTTTTTGTTTTTTAAAAAATTATTTATTAATTCTTTTTTATATTAATTAATTTATATAATATAATAAAATTTATATAATAAAATTTAAATAATAAAATTTATATAACAAAATTTATATAATAAAATTTATATAATAAAATTTATATAATAAAATTTATATAATAAAATTTAAATAATAAAGTACATATAATAAAATTTATATAATAAAATGTATATAATAAAATTTATATGTTAAAATTATTATAATAATATTATTTTATTATATATTCGAATAATAAAATTTTATAAAATAAATTCATATAATAGAATGTTATAAAATTTAATAATTTAAAATGATAAAAATAAATATCTTATATAAATGCAAATTTAAAAACAAAATAAATAAAATATTTTCACGGGGCATCTTCACCCGGATAATTATCAAAATCAATATCATCAATTCCGTCATTATCCGGCTGTGTATCAGGAACATTTTGATTTCCACCACCTTGCATAAACCGCCTCATCTGCTCCTCCATATCAGATTGCCTCTTCCGCATGATCTCCAACTACTGCTCCTGCTTTTGCCTCATTGTCGTCATTTGGGCCTCCATTTCGTGTCTCACTTCACTTGCCGCCGATTGTCTTACTGTTTCAAGTTGATCCTGTGTTAGATTCGGTTGACGTGAGCCTCCCTCTCGATCTCTAAGTCGTTGAAACAGATAACGATCACCAACTCTCAAGCCGGCCGCCAAATTTTCACCCGCAAAAAAGCAACCGTTAGGCCCTTTTCCATTAACTACTTCATTCCAAATATAGAAATCAACATCACCATTAAGCGGCTCCCCCTCTGCTGGCCTATATTGAGGATTGTGTTTCAGAAAAAGTGCAAGCAATGTCTGATAATCATCCTACACATACATTAAATAATAAAATTAAAAAAAATTTACATATATATATATATATATAATTAAATTATACTAAATTACTACATGTATATATTAAATTATACTAAATTCAAATATATTAAAAAGTTGTCACGTGATTTTCACACATCAACTTATGAATTGCCACGTGATTTTCACGTGGCAATTTATCAGTTGCCACATGATAATCACGCCACAATTTATAGATTGCCACGTGAAAATAACGTCACAAATGTTGTTATTAAATTAAAAAAAACATAAATTAAATAACTTACGAAAGCTCTCTGTGTGCTCGTCGACAAAACCTCCCGATTTCTTTGTCTGAGTCCTCGTAATCAACTCAATGATCAATGGTGGTCTCCCCAACTCCTTAGTCTAAACAATAAAATTAAAAATAATTAGTAAAAAATATTATGAATAAAAATATAACTTAAAAAATTAGTCATTTTTACCATCCGTCGGACATGCTCTGCGGTACTAATACTTCCAGATGCCCTCATCTTCTTAAAAGTTTCTGATTTAGCCTTGAATTCTGGCGAACCCCAATATGTAAGAAGTTCGCCAAAACCTCTACGCCTATCCAGTTAGGACGGATACCATGAAGCTCATAATTCTCCTAACCGCGCATTATATCAGAAAATCTTCTAGAGGTTCTGCTATAATAGATTTTTTCCATAATTTTCTCATTCAACGGATCCCACACACATTTTTTCTGCAATGTTGTATGACATTAAAATAAAAAGTTAATTGTAATTATCATGAAAATGTCACTTAAATAACAATACTAAAAACATATATTAAATTTACAACTTAAATAAATAACATACCTTAAATTTTTTAAACCATTCTTCTTTATTTGTAACCTCGCCAAAGTTCCTCCAAAATGATTTATACATCTGCTGAATTATATAATTAATAACCTTGGCAGCAGTCCGACTCGGCGCGAAACTAAACAACAAGATTTTGAATAAAAAATTTTAATTATAAATTTATACAAAAAATGAAAATGAATATGTACTTAAAGAAAAATTTATATAAGAAACTTACTTGCTTCCTTCTGGCCAAATTCAAAACTTCCCGTCAATGATATGAATCTCACTCGGATCATCTCTCCCACGAAGATCAGCTCCATCTATATCATCAGCTACCACATCTGCATCACCGTCAGCCTCACGTGCAGGTACATGTGTAGGACGTGGGGTGTTGGATCCTGCAGCCTGTATGAGATATGGGGTGCGTGATCCTCCGGTCCGTCAAGGACGTGGGACGCGGAATCCTCCACTGTGGGGGCGTGGATGGGGATCGTCCATCCCGTGGGGCGTGGAGTGGGGATCGCCCACCTGTCGGACTTGGACTTGGATCCTCCAAGATGTGTGGAATGTGGTCTGGACCTCCCTTCTTGGAAGGATGAAGACATCTGTGTGGGATATGAAAACCGGTCTCTCCTTCTTTGGAATGATGAAGGCACGCCCCAGTCTGTAGAAATGGAAAACTGGATCCTCCTGCCCGCTGGAAGGATGAGGGGACACCAGTCTGTACGAATGGAAAAGTGGATCCAGTCTGCTGGAAAGATGAAGGCATCTGAGTCGATGTGAAAGGAAAACTAGATCCTCCCATATGCTGGAAGGATGATGGCATCTGAGTCGGTGGGAAAAGGAAACCGGGGCCTCCGGTGGCACAAAGATCGGTACCCATACGGAATGTATGGGAGGAGAGTAATGGGACAAAACCCTGAGTACTAGCCAGGGACATAGGATCAACCTGACTCTGAGGGGGGGGACACATGGCTGAGTGGGGAGCCTCACATGTTACTACCCTCGGATGCTGAGACTTCTTACCGTTATCCTTATTCTTAGGTGGCATTTTACCTATTTATATATATTTTCATAAAGAAAGATAATAAAGTCATTAACATCAATAGATATTCATTAACACATTCAATATATACATGTTCAATAGATATTCATTAATATTACATTAAGTGGTTTAATTAATCTAAATCTTCATGCTCGTTATCCATATCATTTTCATCATCTGATGTAATATTGTCCTCGGATTCAAACCCTTCATCATTCTCTTCATCCACGTTATTATCAACCAACAATATAGACGCATCAACTTGATGTCCCTCAACAGTTGTATCAGACAAACTTGTAATGTCTTCAGCTGCAACCACATCATTAATTTGTTCAACGTCATCAACTTGGTAGGCAGCATCTTCCACAAGATCTCCAGTTTCAATATGACCTAGCTGTTTTGTTTTTATTACAACACACCATCCTTTTTTACGTATTACAAATGAAGGATAAGGAACATAATAAACTTGCCTAACAATATGTGACATTATGAAAGGGTCATATTCTTTGTATCTCTGGTTCATTTGAATCTCAACAGAACCATATGACTTGTCTATTTTTGTGCCTCTAGTTGGATCATACCATTCACAATAAAACAACACAACTTTATTTTCCGAGTCCAAGTAATTGTATACCAACTCGTAGATATGTTTAACAAATCCATAGAAGTCGTCTTCACCACCATCTATAACTCCTTTTACAAATACACCACTATTTATGGTTTTTTCCCTTCGGTCCATGCCTCAGTGTGAAATTTATATCCGTTCACGAAGTATGTGTGCCAATCATTTGATCTCTGGATAGGGCCTTCTGCCAAATTTCTCAAATGGAGTATTTCTGGAGTTAGTGCAAGAACGCTAGACAATATTTGCTTTTATATATATATATATATATATATACACTAACTTATAAATAAATATTCAAATGTAAAATATATAATTTTTTATTATATAACAATAATATCAAAAAACAATAATATAACATATTTACTTTTTATTATATATACAACAATAATATTAAAAAACAATAATGTAACATATATACTTTTTATTATATATACTCTTTTAAATTATGTATTTTATAAATTATTATTTTAATATATAAATTTTTTTCCATATTTTTAACATATAAATAAAAAAACTAAAACTACTATAATAAATATAATATAAATATATATATATATATATATATATATATATATATATATATATATATATATATATATATATATATATATATATATATATATATATAAATAATATTTTTAATTTTCTTTTTCTAAAAATTTTATTTTAATATATATTTAAATTTTTGTTATTATATATGTATATACTAACAAATTTTTTTATATGTACATAACAATAATATTACAAAATCTTATATGTTATAACAATAATATTAACAGAATTTTTTATATGTATATAACAATAATATTAACAAATTTTTTTATATTTGTAATTTCTGTTTTTTAAAATATCTTATTTTACTAAAACTAAAACTAAAATTAACCTATAATACTAACCTATAATTTAAAATTCATTTAAATGTTAACCTATAATACTAACCTAAAACTAAAATTAAGTAAAATGTATTTTTAATTCAAATCAACATAATACATAGAATACTAACCTATAATACATATAAAATAAATAAAAAAAATGCATAAATACCTCTATATTCTTCACTTAATTTTCTTCTTCTTCTATAAATCTTCCTTGATGTTCTTCTTCAAACTTCTACAACTTAAACAAAACAAATTTTATTAAATTTTTTACCACTATAATAAATACCGAATAAGTAAAATTAAAATTAAACAATATATAATTACCTTATATGTTCTTCTTCAACGATTGCTTGAGTATAATTTGGGATGGAAGAAATTTGTTTTTGTAACAATGGAGTTGGATTGGAGGAGGCAGAGCGCAGGAAAGGGAGAGGAAGAAGATGAAGAAACTTAAACAAACCAAATGGCTTGGGTGTGTAACGGGTGGGTTATAATTTGAGAATTTAAATGCCAAGTAGCGACGTGAATGTCACGTCGCAACCTTGCCACGTGAGACTCACGTCGCTACAGTCTCAACGGCACAAAGCTTTAATTGTAAAGTCGGTCACCCTGTCATCAATCAACTCCAACTCAGTATTATTTTTCTCCCTTAAAAGTAGCGACGTGGTTATCACGTCACTACCAAATTTTAAAAAATATTTAAACTCCCCCCAACAAAACGTACCAGATTTTATTAAAATTAATTTTTTCTGATGTGTAGCGACGTGTCTATCACGTCGCAGTTTTTTTTTTAAAAAAATAACCTCTGACTTCCTTCTCTCTTCATTTTTTAATTATTAAAATATGTTGTGACGTGGTTATCACGTCGCAACTAATTTTTTTACTCACGTGATAACCACGTCACTAATATATGTCGTTGGGGAGTATATTTCTTGTAGTGATTATCTTCATGTTATGCATGAGGAATTCTTTGCTTGGGATCCTGCAAAACAGAATTTGATTGTTGTCAAACCAAATCATTAGAAAAGAGTTTATATAAAGATGAGATAAAGGGTGAGAAACTTCGTAGAACCAACACTCTTGCTAAAACAAGGATAATTTTCAAGTTAGAGTTTGGTGTATTTATGAAGACATGTTACATTTTTGGCATTAGGAGAAGGAAATGGAAATACAGCACTGACTTGATCACATGCTCATTCATAATGTGAACAAACCAAAATATAATTTATTTATTTTTTTTATATAACCAAAATATAAATTTGATAGCGATGGATTACGACCTATTATAATGCTTATGATGAAATTAATTAATATTAAGAATTGAATAGAGTGTGTAAGTGTAGAAACTTGACACATTGAAGAATTCTAAATGCATACTATAACGTCATAATCTTTTTAAATGAGTTGTTCATTGAGGATATTTACTCACTTTATAGAACAAGTTTGTCATAAGGCTCCATTACACACACGTACATATAGCATATGTTTTGAATTCAAATTTTGAACAAAATGTTCAGTCTAACAGCATGAATTGTACTAGTCTTAGGGACTCTATTGCTCCATTATTCCTCATAAAAAAATAGATTATGTATAGCAAGTATAATAAAAGCAACTAAATCCATTAGAGTGGTCAAGCTTAAAATTCGGAGTAGTAGTCATGAGTATCTGAAAAGATAAAATATCACACGAACTAGTTGAAAAAGGATATGTTTGAACCGGATCACAATCTTTTGTGAGTGGAAAATAAAATATGAGATTGAATCTTGAACAGTTGCACGAAGGCGAGTGGGGCTTGAAAAAATAGTTGGCATCGGCTGGATTAAAGGAAACACTTCAACCGGTAGGGTTAAAATAAATGTAGGTCTCCAAAAACAGTAGCGGCGGCAGTCTGGTTGTGACTAGAGAAATTTGAAAATTGATGCCGAAATGAGTCACGGTAGTGTATGGAAGGCAAACATGAATTATTGACACGGTTTGTCAAAAATTTCTCACCGAAAGACATTGAATCAACCTGATAAAGCATGGTGAAGGGTTGTCTCTTTGAAGACTCTGGATACCATGTTAAAATACAAGAGAAGAGACATTTGAATAAATTATGTGTTTTGAAAAACACTACGGAGACTTTAATATATAGAGAGAGATTACAATTAATTACATGATATAGTCGATGTCAGACTATTTTATATACAAATATTCCATAACATTATATATTTACAAATATCAACAACTCATATTGTAGAGATAATTATGGGTTATTGAGATAATTATAGGTTATTGAGATTATAACTCCTATTGTTGAGATAAATATGGATATAGACAATTGCTTGTTGAGGGAAACTAAGGATGAGGGTTTTAGATAAACTAAAACCTAGTATTATATATATATATATATATATATATATATATATATATATATATATATCATTGTAATTTAATATAATTTTACAAGACATAAATAAAGGGAACTATAGCTACTTTATAGTCGCAAACGTAAACAATTTGGCCGAACTGCGTGAATAAAGTTTTTGTGTGTTTCGCTTTATTATATTTTGTATTTGCGTTATTGATCTAATAATTTACAACACATAAGTAAATTAAACTATAGTTACTCTATTGTCATGGACGTAGGCAATTTGACTGAACTGTTGAACAAAACTTTTGTGTGTTTCTCTCTACTTTGATAAGTAGTTGCATTATTGTTCTAACAATTGGTATCAGATGACAATTAATCCTAGAGGTATGAAATTTGAAGTGATTCGGTTCGATGGAACGCACAATTTTGGTTTATGGAAAATGAGAATTAAGGATTCTTTGGCTCAACAAGGTTTACAGAATACGCTTTGTGATGAGAAATTGACGGGCATCACAATCTTGATTGGAACGAGATGAAGGATAAGTTTGCATGTTTGTTAACGCTTTCTGTTTTCGATGGTGTGGAAAATTAGTCCATGTCCAAGACGCTCATGAACAAAAATTTTGCAAAACAATGTCTCTATAGTTTGAAGATGCAAGTAGGTGGCAATTTGCAGGCTCATGTTAACACTTTCAACAACATCCTTGTTGATTTGACACATCTTGGTGTGAAGATTGACGATGAGGATAAAGCCATTATTTTATTGTGTTCTTTACCAAGATCTGATGATCACTTGGTGACCACTCTCACATAAGGGAAGGAAACAATCATGTTGAATTCTATTTCTTTCACCCTTTTGCAACACTCATAATGTTTCCAAAGTGTAGAGGAAGGTGGGGGAAGTTCTGGTGAAGGTTTATTTGTTAAGAGAGGTCAAGACCGTGGCAAAGGCAGAGGTAAAGCAATAAGTTCTTGAAAGAGAAAGAGGTTCAAGTCTAAGGACAGAAAACAACAAATGTTAAGGTTGCAAGTAAATTGGTTACTAGAAGAGAGACTGTTAAAACAAGTCAGGCTATAGCAGTTCAACAAATGTAGTTCAGACTAATGGTTCTTGAAGTGAAAATGATTTACTTTGTGTTTCATCTGCAATGTTCATTGTTGCATGGATTCTTTATTATAAGTGCTCATACGCCGCCGCACGAGAGTGGTTCAACTCTTTTAAATAAGGTAATTTTGGTTTTGTCTATTTATGTGATGAAAAAACTTGCACCATCATTATAAAACACGAAATTAAATTGCTTTGGATGATGGTGGCATACGCACACTGAGTGAGGTGCGTTATATTTTAGAATTGACGAAGAATTTGATTTCTCTATGTAATCTTCAAGTGAATGGTTATTTATTTTGGTCAGATGGAGATAGAGACATCATGAGGGTTAGCAAGGGTGAAATGACATTGATGACGATAAGAAGGACTGCAAGCAACATTTATAAGTTGTTAGATGCAAAAGTTATGGCTTATGTATCATCTGTTGTAACTGATAATGATGCAACCAAACTGTGGCAAATGCGCTTGGTTCATCTTAGTGAACATAGGATGATGGAACTACATGAGAGGAATTCTCTAAAGGGATTTCACAGTTGCACAATTGGATTGTGCAATTATTGTGTTTTGGGGAAACAATTTAGAGTTCGTTTCAAGTCCGGACAACACAAGACCAAGGGAATCTTAGACTATATGCCTTAAGATATTGGGGCCTACAAAAAGCCCTTCGTTGGAGGTTTCATGTAATTTTTGACATTCACTGGTGATTTTTTCTCGTAAGGTTTGGTTTATTTTATGAAATATAAATATGAGGTCGTTTACAAGTTTAAATTATGGAAGGCAGAGGTTGAGAACCAGACAGTGAAACAAATAAAGTATTTGCAATATGATAAAAGAATTGAATACACTAACAAGATTTTCATGCATTTCTGTGAGGAAAATGGAATCCAGAGGCACTTTTCTATAAGGAAGTCACCACAATATGAGTCTGGCGTAGAAGTCAAGGTACCTTTGGTTTAATACTACTCTTTCAAAAGGTTTCTGGGCACCAACACTGAATATAGCATTTTATATAGCTAATAGATCATCACGAGCATCATTGGATGGAAATGTTTTTGAGGAGGTGTGGATAGGTAAACCCGTTGATCTAAGTAATTTGAGGATTTTTTGGAGTCCAACATATGTGCATATTTCTAGTGAAGATTAGTGTAAACTTGACACCAAGTCAAAATAGTGCACCTTTATCGGCTACAAAAAGGTGTGAAGGGGCCTTTATCGGTTACAAAAAGGTGTGAAGGGGTACAAGTTGTGGGATCTGATTAAAATGAAGGTGGTAGTAATCATAGATGTAATATTTGATGAGCATTCGATGTTGAAACAGTTAAATATGACAGTTGTTCCAAATACTGAGGTAGAAAGTTCTAATCAGAACAAGATTCAGGTGGACATTGAGGAGCCATCATTAAGTCCAAGGCAGATTGTAGCCCAATAGTAGGATGAACCAAAATCAGATTCAGGTGGAGTGCAAGATTCATATGAATTACAAGACTATACACTTGTGTGTAATAGGGAGTCCCATTGTATTACACCTCTAGTGAGATATGAGTTTGAAGACTTAGTACCATATGAGAAATGGGATTTTGTTTAGCTTCCACAGAGAAAGAGAGTTGTTGATTGCAAGTGGGTGTACAAGAAAAATCTAGCAGTAATAGAAAATAAAGGGAAATATCAAGGCTCACGTAGTTGCAATGGGGTATTTACAATAAAAGAGGATTTATTATGATGATTTTTTGATCCTGGTCATTAGACACACTTCTATTAGAGTATTATTGGTCTTGGTAGACATCAAATATATGCATTTAGAGCATATGGATGTGAAAAATAACTTTTCCCCATGGTAATCTAGAAGAACCAATATACATGGATCATTCATAGGTTTTAAGTGATAATGGACATGACATACTTGTTTTCAAAATTAAGAGGTCTTTGTATGGCTGAAGTAGTCTCCGAGGAAGTGGTACAAATGATTTTGTTCATACATGTTCCATATTGGCTATAGAAGGTGTGATTATGAATGTTGTGCTTATGTGAGGAGCCTTGATGATGACCATCTTGTTTTCCTATTACTTTATGTTGATTATTTTCTACTATTTGCGTGATATAAATTAGTTGAAGACCAAGTTGGATAAGTAGATTGATATGAAGGATTTGAGTGCTGCAAATAGGATTCTTGGGATGAAAATTCATAGGGACATAGGAGCTAATAAATTATGGTTGTCTCAGAAAAGCTAAGTTGAAGTTGTTTTGAGCAAATTTGACATGATCAAAGCAAAGTGTTTAAGTACTCTATTGGTGAATCATTCTATGCTTTCTTTGGAATAATTTTCATAGACAAACTCAGAGATTGAAAGTATGTCTAAGATTCCTTATGTTAGTGTAGTTAGTTGCTTGATGCATGATATAGTTTGCACTAGAAAATGGCACAAGTAGTTAGTCAAGTGTGCAAGTTCATGTCCAAGTCAAAGAAGCGGTGTTGGGAAGCAGGATACTAAGGTACTAGAAATGTATATTAGATTGTGGTATCATATTCAGCATAGAGCAAGGTACTACATCAGTTGTGGAATATGTGGATTCTGAATATGTAGGTGATATGGATGATATGAGCTCTACAACAGGGTATGTCTTTACTCTTGCGGGGGGATTTATGCTGGAAATCATCAGTTTAATCCGTAGTAGCTATGTATTCAATTGAGACAAAAGATATAGTAGCAGCTGAAGCTTACAAAGAAGCATTGTGGCTTACAGAGTTACTGAAAGCGTTGAGTGTTAAGAAATGTGGGGTTCAATTGCATTGTGATAGTCAAAATTTTATCTATTTGGAAAACAATAAGGTGTATCATACTAGAATCAACCATATTGATGTGACGTTCCACGAGATCAAGGATTTGTTGGTGTCTAGACAACTCTTACTTTAGAGGGTTCACACTTCACAAAATGCAGTGGATATGTTAACCAACTCAATCACCAATGATAAGTTCAAACACAATTTAGACTTGTTACATGCTTCTCAGTGTTAAGCAAGAGGTGTACCTTTTTAATTACCATGATGCATCGTTATGCAGGAATTCCTCCTATGATTTTGATATTCTCCAAGGTGGAGATTGTTGGATATGGCTCATATTGTTGATATAATTATTAGTTGTTGAGATAAATATTAATTGTTGAGAGTATAACTCATATTGTTGAGATGATTATTAGCTATTGAGATAACTATAAATTGTTCAAAGTATTGCTCATATTGTTAAGATAATTATGGGTTATAGACAATTGTTTGTTAAGGAAAACTAGGGATTAGGATTTTAGATAAATAAAAGGAACTATAACTATCATATAGTTGCCAATGTGGACAATTTGAATGAATTGTGTGAATAAAATTAATTTAGCTGAACAACGTAAACAAAAAATTTGTGAATTTCTCTCTACTTTAATTAGTATTTGTGTTATTGTTCTAACAAAATAATCTAAAGACAGTGATGATTCATCAAAAGTTAAAATAATTTTTTTCAAAACTAACCTTTCTCCAAGAAGAACCAAAATAAAAGAAACACATATGTATCATACTGTCGCACCCCAAAATTTACCCTCCTTATCATAGGTCTTCTTGGATTTTTCTTGCAAGGGTATGAGTTCAAAAATGTGGATTTATTGATATCTTGTTCTAAGTTAGCTCGCCTTTTGGCCTGGTATATGATTAAAGTTCCCCGTGTTTGAGATGAGGTGTAGTGCAATGGTTGGAATCGCGATCATAACTTTCTTGCTTAATTCATCTGGTGTTTTGAGTCAAATTCAGAAATTGAAGTTTGAATTTGAGAATGTTTAGAATTTGGGTTTGTGGCGGAATATTTGATACATTAAGTTTTGATTAGTCTAAAAACTTATATGTTTATGATGACATAATTTAATACAAACAAAGTCTGAAACACCTCGTCATGTTGTGTCAACCAAGATTATTTCGAACGGTGGTTCAATTGATTCAAGAGATTTAGAGTGAATATTTTGTTCGGGATTCAAAGTGTTAACGCAAGAATGAAAAATGCCAAGAGTCATCTTGTGGAATTTCTTAGAATTCATAATTTACGGTGTTCATCATTTATTTCGTTTCAAATACTTCATTTTGGGTTTCTCTCAAATTCATGATATATGCAGATACTTGAGTTCTAGACCAATTTTGTACACTGCAGCTTTATACGCCTAAGTTCTATGTTAATTTCAGATACAAGAAGAATATAAGCTATTATGATTGAAGATCGTAATTGATACAAGTCCATCCGAATTTTAAATTGCAAAGATTTGTAAAGTTTCTCAAGCCCAAGAGGAAATTCAAAGATTTCAAGCCGATAAAAAAAAGGATTGTTACGCTTTAATTTAACAAGTTGGTCACAAGTTTGAGTTCAAAGGAAATTTTGAATTCTACTTAAGGAACAATGCAAAATAGAATTATCGGATTTTTTACAGCAACTCAAATGTTCGGGATTTAAATTGGATTTTAAATCCTAAAGCATTGTATCAATATTGGCAAAGTGGATTTCAAATACCGTCCAAATGCGAGTTTTATTCAAATATTTCCAAACACATTACAAGTTCATTCAAAAAAATTCTTGCAAATACGGAGTGATTATGTTACAAGATTCCTACGAGTTACAAAGAGACTAGATTCGAAGTTTTTTACAATGTAAACTCAATTGATTCCTAATCTAATCTTAGGATTGCTAAATGAGTTCTTCGATACTGCTCGCGAATGCTTCCAACTCCTACTTCCTTTGCTTCTTCGATGTGAACCTTCCATCTTGGATCCATCCTCATCATCTCGTTACATGAAACAAGAAAGGGAAATCAGGTTAGCAAACATAAACATAAATGAATTTCGAATGCAAGAAACTATCAGAGAATTATCCTTTTGTCAAAAGATCATCATTAGGCGTTGGCGGGAATCAGGTTAATTGCGAAGCCTCAGAATCTTGTTTAAAGATTAATCATCGGCGGAAAACAATTTGTTTGCAAATCGTGATTCGACTCAGTTCACAAACAAATTTCACTCAGAATATTCATCATAGTTTAAAATCCCAGGCAGCATACATATCAGTTCACAGTTTAATATTCCGGGCAGCAAGCATAATGTAAGGCAACAGTTCAATGATTCCCGGGCAGCAAGCATAATGTAAGGCAACAGTTCAATGATTCTCAGGCAGCAAGTGTAATGTAAGGCAACAGTTCAATGATTCTCAGGCAGCAAGTATAATAAGGCAACAGTTTTTTAGTTCCTAACAGGCAGAACAATCCAAGGCACTAACACACAGCAGCAGCAGAGAAAAGGGCTTGGTTATCAGCAGGATTAAGCCAACAGCAGGGACAAAAGAAGTAAGTTAAGCCATACAAGCATTGCATAATGACAGCAACATGGAAGAGGAAAAGATTGAATTCAAGGTTATGTTTTCACCAAAGGTGAAAAAGGGAAAAGTAGGAAAAGCCAGCATTGATGATTAAAGTCCCTGAGCAGAAAACAAAGATAAGCATACATCTGTTCTATAAGCCACAGAAAAATCAAAAAGCCAATGCTATTCTATCACAAAAGCAAGCAACACAGAAAAAGAGGAGTCCATCTGTTTTGCAAAACCAAAAGCAAGAAATAATCTGCCATAGCAGTGTTTGAAGGCCAAAAGGGAAAGTGGTATCTGTTCTATCATTATTTCATTGGGACCAAGAAAAGCAAAAGACAAGATAATATTTGTTCGATCAATCTAAAAAAAAACACTCAACAGAAAAAGATCAAGAGAGTATCTATATCAGTTCAAAAATACCAGAGAGAGAGGGATTCATCAGGAACACAGACAAAAAACTTAGAACACGTATCACCAAACAAAAAACATCATAAACCGAACGGAAAAATCCCAAACCAAAACCCAGAAACAAGGCATCAAACCAGATAATACAACTCGAATTAACATTTTTTGTCATCATCTTCCCGAACCAAACACCCTCAGAAAGTAAGGTTTTCAGAAATACATTCCGACATATAGAGAAAGAAGACGAGGAAGAGAAAAAGGTTTTGAAACAATCTCACCCGGAGTCCACTCGCCACGAATCGCTGACCTAGGTTTCCGAACCTTCCAAGCCAAATCGGTAAATCATCTGTGACAAACGAAACGAACATCATCAGAAGATCAAAACGGAAACCAAAATTGAAACATGCAAACAGAAGTCGTGGCGGTTAGGGTCTCAGTGAGAGCGAGTGAGGAGCGGCGGCGATGAGCCGTTTCCGTGAGGAAACGTGAGTCGCAGAGAGATATGAGTCATCACGAGGGAGGCCGATGAGGGTTCAGTTTCAGCGAGAGAGAGAACGATGAGAGAGCAGAGATACGATCACGGCCAAACGAGAGAGACGAGCAACGTCGAAATCGCGTGAGGGAAGGGAAGCAGGTGTTATCTGTCTTCTTTTCTTTGCCCTTCGGGCAATTATTGTGACCCTTTTTTTTATTTAATTTAATTTATCCCATTTTCTTTTTTCTTAAAAATATGAAAAAACAATTTAATGTTTTGTTTTACTTAAAAATCTGGTCACCTTGTATTTTCAATAAAAAAAATTTTTTTATTTTATGATTCTTAGTAAATTTATTTTAGAAAAAATGTTCATAATTGAATAAATATATATGTGGTATCATATTGCTTTTTTTTTGGGACCGTCGGAGTATTTCGGAAAGAGATTCGTCACACTCGATTCGGCGGCGCATATGGAGGTATTACGGACCGGTCGAAGATCAGATGGTTTTCTTTTTCTTACTCCGCGTCACCCAGGCTATTTCTGAACTTATCTTTTCAATTAATTTATTTTCCGTAAATAATATTTTTTGTGCGATGTAATAAATAATTGTTGGATCTGATAGTTTTTGTTTGATGACTTATCGATTAAACTATTAGCCGATTTTTCATCAAACAGAAAAAATCATCTCCAATAATTATTTAAATTTCCGATTGTATTGTATGATATTTTTGTCTGTTTACTTATTCATTCAGCAATTATTCACCATTGTACACCCTGCACACAATTCAAAATTAAAATCAATTCGATTCTGCTTTGATTGACTCATACGTCAATTTCCTAGAGGGTCTCATAGTTGGGGATGGGCATGGCCGTCCTCACAAGATTGGTTAAAGCCCTTGTTGCTTTAATCGATCATAACCCGAAACAATATTGGTCTATATACCAATCACCATGCACCAGGGTCTCATGGTTGGGGATAGGAGCACCTGTCCTCACGAGGTTAATCAAGTCCACATACTTGGTTAATCATAACCCGCTTCCATTCCATCTCAGCACGCGTGTCAGAACACTTTCGCAATTAAAATTCTAAACCCCGATCCAACGTCGGTTCTCTTTTCAAATAATTTCTCAAATAAATTTCTATCTCTCCCTCCTCCCAAGCATATGGTAGTCAGTCCAGTATCGACCATCGACCGTATGCTTGGTGTCTTTAATTGAATTTAATTAAACGTGAACCATGTTTCACCTCACTTTTCTTAATAAAACTTTTGGGTAGAAAAAGATGATTCGGATGTTTCTGTCCACTCATCCGAGTAATTGGGGCGTTAGCCGTTGGACGCTTATGGTCCGATACTCGTCTCCCACATAAAAACAAAATAACTCATTCAAACTCTTTTGACCGCTCATACGCGATCATAAAACTCTTTTCAGATAAAGAGGGTGCAATAGTCGTTTCTAATGCGAACGAGGACTTAAGCTTTTCAAACAAACAAAACAAGTCCTAGTTCAAAGCATTTGAAACGTCTAAGTGCACGATTTTTCAGATAAAATCAATGCAACCAATTAAAACCTTTTTTAAGAGGAACTACAGAGTTTTGACTTTCCCATTACACAAGGGAATATGTAGGCACACGGTTCAAAACCGTGCCAAACTCAAAATAATAATAATCAAATTTCTTTTTTCTTTATAACTTAGAGATTAGCGAATATACACACACATGAGACTAAATGGGTCCCATCGAGTACGATGGATGTAAGGGGTGTTAATACCTTCCCCTTACATAACCGACTCCCGATTCCAATTTTTGGTCGTAGACCGTCTTATCCGTTTGTTTGGGGTTTTATCTATATTTCCCCGTTCCTTTTTGGAACGAATAAAATTAGGTGGCGATTTCACCTGTTTTCGAGAATTAAAATATTTTTGCAAATCGAGTTGCTTCACATACATACTCCTATAATGATTACCAAGATTCAATTTTAGGATGTTAAGGAGATACCTTAGAGTTTTTCTCATTAAAAATTGTATTTTTCTCAACTTCTTTATCAAAAAAGTGTAACTTTAAAAAAAAAAAACTCAAATTGGGTATGTATAGTAAACAGCAAAATCATAATTAGCCACGATTTTCCATTTTTTTCTCCCTATTTTTGCTATTTTTAAAATTTTAATTGACTATAATGATACACAAAATCTATTATTAACCGCTTCCTGGTGAAAATGAAATCAAATCTGAACTTCAACCTTTATGCCAAGTGTGAGGCCTTGGCCATCACGCACCTATCCTTCGCTGATGACATTCTTCTATTTTGAAGGGGATATGTCGTATCCTTGAATTTACTCATGGAAACTTTTCATGATTTCTCTGCCTCCACAGGCCTCCAGCTTAATCCCAAGAAGTGTAGCATATTCTTTGGGAGTGTTCCACCAGATATCGAATCTGAAATGCTGCATAATACTGAGTTTAAGGAAGGTTCTCTCCCCATCAGATATTTGGGGGTCCCTCTCTTGAGTAAGAAGATTAATATTTGCCTTTACCTCCCTCTCATATATAAGGTCACCTGCAAGCAGAACCATTGGTCTACAAAACTGCTGAGTTATGCTGGAAGAATTAAACTGGTGAAAAATGTCATTAGCCCTATTATTCAATTTTGGCTGCGTAACTTCCCGTTCCCAAAAGCTGTGATCAGAAAATTGGAAGCCCCCTGCAGAACCTTCATTTGGTCGAGTAAATCTGAAATTGGGAGAAAGAGTCTGGTTGCGTGGAAACATGTGTGTTGCCCCAAGAACCAAGGTGGTCTCGCTATTCTCAATTTGTCAGTTTGGAACAAGGTTACTCTCCTTAATTGCCTCTGGAATATTTGTAGTAAAAGTGATAATCTCTAGGTGAAGTGGATCTATGTGAACTATTTAAAAGGAACCTCTGTGTTGAATAAAGCAACTGGTCAGAGTTGGAGTTGGATCGTTAAGAGCATTTGGAAGCAGCATCCTCTTATTGACAACATCAAACCTTGTTGGGATCAAACGACAATGAGCAAAAAATTCTCCACGAAGTTGGCATACAGAAGTTTGGTTGATGACAACCTCCGAGTTCCTTGGTACGAAATGCTTAATTTCAATTTGGCCCGACCCAAAGCGAAATTCATCCTCTGGCTGCTTCTCCATGGAAAATTGGCCACCAAGGAGAGACTAACCTGGTTTGGCATTATACATGACAACATTTGTAGCCTCTGTAGCGTTGAGGTTGAAACTTTCGAGCATTTTTTCTTTAGTTGCAGCATACCTTGTGAAATCTGAACAACAATTCTTAATTAGCTTAACATCCATCGCTTGCCTAAACCGTGGGGGGAAGAGTGTTCTTGGCTTATATCTCATTGTAAAGGCAAAGGTTGGAGAGTTAGGCTCCTAAAGCTTGCTACAGCAGAGACAGTTTATGGAATCTGGAAATATATGAATGAAAAACTGTGAATAATATTTTGGATTACATTGTTTATAGAGGATAGAAAAATAGAAAAATTAGAGAACACCTAATTTCTCTAATGATCTAATTTCTTAACTTGTTTTGTTTGGCTGAGTCGTTTTTTTTTATCGTCTTGTGTATAGTTATATATTAAATTCTTGTGTATAGTTATTATATATTGAATTAATATATCTTCTTGATTTGATTAAAAAAGTGTTGTTAACCTTACTTTATGGACATGTGACTTAAAATGATCGTTGTTTTTTGTCACTAATAGAATTTAAATTAAGAAAATATGAAATACATAAAATGCAAAGCTGTGAATGAGACTGTCATCAATGAAATAATTATCCTAAATCCTAAGCAAAAGAAACTAAACATGATACTAAATTAGTGCAAGTGTGATGAAATCCAAAAGCTCACACATAAAATCAATATTGACACAAAATATTGAGACCCTGCAGATAATGTTGTTGCAGCACTACTAGGGCCATTGTAACCGCCGTTGTAACCGCCATTGTTGTTGTAACCGCCATTGTTATTGTAACCGCCGTTGTAACCGCCATTGTTATTGTAACCGCCGTAGTTATTGTGACTGCCTCCAAAAATTCCACCTCCGATAATTCCAGCTGCCGCTCCACCCGCCGCTGCACCTGCCCTTCCTCCCTTACCACCTCCACTTCTTCTTCCTCCTCCCATTCGTCCTCCTCCCATTCCACCTCTTCCCATTCCACCACCTCCCATTCGTCCTCCTCCCATTCCACCTCTTCCCATTCCACCACCTCCCATTCGTCCTCCACCTCCAAATCTTGCTAGCCTTCTACCTCCTCCCATTGGATATATTGTAGTAACATTAAGCTCATGGACTTGTTCATTGCTTTGGATTAGGGTTCTTTCTTCTGAAGTGAAATCTTGTTTTGATATGCCTTGAGCACATGAAATAATCATTAGGAACATTCCAAGAAATATTATCACCTTCATGTTAGGCATAAGGAATTCTTTGCTTTGGATCCTGCAAAAGAGATTTTGTTTTGTAGTCAATTCATGAATAAATTTGATACTATTATAATACTATACTCATGAAAAGAATATCAAGAATTGAATCGAAGGAATGTGTATACCTGAAAGAGAGAGCTTCGATTTTAATTCTAGGGTTCCTTCTCTCAAGATGTAACAGCTCTTAAGATGAATATAATGTAACCTTATATAAACTAGGGTTGAATAGCTTTTCTCTTATATATACTTTTCAAAGTTTGTTTTTTTTTTTTTTTTAAATTGTTCCGATATCACTTTTATCATATTTCTTGTTACTATAAATATTTTATCTTAGATTTGTTTCTATAAATATTCCTAAATAGTTTCCGTCATTATTTTAATAATTATTACTAAGTTAAGTCACGCTGTGACTTGTAATCATTTAACAACGTGGCATATTACTTATATTATTTTTATTGACTTAATTTTATTTATTTATTTATTTTATTGACATAGATATTTGATGGGGTGGTAGAGGTTGTTTTGATGCGGTTGTCGATTGGTATGCAAAATTAGTATTTTTAATGTGGGAGTTTACGAGCGAATTAATAGAGTAAAGTGAATTATAAATAGAATCATATATTTGGTTGTAGGTCGGGAGGTGTAAATACCATGGTGACAATTGAGCTTATATAGTATTAGATGTGGCCGATATAGAATAGTTTTTCTTAACAGGCGTGATGTGTGGGAAGTTTTTTGTTTTGGACCGCCTAAAAGACCTAATAACAACATGGATGTTTGAGAGTAGATCGTCTACATAGAGACATATAATAGTGCAAATGTGCTTCTCATATTTGTAATAAACACATTTGTCGATTTCATTCCCTTTGTACCTATTCGATATCATCAAGTTATTAAAGTTTTCATGTCATTGCTTTGGAGCTTATTTTATCTCATACAAAGACTTATCTAACTTACAGACTTTATTTTCTTGTCAATGAATTACAAACCCTTCAGATTGATCGATATAGATCTCTTATTCTAATTCACCGTTTAAAAAAGTTATTTTAACATCCATTTGGTGTACCACTAAATTATAAATAGCTTCTATTAAATTAGTATCCTAATGGGTGTAATTCAAGTAATTGGTGAAAAAGTGTCGAAGAAATCTATATTTTCTCTGCCTAAAACATCTGGCTACAAGGCAAGCCTTGTACTTATAAACTGTTACATCCGATTTTAGTTTTTTTTCCAAAACTCATTTACAACTTATTGGTTTGAAACCATAAAACAAGTCTATTAAATGTCAGGTCATGATAGATTCAAAGAATTTATCTCATCATTAATAGCTTTTTGCCACAAATCTGCATCTAGAGATAACAAGACTTCTTGGAGATTAATTGGATTTTATTATACATTATAAACCATATAACCATGCTTATAGTCTTTAGTAACTCTTACTCTTTTACTTTGTCTAAGTTCTATTTCTACTTCGTTGTTGCTTTCACTGCTTCGATTTAGTGCCCCCACTATTTCTTGATTTGAAAAGAAATTCAAGATCATTCAATTCTATGATATTTTTAGCATTTAGGTCATAAAACCTATATGCCTTACTATTTGTTGCATACTCAATGAATACACATTTATAGGCTCTACTGACGAGTTTATCTGGCTTTAAATTCAAAATTATAACATAAGCCAGAAAGCCATAAGTTTTTAAATAAGACAAGTTTGATTGTCTTTTCTTAAATATCTCATAAGAAGATATCTTACTTGTTGACTTGGGAACTCGATTTAGGACATAGCAAATAGTCAATAAAATCTCCCTCCCCGCCAGTGAGGTGCAGCACTAGAATTCAACATAATTGTAACAACAAGTTCAGTAAGAGTTCTATTATTTATTTATGCTTTACCATTCATTTCAGAAGAGTATGGTGTAGTCGTTTCATATACAAATCTATGTTATTTATAAATTCATTAAATAAGGTAGAATTATATAGTTTCTTTATCACTACAAAGTCTCTTAATCTACTTACTAAATCATTTTCAAACTCTTTACAAAGTTTTTAAACATATCAATTTCATTCACCAAAATATCATTTTTTGTGATGATGTACAAATTTACCCTAATAGACTAACTAAAGTCTGCCTTATTTAAAATAAAATTATAAACAAGGTTCTTCATAACCTCAGGAACATGTATGACGTACTAATTTCAATCTTAAAGTCTTTTTGGAGGTAAAACCCAACTTCATGACTCCAATTCCAACAACATTAGTGGTGTGAACATCTCCCAATAACACTTTCTTGTCTTTAGTATTAATGTATGTTTTAAACCTAGCACGGTCATAACAATCACGATGAGAGATACCAATGTCTATCCATCAATCATCAGATCTATCAACCATGTTGATTTCAATGATCATAGCAATAAATTGTCCATCAGTTTGGTTAACTTGTGCATTAGGAGCAGCACCAGGTTCAAACTTGTTTCTATATATCTTAGTCATATGACTTGATTTTCCACAGTTAAAACTAAGTAAAGTCAACATCATTTCTTTGAGGTGGTGGTTGTTGCCTAGTTGGAGCAATTTGGGCCATAGAATCGTTCTCATTCTTAGTTCGATTCACAATATTGCAATTCTAATTCTTTACCGAATTGTCATATGCCTTCATAACTGTACCGAATTTCTTTTTGTTGTTAAAAAAACCAAGACTTTTTCTTTTTGATCTTGTCTTTGATACTCTTCTTCAATTCAAAGGAGAATAATCATAGTTTTAATTAAAAAAATTATTTTTTTATGGCGAAACAAAATTTTGAAAATTTTCTAACTAGGGGGAATTTATCAATAGTAAAACTATTTTGAAATTGTTCATCTAAATACATATTTTTAGTGATGATCTCATGAGCAATATTTTGAAGTTCGTGACTTTGGATCACCGTATATTTTTCATCTACCATCTAATACTTCACATAAGTGCTAAAATCATTCCTTTATTCTCCAGCTTCTTCAATGTCATACTTATTTTTCAAAGCCTCTTAAACTTGTTTTGAAGTACCATAATTAGTGTAATAGTCATACATATGATTTGCACAAGCACAAGTCCGTGAACTGCAGAAAGATAAAGAGAGATATATGGCAGAAAAGAGCAGTTCACAACTGAAAGAAACTAGTGACAAGGCTAGTATCAACTGTCAACATAAATTTCCCGAGGTAATTAAAATGATA
Source organism: Vicia sativa (assembly GCA_021764765.1). NCBI lineage: Eukaryota > Viridiplantae > Streptophyta > Magnoliopsida > Fabales > Fabaceae > Vicia > Vicia sativa. The sequence continues at coordinate 288,253,835 of CM038794.1, forward strand.
ATCCATTAGAGAAAGTTTAATTGTAATTTATAAAGGAAGTCTAACGGTTATTATTGGTTTAGGGCATTTCATGTTGTTAGCTATACCTATCGTCACCGACTTATCGGGTAGTTGGCAAGTGAAAAGTGCACAACACTTTGGGAGATTTACTTCACCATAGACCGCTCCCGGATGGACACATGAAGGTATCGGTTGATGTTGTTTTATATCTTAATGCGTTGCTACCGGTACCTGACATTGTTGCTGAGACCACATTGCTGCGAGATGCAGTAGGATCTTTTGTGGCATGGCCATCAGACCTCATTTTCATAAATGATCAGGTATGTTGAAAACCATTATGAATCTTTAAGTATTCAACTGACAGTTCTGACCTCAATTTTTACATGGTAATTTTAGACTCCTACAAAACCTGCATCTAAGGATAAAGGGATTTTGCAGCACGGCGAGTCTGTTGCATCGCAAAGAGAGGTACGTTTAAAGTGTTAATTATATGATCAAAATAAAAAACTGCATAACTTTATATCTTACATAAGTCTATATGATTTTTAGGTACCTTTTCAAGGGTCACAACAAGTGAGCCAGAAAGTTGGTAGGGTACCACCCAAGAAAAGGGTTCTTGTCCGAAAATTTGTGCCTAGATTTCGGCAGTGTCTTGAAACACTAGTGGGCACATCAGATTTGATGAATGGTGGTATTCGTCAAATGGATATAGATGCATGTGTCTTTGGTTTTCCTTGTATCGAAACAATTGGACAAGAGTGTTAGAACAACATAAAACATAAAACCAGAGCTTTGAAGGTAGTAACAATGGTGAAAGAAAACTTGATAAAGATGAAAATGAGAGAGAGAGGGAGAGAGAATTAGGGTAGAGAGTAATATTGGTGAATCAAAAAAATGGCATTAACATTGAATTGGGATTACAACAATGTATATGTACACACGAGAGAATAGTACAATTAATAACCAAAACCAACTAAAGTGTCATGTTGTTAAATTCTGTTACTTTTGAAAAAAACAGATTTTTTAACAGCTCACAACACACCACCTCACTTTAGTTGCTCCAAGTTCATCATGCTCAAGCTCTTCAACAGTCTCTTGAACACTTCATTTGTCACACCCTTGGTCAACAAATCCGCAACTTGGTCCTCGCTTCGGCAATAGCTCAATCTAAGCTTTCCATCACCAACCAATTCTCTCAAGTAATGAAACCGCATCTCAATATGCTTGCTCCTTCCGTGTGCAATCGGATTCTTCGCAAGATTTATTGCGGAAACATTATCCACAAACAGTGTGGTGGCAGCATCATCACCACATCCCAATTCCTTCATAAGATTCACTAACCACATAGCTTGGCAAGCACTCAATGATGCCGCAATGTACTCGGCCTCACAAGAAGAGAGTGCTACGACCGGTTCCTTCTTTGAACACCATGAGATTGGTGTACTACCGAACATAAAGATGTAACCCGCCGTAGATTTCCGATCATCTTTATCTCCACACCAATTAGAATCGGTGTAGCCAAATAAAGTACATTTGCGACCCATATCCGATGTGGGAAACAAAATACCACAACCAAGAGTACCTTTCACATATCTAAGGATTCTCTTGACCGCCGCCAAGTGAGACACCTTAGGTCTCTCCATGAATCTACTCGCAATACCGACACTAAAAGCCAAATCCGGTCGAGTATTGCACAAGTACCGTAACGACCCAATCAAACTCCGGTAAAGTGTTGGATCCACATCATCCTCATCATCACTTTTGGACAGTTGTACTCTAGCCTCACAAGGTGTAATAGAAGCATTACAATGCTTCATCTCACACTTTTTCAAGATATCTAGAGCATACCTCCTTTGATGCATAAGCAGCCCCACTTTTGACTTGTGAAATTCTATGCCAAGAAAGTAACTCATGACACCAAGGTCTGTCATCTCAAACTCACTCATGAGCTCTACTTTGAACCTTGAAATACTCTTGTCATTGCTGCCCGTAATTAAGAGATCATCAACATACAAGCAAAGTATAATAACACCATCAATAGTATTCGATCTCACATAAACACCATGTTCGGATACACACCGTTTGAAACCGATGTCAATAAGAAAGTTGTCTATACGTTTGTTCCAAGCTCTCGGAGCTTGTTTCAAACCATACAACGCCTGTAGCTTAGTACTTCTTCTCTTGATTTTTGATCACGAAACCGGGTGGCTGTACCACATAAACCTCCTCATCAAGAGGACCATTCAAAAACGCAGATTTCACATCCATTTCGTAAATCACCCAATCGTTACTATGCGCGATTCCAACAACCAAACGAATAGTCTCCAATCTAGCCACCGGTGCGAATACCTCCTCGTAGTCTATGCCTTCACGTTGCAAGAACCCTTTCGCCACTAATCGAGCTTTGTGTTTGATTACTTCACCTTTAGGATTTGCTTTAACTTTATAGACCCATCGCACCTATCGGTTTCTTTCCAAGTGGTAAATCGACCAACTCCCAAGTACCATTTTTCTCAATAGATTCCAGCTCCTCTTTCATTGCACATATCCATTTAGGATCACTTAAGGCTTCCTCTTCATTTACCGGTTCAGATTCGACCATAAGCGCGAAATGAACAAGATCACCATCATTATTCACTTCGTTATCTTGGAACCTTTCGCAATCTCGGAGTCTATGAGGCAAGGCTCTTTGCCTCACTGGTCTACCGTTATTCACAACATCATTTTCCGCTACTGTAGGTGCAGGTACAGCGGCATCGGAATTCTCCGGATCAAACAAATCAACAAACTGCTGCTGTTCAGCAGGATGTAACTGATTAGCAACAAACTGTTGCTGCTGTTCACCTACTGTTTCAGCAGTTTTTATTTCATCAAACTGCACATCCCGGGTTATCACGATTTTCCGATTCCTCTCATCAAATAGCTTGTAACCTCCCGTAGAGTGATATCCAACAAATATCAATTTCTCACCTTTATCATCCAATTTCTTTCTAAGTTGATTCGGTACATGACGATATGCAATCGATCCAAAAATGCGCAAATGATTCACACTCGGTTTGAAACCACTCCAAACCTCTTCTGGTGTAATTTTCTCCAGCTTCTTAGTAGGACACCTATTCAACAAGTAGGTGGCTGTAGACACGGCCTCACCCCACAATTCTTTAGGTAACTTCTTCCCACAAAGCATACTACGCACCATGTTCATTATTGTACGATTTTTCCTCTCGGCAGCTCCGTTTTGTTGAGGCGTATATGGAGGCACCACCTCATGCACAATACCCTCAAGATCACAAAACTTCCCAAACTCACTAGAGGTATATTCACCTCCACCATCCGTTTTGAGAATTTTGAGCTTCCGACCGCTTTGACGCTCCACCATGGATTTGAAACTTTTGAACATTCCAAACACCTCATCCTTTCTTTTGATAAGATATGTCCAAAGCTTCCTACTAAAATTGTCAATGAACGTAACAAAATATCGATTGCCGCCATAAGTCTCTACTTGCATCGGTCCACAAACATCGGAATACACCACCTCAAGTAAGCCTTTGGTTCTTCGACCCGCATCCTTGCTAAACACATTCTTGTGTTGCTTACTCTTCACGCATTCCTCACATAATTCTGTCGGAGCACTAATATGTGGCAGCCCCGTTACCATTTCACTTTGTTGCAACATTTTAAGATCCTTAAAGTTTAGGTGACCAAGACGGTAATGCCACAACCATTCATCTCTACTTGCCGCGGTAGCTAAACAACGATGCTCCATAACCTTTAACTCAACCTTAAAAGTTCTATTGGCAGCCATCGGCACTTTTAGAATCAACACACCGTTTGAATCTAAAACGCGTAACATCTTGTTCTCCAACCGAATTAAGTACCCTCTTTCAAGTAATTGGCCAATGCTTAAAAGATTGCACTTAATTCCCGGTATGTACAGGACATCTTTGATCCTAGAGTGTCCACCATTCTTTCTTCCGATCAAAACATCTCCTACCCCTTCGGCTCTTAAAGTGGTGTCGTCGGCAAACTTGACTTTACTCTTTGCCGCTTGATTGATTTGCACAAACCAATCCTTTCGACCCGTCATATGTGTTGAACAACCGGAATCCAAGTACCACTCATCTTTACTTTGAACTTCATCACGCATGGTAAGTAATGCATTTCGATCCGAATGCATTTTTCCACCACTTTCCGAAACTGTACAGTTGTTGTCCCGCAGACTGTCACCACAGTAGCTGCTGCCCGGAACATCAACAATGCCATAATTCTCTTCTGTAATCATCACAAGAAGGGTATCTTCATCATCTACCTCTTCCCTAGCAACCTTAGCCTCATCCGCATCCTTTTCCTTGCGTTTTGAGCGACATTCTTTCGCAAAATGCCCAAGCTTTTGACAATTATAACACTTCACAGAACTTTTGTCAAACGGTTTGTGGGCGCTTTGATTACCATCTTTGGAGCTTCCTTCACCCTTTGAATTTTGTGGATATTTTCCACCAAAATTCTTCTTATTTTTAGAAGTCCACTTCCCTTTCGATCTATTGTTCTTCTCATGTAAACGCGCTTGCAAAGCGATCTCCGCTTTGGCTTTGTCGGCACTTCTCTCATCCATCCTTTGTTCATGCGCCTCTAACGAACTTTGCAACTCATTTTTGCTCAAAGTTGTTAGGTCCTTTGACTCCTCAATAGCCACAACAATGTTATCGAAACGTGATGTTAACGAACGCAACACTTTCGATACAACATTCTGCTCAAGGATCGTTTCGCCACATGACTTGATTTGGTTGACTAACCGGGTAATGCGCGTGATGTAATCGTTGATCGTTTCTTTGTCCTCCATTTGCGTTAACTCGAATTGACGTTTGTAAGTTTGTAACCTTACCACCTTTGCACGGCATATGCTTTCTCCAAGATTTCCCATGCTTGCTTCGCGGATTCACAATCACCAACCTTCTCGAAATTGTCGCTATCAACACAAGAGTGAATCAAGAATAGGGCTTTGTAATCCTTTTTCTTTTCTACCTTGTGTGTAGCCCTACGAGCATCGGTAGCATCTGCCCCTAACGGTGTAACTCCATTGGTGACGATCTCAAACACCTCTTGATAACCAAACAAAACCTTCATTTGTTTCGCCCATTTATCGTAGTTCTTTGAATCAAGAATTGGAAGATTGGTGGGAATTCGATCATTGGAAAAGGTAGCCATTGTTGCAGCGGATTAGGATCAATAACCGGGGCTCTTGATGCCAAATGTTAGAACAACATAAAACATAAAACCAGAGCTTTGAAGGTAGTAACAATGGTGAAAGAAAACTTGATAAAGATGAAAATGAGAGAGAGGGAGAGAGAATTAGGGTAGAGAGTAATATTGGTGAATCAAAAAAATGGCATTAACATTGAATTGGGATTACAACAATGTATATGTACACACGAGAGAATAGTACAATTAATAACCAAAACCAACTAAAGTGTCATGCTGTTAAATTCTGTTACTTTTGAAAAAAAACAGATTTTTTAACAGCTCACAACAAAGAGGACATGGAATAAATCTTTCTTCATGGAGAATTAGGCGTCGGTGTTATGCACTCGTACATCCGGTAACCCGATCAATATATTATTTAATTGGTTGAAAAATTTTTTAAAACATTTAATTGAAATAGTCTAATATTAATTATGTTTTTATTTAAGGATGTTATATGACAAATTGATGCGCAGGAATCAATTGTCAAATAGATTCCATTTCGTGTCTTCCTCCCGTGTCAGCGGAGCGACAATTGCTAGGGAACCGAAGTCAGTAAGAGAGCACTTCGTCGATAGATTCATGGCAACTGACAGTACAGAAAGCTTGTATCTGTTGGCGTATAATTCAGGGTTAGATTTTCATTCTAAGTTCATTTTAATATTTGTATTTTTTACATTAAAATTTTCATTTAAATTGTTGCTTTAATTTATAGATGTCACTGCCTAAGATATACCTATGAAAGCGCTTTTAATTCTGAGTAAAAGTGTTACCTAAGGTATACCTATGAAAGCGCTTTCATAGGTAGTCCTATGGCAGCGTTTTTTATCTAAAAGCGCTTTCATAGATGGCCTAAGGCAACGCTTTTTTCTGGAAAAACGCTTTCTTATGCCTACTTTATAATGTCTTTAATGCATTTTGTAGGCACCTATGAAAGCGTTTTCGAGCGCCTACCTACTATGAACGTTTTTTGGAAAAGCGCTTTCATAGGTAGGCCTACGAAAGCGATTTTTCCTAAACAAAAAGCATTGTTAAAACCTATAGCAGCGCCACCTACGAAAGCGCTTTTAAAGCCCAAAAAAACGCTTTCGGAGGTCATTTTTGGCGTAGTGTTAGCTATAAATTATTCTCTTTAATATATGTTGTAGATTCAAATTCATTGAAATTAACAAATCCATCTGAGTCTATAGATTTCTTTATATTAGTTTGTTCGATTGATCCAAAAGGAACAATAGAAATGTTGTTGATCAGAACATTGACAACCTTCTTTATAGATAAGAAAAATCTCATTTTTGTTGTCAACGTTTGAAATGCACTCCCTCAAACATGAACGGTTTGTCAAAGACAACGAATGCAGAGTTTCCAATAATTTCTTCGATAGCCATGGAAGTTTCGAAACGTCTTAAAATTGTTTTACAGTTTTAAAATTTTTGTCACTGGAGAAATTATCGGATCGAGTGATAGATTAGATCACTCTCTTTAAGACGTTTCACGACACTGTTTAAAATTAAGTAAAGCAATCGAACTACCGCGTCATTGCCTTTCACTAAAACAAAACCTAAAAGGGTTAATCCACGGTTGATGCCTTAAATCAAACTTGATTGAAAGTTTATTTAAAGCATGTGTTGCATTGATTATCAAAATTTGAATTTGGCTACATCTAAAGATAAGTATGGAATTCCAATAGCTAACATATTAGTTAATGATGCAGCTAACTATGTAATAAATCATTACAAGTATGACTTATCTTTAGCCCAAGACATACTTATAAAAACAACTTTAATAATGTATCCTGGTGCACTTGAGATATATGAGTGGGGTTGTGAGAATTTACCATCTTCCATGACCTCATTGGTAAAAGACTTCAAACATCACTTGTTGAAATTGGAACAAGCTCCAAAAAGAATGAAGTTTCACGTGCTCAGATTAACCCAACTACGTGCATGTTTGTGACTTTGTGGTATCAACATGTAACATTTTGTGCACTACTATTTATTTAGTGGTTGGTTGTTTTCTGTCTAGTTTTGGCCCTAGTTTGCAAAGATTCATACATCTATCTATTCATTCTGCATTTACAAAACTAACCATCAAGAAAACATGATATTGATTGCGGCCAAAAGAGGATTAATTAGTGCAAGTGTGATGATCAAATCCAAAAGCTCACACATAAAATCAATGTCGACACAGAAAAATGAGTCCCAGCAGATAATGTTGTTGCAGAACTAGAAGAACCATTGTTCCTGTGAATGTTATTGTGATTGAAAATTGAAGCCCAAATAAGTCCAATTCCGAACCCTCCACCCGCCGCTGCACCTGCCCTTCCTCCGTTTCCTCCATTACCACCTCCACCCTTTCCTTCTTTACCATCACCTCCTTTTCCACCTTTTCCCATCCCACCACCTCCTCCCATTCCACCTTTTCCCATCCCACCACCTCCTCCCATTCCACCTCCTCCCATCCCTCCTCCCATTCTTCCTCCTCCCATTCCACCTCCTCCCATTCCACCTCCTCGTCCACCTCCACCTCCTCGTCCACCTCCACCTCCAGCTCCTGCTAGCCTTCTACCTCCTCCCATTGGATATCTTGTAGTAGTAACATTAAGCTCACGTGGTTCTTCATTGTTTTGGATTAGGATTCTTTCTTCTGAAGTGAAACTCTCAATGAAATCTTGTTTTGATATGGCTTGAGTACATGAAATAATGATTAGGAACATTCCAAGAAATATCATCACCTTCATGTTAGGCATAAGAAACTCTTTGCAGTCAATGTTCATGAAAGAAAGGGTGAGAAACTATTATTATGATACTATGTAATAATATTAAGAATTGTATTGATGGAATGTGTATACCTGAAAGAGGAGAGCATCGATTCTAATTCTACGGATCCTTCTCTCAAGGAGATGTAATAGGTCTTGGGATGAGGACTAGTGAGGTATATGCGATAATTTTGGATATAACCTCTTTTTTGAATGACTTGTAACCTACGTGTGAATATACAAACGAGAGTTGAATAACTTTTCTCTTCTGAATTTTTCAAGGTTTGTTTTTTATTTTTATTTTTAAATTGTTCCATTATCACTTTTATCATATTTCTTGTCACAAAATATTTTCGTGTAATCATTTAATAACAAGACATATTACTTATAGGAAAAAACTAACGTGTGGACACATGTTAATAGGTTATTTGTAGATATATTTTTTTGAGAAATATGCATTCAATATTTTAAAATTTCAAATAAGACCTTATTGCATTTAATTACATTTAAAAAAATTTAATTATAGTACCTTAACATATATCCTAGGAACATGTTAACATGACCCATTAAGGTTGATTTCGAAAAGCGTATGATAAAGTTGATTGGAGTTTTCTTTGGAGCATGATGAGGAAGATGGGTTTCAGAGATCTTTCGATGAGATGGATGGAGGTTACTATTTTTACTAGCAAGATGTCGGTTTTGGTGAATGGTAGTCTGACTAAGGAATTGTCGGTGGAGAGGGGATTGAGATAAAGTGGTCCTTTATCACCGTTCCTTTTTGTTTTAGTTGCGGAAGGTCTATCGGGGTTGGTTAGAAAATCGGTGGAATTAGGGGAGTTTACCGACTTTAATGTGAACGAAAAGTGCCTCATCGACATCCTTCAATTTGCGGACGATACTCTCTTGGTTGGAGATAGTAGTTGAAAGCATTTGTGGGCTATCAAAGCGGTTCTTAGAGGTTTCGAATTAGCTTCGGTCTTGCATAAATTTTCACAAGAGTAAGATTATTGGGATTTTAGTTTGCATTTCCTTGAGGTCGTTGCTCTGTTCCTATCGTGTAAAATGGAGGAAAATTCTTTCACCTTTCTCGGAACTCCTATTGGCACTAATCCTAGAAGAATTCATCTTGGAATCCGCTTCTTTTCAAGATTAAGAGAAGGCTTTCTTGTTGGCATGGCAGAATGCTCAATTTAGGATGAAGAATTACTTTGCTTAAGTCGATGTTAAGTACCCTATCGATTTTTCAACTTTCTTTTTACAAATCTCCTTTGAAAATTTGTAATTAGATTGTTAAAATTTAGAGTAGTTTTCTTTAGGGAAGTTCGGAGGCATGTAGGAGGACTCACTGGATAGTTTGGGACACAATTTGTTTACCATTCGATAAAGGAGGGTTAGGCTTGAAAATAATCGATGTTTTCAACATGACTCTTCTTCAAAAATGGAGGTGGAAAATCTTGGAAGGTTCGGAGGAGCTTTGGTTTAGAATCTTGAAGGCTCGGTATAGGGATATCAAGATGAAAATATCTAATCCATGTATTTACTCTCTTGATAGGGGTTCTAAATCATCATGGTGGGCGAATATTATGTCATTTGACAAAAGATTTAGTGAGGATTCTTTTATTAACAATTGCATGGTTTTGCTCGGCAATGGCTTTGCTACCTCTCTTTGGCACTCTAATTGGATCGGCCCGAAAAGATTGAAGCTTCATTTCTTAATTCTCTATTCTGTCACAGGTTTAAAGTATGTCGCGCTGGCTGGGATGGGCGGTTGGACGAACAGAAATTGTGAATGGGGAGATACTGGCATAAATGACATCTTGGTTGTGGCTTCTGGTTTGAATGTTGGTTCAGTTGCTACTGGTCAACATGTCTTGCGAACTCACCTTCTACATCTTTGTTCGAAGCATGATGAGAAAGACATATTTGTTTGGTTGTTGGATGACACTCTGGCTTACACGGTGAGCTCCTATTATAAATATTACAACTCATCTATTTTCCTTTAGGTCAACTGAATAGTAATGATAGATCTTTGGGTTTGATATGGAAGGTTGAGGTTCCTTATAAAATTAAGGCTTTTGGTTTGAGATGTTTTTTGAACATATTACCGACTATCATTTAGTTTTTAGAGATATAATCCCTTCTTCAAGTAACATCAATTGTTCTAGTGGCAGAGTGGATTAGTCTTCCGAATTTCACGAGTAGTAGTTTTATGGGAAGCTTTTTAGATTGGGTTTCTTTTTGTAAAATTAAGAGAGTGAAAGTCGGTAAATAAGGTGTGATTTGATTGGTTGTTTATTGAAACTTTTGGATTCTTCGGAATGTTATCATTTTCAAGAACGCTGGTTGGAACGTTATAGACATAGTTTGGAAAGTTAAAATATATGTTTATAGGTGGTCATTAATTGGTGATATTACTCATTGTAATTTGTATGAATTTAGCAAAGACCATTTTTTTATTTGTCTTAAGTTTCAATTGATAGATAATCTATCTTGGTTGAGATTATCTCTGCATTTTTGTAATCAAGATTGAGTACCGTTTGTACTCTTATCAATATATTTCTTACTTAGAAAAAACAAAATCATATCTTCTCTGCTACGTTAGTCTTGTTTATTATATATCTACTTGTCACAAAAAGCGTGTATTTAATTAATTTATACTAATTTATAACCTCTCTCTTAAAAATCTTAAAATTTTGGGGTGGTCTTGGCCTTGTTGTCCCCCAACTCAACCACTGTATATACTAGCAACCATCAAATGCGAAAGCCAGACACGTTCCATATGATTTTGGGTATGTTTGTTTCAGTTTTAGAAAAATATATTTTTATTATATTTTTAAAATGAATTTTATAAAATATTATCTCATTCTAACTCTCAAACTACACCACTTAAACTTCATTGATATTCTTGTTGAAGTGTTAATTTTGTAGGTCCTCCTTACTCCGTCGCATTGAGAGTTCCTACCGCCACACAGGAAAAAAATATATCATCATATATTCTTTATTTCACCTCAGAACAATTTTAAATTACTATTAATCATTTGTGTTGATATATATATATATATATACACACCCACGAACTATATATTCTCTTGCTGCCATTTGGAGAGAGTTGTTAGATGTATTTTACAGTTGAGATTATGGAAAAAGTGATACTTTTTCTAATAGTCGGTCGAGGAAGATTTAGGTGATCCAAAAAGATCTGAGATTCATTTGGTTCGCCATAACACATAATATAAAATCATTTTTACAAAATATCATATTAAATATCAAAATGAAATAAAATTACAAAAGTTTATTGATTCATTAGATGCTTAATCTAATTAAACATATTGATGAATGCTAAATGATACATTTTTTTCTTTCATGAAATATGGGCCGTAAAACAATAATTTATAGAATGGCCCAACACTATTATAGACTTTATTTGAGGAAAAAATTATTTTATATCCTACAACTAAATTTATACTCCTATTATTTTTTTAAAATATCAATTTTATCCTTTAATAGCTTTAATTAATTTATCATTTAACTTTTTACTATTCATCAAAATATCTGAATTTCACACTCCTACGTGTGCGTTCTGGAACATTTAAAAAAAATTCTGGAAAGTATTTAAACAAATCAAGACACTTTTTGAAAGTATTTCGGTTTAAAAAAATTATAAATTGTGGCCTAAAGTAACAAAAAGAATCATAGAAATTATTATACTGGAACACTTATTGAAAGTGTTTTGGTTGGATGTATTATTAAGATACCGGAACACTTTTTAAAAATGTTTCGGTTTAAAAAATTGCTAAGGGACGGTTCAAAATCATGGCCTAAAATAACAAAATTGTATTTTTGAAAGAATTTATCATACTGGAACACTTATTGAAAGTGTTTCGATTGTGTGTATTATGATACCGAAATACTTTTTGAAAATGTTCTGATTTAAAAAATTGTTAAATGAGTTTCAGCAACTGTTTAAAGTGTTCTCTATTTACTTTAGATTACGGTTTTAACCTGTTGCTGAAACTAATTTAGTGAAAAATGATTCTCTAGAACACTTTTATAAATATATCCTATTTTTATAATATACTCAACCAGAACACTTTTAAAAAGTGTTCCGAGATGTACTTTTGCAAATCATGACTTTGAAAATGTGTCCCGATTTATATATTTTTGGATGTTCCGAGAGTTTTTTTTAAAAGTGAAATTTTTCAAAATGTAAACTATTTATACGAGTATATTTCGATCTAAAAAATTCAGAGGTATGGGTATAATTGTAGGAGTAAAAACTAAAATTTTCTATTACCAAAAGAGATGAAAAATATGTTTGTCCATTTCTTAAAAAAAAAAAAAAACATGTGATTTCTAACATTGAGGAGGTGTAGATAGTAGAAGATATCTCTCTTTTGGATCATAAGTTATAACAATCCATATGTTACTTAGGATGGGATCTTCCAAAAGCATATGCTACCTAACACGTGCTCGTTATATAATAATTTCTAAAGATTATTTCTAAGCATAGAAATTAATTTTTTATCAAAAAAATGGACAAGGAGTGAAAGAGTTAGAGACGCCCCACATAAAGATTAGAACATAAAATAAAGACAAAAACCAGTCTCTGACATAAAAATTTCCACCCAAGTAAAAAAAAATCTGGACCGTTGAAAATCCTTATATCTGAAAATCACGGTCCCATGACATCGACAATTACAATTTTCAGCATCTTCCTTGTATAAGGTTGTTGTAAAGAACAAGAAAAAATAAATAAAACCAAACAACACTTGTTTATTTTATGTCTTCATTTTTTAGCTGAATTTTGAAGCAACTATGGTCATGGATGATGTTTTGAATGGATTCTCTCCTGCTTCAACTCCTAAGATTTCATGGAAGTCTAGAAGAAGATCAGGTACCTTCTATGTTTCTTCTTCAACTTCAAATCCATTAGCTTAAATTGTGAAAAATAGTTCCATTTGTGTTTCATATTTTTCTATTTCTATATTTCTATATAATAGAATGTTAATATACTAATAGTACAAATATACTTAATAATAATAATAAAAATTTGTGAATCACTTTTTTATTTTGTCTTTTATTGTTTTTTCAATATTTCTTCTCACAAACCCTACCATATAATTGAATATATTTTTTCTAGTGTTTGGGGGGTTTTATTGAAGTCTTTTTTTTGTAAAATTTAACATGCTAACTGGAAATTATTGTTGCAAATTTTGTGTTTGTGAACTTGTACAATTTTGAAATTTTGTTTTTATAACTTTTCAATTTAACATTTTGTTGTGTTTTCTGGAATTGATTTGTGGAATTTCTGCAAAAGTATTCTGTTAGAGAGAGATGCGTAGAACGGTAGGTAACAGTTGGTGTGACTTCTACATTACGCTGCTTTGTTTGTTAGGTTTGGCTTACCAAACAATCTACTCCAAATTATTAGTATAATCATTGGGATTCATACTTTTATATTGAAAGAATGAAAGCTAAAATGTCTAAGCTCATTATTAGCTTATGTAGAGATGTATCGAGTGTAAGACATTAAGACCATACGATGTTAGTCAATGTGGTCTCTGTGTCTTACACTTTTGTTACCGATGTTAACAAAGAGTTTGTTGTGGTAAGTGTAAGTGAGTTGATCGTTCTAGTCTCAAGCTCGAATCCTCTTTGCATCTCATATATGTTGAGCGGAAGTTCGAATCTGCAATATTGATATTTGATATGCTAGGGTGTAGGTTCGAACCTGTAATGTCCGTGTCAGCCTTGTGGCTGATGTATGTTCCAATGCTTCATAGTTTTTACTTTATTAACACAATGGAGCTGCCAGTTTTCTTATTACTCAGCTTCTTAAGTCTCTAACCTGAACCACCAGATCATTCTTCTATAAATAAAAATTGATAGTCTTAACAAGATTGTTAGTTTTGTGATCATGAAAATTGATGATGTATTAAAGCATGTGGCTGTTGTGATAGTTTAGACATTATCTTATCCTGTGTTGAGTTATTGGACAACTAACCCTGACCTACACCTCCAACTAACCCTTTTTATTGTAGCCTCTATCTTTGGTTTCTTGCATATGTCTCTTTCATTTTTCTTTATTATTCATATAACCATGTGAACATTACCCTCTCCAGTAAAGTCCAGTAAAGTCGAGTCAAAGATTGTTTCATTGAGAGGTTGAGAGGTCGATCTTGGATATTTTCTTTCAATTCAAAAGTTTATCGACTAGATGGACTCAACCATTTGATTATGGATGCAAATATTTGTTGAAAATGTTGTTTTCCTTGTATGTATGTATGTATGTATGTATGTATGTATGTATGTATGTATGTATGTATGTATGTATGTATGTACTATACTATATTATCCTGCATTTGCATTACAAAGTTTTACAATCTCTAAATGAGTATCAAAAAGAATGGTAACTTGTTCACCGCAGCTAGCAGGAGGGATTTAGAGGTATCATCTGAAGATAATGCTACAACGCCACCCGGAAAGCCAGAAGATTCATCTCCTAATGTGGAGATGCTTGACACAACTGAAGTTTCAGAGCTTTCCGAACGTCGGAAGGCATTGTTTGAACCATTAGAACCTATAACGAACATCAATGGCCGACGACCCTCTGCTGAGTCCTTGCTTCCTCCCCCTGACTTTGAGTCCGCAAACTATCCAAAGGGGTGGCTGATCGGAAAGAAACGAAAGCTTGTCAATGTTGATGTTGTTGAAAAGATGCGCAGAATCGCCGTCCAAGAAATGAACAGAAAGGTTATATTCCAAGTTTCCTCCAAGAGTACTAATAACACAATCTAACCGTCTCTTTTCAACATACTTCTATGTCAGTTGAATTTGTTGAGACCCGCGTGAATTTCAAACAATGCTAATGCATTTGACAATTTTTGTTACAGGACAGAGAAATAGACGGACTAAACGAACAGCTAGAGGAAGATTCGCGATGTCTTGAGCATTTGCAAGTGCAACTTGTGGACGAACGAAGCAAGCGCTCTCGCCTCGAAAGAGAAAACAATATGCTTCAAGAACAAGTGAACATGCTTATGAACATGATACAAGAAACTGAGCAAATGGCAGATGAAGGGCAAGAAATGGGAGGTGAAAGCCAAGATGAACATTGAATGCATTGTTTTATATTATTAGTGTGTGCATGCTCGTGATTGTTATATTCATTTGTAGATTTTCTCCAACTTATGTTATTAGAATGCATATAGTATTTAGTAGTAATATTAATATGGGGATAATCAAACAGTACTGAACAGATTTGTTTATCTCAAACACAGAAGCAAAGTGTTATTTTATTTATTTTTTATCAGAAACCAAATTACACCTTATAGTAATAATGAAATGCTGAACACATTTTGGTAAATAAACAGATAATTACATAGTTGATAATGGATAAATTTGCGGTTTACATTTGAAGTTTTGTTAAAAATGTTTATATATTATAAATACATAAAATATTTATACAGTAATTTTGGTTAAAAATAGTGGTTGTCAAGTGCTGCTAGTTGAAATAGTGATCGATCTTGATTCAAGCTCTTCAGGCTTGAGCTACACTATCTTTCATCACAACTTAGTAGTCAATTATTCTAAACAAATTGTATAATGCATTCTTTAATGATGATGATTTGCAATGAAAATAAAATCAGTAACCAATAACAAATAGAACTAAACGAGTCCTTAGAGATGCCAACAACGTGTTGTCACTCTCAAACACACTAACAACATTTGTTTTTGCCTTATTTTGATTGATAAACTATAAAGATCTCTGTTGGGATTCTTCATCAATGAAAATCTCTGAATCCCATTGAGTTTGAGTAAACCATAATGCACATAAAATAAAATATTCACACTGTAGAAAACTACACAAAGAGGTTTGTTTTGTGATACTTCCAAGTTCCAAGCTTATATCAGAAAATCACTATCTAACATGACTACCAGATTCCTCAGGCATAGGAAATAGAAAATGTGGCATTGAATTAATCCTTGGAAGATTAAGAAGTAACTCTCCAGCTGATTCCTTCCTGGATAATCCATTTTCTTGCTGACTACCAGAACCATCATCAGCATCATCCTCATCTTGCTGAATTTCAAATTCAACCATTTTACTTTTGGATTCAGCAGGATTAACAACTTGTCTATCTTCAGCTAGATAGAAAATGTTAGTGTTCCTAACGGTTTTGTTTTCGGCTGTAGAAGGGTCTTTCTGAAGAAGGTTGTAGAAGGAGTTCACCTTTGACATGACATTCTGTTCATCAGAGGCAGGTTGGATTTGAGAGTCGGTGAATAAATATTTTGTGAATTCCGCCAACTTTGCTCTGTCACTTGCGAAGCTCG
This sequence comes from Vicia sativa, assembly GCA_021764765.1. Lineage (NCBI taxonomy): Eukaryota > Viridiplantae > Streptophyta > Magnoliopsida > Fabales > Fabaceae > Vicia > Vicia sativa. The sequence continues at coordinate 288,270,165 of CM038794.1, forward strand.
AGTTTTCAGGTCCCATCTGTTCTGCAATGCAGTGTCCGATGTGGTCAACCAAATCTTCAATCGACATAGAAGGGTGAAGACCGGGCAATTTTATCTGATCCAAATTGCTGAGAAACTTCGATGATTCAGCTCCTCTGCTCTTGAAACCTCTGATTGCATGGGGGTTCATCACTGCACGTGATAATAAAATAAGAAATTATATCATTTTCGGACGGTGATGATGATGGTGAAAAGTTATGCTTCAAACAAGTGCAACGACCGTCAAACCGAATTCAAATGATGATACAAAACAAATCTAAGGCAATTACCTGAGCTAGGTGAGGTAATTTCTTGGAAACTGTTTTCAACAGCTTTGCCCAAAAGATTATGTTCACTTCTGGAGGAAGACGATTGACCTGCAGATCCCGATTCCACGTCCTGCTGCAATCCAAAAATCCCAGCCTGCCCTTCACTTTTTCTATCAAAACCATCACTGGATTCAATGTGGTCGTGAGTTCCAGGCTCAAAATAAGGAGACTCCAACACGAAATCCTGCTGTTGGCTCAGACAATTGAGACGGGGATCACACTGTATGAGCTTCTCAAAATGCCTCCCTAACAAACCTTGAGGGCATTGCATAAAGTGTCGCCTATAACAACAACATAGAGAATAACTCATTAAAAAATCAGAACAAAACCACCTTAGTACCATAAGAAAACTCAAAAATATAAAAGGATGTGCATGTAGGATAAACCTAATTTACATTTTTTTTATTGGGAACCGAGTATCCGGTCACTAATCCGAAGGACCAATCTCATCACCGTCCACTAACGGGGGCCAATTGAAGCCGAGCAAAGCTCTGGCTGGATTGGCCCAACACAAATATTGTTAGCGCGTTGAGAGGAGCACACTCAGAGGTCTCAAGCCTTCACCAACCAGACAAGGCACAACGACATTCAATACAAATCTACTATTTTCCGAAATAGCCTTTTAAAATTAATTAGTGTCTTTTAAAACTAATTAGTGTTATGACATGGACAGATATAGGGCTGGATGTTGGATGTAAGTGTAAAACTAATTTACACCAATGTTGTCAAAAACTAGCCATACAACGACACGACGAATTGGGGGTGTCGTGGCCAATTTGTGAAGGAAGGCGCGGCTGTGGAAAATAGCACGTCACAGTGCATAACTGATTTGTGAAGGAAGGCGATGCTGTGTCAAAAAGTGTTGTGGAAAAAAGCGTCACTTTACAACGGATACGGTAACTTTAAATGGCGCGTTTTTCGGCTTGTCACTTTACAACGGATACGGTAACTTTAAATGGCGCGTTTTTCGGCTTTTCACTATCCGTCATCAATAACACAATACTGATTTGCACTTATATTATTATACCTATGAATGCTGGCTTGTCCACCTGTAAAGTCTGATGTTGCTTGCCACAAAGTATGCTTCCTTGGCTGTGGATTGATCTCCCTAAAAAACAAAGGCCTCCTCAAAAGCTACAACATACAAAATCAACAACTTAGCATGACACATAATTGTGATCCAAAATCTACTAAGCAGTAACACCAAAAACTTGTTTTCTAAAACTAAAAAAAAGATACTTACAACAACTTCCAGTGTCCCTGGTGCATCCTCAGGGTAGTTAGCCTTAAGAGCCATGATATCAGACCAAGGAATCTCAATCTTATTCTTAAGACACCCATCAAGAACTTCCCAAACAAGCTTATGCTTTGCAAAGTAACACTTTGCCACCAAATCTCCTTCATATCTAGATTTATACTGCAACATCAACATACATAACAACAATCACATCATCATCACCATCATGGTTTCATTCTTACATAATCATTTCTACTAACAAAACAAAGTTATGATCTTTAGTACCATACCTCCCAAGTTCCAATTTTTAAGACAGTAGCAGGAAAATTAGAAGCCTTGAGTTTAGAATCAGCAGCAGCTGCTGCAGCAGAAGCTTTCTGATCTTTCTTCTTAGAATCATGTTGCTCAGAAAGCCTCATCTGAATCAAATCCAAAAGTGAAGGACTTTTCTTCAAACGCAAACCAAGAGGACTTGGTTCATTCAAAGGGTTGTATAAACCCGGTGAAATCGGAGCCGAATCGTCGCTTAAATCACACTGTTCCAAAAAAACAACAAAAACAAAAAAACACAAATTTACAGTCAGAATCGAAAGTAGTAATAAACAAACAGAACAAACTAACATAACACATAGAAAAGAAAGAAGAAAAAAACAAACCTTAGGAGAAGAATCTAAATTGAAATCAAATCTAGGTCGTTTATGTGGAAGAGAACGAACATCATCGTCATCTTGTTGTTGAGACTCCAGTTTAACTTTTTTGATGAAGTGATTATCAGAATCAGATCTCATAAGCTGAACCATTGTTGAAGCTGATTTGTAAATTACTCAGAAGCAATTTTTTAATAATCGATTTTCAGAGAGAGTTGATGAAAATGAAATTGTGAATTGCGGCATAGAAGAAGAAACCAAACAAACAACAATAGAAGAAGTTGTTTTTCGCTTCCTTGGCCAGCTGTCATGTTCTACGAATGATACGGCGCCGTATTTAAGTGGATAAGTCAAGTGTAGATTGAAATTACTAATATACCCTTTGCGTAAAACGGAAAAATAGGGAATTTTGGTTTGGCGCAAAGAAAGTAATTTGATTTGAAAGCATAATTTTCTAGGATTTGGATATTTTTAAACTATTAATAGTTAATAGTAATGGTTAATAATAATTAATCAATTAAGAAATTGAATTTCTTAAAATAAATCCAATTTTTTAATAATGAAAATTTTAATTAATAGACTATAGTATAAATATGTCTATATACAATACATTAATTTGTAGTATGTGATAAAGTTGATGCGTGTAAATTAAGTGGATAAGTCAAGTGTTAGATGGAAATGAGTCACAGGTCGTTGGATTAAAACAGAAAAGTAGAGAACTTTGTTGGCTCAAAAAAAGTAGGATTTGAAATATTAGATATAAATGCCTTCATTAAAAGTAGTAATGGCTGTTAATAGTAATAAATAAAACTTTTTCAAGTTATAAGAATTTAAGAAGAAAAATAAACTAATGAAAAAGGTGAATTCGTAGAGATGAATTTAGAAAATTTAATTATCGAAAAAAGATATTATAAGATAATTAACATGTATGGCATTTTGAGAATTTTTTGTTTTGATAAAGTTAATGTAAATTCTCTCCGGTTTATTTTTTTATTCTGCCAATCGAATCTCATCTTAACTATTTATCTACATATTTATTTTTTCAAAGTAATTTCTTTTTCTAAAATTAATTAATTATGAGTCAGTAGATAAAGGGTCGGACAGTAGTGAATGGACTGCAGGTAAAGTTGGTAATTCGGGTTATCCAACCTGATTCGAACTGATCCGTGACGACTTTGAGTTTTTGACGTGTTGGGCAAAATTTACAATTAGAACAAATTTATGTACTTGAATCCTTATCTGTTTGGATATTAATCTTAGCACTTGTACATGTGTCTTGTGGGTATGGAAGAAAAATAAATAGAAAATATCATATATTTTACAAAATTTAAGAACATTAAAAAGTTATTTTAAATTTTTTTTTTGAATTATGAAATAAACAAACACTCATATTAAATATGTAATGGTTTAATATTAATTTATTTTTTAAAATTGATGAACGTACATTTTTTTATAATAATATAAATATATATTGTGCGAGTATGGAGCGGGGTAGGTAATAAGGTGGTCATACTCACATAGATACATGTATATCTTAGTGGGTAACTACCTGAGTTCATGCTCGTATCCATTTTTGTGGGTTTTTATCTAAGAGTGAGGATTGAAAGTAATGGTGGATGTGGCTTCCAGCACAGTGGAGAGGGGAAACTCCAACGCTCAAGTCAGTATGCGAGGAAGAAGAATGAATTGAAATTGTGTTTGGAACTCATACTTGACTTTGGCGTCTTCTCTATATATATTAAAGAGAGAATACCAAACTCACTATTAGTTAGGAGTGAATTGTGGAGAACTGTTGGATACACATGCATTTGAGATCGTTGTTATCGTCATAAGAAGAATTTACATATGAGTGGTCGGACAGGGTCGATATGATTGACCCAAAACAATTGGTCCCAAGCTCCTGTATATGCTCAGCAAGACATGGATTTTTTACTTAGACATCGGTTTCCGACCACTCTCCACCTATATGTTTAGAAGAGCAAAAGAAAAAGTTTCAATTTTTCGGGGATTCGTTCATTTAATGATCCATACTTCAAATATCTCTTTAGAAGTGTCATCATTATGACTTTTGGGACCCAAAACACTTAAATGTTGTGTGTGAGTAATTTAACGTGTTTGACATGGTCATTTTGCTTTTGCATGCTAGAATAAAGTTCTTGAAGAGTCAGAGTTTATTTCTTTGAGTCGTTTACCCAATTCATAAGATATCTTTTTCTTTGGCGTTTCACTTTCTTGTTTCTGAAAAGTTTGTGCATTATGAGCAAAAAATCACATAATAGTGCTCAGAACCCCCAGAAGAGTGTTCCATCTTCTTATAAAGACTTTGTTTATTCTTCTACCATTTTTGCTTTTACTAAAGTGGGTAATCTCAATGGAGCTTTTACTAAATTTGATCCATCCTCCTACTATGGAGTTTTTGACTCCCACCGAGGATAAAAGGATATGCATAAAGTATGGTGATTGTTTCATTCCTTTTTATGAGTGTATTTTCTTCGTTTTGGATATTCATTTACCTTTTACTACATTTGAGATAGAAGTTCATAAGCATTTGGCGATGGAACTTTGTAGTTTAATCCTACAAGCTGGCATATGTCAAGGTTAACTAGTATTGGCGTGAGAACCTAAAAGGAAAGAAGTATGTGACCTTTTTTTCATCTCTTTAAGTGTCGACGTAGTCCTGTGGCACGGGGTCGTAGCAAACGATTAATTTCTTCAGAGTTAGTTGTACATGGATTTGGTTCTCTTCCTAAGCTACAAGACTTTTAAGATTAGTTATTTTCAGTCATCCCCATCAACCCTGAAGATTGTGCCATGGTCTATGTCATCAAGGACGGGGCTAAGGACAATGTGTCGAGATATATTCCAGGTATTTGATTGAGAGTTGCTTTTTGATGGGGAATATTGTGTATGTATATAAAGAGGAAGATTTTCCTGATGAAGCGTTATATCTGATGAGCTTTATCAACGACCTGGTTTACTTCGAGGGTGGAACCCATGTGGAAGAGGTCGATCAAAAACGCTTGCAGTGCCTTATTAACGTTCAATTGTTGATGAAAGCATGTTCCCAGGAAGAAAGAAAAGTCATATTTGGTAAGCTTTAAAAACTCTTGGATTCTCGATTTTAACATGCATGTTTATGATTAATTTATTCTAACACTCGTTGTATGTATATTGGATGAAGGATGAATTAGAGCTCCAACTTATAAAATAGGGAATATGGTCGACACAAAGTGACACTGCTTTGAATATGCTTCTGCCACCTTTTTTGCTCGTACGTTGTTGACAGGTTAAGTTCAAGTTTCTCTAGAGACATTTGGACCCCTCCTATAGAGGAGTGTTGGACATGTAATTTCATACACAAGAGAGGTGAATTGTGTGTTTGATAAAATTTAAGTTTGAATAACTTTTTTCAACCAATTTTAGAGTTTGAAAATATTATAGAAAAGTTTATGAAATAAAAAATGGAAAATAAATTGTGGAAATTATAAACTTAATGGATAGAGAGATGATACTAGAATTTATATACGTTCGGTAAAAATAAAAAAACTAACCATCTCTTAAGATTTGTTCTTGAGAGTATCCAATAAAATTTAAGCGTTTTTATAGGTTGAACTCTCAAACCCCCTTATACAAGGAAAATGAAGTTTATTGCTAAATTTAAACCAAACATTGAACAAGGATATAAGCGATGAGTCTTCCTTCCAAATGATGGATCAAAGTGGTTAGTCTTATTTCCACATGAAACTTAGAGTGGTTAGTCTTCAAGTTTCAACCCAAGATTTTACACGGGATGATCTTGAACCTAGAAGAGCTTTTAACATCAACTTGAGCTCATGAACCAAACAGTGGTTTTATACTGACCTAATCAAGAACCTATGAGATTTTATATTGGGATTATATCCAACATTAGTAAGCTTTTAATGTAATACCCTAAACCCCGATTATAATTTATAAAATAGTTCGGAAAATATTCAGATTAAATAAGGGTGTCACATTGATAAACATTTAACTTTTATTCCAAGGGAGGAATTTTAAAGTTCAAAACATAACATAGTAATTCACTTTTAAAACAAAAAATAACATGTAACAAAGTATTCTCAACCCGATGTTACAATATTAGAGCAAAATCTTGAACAGTACTAATAGCCAATTAAGGTATGATAAAAATATAAAATAGAAATAAATTAAACTGAATAGGCCAACTACGCAATCCTCCGTAAAACAAAAGCTATCACTCTTCAGTCTCATCCTAAGAATTATCTGCATAAACGTAAATAGGTAGAAATATGGAAAAATAAGGGGTGAGAATATATTCCGTAAATCAAATGGTGTAAAAACAACAAGGGTGGTACCAAACATCAATTAAAATCAACACAGATAGAAAAATTGCAAAATAGATAAAATTACTTAGGTGTTGAAGCAGTAAAGCGGAAAGCAAAAGTAAGTATTTATTTAGTTTGATCATATCTTCCCATAAGGATTAGTGCTACTGAATTGTTGTTCGACAATTTCTCGTGTATATGAGTTTGGGTTTGAATGGGTTTAAAGTAATTACGAGATTTAAACATATGAACAAGAAAGATACATTCTTTGGAGAAAAAAACTTATCAAGCATGAATTTACACTACTCAAAATAAACTTAAACCTATCGATCAGTCGCACTTAGCGTACAATACTCGTCAAAATCATCAAGTATCTCTTGAAATGTTCCACAAAGGTTATGTCTAATGCAAAGTTAGAGACAACCATATTACTTGCATTGACGATCTCTCAGAACAACACAAATAATACTGAGGCATTAAGCTCTGATACCCACATTGATTATTAGATTTAAATATATCTCTAGAATCTAGAAACTAATATATATTTATCTCTAATCAAGATTTATGAGTTATATGTCTATAACAACCTAAATCCAAACACAACGCAAAAAGATCAAGGAAGATATCAAGATTAATTTGTAAAGTAAGCTTTATACAACACCATTATGAGATATTGGATCGAAATCTATTGGATCGTAGGTAGCTTCTTGGTTCAACAGTTCGATATAGTTTAGCATGTCGTCGAATATTGCTCACATGTTGTTGTCGAAGACTTGCATGTTGTAGTTGAAAGGTGTTCTAGTGTGTAGTTGTCAAAGAATGTTAGGATTGTTAGCATCGAGTTGGGCTTGTTTGTTATGTCCAATTGTTTAAGTTAGCTTGTACGCTAAGTTAGTTTGTAAGGGGTATTTGTGAAAAAGATTATTAGTTTAGTATGTTAGATTTATTATAAATAACATACTAGTCTCTCATTATTGCATACGGAAAATCCTAATTTATGGTGAGAGAGTTATTTTTTATTTTTGTGTACTTGTAATCTTGATTTAAGAGAAAGTGAAGAATAGCAGTTATAACCAATCTTTGTTGTTCTTCTTGTTTTTCCTAATTTTCTTACCCTTGTGATTATACTTTGTTTCCACAGTATCGTTTTCACAACAAATTGGTGCAGTGAGCATGGATAAGATGCCTTCAACAAAGTATGAGATCGAAAAGTTCACCAGAGTGAACGATTTCGGGTTGTTACGCTTGAACATGAAAGCCTTACTTTTCAGCTTTTTGATTTATTTTTGGAAGCCTTTGGGGTTATTAAGGTTATTAGGAATTTTTAAAACCTTGTTTACACCTTGAGTTTGATTTATTCATATATTGAAGGTTGAAGAGGTTGGGAAACAATTGGGTAGAAAATAGGATAATTCTTGGACACCTTCAGGGTTGTTCTTGGGAACCTGAAGGCAAAAGTTATTTTCTTGTAACTCATATGTAATCTCTTGTAACAAATTTATGAGTATAGTGAATTGAATAGATGCTCTCTCCCCGTGATTAGATGGTTTGATCAAACTAGGTAAACAAACCTTCGTCTTTTTCTCTCTTTATTCTGTTATATTATTTGTGTACGAATTATTATTTTTGTAGACCATTTATTTTGGTTGCTACTATTCTTTACCTCATAAATTGATATTGAATTTTGTCGTAATTGACAACAAGATTCACAACAAGTGGTGCAGTGAGCGTGGAGCAAAGGGGTATTATTTACAAGTAGGCACCATGGTTAGATGGGAGATCGAGAAATTTTATGGTAACAACGACTTCGTGTTATGGAAAATTAAGATGCAAGCAATGTTAATTCAAGAAAAGTGTGTTGATGCTTTGAAGAGTGAAGTAGAAATTCCTACAGCACTTACACAGGTATAGAAGACCGAGATGTTAGATAAGGCCAGAAGCGTCATTATTTTGTGCCTCAAGGATAAAGTTATAAGAGAAGTCTCTAGGGAGTAAACTACGATTGTTAAGTGGGTAAAAATTGAATCATTGTATATGACAAAATCTTTGGCTCACACGTTGTGTCTGAAACAACAACTATATTCATTCCTAACGATGAAGCATAAATTCATAGTTGAGCAGCTTACAAAATTTCATAAGATTATTGATGATCTTGAGAATATTGAAGTGAAGATTGGTGATGAGAACAATATTTTACTCCTATTAAGTTCACTACCCATATCATTTGAGCACTTTAAGGATACCCTTCTTTATGGTAAGGAATATACTATTACTTTGGATGAAGTCCAGACGGTGGTGAAATCCAAAGAATTTTCAAATTCAAAAGATTTAAAGATTGAAGATAGTAGTGAAGGCTTAAATGTGTCTAGAGGAGGAGGTAAGCATAGAGGGATGTCAAAATCAAGCATGCCTGATAAGTCAAAGGTAAAATATTTTAATTGTCAGAAAATTTGTCACTTTAAAAGGGATTGTCCTAAGAGAAATTTCAATGAAGATTATGTTCATGATGTAGTTGACCTGGGTGATGAAAGTTATGAGGATGTCGATGAACTAGTAGTATCGAGTTTGGAAACTTAAAATAGTTGTATCATTAACTCAGGTTGCTCTTATCACATGTGTCCAAGAATAAAATACTTTGAAACTTTGAAGATGATGCAAGGTGGAGTAGTTCGCCTTGGTAATAATAAGGCGTGCAAGGTTCACGACATTGGTATGATCAAATTTAAAATGCTTAATGATCGTGAACTTCCTATTTACAATGTGAGGTGTGTTTATAACTTAAGAGAATTTTGTTATCTATAAGTATGTTTGATGATCTAGGCTATTGTACTACAGTTGAATATGGAGTGTTGAATATTTCACGTGATGATTTGATTATTGTTAAAGGGTCTAAAATATATGGTCTATATATTTTAGAAGGTTCAAATGTTGTTTATTCATCATTAACTAGTTGAGGCTTTTATGACAAGGAAGAACTATGGGATTTGGGTTTAAGGCGTTATGAATGCCTTGAGAAAGTTTCAGAAGAGTATAATGAAATTTGCAGAAATCAAGGGATAAAAATGCATGTTACCGTTGAGTTATTATTGAGTTTTTGAGGAAGAGTTGGGGTTAAAACAACTTACTTGGTTGATAGAGAATTTCTTCAGGGCTAGAATAATAAAAACCAAGGGGGAAATCTGGTAGAACTATAACGGAGAAAACTCAGTTTGAGGTGGAGTTTTCTACTTTGGATATTAGTAGTAGTGATGGAATGGCTACAAATATCTTTGATTATCATTTGAATCATTATAAGGTAAGTAAGGTTATTGTAGCATCTCAAAGGGACGTTTATGTTAACCTTGGATATTATGTTTTTAATGTGGCTGAATGATTGCAAAATAAAAGAAGAAAAACTTTCAAGGAGGCATTTGAAAACAAGTGGAGTCAATGGTGGTTGAAAAATCATACTTGTAGGCATGATAAATTACCTAGGCAGAAAAATGTAACTGGAAAACGAGTGGATGCAAGTGCCAATATCAAGATTCAAGCGTTGTTTGAATTTGATCAACGTTATTTATTAGAGTGTCAACCTGGTAGAGAGTAGTAATGTTGTTTATTGTTAAATGGGTATCAACACGGTTTAAAGTCAAGGTGGAGATTGTTGTAAATGTGTCTTAAAATATTTGTTGATGAAGAGAAATAAAACATGTTTCGAGATTGCCAAAAATCAGAAAATCAAAAATAAATCATGTCCAAACAATTTACGGGTATCGGGATCGGTCGGATCGATTCATGGGTTCATTCATTAATGTTAGAATATTTTATATTAATTTGGAGATCATATAAATTAATATAAAAAGATGTTATAAGATATTTATAATATTTTAAAATAAGATATATATATATATATATATATATATAATATTCTAAAAGATATTATAAGATATTTATAATATTTGAGAGATATTATAAGATTATAATAATATCTTTTATTTTAACCATTAATGAGATATGTTTTGTGATTCATTTTAGATTTGTTGAATTTTGACTATTATAAATATGTATCTCTTATGTTATTACAGCATGACAATATTAGAGCTTACAACAACAAGGGAGAACAAGGGTTTAAAGGTATAACATAAGATTTTGGCTATTCTCAAGGGAAACCTTTGAAAGGCAAGGGTTTTGGAAATCTTTGGAGTTATCTAAGGTTATTGGGAATTGGGTACACATTGGGTTTGATTTATTCATATGTTGAAGGTTGAAGAGGTTGAGAAATACTTTGGTAGAAAATAGGATAATTCTTGGGCACCTTCAGGGTTGTTCTTGGGAACCTGAAGGCAAAAGTTATTTTCTTGTAACTCATATGTAATCTCTTGTACCAACTTTCTGAGTATAGAGAATTGAAGAGCTTACCTCTTCCCCGGAGTAGATCGTTTGGTCGAACTGGGTAAACAAACCTTCGTCTTTTTCTCGTCTTATTCTATTCTATTATTTGTGTAACAATTATTATTGTTGTAGACCATTTATTTTGGTTGCTACTATTATTTGTCTCACAAACTGATATTGAATTTTGTCGTAATTAACAACAAGATTCACAACAATAATGATTTAGCTGCATTAACATATTTTCCATTAAATTCACCATGTATCAAAAGATTTGTGCATTAATTTTTTTCTTTACATATTCTTCTAGTTCAAACATTTGCCTATGATATTATTTTTGGTTCTACTAACAAATCTCTTTGTCAAAATGTTTGCTAGTTTGATGATATGTAGGGAGAATTTAATATGTCTTTTATGGGATTGTTGACCTATTCATAGGATTGAAAATCAAGCAAGTGCACATTCATAAGTCAAACTACATACTACTTAGAGCTTCTCAAGAAGTTTACAAGTATCTCAACACATATGGCATCTAATGTGCTTATTAACAAAGATGAAAGAGGAGTGAACTTCAACATTATCGAGTATAGAGATATAATCGATCCTTACTCTATTTAACTGCGAGTAGGCCAGATATCATCTTTCGCGTGTGTATGTGTACTAGATAATAAGCATCCCCAAAGGAATCTCACTTTAAAATTGTAAATGAGAATTTCCTTTCTCATCTAGTGGGCTTCTTCCACACCACTAAAAGTCACAAAACACCCTTCATAAGTGCACTTACAAATTCACCTTTCAGGGTGTTTCGTAAATGCACTTACGAATTCAACCTATTTAATTATTTTTGGAACTGTGAAAATTAATTGTAATATTTAATTATGGTAAATAATATTTAATTTTGGAACTGTCACATTATATATATGTATATATTGTAATTGTATGAGTATAATTGATTTACTGTTGTTATATCATGCAATACAATAATTCACACCTTAATTGTTCTTTATATAAATGTTATAAATTTTTGTCATAACTAATATTGATATATTTTTTCACAATAGTTCGATGGTGTTGCAAAGGTTTAAAGAAATTATGTAGTAATAGTTCGTTTTTGCAAATAATTATCATTTTAAATAATTTTTGTTTTTGCAAAAGGTTTAAAAGTTTAACAAAATAATTTTTCATTTTTTTTGTAAAGATTTAATTAAAATATAAATTGTATTAGACAATTATCAAAAAAAATAATTTGCATATTAAATGGTCTTACCTTTATAATTAAAACACTTTTAAAATGAATTAATAAATTTATTTATTTTTCTAAAAAAAATATTAAATTCATAACATAATGTATTGAATAAAGTTTATTTAAGTACGTATAACTAATACAATAGATTTACTTTGGAACAGAGAAAGAGAAATAGGGTCGTATATTTAATAATTACATATTTATTATAAAATAAAAAAAAATAAAAAATAGAAATAATAATTAGCAATAATTATTAATAAAAATAAAGATCGACATCACAAATATTACAATTATTTGGTTTTTCATGCTTTTTGATGCAAACAATAAGTCTATTTTTGTTTCTGCACAATTCGTAAATGCACATGCGAATTAACCTTAAATATTAAAAAATAATAATACAGGGCTTAATTCGCATATGTATTTGCGAATCCACTCATAATAGGTGAATTCGCAAGTGTGTAACACCCCTTTTAAAATACCCCGCGAATATTGATAAATAAATCAGAGTTAACATACAATAAAGGGCATTACAATTCAATTAAATAGAAAATCTCATTAAAATGTCATGTTGTACTGAAGAACTTCATTAAATTAATTCAAAACCAGTATACACGTTCTACACAACGGAAAATACCATCAAAACTGGAATAAATTCAATTCATAATTATTCCAACACAAACCAAAAGAAAATAGAGTTTAAAACTATAACTCTAAAACAATCGTTCCCTAGTGTTACAACTAATGGAGCATGACACTGACACGCGGATAAACTAAATAGCACAGCTCAAAAATCATCCTCCCAGCTCCTAAGCGGCTAATACCTCAATCTAAAATCATCAAAGTAAGGGTGAGATTTCATCGAAATATAAAATGCATTATACATTTCTAGAAACAATAAAACAATTCAGTATATTATTTCACCCTCATTAGCATAATCAGATTTCAGCATACAAATACAATTCATTGTGCACAATAATAGCAACAATAAGATTATAACACTGAAGAGCATCCTATCATGTTATTATCCATATGCAATGCAAGACTCCATGCATGTGGTACCAAACGTGAACTAAATTCACACACTGTTCCGTTTCCACCTCGGACACAACGTTAATCATCGATTCGCCCATACACCATTTGGACACGAATCCAGCCTCACCACCACTAAACCACTGGGTACGGGTATTGGCTCTACAAGTCCAATTTCACACAATGGGAATTAACTTCACTAGAATGCATATGCATGCACATCAAAAGCATGCAACATTCAAATAACAGAATACGATATCAACAACAATATTCCATGCATAACAACACCAATAATCACCACATGATATCAACAACAATCATGAATAAACAACAGGAACAACACATAAGCATTAATCCTCATCCAACCAGTCATAACAATCTTAAACAGTTCATCACCATTTCTAGAATTACTATAGTTTATTATTCGGAAAAATCGACTCTTTTCAAAATAAAATCTATGAAATAGTATTTTCTCCGTTTTATAAAATAACATTTTTAATTTAAAGAACACTGTCCAAAACGATACTCGAATCGGAGTTACGGTTTAGAAAATACGAGTTTTTAAAGTTTGAATTATTTTTGAAAAAGCTACAGGGGTAACCAGTTCCCCCAGGGGAAAATCCGATTCCCCACTATACTGGAAACTCACGCCTCTGGTTTTACTATGGGGAACTCGGTTCCTCCATACTGGGAACCGGTTCCCACTAAAAATATTGGTTTTCTTTGTAAAATTTCAACTGGGAACCCGATTCTTCCCCAGGAGTAATCGGCTCCCACTGACTCAGGAACACTTCCTCTCTGGTTTTTGTACCAGGAACCCGGTTCCTCCCACATGGGAACCGTTTCCTGCGACCTGCATAACCAAAAACCTGCAATTTTAACAGCAACATGTTTTTCAACCTTTCCTCCTCATTCCAATTACGAATCATAGAATCAAAAACACCAAAATCATCCAATAAACATCAACTCAATGACACATAGCATAATTCAATCATTCCCAATAACCCCGTAACGCACAATTAGATCAAATTCAAGCAATTCGACAACATTAGGGATAATCCTACAAACCTAGAAAATTATAATTTGGGTTCCCTAACATAATCGACTATTCTATTGATTTCCCAAAACCCATAAGGCATCATAATTGCGAGAAATCACCCCTTACCTCGTGAGAATTCGCCGACTCTGACACTTTTGGCTTTTCCTCCTTCTTTCTCCTCTTCTCAATTATACATGGAATGGGAACCTTCAATACTTCTTTTTTTTTTCCTTTTCCTTCTTTTATTCCTTTTACTATTCTAAAATAATAAAAATAAAATAATTAGTGTGAGTAGAGCTTTTTACTCATCACACCCCCACTTTACACCTTACACCACCAACACTTCCATTTTCATTTTAAATCAATTAATTTCAATAATTCAAAAAATACCAATAATTAAACTTCTAATTAAATTAATAATTAAAAATTCTAATTATTTAATAATCGAATTATTTGGGGTGTCACAAAGTGCACATACGAATTAACCTTAAATATTAAAAAAATACAAGGTTTAATTCACATATGCATCTGCGAATTCACAGTCCTAACAGGTGAATTCGTAAGTGCACTTGCGAAGTAAACCAAATAATTCACGTTGGTGGTGCGTTCGTAAGTGCACTTACGAAACTTGGGGGTATTTTGGGTTTTCACCAGGGGTTTAGAAGAAGTTCACTAGGTGGGAAAGGAAATTCTCATCGTAGATTATATTTTGAGGTATCTTAATGGAACCTCTTAATACGGTCTTTGTTATCCTAAAGGAAATGCTTGTAGCTTAGTAGGTTATTTTGATTTCGATTTTGCAAGGTGCAAGTCGGATAGGAAACGTACTAGTGGTACATATCACTTATTTGGAAGTTGTTTAGTTTCTTGGCGTAGTAAGAATAAGCATAGGTTGCTCTTTCTACCGTTGAGGCTGAATATGTAGCCGCTAGTAGTTGTTGTGCACAAGTTTAGCCAAAACAACAATTACTATATTATGATTTAAAACTTGGTTGCATTTTAATTAAGTGTGATAGTACTAATGCGATTAGCCTCACAAAGAATTTGGTACTTCATTCGTGAGCTAAACACATTGAGATCCGATACCATTTTCTTAGAGACCACGTTGAAAAAGAGGATGTTATTTTTTAATACGGTGACACTAAAAGTCAACTTGCTGACATATTTACAAAATCATTGTCATTTGACCTTTTTCACAAGATCGATAGGGATTTGAGAATCTTAGATTCCTCGTGCTTTAAATAGAATTAGAATTTTGTTTACTTTCATTTGCCATGTGTATTTTATTTTCAATAACACTATTTTGTAGCAAATCATACTTTTTCCGACTATATTGGTATGTCTCTATAACTTTTGTATTTGGTTTGTATCTTTGTATGTGTTTGTTATAAATATATTCATTGGTTTGTTGAATACCTTCTTTACATGATTCATTTATCTCTAGCATGTTTTGATTGTTCTTATTTGCAGTTAAGTCTTTTAAATGTGTATTGGCAATCATGTGCATGCAAGTTTTGTATAATTGTCCATGCATTATTTAAGTTATTAATGTCAATATTTTAAAAACTGGATCAACCAGTTTAACCAGTCGAATCGGGAACGATTAGATAATCGGTCTGATTTAATTGTTGGATCAGATATGTCGTTGAACAGGCATGAACTGGTGAAAACTGAAAAAACCGGTGATTTTCCAATACCGCTGGTTCAATTGCTTTTTTAATTGTTAATTTTTTTTACTCAATTTTTTTTTTAATTTTAAAAAAAATATGCAATTCAATTTTTTTTACTCATTTTGATTATTTTATTAAAAATACTTAAATAAAAATAAAAAATAAAAAATAAAATAAATTAATGATATTATTGACAAAGAAGATGTTGTTGATGCAGTTGATTTTATTGCAGATAGTTTTGATATTGAAGAAGGATATCTCAATATTGAAACAATCTTTACTCCTTGAAACTAAATTTAGTATATAATGGAGTTATTTTACTATAAACTATTCAATTGTATTATGTTGAAATTAAACTTTGTAATTTTATACTATTTTATTATAGACTTAAATGCACTTTTGGTCCCCCTAGTTTTAAAATTCTGAAGTTTAAGGTCCCCTAGTTTAAAAACCAGGTTTTTGGTCCCTCAAGTTTACCAGAGTTGGGATTTTTGCAGTCCCCCTCCATCTGACTGTGAGTTTGATGACTTGGCAAGAGAATTTTTAGCCATGTCATACATTCTAAAATTAAATAATTTGATATTATTCAAAAAACATTAAAAATTATTATTTTTATATTAAAAACATATGTTAAATAGAATTAGGGATGAAAACGTGCCCTAATTTAACAACAAGTTCAAGTTGACTACCTATGATGCCAAAACCTTAAGTTTTAGTTTTGAAGTAGCCCCGACTAGTTTATATCAGCAGTCGACACCATTCTAAGCACAAACTACGTAAGGAGTCGATGAATATAAGTGAATGGTATCGAAAATAAAAAAAAGTATGCCTTAATAAACTGAAAACAGGGAATGCGCCAATTAAGTTGGGTGACCCTCACTCGGTCACTTAACCCAACGGTTGTGGAACCTAAAAAAATATAATAGGGCAGCCTGTTGTAAGTTGGTTCAGAGGTTTCTGGTGCTGAACTTGGTAGGGAAAACTACAGTTTGATCCCCGTAACTTGTAATTGGGTAAATAAAGGGGTCACCAAACTTATATTCCAGAACCCCGTGCCTATAAGACCAAAATCACTAACCGGTTACTCTACTATGTGCGTGCAAAAGAATAAAGGGCTTAGTGTGATTGTGCTAGAATGAAAATGGGGTGAAATAAAACGATAAGCATTAGGTTGAGTTATGATAGAATGATTCAGACTGGTTTGCATAGGGTGGGGGTTTCAAACCATGTTGCGTGGTTTCGTGTCATTATGGTATCTTTAGTGTTGAAATTTAGTACATGTCATTCTAACAAAATGCTTTAGAACCACGTACGATTTGATTTGTGTAATTGTGTCGAACCCGTGCTTAAATTGATTTTCATGTTGAATAGTTGCTTGAGGACAAACAAATATTCAAGTATAATGGAGTTTGATAACGTGAAATCATATCTTTTATTCAAATCGATATCGCATGAATTATGTTTCTGCTTTTACTTATTTGTGTCATTATTATGCTGATATTGCTATTGTGTTTCAGGCATTATCATTCAGGAAGCTTGCATGAGAAAAGATAGGAAATGGAGAAAGAAATGGAAAAGAGACAGAACTGCAGGAAAAGTTACACACAAAAGGTTGTGGCCCTCGCCACAAGCTTTATATGTGTGACCCTCACCAAACCTCTTATGTCCAGCCCGTGTACTTTGTATCGTGACCTTCTTTCTTCGCAGTTAGTGTAACAATCCTGGATTATCTCAAATGCAGTGTTTTGTTTTAGATTCATAGGCAGTTAAATACTACTTGACATAACAATAGATTTTCACATCAGGGAGCTATTGCACATTAGTTCTAGAGCTTTAGTCTCGTAATCAATTAATATTTTGAAGAAGCAAATCCTACCGACATCTGTGGAGGATTGCAGAACTGAAGTCTCAAGTGTTTACCCTTGTTTCGTACTTTATTTCCAGGTGCAATTTATAGTATTTTTATTTATCTTCAATTGTTGGTAATCATGCTTAGAGTTATCGTTTGAATTTAAAAGTATGTCCGGCTAATCTCTTCGATACCGGTATGTAAATTAATCGGATCAAAGGGATGAGTAAATTAATTGGCATAAATATTTACAAATTATTTTTTTGTTCGGTTATTAATTCCAATATTTAAAGAGTTTTTGTTACGAGAGTAAGAAACTAACAAAGACTAAAATCAACAAAGCGAGAGTTTGAGATTTTAACCGGGTAGTAATAACTAAGCATTAGTTCTTAATACAACGAGAGTGCTTTAGGATTAATTAAATTTTGTTGGTTTTCAAAAAGTATTTTCTAAATTTAAATGAGATAGCGAGAGCAAGTATTTGGTTTAAGAATATAGTTCGAGTCAATAAACACGAGAGTGTAAGAAAAAATTTTAAATCAATATTTTCTTCTGAAAAATATTTTAACATTTTAAACTATGCCAACAATTTATCATATCCCCGAAACCACATGGATTACATATCGGTGTCCATTTATTGAATATCCTTTATTAAATTCAATTTATTTTTTCATTCATCTCCAAATCAAAGATTAATCATTAGCCTTAAATTTACAGAATAATATTAGATAACATTAGTATAGGTTAATTATCAATCCTTGTAAATTCAATATATATTAAAACTACACGATCCAACTGTACGCTCGGAATAACGATTAGACATACTAAGTCGGGAATATAAACATGTAAGTATGTAACACATACTAATAAACTAATATTTAAAATTTGACCTACCACATTACCAAGGCACTTAAATATCCTTGCATGGAACATATTGTCATCTAGTGAGGGCATGATTGAGATTTCAGTCCAAGCACGAGACGGCGTTGAAGAATATAGAATACCGTGTTGGATGAACGACACGTGGCATGATGGGCAATATTATATAGATACATAAAGTGGGCCCTAGTTCATGAACCTTCTGCCTACAAGTTGCGTGATGGGGTAGAATTGACAGGTGTAAAGATTCTGTGGGAAGATTTAACACGTAAGCTAATAAGTGGGTCCCATTATATATGCGTTTTTGGATAATATATCTTTGTAAGAAATTGTTATAATAATAGAAATTTGATTGTTTCCTTTATTATCGTAATGGATAGAGTTGAGCAGCCACCAAGATGAACAAGTGCATTCTAGTTGTTTTTCTGCTTTTGAAAAACGTTGCAATTTGATTGTATTTTACATAAAGTTGGTCGTCTATGTGGGAAACTTGTCAAATGGATAAACTTATTTTATACTACTATTTTTATTTGGAAATTATATACACATATTAAGAATTTTTATTTATTTGTTATGGTGTATGAATGGTAGGAGGAAAACATAATTGGGTAGATTTGACTATAGTTTTTCATTTGTTTCACTTTGAAAATTTTAATATAATATAAATATTTTTAAAAATGTTTCAAATAAAATAGTCAAATATAAAAAAAAATGTTTCAATAATTAATATGTTTTCGCATTATTTGTTTTAGGTATTTTTTGTTTCTTACCATTAGGAGTGATAGATTTTTACAAAGAATCAATAGACTTATAAATAATAATATTAATATTGTATTTCTAAAATTATGAATAATTTAAAAAATAATTAATTTTGTCAGAAAAAAAAAGAATAACGATGCAATTTAACGTTGATTTGTCTATAAATTAGTTTTAGTCTTAAAAATGACATTGAGTTGTAGTATCCATTAATGTTTACTCAATTTTTGTTTAGCAAAATTCCTTTAAGTTATTTTTGTATAATAGATTGGTCCTTTTAAATTATTTAAACTTTTTTTGATTTTTTGATTGATTTTTACTTTTTTTTCACAATTTTTTAACATTAAAAAATTTATAAATTATATTTTTGGTTGTACTTTATTATTTTAATATTATTTAAAATAATTCATCTATAATTAAAATATTATTTATTTTGCTAAAAAAGATAACATTGGACACGGTTGGTAACAAACCAAACTAATAAAAAATATTTAAAAACTACTTGTCATACAAAAATAATTTAAAGGACTTTTGATTGTAATTTTGCCAAATTTTTTATCTCTTTTTAATGCTGCTCCACTTACATAAAATGTGATGTTGGGAATAAACTTAAATGATTATTAAATATGTTTAATGCCTCTTTAAAGTTATATTTTTATTTTTAGCTAATAGTTATTTTGTCCTTGTAGTATAGACGAGGTTTAAAAAATCTTGATAAAATATAAAAATTACTAAATGTGGTACTAGAAAGTATTTCTAACCACTTTGTTGTGCATGTAATTTGGTTTATTGTTTTCAAAATATATATAAAATATATGATAAACTTATAATATTACAAAAATAAATATCAATCATCTTAATTATATTCAATTATATGTCTCACATACACTTATATTTTTATTTCGTTATATCATAATTAAATAATAATTTATTATTTAGTATTTATTTTATATTTATAAATTATTTTATATTCATTGATATTTAAATAAATTTTACTTAATAGTTATTATTTAATGAAAATATTATTTATATCAATTTATATAATAAATATTATTTAAATAAAAATATTTAATAAATATTATTAAAATAAAATTATGTAAGTATTATTAAAATTGTTGTTATATATATATATATATATATATATATATATATATATATATATATATATATATATATATATATATATATATATATATATATATATAATCCAACTAAAATTTTAAATTATTTGCAAGTTGATGGATACATCAAGGAGGACGCTTCAAAGTACTTTCGGCGGCCTGAATATCTCCATGTAGTGTTTCCACTTGCCCACTCGCTGTGTAGTATTTTATCTTTAAGTGGACTGTGGATGGTATCGCTATCATCTCGGCTAAAGTGGGTCGCTCGAAAATGCATTGATAGAGAGACGAGAAATCAACAACCAGAAACTGGGTTTTGATAGATCTCTCGTTTCTCCAGCCCCAAATGTTACGATTAGCTTGACATATCCCCCAGGCTTCACTGTGGATCCGTTGAATCCCTGCAAGTCCGAGCTAATGTATAGAGTGAGGTGGGTCTCGTTGAGTTGCAGGGTGTGGAAAAGCTGGGTCTACATGATATCGGCTGAACTTCCTTGGTTGACCAGAATTCTCCTTACGTCGAAGTTCGCCATCCTGACACGTACGAGCAAAGGGATATTTGCATTAGGGGCGCCCCCATGAAACTCCTCTTTGTAGAAGGCCAGCGGATGAGATTTTCTTTGGATCTTATCTAGGATGACACCTAAATTTGAGCTTGTTTTCACGAGATTGTCGAATCTCCTCTTTATCGATCCGATGGAGTTTTTGTTGAATCCTCCCCCAGAGATGGTATCAAGGTTAGGTATGAAGAAATCCTCTAGACTGGATACACTCATGGCAATGGGCATGAAAGATTCTTCATTGGGTTTTTCTTTCTCGACCTTGCTGGACGAGGGAGCTTCTTCCTTCACGGTCTCTTTCTTTTTATACCGCATGAGGTGGCCGTCTCTGATCAGAATTTCGAGTTCATCCTTCAAATGAATGCAGTCATCAGTCACATGCCCATGACTTTGATGGAATTTGCAATACTTTCTTTTATTGGTCCCTGGCTTTGTCGGGGTCTGGAGGGGGAAACGTACCCTGCCCTGTTTAAACTCGGAGTTTGCACAGTTGGTTAAGATTCTTTCCTGAGATGTGGTGAGTATAGTCTCTGAATCGACCTATTGTCCCTATATCGAGGTGTCTTCGCTCTTCGAACTCTTGACATTCTCCCTATGTCGGGTGTCGCAAGCACAATTAGCGGCCTCCTTTTCTTCATATTGGATGTATGTCTGGGCTTTCAGGAGGAAATTATCTAGTGTCGATGGAGTTTCGATTCCTACAGCCTTCACGAAATTGCTGCGAGGGCGCAGTCCTCTTTCGAGGAGATATTTCTTCATGTCGTCCATTTCGAGACTTGAACGACTTCTTTATTGAACCTCTCGATGTAGGCTCGCAGAGATTCTTCTTTACCCCGGACGATGGCCTATAAGGAGGCTTCTGACTTAGGGTATCATCGGGATTTAGTGAAGTGCCTCGAGAATAATCTTCTCAGGTGCTTCCAAGAGGTGACCGACTCGTCAGGTAGACTTTTGTACCACACCATGACACCTTTTCTCAGGGTCATAGGGAATAGATGACACTTGATGGCTCCTCGGACTCCTTGGTAATCGAGCAAGGCATTGATATTATCTATGTGTTTGTCTGGGTCAATGGTACCACCGTATTGTTCGAGCTAGGGGTTTTTTCCAGGCCGGAGGGAATAAGGATGTCCATGATAGCCCGACATAGGGGACCATGGCGCTCGTCTTCGTCGTTTTGGTCGGGAGAGAGGGAGACAAAACAATTATTTCTTCCGTGATGGGGAGAGAGATCTATCTTCCGTCTTGATTTAGGTGACGGGGAATGATCGCAAGAGCGATGTGACTCGTTCCTTATCTTCTTGTGTGAGGGAGATCCCCGGTTTTCCTAAGGAGGGGTGTGTCCCCTCTTTTTTGAAAAATATCGGTTTGGGTGAGCTTATTACGAGCAGGTCTTCTTGGCGAGGGGCTGTGAGAAGTGACTGTCTTTGGTCTCTGAGGTGGAGATTATGGACGGTTCTTTTCAAAGGCCTCGATACGCTGACCTTGCTGGAGGATAAGATTGTTGGTACGACTGAGGGCAGACAGGATTGCAGCCATAGCTGGACCTGTGTTGGTCAGCAATGGTACCGAGGGGTGAATGGTGACGATATCGTCAGCTTGATTCTTGGATTTCTGGTTATCCAAGAGGGAATCTTGGTCGTCATCCTCGTCGGAATCAGAGGATGCGGTCTTTCCGTCCCTGTCGTCTATGAAGTCCTCGAGATAAGGGAGGGTGTCACTTCTATCTATCTTTCGGACAGGTGAGAGGACGGTCTTTCCGGAAGGGAACTGATCGTTGTTCTCAGCCATGTTGTTGGAATTTTTGAAATATCTTTGATCTTCTGGTTATCTGGTGATTAATAAAGATGGGGAAGATAGATTCCCACAGACGGCGCCACTGATCTTGACTGTTGATCAGAATTGGAGATGGCCAGAGAAAATGGAGGTCCTTCGAGCAATGTCGATGATGAGGAGGGGGTGGTGTACCTGCAAGACACTTCGATGCTAAAGTAAGCAAGTGTTTAAGGTGATAAAGATGAATATTAAGGTTGTTTAGTGTAAGATAGTGATACCTTACCCTCAAAGGTATGAGGATTTATATATTGATCTCAGGAGAATTCTCATTGGTTGCTATATTTGGGCCTGGATATACGGATCCGTGGGTATAGCTAATCTGAGTTGACTTGGTCAGACCAAACACTGGTGCTCGGAACTAGCCGTTGTGTCGACCAGACAGAGTCATAATAGGCATAGTTCTTGATGAGAGGAACCACGTTGATCCGCTCGACGGAAGTCGAGCAAGAGGTGTCAGGTGGCGCGCAAAGAGAAACCCTTATGACGTTATTTTTCCTTAGCGGTTCGTTGCCGGTATTGGAGATGGGACCTGCCCGACAGGTGTTCGAGCGATCCAGAACAATTTATTTTTTAGACATTCAAAATATTATAGACATGTATTGAAACGTTAAGATTTTACAATGTTTCGACAATACATACAAAAAATGTTTCTGTTACATTCTAAAATGAACCGAAAAAATTGTCTCTACTTAAGTCTAAAACCGGTTCTTTCTTTGATTGCTCCATATTGGATTCTCTCTCAAGATCCATCAAATGGGTGAACTACTTCATTCTCTCCAAAAAATGATCCGGCCAAGTTTCCGCCTCTTTTTTGTGATGTTTCATCTATTCCACGAATGTGGCCGAAATAGGGCAACCCGACTTCAAATATACTTGAACAAAATGACATGATCGTAGATAGCCAACACACACAATGCATCCGGATGGCTCAATAGGAAGTGGAGCCTGTAGTGGAAAATAGTTTCCGAAAATCCATATCTTGTCAAGTCGACGCACACCACGTTAAAAGCACTTGCTATAAGATGTCTCATTTCGGGTAAGCACATCCATTTTTCAACCGGTGCATGGAAGGTAACACTTGAAACTAGAGCATGGTTAATTTTATTAAACTTCTCCTTTGTCACGTATAGACACGTATAAAGTTCACTATGCGAGGTCAATTCTGAGATAAGTTTTTTCCGAACAAGAATGTGTTGCTCCTCTCCTTGGCCAAGCAAAGCGGATACAACCCGATACCCGCAATTACCATCGCTTCCCACATCCACGATTTTTTCAATGTGTTTGTGCATAAATAAATGCATCTCATTAATGTATATTATCAGTGGTGGTGGTGGTGGTGGTGTCGGTGTCGGTGTCCGAGGTGGTTTTGAAATCCGGGATCCTTTTTTAGCTCTTGCCTTGGATTTTAGGGTTGGAGAATTCGGAAATAATTCATCGACGACTTCGTTATAAGAAGGAGTATGTTTAGTTGTACTGTCGGCTTGTGAGGTTTTCATCTTTTTTGGGGCACCTTTAGTTTTCACCGGTTGGGTCGGAGGCTTCAAATCGGTTGTTTCTGGAAATGCGACTTTTCTCAATTGTTCTTTAATGTGCAACTTTGTAGCATTATCCGCATTTGAAAAAATGATCTACTATGATTTCCAACTCAGTTGTGATGGTAATTTTGGAACTACCTTCCTTTGCCGGCTCGTAATTATCGAAACGAAGCCTTTTCCAATGAGTGCATATCTCATCCATTCAAATAGGGGAATTGAGTTTGATTTTTTTTGAAATAATACAAGCACATGGAAGTCCATAAGTTGTTTGTATTGTACACCCACATTTCAAACTATTGGGACCCGTTGTTTCCGCTCGTTTTGCTTCCTAAAAAAAATAAATAAAAAAAATTCAATCCTGTCTGGGATATATTGTGAACTTACTGTGCATAAAGAGTCTTGTCTTTGAACCAGTGTTCTAATACAGTTTTGCTCATACCAAATGTTGTTTGAATTTCATTATGTTGGTTTATAAGCATTTGGTTCACAACACCCCAATCTCTACATAAGTCACCCTTACTATCACCCAACCACCTATTCAAAGCCTCATGTGCGGATTCCACTCTATTAGTGATTGTGGTCCCCTAATTTCTAACACGGTCCGTCCATGCACACACTACTTTCTCTTCCACTTGATCAAGAATAGTGGATTCAACATATTTCAAAAATTTGGGATATTCCATACACAAATTTCTAAAATGGATTACATTCGCAATATACATCTCTTCAGTAGAAGAATTAAGAATATCAGTCCATGCACTCATAATCTTCTCCACCACAACACCATATTTTACAACTTTCCCGTCTTCATCTTTCTTATCTTTGGTGCCAACTGTGGGTTTTAGCCGTGCTCTCACATTTTTTGTGATGTGATACCGACATAGTAAAGCGGTTGACGACAGAAACACGATGGCAACCGCATTCATAAGAGCGTTATCTCAATCGGTGACAATAACCAAAGGCATGCTTTTTTGATCTTTCAACAAAGTCTTGCAAACACCCAACGCCCAAGTGACGTTGTCTTCCTTCTCACATTTCATGAAACAAAAACCAACCAAAAATGTCTTGTCCGTAGAGGTGACACCAACAATTTCTAGAAGCGAAAGCCTATATTTATTGGTCTTGTATGTCGAATCAATCATTAGAACAGTTGGAAATGTATTGAACAAATCGATACTTGACGGATGCGTCCAAAATATATCACAGACACTTACATTGTCATCACAAACTCTATGTCTCGAAACATAGTTGTTATCGTCCAAAAATTTCAATAAATGTTGCATTTCGGACCTCGGACCCCTTTGAGCAACATCATAGTCAACCGACATAAATTGTCCACCCAACAATAACCGTGCAACTTGAACGGGCATCCACATTTCCTCGAACCTGTGTCTTTGTGTTGTAACTTGCAGATTTTTGAAACATATGCTCCACTTCTCTCACATGTCAAAATAACAAATGGTTGTCGGTTACTACTCTCATTGTCGGACCTTGCAATCACAACGCCAAAACCAAGTTTGATTGCTTCCATTCTAACATAATCAAGCATTTGTTGACGCGTATTGAAAGTTTTTCCATTTGGAAATTTATTTTCATTATTGATCACAACATCAATCATTTTATCTAATTCTTTGACCACAATCGACTTATCGTGTATGCTCAGTTTGTCCGAAATTGGAACCTTCACAATGTTGTCGGGGTGCACCATACCTAAAATATATAAAACATATGAATTCTGTTAAAACAGAATTCTGAAACTGCATCAGAGAACATTTCGCAAGAACACTTATGAACTTTTTCTGGTGAACTTCGCAAGTGTACTTGCGAAGCGACGCAGTTTTCTGCAACTTTCAAAACAACACAATGCAGCAAATGTAGATTGAGGGGATAAAAGTTTACCTCAAAATGTAGCTTCCAATGCTCACTTTGCTAGGATCACACACTTGAAACTTGATTTGGAGAAAAAAAATATATTGATTTTGGGTGAAGTTTGGAGGGTTTTTGTGTTTAGAGATGAGAAAAATGAGTGAAATAATCAAAAGAGGTGACCATGCAACATTTTAGTATACAAAGAGACATTTCGTAAATGCTCTTACGAATTCATCTAAAAAGGTGAATTCGTAAGTGCACTTACGAACTAAGGTTATTTTTTTAAGGGTTAATACCTATTTTCACCCCTGACATATGGGGTGTATTTGAAAAACCCCCCTGCCAAAAAAAAAGTTCCAATTGTTACCTTGACAAATTTTAAAAGTTTTATTTTTTACCTTTAGGTTGCCACATCACCTAAAAGGCTGATGTGGCTTATTGTTTTGTTACACTTGTAAGTTTTTTTTATTCCATGTCACAGAATTCCAAATAAAATGACCAGAATGCCTTTCTCTTAAAATCCCCAATTATTTTGCAAAGGCACGGTTTCAATTTAGACCCTATAAATTAGGGCGCAGCCATCTCCATTGTTTGCAAAGCCATCATCTTGCGGGATTTTTACCGTTTCAGGATGATAATTTGGTGGCTATGTATAAGAAGATTTACCGTAGAGATTTCAAGTGTCCACCGTGGTTTTCTCTTGATGCGAGGAGGCTTATTTCGAAGCTTCTTGATCCGAATCCGAATACTAGAATCACTATATCACAGATAATGGAGTCTTGTTGGTTCAAGAAATCAGTTCCGAAGAGTGTGGCGAGGAGGAAGAAAGAGCAAGAAGAGGAAGAAGAAGAAGGGTTTTGGTTTTCGAGACGGAGAAAACGTCGATGACGCCGACAACGATGAATGCTTTTCATATAATATCGTTATCGGAGGGTTTGATTTGTCGCCGTTGTTTGAGGAGAAGAAGAGAAGAGAGGAGGAGATGAGATTTGCGACGGCGGACGGCGAGTGGAGTGATATCGAACCGGAGCAAGTGGCGAAGGTCGTGAAGTTTGATGTGAAGAGTAGTGACACGGGTGAGGCTTGGGGCAAGAGAGAGGAGGAAAGGGAAGTTGGCCATTGCGGCGGATATTTACGCGGTGACACCGCTGCTTCGTGGTGGAAGTGAAGAAAGATAAGGGGATACGTTGGAGTATAATCGCCTGTAGTAAACAACTTCGCCCGCCTTAAGGATATTTTCTCGACTTCTACCGAGCCTCCAAATGCTTGAAGGTTCATCAGTCTTATGTTGTTTGTTTGTAATTGTTGTTTAGGACATGAGAATTGTGTTGTTTTCATTCTAAGTGTTTAGGTTGTTTCTCAAAAATGGTTGATGATTGTTATTTGTCACTTGCCATGAATTGAATTTTAGAAAAAACAAGTTTAAGTAGAAGAACGTTGAGGTAGAAGATGACTTTGCAAACAATGGAGATGGCTGCGCCCTAATTTAGAGGGTCTGAATTGAAACCGTGCCTTTGCAAAATAATTGGGGATTTTAAGAGAAGGGCATTCTGGTCATTTTATTTGGAATTCTGTGACATGGAATAAAAAAAACTTACAAGTGTAACAAAACAATAAGCCACATCAGCCTTTTAGGTGATGTGGCAACCTAAAGGTAAAAAATAAAACTTTTAAAATTTGTCAAGGTAACAATTGGAACTTTTTTTTTGGCAGGGGGTTTTTCAAATACACCCCATATGTCAGGGGTGAAAATAGGTATTAACCCTTTTTTTAAATGTCAACGTTTAAAATAATAAAACGTACAAAATAAGATGAATTCGTAAGTTTCCTTACGAATTTATCCAGAAAAGTCAATTCATAAGTGCACTTAAGAATTCGCCCAACAAAACAAATTCGTAAGTGAACTTACGAAAAATATTTTTGATTTTTCAGAAATGGGGAAAAAATCTAATAAATAAATGAAGAAATTTTCTAAAACTAACTATCTTAAAAATATCAATTATTAATTATAATTAAAAGATAAATTATCTCACTTAAATGTAGTTTCAACTATCGACATAAGAAAAAACAGATTTGTGGACACGGTGCTTTGATGTGAGTGATTGTGCATGGCAATAGGAGATAAATTCCATCAGCAGGCCCATTTTGTAATGATGCAACCACAGACAATTTTCGGGTTTCAAACTAATTAATGTCAGAGACAGATCATTCATAATGTGTCATGTTTTTGTGAAGAGGAACATCAATCTTTATGTGTACCCAAAAATGTATGCTTATAACTTCTTTTTCTTGCTACTTCCTCATAGCTTTAATTTAATTAACAACCATAAAATATTAAGACAGCCATCGACAATTATATGAATATATTTAATCTAAGTTATCTTACCTTAAATATGCTTTAAAATAATTTGGATTCATTTGACAAAATATAAGTTGGTCCATTGCTTTTTCTACTCCTTTCCATTCTCGTCTTGATTATAGATTGGATGCACAAAAAGTAAGTTGAGTTGGATTAGATAGATCCAACTAAATTTTTTACATTTTCTCCTCTTCTATATAGGTCGATTCAATTTCACAAATAATTTATGGTAATATTTTTTCTTTATTATTCAGCATGACGCAGTTGATTGTAGTAAATATTGATTTTATACCGATCATCTTAACTGTCGTTGATGTCTCGTTTAATTTTTTTCAAGTGGTTGATAAAATGTGTCTGTATTTAAGTCATTCTCCTAAATCATGAATGTTTTGTGGGTCAATGTCGGTGTTACCGTAATTTAGTTAGTTGCCTATGTTTTTGTATTACGGTTGTGTTGTTTGGGTTCATGTCTCCGTGGTCATGAGATTAGTGTAAGTCCGTTTGATTTTGTTGGAGGTTTGATTATGATGACTCTTGTTGAGGTGTGTCGACTAAATATTTAGATTCAAACAGAAGTCCAATTGTAACTGAAATATACTAAAACATGTGTCGAGGACTTGGCTTAGATTCAATTGACCTTAAAAATTCTATCATGACAAAGTTGTGATGTTTCCTCCATTAACTGAACTTACTTTGGCGTAGTCTTTTTAAGTGGATAGTTTCATTGGTCTAAGACTCTATTGTTGTGGTATTTTTTGAAGCACCCTAGAGAAGAATATAGACAAATTTAATGTCTAGTTTAGTTTTACAGATGATATACAAAATCATCTCTTTTTTGAAACCAATCAAATCAAACTTTTTTAGCTAAAGATTTAAGATGATGAAGATGCTGAAAGAATATTTGTTAGCCATCAACAGTTTGGGTTCAACAATATTGATTTGTATATTTTATTCTACCAATCTCAACAATCTAAATTTTTTAAACAATCTAAATTTTGGAACCAACACAAATGAACTACCAACTTTAATGATTTCTACTAAAAATATTGACAATGAATAGGAAGAATAATATAGTGAAAAAAGTGAGGCACAAAAGTGGGAAACTAGTTTGACACAAAAGTCAACTACATGCCACCCATTAAAAAAATTCATATGGAAAACTCAATTGATTATAATGTAGATCGCTCAGATGCAAGAATGTGTGTGGTTATTTTGTGGCAGCGACTTATAAAATGAGAAGTGATACTTGGGATAGATGGGTGAACATGGAACCTACTACATGGCACGTCAAACATATGTATTCTACTACATGACATATGTATTCCACTACATATCATGTGTACTCGATCTTTTAAAACTTGAAACCATGTATGTTCATGAATGCAAACACAAGAAAAGTTTAGATGAAGTGAGTATAAATTTCTCTGAGCATCTAAGGTTTATACATAATGAATTGCTATTGTACCATATTTCATGATCAAATCATTTTGATTTTCATAATATTCAAAGCTTATACATTTTTGACTCATGATTTCAAAAAATTTATTTTTTAAAAAAAGTTTTTGTCTTTATCAAAACTAAACGAAAATAGATGGTGAGCATATCTTCACAATATCCTCCTTTTTAATGAAGGTAAAATATATTGATGGGAATTTTTTGTTGACACTTAATGCTCTCCTTATCTTATTAATCTCACATTTCATTTTTCAATTCATACTTTACAACAAAAATAAATAAGTATCTCTCTTCTTCCTTTTTTGACATTATAAAAAAAGAAGTAAAATTCAAACTAAATTAATATAGGGAAAATATATATCATATGTTAAAGTACTTATATTCTTCATAATGATTTGGTATCATTGTTTATATCAATGTTGATAAATTTTGAATGTGTCCATCTTTTCAAATCATATTCAATCAAATAAAGCTATAATCTTACCATATCATATGATCTTTTTGTATATTGAAAACTCAATCTTAATTTAATAATATTAACATATGGTCTTCAAGTAACTATAAAATAGAAGTAAATATTTTTTTTTCTAGGTACTCAATATTCTTTGAGTCCTCTTGATTTACTTCCTTTTCTTACCCACACATATTCACCATTAGAAACACCAAAATTTTTTATTTGGCAAGTATTAAGAGTATGACCTTTTAATTTGCTATAAAAGGATGTAGGTTCGAAAACATGATTATTTTCATAAGCATGCAAATTATTTGGCAAAAATATACCAAAGGTCCTTTAAGTTATTGGTTTGTAATATATTGGTCCTTTAAGTTTATTTTGCAATAATTTGATCATTTAAATTATCAACTGTGTGCACCGTTATCCTTTTTTAATAGAGAAAAAATGTCAATTATAACAATTATTGAGTAGTATGAAAGTGTTGAAGTACAACCGGAAATACAATTATCAACATTTCAAAATATTCAAAATGTGAGAAAAATGAGGTACAAATCACTTTAAAGGACCAAATTGTTATAAGAAAAAACTTAAAGGATCAACCTATTATAAAAAAATAACTTAAAGGATCACTGATATAATTTTACCAAATTATTTCTAACACAAGTCTTCTTAAGATGAAGTACAACATGCACTTTCTTTGATTTCACATTGTTGATTTTATTTCTAACCTTAACAAAAATAGTTTTACTTGTACATGTCTTATCAAATTTAGAGAAATAAATTCACATGTATCATTTGAGCATCCTTGTATACTTAGAACATTTTCCAACATAATTTGAATTTCTTTTTGACTTGGTTTAATTCAACAACTAGCAAATACCCGTGCGAAATTATTATTATTTGATTGATTTAACTAATATTTTTAAAAATAATATAATTATTAATTATAAAGAGTAATTTATTTAATTAATAATAAATATTATAAATAATATTATGATCAATTAATTGATCAGTAATAAAATATTTATCATATGTAAAAATTGTTCATTAATTTAATAGTTTTATGGTTTACTTCTTTTTAAATTGAAAATTTAAATTATTCTCATTTATTAATATTAAAAAACAATAATTATTTGACGTTTATTTCGTGTATAATTTTTACCATAAATTATAACTAATATGTTATAATTATTTTATTTTGACCTTTAGATAAATTATTTGTTTGGTAAAAATAGCGGTTGATTGATAAGTTAGCTTATAACTTATAATCGAAGACTGATAGTTTATAGTTGAGACTGATAATTAATAATGTAATTGAAGTATTTTATAAAATTAACAGCTCAACTAATTTATAAATGTAAAATGACTTAAAAGATATTTAATAACTAATTATTTTATTTTAAATTTAAATAAATTATAGAGGATAAATGTGGTGTTTTTTTTAAAATAACAAAGATTAAAAAAGAAATAAATAAATAAATTATAAGCTATAAGCTAAAACAATATTTAAAATATTTATTCAATATATAGTTTTATATATAAATTCAAACTAATAAATTTATTAAAGATAAATTATTATTTTGTTTATGATTTGATCACTACAATTTCACTATTTAAGATATTTCATAATACATTAATTTTTTAATTATTTTTGTTAACATATATCAGTTCCTTAAATGATTTTTATGATAAATATTAGTTATTATATTTTAGTTATTTAATTTTAGTTATTTAATTTTTATTTAGTAAATATAATAAAATAAAATGAAAATAATATAATTGATTAGCGACAAATAATTCTTTTATGTAAAAACTAATGACTCATTTGTGTAACATAATGTAAAAATAAAAATTAACAATTAATTATATAGATTGAGAAATCATAGGTAGAGTTTTTTAATACCAAAACTAAAAATTGCAAATAATTAGAAGATGATAATATCCTAATTAAATATTGCAAAATATTAAATGACAATTATATCCTAAATATTGTATACGTGTATTGATATAAAAGTTATGTTTAATGGATCATTATGTAATTTTGGTGGTAATGTTGTTTCTCAAGTTTTATATGGTATTTTAGATTCATGTGTTTGATATTTATTGCGGATTGAATTTTTGACTTGTATAATTTCACTTTCATGTCATTAGACTTACTTTTTAGAGTTAAAATTATTTTTCTTTTGTATTGAACATATTCTAGAAAGTTTCAAACATTGTGCATGCAGTTTAAGGAAAGCATTATGCAGTTCAAGAAAAACATTATGCAATTCATCATAATATGGTTCAAGATCACTAATCTCATATTCTTCATCATCAGAATGGTGTGAAACTATTAATGTTATATTTTCTTAATCTTCATCTAAAGATGGACTTATCACATTGTCTTGCCATGCCACATATGCTCTTTTTGATTTCATATCCTACTTATTGTTGACTTTGATCTTCTTAAGATTTTTTCAAATTTTACTATTAGTGCATTATCTTCATCATCTTCGGATTGAGATTCTTCTTCTTTAACACTATCATATTTAGACTCGTAAAAAATGAATTTTACTTTAACTTCATACCTTTCATGCTCCTCCAATTTAACATAATCCAATTCATATCTTTGCAATCGCTTAAATTTCATTTTATGTTCTTGAAGTTTTTCAAATAATGTTGCAAAAGACATTTTGGAGAGACTTTTGTATTCTGATATGACCATTAATTTTTGTTGTCATGCTCAAGACATTGATCTAAGAAATTTGATGTTTAAATCATTATTTATGAATGTTTTCTCAAGAGCCATCAAATGGTTTGTCAACCGTGTACATCTCTTTTGTAAATTAAGACTATTTTCATAGGATTGCATCATAAATATTTCTTTTTCTTGGGATAGAGTCCTTCATGGGTTACTTCCAATGTATCTCAAATTTCTTTCATTACTTTGCAAATTGAAACTCAGAAAAATTCGTCCATTCCCAATAATATACTTGCTAAAAAATATATTATAGGTTCAAAGACATGATTGTTTTTATGGGCATACAAATTATTTCTAACATAAGACTTCTTGGCATAAACCACAACATAAACTTTCTTTGGTTCTACATTGTCGATTTTATTGCTAACCTTAACAAAAATAGTTTTATTTGTTCATAGTTTATCAAATTTAGAGAAATTAGACTTGCATTAATCATTTGAGTATCTTTGTATACTTAGTACATCTTCCAAGCATATTTAGCGTTTCTTAAAATTCTTTATGACTTAGTTTAATTCAACAATTTTAGACTCATGTGCTTGATATTTGTTGCATGTTGAGTTTTTGACTTGCTCAAAATCCACTTTGATGTTATTAGACTTTCTTTCTAGTTAAAATTATTTTCTTTTAATTTGAACATATTTTAGAAAGTTTCAAACATTCTGCATCCAGTTCAAGAAAATCATTATGAAATTCATCATAAGATGGTTCAAGATCACAATCTCATCTTCTTCATCATCAAAATAGTGTGAAGTTAATAATGTCATGTTTACTTGTTCTTTATCTGAAGATGAATTTATCTCATTGTCTTGTCAATTCCACCTTGAGACCACGACAATCAAGACAGATCAATTTCTCCTCTTAAGGGATGGAATTGGTGTGGTTAGTTTTGTTTAGGAATATGAATTAAGGGATGATATTGAAGAATAATTCAATATTTTGAAGTTGAGTCCAGAACTTCTGGTTGTGTTCAGAAGTTCTGATGTTCTGGTGTTGCTTAGAAGCAGTAGATGTTCTGGTGTTGCGTCCAGAAGTATACTTAAATTCTGGGTTCTTTAGCGTAGCTGTTTAGTTTTACGGGTACTTTAGTATTTACTATTTATGTACCTTTTATCTTGGTCACTAAGTTTACTCTATTAGGGCCTATGTGACAATTTTCTCCCTTGTATAAATAGACTAGTAGTAGATGTCATTTATAACAATAATCCTTATTTCTTTCTCCTTTGTGTAGTCGTCACTCTCTTACTATCTCCCATTATTCCTATCATCTTTGATTCTTGTGCACCAACAGATTGGTATCTAGAGCTTCTGGTTAGATTCATAGGGAAACACGAGTGAAACGTGAGAGTTTGTGTGATTGATTTTGCTTCTGGGTTCACGTTGAATCTTGAACAAGAATCACATTTTTTTCCTGATTTTGTGGGTTGGGAAACACTATGAGTGAAGATCTGAGTGTATTGTGCAAGATAGAAGATTAACAGAAACGGAAATATGAGTACCAAACTTCCAGTTTTTGATGGCAAGAACTTGAACAGATGGATAATTCAGACGCGCGTGTTATTTGAGGCTCAAGATGTTTTGGAGCTTGTTACTGATGGGTATATTCAGGTTGCAGAAGATGCAACAAAAGAAGAGATAGAGGCGCAGAGAATCAAGAGGAAGAAAGATCAGAAGGCGTTGTTCTTCATCCATCAGTGTGTGGATGTGAACGTGTTTGAGAAGATTATAGATTCGATGACGTCAAAGGAGGCGTGGAACACACTGGTCAGATGTTACAGTGGTGACGCATCAGTGAAGAAGGTGAAGCTTCAGTCCTTAAGAAAGCAATATGAGAATCTCAACATGAAGAACAATGAGAAGGTTTCAGAGTATATCTCTAGAGTGATTTTGATCACTAATGAGATGAAGGCTTGTGGAGAAACTCTTTCTGAACAAGTAATTATAAAGAAGGTATTAAGGTCACTTACTCCTCAATTTAATCACATTGTTGTAGAAATTGAACATTTATAAAGATTTGGAAACCATGAGAATAAAAGAGTTGCAAAGTAGTCTAGAAGCGCATAAGTTGCGTCTGACTGAAAGAACTTCTGAGAGGGAAGTCGAGCAGGCTTTGAAAGCTTCTTTTGTCAAGAAGGACCAGAAGCATTCTTGTTCAGAGGCCAAGAATAGACGTGGTGATAGATTCCAGAAGTCAAAAACCTCAACTTCTGATTAGAAGAAACATTAGAAGAGAAAGGAGAAGAAGAAAGTTCAATGTTACTGTTGTAAGCAGTTTGGCCATTTTGCTAGAGATTGCTGGTCAAACAAAGGAAGGAAATCAGAAGAAGAAAACATAGTCAGAGGAGATTCAGATGATGAACCTGTGTTACTGATGGCTTCTGAGTTTGATGGAAGATGTTTGGCAGATTAGTGGCATATGGGCACTGGCTGTTCAAATCACTTGACTGGAAACAAATAATGGTTGACAAATTTTGACTCCAGAAGGAGGACAAAGATAAGATGTGATGACGATAAGTACCTTAATGTAGAAGGTATGGGAAATGTCAAAGTCGAGGTGAAGAATAGGAAGAATATTTTGATCAAGGATGTTTGGTATGTTCCTAGAATCAAAAGCAATCTGATGAGTGTGGGTCAGCTCATTGAGAAAGGTTTCTCAATTGTTATGAAGAACAATCTCTTGAAGTTGTATGATTACAATCAGAAGTTGATTATGCAATCTGCAACAGAACATTCAAGGTGAATGTAGAAACAGCTGAAACAGAGTGTCTTAGTGTAAAAGGTTCTGAAGGAGATAGTAAGTTGTGGCACAAGAGATTGGGGAATTTGAACTATAGAAGCTTAGGGCATCTAAGTTCTAAGAAGCTCGTAAGCTGCATTCCGAAGATTTTGAAGCCTGAGAAGTCATGTGAGGTATGCATGAAAGGCAAGCAACCCAGATTGCCATTTATATCAGAAGTATCCCCAAGAGAAAAACATGCTTTGGGAGTAGTATATTCTGATATGTGTGGACCATTTCCAGAACCTTCACTTGGAGGAAATAGGTATTTTGTGTCTTTTGTGGATGAGTTCACAAGAATGACGTGGGTAACACTCATCAAGTTTAAGAATGAGGTGTTTACAGAATTCCAGAAGTTCAAGGTGAAGGCTGAGAATCAAAGTGGTCAGAAGTTAAAGATTCTTAGAACGAATGGTGCGGGTGAGTATAACTCTACAGAATTCCAGAAGTTCTGTGATGAGAATGGAATTGAGCATGAAGTTACTGCTCCTTATACTCCTTAACACAATGGTCTTGCTGAACGAAGAAATCATATTTTGCTTGATATGATGAGAAGTATGCTAAAAGAGAAGAAGCTTCCTCACAACATATGGGGAGAAGTTGTTGCTACTGCAACATATGTGCTCAATAGGTGTCCAACACATAAGCTGAAGAGAATTGTTCCTTTAGAGAAGTGGACCGGTTTGTTGGTTCCGGTGGTGTTACAAACACATTCCAGAAGTGAGAAGGAAGAAGCCGGATGATAGAAGCAAAGTGATGTTACTGGTGGGGTACCACAGTATAGGTGCATACAAACTTTATTGTTCAGAAACTAACAAAGTTGAAGTAAACAAAGACGCTATTGTGAAAGAGTCATAAGTTTGGGATTGGAGTAAGTCTCAACCAAACTTTGATGTAGAGATAACTTCTGAAGACGAGTCAGATGTTGAAAGTTTGGAAGAAAAGTTAGAGTCAGGAGATGATTCTGAAGACTCTGAAGATGAAGATGATGAATCTGATTTTGATCCAGATTCTGATGATGATCTAGAATCTGGTGGTGATCATGCTTCTGAAAGGGAAAACTCTGAAGACGTAGGTTCTAGAGGACAAGCTTTTGGAGATGATCATGTTTTTGAAGATGGACGTTCTGAAGATAGGGTTTTTGGACAAGGTCCAGAAGTTAATGTTGTTCCAAGTTCTGAAGAAAATTTAGAACAAGTTCAGAGGCCACAAAGAATCAGAACTATACCTAGAAGGTTTGCAGACTTTGACATGTTGCAAGACACCGAAGTTAACTCAGAGGGAGAAGTCATTCAGTGTGCCATGTTAGTAGATTCTGAACCTTAAGGTATAGAAGAAGCACTCAAGAAGAAAGTATGGCTGAATGCCATGAAAGAAGAACTTAAGGCAATAGAAAAAATAAAACTTGGGAGTTGACTAAGCTTCCGAAGAAGAAGAAAGCCATCAGCGTCAGATGGGTTTTCAAGGTGAAGCTTAAGCCAGATGGATCAGTTGGTAAGCACAAACTAAGGCTTGTGGCCAGAGGTTTTCTTCATAAACCTGAACTAGATTACTTTAAGGTATTTGCACCTGTAGCTAGACATGAAACAATTAGACAGGTGATTGCTCTAGCTGCAAATAGAAATTGGTCGTTGATGCATTTGGATGTGAAGTCAGCATTTCTGAATGGTCCATTACAAGAGGAGGTATACGTGTCACAACCTCCTGGCTTCGTGAAAAAGAATCAGTAAGGGATGGTGCAAATGTTACATAAAGCTCTGTATGGATTAAAACAAGCACCCAGAGCTTGGAATCAGAAGAGTGATTCATTTTTCAAGAAGCAAGGGCTTCAGAAGTGTGAGATGGAATATGGAGTTTACGTACAACATTTTGGAAGCAATATGATTCTAGTGTGTCTTTATGTTGATGACATATTGCTTACGGAGAGTTGTCCAGAAGATATAATCAAGTTCAAGAAAGTGCTGATGAATGAATTTGAAATGACAGATCTAGGAAATATGGTATATTTTCTAGGGATGGAAGTTTTGTACTCAAAGGAGGATATCATTTTGCATCAACTGAAGTATGAACTAGAACTTCTGAAGAAGTTCAAGCTGGAGAATTGCAAGGTTGTTGTTACACCGTTAGAAACCAATCATAAATTGGATTCTAACTCTGAGGGTGAAGATGTGGATGCTACGATCTTCAAACAGCTGGTTGGTTCTCTGAGGTATTTGTGTAATACCAGACCTGATATTTCCTACGTAGTTGAATTGGTTAGTAGGTTCATGAGTAAACCTAAGTGGTCCCATTACCAAGCTACTGTCAGAATTTTAAGGTATATCAAGGGAACTCTGAAGTTTGAAATATTATTTCCTTCTGGAAGAAAGGAAGAATCAGAGTTGATGAGTTACTCTGACTCTGATTGGTGTGGATATATAGTTGATAGAAGAAGTACTTCTAGATACTTATTCAAGTTTCTGGGAGGTCCTATTTCTTGGAGTTCCAAGAAGCAAGTTGTTGTTGCTCTATTAACGTGTGAAGCTGAGTATATTGCAGGCGCTGTAGCTGCATGTCAAGCTGTGTGGCTTCTAAAATTATTAGAAGATCTCAAGATTAAAGTAAAGAAGCCTCTGAAGCTGATGATTGATAATAAGTCTGCAATCAATCTTGCCAGAAATCCTGTGTTACACAGAAAAAGCAAGCATATTGAGACTAAGTATCATTTCTTGAGAAGCCAAGTCCAGAACGGAATATTAGAAGTTGTGCACTGTAGCACCCAGAAGCAGTTGGCAGATGCTCTGACGAAGGAAATCAAGACAAATCAATTTCTCCTTTTAAGGGATGAAATTGGTGTGGTTAGTTTTGTTTAGGAATATGAATTAAGGGATGGTATTGAAGAATAATTCAATATTCAGAAGTTGAGTCCAGAACTTCGTTGTGTTCAAGTTCGATGTTCGTGTTGCTCGTAGAGAACTTCGAGGTTGCGCCCGTATACTTAACTTCTGGGTTCTTTAGCGTAGTTGTTTAGTTTTAAGGGTACTTTAGTATTTACTATTTCTGTACCTTTTATCTTGGTCACTAAATTTATTCTACTATGTGACAATTTTCCCCCTTGTATAAAGAGACTAGTAGTAGATGTCATTTATAACAATAATCCTTATATCTTTCTCCTTCGTGTAGTCGTCACTCTCTTATTATTCTCCCATTATTCCTATCATCTTTGATTTTTGTGCACCAACACTTCCCATTGACTATAATTTTGATATTGGTTCACCCTTAAGTCAAAAATGAAGGACTATAGTTGCATATTCATTTTCCTTAATCAAACAGGTCCAAAACTTTTATTGTAGAGAAAGACAAGACTATTACTATATACACAAGTGGGTCAACATCAGATATTTTAGTTTTCTTAAAGAAAAGGACAAACAAATTTGAGAGTGATGTGAATTTGAGCATATATTATATTACTAGGACGTTGAACTAGTTGCTTTCAACTGTGTTATCTATATGCATATCTTTCCCATAATACAAAATTAGAGTGATGACGATAAAATTGTTTGTGATACTTAAAACTTGTATTAATAAATACATACCTCCTCTAAAAACTTGTGTCATACATTTATTGTTGGATCTGCATGAGTCTCCATCTAAAGAAATTTGTGGAAACCTAATTTCGAAGCAAAATTGAATGATTTTTCTGGCGGCTAGTAGCATGGCTTTCACTCAGAGAAGCATCATAAAAACCATCAATGATACAAGCTGTTCACATTTGCTAATCACAATCACTGGGCCACAAGAGTAGGTACAAAATTTATTTCTTCTCCTAACATTATTGATTTTGTTTTATTATAATTCATACAGTACAAAATATTGGACTAGTGTATGTATGCATTGGATTCATAAATATCCAATCTACAAATTTTTTGAATAAAAAATATTCATAATCATAGTGGAGAAAGAAATGTAATGCTACTAATATAAAAATTGTTTTATTAAAATGCAAAAATCTAGAAAAGTTAAGCTTCTTTTTGAGTTGCAAGTATGAGAGAATCAGATCAATCAATTTTTACTATTAAAAGTATGTAGAAGAAATGTGACTTATCGTATTAGTTAAGCATCTATCACTTTCTCAAAACTGATTACTATGTTTGTTTTCAGCTTTGTATAAAAAAACAGAATAAACACACCTAACCCATCTCTATGGTTGGAATTTGGAAATGCATTGGATGCTTTTAACATTTCCTAGCTGTTAATAGATCTCAACCTTTCAATGACAAAATCGTTTAGAATTAATTTATTAGTTGTGTGATTTGAACCATCCGATTTAAGATCAATATTTGAGTCATTATTATTTGTAACCATATGGAATTTCTACTTTAGAGAATATGGAAGCTATAATCTCTACCTTAGGTTGAAAATCAAATAGTTAAGGTTTTAAGTTGTACTACTATACATAAGATTTAAAAAGTTAAAATGCAAATGGTCTAATTTCCTTACTACAATGTTTTTGTGACTTCAACTCTAATTTTTTATGTAAAATTTGGAGTCTTAGAATCTTCATATGGTGTTGTCATATTTATAAGTTCGATTTCGGGTGATCCAAATTGATGGGGTTTACGGGTCAACTAATATTGGAACAACTAATTAAAAAAAATTATGGTAGATCAAAAGCATAAGTAAACATTAATTTACTTATAATGTGTTAGACAAACAAACATCACTTATAATGTGTTTGATAATTTGGTCTTGACCTATTACTTAGTCAAAAGACTCAAAAAGTTGTAACATTTGAAAGGTACTTGATTCTTATCCATTGATATCTAAGAGGTCTTAAGGTTTGTCAGGTCAATAATAAGATGATGAAAAATTCAAAGTCTTATAAATTTTAATGTTCACGGTATTAGGATCAAATATAACATAATCCTTAATGTTTCTCATTAGCAATACCAATTATATTAGATTCAGTGATGGCTTCTTGCTGTGCTTGTTGATTTCCTTCAAAATCTTCTTCAAGGTCTTCAAATAAAAAAAGCGGGAATAGGGACTCCTGAGAGTTGATTCGGAACTTGATATCTTTCTGGGAGTTGATTCGGAACTTGATATCTTCTCAACAGTCTATATATTTTTTTAGTGAATTTCTTAATCCACCCCATAAAGGTGGGACGCACTCCGCGAAAACCCTAAAATATCCCTCTGAAAATCGGAAGTTTATTTCTGGTTAGCACCCCATTTTGTTCAAACCAGGAAAAATGTGGTGGCACCCAAGAATCAGTAAAAAACAGTACCAGAGATTAACTTCCGGTATGGTACCGAAAGTATAACTCCGGCCGCAGAAGCGGGAACATTGAATTACATGCCACCAGGATATTTTGTTTGTTACCGAAAGTTTATTTCCGGTTTTATCACGAATGCTAATTGCTATAAGCAGCAACCATGGTGATCACCACCATTATTCACTTTCTCCTTCAACCCTCTCCCTTGCCAATCCATTTTCCACTCCAAATCCATACTTTTTTGGTTCATCATATCAGAAAAGCTCAACAAATGTACCTCTAATATCAAACAAGTGTACAACAAGCGCTATCAAACGAAGTTGGCCATTCGGGAGGATGGAACCGAAATGCAACACCTTCTGAAAATTCTTGATGACAATAATTATGTTTGTAGGCACCGACGGGGGTGATGATGGGGAAACTGTTAGAGACATTTACTGGAGTCATCCCGATTCCATTAAATTGTTCAACACGTTTCTTACCGTGCTCGTAATGGATTCAACGTACAAAACCAACAAGTACAAGCCTCCATTGTTGGAAATTGTTGGTGTTACATCGATCAAGAAGACGTACTCAGTTGGTTTTGCATTTCTTGAATGTGAAAAAGAAGACAACTTTCAGTGGCGTTAGAGGTGTGTCGGACCATGTTGAAGGACCAAAAGGATATGCCAAAGGTAATTGTCACCGACCGTGATACGACTTTAATGAATGTCGTTGCAATTGTATTTCTGACTTCTTCCGCATTACTTTGTAGGTACCATATTACAAAAAATGTGAGAAGTCGGGTTAAACCTGTTGTGGGGTCGAAACAGGTAGCGGGTGAAAATGGAAAGTTGGTAAAGTCCGGTGTTACTGTGGAAAAAATCATGGTTGCATGGAATGCTATTGTTAATGCATCTACAAAAGAGATGTATATTGATGTTGTTTTACAATTCCGAGTTGTTTGTCAGAAATATCTGAATCTGTTGAAATATGTGGAGAGCACAATACTTGATCAGGTGAAGGAGAAATTTGTTTGTGCATGGACTGATCAGGTTATGCACCTCGGACATACAACATCAAACCGAGTTGAATTTGTGCATGCTTGTCTCAAGAATTGGTTGGCAAATATCAAGGGCGGTTTGATTACGGGTTGAGAAGCTGTGAACCATATGATCATGAACCAGCATAATGAGATACAAACGACATTTGGTCACAGTATCACAGTGTTGGAACATCGGTTCAAGGAGAATATGTTATATTCTCAATTGGTCGATAACATATCTCGGGTGGCGCTTAATTATATTTTCCATGAGGCCACAAGAGCTTCAATTGTCGATGATGACGCCTCAAAGTGTGGGTGCACTATTGTGAAAACATATGGTCTCCCATATGCTTGTGTGATAGCCAAGAAGTTGAGTGGTAATGTCCCGATAGGTATGAACGAGGTCTCTAATCATTGGAAGAGACTTAGTTTTGAGGATGACGGAAAAATGAAAACTGATAAATCAAATATCTTCATCCTTACCGAATGGGAAGCAATACAAGCGAGATTTTTGAGAGCCGATGACGCCACGAAGCTCCAAATCAAAAGAAGAGTTGAGAAAAATTGCGTTCCCAGAGACCATGGATTTGAAACCACTCTCCCAACCGATAAAAACAAAAGGTACACCGAAAAAGTTGAAACCTACATCAGCCGACAATTCTATTACGAGAAATCCTTCGTATTATAAACATGTTGGCAAGGTATTTCCCGACTCACCTATACCGAAATCTCAGAAATATGCTTCCAAAGGTACCCGTATTAGCAAACCACCACCAACACCGCCTCCATCAAAAATATCTTTCATCGATCATATGTTGATTTTCATGCACAAATACGTTAAAAGGATCGTGAATATGGCCGGTGATGGTAATTGTGGCTTTCGAGTTGTATCTTATTTGCTAGGTAGTCGTGAAGATTATTATAATATTGTGCGAGATACTCTGATCAGAAATTAGACGGAACACACAGAGTTGTACACATGTTCGGGAGTAAAGAAAAGGTTGAGGAAATATATCTTGCACTAGTACATGTTAAGGTTGGATGTGCACCAGAGGACAAATGGACACGGTTCCCTGAAATGGATCATCTCATAGCAAGTGCGCATGAGAGGGTGTGTATTAATCTGACCCGATACGGTTTTTTTAGAGACTTATTTTCCTCTGCGCACTGCTCCTACACCAAATCCCATTGATTGTATTATTTGTGTTGGGTGGATTTCAAATCTACGGCATTTTGTTCAAGTCTACATGAAACTGGGATGTTTGATACCACCGACATCACCAGAGTGGGCGCTTCATTTCACAGAAGCATCAGAGACATGGCCGGACAATTTCATGGAAAGGATGCAAGAATAAAACAAGTTGAGGGAAATAGATATAGAAATAAATAGGGAAAAGTCGAAAGGGGTGGCACTGGTGGATTTATCCGACGACACTTTTTTTATTCTTTCAAGTAGTATAGATAGCATTGTAATGTTAACTTCATTTTGATAATTTATAATGATGTGGAAATCTACTCTTTTTTGTAATTTGAGCACTTGAAAAAAATTTGGATATATGACAATTTGTGTTTTACTCACTGTCTTTTGTTCTGGTTCGTTTCTAGTTTTTCAAACCCATAAAATTTACTTGAAGTTTATTTCCGGTTTTGATATTAAGTAGAAAACCAGAATTTAACTTCCGGTGTTTTCACTAACACAAAGATAGGATTTTTATGGTCCATGTTTACATCCTTCTACTATAAAAACACCCCTCCTCTTATATTTTACCATACAACAACATAAAAAAAATCATAAATGGAGATGAAATTGAACATCAAATGGGTTGCTGGAGTTGTCCATTTTTCCGGCGACAAACCGTCTCGCAAATTCAAGATCATGGTGTACACCCCAATTGAAGAGGTACGTGAAACTTTGCAGGAACTTGTTCTTTACGACGACGGTCGAAAGGTAGAGAAGATCGAGTACCGTTCACCATCAATCGACAATGAAGAAAATTTGCAGTTCATGAACCATGAACGGAAAAACGACGACGGTTTATGGGCTATGTGGTCGACTTATCAAAGTTTTCAAGAGAAAGTTCCACTCGAGCTAGATGCGACTTTATCAAGAATCGTCGATGACATTATGAGGATGCTGCAACGTTCACTAGGATATTGATTTGTAATATTCAATTTATGTTTAACTTTCGGTTTGTATTTTCTAAGTTTATGTATCTCTTTGTTAGAAAATGAAATGAATTTTTCTGGATTTCTGCTATGAACGAAACCGAAAATATCGTTATGGTTAAGATCCGAATGTTAATTTCCAATTTGTGGCAAAAAAAATATCAGATGATGGTGCGCCCCGGAAATAAATTTCCGATTTTGAGGGACATTTTGAGAA
This sequence comes from Vicia sativa, assembly GCA_021764765.1. Lineage (NCBI taxonomy): Eukaryota > Viridiplantae > Streptophyta > Magnoliopsida > Fabales > Fabaceae > Vicia > Vicia sativa. The sequence goes on from CM038794.1 coordinate 288,314,921, forward strand.
TTTCGCAAGGATGGCTAAGAAGGACATGAGGTAGATTAAGAAATTCAGTTCTTTTAAGCTCATGATCTCCTCAGAAAATTGAAGTTAACAACTTGTGCATGCAACAACTACACATTTATCATGACACTAAAATTAGAAAATGTCTAAAGCTCGAAGATAATTAGGACTAGGATGATTTATTTGGGCCTAAATATGGAATGACCCGTGACAAATTATGTTTTGGTAAAGTTCAGTTAGGGACACAAAGTGGTCTAGCCGCCCAAAGCGGGTCTAAGCGACCGAAGTGGCATGGTCGCCCAAATGGAAATGGCTAATTGCACGATAGAATTTGAACCTCCCACCCACGATCTATCTCATGCATCACATGTTAATATAACAGTGGAAGGATGTAAAATTGTTAAGGTTTTAAATTGTACTATAAATAAGATTTAAGAAATTAAAGTACAAATTGTCTAATCTCTATCTACTATTAATCTTTACGTACTACAATATTTTATGACTTTAACTAATTTTATGTCAAATTCGGAAAATGAATTCCACTAAGTTGTGCATTAAAGTAATTAATAAATGCGAACGGAATTGAAAATTATAGAACCTTGTTCTCAAATGTTATTGGAGATTTTGGATCAGATGATGAATTCTGAAACATTTTTGTAATTGTAAACACTTTGATGCAAGTTAGTGACGATTGTAAATTTGAATTTTTTTTATATAATAATGTGTTGTGAATGTGATTTGTATTTTAGTCTGAACAATTTGTCTTTAGGAAAGATATTGGTCTCAGGACAATTGTCAACTCATCATATGATCTTGTCATCGAACTATCGTGATGGTTGATCGGTCTTAATCCAGTGTGTACTTGAATAAATGATTATTATAAAAGTGAGATTTTTTTTGTTAATACATGTCCTTGAATGTTATTTGTCTTTAGCCTTTACGGTATATCCTTTAGATTTGAGCCCTAAAATCTTTTTCAAAATACACTTGTCAAAGAGGGCAATTGTCAAATGATCATATGACTATCATTAAACAATTCATGATGGTTGGACGGCTTTAATATAATGTATCTTCTAAATTATGATTATCAATTAATTTCAGGTGACTTGAATTCATGTGTCAACTCAGACCGATGAAAATATAAAATATAAAATAAAAAAAAAACTATAATTAGATCAAATGGGAAGGCATATGTTCCCTTTAGCTTTGGTTACTTTGATACCTTTGTGTATAACTCTATCTAATAGGATTTGATATTGATCTAATAACTCCTGGTGTGGAGGTTACAAAAGTCGTGACATTTGAAGGGTAGTTGGTTCTTATCCATGACATCTAAGAGGGCTTATGTTAAGGCTCATGAGGCCAATAATAAGATGTTGAAAAATCCAAACTCCTTGAAACCCACCCACTTACACCAAAATCCAAACACATGACATCTTTTCTTTCTTTTTTCTCAATATGTGCACGTGAAACCCCAATAATTCCTCATGCACCAGTGGGGTATACAAACACAGCACTTCCTCTTTTGTTCTCATGCCAAATTCCACAAACTCAAAATCTCTCCTCTTTTTCCTCTCTCACTTTCAATGTTTCTTCTTTCTCACTACTTCCTTTGAATTTTCCTCTCTCACTCTTTTCACAAACTCATAGCTATGAACTTCCCTTTCTTCCCATTCTTTCTCTTCCTTGTTTCCTTTTACTTCATAACTGCAAATGGGGTTTGTGAGTTTCAACAGAAGAAGATTTTCAAACTGCAAATGTTGCAGAGGAAACACCAGTTTGGTCCCAAAGGTTGTATCCTTCCAGAATCAAGTGAGTTTTTTAGCTAAAATTTTTTTGTTTCCCACCCCCTAAATTTCTGGGATTTTTTCTTATTGGATCTCTTAAAGTTCTTTCCTTTTTACTGTTAACAGAATCTAAGAATTGTTTTTTCCGTTAAAAGAAAACACCCATCATTGGTTTCTTATCTCTCATTCAAACTCTTTCTTAGAACATCAACCTAAAACACAAACAAAAAACACAGCATTTTATTTAGATTTAGATTGCATTGTGTTTTCATTTTGAAATCTTTAGTTATATATCTATTTTAACATGAATTCTCAGGAAAGGAGAAAGGAGCTATTATACTGGAAATGAAGGATAGAGGTTATTGCTCAGAGAGGAAAATTAACTGGAACAGAAAGGTTCAGAAACAGTTAATATTAGATAATCTTCGAGTTCGTTTAATGCAAAACAGGATTCGAGCAAAGGTCTCGAGCCATGGTTTTGAACATTCTTCAGAAATCCAAATTCCATTAGCTTCTGGTATAAATTTGGAAACTTTGAACTACATTGTGACATTGGGATTGGGTAATCAGAACATGACTGTGATAATCGATACAGGAAGTGACTTAACATGGGTTCAATGTGATCCTTGTTTGTCATGTTATAATCAACAAGGACCTGTTTTCAACCCTTCTAATTCCTATTCCTATAAATCGTTACTGTGCAATTCATCGACGTGTCAAAATCTTCAACTTACTACAGGAAATACAGAAACATGTGAAAGTAGTAATCCATCAAGTTGTAACTATGCTGTTAACTACGGTGATGGATCTTATACTGATGGAGAGCTAGGTGTTGAGCATGTTAGTTTTGGAGGTGTTTCAGTGAGTAATTTTGTTTTTGGTTGCGGTAGGAACAACAAAGGTTTATTTGGTGGAGTTTCGGGTTTAATGGGATTAGGAAGAAGTAATCTTTCATTGATATCTCAAACCAATACTACATTTGGAGGAGTATTCTCCTACTGTTTACCAACAACAGAAAACGGAGCTTCTGGTTCATTAGTTATAGGTAATGAGTCCTCGGTTTTCAAGAACCTTACTCCAATTGCTTACACCAGTATGGTTTCGAATCCACAGTTATCAAACTTTTATATACTCAATCTCACCGGCATAGATGTTGGCGGTGTGGCTCTAGAAGATACAAGCTTCGGCAACGGCGGGGTTCTGATTGATTCCGGGACGGTGATCACTAGACTAGCACCATCTGTTTATAATGCTTTGAAGACAGAGTTTTTGAAACAGTTTTCTGGTTACCCTTTTGCACCAGGGCTTTCAATTTTGGATACCTGTTTTAATCTCACTGGTATTGAGGAAGTTAGCATACCTACCCTAAGTATGCATTTTGAGGACAATGTTGATCTGAATGTGGATGCAACTGGTATTCTGTATATGGTAAAAGATGATACTTCACAAGTTTGTTTGGCACTTGCATGTCTTTCCGATGAAAATGACATGGCCATCATTGGGAATTATCAGCAAAGGAATCAGAGGGTAATATATGATGCCAAACAGTCCAAAATTGGATTTGCAGTAGAGGAATGCAGTTTCAATTAAGTGGGGAACTTTCCTAAAATTGGTCTCATATGGACACAATTCTTCATAGCAGAATTAAGCACATAGTTTCTGCAAGGAAAAAAAAATCCAGTTTTTTCTACTCTGACCATTTATACACATGCAGCTATGTTTGCCTTGTAACAAGGCAACTAGCATAAGAATGTCATTTACCAGGGTTTTCCTAGGTATATCATTCAATTGGCTAAACTGTATTTCAATCTTCATTATGATTAATGAATTATTTCAACATTCTATTGCCTTGATTTTCTAACTACAATATCACAAAACTTGATAATGATTTTAAAGGTTTAACTTGACAATTTGATGATGTTTGAAACAGTTCTAAATTGCATTTATCATGACCTCAAAACATGTTTGAAATTGCAATTCAGTTATTGAATTCACAAGTACCTTGCATAGATGAAGTGTGATCAATATTGGCATGTGAAATGAAGGCAAACGCCATAAAACAAGTACCCTGCCTAGGGCAGCCTTTACTTTTTGCCTTCCCCGTGAAATGAGGAAACACCCTCACTTGCAGGACACTATAAATGCACAAGCAATAAAATATTATGCATTGACAAAGGTAAATAGCATGCTAAAAAACTATCACTTTCAATCTCAACAGATAATACAACTTTTAAAGGTGCATAAAGTTCTTCTAGGGTCCTACAGAGAGACTGAGCAATTATGAACTTAACCAAGAGTAAATTGTTTAAATCACCAAGATGATGAGGAAATATTACAGAAAACCAAACATATATATCCTTCAACTCCATGTAGTGAATTTATTTTCACTGACTGCAATACATTGTTGCTTTTTTTTTAACGGCCAATACATTGTTGCTTTACCCGACACTTCTGCGTTAAACCTTCCAAGCTAGAGTCATCATTAATACTGAGACTTGTCAAGGCTGTCAAAGTAGGGATGATCAAGTGCTGCTTTGGCAGATATTCTCTCACTGGGATTATACTTGAGCATTTTCTGCAGGTGAATACAATTACTCCCAAAGTTTAGTGGGACGGAAAAGAAGAGACACACATTATTGAACACTGAAAGTGAAAGTGTCGTGCTGTGTATTTATTGTATTCCTACATTTGAATCATACTCCTCCAAATCTGTATCAGAATTTCGTAACACTAATTGAAAGTGAAAAGTGAAAGTTGCATGCCGTGTTTGGAAATATTTATTGTATGCACACTATTGAATCATATTCCTCCAAATCTGTATCATAATTTCATGACACTATTAAAGCAACTTCGGTTGGGGATAACTTCAGAGTGGTGATTATCTTGTGAACTGATTTAGTGGAAAAACTAACATTGGGGTGAAAAGAATAAGTAGAACACCCTAGTCACATAACAATGTTATCATCTGATAAAATGCAATTTTTATGAAAAAATTATATTTTGAATTAGTTGGTTCTTTTCACAAAGCAGAACTGATACTCATGCAAGAAACCATTATGGTTGTTAATTTGTATCTTGCACAAATAACAATTACTCAAGAGGCTTATGAACTTTAAAACAAACAGAAAGCAAAATTAATCAGAGGGGATTGCTAACCGAGAGAAGGTCCACTCCTTCAGGTGCCAAAGAAGGAACAGCTCTTGTCAAGTTTTGAGGCTCCCACTTTGGGTAGACATGCCAATCACGCAGAGAGCTAACTCCTGGCCATTGCTGCTCCGTTGGAGTCCCCAAAAGCCTTAAAAATGAAATTAGTAAATAAGTAAACACCACAGTTGAATTGAGAATGGGAGAGTGCATGGAAACGGAAAGCAAATGTAACAAACTTGTAAATACAAAAACAGTTTGAAATAGTGAAATCACAAGAAAAGGTGGAAAAGAAATCTATTAGTTTAATTAACAGTGCCAATTGAAATAGGAGTTAAACTTCAACATTAGAACGACGTGACAGAACCTTTTACTTCCTAAACAAACAGTTAAATCATGTGGTAGAATCTTCGGTATAATATTTTACAATAAATGAACTCATTAAGGGGAGTACAAGGGTACTCTAAAGCCACTTAAAGAAAAAGACCACAAGGGTGATGACATGCCCGAAAAAGTCATTCGGATTCGAACCATTGTTGGACTACTTTCTCATAAAGTAATATTTACAACTTAGAAGTTAAACTTAAATAGTGCAATGAACTATCAAGTCCTAACTAAGTAAAACTTAAACAAAAATTGATCTACACCATGAAAATTTTCAATTCAACATTCAGATTAATGAATAAATACATTTATCAAAAAATCATTAAGTAATGTAAATAAATACAAAACCAATGTAATGGACCTACTTTTTATGTGTTTGGTTTCGCATTTGGCCACTCAAACGTACATCTACTTTCCAATTTAAAGTGATTTTCTAGAAGCTACAAATTGGAACTTTAGCGTAGCCGCGGAAAAGTGACGTGATTTTATGTTAACGCATGTTCAATTAACTCAAAACCAAACAGACACTTTAACATGAAAACTTTCAATTCACCTATGAGATTGATTAAGTCTATACTTACAAAAAGCTATTAAGTAAGTTTATAAGCTTAACCAACCTTATGTAAATCAACACTTTATCAAACTAATATAAAAAGCCATACAAAAAGATCACAACAAACAGCAATTCTGTTAATAAGAGAATGAGAAAAAGAATTGAAAACATGAGTTCCTTACTTGAATATATTAAGAAGCTGCTGATATTCAGAATCCCCCGGAAACAAAGCCTGTCTCCTCACCATCTCAGCTGCATAAACAAACAAACACAATTACATTTCCATCATTAATCATTAATATAAAAAGAAAAGCATCCAAATCACAAAAACCAACTTAGGAGAATCATAACACAACTCTCCCTCAAGAAAATAACCCCCAACTTAGCTTCCTTCAATTTGAGCCCTAAAATTATATTTGGGAGGCAATCCAACTCAACCTAAGTCATGGAATATCTTAGGGCACCCAAAAGCCAATCAATAAGTAAAAGAAATTATTCAAAGTCCACTACACATCACTACATACCACAAAACCGTAACTAAACAGCAATCGTTAGTTGGTCCAGATGACCAGAGGTGATTGACGCTGGAATTGGTAGTAAAGACCACGGTTTGATTCCCCATACAGGATGGGGCTGGAACCACTAAATGCCAGAACCGACTCCCGAACTGGATTAAGCGTTCAAGTTGGCCGGATACTAGCGATGAAACTAACAAAACCCTAAAAAATAATTTTACACAACCGCGTATCTCAAAACCCTAACAATTAGTTCAAATTTCACTATGTAGTGCCACTATTCTACTATACTCTCGAGATCCAAGACCCTAATTATGGTAAATTAGCAGCAACAAGATCAAAAAATGAATGGAAACGAAGACGAAGACTCACCGAAAATGCATCCAACAGACCAGATATCAACACCAGTAGAGTAAGTAGTAGATCCAAGCAAAACCTCAGGAGCTCTATACCAAAGAGTAACAATCTCATGCGTATAACTCTTAAGCGGAACAGTAAAAGCCCTCCCAAGACCAAGATCAGCAATCTTCAAAATCCCTTTCTGCTGATCAAGAAGCAAATTCTGCGGCTTCAGATCCCTATGCAGCACACCATGACTATGACAATGAGCCACCCCCTTACAAAGCTGAAACAGAAAACTCTGAACAAGCGAACTCGGCAACGGCCTAGGGTTCGCTCCTTTGCGAAAAGTATCGATGAATTTCTTCAGATCGGTGTCGAGGTACTCGAAGACGAGGTAGAGGATGGGCTTAGGGGCTGCATTCGTGGCGGATTTGGGGATTTTGTCGACGTGCTCGACGTTGAGGAGGCGGACTATGTAGAGAGATTGAGAGAGCATTTGGAGGAGGGAGACTTCGCGGAGGGCGGTGGGAGGGACGCCTTCTTCGTCCATTTCGAGACGGGTTTTCTTTAGGGCCACGATTTGGCCGGTGGAAGTTTCTTTCGCTTTGTACACTTTGCCGTATGTTCCTTCTCCGACTTTCTCGAGTTTTTCGTACTTCTCCATTTTTGTTACGAAAGTGAAGAAAGAGTGAGAAATGAAAATGGAGAAGAAGAGGTATGAATAGGGGGGAAATTTGTAACGGGCAGTTTTTTTTTTGGATCTGGGTATAGACGCGCCCTTCTGTTTTTCAAATTTCTATAACCCTATTCACTTTTTATTTTCATTTTTTTTAACAATACTTTTTAGTTTTATTTTAGTTCTTGCCAACACTAATGTGTTTCTAAGTTTATTTTCATAAACTCTTCGAAATAAGTAATCTAACAAAAATATGGAGAATGGACGACTAGTGGATTTATTTTTTAGATTCAACGGTTTTTGGTTTTTACTCTAATATTTAGGGATTTTTTACGTTAAAAATATCGATTTTCTTTTGTGTTTTTTATTTGTTTGATTTGTCGTCTAATATTTGTTGGTTGATTTGTCGTTTGATATTCGTATGACTGAATAGCATTACGGGAATTGCTTTATATAGGGAATTATACAACCCATTGCATTAATTACAAATGAGAATATTATATTCTATTCTAGAATATACTAGTGAATGTTCTATAGAATATTATCTTTCTATATCTATATATATACAAATATCAACACTCCCCCTCAAACTTGAGCATATAAGTCAAATGCACCAAGTTTGCCACATATATAATTAGTTCTGGGATTTCGCAAGGATTTTGTAAACACGTCTGTCAATTGATCATTAGCATTGACAAACTTTGTGACGATGTCACCTGATTCAATCTTCTCTCTGACAAAGTGGCAGTCTATCTCAATATGTTTGGTCCACTCATGGAAGAATGAATTTGAAGCAATGTGCAACGCAGCTTGATTATCACACACAAGTGTCATTGGTTTTGCTTCTTCAATTTGAAGTTCCTTGAATAACTATTTTAACCAAATAAGTTCACATGTTGTCATTGCCATGGCCCTATACTCTGCCTCGACGCTTGATCTTGCAACTACCTTTTTATTTCTTACTTTTCCAGGATATAAGATTTCCTCTAACAAGTACAAAATACCCAGAGGTGGATTGTCTATCAATGGGTGATCCTGCCCAATCAACATCAGAGTATCCAACTATTTGAGCATGTCCTTTATTTTTATACACAAGACCTTTTCCTGGAGCACATTTGATGTATCTCAGAATCCGAATAACAACATCCATATATTTTTGACAAGGGGAATTTAAGAACTGGCTTACCACACTAACTGCAAAAGAAATGTCCAGACGAGTGACTGTGAGATAATTCAACTTTCCAACTAATCTCCTATATCTTCCTGAGTCAGATAGAGGGCCTCCCTGATTGGGTAGGAGTTTGACACTTGGATTCATAGGAGTATCAACCGGTTTAGCATTCAACAACCTTGTTTCTTCCAAAATATCCATAGCATACTTCTGTTGGGAAATTACTAGACCATCTTTAGATTGGGCCACCTCAATACCCAAGAAATATCGGAGTTTACCAAGATCTTTTGTCTGAAATTGATTCGAGAGATGTTGTTTCAACATGAGTATTCCCTGTTGATCACTACCAGTTATGACAATATCATCAACATATACAATAAGATAGATACACCCTTGGGCTGAGTGGCGGTAAAAAAAAGAATGGTCATCTTCGCTACGGACCATACCAAACTGTTGTACTATAGTGTTGAATCTACCAAACCAAGCTCTCGGAGATTTCTTGAGACCATAAAGAGACTTGTGTAGCCTAAAAACCATATTTGATGACTCCCCCTAAGCAACAAATCCAGGTGGTTGCTCCATATATACTTCTTCTTCAAGATCACCATGTAAAAAGGCATTTTTGATGTCAAGTTGATGAAGAGACCAATGTCGAATGGCTACAATGGTAAGAAAAAGTCTAAGAAATGCCATCTTTGCTACAAGCGAGAAGGTATTGCCATAACCCAACCCAAAAATTTGAGTGTAACCTTTGGCTACCTAGCGAGCTTTAAAACAACCAATCTTCCCATCAAGGCCCAACCTTCACTATATAAAGCCAACGAAAACCAACTAAAAATTCCCCAGAGGGTAGAGGACCCAGCTCCCAGGTTCCACTGCTTTGAAGAGCACACATTTCATCAATAATTTCTTGCCTCCACTCAGGGTCAGATAATGCTTCACCTGGATTTTTAGGAATAGAAACAGAAGACAAAGAATACAAACAAGTATACTACAAAGGAGAAAGACGATGATAACATAAATTAATATAATGTGGAGAAAGATTTCGTGTTTGACGTATACCTTTTCAAAGGGAAGTTGGAAGATCAGACTCAAGCTCCAGGATCAGATCCGTTGACGGCGAAGGCGTCGGAGGAGAGTCTGCAATGACCTCAGGGACATGTACGACCTCAGGGATAGGTATGACAAGCGTTGGTTGACGATGCTGATATGTTTGAAGTGGAAGAGAGGTGGGGGAGTCAACTCTATAATCATCTAGTGGTCCAGGTTCCCTAAAATGATGGGGGATATTGGCTGATGGGATTTCCGAAAGAGGTGTGGGAGTAATTTCCTGAAGGGGTTCCGGAGTCGGCTGACTGAACACAAAATAAGGAACAGACTCGAAGAAGGTAACATCGGCCAATATAAGGTATCATTGTAGTGTATGTGAATAGAAACGATAACCCTTTTTGGAATGATGATAACCAAGAAAGACACACTTTAGTGAACGAGCTGATAGTTTATAAAGTCCATGAGAGAGATTGTGTACAAAACATGTAGGTCCGAAGACTCGAGGAGGAATTAGGTGAAGGGGAGATTGTGGAAATAAGATTGAATGAGAGATTTTATTATTGAGGACAGATGAGGGCATGCAATTTGTAAGATAACAAGTTGTGAGCACTACATCCTCCCCAAACCGGAGAGGAACATTTCCATGGAGAAGTAGGGTTTGAGTGGTTTCTACGAGATGCGGATTTTTGCGTTCGACTACCCCATTTTGTTGAGGTGTATGGGGGCAAGATGTTTGGTGCAGAATCCCATTGGATGACATAAAAGTTTGAAATTGTTGGGATAAATATTCACGTGCATTGTCACTTCTTAAAGTATGAATAGGTAAACCAAAATGGGTTTTTATTTCTCGATAAAATTGTTCAAAAATAGAAAACAATTCAGATTTATTCTTCATTAAAAATAGCCAGGTGCAACGCGAGAAATCATCAATAAAGGTTACAAAATACCTATACTCAAAAGTAGACTCAGTGCTCGAGGGACCCCAAACATTGGAGTGAACTAAAGCAAAGGAGGACGCAACCTGTTTATTGACTCGATCGAGAAAATGACTACGAGTATGTTTCCCTAATTGACAAGACTCACAATGTAAAGTGGATAATTTAGATAAACTGGGAACCAACTTTTGTAGCTTAGGAAGACTTGGATGACCTAATTGCGCATGTATAATGAGTGGAGAATATTTGGTTGGACATGTGGTAGATAACATAGAGAAGTAGTAGAGGCCTTGAGATTCACATTCGACGCCAATCGTCCATCCCAAACTCTGATCCTGTAGTGTAACATTATTGTTAGTAAAAGTAATAGAACAATCAAGGGAATGAGTTAAACGACTGGCAGAAAGTAAATTGAATGGACAATTAGGTATATACAGGACATAAGTAACAGAAAGAGATGGTAGAATTTGAACAGTACCAATCCCTTGGGATTGAGTTTGAGAACCATTTGCGACAGTTATACTAGGTAAGAAACCAGAGGTAGAGAGAGAAGAGAAAAGACCTTTATTACCATTAACATGATCAGACGCACCAGAATCAAGGATCCAAGGGCTAAGAGGAGATGATTGATAAAAGCAAACAGATGAATTACCCGTGTGTGCAACCGAAGCCATGGAACCAAAGTTCTGATTAGTCTGACACCACCTAAGAAAATCATCATAGCTTGGCGTTAAGTTTTGAAGATAAGGTGATGTATGTTGAGTGTCTGAATGGTCGATTTGAACTGCATTCACCTGGCATTGTGGTTTACCATGCAACTTCCAATAACGATCAATAGTATGCCCAAGTCGGTTACAATGGTCACACTTGGGACGAGGTTTAAAGTTGGATGATCCTCCTTGGAAGCGATTTTGATTGTTTCCAAGTGATGCAAGGGCAGCAGTGTCACCTGGGGTTGGTGTAGCAAAAGATGGAGGAGAAACCGTGCCAAAGGCATAAGGTGTAGCCAATCGCAATAGTTGTTCACTAATTGCGTCATAGTTAGGAACAATAGTACCTGATAAAATTTGGTTATGAACTGGGTCGAGCTCGCGTAAGTCCTTTAAGTGCAATGATCATGAAAAATTTACTATGTTGTTCGGCATGAGCTGTGGCATCTTTTGCGTAGGGCATTAGGGTTGCATAGCTTGCTTTCAAGGCATCAAGCTTATTTAGATAGGCTTGCATATCCATATTCTCCAACTTCAGAGAGTTGAGTTGGAGGATGACACTGTAGAGACGATGAACATTGTTAAAGAAGACTTTCTTTGCCTTTTCCCAGACCTCATAGCAAGTGGTGAAGGTTTGATATTGTGCTTGGAGATTAGGGGCAATAGAATACCATAAAACGATGCATAAAGAGCATCTGTTTGTTTCCACTTAGCGAGTTTGTCGGTGGCAATAATATCCACTTTTGTGGTAAGGTGATCTTCAAATCCTTGACCTTGGAAACTTCTCGCTGGAAGACAGTAGGTCTACCGGGTAACGTACGGTGAAGATTTGTCTCTTAGTAGGCTCTGGATACCATATTAAATATGAGAAGCTAAGAGATATTGGATAAAACCGTATGATTGAATAACATTACAAGAATTGCTTTATATAGGGAATTATACAACATATTGCATTAATTACAAATGAGAATATTATATTCTATTCTAGATTATACTAAAGAATATTCTATAGAATATTATCTTTCTCTCTCTCTCTCTCTATATATATATATATATATATATATATATATATATATATATATTAACAATATTGTTGAATGTTTATAATTATCTTCCACGTTTGTGAAGAAATTGTATTTACCGGTTTTTAGTTCCGCAAAGTCGAATTTTGTGTTTGATAAAAAATGTGAGTTTGAACATCAACAGGTATGTGGATTTATTCGACAATATGTGGAAGATAATGTTTATAATTATATTGCTAATGAGACACATGTAAAAAGTTTGTGGGAGAAAACAAAGTCCTTTTATGTCTCTGAATCAGGGAATAATAAATTGTTCTTGTTGAATAGCTTCATAAGTTTGAAGTATAAGGCAGGGGCTTATATTTCAGATCAGTTGAGTGAATTTCAAGTGCTCCTTGATCTGATGTTAGGAATGAGTATCAAATTTGATGATGAACTTTTGGATCTACTTCTATTGTTATCTTTACCAAAATCTTGGGAGATGTTTAGGGTTTCTATTACAAGTTTTGTTCCTAAAAGTGTCGTTTCTTTAGAAACGACTAAGGGTGATATTCTTAATGAGGATATGAGAAATAAGACATGTGGTTCTTCATCTCAATCTGAGGTACTTATCAAAATTCATAAAAAAGAACCAAAGGTGGTATAGAGAATAGTTAAAGCAAGTTCAAGCCACGATATAAGAATTTAGAGTGTCACTATTGTCACAAAACAAGACACATACAAAAGTATTATTATCAGTGGAAAATGGATAACAAAGCAAAGAAAGGTAAGTTTAAACAAAGAGACCGTGAATATCATGATGATGATCGTGTTACTATTGCTACTTGTAATGATCTTGTTATTCTACATGATCATGATTTTGTTAAACTCGTATCAAACGAGAGCATGCGGATAGTTGACAGTGGTGTTACATTGCATGTTACATCAAGGAAGGGTTTATTCACATCTTATACTTTTGGTGATTTTGATGTGTTGAATATGGGTAATTATGGTGATCTAATATAATTGGCGTAGGTGATGTTTGCTTGAAAACCAAAATGGGAATATAATTGTTATTTAGAGGTGTCAAACATGCTTTAGATGTCTGCTTTAACTTGATCTTTGTGCATATGCTTGATGATTGTGGTTATGAAATTCACTTTGGTTTTGGAATGTGGAAACTCAACAAAGGTAACTTGATTGTGTCTAGAGGGGGAAGCTTTCTAAATTGTATTGGCCAAAAGCTTTGGTTTATAGCGACATTGTGAATGTTATTTACATGAAAGCATCTTTGTGTCACCGAAGACTGCAAATGCAAGCTTCTCCAAATTATGTATATATTGATGAAGCCAACGTGTGTGTTTATGTATCAAGAAAGGGTGTGCAAAAAGTTATCAAGCCATTATATCATTCAAGTAACAAATTTCAAGATTCTTGAAGACGCATTGATGTTTCAAATTCCATAGGTACAATCATGCATTTATATTGATAATTATTGCTCAAAATATCATTTAGACATATGCATGCATTGACACTTTTTATTTGATGCAAAACAACTTGTGCATGAAATGAAAAATATATTTTTGCTGAAAATTCCTTCAGGAAATCGATTACCATATATAGTTAATCGGTTTACTCTTCATGCGCTGCAAAAATCCTTTTCTGGAAATCTTTTTCAAAGAGCGGTAACCGATTACCATATATGGTTAATCGATTTCCTGTGTTTAAATTTCAAATTTTGGTCACAACGCTTGGAGGAAATCGATTACCTATATAGGTTAATCGATTTCCTGAACTTGACATAACCAAATACTTACTGTTTTTTTGCATGAACGGATTTTCTTTGATACCTTTTCAAATATACTTTTCTATAATCATTTGCATCATTTCAAAAAGGTGTTAAGGCACTATATAAACTACATATTTTCAGAATTCAAATTACCTCTTTCAATTTTGCAAATCAAACTTATTATATTCATTCAAACTTTCAAACAAAGTGTTGACATTATCAAACTTTCATCAAATAATTTTCTGCATTTGTTTTTCAAAACCAATACAGAAAATTCATTTCATATTCATCAACACGTAAGCACTATTGTCTTTATATTTGCATGATTGAAAGGGAAGATCAATCAAGTGATTGATATAGTATCCTACATCTTTCAAACTCTTATTAAAATCAAATATATCTTGTTGTATTCTTGCTGTCCAGGATTGTTGGAAGCAAGTTGTGCATTGAAGAGGATTGTTCTTCTTGCACTTAGTGTTTTAGACCTTAAAGGTTTTAAGAGCCTTTGGTCTCCCTATAGGTTAGATAATAGGCATCACCATTGGTGTGAATAGGTTGTACAATAATTCTAACTATAGTGAAATCTCTTACATGTTGTATGGGGACTGGAGTACTCTCGATCTGTGAGGGGAACCGGAATATATCCTTGTGTTCTTTATTTTTCCGCATTTACCGCTTTCATCAATACCTTAACCAGAAAAGAAAGAATCACTCATAACTTTCATACACTAAACCAAAAATATTGTATCAAGTATTCATACTTACAAAGACTTAGTCATATTAGTGAAAAGTGGATGAATGCTTTGGCCAAAAAAGATGTTCTTCTTGGTTTAAAGAATGCATGTTTGGAAAAGTGTTCTCATCGCATGGTCAGTAGAGTATCTCTCAAGAGACATCCTTCCTCAAGGAAGTCAAAGTTGCTTCAATTATTACATTTTGGTGTTTGTGATTCATTAAAGATAAAATCCTTTTGTGGTGCACTTTATTTAGTTACCTTTATTGATGATTGTTTTAGGAAACTATGGGTTTATTCCTTAGAGACAAAATACAAGTGTTAGAGAAGTTCAAAGATTTCCTACTTTAGTAAAGATGCATATAGGCGAGAAGCAAAAATATGTTTGTTCTGATAATGGTGGTGAGTATTAGCAGGAAAGATGAATCAAATATTAGTTGAGAGAGTAAGGTGTATGCTCTTTGGAGCTAATTTTCTAAATAATTATTGGGGTGAGCCACTTTATACGACGGTACATGTTCTTAATCTCACTTATATTGATGCTTTGAACAGTGAACTTCCAAACAAAACTTGGTTTAGAAAGAATGTCAAGTATGGCCATTTGAGAGTATTTTGTTGTAAGGCTTTTTTGCATATTCCAAAGGATGAAAGATCCAAGTTAGATGAAAAGTCAAAATAATGTATATTCATCAGTTATGGGTAAGATGAGCTTGGCTACAGGTTGTATGATCCTGTAGGGAAGAAGCGTATTTGAAGTTGCGATGTAGTATTCATGGATGACTAAACTATTAAAGACATTGATAAGGTAGAGAAGATTACATCCAAGAAAGATATCAATTTGTCTAATATTGATCCAGTTTGATTAACTAATAATAATTTAGATGTTCTTGGTGGTGGTGATCAGAATGATGAACCATATGATTATGTTGATGATAAACAACTTGGAGAATAGGTAAATATTCCAACTAATGATGATGACGGGGAAAATGATATGTCACAAGATGAGAATCTTAGTGAAGCTCCATAAGCATGTCAAATTTATCTTATGAGATCTATCAGGCAAAGACAATCTTCTACAAGGTATAATTCTAACTAGGGGTGTTCAAATTCAAACCAATCCAAATAAAAAATCGAAAATCAATCCAAAAAACTGAAAAACGTAAAAAACTGAAATTTATTGGATGTGTTTGGATGTCATTTTGTGAAAATCGGTCGGTTCAAATCGGATTTCGGATTAATTTTTCAAAACCGACCCAAACCAAACCAAACCGCATACATATATTTTTACACTTATTTACTTTTTAATATTATGATATGTTACGTGAATTTATTGTTAGATGATAATAATTTTTTAATTTAATATTTATTAGCTTGGTATAATCTATTTATTTTTATTATTTCAACCATACTCGATTACTCTCGTTTTGTAATATTAACTTTTAATATACTATATGTTATATATTATATCAAATTTATGATTTATTAATAGTTTATAATATTAATAAAAATATAATCGGTAATTTGGATATCCAAAAACCTATCCAAATTAAACCGCATAAAATTGGATCGGATCAAATTGGATTTTTTTAATATGTCATCCAAAACCGAACCGAACCGCAAATAAATTTATTCCTTAAAACAGATCCAAACTGAACCGTGAACACCCTTAATTCTAACGAGTATGTGAACTTGACTGATAAGAGTTAACCTAGGTGTTTTTTTTTCCAGAGGCCATGTAAAGTGATGAAATTAAAAAGTGGTTGGATGCAAATCATGATGAGATGGAAATATTGCATGATTGTCACACTTATGATTTAGTGAATTTTCCTAAAGGCCAAAAGGATTTTGAAAAAGAGGTGGATTTATAGAGTTAAACATGAGAGAAACTCTAAGTCTCCAAGGTATAAAGTTAGACTAGTGGTGAAAGGTTTCATGGTGTTGATTTTAATAATATTTTCTCACATGTTGTACATATGTCATCAATCAGGACCATGTTAAGTTTAGTTGCGACTCTTGATTTAGAGGTTGAGCAAATGGATGTGAAAACAACTTTCCTTCATAGTGATTTAGAGGAAGAGATCTACATGAAACAATCTGATGGTTTTCAAGTTAAAGACAAAGAATATCATGTTTGTAGAATGAGAAAAAATTTATATGCGTTGAAGAAAACTCCAAGGTAATGCTACAAGAAGTTTGGGTATGTTATGTGTGATCAATGGTACTAGAGACTACTTCAAATAATTGCGTCTTTGTTAGAAAAAATTTAATGATGACTTTATTGTCCTGTTGTTATATATGTTGATGATATGCTTATTGTTGAGAAAATATTTCCAACATTAATAGGTTAAAGAAACAGTTGACAAATTTATTTGCCAAGAAATACATATGATCATCTAATTTGATTCTTGACAGTAGAATCTTACGTGACCGAAAATAGAAGAAGTTTTGAATGTCATAAGAACATTGTATTAAAAGAGTTGAGCAAATATTCAAAATGGAAAAATCTAAGGCGGTAAGTGCTCCTCTTGCTACTCCTTTTAAGTTGAGTTCTAATCAAAGTCATTCAAGTAAAGATGAAGCATTTGATATGAATTGTGTTGCTTATGGGGTTTGTGAGTTACAACAGAAGAAGATTTTCAAACTGCAAATGTTGCAGAGGAAACACCAGTTTGGTCCCAAAGGTTGCATCCTTCCAGAATCAAGTGAGCTTTTTAGCTGAACTTTTTTTGTTTTCCCCCCCTAAATTTCTGGGATTTTTTCTTATTGGATCTCTTAAAGTTCTTTCCTTTTTACTGTTAAATGAATCTAAGAATTGTTTTTTCCCTTAAAAGAAAACACCCATCATTGGTTTCTTATCTCTCATTCAAAGTCTTTGTTAGAACACAAACCTAAAACACAAACAAAAAACACAACATTTTATTTAGATTTAGATTGCATTGTGTTTTATGTTAATAGATGATGTTATTGCAAATTTTCATTTTGAAATCTCTAGTTATATATCCATTTTAACATGAATTGTCAGGAAAGGAGAAAGGAGCTATTATACTGGAAATGAAGGATAGAGGTTATTGCTCAGAGAGGAAAATTAACTGGAACAGAAAGGTTCAGAAACAGTTAATATTACATAATCATCGAGTTCGTTTGATGCAAAACAGGATTCGAGCAAAGGTCGCGAGCTATGGTTTTGAACATTCTTCAGAAATCCAAATTCCATTAAGCTTCTGTTATAAATTTGGAAACTTTGAACTACATTGTGACATTGGGATTGGGGAATCAGAACATGATTGTGATAATCGATACAGGAAGTGACTTAACATGGGTTCAATGTGATCCTTGTTTGTCATGTTGTAATCAACAAGGACCTTGTTTGTCAGGTTTATTTGGTGGAGTTTCGGGTTTAATGGGATTAGGAAGAAGTAATCTTTCATTGATATCTCAAACCAATACTACATTTGGAGGAGTATTCTCCTACTGTTTACCAACAACAGAAAATGGAGCTTCTGGTTCATTAGTTATAGGTAATGAGTCCTCGGTGTTCAAGAACCTTACTCCAATTGCTTACACCAGTATGGTTTCGAATCCACAATTATCAAACTTTTATATACTCAATCTCACCGGCATAGATGTTGGCGGTGTGGCTCTAGAAGATACAAGCTTCGGCAACGGCGGGGTTCTGATTGATTCTGGGACGGTGATCACTAGACTAGCACCATCTGTTTATAATGCTTTGAAGACAGAGTTTTTGAAACAGTTTTCTGGTTACCCTTTTGCACCAGGGTTTCAATTTTGGATACCTGTTTTAATTTCACTGGTATTGAGGAAGTTAGTATACCGACCTTAGGTATGCATTTTGAGGACAATGTTGATCTGAATGTTGTTTGGCACTTGCAAGTCTTTCCGATTAAACAGTACTAAATCGCATTTATCATGACATCAAATGTTAGCACTTTGTAAGCTCCAAAACCTAAAAACATGTTCGAAATTGCAATTCAGTTATTGAATTCACAAGTACCTTGCATAGATGAAGTGTGATCAATATTGGCATGTGAAATGAAGGCAAACGCCATAAAACAAGTACCCTGCCTAGGGCAGCCTTTACTTTTTGCCTTCCCCGTGAAATGAGGAAACACCCTCACTTGCAGGACACTATAAATGCACATGCAATCAAATATTATGCATTGACAAAGGTAAATAGCATACTAAAAAACTATCCCTTTCAATCTCAACAGATAATACAACTTTTAAAGGTGCATAAAGTTCTTATAGGGTCCTATTGGGAGAATGAGCAATTAAGAACTTAATCAATAGTGAAATTCTGGTACCAGATATGAGATGTCGAAGGTAATGTCACGACACTGATATCTGTTTTAAACACAATTAATTGTACAGAATTATAAAGTGCAGAAAACAATAAGAATATCGTAGAGTTGTTAACCTAGTTTGGTTCCGACCAACTTACGGCTGGGGGCTTCCAAGCCAGGGATGAAGTTCACTATCAGCAGTATTAATTCAGAGCTAAACCTCCCTGTTACACTCCTCACTTAATCACTTATCCAATGACCCTTCTACCTAAGATACCTCACTTAGATATGAGAACCTCCGCTCACTCCCTAAGTCACACGGTGACACTCAACAATAACAAAACTAAAGACACTCTTCAAAGACACACAATCACACTTGCTTCAAAGCTTATGGTGATTGACAAATTACAACTCAACAGATGTCGTACTCAATTATGAATACAAGAGAGGCTCACAATAAACAATAAATAACCAAAACAATGAACAACCAACAATTAAAATCTATGTTTCTAGGGTTGCTTTACTCACAAGTCTTCAACGCTTCCTACCTTTTCTCCATGAAAGCAGGACATATAATCTCCAAGTATATTGTTGAAGACGTTCTCAAGCTTCCTAAATCGAAGCCTACAAAAACAAACAAACAAACTTCCTAAAAATTCTGAACTTAAACCACTTCTGTTAGTTTCACATGTCAAGACATCTGCTGTAACATCTGTTACTTCAGTATTTTTCATGGCATTTTCTAAGCAGAACGTTTTACCAAAATTGCTGTCAATCAATAGAACTAACAAACTCCTCATTTAGCAAATTTTGGCTAAAACATTACCTGGGGTACAAGCCATACAAATATTACAACATCACAATTAACATAGGCAATTAAACACACATAGCAGAGCAACACAGTAAAATCAACATCACACACCTAACAGAGATATAGTAACAGATAAATAAACAGATGTTCGAACATCAGTTAGAACATTCACATATGCAACATTTTACTCCCCCCTGCACACAACACACACACAGGTGCACAATTAACAAAGTCTTTCCCCTCCTGCACAACAGCTTTTTCACTTGTGGAAACACACAACATCATCAGAGACACACACAAAAAAAATTAGCACTTAGCATTAGCTCCCCTTCAACACAATCATCACATCAGCTGCTTACACATGGAATCACAATTAACACACACACATAATCATTCACAGCTGCAATCATTCACAGCTGCTCCCCCTCAAAACAAGATCTTCAATATTTCTTTGGTCCACCCCAGTCATCTAGAGCACCAGGATATTTAATCCTCCTTTTTAGCCATAGTATGCCAAAGTTGAGGAAAGCAACCAGTAATTACTACGCATCTTCATGGATGCAGATGCCAAGTTTTCCTCGTAAGATTTCAAATTGGTTTGCATCTAATGCTTTGGAGAAGATATCTGCTAGTTGTGTTTTAGTAGTTACGTGTTCCAGTGCAACTGTCTTGTCTTCAACTAGGTCTCTAATAAAGTGATGGCAAATGTCAATGTGTTTGGTTCTGCTGTGCCGAATAGGATTTTTGGATATGTTGATAGCACTTAAATTATCACAGTATAATGTCATGACATCTTGTTTGACATTGTATTCTGTCATTTGCACTTCCTTCCCAGTCAGTATCACAATATCCACTTAGAACGTAGTTGGATTCGTGAGAGTATAGCATGCCATAGTCAGATGTTCCATTGACATATTTTAGTATTCTCTTTACTTGATTGATATGGATTACTTTGGGTTCAGCTTGATATCTAGCACAGACTCCAACAATAAAGGCAATGTCTGGCCTGCTAGTTGTGAGGTATAATAGGCTACCTATCATACTCCGATAGAGACTTTGATCAACACTAACACCTGTTTTGTAAGTAAGAAATGTGTCTAAGAGGGGGTGAATTAGGACTATAAAAATTTATCGGTTTTATGAATAATTATTACAATATTTTCTGGTTTGGTGTTTGAAATTATATGAGTGATTCTTTCTTTTTTGGTTAAGGTTTTGATAAAATCGATAAATGCGGAAAAGTAAAGAACACAAGGATGTATCTTGGTTCTCCTCACAGATCAAGAGTATTCCAGTCCCCTTTCAACACGAAAAAGATTTCACTATAGTTAGAATTATTGTACAGCCTATAAGGAGATCAAAGGCTCTTAAAATCTTTAAGATCTAAAATACTAAGTGCAAGAAGAACAATCCTCTTCAATGCACAACTTGCTTCCAACAATCTTGTACAGCAAGAATACAACAAGATATATTTGAATTTGATAAGAGTTTGAAATGAAATTCTGGTATTATCAGACTCAGGATGTTGTGACATCTAATCCGACATTATAAAACAGACAAGGTAGAGCAAACAATTAACAATGTAGAAAACAATAAACAACACACAGAATTGTTCACCCAGTTCGGTTCTAACCAACCTACATCTGGGGGCATACCAAGTCATGAATGAAGTCCATTATCAGTAGCATTAATTCGGAGTAAACCTACCTTGTTTACACTCCTCACTTAATCAGACTACCCAATTTCCCTTCTACCTAAGATACCACACTTAGATATGAGAACCTCTGCTCACTTCCAATCACCTCAGTGATGTCTAGCAATTACATCCCATTAACTGCATCAACGGCTTTGCTCCTAATACAATCAGCTTGGAGATACCTCACACCAAAAACAATTCAAAATAATTTGAAGATACCTCACTTCAAACACAAACCAGTCAACTTGTGACACAAACTAACTTGGAATTACTTCACAGTTTCTTCCAAGGACACAACTACACTCATTGCTATACATCTTCTGAGTGAGTAAAATAAACCTCTTGCCTACAGGCTTCGAGGCACAAATCAGTGACCATCCCACAATCCGGGTGGTTCACTTACATGGTTAACCCTAAAGAATACATATTTATAAAAATGGCTAGCTTACTAAAACTAGGTTACAACTTCTTATTTATAACCTATTACCCAACTGGATTTGGGCCTTCAAAATAACAGCTTGAAGTTTTAACAAACTTTGCAGAATTAAATACGCAGATGACTTCTGCTACAATTAAGGTCCTTGCTGATCTTTCTCCTTAGCTCTTGGATCTCCACATATGCCTTAAAGATTACGCCACTTATGTTGCAGAATATTCCCAGAATATTCTGCACAATTGAAACAGATTTGTAACAAACTTAACAAATTTTGTAGCGTGATGTCCTGATGTCTAATGTCTCGACATCTCATTTGACATACTGTTCCAGATGTTGAAAGTCTTTAACACAACATGTTTAGTCATTCTAGATAGGATTTTACTTTAGAAATCCTACTGTACAAAACATTATTGCTGATATTATTTGTTTTATTAAAATTAAGTCAATCCATACAAATCAGGAACTTACAATCTCCCCCTTTGACAAATTTTAGCTAAAACAAATAATCACATTTACAAGAAGTTTAAAGTAGCGGCAACAACTTACAATTTACAATTAACAATTAAAAGAGTCTTCAACAGTCTTCAGAAGTATTCATGTCTTGAGAGCAGTGGAGTAGACTTCAATTGGAGAGCAAACTTCAATTGGAAAGTACATGAGTGTTGTATGCTTTCTGCACTGTTGGTCTGTCAGTTGAAGACAATGTCTCAACATCTAGTTTGACATCTTCTCGTGTTTTTGATTTCCTCCATTGAACCAACAAATTAAAGGGAACGAAGGTCCAGTTTGTACACGAGGAAGAATATAACTCTTATTCCCCCTTAAGACAAGAGCTTGTTCATGTCACATGTGGTGGAAAAAGAGGACCGTGGGAAATAAACTATATCTTGAGAGATGTCTTGAAATTTTCCCAGGTAACTCAGAACACAAGTCACAATTGTGTTCAAAACTCAGATCACAAGTCACAAATAATCTGTTGTTCATTGTTGTGTAACATAGTTTGTGACTTAGACATTGTTTTGCTCTCCCATGTATCATATTCTTATGCTGCGTTTTCTGTGAGATAATATTTCTCTCCCCCTTTTTTAGATAAAATTTGAAAATTTGAGCCCTCACCAAACCAGATCCAGGCACAGTTTGCCCAAACTAACAAAACACATGATGAAGATGAGTTGAATCCTCACTTGTTGTTTGAGGATGGCTGAACACTCCTTTAAATAGACCAGTAGTTCCTTAGGAATTAACGGCAGATTAATTCCCAATCGATGGTTATTGAAGGCATTAGAAACTTCGTAGGGACGATCATCACTTATTTGTAGGCAACAACCGAGGGACGAGATCATATATTCGTAGGCAACATCGAGGGTCATCGAGGGACTGTGATCTTTGTGATGATTTTTGAATCGAGGGACTTTTGCTAATGGTACCCCTACGTTCGAGGGACATGACCATTTTATTCGAAAGGCAACAAGAGAGGATACCCTAGAGGGTGCAAGTGTGAGAAGTGTGTGTTCAATTCAGATATTTATCTTTGAATTAGGGTTATTCTAAGATTGATTTAATCTGGCCATACAAACCCTAGTTATCATACATCTAAGCAGTTTATAGACAGTTTATAAGAGAGTGCAAAAAGTAAAATGCGGAAAGTAAATGTCCTATGCTATTAAATGGCTTTGGGGAAGTTACAGAATATGAGGTGCGGGAATTAAAGGCAGAAAATTTAAATCTACGCTATTACAAAAATATCCTTGTGACCTATACATCGATTTCTAATATTTAAAGTGCAAAGTAAAGCAAATAAATTGAAAGATAAATGTCTAAGGATAAGAAAGAACATCTAAACCGTAAGTGTAAAAGAAAAATATTTTTTTGATGTTTTTGAAGTCGATTTTAGTTAATAAAAACCTAATTCTAAGTTAATTAACAATTAATTATGAAAATAATTTAAATCATGAGAAAAATAAATTATTTTTATGTCAAAAATTAATTAAATGTTTAATTAACCTAATTCTGAAATTAAATTATTTTTTGGGTTTTTGAAAATAGTTTAAATTAATTTTGAAAGAAAATTAAAATAAGTTTTAAATTAAAACAAAAATAGAAAAGTGAAGAGAATTAGTGCAAAAAAATAGGAATGGTCCTCGTAAGGTTTGAACTCGTGACCTTGAGGTCACAGGTTCAAAAGTTGGCCATTAGGCCAGTAGCATGTGTTGTTATTATCCTGCCTCAATTTGTATGTATATCTGAACCTGTAAAAATCAGAAAATTTGTGAAAAAATGCAAAAGACAGAGATCGAACATGCGCCTTAACAGAGTGAGAGGACTAGCGCGCGCATTGTGACACCCCAAATAATTCGATAATTAAATAATTATGATTTTTAATTATTAATTTAATTGAGAATATAATTTATTAATATATTGGATTTATTGGGATTAATTATGGAATAAAAGAATGGAATTATCAGAGGTGGGTTGAGTAAAGTGAAGGTGTGAGGAGTAAAAGACTCTACTCACATTATTTAATTCATTTTATTTATGTTAAAGGAATAAAAGGAATAAAATAAGGAAAAGAGAAAAGAAAGAGTCATTTTGGAGAAAACAAGAATACGTGAAGTTGAGAAGAGGAAAAGGAAGGAAGGAAACCTTAAGTGTCAGAATTCGAAGAACTCACAAGGTAAGGGGTGATTTTGATTAGTTAATGCATATTATCGGTTTAGATATTCAATGGTATGATCATAGTATGTTAGGGAATCCCGGTTTAGAATGTTAGGGTTCCGTAGAATTATCCCTATTGTGTCGGATTATAGATCGAAAACAATTAGAGTGTCGGTTGATGAATAGGAATGATGGAATATTGTGGTTTGATGTTATAATGGTGCAAAATAGATTTATTTTGGTGTTTCTCATGTTGCAATTCGCATGGGTATGTTTGGTTTTGGTTGAGAATGACTCAATGTTGTCAAAAGTGCAGAATTTGACTTTTTAGGACGTAGGAACCGGTTTCCAGTGGGTAGGAACCGGTTCCATGTTGAAAAATTATGAAAACAGTAAAAATACACTCAGAACCGGTTCTGATGTGTCGGAACCGGGTTCCCATACATTTTCCGAAACGTGAATTTTGAACTCAGGAACTGGTTGTACATAGGCGGGAACCGGTTCTCGCAAAGAACTTTTGAAAATATCAAACTTTGAAAATTCATAACTTTCAAACCGTAAGTCCGTTTTGAGCGCCGTTTTGGACGTTATTTCTTAAATTTAATGCTCTATTTTATAAAATGAAAAGATTTTCTAAAACTTGAAATTATTTTGAAAATGAGTCGAATTTCCGAAGTAAGTGATTATTGGCTGATGCACATGGGTGTGTATGTAGCGGGGAAACTGTGAGGAATGGATGTATTCGTATTTAGTGAATGAAAAGCATGTTTATGTTGCTAATGATGGTGTGCATGATCGTTGAGATATCATGTTTTGGTTTTGATTCGGTTTATGATAATCGGTGTGTTCATGATTGTATTGATACCATGTGTTTCTTACTGATTGAAGAGTAAGCGTTTGGCATGTTTATGCTTTGTGATAATTTAATTCATGATTATGTTGTTATCATGTGATAGATTGATATTGGCATTTATGTGGAATTATGTTGTTATCATATTCCGTTGAATTGATGTTGCATGCTTTTATGATGCATGCATGAGCATTTGTTAAATTGGTTCATTCCCATTGTGCGAAAGCGAACTGGCAGAGCCAATAGATTTATCTGGTTCAGAGGTAGTGAGGCTAGATTCTTGACCCGGTGGTTATGGGCGAATCATGGATTGGATTCTTGACTTAGTGTTCTGGGCGAATCATGGATTTACACTGTCTTTCCACATGTAAACGGAGCAGTGGGTGAACTCGGTTCACGTTTTGGTACCACATGCATTGAGTCTGCATTTGTGTTTGCATGAGATTGTAACATGTTAGGATGTCTTCCAGTGTTACAATTCTTTGGTTGGTTATTGATTATACATAATGACTTGTATGATTGTGTCTGAGTGTTAAAATCTGAATTTATGATGAAATGGGTGAAATAATATGCTTGTGATATATTATTGATTGAAAAGCTTATAATGTGTTTTAATTATGAGAAGTCTCACCCTTACTTTACAATTTCAGATTAAAGTTAGCAGCTCAGGAATCAGTGAGGATGGCTTTAGAGCTTGTCATTTAAGTCCGCGTGTCAGTGTCATGCTCTGATTAGATTGTAACACTGGGGAACGTTAGTTGAGGAATTAGATATTGTTCAGTTGTTTCTTTAAATTTTGTTGGGAATAATAATGATTGGTTTATTCCGTTTTGGTTATGATATTTTTCCGCTGTGTAAGACATGGTCTTAATTTAATTGAATTATTTTGAGTAATGATCCTCAGTGTAGCATGGCTACTGTTTATTTGGAGGTTTTATTTTATTTAATAATTGTGGCATCCCTGTTCCGTGTTAACTCTAATGAATTATGACTTAAATCGTTGATATAATTAATATTATTCGGGGTATTTTAGAAGGGGTGTTACACGCATGGTTAACCATTGGGGTGGTGATACATCCATGTATTTAGGCACAAGGATTAATATATATGTGAAACAAAGTTCATGAAATCTGATGTTTTTCAACCAACCGCGCGTGGGTCCCAGTTTCACTATGCAAGTCAATCAGAAGACAGAACGATGCCACGCTGGGGGTCAAACTTTCAATGATGTGGTCTTCACCGGAGCTAGGGTTCTGGTCATCTTCCCTGGTCGTGCATCAAACCTAAAAACCTGCAAAACGCATCATTTAAAGCAAAACAAAAGTCTGGATCGCCTAATTCAATCCTTGCAAGCACAATGGTGGTTTTCGTTTGCTCTAAAAATGCCTGCAGATTGAGATTCAAAGCTTCTCAGTTTAAATCCCTAACAATGGCAACTCATGTTTTGGCCATTAGGAGCTTCATGAGATCGTTCTAAATTGTTCAATGGTGTAACACAGTGGGAGAACTGACTTATTTGTTTTGCGTTTTATCGCAAATGTTGAGGATAGCAAGAGTCGTCACCGACTTTTCTTTTATCCAATAAAGGCAATGTGAAAAGAACAGGAAAAGATCTCCGTTAGATTCTGAGTACGGGAGGCAGTTATGAAAAGGGAAGGTATTAGCACCCTTTCCATCCGTAGTTATCTACGGGCTCTTAGTTGCTTAGCTCACTTTGAAAAATTTGCTTTCTGTGTTTGTGTAATTTGAAAAGTATTTGAAAAGACATTTCGCTTTGACTTCGTAATGATTCTCGTTGGAATGTATACGAAGTGTTCGGAAATGTTTTTTTGGAAAATGTTTAACTTTGTAATGATTCTCGCTGTAATGTATACAAAGTGTTTGAAAAGTTTATGAAAATAGTGTGAGGTGTGAAAAGTATTTTGATCGGAGCAAGCAACAAAGTCTTATTACCTACTCAGAATGGTCGTTTCCATGTTATTTTCTGTCTCCTTTAGAATAAGGCTATCCTTACCATTAGTTGGTAAGTAACTTTATTCGTTTGGATGTGAAGGGACAATCAAAGGGTCATCGTTTGGTCATAGAAGGCAACATGTAGGGATACCTTAGCAATTCGAGGGACGATCATCACTTTTTGTAGGCAACAACCGAGGGACGATATCATATATTTTTAGGCAACATCGAGGGTCATCGAGGGACTATGATCTTTGTATTAAAGGGACTATGATGATGTTATTCGTATACAGCTTTGCTAATGGTATCCCTACGTTCGAGGGGCATGACCATTATATTCGAAAGGCAACAAGAGAGGATACTCTAAGGGTCGTGCAAGTGTGATAGAGTGTGTTGAATTCAGTTATATTAGTCTTGAATTAGAAGTTATCTAAGGATTGCTTTTAGTCTTTTCATACAAACTCTAGTTACTACACAGTTAGATATGTATAGAAAATAAGTGCAGAATATAAAAGTGCGGAAATGTAAATCCTACGCAATTACGTGGCTTTGGGGCAGTTACATAATAGGTGTGCAGAAAGTAAAGGCAGAAATGTAAATCTACGCTATTACAAAATAAAAACTTTGCGACCTATACATCTTTTCTAGAATTGTAAATGCGAAATAGTGTAAATAATCAGATTAATAAGAAATGTTAGTAAAATGTTTTGGAAATTAGTAAAAAATGTCTTTTAGGTTAGTAACCCAAATTACTAGAAGAGAAATTATTTTTGGAGTTTTTGTAATTAATTTTAATAAGTAAAAAAACCTAATTCTAATTAATTAGTATTTAATTAGAAAAATGATTTAAATATGAAGAAAAAGAAAATATTTTTTGTGTCAAAAATTAAATAAAGCTTTTAGAAACCTAAACCTAAAATTAAACATTTTTTAGAGTTTTAGAAAATAGTTTAAAAATTAATTGAAAAGAAATTAAATTGGTTAGAAATTTGAAAAGAAAAATAGAAAAATAAAGGAAATTGGTGTTAAAAAAGAAGGAATCGCCTTGCTGACGTTTGAACCCACGCCCTTGAGGTCGTGGATTCAAAATTTTGCCACTGGACCACACTGCATGTGGTGTTAGAAGCGTGCCTTCAGTGAATTATATGTGATAACCTGCAAAAATCAAATGTTTGTGAAAAATTGCAAAAGGTGGGGTTTGAACCCGCGACCTTAGAGAGGGAAAGGGACTAGCGCGCGCATGGTAGATCGTTGAGGCGGTGATACATCTATTCATAAGGTTACATGGATAAATATATAAGTGAAGCAAAATTTCAGAAATCAAATGAAATAAAACGCGCACCAGGTGGGGTCCATGGCCATTTGAATGAACCAATGGAATAATGAGATTTGCCACGTCTGAGTCAACACGTTGAACGCCATAGACCTCGCCGAAAACCTATTTTTGATCGTCTTCTTGGGTAGGGTGATCTTTCAAATCCTGCAAAAATGCATCATCAAAGGAAAACAAAATCCCAAATCATATATTTAGGACCCTTCGAGCACGATGGTGATGTTCTTTTGTCCTAAAAGTGGCTGTAACGTGACGTTCGAAGCTTCACCATTTTGAAACCTTAGCAATGGTATATGGCTATATAACCATCGAAGTTCATCAACGATTGCCCAAATTCGTTTCTTATCATCATGTGTTCATGTTAAAGTGGTTAGAACGAATTGAAAAATGTTATAATTTAAAATACGATAAATAGAAAAAATAATGAAAGTATGAGTAATGTACAATGAGTTTCAACGTGTTGTGGCTATGGATGATGATCCACACTTACCTAAGCTTACCTCAGGAACAAGAATTGACGTCTGGAGTTGCCTATCGATGGCTGGAGATTGAAACTCGAAAGTGCAAGTTTCTTGAGAATTTTTGTGAATTTAGGGTTGTTTGTGGAGGCAAGGATTTGTTCTCTTGGAATCTGGGATCAATGTATATATATAATAGATGGAATTAGGTCAATAATCATGAAGGAAATATATGTCAATCAACGCAAAAATATTTGATTTGGAATTGCACCAAATATTTCCATTCTTGATTCAATCTCATTCAATCTCTTGCCCAAGCAAGCAAATTTCAAAATTATCATATATAATGGCTTGCTTGGACCTCAAGAATGCTGAAAAACAATCCTTGCACTAAATATTTTGATTTTATATCTTTTATTTTAATTAAATTGGTTTTAAATGAATAAAAATCCAAATTAAATAAAATAAAAAGCACAAGGGCGTGGAAATGGGCTTGGAGGTTCTTGTCAAAATTAGAAACAAGTTTCAATCAAAAAAATTTAGGCCCACTTAAAAAAAATTGATTTTTCTAAGTATTTCTCTTCATGCACTTCCTCAAAAATGCTCAACTTGCACAACTTGTATCTTGCTCAATTTTCAACATTTTTAGGTGTTCTTGGACTTTTTAGAAATCTCAATATATCCTCTAAACACTCATTTTGGTTTCATATTCATTTCAGTTTCCATCATGTACACTTCTTTGCAAAAAGATGACATTTTGTTGACTTTTAGAAGGACCTCTAATGTTTTGATCCATAACTCTCAAATGATGCACTTTTGGCCAAAGCATGTGATGCATGAAGTTGTAGAGAATTTAATTCTATTCAAAATGATATTTTGTGTAAAAATTTCTGATAAAGTATGTGAAAGTTATGCCTGGTCAAATTTTTATTGACTTTTTGTCCAAAAACCCTAATTTGGAAACTTTGACTTTTGACAAAATCTTGACTTTTCTTGATGAATCATGATCAACCCTTGATCATATGATGAATGTGACTTAAAAATATTGATGTTGTCCAAAAATGATGAAGTTTGACAGTATGTTGACCACAAACTTGAGCTGTAAGGCTTGAAACTTGACATGGTGATCCATTTATACTTATGAGGAGGTATGATGACCACTTGAGGTACTAGAACTTGATTTTTTCTTGCGAGAAGCAAAACCCTAGTTATGGGTTGATTGCTTAGGAGAGGGTTCATTTGGTCAACCCTTGAGAAATTCTTGAATATGGAGATGTGGATTGTCTTGAGAAATAGGAGGGAAAATTCTTAGGTATAACACATGGCATATCAAGAAAGAATTAGGAATGTTAACTCAAGCAAAAACATGATAAAAACCAAAATAAGAAATTCAAAAAATGAGATAATCGGAGTCCATGATGTATGCATTTTAGGGTGTTTTGGCCATGGCTCTGAACATGTACTTACCCAACAATACCTCAGGAACACGAATTGATGCTTGAAAGTGATTGAAAACGACTGCATATTGAAACTCGATGGTGCAACTTCTCTTTGAAATTTAGGAACACAAACCCTAATCTCTTGGCTACCAATTTTCATTTTTTTATGTCTGAAGGTGTTATGTATATATAGGGCAAGGGAATTAGGTCAAGACTTTAAGAGAAAATATATTCTTTCAATGGAAAAAAATTTGATTGAAAAACCAAATGTAATGTTTCCAAAATTGCTCAATCTCATGCAATTATTTCCTTGCACGATTTGGCTAGCTAGCATGGGCTTCCTTGGTCTCCATGACAATTAAAACACAAGCCCAACACACCTTGCTTGTCATTTTTTCATTTTATTAAATTAAAATTGAATTTTTAACCATTTAATTCAAAATTAAATTAAATAAATAAATGAAGGGTGTGCAAGTGGTTTTAGAGGTCATGGTTCATCTTAAGAATAAGCTTGAATCATAAAAACCATGGCCCATTTGGAGAAAATTTGAATTTGCTTAGTATTTCTCTTCATGCACTTTTCAAATTTCCAAACTTGCATAAGTTGTATCTTGCTCAATTTTAAACACTTTTAAGTTTTCTTGGACTTTTTAGAAAGCTCAAGATGTCCTATAAACACTCCTTTTGGTTTCATCTTCAGTGAAGCTTCCATGTTCATGTACACTTCTTTTGAAAAAGATGACTTTTTGTTGACTTTTAGAAGGACCTATAATGTCTTGATCCATAACTTTCAAATGAAGCATTTTTGGCCAAAGCTTGTGATACACAAAGTTGTAGAGAATTCAATTCCCTTCAAAATGAGAATTGGTGTAAAAATATCTGATAAAGTATGTGAAAGTTATGCTTAGTCAAAGTTCTGTTGACTTTTTGTCAAGAAACCCTAATTTAGAAACTGACTTTTGATCAAATCTTGAATTTTCTTGATGAATCATGATCAACCCTTGATCAAATTATGAATGTGACTTCAAAATCTTGATGTTGACAAGAAATGGTGAAGTTTGACTGTATGTTGACCATAGTTGACTTTTTGTCCAATACAACTAATTTTCAACCATCTAAGCAATTGACTGAGCAAACTTGAGTTGTGAGACTTGAAACTTGACATGGTGATCCCTTGAGATATATGAGCAGTGGTAATTATCACTTGAGGCAATGGAAACCATTTCTATTTGAATCAAAACCCTAGTTGTGGGTTGATTGCCTAAGAGAGGGTTCATCTGGCCAACCCTTAAGAAATTATTGAGTATGGAGATGTAAATTGTCTTGAAAAATAGGAGGGAAAATTTTGGCGTATAACAAAATCCATGTTTATACATGTTCTGCATAATGTTCTGACATTTATTCAGACATTGTCCACTCACTTCATGTGACTCACTTTTTCAGATCAGTGGATTCTCTACTGTGAAGCATTATACACTTTTGTCCATATAATGCCATAATTTCTTTCTAGGTGGCCATGAAAAAGAATCTGAACCCATCAACATGCTTTAAATTTACTTCAAATTCTCAATGATATTGATGTTTCAACATCATATGGCACATTCACACATAGTCCATCTGTCTTGGCTCTGAGATTATAATAACACTACTTCTTTAAGACCTTATGTCACTTCAGCACATAGCAGTATATACTCCCATTTACATCAGCTAATGAGAAATATCCCCCCCCAATAGCAGCATACATATTAGCTTCGGGAATAATGGATGCCTAAACATCAAATATGACTGTTACTGATGTACACATAATTAACTGATGTTACACTTTGACATTAGTTGGTCACCAACAAATATAACAGTTGCTCATTCTGTAATAAACATATCCAATTGCACTAGACAAGGCAACTTTCACAATTTACAAATAACAATTCCTCTTCATATATGATAAGTTCTAAAATTTCGTTATGTTGTGTATATAATTTATGGCACTTATCCGTTCTTGTTTGTTAATAATCGTTGAATAACCCCTCTTTTTGTTGTAAATACGTTTTATTGCATTTTGTGTATATATTGTACCATTTGACTTGTTTTGTACATATTTTGTAGGTATTTGTTGCACATTTGGGTCATAGAGGAATAAAGTGTCGAATACAGGGCTCCAGATGCGTTTTGATGAATAAAGTGTCGAATACGCCACTGAGCGGGCTCATTCCGCTGAGCACGGTCGTCTGAGATTTCTTTTATAACTAGATTTTTAGCCATTTTTAGGTTATCATTTTGGGGTGGATTTTGATCCCCATTTCCATCAACCTTTGTTTTTGATAGTTTAGCTTAGAAAACAACACTAGGGTCTTGCAATGGATGATTGAAGGTGGATTGCTCTTCGATAGGCGTTGACAAACAATGAGTAGTTCTTCTCTTATCTTTGTATCTCTCTATTTTGTTGGTTATGTATGTATATCTACTCTTACTCATGTATATTTGTCGCCCTGGTAGTTGTATAAAGTTTGCTTTACGAATCTGTGTTGGTGATTGTCTTAGGTTTTTACCTCGTGTTAGGGATTTGAGCTTTGCTAGATATAGATTGCTTAGATTCTTACCAAGGATGATTATCTGTTAGTTTCTGAATGCTAGGAATGGGTTTAGAGCTAACATTCACTTAGGGTATCTGAGATTAATGCCTCTGTGTTGGTGAAGTATTCCAGAGATGGGTATGGAGGTGACCCAGTTGAATTCTCAATCTGGGTTAGAAATAGCTTAGGTTGTGAGAGGTATGTGAAGACACGGATGAGTATCGTAGGCTGAGTATAATTGGACAGTAGATTTAAGTCTGTGACGAGTAGTATGCATTCGTTCCGGACAAGCTGTCTATCCTTTATACTTTTTATTCATTAACTTTTTGTCTTTTATTTTCAATCCATTTAATCCCAAACTCATTAACGGTAGAATTTTCGAACGACGAACCAATAACCAATCTTTGTGGACACGATACGATATAACCTAAATGATATATATCACGTGGTAAAAATAAATACCAAATCTTTGTTTATCGCTTCAACGCCGCAATAAAATGGCACCGTTGTCGGGGATTGGTTTTATTGTTTCTGTATTGCGATAATTTCGTTGTTTTTGAGTTTTGTAATTAATGTATATGTTGTATAGACTTTGTATATGAACTTGTATATTGTTATTTGTACATGTCGTGTGTTTACTTTCCATACTTGTACATATGTGTGTTTATCCTTGTTTTCAAGTATCGTTGTAAGTTGTCTCGTATTCGTAACGTTTGTTGTGTGGATGTTAGGAAATTTTCTTTAGGTTTGCGCAGTGTGACAATACCATGGCATGACGAGAGGAGGTTACTAGCTCGCACAATAAATGGGTCGAGCTTACGACATAAAACAAACATGTTTGTTTATGTTTGTTTACGTGTGTGGTGGCTTGTGTTTTAATAAGTTGAAATAGGACTTGCTCTTAATTTCAAATCTTCACTTTTCAACTTGTTAATTCATTTTCACCAAGTTTTTGTATTATATTTGCTTTTGTTTCGTTATATCAATTTGTTGTTTTCCACAAGTTTGTAGTGTTTTAGTTTGTGGAAGTGTGTATATTTTGTATATAGTTTATAGTTTTGTAAATGAGATTGTATAGGTGTGTTAGTCGAGTTGCATAGCAGTTGCACCAGTTGCTGTATTTTTTTGCAACTGGTGTAGCGCGCTCTGTTGTGCAGAGCCAGTGAATTATTTTAAAATTTCACTTGATTTTCCTTTTTCCCACTTTCACCAAGGATTTTTGTATTGAATAAAATTAGTATTATTTTTCTAAATCTGTTATTGTTGTTTGGACTCAAATTTTGGTCTGGTAACTTGAGGTTACATTTGGTGATTTTTTGAGTTTGATCGTTTCAACTCGCAGATGTATGGTAATGATAGTTTTCAAAGTTGGTACACGCCAGATACTCGTTTATCGCTTTCTATAGCATAACATGTTTAGGAAATTTATCATTTGTATAATTACCATGTCATTCATCCTTTTTGCATTACTTGCACATGAATTGAATCACTTTAGTTCCCATTTTACCCATAAATGCGAGGAAGTTTTTCATTGTTTACATATGTTGGAGGCCACATTCTTGTTTTAACTAGATTTTATTATGCTTAATCTTTTGTTTTTTGTTGATTGTATGAATGCATGAAAATGATCAAAGCAATTTTTGTTTGATTTTGAGCATAACTACCTTGGCCAAATATTCAATTCACCTTGTGAGTGTGTGAACCTTTGTTAGCCCCTTTGAACTTTTATCAATATTCATGTTTATTTGAACTTGATGCTTATCTATGAGTGTTGAATTCAAATTTTTGTATGGATGTTGATTTCTTTGTTTCTTGAACCCTCAACTATATGTTGTTGTATGAATTTTTACCTTGCCTTAGAAAGTAGGGAATATTCACATAATAATGTTGGTTGAATTAAAGTTAGGGAGAGAAATGTTTATGTACTTATAGTGTGGTTGGTGTGAGGTTAAGAGAAAAGAAAAAGAAAAAGAAAAGGAAAAAGAAAAGAAAAAGTGAAAAAGAAATATTAGAAAAAGAAAGAGAAAAGGAGAAAAAGCTTTGAAAAAGAAAAACAAAAAGAGTATGAATAATGTTGTGTTAATAAGTGAGGTGTTTTGGTTTGACAATTTGTAATGAAGAAGAAGTTTGATTGGAACTCTATTGTTTGGAACTTTGTGAGTTAACCACTCCCTTAGGTTTAGGAAAGTTTTTGTTACGATTAACTTTAGGACTTATCACTTGGTTGTTAATCGAACCACATTACAACCTTGAAAAGCCCTTGTGATTCTTGCATTTTTATTTTTAATACGTTTTTGGATGAATGCATAATTTAGTTGTTTGCAAGATTGTGGAGGAGTGTTTTTTTATCTCTCACCTTTGTGTGTTGTTCATCTACCAATGAATTTTTGCTAGGTGTGATTCATGATTGAGCTTGTTTTGTTTTAGAATGTTTTGCATGATTTTTGTACTTAGGATTTGTTTCGTTTATATGTTATTTTTGCAGTATGGTGGTAAGTATGTAATTTGCATGTACATTTTTGTTTGAACCATACATTTGTTTTCTGTTTTAAAACTTTTTGATTCGTGATTCTTTGATTATCATTCTTTGTTTCTTTGAGTTATTTGACTTTGTTTGAGGACAAATAATGTGTCAAGTTGGGAAGAATTGATAAGTGCTAAAATTTAGTTATTTTGTGTATATAATTTATGGCACTTATTCGTTCTTGTTTATTAATTATCGTTGAATAACCCCGCTTTTTGTTGTAAATATATTTTATTGCATTTTGTGTACATATTGTACCGTTTGACTAGTTTTGTATATATTTTGTAGGTATTTGTTGTACATTTGGAGCATCGAGGAATAAAGTGTCGAAGACATGGATCCGTATGCGTTTTGATGAATAAAACTCCATTTTTGGGAAGTTATGTTCAGTGAAGGCCGCTGAGCGCGATTTGAAGCACGCTGCTTGGTTTGGCACTGTTGCGGCAGAGAAAAAAATTTATATTTAGAGGCCGCTGAGCAGCGTCTATGTTGGTTTAGTGTAAATATCTATAGACGCCACTGAGCGTGGTTGTCATACCCCAAAATTTGCCTCCTATTCTTCAAAACATTTCATACATCCATACTCAAGGATTCCTCAAGGGTTGATCAGACAAACCCTCTCCTAGACAATCAACCCAAACTAGGGTTTGGCAATTCTCAGATCCAGATGGAATTCCAACATCTCCAATGGTCATCATGCCTCCTCATATGCTTCAAAGATTCTCCATGTCAAGTTTCAAGCCTCACAAGTCAAGTTTCCTCAGACAATTGCTCAGATGGTTGAAAATCAGTTGTATTGGACAAAAAGTCAATCGTGGTCAACATACACCAAACTTCCTGATTTTTGGTCAACATCCTCATTTTGAATTCACATTCATCATTTGATCAAGGGTTGATCATGATTCATCAAGAAAACTCAAGATTTGCACAAAAGTCAAACTTTCCAAATTAGGGTTTTTCAAGGAAAAGTCAACTGAACTTTGACTGAGCATAACTTCTTCATACTGTGATACGGTGAACTGACTTTGTAGGATTTTTGTATCCAAATGTGCGGATAGCAAGAGTCGCCACCGACTTTTATTTTTATCCAATTAAGGGAAGGTAAAAGTAACAGAAAAAGACCTTCGTTAGATTCTGAGTTCGGGAGAATGGTTATGAAAAGGGAAGGTATTAGCACCCCTTTCCATCCGCAGTTTATTCTACGGGCTCTTAGTTGCTCTTAGATAACTTTTTAAAATTGCTTTCTGTGTGTTTGACAAAGATGTTTTGAAAAAGGCATTTCACTTTGACTTTGCAATGACTCATGTAGGAGTGTATACAAAGTGTTCGGAAATGTTTGTTTTTGAAAAGAAAGTTGAACTTTGAAAAAAGTGTGTGGTGTGAAAAGCATTTGTTTAGAGCAAGCAACTAAAAGACTTATTTACCCACTCAGAATTGGTCGTTTTGTTGTACTTCTACATTCCTTTAGAATAGCGCTAGCCATACCATTAGTTAATAGGTAGCTCCATTCGTTGGATGTAAGCGGACATTCGGGGACATCGGATGGTCATAGAAGGCAACTTGTAGGAAGTATCCTAGCACATTCAAGGACTATCATCATTTTCGAGGCGACAATCGAGGGTCAAGATCATGTATTCGGAGGCGACGTCGTGGGTCTTATGATCTTTGTATCGAAGGGACTATGATGATTTGTTTTGAAGGCAACGGTGCTAGAATACCTCTACGTTCGAGGGACATGACCATTGTGAATTCGAAAGGCATCGAGAGAGAATTACCCTAAGGGGTGCGTGTGTGAAAGAAGTGTGTTGATTTCAGATATTTTATCTTGAAATTAGTGTGAGCTATGTCCAATTATTATCTTGCCATACATGCCTAATTACTAGCAATTGATAAGGGTGCGGAAAGTAAAAGTGCGGAATGTAAAATGCGGAAAGGTAAACCTACGCTATTACATGGCTTTGGGGCAAATACATAATTAGGAGTGCGGAAAGTAAAAGTCCTAAATTAAACTATTACAACCCATGAGCAGTTACATTATTGGAAAAAATAAAACAGTAAAAGAAACCGTCCGAATCGGAACAACCTGTGAAAGAATGAGAAAATCGGGAAACATGATGAAATTGGACTAAGAGAAAATGTTAGAAAAAAAATGCAATTTTAAATATGAGAAAATTAATACATGTTGGAAATAAGGTAAATAAGCTATAATAATTTTTTGGGATTTTTTGGAAAAGATTTAATAATTAAAATGCAATTTATAATGATTTAAATGCTAAAATAAAAATAAAATAAATATGTATGCAAAAATTATATTTTTTTAATTTATTAAATTAAATAAAGGTTTTTATGAAAATAATGTAAAAAGAAAAAATGTTTTTGGTAATTTTTAAATGCAGAAACAAAATTATGAAAAGAAATTAAAATAATGCAAAATATTGAAATAATGTGAAAAATATAGAAAATATGGAAATATGCAGTTTGTGAGAAAAGAAAACAAAACCAGCCCTGATAGGAATCGAACTCATGACCCTTGAGGGTATCTGGCAACAGGGAACGACTTAACCACCACGCCATATGTCATCTGGTGTTATGGAATGGAAACGTGGGATCAAGAGTGCACACGCGTCGCCGTTTGGATGAGTCAAAGTACAATCAGCATG
Organism: Vicia sativa; assembly: GCA_021764765.1. Lineage (NCBI taxonomy): Eukaryota > Viridiplantae > Streptophyta > Magnoliopsida > Fabales > Fabaceae > Vicia > Vicia sativa. Next base: position 288,353,394 of record CM038794.1, read on the forward strand.
GTGGGGTCCCCGTGGAAAGAGAGAGCGAATCGAGAGCGTGATTGTGCCACGATACCGCCGGCTTCATGGTCAACACGCCGAGCCCTAGCTCCGGCCGCCTCCGCCGGCCTCAAACGTCAAACCGCGAAATAGCAAAAATAAATGGCAAAAAAGTACCCTATCCCCCTAAATCGACCATTCCGAGTTCAATGGCGATGTTGGTTTTATCGAATCGGCTGTACAGCCGGTTCAAGACGAGACTTCAAGAACCCTAACTATGGCAAACCACGATTCTTACGCAAGCTTCAAAGCGATGGCCCGATCAATCACATGAGACCTCATGAACACATTAAAACCATTAGAATCAATTGAAACACGCAGATATTAAAATGCAAAATCAAGAAATATTTGAATATGTATGAATGTATATAGCACGATTCAGCTTGCTTTAATCAATACCAATGATGTATTCTTACTCATACTTACCCCCTGAGCACGTTTGGATGGCTGGAAGAGGCTGAAGCTTGCTGAAAATTGAAATTCGAATTTCAAAGATTCTTGGAAAATTTTGACAAAATAAGGGTTTGGCTTGAGCTAGGGTTTCGTCCTCAGCTTGTGTGTGTATTGGTCGGCAATTTATAGAAGAAATTTGGATGGCAAAAGGAGTGAAAAAAGATTGCTTCTTGAATGTGCAAATATTTCCATTTAAAATAAAATCAAATATTGAAAAATATATGATTTTCTCATGAATGCAAGGCTATCACGAATTTGGTAAGGGTCATGGGCCTTCTTGGACATTTAGAAAGATATAAAATCATTCCTTTTGAGAAAAATGTTTAATTTTCATATTTTATATAATTTATTTTTGAATTAAATGTTATAAAATTCAAATATAAATCATAAAAATAGAAAATAACCAAGGCCAAGCATTTATGGGTCAAGAATAGCATCATGAACAAGTTTGGATCAAAAGATTATAGGCCCATTTGGAAAATTTTGCATTTTGACCAATATGTCCTTTTGTGCAATTGTCCAAAATTGCCCAACTTCTGAATAGTGTATCTTGCTCATTTTTCCACATTTTTGAGTGTTCTTGGACTTTTTGAAAAGCTCTAAGAGTCTTCTAACCAATGTCTTTGGTCTCATCTCAATTGGAGTTACCATGCTCAAAATATCTTCAAAACAAAAAGTTGACTTTTTGTTGACTTTGAAAATGACCTGTAATGTTTTGAGCTATACCTCTCAAATGAAGCATTTTTTGGACATTCTTGTGAGACATGAAGTTGTAGAGAATTGAATTTCCTTCAAAACAAGAGGTGGTGGAAAAATTTCTGAGAAAGTATGGGAAAGTTATGATCAGTCAAAGTTCAGTTGACTTTTCATCTAGAAACCCTAATTTAGAAAGTTTGACTTTTGGGCAAATCTTGAGTTTTCTTGATGAATCATGATCAACCCTTGATCAAATGATGAATGTAACTTCAAAATGAGGATGTTGACCAAAAATCAGAAGTTTTGACTGTATGTTGACCACAGTTGACTTTTTGTCCAATACACTCGATTTTCAACCATCTGAGCAATTGTCTGGGGAAACTTGACTTGTGAGGCTTGAAACTTGACATGGAGATTCTTTGAAGCATATGAGGAGGCATGAAGGTCATTGGAGATGTTGGAAATCCATCTTGACTTGAGAGATACCAAACCCTAGTTTGGGTTGATTGTCTAGGAGAGAGTTTGTCTGATCAACTCTTGAGGATCCTTGAGTATGGATGTATAAAATCTCTTGAGTAGATGGAGGGCAAATTTTGGGGTATGACAGCTGCCCCTGTTCAATCTTCTTGTACTGGAAGGGTTAGATTGACACGTTTGTCTTTCGTGACCTGGAGGTAGAAGATGATTGAACACCGAGTACACCTGAAAATTTGCACTCGCCGTTGGTGGATGATGCGGGAATGGGCTTACAGATGCCATTTGGAGAAGTTGGAGACTTCGCTGGGGAACGAGTCGTACGCTAGACTCGAGGTTGTTAATAGGAGAGCCGACGAGATGGGCTTAAGATGCCATCTAGAAAGGTCGATGCCGGAGGGTGAGTCGACGTTAGACTCGAGATGTTCCCCGAATAGAGAGGGATGGGCTTAAGATGCCATCCGGGAGTCGACGTTAGACTTCGTGTTCACCTTGAATGAGGTTATTGATTTGTATTGATTTTTAACCATTTATGCAAGATTCGAAGTGAAGAGATGTTGACAAATAGTCGGAGATGGGCTTAAGATGCCATCCAAGGCAACCGAGTCGACGCTAGACTCAGAGTTGCTTTGATAATCGAATATATCTTTGCCCGATTACTCGGGAGAGATTATAGTTGGCAAGAATGTGGATAGCTTCCTGCAGCATCGGTGTTGATCCATTGCTGTTATCGAGGATAACCGAGGTGGTCTTTCGGATAGTTTTCCGCCGGTTCGGGCTTAATCTCGACTCGTCGTCGGAGGTCTTTCAGATAGTTTTCCGCCGGCTCGGGCTTAATCTCGACCTGTTCGAAGGCGGTCTTTCGATAGTTTTCCGCCGCCTGGGCTTAATCTTGGACCTGCTTGCCGAAATGATCACACTGCTTTGGAGAAAACAAGAAAATCTTCGATAGAATATTTGTTAGTCTTATGCAAAGTATGGTGCATGACAGTGTATATGAATGGCATATGCATGAATTATGACTTTATGAGAAATGTATGAATGATGAATGTTGTGATATTTCAAAACATATCCATCTTGAAGAAGATGCGGATATTCGCTTGAAGATTTCGACTTACTGGGAATTGAGTAGGTGAGAACCCTGCTTTTGAAGGAGAAGAAAGATATCTTGGATTCCTCCGATGCACTATCTGACCAAGTCTTGGGCCTAGACGTTGTTGAGGAAGGTAGAGATTGAGAGGCTCGTTGTTTGGAGATCTCATATATAGACCCTGCTGAGGAGAGTCTGGGAGGCAACTGGGACCTTGTATGTAGATCCCGCCGAGGAAATTTAGGAACGCCACTGGGATTCCGAGTGTAGATCTCGCTGGAGAGCATTCGATGGTTACTGAGAGACCTGGCTAGAAGAGTCTGGAGTCTGTTGTAATCTCTGGCTGGGGAATAAAAGGTGTATGTTTCCTCCGATGCACTATCCGACCAAGTTTCGAGTCTGGATACCGCCGGGAGAAGGGGAGAATTGAGAAATATCCACTGGGATGAAGTGTTACCGCTTGAGACTGATGTAACGTTGTTGGTTGAGTGAAATTGTTGCTCGTGGATTCCTCATACTCACTGGGAAGGTGTGTGTGGGTGACACCTTTATGCTGTGGGGAACTATTCGTTGACTTTCGTCGTCATCCCAATTCTCGAACCTAGTAAGTACTTTTGCATATTCACTTTTCGTATGTTTGCAGAGAGATTTTATTGTCAAATGCGATAGTCATTCAAAGCAAACGTTGGACTTATTGCAAATGACAACAATAAATTGTAAAGAAAAAGAAGTCAGATTTATTTGATGTGTGGCGATGGCCAAGTAGTTTGTACACAAGAAAGGTAAAAGCTATGCGGAAACAATCTCGTTAAGTTCCAACTATGCTAGTACTCATATTTCGACTATCTCATCTCCTCAGAGAAAGTGAGTAGACGATCTTCGCCATTTGAATTTTGAATGCCGATAGTAGTCCGGAAGCGTATGATCCGAAGAGACATAGTCGTACGCTTAAATCCCTAACTTTTGCCTAGACCGCCTTTCGGTTTTCGCCTACCAGATACCCTTTTGCCCAAGCCGCCTTTTCGTGTTTTCGACTTGCCGGGTACATGTTTTGCATATATCCTTAACTTTTGCCCGAACCTTTGGTTCGCCAGATGCCCTTGTTTTTGCCTAGGCTCGTCGACCTAGCGGTCTCTTTTATGCGTAGTATTTTTGACTATGTCGGCGCTCACGTGGTGAAGTCTTCACCATCCATGGTGCTAAGTATCATAGCCCCGCCGGAAAATATCGTCTTGACTACAAATGGTCCCTCATAGGTGGGAGTCCATTTGCCCTCGATCACCTTGTGGAAGAATGATGCGCTTGACTACTAGATCACCGACTTGGTAGACTCGGTGCTTGCCCTTCTTGTTAAACGCCTCGATCATTCGCTTCGATAACCGTCCATGGCGATGGACGCGAGTCGCTTCTCATCGATCAAGTTAATCAAGGCGAGTCTCGACCCAATCGCCTTCGCCTAACTCGCCTCGGAGGACTCGTCGAGGGTATCCGAACCTCGATGGGTAAGACGGCTTCCATACCGTACACGAGAGAAAGGGTTGCCCCTGCTGATGTTCGTCAGATGCGATAACCATGAAGAGCAAATGGTAACATCTCATGCCAATCTTTGTAAGCCACCGCCATCTTCTATGATCTTCTTAATGTTTTTGTTGGCGGCTTCCATCGCGCCATTCATCTTAGGCCGATAAGGAGATGAGTTGTGATGCTTGATCTTGAACTGCGTGCGAGTTCGGTGGATCTTGTTGTTGAGATCGATATTGATATGCCCACGATGATAAGCTTGATGAATCGAGCCACTACATTCTTGGTAAAGATGGCTTCTACCCACTTGGTGAAATAGTCGATTGCCACAAGGATGAAACGGTGTCCATTGAAGTCGTGGGCTTAATCTCTCCAATCATGTCAATGCCCCACATTGCGAAGGCCACGAAGAAGTTAAAACATTCAGAGGTACCGAGGTACGTGCACTTTGTCGGCATAACCGCATTTGTGACAAGATCGAGCATAGCGGTGACAATCGCCTTCCATGGTGGACCAATAGTAACCTGTTCTCAAAATCTTCTTAGCCATAGTGTGTCCACCGGAGTGGGTACCAAATTCGCCTTCGTAACTCTTCCATGATACGTATTGTTTCTCGTCTACACAAGAGTAAGCACAAGTCGTGGTTGCGCTTGTATAAGATGTCGTTCGAGGAAGAATTTGGATGCAAATCTTCTCATGAACTTTATCATTAATGATGCCCTCTGGATATTCCGAGTCTCAAGATACCTCTTCACGCCATAGTACCAAGGTTTCTCTTGATCAAGCTCATAACAATACCGGTTCGAACTTCTCAATGATGATCCGGGAGCCTCGTTGTCCCATCTAACCTTGAACATAGATGACATAGTAGCCAATGCGCGCCAACCGATTCTCTCGTGGAATGTGATCAAAGTAATTTCTTCAAGTAGGGATCAATCTCGTAACATGCTCGATATGGAATGAGATTCGATGTTTCGATCCCACTCGCCTTAATCGACTAATCACTAAAGCGAGTCTCCATACACTTGCAAGAACTTGATTCTTAAGTCAATAGCCGCTTTGATACCCATGATGCACGCCGACCGCCATGTTGTTAGTGCAACCAAACATAATCTGCGGTGAAAGGAGTATGTCCGTTAGGGACGTAATGATGGCGCCAATGCCATTGCCAAGGCGTTTGAGGCTCCATCAAAATCATGGTCCATCGGGATCCTTGTTCGTGTCCTTCGTCTGGCCTCGTTCTCGCAATCAGAACTAGTAAAACATCTTCGTCTGGAAATTCAACCGCATAGATTGATAGTCGTCACGGCTTGATGAGCCAAATGATCGGCTACTACACTTCCTTTGATCGCTTCGAGAAGTGTACTGGATGTCATATTCGGTCAAGATCATTTGCCATCTTGCTATTCTTCCGGAGAGAGCTGGTTTCTCAAAGATGTATTTTATCGGATCCATCTTAGAAATCAACAAGGTAGTGTGAGTCAACATATACTGTCTTAGCCGGCGAGCAGCCCAAGCCAAAGCGTTGCAAGTCTTCTCGAGCTGTGAGTATCTTGTTTCACAGTCGGTAAACTTTTTGCTAAGGTAGTATATTGCATGCTCTTTTCGACCACCATGTTGCCCCAACACACACCCCATTGAGTTCTCTAACACCGCAAGTACATGATAAGAGGTCTTCCTTCGCGTGGCATCGGGATGGGAGGATTAAGGTACCCTTGATTTTGTCAAAGCGATCCGCAATCGTCATTCCACTCCACTACTTGATCTTTCTTAAGTAACTTGAAGATTGGCTCACGTGTAGCGCTAGGTGTGCAATGAATCGCAATGTAGTTCAATCGGCCCAAGAAACCTCGACTCCTTCTCCGGGAGTCGCATCTCTTGAATGGCTTTAACCTTGGTGGTCAACCTCAATACCTCTTCCACCGACTACAAACCCTAGGAGTTTTCCGGATCCGACTCAAAGGTGCATTTGTTGGGATTCAGTCTCAATCTGTACTTCTTCAATCTGTCAAATAGTTTCTGCAAATGATCTAGATGTTCTTCTTCAGTTTGCGACCGAGCTATCATGTCGTCAACATAGACCTCTATCTCGTGATGAATCATGTCATGAAATAATGTCACCATAGCACGCTGATAAGTGGCGCCTGCGTTCTTCAGTCCAAACGGCATAACCTTGTAGCAAAAAGTCCCCCACTGAGTAACAAAAGTGGTTTTTTCCATATCTTCGGGAGCCATTTTGATCTGATTGTAACCGGAGAAACCATCCATGAAGGAGAAAACCTTGTGTTGAGCGGTGTTGTCAACCAAAACATCAATATGGGGAAGTGGGAAATCGTCTTTCGGGCTCGCTTTGTTCAGATCTCTGTAATCCACACACATTCGTACTTTACCATCCTTCTTAGGTACGGGTACCACATTAGCAACCCACTGGGGATAGGAGGTGACAGCTAAGAAACCAGCGTTGAACTGCTTCATAACTTCGGCTTTGATTTTCTCTGACATCTCAGGACGCATACGACGAACCTTCTGTTTCACTGGGAGAAAACCTTCTTTTGTCGGCAATCGGTGTACCACGATATCAATGTCCAACCCTGGCATGTCTTCGTATGACCAAGCAAAAACCTCAACATAGTCTTGCAGATTCGAACCAACTTTTCTTTAACACTGCTCAAGACCCGCCTATCTTGATCTCTTTCTCTTCGTCAAGACCCAAATTTACAACCTCAACTTGCTCTTCGTGGTCTGATAACTCGCTTTTCTCTGTAGCCCCGCAAGTTCTCCGGCACTTCACAATCTTCCTCACTTTCGCCTTCGGCTTGGTAGATCGGATTATCGAGGTCATATTTAGCACTAGCATAGCTGTTATTAACGAGATTCGAGTGATTCCATGTATCACGTGGGTGTGTAAGAACACATAGCTTTTTGAAGGGTGATAAAGTAAAAGAAAGAAAACAAACAATTGAATGCAAAAGTCCAACGAATTTATTGAATGAAAATACGCAAACGATGATAATAACCTCAAACGAGCCATGATGCCCCGGGCAAGGCACTAGGCTTTCAAAGTTTATTGTTCGAAACATAAAGAAATACGAAAAGCAAAATAAAACAAAAGCAATTACTCCTGGCTAAAGGAGATTGGTATGACGTCTTCAGTCTTCCAATTGCTGAGCCCATGATCTGGAGTTGGGAAGATCCACTTGCTGATGTCGAAGCCATTGTCGTCGTCTTCTATAGCATGGATTCCATTCTGACTGATGCGGAAAGGAAGTTGGCCGGCACGTTCGCGGCGTATCATCTTCTGACCCTTGATGGTGAAGCCTAAACCAGTCTTGTCAAATTTGAAAGGAAGATTAGGGAGCTGTCCCCAAATAGCACTACCTCCTTGTTCAACAGCAGCTTGAGCATCTTTCAATGAGGCCATCCTAGGCGGAACTTGCGTGACTTCAGGAGTGACAGGAGAGTCAACAGGCATGACTCTGGGTATTGTTTCAAAAGCTTGACAGGGAGTCTCGAAGAATTCACCCTCCATCTCAAGGTATCGGAATGACTGGAGATGACTGACCATATACTCTTCTTCACCACATACTGTAACAACTTTCCCTTTCACCGGGTACTTCAGTTTCTGATGCAAAGTAGAGGTAACAGCGCCTGCCCCATGTATCCAAGGGCGTCCAAGTAGGCAAGAATAAGCTGGACGGATGTCCATGACAAAGAAAGTAGAGTCAAAAGTTTGGGAACCGACTTTAACAGTGTAGTGAGCTCTCCAAGCATGCGCGCTGGAACCATCAAAAGCTCTCACATTATGTCACCGGGTCTCGAACCAACCCCGACATCAAGTCGATCAAAAGCGCCTTCGAAGGATATTCAGAGCGGAACCGTATCAACCAAAACATGAGATAACGTAGTGCCCTTGCATTCGATGAGATGTGCAAGGCTTTGTTGTGTTTCTTTCCTAGAGTTAAATCAAGATCGAGAAGCTTAGGCCGTTGTTGGCAGCCGTGCTAGCAATACAAACTTCGAATTGATCTGGTAGTGTCTTCGGCACATGAGCATTCTTCGTAAACTTCACCAAGGCATTAGCATGAGCCTCGAGCACAAGAGCAGAGCAAGCATGGAGATCTTGGACGAGTCTGTCCTAACTGCTCCACAACATTATAATCACTCTTCTTGATAATCTTCTAATTTCCTCCATTTCTTGTTTGAGGTGTCTTCAACTTCCTTTGGTACTTCGTTGAGCAGGATGAGTCACCGGTTCTTTCCTCTAGCCGATATTGGTTGAGTAGGGAACGCGAGTGGAGTCGCAGTTGTCTTTTGGAGGATAGATCTCGAGAGAATACCTTCCGTTCGGGTCACCTTATCGATCCGTGATGTTGTCAATGTCGAATAGAAACTTCATAAGATCTTCAATTGTCGAGGATCTTGCTTGACACCATGATAGTAAACATCAGCCCATAATTCCAAGGGATAGCCTTGTCAGAGGAATATGGAACTGGCCTTGGAGAAGTGATAATGAGAGGCGCCACTCTAGGCACAGGATCGCAGAGGAAATCCTTATAGTGTTAACATCAAGATAGTCTTCGGAAATCGTCACCCCATCCGGTCGCCTTAACATCTTCAATAGGAATCTTGTAACTATCGTGACAGTGTACCTCACCATGTAATCATACTTTCCACTTGGCTGCCCCAAGGTATCCCACACGATGGTACAGTTGTTCGCATTGTCAATCTTCAACTTAGACATTTCTTCACACGCCCGCATGTGTGGTTTCGTAAATAGTATCTCACGGTTATCCATCATGCATCGAACACGCCTTCTCAACCAAGCACAACCATCGTGTGCAGATGGGCACCAACGACAATTCTCTGGGCATCCTGGATTGACACCGGCTTGCAGCAAATTCTTCTTAACGGTCATCAGAGGAATGGTCAAGTCATCTATGTTGAAAACGTAAGTATCGTCACCAACAGCATTGGAACTCTTGTCATGATTAGGCATAGGCGCATTGATCACATTCGGAGTCTCGACAGGAGGGTCAAACTCAATCTGCTTAGCTTCGATCATATCCTGAATCTTGTTCTTCAGAGCCCAACAATTGTCAGTATCGTGCCCTGGGCTGTTGGAATGGTAAGCACACTTAGCATTAGGATTGTACTTGAGAGGAAGTGTTGACATTCGAGGAGGATCCTCAAGGTTATCACCGCTTTCAACATGTGTTGCAAGGCTTGCGACAAAGGCATGTTGATCTTCAGAACGCCTTTGTGGCGCGCTCGCACGCTACCGTCTCACCGAGGTTGCCGATGTAGGATCGAGATCACAACCGCCCCACGATTGAGCACGGTCGGTCTTGGCTCGGCTTTTCCGACCATACACGATTGGCTTCTTTCTTAGCAACAAAGGATCTCTTTGCAGATTTGAAGATGACTCTACGTGAATCTTCCCACTTGATACCACTTCAATGCGCTCGTCAATATCACTTCGGTGAATCCGGATGAAGAATTTCCAATCGATGATTGAAGAACGGGCCTGCCAGTTCCCATAAACATATCAACCAACTCCTATTGGACAAGGGTGGTTGAACTCTGCTAGATCTCTCCACTTCTGAGCATACTCCTTGAACTTCTCATCACGACCCATAGACATGCTTTGTAGTTGCATGCGAGTGGGTGTCAATTCAGCATTGTACTCATATTGTCTATAGAAAGCATCAGCCAAATCACTCCAAGTACGGATACGGTCATTCTCTAGCTGATAGTACCATTCCAACTGGGTTCCGGACAAACTCTCTTGAAAATAGTGCATCCACAACTTTCGGTCATCTGTGTGGGGATTGATCTTCTGGACATAGGACTTCAAATGCAGCTTAGGGCAAGACATGCCATCATATTTGGAAAAAGTAGGAACTTTGAACTTGGGAGGAATCACAACACCAGGAACGAGACTCAGATCATCAAAATTCATCCGACATCTTGATTTTCCACAAAGATTCGACGGTCTTCAAGTTGTTTATACTTATCATCTTCCTCGTAGTGTTATAATCGATGGTCCTCTCCTCCTTTCTTTGGCTCACGATCACCTTCATCACCCTTGGTACTCCCCGGTATGGACACTTCCTTCAGAGAGCTCAATACGGACCACCTTAGGACCCCTTTGAAACGCTCACCCATGTTGAGGAGACCAACAACCTTCTTCTTCTTGTTGATGAGCTTCTTCAGATCTTCTTGGCCTTGGACCAAGCCGGTAAACATCTCTAAACCGAGCATTCGAGCTTGGAGATCTTTGACATTGCTCAAGAGCCATTTCTAAAATAAATAGCGAGCAAATGAGAAAACCAATCTCCAATGTACCTGTGATGCAATGTTATGATATGATATGCAATGTTTATGCGAATGCAATGCAATGTTTTCAAGGACCTAAGAGATTTAAATTTGTTAAACAAGCAATGAGCAAACATTTATTAGTACTTCTCATTATTATTCTTTTTCTTTTTAAGTACAAAAGACAATAACAGAGAACATAAAAATCCTAAAGCTCTAAGTCTCCCATGGGCGCTTCCTCTTGGTGCCGATGTAAGCGTTGATGTTTCGCTCCTCGTGAAGTAGCTTGGTCAACTCTAGAACTTTCTTCTCACTTGCATAACACGAGCTTCAAAGGTATCCCTTTCTTCTTCGAATCCAGGACCTCTTCAAGTCTTCAAAATCAGTAGGCATGTCGATGGAGAACAAAGATAGGTACGCCACCTATAGCAACAGTTCCATAATTACCGGTAGAACAGCGTGAATGGCATCATGAGGTTTTGAGCTCGAGCTCGCACCCATTTGAGGTAAGGTTCCCAAGGAATGGAGTTCGGTGCCCCAAAGTCTTGGTATCGCCTTCTTTACCATGCCCCAAGCATGTATAAACCTTCGCTTGCACTCGAGATCGTGATTGTAGTCGAACACAACATCTTGGAGAAGCATATCATGTGGACCATCTCTTCGAGCAAAACCAAACCGACGTAGAGCTAGAGAAGGGTTTTAAGTAATACCTCCCCTTATACCAAGTAGTGGTACATTAGGGAACTCTCCACACCGCTCAATGAATGCGAAGTCCTTTTGAGAGAAAAGATTCCAACGGATATCTGAATGAGAGAGTGACATCAATCTTTGAGACCATCTCAACCTTTGTTCATTCTTCAAACTCGATGGAGGAAGGTGCGAAATAAACCACCTTGAAAGTAACGGTACACAACACATGAGAGTTCCTTGTCGCTTAGTAGTACGAGTGTGGAGAGAATGTAGGATATCTCCAAGTAAGGTAGGCACAGGATTGCGGGTAAGAAACAACTTGATGGCGTTGACATCTATGAATTGATCCGAGTTAGGAAATAGAACCAAACCATAAATTAGCAAGGCAACAATGTTCTCAAATGCATGGAAACTCATAACTTTGAGGAATTCTCGGGCTTTCTTGATTAAGAACTTGGAAAGTAAACCCTTAACTCCACTTCTAGTTTCCCAATTGGCTTCAATATCTGAGCGCTTAAGGTGTAAGGCGGATGCGATGTCTTCGAACTTAGGAACCTTTTCCAAACCGGTGAATGGCATTTGGTCAAGAATAGGTATCCCAAGTAGCTTAGAGAATTCTTCCAAGGTAGGAACCAACTGATAACTGAAATGTAAAGCAATGGTGTTTCGATCAAAGAACTGAATAGGACATGCATCATATCTTCTTCAAAACCGGAGATAACCAAATCAAGCAGATAACCATGTCTTTTGATGAACTGAGCATGGTCGGGAATTTCTGAAACCAATTCTTTGAGCTGAGAAGGGATACCCATGAAGTTGATTCGGATAGTCTTTCTAGAAGCCATAATCCCTACAAAACAGAGCAAAGATAAATCCCTAGGTCCTTGAAATAGTTAGAAATGATATGCAATGCGGATGATGTCATGATGTCATGTTTAGCACACACAAACAATTCACACAATGAGCCTAGGTTTAAGGCTTGCATGAGGTATAGGTGATTACCCCACCAAAAGTTTGAGTTGGTTCATCCTGTCCTATAATAGTAACCGGGTTCTAGGAATCTCACATCATAGATCTTTCTCGAGGCGCTTATTTCAATACGACGCCAAGTGGTCGATCGAAAATGTCCCAAAAGTCGATCTCAATGAGCGTAGCATCGAGTATCAACCAACCTCGGTCTACACCAAAGCCGCCATCTCACTACCTTCTAATGGCCAAGATAGGTCAATTAAGGTTCTAAAAGTTTAGTTAGCTGATGACACCACGCAGAAGCCAAATACTTTCTTCAACTTGGGAATGAAGAGTATCGGGCAACCAAAGTGTCACGCTAACGTAGCCATCATGTTGACCGCAGTAGTTATCGCCTAGCGGTCGCAATGATCTAATGCTACTTACCTAAAAGGAAACCCGGATCCGGTGTAGGATCCCCACAAATATAATACCCAAGCAACCCTTAAAGATAAAGCATACAAGTCAAACAAAAAGCAATAAAGGTTATCTAGAAATCCCTAAGGCAATTCTCTTTGGGTCCATTCCCACAGAGTCGCCAGCCTGTGATACGGTGAACTCGACTTTGTAGGATTTTGTATCCAAATGTGCGGATAGCAAGAGTCGCCACCGACTTTTATTTTTATCCAATTAAGGGAAGGTAAAAGTAATGAAAAAGACCTTCGTTAGATTCCGAGTTCGGAGAATGGTTATGAAAAGGAAGGTATTAGCACCCTTTCCATCCGTTATTCTACGGGCTCTTAGTTGCTCTTAGATAACTTTTTAAAATTGCTTTCGTGTGTTTGACAAAGATGTTTTGAAAAGGCATTTCACTTTGACTTTGCAATGACTCATGTAGGAGTGTATACAAAGTGTTCGAAATGTTTGTTTTGAAAAGAAAGTTGAACTTTGATAAAAGTGTGTGGTGTGAAAAGCATTTGTTTAGAGCAAGCAACTAAAAGACTTATTTACCCACTCAGAATTGGTCGTTTTGTTGTACTTCTACATTCCTTTAGAATAGCGCTAGCCATACCATTAGTTAATAGGTAGCTCCATTCGTTGGATGTAAGCGGACATTCGAAGGGACATCGGATGGTCATAGAAGGCAACTTGTAGGAAGTATCCTAGCACATTCGAAGGACTATCATCATTTTCGTAGGCGACAATCGAGGGTCGGATCATGTATTCGGAGGCGACGCCGGGTCTTATGATCTTTGTATCGAAGGGACTATGATGATTTGTTTTGAAGGCAACGGTGCTAGAATACCTCTACGCTCGAGGGACATGACCATTGTGAATTCGAAGGCATCGAGAGAAATTACCCTAAGGGTGCGTGTGTGAAAGAAGTGTGTTGATTTCAGATATTTTATCTTGAAATTAGTGTGAGCTATGTCCAATTATTATCTTGCCATACATGCCTAATTACTAGCAATTGATAAGGGTGCGGAAAGTAAAAGTGCGGAATGTAAAATGCGGAAAGGTAAACCTACGCTATTACATGGCTTTGGGGCGATACATAATTAGGCGGAAAGTAAAAGTCCTAAATTAAACTATTACAACCCATGAGCAGTTACATTATTGGAAAAAATAAAACAGTAAAAGAAACCGTCCGAATCGGAACAACCTGTGAAAGAATGAGAAAATCGGGAAACATGATGAAATTGGACTAAGAGAAAATGTTAGAAAAAAAATGCAATTTTAAATATGAGAAAATTAATACATGTTGGAAATAAGGTAAATAAGCTATAATAATTTTTTGGGATTTTTTGGAAAAGATTTAATAATTAAAATGCAATTTATAATGATTTAAATGCTAAAATAAAAATAAAATAAATATGTATGCAAAAATTATATTTTTTTAATTTATTAAATTAAATAAAGGTTTTTATGAAAATAATGTAAAAAGAAAAAATGTTTTTGGTAATTTTTAAATGCAGAAACAAAATTATGAAAAGAAATTAAAATAATGCAAAATATTGAAATAATGTGAAAAATATAGAAAATATGGAAATATGCAGTTTGTGAGAAAAGAAAACAAAACCAGCCCTGATAGGAATCGAACTCATGACCCTTGAGGGTATCTGGCAACAGGGAACGACTTAACCACCACGCCATGTGTCATCTGGTGTTATGGAATGGAAACGTGGGATCAAGAGTGCACACGCGTCGCCGTTTGGATGAGTCAAAGTACAATCAGCATCGTGGGGTCCCCGTGGAAAGAGAGAGCGAATCAGAGAGCGTGATTGTGCCACGCATACCTCGCCGGCTTCAACGCTGGTCAACGACGCCGGAGCCCTAGCTCCGGTCGTCTTCTCCGGCGGCCTCAAACGTCAAACCTGCGAAATAGCAAAAAATAAATGGCAAAAAAGTACCCTATCCCCCTAAATCGACCATTCCGAGTTCAATGGCGATGTTGGTTTTGGCTGAATCGGCCTGTACAGGCCGGTTCGAAGACGACAGCTTCAAGAACCCTAACTATGGCAAACCACGATTCTTACGTGCAAGCTTCAAAGCGATGGCCCAGATCAATCACATGAGACCTCATGAACACATTAAAACCATTAGAATCAATTGAAACACGCAGATATTAAAAATGCAAAATCAAGAAATATTTGAATATGTATGAATGTATATAGCACGATTCAGCTTGCTTTAATCAATACCAATGATGTATTCTTACTCATACTTACCCCCTGAGCACGTTTGGATGGCTGGAAGAGGCTGAAGCTTGCTGAAAATTGAAATTCGAATTTCAAAGATTCTTGGAAAATTTTGACAAAATAAGGGTTTGGCTTGAGCTAGGGTTTCGTCCTCAGGCTTGTGTGTATTGCTGGCAATTTATAGAAGAAATTTGGATGGCAAAAGGAGTGAAAAAAGATTGCTTCTTGAATGTGCAAATATTTCCATTTAAAATAAAATCAAATATTGAAAAAATATATGATTTTCTCATGAATGCAAGGCTATCACGAATTTGGTAAGGGTCATGGGCCTTCTTGGACATTTAGAAAGATATAAAATCATTCCTTTTGAGAAAAATGTTTAATTTTCATATTTTATATAATTTATTTTTGAATTAAATGTTATAAAATTCAAATATAAATCATAAAAATAGAAAATAACCAAGGCCAAGCATTTATGGGTCAAGAATAGCATCATGAACAAGTTTGGATCAAAAGATTATAGGCCCATTTGGAAAATTTTGCATTTTGACCAATATGTCCTTTTGTGCAATTGTCCAAAATTGCCCAACTTCTGAATAGTGTATCTTGCTCATTTTTCCACATTTTTGAGTGTTCTTGGACTTTTTGAAAAGCTCTAAGAGTCTTCTAACCAATGTCTTTGGTCTCATCTCAATTGGAGTTACCATGCTCAAAATATCTTCAAAACAAAAAGTTGACTTTTTGTTGACTTTGAAAATGACCTGTAATGTTTTGAGCTATACCTCTCAAATGAAGCATTTTTTGGACATTCTTGTGAGACATGAAGTTGTAGAGAATTGAATTTCCTTCAAAACAAGAGGTGGTGGAAAAATTTCTGAGAAAGTATGGGAAAGTTATGATCAGTCAAAGTTCAGTTGACTTTTCATCTAGAAACCCTAATTTAGAAAGTTTGACTTTTGGGCAAATCTTGAGTTTTCTTGATGAATCATGATCAACCCTTGATCAAATGATGAATGTAACTTCAAAATGAGGATGTTGACCAAAAATCAGAAGTTTTGACTGTATGTTGACCACAGTTGACTTTTTGTCCAATACACTCGATTTTCAACCATCTGAGCAATTGTCTGGGGAAACTTGACTTGTGAGGCTTGAAACTTGACATGGAGATTCTTTGAAGCATATGAGGAGGCATGAAGGTCATTGGAGATGTTGGAAATCCATCTTGACTTGAGAGATACCAAACCCTAGTTTGGGTTGATTGTCTAGGAGAGAGTTTGTCTGATCAACTCTTGAGGGATCCTTGAGTATGGATGTATAAAATCTCTTGAGTAGATGGAGGGCAAATTTTGGGGTATGACACATACTTTCTCAAAAATTTTCCCACAACCTCTCATTTTGAAGAGAATTAAATTCTCTACAACTTCATGTCTCACAAGAATGTTCAAAAAATGCTTCATTTGGAAGGTATGGATCAAAACATTACAGGTCCTTTTCAAAGTCAACAAAAAGTCAACTTTTTGTTTTAAAGATTTATTGAGCATGGAAACTCCAATTGAGATGAAACCAAAGAGGTTGTTTAGAGGACACTTAGAGATTTCTAAAAAGTCCAAGAACACTCAAAAATATGGAAAATTGAGCAAAATACACCTTGTACAAGTTGGGCATTTTTGAACAATTGCACCAAAGGAGATATTTGTCAAAGTCCAATTTTTTCCAAATGGGCCTATAATTTTATGATCCAAACTTGATCATAATATTATTTGTGACCTATTGATGCCTTGCCATGACCACATTCTATTTTATTGATTTATTTTTGAATTTAAAACCATTCAATTCAAATTTAAATTATATAAAATATGAAAACAAGATATATTTTCAAATGGATTGGATTTTTATCAAACTAGAGGTCCAAGATAGCCCATAAAACTTGCCAAATCCGTGCTAGCTTGCATATGGAAGAGAAAATCAAATTTTCTCAAAATTTGATTTTATTTGAAAGGAATTAATTTTACATTGAATACCATATCTTTTTTCACTCTCTTTGCACTCACTCTTCACTCTATAAATACTCAGCCTATTACACATCACAAGGGACGAAACCCTAGCCCCTAAAACAACCCTTACTTTGCTCAAAATTTTCACAAAGTTGTGAAAACCGAAATCCATTCTCCAGTCGTTTTCAGTCCAGTTTAAGCACTCAATCGTGTTCCAGAAGCATCATAGGGTAAGTCCAGGTCAAGAACCATGGCTAAAGCTACCTAAATCGTGCCATACATGATCATACATATGCATATAATTCTTGAATTTATTTTCTAATTTCCATCGTGTTTTGCCTGAATCTAACCATCATTATGAGTTCCTGGGGGTATCATAGAGCAGGTCTGGGTGATTACATGAAGCCCATGCCAACCGGAATCCGAATTGCCATTGTTAGGGCAGTTTATGTTCTTGTCTTCGAAACTCACGATACAGCCGTTTTCAAGCCAAAACGATGGCACCATTGAACTCGGAAGGGTCGACTTAGGGGGGTAGGGTACTCTTTTGCCATTTATTTTTGCTATTTCGCAGGTTTGAAGGATTGCTTGATCGGAGAAGACGACCGGAGCTAGGGCTCCGGCGTCGTGGACTTTGTTGACTCTGGCGTGGGCTTGCGTGGCGCGAGGAAGCGATCTGATTCGTCCATTCGTTCAACCCGGGGTCCACTTACTGACTGTGCGTTGAATTCAAAAAAAGCCATGACACGTTTACATACTTAATGCCATGTTTGTATTTTCCAGACACCAAGTACACGTTGGCTCAGTGGTTAAGGCGTTTGGATGTGAAGATGCTCTCCAAGGTCACAGGTTCGAACCTGGTCAGGACCAATTGTTTTTCTCTTTTGAAAACTAACTCTATTTTTCATATTTTTCTATTTTTCTTTAATATTTTTCATGCATTTTAATTTATCTTTAATATTTTTTATCATGCATCTAAAAAACACCAAAAATATTTATTTTTTGCATAATCATCAGAAAAATACTTATTTAATTTTTAAAATTAAAATTATTATTTTTGCAAGCATATTTAATTTAATTGCTAATTAATCATTTAAATGACTTTTAATTGTTTTTTAATTATCAAATCAATTCCAAAAATTACCAAAAAATTATCTTATCATATTAATGTCATTACTAACACAAAAACTTTTTCTCATTCAAAAATGCTTATTTTTACTAACATTTTCCTCTTATGAAATTTTCTCGTATTTTCCGATTTTGTATCTGCTCACAGGTTGTACCGTTTCGGACGATTTTTCTTGCTTTTCTTTTCAATTATGTAATTGCCTATGGGATGTAATAGTTTAATTAGGACTTTTATTTTCCGCACTCTCATTATGTATCTGCCCCAAAGCCATGTAATAGCGTAGGACTTTATCTTTCCGCAATTTACTTTCCGCACCCTATAAACTGCTAGTAATTAGGCGTGTATGACAAGATAAAATTGGACATAGATCACTCATAACTCTAAGATAAAAATATTTGAATCAACACACTCTTTTCACACATGCACCCCTTAGGGTAATTCTCTCTCGTTGCCTTTACGAATACAAATGGTCAAGTCCCTCGAACGTAGAGGTATCCTAGCACCGTTGCCTACAAACAAATCATCATAGTCCCTTCGATACAAAGATCATAGACCCACGATGTCGCCTACGAATACATGATCTTGACCCTCGATTGTCGCCTACAAAAAAATGATGATAGTCCCTTCGAATGTGCTAGGATACTTCCTACAAGTTGCCTTCTATGACCATCCGATGTCCCTTCGAATGTCCCTCTTACATCCAACGAATGGAGTTACCTATCAACTAATGATACAGATAGCGTTATTCTAAAGGAACGTAAAATAACACGAAAACGACCATTCTGAGTAGGTAATAAGACTTTCAGTTGCTTGCTCTATCAAAATACTTTTTGCACTTCACACTTTTGTCAAAGTTCAAACTCTTTTCAAAACGAAACATTTTCGAACACTTTGTATACATTTCTACATGAATCATTACAAAGTCAAAGCAAAATTCCTTTTTCAAAACATTTTTGTCAAACACACAGAAAGCACAATTTTAAAGTGATCTAAGAGCAACTAAGAGCCCGAAGATAACTACGGATGGAAAGGGGTGCTAATACCTTCCCTTTTCATAACCTTCTCCCTTACTCAGAATCTAACGAAGGTCTTTTCCTGTTCTTTTCACCTTCCCTTAATTGGATAAAAGAAAAGTCGGTGGCGACTCTTGCTATCCGCACATTTGCGATACAAAAATCTCAAAGTGAGTTCACCGTATTATAGCGGTCATCTGAGATTTCTTTTATAACTAGATTTTTATCCATTTTTAGGTTATCATTTTGGGGTGGATTTTGATCCCCATTTCCATCAACCTCTGTTTTTTATAGATTAGCTTAGAAAACAACACTAGGGTCTTGAAATGGATGATTGGAGGTGGATTGCTCTTTGATAGGCGTTGACAAACCAGTGTAAATGAGTAGTTTATCTATTCTCTTCTCTTTGTATTTCTCTTTTTTTTTTGTTATGTATGTATATCTACTCTTACTCATGTATATTTGTCGCCATTGGCATTGTATAAAGTTTGCTTTACGAATCTGTGTTGGTGATTGTCTTAGGTTTTTACCTCGTGTTAGGGATTTGAGCTTTTCTAGATATAGATCGCTTAGATTCTTACCTAGGATGATTATTTGTTAGTTTTTGAATGCTAGGAATGGGTTTAGAGATGACATTCACTTAGGGTATCTGAGCTTAATGCCTCTGTATTGGTGAAGTATGTCAGAGATGGGTATGGAGGTGACGCAGTTGAATTCTCAATTTGGGTTAGAAATAGCTTAGGTTGTGAGAGGTATATGATGACACAGATGAGTATCGTAGGCTGAGTATAATTAGACGGTAGATTTAAGTTTGTGACGGGTAGTATGCATTCGTTCCGAACAACCTGTCTATCCTTTATACTTTTTGTTCACTTACTTTTTGTCTTTTGTTTTCAATCCATTTAATCCCAAACTCATTAATGGTAGAATTGTCGAACGACAAACCAATAACCAATCTCTGTGGACACGATACGATATAACCTAACCGGTATATATATCACCCGGTAAAAATAAATATCAAACTCTTTGCTTGTCACTTTACCTCCACAACAATATACACAGTTGCTCCTCATGTAGATTGTTGCTCCCCTTTAATATCATAAATCCCCCTCTTAGATTCTAAGATGAAGCCTACCATATGTTGTTACTCCCCCTGAGTTATACAAAATAAGGAACCTAATTTGGTTTCAATTTGGGGAAGAAGATGAATATCTTATTTTATACTGTGTTTATGAAAAATTGAGGTAATATATAACATTCATAAGCACATATAACAAATGAACTATCATGGTACAGTGGTAAGGAGTTTCTCTATTGAGTGAAGGTGTGTGTGTTCGATTCCCATAGGAATCAATTTTTTGAGAAGAATTTTCTATATTTACCAAAAAATAATACACAGTCAGCAAAAATAATGCCACCTAGGACTATTCTCTACACCCAATCATCCAAACATGGAATAGGGGTGTCTGGAAACAGAATCTTTATTTTATAAGGGGCGAAAAGAATTTATTTTTTTAAAAGGGGGTAAATCAAATCTCGCTACTATTGCAGGGGGTAAAAGGCATTTAACCCTAAGATTTATTCTTAACAAATCTTTTCTTTTTAGGATAATGATGAACTACTTTATGCGTGTTCACTTTCTCTTGGATTGGTTGGTTACTAGCCTTAACAAAGATAGTTTTGTTGGG
The DNA here is from genome assembly GCA_021764765.1 of Vicia sativa. Classification (NCBI taxonomy): domain Eukaryota; kingdom Viridiplantae; phylum Streptophyta; class Magnoliopsida; order Fabales; family Fabaceae; genus Vicia; species Vicia sativa. The sequence goes on from CM038794.1 coordinate 288,374,143, forward strand.
ACTTGGTTGAGAAAATTTTGAAAAACCAAGTCCACTTTTATCTTTAGGATACCTTTGTTTGCTAAGAACATTTTCCAATCCAACTTGTCCTTTTTCATATCTTTCTAGGACTCTTTTTAATAGAACAATTTGGAAAGAAAGTGATTCACAATTATTGCGTACAAAATTCTGTTTTTGATCACTAATAATCTTTTCTTTTTCATCTTTATATTCTTTTTCAATTGTTTTAACTTATTCTTTTAAAGATGAAATTATTTTCTTTGGAGATAAAATAGTTCTATATAAAATTTTGCATTCATTTAAGAGTTCATCTATTGCACCTTGTGCACCATTATCATAAAGGTAATTATCATAACTAACCTCGCCATCTTCATCATCAGAATGGTGTGAAGCCGTCAATGCTAGATTTGCACTTTCGTCACTATATGAATCCGATGAAGAGCTTATCTCATTATCTTCCCATGCAGCATAGGCCTTTTTATTTTTGAACTCCTTTTTTCCTTTGAATCCATTTTTCTAGGAGAGTTTTGGACAATCCGGCTTTATATGATCTTGCTTGACATATTCACAACATGTGACATTTTGTGTTGATGTGGAGGCTTCTTTATCTTTATGCTTTGAGAATTTCTTCCTTTTGACAAAGTTAGCATTACCAAGATTATTTTTATGGCCAAAATATTTTCCTAACCTTTTTATAAGAAGCAAGAATTTTTCATATTCCTCAAATGCATCTTTATCTTGACTTTCTTTTGAATCTAATTTCAATGCAATGCCTTTGGATTTCTTCTCTAAGTTCTCGTGCTTTTCTAATCTTCCAAGTTTCGTCTCATATTCTTGAAGTTTACCAAATAATGTTGCGGAAATCAAATTTGACAAATTTTTCTTTTCGGATATTGTTGTTACTTTTGGTTTTCATTCCCTTGTTAAAGATCTAAGCACTTTAAGATTAAGTTCTTCGATAGTAATAGTCTTACCAAGTGCCTTCAAATGATTTGTCAAGTGAACGAATCTTTTTTTCAATTCAAGAATGGTTTCTCAGGGCTTCATTCTGAATAACTCGTACTCTTTACATAAGGTATTCAATCTTGATCTTTTAACTTCAGCGATTCCTTCATGAGTTTCTACCAATGTATCCCATATTTCCTTTGTCGTTGTGCATGCCGATACTAGAAAGAATTCATCCATACTGAGAGCGTCTTGGAGGATATTTATTGCCTTTTTGTCATAGAGAACTTTTTCTTGTCATATTCATTCCATGATTCTTTAGGCTTTGATGATCTAACACCATTGACAACACACACTGGAGCAAAAGGACCATTTTTAACAACATCCCATATTTCTTCTCCTTGCGCTTCTAGATAAGCCTTCATGCGAATTTTCCAAAAGTCAATGTATCCACCACAAAAAAATTGAGGCTTGTTGTTACTATCACCATATTTGAAAACCGGGTTTTGATTTACAGAAGCCATTCTGGATCTTTAGGAACAAGTTACATATAACTTGCTCTGATGCCAATTGTAAGTATGAAATGCGCCTAAGAAGGGGGTGAATTAGGACTATAAAATTTTTATCGGTTTTATGAATACTTCTAACAATATTTTCTGGTTTGATGTATGAAAGTATACGAGTGATTCTTTCTTTTATGGTTAAGGTTTTGAAAAAACAATAAATGCGGAAAAGTAAAGAACACAAGGATGTATCCTGGTTTCCCTCATAGATCAAGAGTAATCCAGTCCCCTTTCAACACAAAAGAGATTTCACTATAGTTCGAATTATTGTACAGCCTATACACACCAATGGTGATGCTTACTATCTAACCTATAGGGAGATCAAAGGCTCTTAAAACCTTTAAAATCTAAAATACTAAGTGCAAGAAGAACAATCCTCTTCAATGCACAACTTGCTTCCAACAATCATGGACATCAAAAATACAACAAGATAAATTTGAATTTGATAAGAGTTTGAAAGATGTAGAATACTATATCAATTAATTGATTGATCTTCCCTTTCAATTATGAAAATATCAAGATAGTAGTGCTCAAGTGTTGATGAATATGGTATGAATCTTCTGTATTGGTTTGAAAAACAAGTGCAGAAAATTAATTGATGAAAGTTTGATAATCTCAACACTTTGTTTGAAATTTTGAATGATTATGATAAGTTTGATTTTCAAATTTGAAAGAGGTAATTTGAATTCTGAAAATATGTAGTTTATATAGTGTCCTAACACCTTTTTGAAATGATGCAAATGAATATAAAATAGTAATCTTTGAAAAGGTGCAAGAGGAAATCCGTTCATGCATAAAACAAAAAGTTTTTGGTTCTATTATGTTCAGGAAATCGATTTCCATATATGGGTAATCGATTTCCTTCAAACGTTGTGACTTTTTTGAATTTTGGCTATAGAAAATCGATTTACCATATATGGTAATCGATTTCCACAGTTTGAAAAAGATTTCCAGAAAATAATTTTTGCAGCGCATAAGGAGGAAATCGATTTACCTATATAGGTAATGGATTTCCTGAGAGTTTTCAGCAAAAAATATATTTTCATTTCCATGCTAAAATTGTTTTTCACCAATTTAAAAGTGTCAATGCATGCATATGTTTTAATGATATTTTGAGCACTAATTATCAATATAATAACATGCTTGTACCTATGGAGCTTAATACATCAAAGAGTCTTCAAGAAACTTGAAACTTGAGACTTGAATGATACAATGTTTGATAATATTTTTGCACATCCTTTCTTAATACACATGCACACATCTTGGCTTCATCAAAACACTTAATTTGAAGAAGTTTGCTTTTACATGTTTCATCTTTAGATAACTTCAAATGGGTAGGAGCATGTGTTCTTTGGTGACTTGCATTCTCCATGCCGAATTTTTTGAAAGTATTCTTGGCATACTTGCTTTGAGATATGAATATGGAGTCTTCTATCTGTTTAACTTGAAGACCAATAAAGTACGTCAGTTCCCCAACAAGACTCATTTTAAATTCTAATTGCATTTGTTTGACAAAATGTTGAACCATCTCATCTGACATCCCACTGCAGACAATGTCATCAACATAAATTTGACAAATAGAGTTTTGTCTATGCCACACTTCCTATGTCCATGTTCAACTAGGAATTCAGTCAACCTTTCATACCAAGCTCTAGGAGCTTGCTTAAAGCCATATAGAGACTTTTTCAATTTGTATACGTGGTTAGGTGTTGTGGGATCAATAAATCTTTTAGGCTGTTCCACATATACTTCCTCATTTAAGTAGCCATTTAGGAAGGCACTCTTCACATCCATTTGAAAAAGTTTGAACTTCAGGATGCAAGCAATTTCTAAAAGTAGTCTGATTGACTCAAGATGAGCTATTGGGGCAAAGGTTTCATCAAAGTCTATTAATTCTATTTGACTATATCCTTGAGCAACTAGTCTTGCTTTGTTTCTAGTGATCACTTATTCTTGGTCAGACTTATTCTTGTAAACCCATTTGGTGCCAATGACATTGATTCCTTCTGGCCTTAGGACTAGATCACAAACTTCATTCCTCTTGAATTGTTCTAGTTCTTCTTGCATGGCATTGATACAGAATTAATCTTTCAGAGCTTCATTGATATTCTTAGGCTCAACTTTTGAGATGAAACATGAGTTAGTGATAACTTCTCTTGATCTGGAAGTGACTCGTTTGTTTCGATCTCCTATGATGAGCTCTTTGGGATGGTATTTCTGAATTATGATAGAGGGTCCTTTGTTGACTTGATTATCTGGAGGTTCTTCATTATTTTGAGGAGGATCCTCGTGCTCATCTGTGGCATCAACTGAAGTATCTTCTAGAGATGTTTCGACATTGCCCAAGACATCAACTTCCTCATCCCATCATCTATCATCAACAACGACATTTATGGACTCCATCATGACTTTAGTTCTGTTGTTGAAAACTCTATATGATATAGTATTTATGGAGTATCCAAGAAATATTCCTTCATCACTCTTGGGGTTCATCTTTCTCCTTTGTTCTTGATCAACTAATATGTAGCATTTACTTCCAAAGATGTGGAAGTATTTAACAGTAGGTTTTCTTCCCTTCCACATTTCATAAATGGTAGTTGATGTACCCTTTCTTAGAGTTACCCTATTATGAATATAGCATGCAGCATTCATGGCTTCAGCCCAAAAGTGGTAGGGTAATTTCTTAGCATTAATCATTGCTCTAGCAGATTCTTGTAGTATTCGATTTTTGCGCTCTACAATCCCATTTTGTTAAGGAGTAATGAGGGATGAGAATTTATGACTGATTCCTTCTGATTATGATCACATAGCCGTCCTTTTCTCTTTGAATCCTCTGGTAGAGGTCTTTGAAGACATCAAAGACTTCTGTTTTATCCCTGATGAAATTCACCCAAGTATATCTGGAGTAATCATCCACCACCACATATGCATATTTCTTCCCACCAAGGCTTTCTACCTGCATTGGTCCCATTAAGTCCATGTGAAGTAATTTTAGGACTTTTGTTGTAGTGAGATGTTGAACCTTTTGATGTGACATCTTGGTCTTCTTTCCAATTTGGCATTCCCCACAACTCTTCCTTCTTCAATATTGAGTTTAGGGATTCCTCTCACTGCTTCCATAAAGATGATTCTCTTCATTCCCTTCAAGTGTAAATGTCTCAACTTCTGATGCCATATTTTAACTTCATCTTCCTTGGAAAGAGAGTAAGTTGAAGAGAGGCTTAAGTCTTCAGGTATTCATAAGTAGCATTTATCTTTGGATCTGGAACCTTTCATCACAACTTCACCTTTCTCATTTGTAACTACACATTTGGATTTTGTGAAGTTCACCTTAAAGCCTTGATCGTAGAGTTGATTAATGCTTATTAGATTGGTTGCTAGGCGTTGACAAGTAACACATTCTCAAGATTTGGAATTCCTGGGCAATCCAATTTTCCAACTCCATTTATTTCTCCTTTAGATTCATCTCCAAAGTTTATGAAACTTGTAGAATGGGATCTGATATCTACTAATAAATTCTTAACTCCAGTCATGTGTCTTGATCATCCATTATCAAAATACCAGTCTTCTTTAGCTGAGGCTCTAAGAGATGTATGAGCTATGAGACTATTAATAACAGCCTTGGGAACCCACTATTTTTTGTTTCTTTCAGTGTGTATAGTTTGAGGGATCTTGGGTTGAGATTCAGGCTTTGGATATCCATGCAATTTATAGCAAAATGACTTTATATGACCAAATCGCCTACAATAATAACATCTTCAGTGTCGGTGTCTTCTTTTAGAGTGTCCAATATTCCTACTTTCATGATGTTGAGACATTTGTTTCAACATTTATGGTTTAGACTAAATATTATTCAAATGTGAGTGACATCCTCTTTTGGTCATTTCATTATAGCCCGGAACACTCATATCTTTTCCAGTCTGAAGTATCTTGTCCAATGCATCGGATCTGTTATTCAGCATCATGACAGATTTGGTTAAATTGGCTAGGTCAGATTTGAGCAGAATTACTTCATGTTCCAGCTTCACGATGGTATTTAAGTCCTTCTTCTTTTATGCTTTCAATTGAACTATAATTTTCTTCTGATTCTCCAGTTCTTGATAAACTTCATCATTTCTGATACAATTCTTTTTAAGAGAAGCAGTCAGATCATTAATAGCTTCATCTACTCTATCATTTTCTTCATCTGATTTGTAGATCCTAGTTAAGATTGTTACTTGTTTGGATGTATCTTCTTCAACTTCACTTCCAGAGTCTTCATTTGACCAGGTCACTGCCAGTCCCCTTATTTTTCTCTTGTGATATGTAGGACATTCAGCTATGACATGACCAAAGCCTTCACAACAGTGACATTTTGATTCTCTGTCTTGGTTGATTTTGTCATCTGGTCTGGTTTTTTTGCCAAAATATCCTGACTTTCTAATGTCATGTAAGATGTTCCTGACATTTGCTCTTGAGTCATCTTCCATTTTCTTCATCACTTTGTTGAGTTGTCTTCCAAGAAAGACAATAATATTAGATAGTCCTTCTTCAGTGTCCAGATCATATTCCTCATCTTTTTCTTCAGTGTTGGACTTGAACGTTATGCTCTTAGGCTTTTTGTCTGATCTCTCATTAATACCCAACTCAAATGTTTGGAGAGAACCAATTAGTTCATCCACTTTCATATTGTTGATTTCTTGAGCCTCTTCAATTGTTGTCACTTTCATGTCAAATCTCTTAGGTAGAGATCTAAGAACCTTTCTTACCAGCTTCTCTTCTGGTAGCTTCCCTTAGGGAGAATTTGAGATGAGCATGATGGGGGAGTTAAACTACTTCCTTGGACTTCAAATCAAGCAATTGAGTGAAGGGACCTTTGTAAGCCAAACGAAATACTGTCTTGATCTTGTCAAACGTTTTGACATGGAAAACTCTAAAGCAATCGATACTCCTATGCCAGTGACCGTAAATTTAGATCGAGATGAAAATGGTAAGTCGATTGGCATAAAAAGGTATAGAGATATGATGGTTCCCTTCTCTACCTCACTGTTTCCCGTCCAGATATTATGTTTATTATTTGCATGTGTGCTCGATATCAATCATTTCCCAAGGAGTCACATTTAAAAGTTGTCAAGTGCATACTTAGATATCTTTGTGGTACAACTAAGTAGGGACTTTGGCTCTCCAAGGGTAGTGATTGTTCTTTGGTTGGATATTTCGATTCTGATTTTGCATGCTACAAATCGGTTAGGAAAAGCACTAGTGGTACTTGTCACTTATTTTCAAATTCTTTGGTTAGTTGGAATAGCAAAAAGCAAGTTTCCGTTGTTTTGTCAACCGCCGAAGCGGAATACTTTGCAGCCGGTATTTGTTGTGCCCAAATTCTATGGCTCAAACAACAATTGCTCAACTTCAACGTTTGTATTGAACGTATTCCTATTTTCTGTGATAATATAAGTTCCATAAATATAACCAAGAATCCAATTCTACATTCTCGCACCAAACATATTAAGATTAGGCACCATTTCCTTAGAGATCATGTGGAAAAGAGAGACGTTGTATTTAAGCATGTTGATAGCAAAAGTCAACTTGCCGATATTTTCACTAAACCTCTCGCTACGAAACCCTTCTTTCATATTTATAGGGAACTTGGTATTCTCGATATCTCTGATAGGTTGCAACTCAATTGAGTTGCATTCTCTTAATCTTATTGCATATTATCCTCCATCTTTAATGTGTCTATTACTAGTTTTAGTGTGGGCTTTCATACCAAATCTTCATGAAGGTAATATCCATCATATCTATGTCTCCTCCTTGATCGTATGAATGTTTAAAATTGTCCCACAACTTGTTTTTATGTCCATTGTGTGTTATCATGCACGTGTTCTCTAATTATTGTATATTTTTCAGGACAAATCTATAAATATAGCTGAAAAATTACAAATTTGCAAAATGAGTCGACGCTGTTAATACATGCGTCAACGCACTCTTTTAATTTAACTTCAGTATCAATTTTCAAACTAGACGCGTCGATGCATAACTCGGGTTGGTATACACATTGCGCGCCAACTCAGAAATTTCTTCTTGTTAAATTGGTTTGTGTGTGATATAAATTCATTCCTTCTTATAACTTTCTCAAACCCTAAAACTCCTTCAAAACCCCAAAATGAAATTCCTCATCCTCTCCTCCAAAATCCTTAAAAGAAGATCATCATGTCCACTTCTAGGGTTACTAAGAAGAGAGTTCTTCATGGTGGTCCATCCCAAGCTCAACCTGACACTCCGGTAACTCTTCTCTCTCTTCTCTCCACTGATCTTGTGGAAAGTTATGAAGAAAAGTTTAAGAGTAGGAAGCTTGTATAACAATTTTATGTGATAATGGAAATCCTAGGTGATGAGCCCTTACCCAAAATAATTGAGCTCATTAGGTTTAAAAAGCTTCATTATTTTCTTGAATGTCACACTAAGTATAATGAGGATTTAGTAAGGATGTTCTTCGCTGGGGTTCAAGAAAAGTTTGATGATTTTGAATTTTGATACATAATGAAAAACAAGTTTAACATTGTGAGTTCTCATGTTTGGAAGGATCTTTTTGACATGTGCCCTATCGATGTTGATGCTATTAAATTCTCCGACTCCACTGCTGGGCCTGAGTATAATTTTAAGGTTGCTTTGAACTCTGTGCTCCAGAAACCATTCAATGAAGACATTCTAAATAGTCCACTGTTTCTTAAATCTGTCACGGCCGGTGCCCTAGATCCTTTTGACAGACTTTTGTTTTGGTTTATATCTCAAATTATCAGGCCAAAGAAAGGGGGTTACTCTCGTATGGATAAACCCGAAGTCAAACTCATGTACGTCATAAAAAAAGATCAAGGTTCATTGGCCTTTCTACTTATGCCTCATTCATCCAAAGGGTTCTCAACAGAGAAGGCATCAAAGTGTCGGGTATACCGTATATGAGGTTGGATATGGATTAGGATTTTACTAGTATATCACTCAATCTAATGGTATTTAAATGGGACCCTCAAAACCAACGGTTCTGACATATTGTGAGGTCAAATGTTGTTCAGCTTGGTAATTTTGATGATGAAGAAGAGGATGATATTGAAGTTGAGGGTAATGAAGAAGACAATGAAGGAAATGTTGAATATATGGACGAGGATGCCCCTGTTGACCAAAGTGATATTGCACGGGTGCTTGCTCAATTGGAAAGCATACATATTCAACATCATGAAGACCTTTTTCTTAAAAGTAAAAGGATCTTCAATCTCTCCAGCATTGTCAATCTTCAAGGTAAACGATTCTTTATGTATCCAGAGACTTAAACTCAGCAGTACAACAACTTGCATGGAATGCTTCAAACTCAAGCCGACAACTTTGCTGCTTTCCAAGCTCACTTCATGCAACACTATCCTTACCCTCCACAATAACAACCTCCAAACCCTGACAACCATGATGATGAAAATTGATTTGTTGTTTACTTCAATTTGCTTAAGTTTTCCTTTGTCATTTGCTACCGTTTGTCATGATTATGTATTTTGTACTTTATTTCCATGAACCTACTACGAGTTCGCTTGTGTTTGTCATTTCGTATGTAATGTACCTTATGACACTTGGTTAATTATTATTATTACACTTTGTGTGTTTGCTATGTGTGCTTTGAAAATACATTTTGTATAATGAATATCAACTATTCCTATATCTTTTTTTATGTTGTCAAAGACGGAGAAAATGGAACAGGTTAAGACATTGAAGATGTGCACGATTTCAGGTGGAGCTTTGTAGCTTGCTTATATAGATTATATCTAATCCTTCATATATTTTGGGCATCTTGCTCTTAAGTACATTGTGCAGGTTTTGCCATCACCAAAAAGGGGGAGTATGTGCGGGAAATGTTCATATTTTCATGATGCCAAAATCCCACAATATCCTCTATGTGGCATATGTCACATTGGAGCAGCAAGTGTGGCGTGAAACTAGAATAACTATAAGCATCTGGCAAAATTCCTTATAATTGTGTCGACGCAACACATACTTTGGTCGACGCATGCCTTTGGGGCACTCTCGGGTTGTTACGTGTTGACCTATTGGTCGACACACCCTTCAGCTTGAACTAGGAGCATATTTTGTCAAACATGTGTCGACGCAACCACCCTGGTAAGGTCGACGCACTCAAGAATTTTTGTCCCTCCCTTTAGCTCGGGTTGTTACGTGACGACCCTCCCCCTTGGAGCGGTCGACACATGCTTCGAATAACTGCATATTCTTTTAATTTTTTTTTGCCTTATTGCTGGTTTATTTCCTAACACATATAAATAGTATTTCATTTCATTTTGAGCAGTTAACAAGAATAGAGTGAAAGATACACATAGAGAGCACTTCATCTTCATCCCATCTTCTCAAAACTTAACTTCTTCACATGATCAAAGTTGTTGAATCAATATACGAGCAGTGGTGATAACGTCCAAATTGAAGATTCATTTATGATTTGGGTAGTGTTGTGTGGGCTTGTTCTTAAATAAAACAATTTGGGTTTTCTCCTCCAAGATCCAATTGGTGATGGGGGTTTTGGTACAGATCTTTGCTTCAACGGATACAGCCGAGTGAACGGTAGAGGAATGGTGGGTTCACTTGATCAAGTAACGATAGACGGAGGATCGTGAAGGAAGATTTGGGGTCGATCTTCTTCGTTCGAAATCAGCCGAGAGAAAGAAATTGTGCAGCAAATTGGTTGTGCTTTCTAGTATTGTTAGTCGGAGGTTTGCTCGGATAGATCGAATCTTGGTTTGGCTCGAACCAAGTAACGTGAGGAAGATAGATTCATCACCATCAGTTGATTTGTGTGAATTGGGAACTCTTTCTTCACCTGTAACATTTTGAAATTATATACAAATTAACAAATCTAGTGTTCTTCTTTGATTTTTACTTTCGATATTTGCTTCCTATAATTTGTGTAATTCGAATTATCAAACTTAACTCTGCATAATTTGTGGTGTGTCGAGATCATTTTTCTACATTGGTGATAATCTGTTTGGTTATTATGTAACAAATCTCACCATCATAATTCGGGAAATTCTAGCCTTGTGGTTTTGGCACAACAAGTGTTCGATAAATAGTGATTTTCTCATATTATCCCGTACGGTTCGCATATTCGATATTCTCAATAGTGAATCGTTTAGACGGTTGAAATTTAGGGAGCTTTCTTAGTAAATTTTGAAAAGTGTAAAATTTCAAATATCCAATCTGTTATACCCCAAAATTTTCCCTCCCACTTCTCAAGACAATTCACAGCTCCATACTCAAAGATTTCACAAGGGTTGGCCAGACAAACCCTCTCCTAAGCAATCAATCCAAACTAGGGTTTTGCTCCTCTCAAGTCAAGATGGACTTCCAAGACTTAAAATGGTCATCATACCTCATTATATGCTTCAAGGGATCACCATGTCAAGTTTCAAGCCTTGCAAGTCAAAATTGCTCATCCAATTGCTCAGATGGTGGAAAATCAGCTGTATTAGACAAAAAGTCAATTGTGGTCAACATACAGCCAAACTTCATAATTTAGGGTCAACATCAATATTTTGAAGTAATATTCATCATTTGATCAAGGGTTGATCATGATTCATCAAGAAAAGTCAAGATTTGATCAAAAGTCAAAAAATTTAAATTAGGGTTTTTCAGACAAAAGTCAACAGAACTTCAATTTTCTACAAGTTCACGTCTCACAAGCTTTGGCTAGAAATGCTTCATTTGGAATTTATGGATCAAAACATTACAGATCCTTTTAAAAGTCAACCAAAAGTCATCTTTTTTAAATGAAGTGTTCATGAATATGGAAACTTCAATGAAGATGAAACTAAAAGGGCTGTTTAGAGTACATTTTGATCTTTCTAAAAAGTCCAAGAACGCCCAAAAATGTTAAAAATTGAGCAGGATACAAGTTGTGCAAATTGAGCATTTTTGAGGAGGTGCATAAAGAGAAATACTTTAAAAAATCAAGTTTTTTCTAAATGGGCCTAACTTTTCTTGGTTCAAACTTGTTTCTCATCTGAATTGGAACCTCCAAGCCCAAGGCCATGTTTTTATCTTTTATTTTTTATTTATTTTGGATTTTTATTAATCTAAAACCAATTTAATTAAAATAAAAAGATATAAAATCAAATACTAAATACAAGATTGATTTTCTCTCATTCTTGAGGTCCAAGAAAGCCAAAGGATCTGATTATTTCGAAATTGAGTGATTGGCAAGGGACTTAATGGAGACTTGTTCAAAAAAGGCACGATTTGATGAAAATTCCAAATCAAATATTCTCCCATTCACGGCAAAATATTTTCCAATTATGCTTGACCTAATGCACACTCCTATAAATACATGACAAGATCAGATCACGAAGGAAGGCTGCAAGAGAAAAACCTAGCCTCAAGAACAACCCTCATTCTTACAAAAAATCCAAGAAACTTGCAAAGTTCGAAACCCTATTTCCAGCCACCCTCAAGCCGTTCCAATCATCCAGTCGTGTTTATGAGGTAGGTAGAGGTAAGAATACACCTTTGTACATAGCTTATACTCACTGAATCATCCAACATGCATTCATCCCGTTTGTAAATATTTTCAATATTGTATTATAATTTATAACTTGTTTTAATCGAAACTAACACCACTAACGTCTTCCTGGGATCAAATAGAACAGGTTTCATCCATCGCTTGCAAGGTTTAACGTCTAAATCGTTAATTGCCATTGTTAGGGCATAATTTTGATAAAGCTTCGGATTCCACGATATAGGCCGTTCTAGGATAAACAAACCCCACCATCGCATTCGCAAGGGTCTAATTATTGAATCTGGGCACTTTGTTTTTGTTTTTGTTTTTCTGTTTGATTTCGCAGCTTTTGCAAAAGGTGGTGACCGGTGAAGATGACCGGAGCTTCTCTCCTGGCGTCTTTGACTGCAGGTCAACTTTTGGATTCCCAGAAGTTCCATCTCTAGAAGTTCCATCTCTAGAAGTTCCATCTCTAGAAGTTCCAACTTCTGGATCCCCAGAAGCTCCATCTCCAGAAGTTCCAACTTCTGGATTCCCAAAAGTCCCAGAAGGAACACCTCCAAAAGTTCGAGAAGGAACAACTACAGAAGTTCCATAAGGGATGTCAACAGAAGGTCCAGAAGGAAGCAACTTCTGCGCCAGAAGAAACCAACTTCCGTGCCAGAAAGAAGCAACTTCTGTGCCAGCCTCCAGAAGCTCTAGAAAACAGGTTTCGAGAAGTTCTTGAGGGAACTTCCGTCAGAAGCTCTGATGGGAATCTTTTTATTTATTTTGCTTCTAACTAATTTATTTTCTTTGCGATTTTCTTTTAAAACTATTTTTCTAAAAAACTCTAAAAAATATCTAACTTTAGGATTTATGTTCAGAACACCTTTATTCAAATTTTCACAAAAAAAAGCATTTTCTTTTCATCAGAACTGGGTTTTTTTTTAATTAAAATCAATCACAAAAAACTCAAAAAAATAAAAAATAAAAATGAATTAGGGTTGCTAACTTAAACTTTTTTTTTACTAACTTCCAGAATGTTTTTTTTTCACTAACATTTTCTCATTATTTATTATTCCCAATTTAAATTCTAGAAAGGTTGTATAGGTTGCAAAAATTTTATCATGTAATAGCATAGGATTTACTTTCCGCACTTTACATTTCTGCCTTTACTTTCTGCACACCTATATTATGTATCTACCCCAAAGCCATGTAATAGCGTAGGACCTTTACATTTCCGCAATTTACTTTATGCACCTATTAACTGCAAGTAATTAAGCGTCTATGGCAAGATTAACTTAATCAATCTAGATCACTAATCTCAAGATAAATATCTGAACATAAACCCACTTTTCACACATGCACCCACCTTAGGGTATCCTCTCTTGTTGCCTTACGAATACAATGGTCAAGTCCCTCGAACGTGGGGATACCTTATCTAAGATGCTTACAACATATCATCATAGTCCCTTCAAATTAAAGATCATAGTCCCTCAATGACCCTCGATTGTTGCCTACAAATATATGATCTCGTCCCTTGGTTGTTGCCTATGAAAAGTGATGATCGTCCCTACGAATATGCTAAGGTATCCCTACAAGTTGCCTTCTATGACCATCCGATGTCCCTTTGAATGTCCCTTTACATCCAACGAATAAGGTTACCTATCAAAATGGTATGGATATCCTTATTCTAAAGGAAAGCTAAAATAACACGGAAACGACCATTCTGAGTAGGTAATAAGTCTCTTTTGCTTGCTCAATCAAAATACTTTTCACACCTCACACTTTCAAAACTTTTCAAAACACTTTGTATACATTCCAGCGTGAATCATTACAAAGTCCTTTTCCAAAACAAAACATTTCCAAACACTTCGTATACATTCCAGCATGAATCATTACGAAGTCAAAGCGAAACGCCTTTTCAAACACACACACAAAAAGCAATTTATAAAGTGAGCTAAAGCAATTAAGAGCCCGTAGATAACTACGGATGGAAAGGGTGCTAACACCTTCCCTTTTCATAACTGCCTCCCGTACTCAGAATCTAACAAAGGTCTTTTCCTGTTCTTTTCGCCTTCCCTTAATTGGATAAAAGAAAAGTAGGTGGTGACTCTTGCTATCCGCAACATTTGCGATAAAACGCAAAAACAAACAAGTCTATTCTCCCACCGTGTTACATAACTGGCGACTCTGCTGGAGAGACACCCTAAAGAAAGGCTACCTTAGGGTTTTTAGATCACTTTACTGCTTTTTTTGTTTGACTTGTATGCTTTATCTTAAGGGTTGCTTGGGTATTATACTTGTGGGGATCCTACACCCGGATCCAGGTTTCCTTAGGTAAGTAGCAATAAATCATCGCGACCGTTAGGCATATACCAAAACGGTCAACATGATGGCTACGTTAGTGCGACACTTTGGATGTCCCGATGCTCCTCATGTTCAGTTGAGGAAAGTATTTGGCGTCTTTGTGGTGTCATAAGCACTAACTCAACTTTTAGAACCCTAATTGACCCATCTTGGCCATTAGAAGGTAGTGAGATGGCCAACTTCAGTGTAGACTGAGGTTGGTTGATACTCGATGCTAGCTCATTAAGATTCGACTTTTGGGATGTTTCAATCGACCACTTGGTAGTCGTATTGAAATAAAGCCTACGAGAAAGATCAATGATATGAGATTCCTAGAACCCAGTTACTATTATAGGACAGGTTGAACCCACTCAAACTCTGGTAAGGTAGACACTTATACCTCATGCAAGCCTTAAACCTAGGTCTATTGCGTGAATTGCTTGTGCTTGCTACTTGTTTTAAACATGACATCATGACAACATAACATCATAACATCATATCATTTCTAACTATTTCAAGGACCTAGGGATTTATCTTTGCTCTGTTTTGTAGGAGTTATGTCTTCCAGGAAGACTATCCAAATCAACTTCATGGGTATACCTTCTCAACTCAAAAAATTGATTTTAGAAATTCCTGATCATGCTCAGTTCATCAAAAGACATGGTTATCTGCTTGACTTGGTTATCTCCGGATTTAAAGAAGATATGATGCATATCGTATTCCAGTTTTTCGATCCGAAACATCACTGCTTTACATTCCCAGATTATCAGTTGGTTCCCACATTAGAAGAGTTTTCTAAGCTGCTTGGGATACCTATCCTTGATCAGATACCATTCACCGGTTCAGAAAAAGCTCTGAAATACAAAGACATCGCATCAGCGTTACATCTAAAGCGATCAGACATTGAAGCTAATTGGGAACAAGAAGCGGAGTTAAGGGTTTGCTTGCTAAGTTTCTGATAAAGAGAGCTCGAGAATTCCTAAAGGCTATGAGTTTCCATGCATTCGAAGACATTTTGGCCTTGCTAATTTATGGTTTGGTGTTATTTCCTAATCTAGATCAGTTCATAGACGTGAACTCCATCAAGATATTCCTCACTCATAATCTTGTGCCTACCCTACTTGGGGATATTTTGCATTATCTCCACACTCGTACCATCAAAAGACAAGGAACTCTCATGTGTTGCATACCGTTAATTTCCAGGTGGTTTATTTCGCACCTTCCTCAATCAACAATGAAGAACGAGCAAAGATTGAAGTGGTCTCAAAGGCTGATGTCACTCTCTCATTCAGATATTCGTTGGTGTCTGTTTTATCAAAAGAACTTCACTTTCATCGAGCATTGTGGGGAATTCCCTAACGTACCACTCCTTGGCATAAGGGGAGGAATCACTTATAACCCTTCTCTAGCTCTACGTTAGTTTGGTTATGCTCGAAGAGATGGTCCTCATGATATGCTTCCTCAAGACATTGTGTTTGACTACAACAACGATCTCCAGAACTACCGTCGAAGATTTGTACACGCTTGGGACATGGTGAAGAAGACTGATACCAAGACTTTGGGACACAAAAATTCCATTCCTTGGGAACCTTACCTCAAATGGGTGCGAGCTCGAGCTCAAAACCTCATGATGTCGTTTACAACTGTTCTACCAGTGATTATGGAACCTGTTGCTATAGGTGACAAACCCTATACAGTTCTCCATCCAGACATGCCAACTAATTTTGAATACCTAAAGAGATCCTGGATTCAACTTAAAGAAGAAAGGGATACATTCGAAGCTCAGTGCTATGCATGCGCGAAAAAGGTATTAGAGTTGACAAAGCTACTTCACGAGGAGTGAAGCATCAATACCTACTTCAACACGAAGAGGAAGCGTCCATGGGAGACCTAAGCTCTAGGAATTTCCTTTTATTTGTTTAAACTTTCTTTATGTACTTGCTAAAAGTAAACTAATAAAAATTATGTTCGTGCTTGTTTAACAAATTTAAATTCCTAAGGTCCTTGAAAACATTGCATTGCATAACATCACATATCAGGGCATAACATTCCATAACAGGTACATCAAAGACCGGTTTTCTTATTCTCTCGCTGTTTATTTCAGCAGAAATGGCTCTGGAATAGACTGTCAAAGACCTCCAAGCTCAGAACGCTCAATTCCAAGAAATGTTCACCAAATCGGTTCAAGGCCAGAAAGATCTGAAGAAGCTCATCACCAGAAAGAAGAAGACCATTGGTATTCTCAACATGGGAAGACATCACAAGGGTCCAGTCAAGGTGATCAGACAACTAGAATTCTCAGACAAGAGCGGTGAAACTGAAGAAAGTATCAAGAACAACGAAGAAAGCCATCATGATAGTGTGAAATTGGGAATGTTGAAGCTGACTAGTGGTATTTTGGGAGAGATTCGCAATGGACAGAAATCTGATGTTGGTTTAGTTGACAAATTGACATTGATCAACCAAGGCCAAGGAGGTGAGTTCAAAATTGATGAGAATGGAGTTATGAGGTTTGGTGACAGGGTGTGTGTTCCGGATGTTGCCGAGATTAGGAAGAGTATTTTGGAAGAAGGACACCGTAGTGGGTTAAGTATCCATCCCGGTGCTACTAAAATGTATCATGATTTGAAGAAGTTGTTTTGGTGGCCTGGAATGAAAAAGGAAATTGCTGAGTTTGTGTATGCTTGTTTGGTGTGTCAGAAATCGAAGATTGAGCATCAGAAACCATCAGGATTGATGGAACCGTTATTTGTTCCGGAATGGAAATGAGATGGAATCTCTATGGATTTTGTGTCTGGTTTGCCGAGGGCAGCGAAGAATTGTGATTCTATCTGGGTTATTGTTGATCGGTTGACGAAATCTGCTCACTTCATTCCGATAAGAATGGATTATCCGATGGAGAGGTTGGCAGAATTGTATGTCGAAAAGATTGTGAGTCTACATGGTATTCCTTCTAGTATTGTGTCGGATCGAGATCCGAGGTTTACATCTAAGTTCTGGACGGGATTGCAAGAAGCCTTGGGTACTAAGTTACGTTTGAGTTCCGCTTATCATACACGATGATGGTCGGAACGATTGATCGTTAGAAGATTTCTTTGAGAGCTTGTGTTGTAGAAGGGTGGAGCTTGGGATAGTTATCTACCGTTGATTGAGTTTACCTACAACAATAGATTTTACTCGAGCATTGGTATGGCTCCGTTTGAAGCATTGCATGGTAGGAGGACACCGTTGTGTTGGTATGAATCGGAGAGTGTTGTGATTGGACCGAAATTGTTCAATGAAACTTTTAAGATGATGAGAAGATGAGGACTTCTCGAGTCGCTTATCATGTGTTATGCCGATGACCGGTATTGGTCGAGATTTGAAGTCAAAGAAGTTGACTCCGCTTTTATTGGTCCGTTTGATTACCAAGAGAATTGGGAAGGTTATATTGCTTTGCCGCCGTCAAAATTTGCATGATGTTTTCCATGTATCTCATTGAGGAAGTACATTGTTGATCCGTCTCATGAGATTCGGTAGATGATATCTGTCGAGAGAATTTGACCAGCGGTACACGTGAAAGGATCGGAAGTTGAAACAGCAAAGAGATCGCTTTGGTGAGTGGCTTGGGAGGACCATGGAGGAAATGTAACTTGGGAGCCGGAGAGTCGATGAAGTATCCCGAACTTTTCGCCTAAGGTATGTTTTCGAGGACAAAACTCTTTTAGTTGGGAGAGTTGTGACACCCCAAATAATTCGATTATTAAATAATTATGATTTTAATTATTAATTTAATTGAGAATATAATTTATTAATATATTGGATTTATTGGGATTAATTATGGAATAAGGAAATGGAATTATTGGTGGTGTGATGAATAAAGTGAGGTGTGAGGAGTAAAGACTCTACTCACATTAATTACTTTATTTTATTTTATTAGAATAATAAAAGGAATAAAAGAAGGAAAAAACTCACATTATCACGTGCAATTGAGAGGAGGAAAGGAAGGAGAAGAAGTCGTAGTCAAGAACCCACAAGGTAAGGGGTGATTTCGATTAATTATTATGTATTATCGGTTTTGAATTCGACCGTATGGATCATAGCATGTTAGGAAATCTCAATTTAGGAATTCTAGGTTTCCATAGAATTGTCTCTATTGTGTCAGATTGTAGGTCGGAAACCATTAGTGTATCAAATAATAAATAGGAATGATGAAATAATGTTGTTTGATGTTATAATGGTGTAAAATGGATGTATTTTGGTGTTTCTCATGTTGCAATTCGTATGGGAATGTTTGGAGGTGATTTGGAATGGGTAACCAAAATAGTTTTTGTTTCGTCAAACCGGTTCCTGGGTAGAACCGAGTTCCGTAAAACTTTTAAAATTGGCTATTTACATGCGTGGGAACCGGTTCCCATGGGATAGGAACCGGTTCCCATACATTTTCCCGTGTTATTTTTGAATTGTGGGAACCGGTTCCTAATAGGAAGGAACCGGTTCCACTGTAATTTTTGAAAATACTAAACTTTGAAAATTCATAACTTTCAAACCATAAGTCCGCTTTTAGTCGCGTTTTTTTTTTAATGCTCTATTTTATAAAATAAAATTTCGTATAACTTGAAATTATTTTGAAAATGTGTCGAAATTCGATTTGATTGTTATTCAATGCGCATATGTACATGGTGTCCGTGGTATTTGTCGGGATTGTGTGAAGGGAAGGCATGTTTATCTTTGTTGATTGTGGGCATGATTGTTGAGAACATCATGTTTTGGTTTTGAGTCATTTATGATAATTGGTGTGTTCATAGGTTGATTTTTATAAAATGAAGAAAATTATAATTAATGGGTTTTATTTTGAAAAGAGCCGTTTTCCAATTTGTGAACAATGAGAGTTATGAGAATGGTGGATGAATGAGTATAGGATTGTTCTGACTGGTTGAACATGGAATGAAGCTTGTATGTTATCTTCCTGCTGTTTATTCATGATTGTATTGATAGCATGTGTTTTGTTGGTGTTGTATATACCTGGTAGTTGTTGATCTTAGTTGTTGTTATTGTTGTTACATATACCGGTGATAGTCTTACCAATTGAAGGGTAAGCGTTTGGCATCTTTATGCTTTGTGATGATTTATTTCATGATAGGTGATGATATCATGTTGTGGTTGATGATGGTTTATGATGTCTGATGTGGTCATAACCTGTGTTGAATGTTGCATGCTGGTGTTGTGCATGCATATGCATTTTTGGTGAAGTTAATTCCCATTGTGTGGAATTTGACTTGTATAGCCGTTAACCGTACCCAGTGGATAGTGGTGGTTAGGCTGGATTCTTGACTCAGTGGTGTCTGGGAGAATCGATGATTGCTGTATCCGGTTGATGATGGATCAGTGTGTGTGACTTGGTCACGTGTTGGTACCACATGCATTGTGCATTTGTGTTTGCCTGGGATTGTAACATGTTAGGATGTCTTCCAGTGTTACAATTCTTTTGTTGTTATTTGTTGTGCATAATGACTTGTATGGTTGTATCTGCGTGTTAAATCTGAATCTATGCTAAGATGGGTGAAATAATATGTTGTGATATATTGTTGATTGAGGAACTTATAATGCATGTTAATTATGAGAAATCTCACCCTTACTTTAATGATTTCAGATTAAGGTTAGCAGCTCAGGAGTTGGTGAGGATGGCTCTAGAGCTATGTTAATTAAGTCCGCGTGTCAGTGTCATGCTCTGATAGGTTGTAACATTGGGGAACGTTTAGTTGAGAAATTATTCGTTATTCATTTGTTGTTTGGAATTACTTTAAGAATAATTGAGACTTGGTTTATTTCGTTTTGATTTGATGGTATTATTTCCGTTGTGTAAGACATGGTCTTAACTTAATTGATTATTTTTTATAGTGATCCTCAGTGTAGCATGGCTACTGAGTTAATTGGAGTTTTATTTATTTCAACTTGTGACATCCCTTGATTTCCGTGTTGACTCTGATTAAATCCGGCTTTAGTATTAATTTAATTAATATATTCGGGGTATTTTAGAAGGGGTGTTACAACATTCATACCTGGAATAACTTAGCAGATGCTTTCTACAAGTAGTACTAGTACAATGCTGAATTGGCACCTATCTGCATGCAACTACAGAGCATGTCTATGGGTCGTGACGAGAAGTTCAAAGAGTATGCCCAGAAGTGGAGAGATTTAGCAGACAGAGTTCAACCACCCTTGTCCAATAGGGAGTTGGTTGACATGTTTATGGGAACACTGACAGGCCCATTCTTCAATCATCTAATTGGAAACTCTTCAGCCGGATTCACCGAGCTGCTATTGACAGGCGAACGCATCGAAGCTAGAATCAAGAGCGGAAAGATTCAAGTAAAGTCATCTTCAAATGTTGCGAAGAGATCTTTTGGTGGTAAGAAAGAAGCCAGTAATGTGTATGGTCAGAAAAACCGTGACAAAGCTGACCGCGCTCAGTCTGTGGGGTGGGGGCAGTTGTGATCTCCAATCCTACACCAGCGCAACCTCAACGAGACAACGCGCGTAGCCAGAACGCGCCACGAAGACAGTTTACAAAGATCAACATGCCGTTGTCTCAAGCATTGCAACACATATTGAAAGTCAAGCTGATTACTTTGAGGGATCCTCCTCAACACGTCAACACTTCCTCTCCAAAGTAGAATCCTAATGCGAGGTGTGCATATCACTCCAACAGCCCAGGGCACGAAACCAACAACTATTGGGATCTGAAGAATAAGATTCAAGACATGATTGAAGCAAGGGAAATTGGATTTGATCCTCCTGTCGAAACTCCGAATGTGATCACCACACCAATGCCTGACCATGGTAAAAGTTCCAATGCTATTGACGATGACTCTTATGTTTATGATGTGAACAAGCTGACTATTCCTCTGATAACTGTCAAGAAAGACTTGTTGCAAGCCGGTTTATTTCCAGGATGCCCTGATGACTGTCGTTGGTGTGCATCTGAATCTGACGGATGTGCTTGGTTGAGAAGGCGTATTCAACGCATGATGGACAACCGAGAAGTGTTATTTCTGAAACCTCCATCTGTGGAGAATCTGTGCGAAGACATTTCTAAGAATCTGAAGATCAAAGACGTAAGGGAAGCCGTACCAGAAGTCTGGGATACCTTGGGGCAGCCAAGTGGAAAGTTTGATTTCACGGTGAGATATACCGCTCCCGAAAGTTACAAGATTCCAATCGAAGACATCAAGGCAATCGGATGGGGAGACGATTACCTAGAAGACTATGCTGATGTGAACACAATAAGGATCACCTCTGCCGATCCCGCGCCTAGAGTGGCACCTCTCATTATTACCTCACCTAGACCAATTCCATATTCCTCTGACAAAGTTATACCTTGGAACTATGGAGTCGAAGTTTACTATTATGGCGTCTATCAAGAACCTTTGACCATTGAAGACATTGCAGTTGAGGCTACCAATCCTAACATCGACAACATCACCAGATCAAGCAAGGTAACCAAAACCGGAAGAGTATTTTCTCCAGAGATCTCTCCTCCGAAAGACACTACTACACCAATTCGCAATCCTGATATCGAACCAGTTCCCGAAGCTAGAGGGAAAGAACCAGTAACTCATCCTGCTCATACAAAAGTACCAAAGGAAGT
The DNA here is from genome assembly GCA_021764765.1 of Vicia sativa. NCBI lineage: Eukaryota > Viridiplantae > Streptophyta > Magnoliopsida > Fabales > Fabaceae > Vicia > Vicia sativa. Next base: position 288,396,131 of record CM038794.1, read on the forward strand.
TGCTGAGGATACCTCCAAGCAAGAAATGGAGGAAATTCTGAAGATCATCAAGAAGAGAGACTACAATATTATGGAACAGTTGGGACAAACTCCATCCAAGATATCCATGCTAGCTCTGCTATTGTTCTCTGAGGCTCACGCTAAAGCCTTAGTAAAGTTTCTCAAGAATGCTCACATACCGCAAGACACTACTGCTGACCAATTTGAAGGTTGTATTGCTAGCCTGACCGTCAACAATGGTTTATGTTTCTCTGATGCTGATTTAACTCCTGCCGGAAGGAATCCCAATAAAGCCTTACACATCTCCATTGAATGCAAGGGCAATACATTGTCTCACGTATTGGTGGATACTGGTTCTGCTCTGAACATTCTGCCGAAGCGCGCTCTCGACGAACATAATGCTGAAGAAGTGGTCATGAAGCCAAGTGACATAATTGTAAGAGCTTTTGATGGTTCGAAAAGAACAGTACTTGGAGAGCTCATCCTGCCAGTTAAAGTCGGTTCCCTGACTTTTAACTCTACTTTATTTGTTAGGGACATTCGTCCAGCTTATACTTGCCTACTCCGACGCCCTTGGATACATGGGGCAGGCGCTGTTACCTCTACCCTGCATCAAAAGTTGAAGTACCCAGTGAAGGGGAAGATTGTTACAGTATGCGGTGAAGAAGAATATATGGTAAGCCATCTACAATCATTCCGATACATCGAAATGGAAGGTGAATTTGTCAAAACTTCGTGTCAAGCTTTCGAAGCAATTCCACGAGTCATGCCTATTGACTCTCCTGTCGCTCCTGAAGTTACTAGAGTTCCACTGAAGATGGCCTCACTGAAAGATGCCAAAGCTGCGGTTGAAGAAGGAGGTCGTACTATTTGGGGTCAGCTCCATGATTTTCCATTCAAATCTGACAAGACTGGTTTAGGCTTCACTATCAAAGGTCAGAAGATGATACGCCGCGAACGTGCCGGCAAACTTCCTTTCCATATTAAAAAAAGTGGAGTCCATGCTATAGAAGACGACGACGGCGACTTCAACATCAACAATTGGATCTTCCTAACTCCAGACGATGGACTCAATAATTGGAAGACTGAAGATGATATACCAAACTCCTTTAGACAGGAGTAATTGATTTTTTGTTATGTTTTTCGCTTTTTACTCTTTGAACAATAAACTTTAAAGCCTAGTGCCTTGCCCGGGGCACCACGACTCGTTTGTGAGGGTTATTATCTGTCATTTTCATATTTCTATTCAATAAAATTATTGAACTTTTTGCATTCAAATACTGTGCTCTTTTCTTTCCTTTACTTTATCACTCTTTCAAAAAGCTATGTGTTCTTACACACACCCACATGATACACTGCAGATTCACTCTGAATCTCGTCGATAACAACTCTGTTATTGCTAAATATGACTTCGATAATCCGATCTACCAAGCCGAAGACGAAGGTGAAGAAGATTGTGAAGTGTCAGGAGAACTTGCCAGCTACTACAACAGGAAGAACAAATTATACAGCCACACAAGGAGCCAGTCGAGGTTGTGAATCTAGGTACTGATGAAGACAGAAAGGAAATCAAGATAGGGTAGGTCTTGAGAACAGTGTCAAAGAAAGATGGGTCCAGATGCTGCGAGACTATATCGATATTTTTGCTTGGTCCTATGAAGACATGCCAGGTTTAGACATTGACATTGTGGTACACCGACTACCAACAAAAGAAGTCCATATTTTACATCGATCTTCCATCCAAAACCATATTTTGACGGTGTTGATCTAATTGTGAAAGGACAACCACATTTCTTACTAGCACTTTGTGTTTCACTATCCCCTTCTTTGTATTTTTCACCTCTATCGGAACCAAATATCATTTTATCACTTCTTTCTCTCTTGTCTATTTTTGTATCTTAACGAGTTATTATAACCGTCACTTTATTTCTGATTCCAACCTCCCTAATTCACCTTATCGCCTCGTCTCTTGTAGAAAATCGTTGTACTAATGAAAATATTTCAGTGGTATCTACGCATGTCTGGTTTTTATCATATATCAAAGGAATATCCATACATGTTTAACATAATTAAAAAAAAAAAAAAAAAAAAAAAAAAACACTCAAATACCAATGCAATAGAGATTCGGTTTGTACAAAAATCATAATGGAAACACATTAATTGATGATTTTCGATTGGTTAATATAATAAACCGGAAGACACAAAGGTAGGTTATCCAGATAATAATAAAGAATCGAATTTCACTCACCCAAATAATCTAGTTATTAAAAAATACTAGTCAGAGACCAGTGCTCCCGCACGGGTGAATTTATATATATATGTGTGTGTGTGTGTGTGTGTGTGTGTGAAATTCATATTTATTGGGAAAGTACAATGAGAAATTATGAAATCAAAATATTACAACAAATAATATAATTATACAAAATATAATGATAAATTATGTATTTAGATACACATGTGAATTTAAATTTAATTACGTAATGTTAAAATAAACTCAATGAATTAAGTAATTTAAAAAAAAACTTGTGACATGGAGAAAAAAAATTAACATTTGAAAATAATGTTAATAATTTGATAATGACCTGTAAGATAAAAAGTCAGTTGTGTGAATGATATATAGTATTATTCAATTTCATAAAATATATTTTTAATTTTATTAAAGTTAAATAATAGATTAATTAGTATTTAACGGGAAAGTACAATGAAAAATTATGAAATCAAAATATTACAATAAATAATATGATTATACAAAATATAAGGGTAAACTTGACAAATAATATATATATTTAGATACACATGTGAATTTAAATTGAATTACGTAATATTAAAATGAACTCAATATATTAAGTAATTTAAAAAAAAAAACTTGTGACATGAAGGAAAAACAATTAACATAAATAATGGTAATAATTTGATAGTGACCTATAAGATAAAAAGTTAATTGTGTGAATGATAGATAATATTATTCAATTTTATAAAATATATATTTTATTTTATTAAAATTAAATAATAGATATAATTAGTATATTCAGTGATAATAAACAAATAAAAAAGATAAAATATGTCATAAAATGTAAGTTTAAAATGAGATATTTAATTGTAAAAGAATCAATTATATTAAAATTTAAATGTATTAAATAATCATATAAAATGAAAAGAGAAGAGAGAAAAAAGATAAAATAGTGTAAGATATGAAAAAAGTTTTTTAATTTAAACCAATAAGAAGTTGACAATCGGTGCATGAAATTAAAAAAGTTAAAAATATTAAGAATTATTTTGTTAGTTACTAAAATATCTAAAATGTAGTGCAATTTTTATTTAGAAAAGAATAATTTAGGTAGTTTATATAATTATATAATTTTTTAGTATATATATTAGATAGTAGATAATAGATGAATCAAATATAATTTATCATAGAGTTCTAGTTTTATAAAAATGAGAGTATTGGAATTTTATAGAACACATTATCTGATTTGCATGAATGATTACATACTTGTCTATTTTACAATTACACCTTATTTTTATACGGTTTGATTCCTTTTATTAAATTTAAAATAATTGTTCATTTTTTCTCATACAAAGTAACACATGCCATGCTGTATTTTATATGGTTTATGTACATGGTTTAAAAAATTAGTGTAAGAATAGCAAATCTCATTATAATAGATGAATAGTAAAAAATAAAACATAAAAAGAATAATAATAATAAACTTAGAATATTTTCAAAATTGTAGGAGGCGAGAGATATCTCTATGAGTAAATATTTAAGCCACTAAGGCCACTAATATTTTTTGTGGGCCAATTTTTTTTGTGTGTATCTAAGCAATTCACAAGCAATATTAATAAATATTTACTCCAATGACTAATTACACTTAAATGTTGCTTATCTTACTCCACCTATTTTTCATTTTTTTTATTGTTAAGTTGAAAATGGTATTTTTCTACTTGTTTCACGAGCAATTTAGCCATAAAAAATTGTTTTTTTAATGTTAAGTTCCCTAAATTTCTAGTTGCATGTTGTAACTTCATCTCTTAAATATAAACAATTTCATTTGTCATATTAGCACAGTCCTTACTAACTCCGTTTTTTAAAATAGGTTGAGAGACATGAATAATTGAATTGATGATTTAAAATACACCTAATAAATTTTAAACATGACACATCATTATTATAGATTTGAATTTTAAAAACGTTGTTTTTCTTAAATATAAAAATGGATCCAAAAAAAATATTTAAAAAAAACGATGTTGGTCTATAAGTAAATAAAAAAGTTTATTACATTTCATATGAAAAACATTGTAAGCATGTTAAATTTATATCTATAATAGCAAATTTTTAAAATCTGTATCTATAAAAAAAATATATTTCATTTTTTGCAAGTGGTTAAAAACAAATACTAAATGTACAAGATAGAGATAAAATGTGCGGACTAGCTCACTTTTTTATTCATTAAATGTCATGTTCAATAATTGTTTATTAATTTATTTTATGGGGTAGTCTCCTCATACTTTACAATTATTGTGAATATAAAACGCTTTTGAATTTAAATATGTAGAATAAAAAATAGCCGTCTAGCATAAGTAGTCTAATTTTGAAGATTTTAAAATAAATAAAATAAAAAATATTGACGATAACGTTTGTATAATTATTATTTTTTAATAATTTAACAAAGGTCATCTGAATTTAGACCAAAAATTCAATTAAACTTTGTCATGAGCAGCATTTTTAAAATTCTTCTTTTTAAATATAGGAACAAAACAACGTCGGTAAAACATTTATTATTTGATTAAAAAAGTTAATAGACACTTGTCATGAGCAAGATTTGTGCAGAGGATTCTAGAGTTTAAGATTTTTTATTGATTCTGTTTTTTTTTTATTTACAAACGAGAGAAACTAGCTTTATGAGTATCGTTTAGTAAAAGAATTTCAATATAAGGAGGAGGAACCATATTAAATAAACTACGTTTAATTTAAGAATCGGTAATTATAATATGAACAATCGAATTTGTTTGACACTTTATAAATTTAATTTCAAAGTTAAGAGAAAGAAAATGTTACTGTCTTGTTTTCTTTGTACATAGGTCATAGGTCAGGTATGTTTATATACACATTGAGATATGAAATCATGATTCTATAATCATGCTAATAGTAATTACAATAATTGCTATAATAATGCAGAATAATATGCAGTAAATGTATTGATATGTGATTGCTATAATTAAGGATCACCATATCATAGAAATGAAGTTATGATCCTTAATAATCAATTATGAGATTCTGACTTTTCTCTAACTCCCCTCCTCAAACTGGTGGTGACACAATCACTCCAAGTTTGTCTCTCAACATGTTGAATCTTGTGTGAGTGAGAGGTTTGGTCAAGCAATCGCAATCGGTCGTGATAGGAACATAAGCCACAATGACTTCATTTTGTAAGACTTGATCACGTATGTAGTGGACATCTATCTCGATGTGTTTGGAGCAGCGTGCATAATGGATTGGATGCAAGTGACTTAGCACTTAAGTTATCACACCATAGGATTGGCTTTTGGGCATTAGTAACTTTAGTTCTTCCAAGAATGATCTAACCCATGCTACTTTGCAATATCGGCCCAAGGCGTTCGATTCGTCGATCGTGACACTATCTTTTGTTTTCTTGAGGACCAAGAAATTAGTGTTTCACCAAGAAATACACATTGTCCCGCCATGGATTTTCTATCATCGACTAGTTGCCCAACTGCATCGAAAACCCTATTATGTCAAGATCATTAGAAGTTTTTATGTGCAAACATAGATCTATTGTGCCTTGAAGATATCTCAATATTCTTTTTATCCCTTGCCAGTGATCCATGATAGGTGAGCTCATGTATTGACTCAATTTATTGGCAGCAAATGCAATGTCAGGTCTCGTGTTAGTCAGGTATTGCAATGCACCTATTGCTTGTCTGTACAAAGTAGGATTAGACAAAGGTTCCCTCGGTGAATTGTCTACCTACCATTGGTGTTGGACAAGTCGATGCTTTCTCCATGTCGAACTTCCTAAGCATATCCCTTATGTACTTTCTTTGTTTTAGATACATTCCACTATCATTTCTGTGAACTTCAATACCCAGAAAATAATGTATATGCCCTAGATCTTTCAACGAGAAGGCAATATTAAGTTGATCGATGAATGTCTCTAAGAACTTGTTGTTGCTTCCTGTTATTATTATGTCATCAACATAAATAAGGAGAAATGTGATATGGTTTGTACCTCTAAGAGTGAAAAGGGATGAGTCACTTTTGGTGTTTTGAAACCCCATTTTAGTAAAGTGTTTCTTAGGTTGTCAAACCATGCTCTTGGAGCCTGCTTTAGTCCATAGATGGCTTTGGACAATTTGCATATGTGATTAGGTTTAGTAGAGTCTATGTATCCTTCAGGTTGATACATAAACACGGTTTCCTTGAGACTTCCATTTAAGAATGCATTATTTATGTCCAATTGTCTAACTTCCCAATTGAGATGTACAACAATAGTTAAGATGATTCTTACTGAGCTGGATTTGACCACAGGGATGAATGTTTCATCAAAGTCTATGCCTGCTGTTTGCTGAAACCCTTTTGCAACTAATCTTGCTTTCCTCCTTTCAATTGAGCCATCTGCTTTGTACTTAGTCTTGAAGATCCATTTTGAGTCTATGATGTTTTCTTGACCCTGAAATGGAACTAATGTCCAAGTCTGATTGGACATTAGGGCCTTGAATTCTGCATCCATAGCTTCTCTCAATTTTGGTTTGATTAGTGCCTCTTTGACATTTTCTGGTTCTTTATCATCTGTATGTTCCTCTGCCAATCCTATGTAGGGTTCCTTAGGCTTGTAAATCCCAGCTTTGCTTCTGGTGCGCATCCAATGAGTGTTGGTGTCGTCTTGGTGAGTTTGTTGGTTAATCTCTGGTGCAGTTTGATTGCTGCTCTCCATTGGTTCTGCTGAGGTTGAATCATCTGTTTCGCTTTCTCTTGATGTGTTGCTATCTGCATTGGCAAAGGACTCGTTGAGATCTGGTTGACTTTCACCTGTCTTACTGTCACCTGGACTGTTAGTTGAATTTTCTTCATGCTGGTTTTCCGCAAAATTGTCGGGTTCAGCTGTGTTGTTTGTAGTGGTACCTGCAGGACAACTAGGCAACATAATAGATGTATTTTCAGTCAGTCTCTTTAATGGATTTCTTGTGTCAATGAAACCATCATGGAAGGGAAAGTGATTCTCATTGAAGATCACGTGTCTTGAGATAAAAATTCTCCCATGAGAGTTGATGCACTTGTAGCCTTTGTGTGAGTTGCTGTAACCGATAAATACACACCTAGTTGTGTGGAATTGAAGCTTGTGTTGATTGTATGGTTTAAGGCAAGGGTAGTAGGCACAACCAAATGGTTTCAAGTCCTCATAGTCGAGTTCTTTCTTGAAAATTAAGGAGTATGGACTGTTATTTGGATTTATTGATGATGGCAATCTATTGACTAGGTAGACAGCAGTGGAGAAGGCTTCCCACCAATAATGTAGGGGCATTTTGGCATGTGCTAGAAGTGTTAGTCTTAGTTCAGCAATATGTCTATGCTTTCTTTCAGCCCTGCCATTTTGTTGAGAAGTGTAGGGACAAGATATTCTGCATAGAATTCCTGATTCAGTGGCAATTTTTTGAACTGGTTTGTGTTCACCACCTCCATCACATTGAATGATTTTTATTTTCTTGTTAAATTGAATTTCAACCATAGCTTTGAACTGGTAGAAGGCATAAATTGTTTCTGACTTTTGTTTCAAGGGAAAAATCCATGTGAATCTACTAAAATCATCAATAAAGTGAACATAATATTTAAACCCAGATGAGGACAGAAATGGAGCAGGACCCCATACATCGGTATGAATTAAATCTAAAATTTCACTAGCATGAGAGGAAGAAGATTTGAAAGGTAACAAGTGCGATTTGCCAAATTGACAAGCTTCACAGAATGTAAAATTGTCACTGGATGGTATCTTCACATTGCAGTCCTTCAACACCTTTTCCAAGACTTTATTATTTGGATGTCCAAGCTTTCTATGCCAATTTTCCTTAACAGACATGTAGACACACGAGTCTTTATTGGTTTGGGGGCTGACATCAGAAAGTTGGTATAGTCCATTTTTAAGTTTCCCCTTTAAAAGTGTCTTCCCTGTTAGCTTGTCCTTCACAAAACAATAGTTTGCATCAAATTCAACAAATATATTGTTGTCGGCAGTTAATTTAGATATACTCAATAAATTTTTGGTGATTTCTGGCACATACAACACATCATGCAGGTTGAGATTACTCAATTTGGTTGAACCTGAGGCAATTATTTTCAATTTATCTCCATTACCAACTAACAAAGAATTCTTACCATTGCTTTCAGTGAGGTCTTGGATTTTGCCAGTTTGGTGCGTTATGTGATTACTAGCTCCACTGTCAAAATACCAGTCATAGTCCTGACCATGATATGATGAGGCTATGAAGGCACTGTGTGTTCCTTGTCTCTCACCTTCAGCATAATTATTTTTTCACGATAATAACACTGTATTGCAGTATGACCGATTCTGCCGCATACCTGGCACGTTGGTTTTGACATCCTTCCTCTACCTTTGCCACCTCTCATGCCTCTGGATCTAGTTCCTCTCCAATTGCCTCGTGATCCAAATATGTTGCCTCCCGTCTCATTTTTACTAGCAAAGTTTGCAGATGCATTCAAGTTGATATTGCTGAAGCTGTTGAGCTAATCCAATCTACTTTCAAAACCTAGTAATTGGGCTTGCAAGTCAACCCAACTTAAGTTGATCTGGTCGGACAACTTGACTATTACTGGATTGTATTCGGAATCCAACCCATTCAGTGTCTGAATCATCAGATCAGAACTGGAAATGGGTGATCCTGCCAGTTTTAATTTGTCAGCAAGATTCTTCATCTTAGCAAGGTATTGCTCCATCTTCATCTCTCCTTTGCGTGTGTTGTGAAATTCTGACTTCAGGTAAATGATTCTTGACCTGGTGTGTGCACCTGCAAGGCTTTGAGCTTCATCCCAAAGTTGCTTGGAGGTTTCGCAATGTAGCAGCTGAGTTGCAATATCAACTGTCATAGAATTTATCAGCCATCCTAAGAGGGTTTAATCACGAGCTTGCCAATCCTCATAGTTAGGATTGATTTTCTTGGTTGTGTCGGCTGAGGTGACAAATTATTCTGGACATTCTTTTGTCCCTAGCATATAGCCATCGAGTTTACAGCCTCTAATCAATGGTAAGACCAATGATTTCCATAGTGGATAATTATCTCTGTCCAACTTGACAGAAACTGTTTGAGGAAGGTCATTTTCTGGTTTGAGTTTGCAACGGATGACATGATTGGTTTGGCTGGATCGAGAGCCTTTAGGCTTAAGTGCTCTGATACCAAGAAAGAAAATGTTAATGTCTTGTTCTCCTTGTACATAGATCATGTATGCTTATATACACATTGAGATATGAAATCATAATCCTATAATCATGCTAATAGTAATTACAATAATTGCTATAATAATGCAGAATGATATGCAGTAAATGTATTGATATGTGATTGCTATTAAGGATCACCATATCATAGAAATTAAGTTATGATCCTTAATAATCAATTATGAGATTCTGACTTTTCTCTAACTTTAAGAAAAGAGAACAATAAATTATTAATAGTCGAGATAATATAACTAAACTCGCAAAAGTCGTTAAATTTGATGCTAATAGTTTGAGCAACACTTTGAGAGTCAGTTTCAACTAACATTCTCTAAATTTAAAACCATAATATTATTGATAGCTTCTTTAAAGGCCATAACTTCTGCTTCAAGGATTGGATAGAGACTAAAATCCCAAACGGCTACTGCAATAACAAAAGAACTCAAATTATCTCTCAGACATCACCCTCTATTGGTAGTACTCCTACAAACATTAAAATCCACGTCGACATCGTATTTTGATCTATCTTCCAACGATGGACTCCACCTCATACTACTGGTCGTTAATAGTGCTATCTTGAACTATGTACCACTGTTGCCAACTACAATAATAATGATAATAATAAAGAGAGAAAATTTACTTTTATTTTTTAATTAATAAAAAATATGATTATTTATTTATAAAATTGCCTTCGTTGCTATATTACTCCTTTTGTTAAAAAAAAAATTCTATAACTTAATATTATGTTGTGCACAATAATTTTTTAAAAATAATTAATATTGTGATAAAAATAAAAGTGAAATTTTATCAAATCGATTCAATTGATAATTTGTATAAAACTTTTAAACACAAGTTTGAATTCATAACTTCTCATTTGTTATTTTAATCTTTTAATTATTAGACTATATGACCACGAAAAACAAAAGTTAAATATATCTTTCATATTTAATATCAACATTAAAATCATATCATTTTTTAAAATAAATAAAAAATTAGACAAGTATTCTAACTAATTAAGATCATCAAAATTCATGTATAACATCATCACAAAAATTATTGTTAGTTGCTTTCTGCAAACCAAATTAGTTAAATAGTGAACATAAATATCAGCAAAAATGTTTAACATGATTTGAAATTAAAATAGAAAGAAAGAAAGAAAAGAAAGTATTGCTCTTCTAATAATGAGCCATCACCATATTAAAATATTCATGTGACGATGTTGAGAGAGTTCTCAACAAAGACAAGAATAAATTGAAGAGCTAGCCAGAGTGGACTAAAAGATAAAGAACAATGATTTATGTTCAACATTGTACTAATTTGGCATCACTTGAATACTAGATGAACTCATAAGTGGAAATTAACACTTAGATGGTCCACAATAACACAACTCTCGAGTGTTTTATTCCAAATGAATTTCTTGTTGCATCTTACTTTACCTTTTTATTTTCAACAATTTTTTTGACAAATATTTCCGATATTTATTGATGGTTTAGCATAATATATTTTATATCCAATGTTATAAATTGTTTTTCATTCTTTCATAAATAAAAATTTTAAAAATTTTTAAAAATGCAAACAAAAAACAATAATGAATTCACCATATAAATTTTTTTATACTAACAATACATATATTATTTTTTATTAATTAAAAAACAAGTTATATAATGCGATTATTACGATCCAGTCCAAAAAAAATAAAGAGACCAACAAAAACAAAGTAAATCATAAATTTAGCTATGTAATCTCTTAGCTTGAAGAAGGCAGTAATATCAGATCTATAGAAGAAACTTAAAAGGTTGTATATGATCAAATAGTTGGTCAATCCCCCATACCTGAAAAAAGCTATGTATTCATTCAAGATGAGTGAAGGACAAATCATGTTTGAGTAGTTGGATATTTTCAACAAGATGATTAATGATTTTGAAAAAATCGAGGATGAAAATCAAGCGCGGTTATTATTATGTGTTTTTCTCAGAACACGTGTCCACTTCAAAGAAACTCTCGTCGTTGACTTTTAAAGAAGCTCAATCAACCTTGTATTCTAAGGACATGAGTGAACAGAAGGAGCATAAGTCATCTTTGATTGGTGAAGGTATGTCGGTTAAGGTGAAATTCACAAAGAAAGATGACAAGTTCGACAAGAAGAAGAGTAAAAATCAACACAAGTCTTATAGTGGTGATTCATCTGGTATTCGAGGCTATCATTGTAAGAATGAAGGTCATACAAGAAAAGTGTGCCCTGAACGCCTGGAAGTAATGATAATGGAACCACAACCATTGTTCAAGATGATTTCGACTAATTTGATGTTCTTGTGGTTTCAAACAACGACTCAAGTAAATATTAGATTGTGGATTCGAGTTGCACTTGGCACATGACTCTAAACAAAGACTTGTTCGAGGAACTATATGATCAAGATGGTGGATCCATATTGCTTGGAAACAATAACGCTTGCAAGATTGTAGGTGTTGGATCTGTGATATTCAAGCTCCATGATGAATCAATAAGGTTGTTAATTGAAGTCAGATATGTACCTGATTTGATGAGAAATTTCTCTTGGTGAATTTGACAAGAAAGGATATATTTTCCAAGGAGATAAAATTATCCTAAGAGTTGTGAAGGGGTCAAATGAAGTCTTGAGAGGTGTGAAGAGTAAAGGCTTGTATACCATTGAGGCTGAAGTTGTAAGTGGTTCTGTGGATGTTGCATTTATGAAACCTTTGTCAAAGATTGAAATTTGGCATATGAGATTGGGTCATGTTAGTGAAATGGGTCTAGTCGAATTGGGGAAACAAAATCTAGTTAGTTGAGACAAAGTTGAAAAGTTGAAGTTTTGTGAACCATATGTACTTAAAAGATATAGCAGATTGAAGTTCAATAAAGGAAAACAAAGAACACATAGATCCCTTGATTGCATTCGTGTTGATCTTTTGGGGCCTGCAAGACGTCAATCACATTCAGGAGAAAAGTATTTTCTATCCATAGATGATTATTCCAGAAAGTTGTGGATATTCATCCAGAAAACAAATGATGAAACTTTTGAAAATTTCAAAAGTTGGAAGACTCAGGTCAAAAATCAGACTGCCAGAAAGGTCAAGAGGTTGAGAACTGATAATGGCCTTAAGAGGCATTCAACAATTTTTGTACATCCTCTTGTATTGCAAGACACATAACTACTGCAAATACTCCCCAACAAAATGGCCTAGCTTAGAGGTTTAATCAAACCATTTTGGAAAGAATTAGATGCACGTTGACTAGTGATGGATTAAAGAAAGTTTTTTGGGCAGAAGTTGTTTCGACAACAACATATCTGGTAAACAGATGTCCTTCGACAGTGCTACATATGAAGAAACTTGAAGAAGTTTGGTCGGGACATCCACTAGATTTCGACAAACTTATAGTATTTGGTTCTGTAGATTATGCCTATATTAGGCTAGACAAGGTCGAACCTAGAGCCCTGAGATGCATGTTCATGAGATACCCTAAAGGGGTCAAAGCTTATAACTATGATGCCTAGAGCCAAGTCACAAAAGGTGTATCACCAGTCGAGATGTAGTTTACAATTATGTTGAGGTGGCTTTCTAGAAAATTGATGACATTAGTCAAAGTGCAGATACATCTGAAGAAGAGTTTGAACAAAATGAGATTCATGTTGAGGTGAAGCATGTGGATGCTAAATTGCGTATCCCAAAATAAGTCGAAGAAAAAACATAAGATGCTAAAGATACTGAGGAAGTTGAGAAAACTGTCTATGACTAACTATTGGTGAGAGATAGGTCGATAAGAGTCATCAATCCACCTCAAAAACTTGGGTATGTAAATATTATAACTTATGCCTTAATCTTTGCAAGTGAGGTTCTAGATGAAGAACCTAAAGACTATAAGGAAGTTATGAGGAGTCGAAATAAGACTGAGTGGATGAAGGCCATGGATGACGAGATGAAATCTCTTCATGATAACCACATTTGGGAATTGATCAAGAAACCAGCTGAAGCCAGATTACTCAATTGTAAGTGGATTTTCAAAGTTAAGAAAATAATCAAAGGAGTTACGTCAAAGAGATATAAGGAAAGATATGTCGCAAGGGGTTTCATTCAGAAAGAAGGTGTCAACTTTAATGATGTGTTTTCTCCTGTTGTGATGCGCATGTCTGCTTGAATGTTACTTGCCATGGTGGCACAGTTCGACCTATGGATGTGAAAACTTCCCTTCACGGCTCCGGAAACCCCAAATAAATCACAACGCCAGCAAGCTAACTGCAAAGCGACCTAACAATGTAGACCACGACCCCTATATGTTGTCTCATCCACACAAATAGTGGCAATCATGAACAAGGTATCAACCTCAAACACACTAGCTCACGACAAGGACACTTGGTGAACCTTATCATAGCGAGCGCATGATCGCAAGCACAAATGAAGACTTACCTCGGGCAAAACCTCTTGTCTCTTACTCGCAAAAGAAACGACTTAGGGCTTCAGATTGGGCCTAGAGCTAACCCACTTTCGCCGACCCACATGCGACCCAAGGGCAATCCGCCGCCCAATACGACATATCTCCGCCACCCAACCTTCGCCGCCCCAAACGCATCCTGCCGGTTATCCATACCGAAAAGCATCCTTCATCATCCTCACACGTGAGAATCCTAATCCCATTATGGGCTGGATCACCATAATAGAGACCATTGACCTAATGCTAAGGGATGTATAAATACTCTTTTATACAAGAGAGTCGGGTATTCTATTCCATACTTGCTAACTCTTACTTACTTTTCATTCTTTCTAACTTCAACATTAAAGTGCTTTACAGATATAATCTCATTCGTAGAATGCTTTGAATCAACCGACGTTTGAATCGGCCACACTTCTTTCTAATCATGAGTAACATCACTAGTAATACAGTCTATAATATAAAAATATCTGGTCATTAACCATGAAGATTGCATGAAATTTCTTATACCTAAAGTGATAAACAAATCATGTATACATAAGTGATTAAGTATTAGTGTCTAAGGAAGCCAAATCTAATTTATATCTAAAGTGATTAAGAAATTAATATATATATATATATATATATATATATATATATATATATATATATATATATATATATATATATATATATATTATTATCTTAGAGCATCAATATCTATGATATTTATTTTGGTGTCTTAAATGGACCCATTTAATTTTAAGCCACTTTAGTATTTGTAAATATCTATATCATTTATACAAAAGTTTAAATTGGGTCCCACCAACTCTATTATATAAGATTCAATCTTTGTAAAATATAAAGAAAAAACTTAAGACACGGTAGTATTATTTGATCATGGTGGCTTTCTTATATCATGCTTTTGAATGTAATTATCCATATTATTTTGACAAAAATGGTACATATAAAATAAATAAACTATAAATTTTATTTGCACTATTCTTAAACTAAAATTCTAAAATTTACAATTACTCAATACCTTTTAGAGCCATACTATTTGCAATTTCAAAACCCTTATACCTTACCTAATAAAAGAAGGACTACATAATACTATTAAAAATACACAAGCAATTCTTTAATAGGTAGAAATCATGGTCCATGAATGAACATATATATATCCCTTGATGATTTCACCTTAACATTCACTTTCCCATCTTGAATTCTTTCAACTCAACTACCAACTACACTATAACATCAACAACTAGTGAAAACTAAAATAAAAAATATTTTGTAGTCATACAAAATACAATTAATAATTTAAAATTAATTGAGATAGAAATTTAATAATAAAGAGATAGAAATAAAGATTTAGACCTACTTTTTCACTCTGCTCCACTATTTATAAATAAATTAATTAATGCCATTTTTATTGGATGACTTAGTCATATATTTATATAACTATGTCCCTTCCATCACTCTTCGAACTGTAAGCGTATGTAGTGCAGTGTTCATCTCTGATCTTCTTCTGAGTCATGGCAAAGAGATCTCAAAAAACCACTTCTTCTTCTTCATCTACTATTACTACTACTTCATCTTCTTCTTCTTCCACCACCATGGTGAAACGTAAACGTAAAAGCATCCCAAGAAACTCACCTCCACAAAGAAGCTCTATTTATAGAGGTGTCACAAGGTTATATTTATATATTTATATATATTTATATTCCATTCAAAATTTGATTTTTTATTTTTATTTTTCTCTTTATGTTTTTGTGTCTTCTAAAATGGATTTTGTTCATACTATTATATTGTTTTAGACATCGTTGGACTGGTCGATATGAAGCTCATTTGTGGGACAAGAATTGTTGGAATCAATTACAAAGCAAGAAAGGAAGACAAGGTAATTTAATTCTTGGTTAATTTTCTCTTTATTAAGTTTTATTGTTTTGATCTCATTCACTAATTTGATTTGATGCTTTTTTTTAATAATGGCAATGGAAATCAATGGATGCAGTATATCTAGGTATGATTAGTGTATTAATTATTATCTTATTATTATTTAATATTTTGATTTTAATAAAATTGTTGTTGAGAATTGAAAGTGGATAGAGGCTAGTGGGATCAAAAGATTTAATTGAGTAAAAAGTTGGGTTTTTAATCTAGGGGCTTATGATGATGAAGAGGCTGCAGCACGTGCCTATGACTTGGCAGCATTGAAGTATTGGGGCCAAGCCACAATTCTCAACTTTCAAGTAAATTTTTTCACCTTCGTATTTTAATTGGATATGTTTTGTGTGTGCAAATACAGGGATTAATCCTTAAATATAAAAGATTATGACAGAAGACAAAATTTTAATTTAAATGAATTTAACAATGTTGTATGATCAGGGTTGAGTTCAATGATTAAGTTGAATTTAACAATATTGTGTGATCTCGGTTTAGTTTATCTTTCATATATTTGAAAAAACTATATACTATATTAATGTTATGAGTTTCTTATATATAAATATGTTTTTAGGTATCAAATTATCAAGAGGAGCTCAAAGAGATGGAGGGTCAATCAAAAGAAGAATATATTGGGTCCTTAAGAAGGTTTGGTTGATACAATCTTTACACAAATTCTTCATAGATGAAAAATTGGAGGACTTGGAGATTTTTATTAATATGATATTTATGAATGAATTTATAATATGCAGAAAAAGCAGTGGATTTTCAAGAGGAGTTTCAAAATACAGAGGAGTAGCAAGGTACATAAAGTATTTTAAATGGGATGATTATTATTTTGTTGAGAAGTGAATGCAAACATTAGTAATGTTTGAATCTCTTCACTATTGTTTGATCATTAATGTCAATAAAATAAAATGAATTAATGTTTTTATTGAGTTTAGAAAGTGGGGCACACCCGAAATTTTAGTAGGTGCAAACCAAATTAATATAGTAATAATAGAACATATAAAAACAAAAATATTATGTTTCTTAAGATTAATAATTTTCATTATGGATGAGATATATAATTCACCATTATACTTTTTATACCAATAAATATATTGCAATTTTACGTTGGTTTGCATTGAGCATAACCTATAGGAAAGGCTAGGCTATAGTATATGGATTAACCCATGATACGCACGTGGTCGGTTATTGATAAGATAGTGTAATAATAATGTAGAAAAATCAAGTCTTACATTAGCCACAAATGCGTCATAATATAAACTTTTTTAAAGAATAATTAAAAGTTTAAAATCATCATTATAAATGAATTATATAGTAGAATTACCTATTATTTGGAATATTTCAAAAAATACTAAATATTTTTAAAATATATGTATAATTTTTGTAACAAGTATATTATAAATATACTAATTAATTAATATTATTTAGTTTCAAGAAAAACATATTATTATCCAACATATAGAACATATAAGATTATTCAGTTTTAAAATTATTTTATTTTGTCAATATAGAATTTTTTTTTCAGATAATTTATAAAAAAATTTGTAACTGTTCTACTTCTATATACTTTGATTCGGATAATACTTTATTATTGTTATTATAATAATAATAATAATAATAAAAGAAAATAAACTATTTTAAATTTTATAAAGGATAAAGATTTTGAGATATATACAAAGAAGTGTAAAGGAAAAATATGTGATAGCTGCTATACAACAAAAAATAAGAAGAGAGAATAAATGTGAAAATGAATGATTATGAAAGAAAGAGGATGTGTCTTTGTTTCGCTGATTCTTAGGGTCTGAGTTTTAACTTTGTAGTTCAAGTACTTGGGATTTAATTCTAACTAATTTTTATCTTAATCTCCAATTGAATTTTATGAAAATCGAAGCTAAATAAATTTTGATTAACTATTATTTCATTTCTAATTTAAAATTAGATACTCTAAATTAATTTTTATTAGATAAAGTCTTTAACTATACAATGAATAAATACATATGATAAACTTTATGTTGAATCTTATCATTTTTCTTTATGCAAGTTAGTGGGCGACAAATAGGTAGCCACCACCATTATGGTCCATGCCATTCCTATTGACATTTACATATTCCCATCCATATATTTATGCTAGAGCAATTAATTTGGTGGCAAATCCTCTTACTTTTTTATTTTAATTTTCAAAATATTTAGACACCACCACAATGGAAGATGGGAAGCTCGAATTGGAAGAGTCTTTGGCAACAAATATTTATACCTTGGAACCTATGGTAATTCTACTCTCTCTATATGATTATTTTTATTGTGTCAAAATAATATCATTTTATATACTTACTATTAAATATGAATGATCAATTTGATTTAATATGACCCCTCATCTAATATATTTTTTATTAATATTTCCTCTAATAAAAAATACCAATACTAATATATTAAAACAAATATTCCAAAGAGTGAGACAAACATTTAATTTGGACGGAAAATGGTTTTAAGAAAACCAAACAAAGAAAAAGTCATTTTCATGAATTTTAGGGTATCATTCTTTCCCATTTTCATGGACATAGATGTATGGATTTACATATTTGGATTTGGTTGCATTTATAAGTCTCATGTGTCCTTATGACACATGGAACCAAAATCTAAACAAACAAATAATTTTCTATAATTACTCATACTAAAAAAAAAAATTAAGTTAAATAAGAGTTGATCATATCCAAAATATTGAAAAAATATTTTTTTTAAAATCAAATATTAGTTAATACATGGATCACCTCTTATAAATTTAATATTTCGTCCATAACATATATTATTTGTGGGAAACTCTCATAAAATTGAAATAACAAAAAATCCAATGACAAAAAATTCATTCAAATCTTTAAGATATTAAATATATAATATAAATAATCAATCTTATAAATTTTATATTTTATTGATTGATAAATCCATAGTTTAAATATATTTTGAATACATGATGAATCTTTGAATCAAACACTTAAATTTTTGACTGGCAATTGAATTTGAAGCCATCATCCAAATTTGCTACTCTAATTAAAAAAGTAAAGGGAATCTATTTGAACGGTGCCTGCCTTGAAATGCCAACAAGAAAATAATATCTACTACATTTTCAAAATGGTCCTACATTACAGACTCAAAAATACTAGAATAATGTTAAGGTCAAAATATGCAATCAAATCTAGGAGGTTGTAATATTGATCACCAAACTTCAACCGCTTAATAAAGTTATTTATTTTTATACTCAAAAGCACTCATATAAATAAAATAAACTATTTATTTATTTATATAATAATGATGATAATATCATTATTTTACCCTCTCTTTTATAATCGAACTATATTCATAGTCGTATTAATTGACAACTCTTTATTCTTTAAAAAATATAAAATTGACTCATAGTACTACTACTATTATTCTCTTATGGACTAAATATTTTCTACCAGTACTATTTCTCTCCCACTTCTTTTGACTCAATTGACTAATGTGTTTATATAATATATTGGATGGAACAGCTACACAAGAAGAAGCAGCCAGGGCATATGACATTGCAGCAATAGAATATAGAGGACTTAACGCCGTTACAAATTTTGATCTTAGCCGTTACATCAATAATGACAACAATAATCATAATAATCAAAACCCTAGCAATGATAAACAAGAGCTAGATCTTAATCAAGAACTAGTTGATGGAGGTGACACATCAACAACATCTTCAGGGGTCGATCTTATGTTAAACTCATCAAATATCAAACAAATGTTAGAACATACTACATCCTCGTCATCGGTCGAAGATAGTTACACTCCACCACTTGTTGAATCAATTCCGCCGCATCGGAATTTTCCAGAGGATATTCAAACAATCTTTGAAACACAATATTCAAGTATCTACAATGAGAATGATGATGACTTGATATTTGGTGAGTTGAGCTCATTTGAGGCACCAATTTTTCATTATGAGCTTGATGCTTGATTAGATGCCAAGGAAATTAGCAACAACAAAAAAAAAAAAAAGAGCAAACATATATAGAATGGGAGATTCTTTAAATCGAAAAAAATAATTTGTTAACTTGGTAATTGTCATGCAAGATCTAGCAAGATGGCATGTAAGGATTTTATATTAACAATTTAGTTTTATCATATGTATGTCTCCTCTCCATCATATATTCTTTTTTCATATGTTCTACTCTATTCATTAGCTTTTATTTTGATCAATTTAATTTTCTTATTTTATAAGATAAAATTATAGCTTTGATCATCTATTTTGACCGACTCTCATTCTATTTATTTTTTAAATAGCTTTTGTTTCTCAAGTCTATTTTTCATTAAAAAAAATACTATTGTATATTATTTTTAGATCCATGATATAATTTTATTGATTTGGTATAAAATAAAGTTAATTATTTATTGTATTTTTGACAATGTTTTTTTTCCAGACGTCTTTCTCGATCGTCTTCTTTATCTCTTTTAATTTGTACGTTCATCTTTTTTGTCCTCTAGAAAATGCTCAATATTTTTTCACGCTCATAAAATATACCACATATTTAAAAAATGATTCATCATGAAAAATGAAAACGTTATTATTATATAAAATGTGCCAAAATTATTTAAAAAATAAATAGGATGATCGATTATGTGAGTTGGTTAAAATAGGATATTAAAATCATAGTTTAACCATTTTATAAATATATAAATTGTCACTATTTCCATATAAGTTTCATATATAAGTTTCATTTTGTTAATGGTGAATTATTATCGGTCTCTTAAATTGAAAAAAATAAATATTGATATAAGAGATTAAAATATTATCGAGTCAGCTACCTTTGTGTTATCCACATTATTACCATAACAAATATCATTACGGTACTTCCACACTCCATAAGTGATTTCAGCCGCAAACAGTTTCTATAATTAATCAATCTAGGTCCTCCTTCCAATTTTTGAATTTTTTTTTTCAATAACTATGTTTTAAAAAAAATATTTAAATAACCTTGTATAAAACAATATTGTGAAATAAAACTTCGAATATAAATTTCATTACAAACATAACAAATAACAATTACATAGATTTATTCTCGGCGACCCGGGACGTGTAGACGACCACGGGTTTCACATCCGCGTCCTCTCCTAACTCGTGTGATGTGAGGTTCTTGAGTCGGTTGTTGTTGGGTCGATGGCCCCAGCGGTTGGGTCGATGACCGCTCGTAGGGTATGCGATCAGGATCCATGTATGCCTCAAGATCTGCATTGCTTGTCATACCGCTTTCGTATAGACGTGTTCCCATGTTGTCAAAGCTTGGTCGTTGTGGTGGGGGTTAGGTTCCATGTGGGGATGATAGCATTCGTCATCTATATAGGTGGATTATGAATGGGTGGGGTAAAAAGAAAATTGGGTGTTCGGAGACTGGTACCCATATGAATAGTGGGGGGTTTGGTACGATGATGGTTGGTGGTATGTTGGGTTGGTTGGGGAATATTCCTCGGGAAAGCCAGTGTCTGGGTAAGGTGAGATGTTGATGGGCCCATACAGGGGGGTTGGGTGTTTGGCATATGGGAGTATTAAAATTATGTGTTGGGCATTTGGGTGGGTTGGTAATCAGGTTGAGGTTAGGGTTGGGATTGAGTGTTGATGGTCCTGTAATGTCGGGTTGGTTGGCGGGAGGTTGATGGATGTTGGGACTGTTGTTGGTAGTTTTGTTGGGGTGGTTGTTGGTATTGTTGGTGCGGTTGTTGTTGGTAATGTTGTCGCTGTTGTTAGTGGTATTGTTGGTGCGGTTGTTGTTGGTAATGTTGTCGCTGTTGTTAGTGGTGATGATTGTTGGGGTTGTTGGAGTGAGGTTGGCCCCACTGGGTGCGTGGGTCGACCAAATAGCGGGGGTGAGAGACATGCATTTTTGGGTTCGTTACGGATCGGTGCCAAGCAATGTATTGACGAGAGTGTTGCATAATTTCGTCATCCTCGTAAACAGGAAATTGTAAGATATGGTCCGCTCGATTTTTCCACATCCTACAAAACTCCCTGGCAAATTTTTTCCAATTATCATATCCCCATTGAGCATCGACCCTTTTGAGATGCCAAGGATCTAAACATATCGGATCGCGTCGCATATTTTGGAACATACCGAACTGCATCTTCACACGGTCGCTGTGGTGCATTTCCACAATGTTAAACCGTATAATAGCGGTCTCCGCAGTCCAAACCTCTGCATCATCTTCATTGGGTATATGATTCAAACTCAGGTATGGTCTCCATGTAAACGGTTGATAAAAAATATGCAGATTAATGATATATTTTAAAATAATATACGTCAAAATTAGTTGAGTTAATAGAAATTACGTACATCAGTTGCGTCAAGGTGGTCTATTAGATTACAATAAAGGAAAATATTGTGTCTCACATTCTTTTTGTAATCCATACCCGTTACACTATACCTAAATGAATGAACATTTAATATATTAAGATTTTATATATATGAAAGACATAAATATTTTAATAATTAAGCAATGTACTTACTTTGTTGCGTATGGAAAACTGAACGGTAGGTCGTTGACGGGATTAAGTGATTGCATTCTCCACCAACCCCATGCTTGAAGCAAGAAAGCGCATCCATTAAAAGTTGACGTGTCTTTCTTACAGTTCTTACAAAAGGAACTATAGTTGGATAAACAATGAAACCCCTATATTTTCCTATCTTATCAATGTCCCCAAGCAAACTCAAGTACATAAAATTTACATTATTTCCTATACTCTCGGGGAATAATAGACTCCCACAATAACATAATATAATTTCCTGTCTTTGTTATTTTTTCTTCCTCAGTGTAATATTCGTTCAAACCAAGGGAATCATAATGCGCTCTAAGTATGGATAAAAAAATACCTTGGCCTTTTGCACTAGGACCTTCCACCATATCTCTACCCAACATCTCCTCGCATAGAGCGTTATCTTGTTAGACTGGACCATTAACCGCCTTACCATTAATCGGAAGACCCATCAACATGTAAACATCCTCAAGTGTGACCGTACATTCACCTATGGGAAGATGACAGGTGTGTATCTCGGGTCTCCACCTTTCGCCCAATGCAAGAATAAACTTTGAATCTATTGTACAGTTGAAGATTTTAATAACATCTTCAAAACCGGCACGTACAAGGTATGGAACGATTAATGGATCGGGAGCAATATAATGATGTGAGTGGCATCTAAATTTTTTCGTATCCTAAATATAACGTGAAAATAATTTGATGTAAGTGTAAAAAATATTAATAACATAATAAACAATGAATGTAAGAATAAGAATATAAAGGATAAAACTTGCATAGGTAGCAATGCTTGCCCTTGTTCCTCGGTGAGATTCTCCTAAAGTCAAAAGACTCATGCTTGAATTTTTTTTGATGATATGAGAGTTGTATTAGAGGTAGAGGTAGAGTGAAGAGTGGTGATGGAAAAAACACATCTGAGGTGCCATATTTATAGGCGATTCAGTCAACAAAGGAATAAATGAGGTGGTTGGGGTCTTGCATGCATGCAGACCACGTGTTAGAGAGGAGCCAACAGGGATGAAGCCTCTTCTTTGAAAATGTATATAGGCGTCATTCAACATGGATTATGGCAGGCTAGGTGGCAGAACTATGCATGCAGACTAGGGTGGCAGCTAGGTGGAAGGCCTATTTATGACTAGGCCTGTAAAAATCCATGTGGGATGGCACCTCCCTTTTAATTTTGTACATAGGTGCCATCTTATTTGGCTTGTACATGTGATTTCGAAATTTGAATTTTGTCTTATATATTCTCATACAATCATCTTCCATCTCTATGTATATCTCACACAATCAAACATTTTCATACAATCTAACATTTCAAACACTCAAATTTCAAACACTCAAACTCAGATAAAATGTCATCTGTACCGCAATATATTATCCCTGTACATTTCAATGGTGAGACGTACAACAGTGAGGTAGCAGGTTTTTTATTCAGAAACATCGAAAATATCCAATTTTGTCTCAATAGCAATACGAAATTTTCGTATTTCAAAAAAAGACTCGAGACCAAACTTCGGCGAGGTCCAACGTCATACATTTTCTACCAACATCCTATTTTTACCGGTGAAAACCAAGTAAAATTTTACAAGGTAACTGTTGAAGACGACGAAGACATGCACAACATGTTTTATAATTATGAATATTCTGGGTACGACTCGATTGAGTTGTACGTTGTGTTCCAGGATACAAATAGGGTTGATCCTATGGAGGAGGAACAAGCTGAGGTGGATGTTGTTCACGAAGAAGAGAAAGCTGACGAGATGCAGTTCAACAACATGGTAAACGAAGATTCAGAGGCCGATGAAGAACACCAACTGCCTCCACATGAGATCTACACACCACCTTCGTACATGACCACCCTCAATATTGGCACAGATGACCCATCATTTGATATATTCTACAACCCTCATGTGTAGTCAGATGCAAATTTAAAAGTCAAAGACAAATTTTGTTTAAAAGAAGATTGTGTGCGAGCAATAAAAAAGTTCCACATGATAAACAATTATGACTTTCATGTGGGTTGAACAAATGCAGACAGATACAGAATCATTTGTACCCACCTTGAGTGTAGGTTCAATCTAACTGCATCGTATAGGTTGAGGAGTGATTCCAGGGTGATAGGTTCTATGACGGAACAGACTTGTGTTAATTCCACACAATCACGGGATCACCGCAAATTGAGTTATGATCTTATTTGTCAAGAAATCTTACCTCTTGTCAGTTGCAATCCGTCATTGAAGGTGAAAACGATAATCTCCCACATCACTACAACTATACCCCTTCGTATAGAAAGGTCTGGTTAGCAAAAAACAATGTTATTGAAGAAATCTACGGTAACTGGGAGGATTCATACAAAGAGTTACCTCGCTACATGAATGCACTGCAAACGTACGCTCTTGGAACAATTTATGTTATGGAAACGATATCGACGTTTGCCCAGACGGTACCTGTGTCAGCGGGCATGGAATATTCAGTAGACTTTTCTGGGCTTTTCGACCTTGCATCACTGGGTTTGCACACTGCAAACCTATTATACAGATAGACAGAACATGGTTGTACGGGAAATACAATGGCATCCTACTGATGGTCGTCGCACAGGATGGCAACAATAATGTATTCCCAATCGCCTATGCTCTTGTCGAGGCAGAAACTGGAGCAGCTTGGAGTTTCTTCCTAAAGAATCTTCGAACACACGTAGCTCCACAATGTGATCTTTGTCTGATTTCTGACAGACATGCCTCAATTGATAGTGCGTACAACAATCCCGCTAATGGTTGGCACGACCCACCGTCTACACATGTTTATTGTGCAAGACATATCGTTCAAAATTTCATGCGCGAGATCGAAGATAAGAGTCTACACATGTTTATTGACGGGATTAAGTGATTGCATTCTCCACCAAACCCATGCTTGAAGCAAGAAAGCGCATCCATTAAAAGTTAATGTGTCTTTCTTACAGTTCTTACACAAGGAATTGTATAGTTGGGCTAGAACAGCGGAACCCCAACTATATTTTCCTATCTTATCAATGTCCCCAAGCAAACTCAAGTACATAAAATTTACGTTATTTCTTGTACTCTCGGAAAATAATAGACTCCCAAACAACAACATAATATAATTTCCTATCTTTATTATTTTTTCTTCCTCGGTAGAATTTTCGTTCAAACCAAGGGAATCATAATGCACTCTAAGTGTGGATAAAAAAATACCTTGGCCTTTTTGCACTAGTACCTTCCACCATATCTCTACCCAACATCTCCTCGCATAGAGCGTTGGCTTGTTAGACAGAACCGTTAACCGCCTTACCATTAATCAGAAGACCCATCAACATGTAAACGTTCTCAAGTGTGACCGTACAATCACCTATGAGTAGATGAAAGGTGTGTGTCTCGGGTCTCCATCTTCCAAACAATGCAAGAATAAACTTTGAATCTATTGTACAGTTGGAGATTTTAATAACATCCCCAAAACCAGCACGTACAAGGTATGAAACGATTAATGGATCGGGAGCAATATAATAATGTGAGTGGCATCTAAATTTTTTCGTGTCCTAAATATAACGTGAAAATAATTTTATGTAAGTGTAAAAAATATTAATAACATAATAAACAATGAATGTAAGAATAAGAATATAAGTGATAAAACTTACATAGGTAGCAATGTTTGTCCTTGTTCCTCGGTGAGATTTTACTAAAGTCAAAAGACTCATGCTTGAATTTTTTCTGATGATATGAGAGTTGTATTAGAGGTAGAGGTAGAGTGAAGAGTGGTGATGGAAAAAACACATATGAGGCGTCATATTTATAGGAGGTTCAGTCAACAAAGGAATAAATGAGGTGGTTGGGCCTTGCAGGCATGCAGGCCACGTGTTAGAGAGGAGCCAAGTGGGATGGCGCCTCCTCTCTAAAAAGGTACATAGGCGTCACTCAACATGGATTATGGCAGGATAGGTGGCAGCTAGGTGGCAGAACTATCCATGCAGACTAGGGTGGCAGGCCTATTTATGACTAGGCCTGTAAAAATTCAAGTGGGACGGCACCTCCCTTTTAATTTTGTACATAGGCGCCATCTTATTTGGCTTGTACATGTGATTTCGAAATTTGAATTTTGTATTATATATTCTCATAGAATCATCGCCATCTCTATATATATCTCACACAATCAAACATTTTCATACAATCTAACATTTCAAACACTCAAATTTTAAACACTCAAACTCAGATAAAATGTCATTTGTACCGCAATATATTATCACTGTACATTTCAATGGTGAGACTTACAACAGTGACGTAGCAGGTTTTTTATTCAAAAACACCGAAAATATCCAATTTTCTCTAAATAGCATTACGAAATTTTCGTATTTCAAAAAAAGACTCGAGACCAAACTTCGGCGAGCTCCGACGTCACACATTTTCTACCAACACCCTGTTTTAACTGGTGAGAACCAAGTAATATTTTACAAGGTAGCTGTTGAAGACGACGAAGACCTACACAACATGTTTTGTAATCATGAATATTTTGGGTACGACTCGATTGAGTTGTACGTTGTGTTCCAGGATACATAGAGGGTTGATCCTACGGAGGAGGAACAAGCTGAGGTGGATGTTGTTGACGAAAAGGAGGAAGCTGACGAGATGCAGTTCAACAACATGGTAAACGAAGATTCAGAGGCCGATGAAGAACACCAACTGCCTCCACATGAGATCTACCCACCACCTTCGTACATGATCACCCTCAATATTGGCACAGATGACCCGTCATTTGATATATTCTACAACCCTTATGTGTAGTCAGATGCAAATTTAAAGTCAAAGACAAATTTTGTTCAAAAGAAGATTATGTGCGAGCAATAAAAAAGTTCCACGTGATAAACAACTATGACTTTCATGTGGGTCGAACAAATGCAGATAGATACATAATCATTTGTACACACCCTAAGTGTAGGTTCAATCTAACTGCATCGTACAGGTTGGGGAGTGATTCCAGGGTGATAGGTTCTATGACGGAACACACTTGTGTTAATTCCATACAATCACAGGATCACCGCAAATTGAGTTATGATCTCATTTGTCAAGAAATCTTACCTCTTGTCAGCTGCGATCCATCATTGAAGGTGAAAATAATAATCTCTCACATCACTACAGCATACAACTATACCCCTTTGTATAGAAAGGTCTGGTTAGCAAAAAAGAAGGCTATTGAAGAAATCTACAGTAACTGGGAGGGTTCATACAAAGATTTACCTCGTTACATGAATGCACTGCAAACGTACGCTCATGGAACAATTTATGTTATGGAAACGATGACAACGTTTTCCCATACGGTACCTGTGTCAGCGGGCATGGAATATTCAGTAGACTTTTTTGGGCTTTTCGACCTTGCATCACTGGGTTTGCACACTGCAAACCTATTATATAGATAGACAGAACATGGTTGTACTGGAAATACAAGGGCACCCTACTGATGGTCGTCGCACAGGATGGCAACAATAATGTATTCCCAATCGCCTATGCTCTTGTCGAGGCAGAAACTAGAGCAGCTTGGACTTTTTTCCTAAAGAATCTTCGAACACACGTAGCTCCACAATGTGATCTTTGTCTGACTTCTGACAGACATGCCTCAATTGATAGTGCGTACAACAGTCCCGCTAACGGTTGGCACGACCCACCGTCTACACATGTTTATTGTGCAAGACATATCGTTCAAAATTTCATGCGCTAGATCAAAGATAAGAGTCTTCGGAAAACAGTTATGAACGCAACATACGCACTACACAACCACGTTTTAAATATTATCGCATCCAGATCAAAATGGAAAATCCAGATGCATGTGCGTGGGTTGATAATATGCAAGTGGAAAGGTGGACACGGTTATACGACAATGGAGTGCGTTGGGGCCACATGACAACAAATCTAGTCAAATCAATGAACGACTTTTTCAAAGGCATAAGAGCACTCCCAATAACTTCTTTGGTGAGTACAACATATTTTAGGATGGTCTCATTATTTGCAGAGAGAGGTGAAAAGTGGAACGCAATGGTACAATCGGGACAATTGTGGAGTGAAAGCTGCATGAAATTTATTAAGGCCGAAAGTGCTAAAGCTAGCACTCATCTTGTTACAAGATTCGACCAACATAACCATTACTTCATTGTCAAAGATACAATCGACCACAATGAGGGTTTGGCTAGACAAGAGTACTGGGTTAAACTACCATCTCGTTGGTGCGACTGTGGAAAGTTCCAGGTCTTTCGAATGCCCTGCTCTCATGTCATTGCGGCGTGTGCACATGTTCATCAAGATGCACAACTTCTTCTTTCTCCCATTTACAAGTCTGAGACCTTGCTCAACGTATACAACAATGTCTTCGAACCGGTAGCAAAACCAGATTATTGGCCTGCGTACGAAGGGGAAGTAGTTTTCCATAACAGTCAAATGCGGAGAAATAAAAGGGTCGTCCCAAAAGCAAATGTATAACAATTGAAATGGACGACCTTCACAAACTAGAAAGAAAGTGTGGTCTATGTCGTCAAGTCGGACACAATCGGAAAAAATTTCCCCAACGTGCTACAAGTTCGACATCCTGAAATTTGAGTGGAATTTATCTGCACTTTTTAATATTATATAACAAAACTTCTTATTTTCATTAATAACATTTCTTACAAACATCAATACGCATACAACAAAATAAAATACTACACGATTAAAACAACAACAAAAACAACATGAAACTTAAAATAACAACTAAAACAACATGAAAATGTAGCATCAACAACACAAAAAATTATTTAAGACACTACAACCGTCAAAACAATTTCATCGGAATCATACATCATCGCAATAACGTCGACGTCTGTTTTGACTTCCTCCAACCAAATTCGAGGTTGTCTAGTTGTGAAGTTCATGGTTGTTCTCTTCCTCTGGATCCTTCTAATTTCTTCACCAACTTCTATTTCTCCCTCTAATCATCGCATCAACTCTTTCTTCAGTTTGGCCATGGTAAATATGTGCCAAAATTTCATTTTCATCGGAGGTTTGGAGACCGAGAAAACAACGTATCCATTTCTGGTATGGATGTATGGTGATGTCATGATAGAAAAATAAGAGAGAATATGAGATGAGAAGTTGAAAGAAAATGCCAAGAATGAAGGAGACATGGGTGGTGTATTTATAAAAAAACACAAATACACGTAGGAGCCATTCGAAATGGCTTCTACATGTAACCTACATAAGGGAGGCTCTATCTGGGATGACTTGTCCAAGAGGAGGCGCCAACTGGGGTGGCGCCTATGTGCATTTTTCAATGTAGGAGCCATCTTAGATGGCGCCTAAGTGTTAATGTGTCCTGAAACTTGGTGATTTGCGTAAAATTTTTCAAAACATAGTTATTTGCGGAGGTTTTTTAATACTTGGTTATTGCCAAAAAAAATTCTCAATCTTTTGGTTCTCTTTTTACTTGGATTTATTCTAGAACTATGGACCATATAGTATTAAGTCCAGCGCGTCCAAAAAAAATGGTTGAGCCTATTTTTAATTGTGAACCTCCCATGACAGGCTAGCCACAAAGTCATTAACGCTCTAGGCCTAGCTGGATTATTACGAAATAAATTGCACCAGCAGACTTTAGGAATGGTCTTACAAAAACTTTTATACACATCCTTCATACAAAATTTCTCTTTACTCTCCATATCCTCCCATACAGTTTAAATCTCCCGAATGTTTTCTCTTTACTTAAGAACATATTTCATTATCCATGAATTATGTTTCTTAATAATAATACATTCAAATTACCGTTCTACAAATAATAAGTATGAATTCATTTAACCCAAAGACTATCAGACTTACCACTTATGTTCCTCAGTAATTTCAACATAGTTACTTTGTTCCAACGCTTAAGATCAATAATATCCAGTCCTCCGTACTCTTTAGGTTTACAAACCATGTCTTAGGCCACGGGGATTTTTTGACTAATATCTGGTCCACCATTCCAAAGAAAAGATCTACAATTTGCCACAATTTTTTTTAATTACTTTTTGAGAAGGGGAAGCACTGCATTCAGTAATTTGCAATGGCAAAAATCACACTTTTTATATGCTACATTCGATCTGCATAGCTTAAAAGGTTAGTACTTCAATGCCTTGTACGACTCGCCGTTTTATCCACTAGAATCATATAGTTATGAATATACAACTTCTTGCAAGTTAGAAGCACTCCCGAGTATCTAAAAGGGAGAGACCCCTCAATAAAGCTAGTAATGTCAAGAATTTCTCTCTTTATATAAATATCAACGCCGCCAAAATAGATCTTGCATTTGTCAAAATTAGCAATAATCCTGTAGAATTTGAAAAAGAATTAAAGGCATTAATCATCGATTCAACCAATTTAGCATCACCCCTTCAAAACAAGAGTAAATCATCAACAAAGGTCATATTAGTAATACATAATTTCTCAGATATTATGCGATGGCTAAAACAGGGAATCTTATGCATATTAAAAAGGACGTTGTTCAAATATTCCATGATAATAACAAAGAGGAAGGGTGACATAGGATCTCCTCGACGAATCCCTCATTTTGCTTGCAGGAGCCTTGAGTGATGTTCATTCACGTTAAATTTGTACGAGACCGTGAAAACAATTATTATGATCCAATGATTAAATTGGTTAAGAATACCAATTTCTCATAATATTCTCCAAAACATTTCAATGCACCCATGAGTCATCAATTTGTATCATACACCCATACACCCAAGAGTATCACCCTTTCTCGAGTAGCCCTTAATTACCTCATAAGCCAATAGAATATAGTTGTAAATCTATTGACCCATGACAAATGCTGTCTGACTTCAATTAATAATGCGTCCAAGAATTTTTCCCAAACCTATATGTCATAATTTTAAAAATTATTTTATAAACTATAGTGCATCGAACAATTGGCCTATAATCATTCGTGGTCTTAGCTCCATCATTTTTTGGAATGAGAAATACCAGAATACAATTAAATATCTTATATATTCACTCGTCCTTAAGTGATGGTTTTAGCTCCATCAGTTAAAGAATTGTAATTTAAAAATATATTCGAATTTATAATCAGTTAAAGATTTGTAACTTAAAAATATATTCGAATTTATAATAAATAAGATGTTACAAATTTGAATTACATTAATGGTATCTACCAAGCAATCAATCGTATCTCCTGCTCTTACAAAAAGAGTACTATTTTATTTTTAAGAAAACATACTAATTTAAGTTTAAACCATGTGACATGCTCTCTTCAATTTCAATTCCAAATTTGGCATCAAATTCAATTTCAAATTTGGCTTCAAACACCGCCATAAAAATTAAAAATTATTTGAGATTTAGGTTCAAAATTAAAAATAACTTTTTTGTTTTATTTTGAATTCGGTATTCAAGCTTATTTTGTGGTTCACATTTCACATAATCGCTTTCGAAAATGTAGCAACAAAAATCACATTTGAAGTAAGTTGGTGGTAAAAGTGACATCACTAACCCTGAATAAGTGATAATCTAAAAATGCTATGATAACAATTAAAACAACAATCCTTTTAGTAGCAATATATATCCCAAAAAGAAACCACCTATCAAAATCAAGTAACATGGAAGTAAAAGTATACTTCGTTACATATTCGGCTGATAAATTATGAGAGCCGAGAAGGCAATAAACTTAGAATGTGGCCTCATTATTCTCTCATGTGAAACCATGACCGATATAAACTCGAGTAATAAGCAGATTAAACCACCCACCAAAATCATACCAAAACTGGTCATGAGCAACATCACTAAATGTTAAGGAAACATATACAGATGCATCATCAACCAACATATGCTCTGCCTGCAGCAGTCTCTCCTATCCATTGAGAAAAAGGAATATCTTATATGCCAATGCATCAAATAAATTAAAACTGGGAAGCTCAAACTGTTACACTGTTGCATTGGGAAAAGAGCAGACTGCAACAATAGAAATCAGAGTTAGTTTCCAGTCGCTGCAAAATGTAGAATTATGGGAGCAGAATAGTAAATGCAAAACCAAACAAACATGCCTTTTGAGGAAAACTCAGTCATCAAGATAATAATAAGAACCAGCGTGCTTTTGCTCTCTATCCTTGGTTGAATCAAGTTTGTTGATCCTTGGTCGGAAATTAGTTGGATCTCTTCTAAATGTGATATCAAGATGCTGCAACAGTGATTACATTAGGTAATTAGTCATACAAACAAATACCACAACATAAGTTTTAATTTTCCGCATGCATTATGCTTTACGTAATGGAATCATCGAAAAATAATGACACTTACGGATAAGAAAAGGTTCATCCCAGTCAGCAGAGATTGTGGACAATTTGCCTGACAATCAATTGAAGGTTGACCCTCATAAACAATAACTCTGTCAGCAAGATAAGTTGCCATGATAAAATCATGCTCAACCACAAAGGCTGTTTTCTTTGCATGAAGAATAAACCTTTTGATGACTTTCGCAGCAACAATACGCTGTTCGGAATCAAGATATGCACTTGGCTCATCTATCAGATAAATGTCTGCAGGCTGTTGTGGCAAGAAGATAGCAACTGATCAGAAAACTATAAATACTATTTAGTTTGAAATGAATAGGAGCGTATATCTCAAGTAGTAAAACAAACACACAACAATGCCAACAGATGAACAGATATTCCAAAAGTCTTGTCAAAACATAGCTCAAATAGAAGTCTGCAAGCTACTGTAGTAGAACACTAATGGATCAGGAATTCATTTGAATTAAAATTGAAATGTATAGACCTTAAGCGATAAAAATAAAGATCTCTACAAATCCAAGTTTCCAAAAAACTTGACACAGCATTTAACTTATTTTCATTGTATGGAAAGAAAACCAGCTGACATCTCTCACCAACGTGGATTTGGCTTCTCTAAAGAAACAATTGGTGCACATTCATAACAAATCATAGATTTCATAAGATGTAACGCTTTGATTTTGTCATCGCTCAAAAGTAAACCGCTCACTCTGAAAGAGAAAACTTCCACTGGCATAAAGAAAACTATGAAGCTATCTCAAGGATGAAACTTAAAATACCTTTCCAAGACAGAGGCATAAGGCAACTCTTTGCAACTCTCCACCAGACAGATTCACAACTTCTTGGTCCATCAACTGTTCGATAAGTAGGGGCTTCATCACATCTGACATAAACTGGGGATGAGTATATGCATCACGAATTTTTTGATGTAGCAGGTGTCTAACAGTTGATTGGAACTTAGGACTAATTTTCTGAGGTTTGTATGAAACATTGAACTCAGGCATCTCCACCTCAGATCCACCTTCTATAACATCGGGTTTCAATAAACCAGCCTGAACAAAAGGAGAAGGTGAATAGATATGATAAAAACTACGTAGTAGTGCAGTTTGATAAAGTAATAAATAAAACTAAAAGCATACCAGCATACGAATGAATGTTGTCTTTCCCGTCCCATTCTCACCAAGCATCACAACAATCTGAGAATCTGTAAATTCTCCTTCAACTACACGAAGCCTGAAATTGCCTTGAGTTTTGGTCATTGTTGGGTATTTGTATCGAGCATATGTTTGAGCTTCTTCAGCAGTCTCCTGAGGAGTCTCTGCAACCTAGACACAATATAAAGCAAGATTAATTTGATAAATTTGGTGTTTATTTGATGAATACAAAGGAAATATTTGCTGTGTTTATTTGAATAAAACAATTGCTGAATATATTTAGAAACTAAATACTTTCAGCACTACTTTACTCAAATCTATTTTTGAGAAGTTAAAACAAAGCACCTAAACTGGCTTTTATTCTGTAAATGGGAGGTGAGAGTTAGATTATATAAATACCTTGAAGGTAAGAGAGTCCTCTCGAAACCTAAGATTTTCTGTTGGAACAAAGCCAGACAAGAAGATATTAATTCCTTCTCTGACTGAGAAAGGAAGTGTTACAACTCCATAAGCACCAGGTTTGCCATACAAACAGCAAATAAAGTCTGATAAGTAGTCCAAGACACTAAGATCGTGCTCAACAACAATTACATAGCTGAAATAAGGCAAATTGCAAATAAAAACAAGATTTATCTTGGCCGGAAATCAAGGAGTAAACATAGTGATATTGATGATACTTATAGTTGAAATTACTGAGAGAAAATAAACAAACCTATTAGGCCTTAGCAATGATCGGACAACTTGGGCAGCTTTCAGTCTCTGTTTCACATCAAGATAACTAGAAGGTTCGTCGAACATGTATATCTCAGCATTTTGGATGGCAACAACCGCAATCGCAAACCTTTGGAGCTCACCCCCAGAAAGATCACCAACATTACGATCTATGACTTGATTAAGCTCAAGATCAGCACAAAGCTCTTCCTTCATATCTCTCTCATTCTTTTGGTCAAGAACCTGCCCGACATTCCCTTGCACTGCTTTTGGAATGTGATCAACATATTGAGGCTTGATGATTGCCTGTATGTCAACATATATTGAAATATGCACATTTAGAAGCCAAAAGGAAAAACTTTTTTGACACTCAATCTCATCAAAACAAATTTCAAAAACATCCCAATTTATATGAATGAACATTCAGAAAAATGTAAACACAGTAAATGCTAGGCTATCAAGTGAACATGAGAATGTCTATAAAAAAGGGAATTCTGAAGTGATTGTTATAATGCTACATGTATCTGATAGCTGTTTATTTTCTTGTGTGTGGTTTTTGTCTGGTGGAAAAAAAGACTTACCAATAATAAAACAAAAAACAAACTAATAGATTAGAGACTAAAATAATAGTACAGCACTAAGTCATCTAAAATTACTATTAGTAACTCTAGAATGAAAAGGAAACTCTAACATTACTATTAGTGAGTAGTGACTTACTAATAACAGTAACAGCATAATGAAACTTGCTGTTGAAACTCTTCAAAATATAATCAAGTATCCACCCAAATTAGTATGTGATTGGAAAACCACCAACATGTAATGATGAGTCAAAACAACAACGTGGAGGGGGACACAATGATAATGATGATGGAGGCAGACTTATTTCCGGTTCCTTTATATGATTTCAGACAAATTTCATGGGTTTGTGGCCATATAATGTTTCAACTAAAGGAATTAAAATTTGGTGGAGACCAGAATCAAAATAGAAGAAGCAGATTGAATGGGACAAGTTGTATTGATATAGTGAATACTTATATAATTAAAATAAAGAGACTCCAAGTTTTATCTTGGTTGGCTATTAATTATTATCAATGTAACTTGTACTTCTACCCGTGCGATGCACGAACAAATTGTTGTTAGATATTATATGTTTATAATAAAAATATGAATGTTTAAAATTAACACAAATATATATATATATATATATATATATATATATATATATATATATATATATATATATATATATATATATATATATATATATATATATATATATAAAATAAAAATATTACATGTTTATATGATAGATCATAATATCAAAAGTTTACACAAAAGTTGCAAGTTAATTAAAATAGCAATTTGGACAAACTTACACAATGTACAAATGTTGAAAAGAAATTAAAATAGTAATAGGAATTAAAAGGAATTATATATCAGTATGATATATAACTAAAATAAAACACTTTTCCTCAATTTTCTGTGCCTGTCTGTGTTACTCTATCAGTACTAGTAGAATGAAAAACAGTTATTATTGAAAAACAAGCTCTCAACTCCATCAACCACCGTGACAGTTCCCCATAATTGAATTAGAGTGGAAAGGATGTGGCGGGCATAGAAAAGTAAAGAAAAAGGATAGAGCTAAAAGAATAGAAGGATATAATATTCTACATAGACATCTCTGGTTATATACATAATGATATTGAATAAGAACATAGCATCACCTTCAAATCATCCTCTAGAATGCGAGTAAAGTAATTCTGCAATTCAGAACCTCGAAAATAGGTCAAAATTTCCTGCCAATCAGGGGGATTCTGCAAACGAAAAAAGCAAATTAAAATGAATACATCAAAACCTCATCAAACATGTCTATCCAGAGTCAAAAATGAGCTCATTTGGTTCTTACAGTGAAACGACCCAAGTTTGGCTTCAACTTTCCAGCCAAAACTTTAAGCGCAGTGGACTTCCCAATTCCATTTGTTCCAACCAAACCAAGCACCTGCCCCGGCCTCGGAACTGGCAACCTACAATTACAACTCTTTTAATTAAAAAAACCAAAGAAAAACATACTAACACAAACTTCTCAGAAAAACGCAACGCAGCTGAATTACACACCTGTGAAGCTTAAAAGTATTAGGACCATATCTGTGTGTGGTATCTTTGTCCAAATCCTTAGGTAAATTGATAATCTGAATAGCTTCAAAAGGACATTTCTACACAGCAATGCATAACAACAAAACAAACCCATCAACATAAAACCCAAACCCATTATCTATCAACAAAGTTAACAACAGAAAAACATAATCTTGATTACGAATCACAAATACCTTAACACAAATACCGCATCCAATGCACAATTCCTCAGATATGTAAGCAATCTTCGATTGAGAAGTAACCTCAATACACAATCTTCCTGTAATAACACATATAAAAACCGAAAATCAGACACAGTTGATGAAAATTATAACAACAAAAGTGGATCTTACCGGTTCTGACGACAGGGCAACTCTTCTTACACTCCTGACGGCACTTTTTGGGCTTGCATCTGTCGTTGCTGACGATGGCGATACGCGTCAATCGATCTGACATGGTGCAGTATACCACCTTGATCGAGAGATAGAGGCGTGTGGTTGAAACGGTGAAGATAAAGAAAAAGCAAAACTAGGGTTCCTTGCTTCAATTTGCTGCTGGAATCGGGTTTGCGGGTCGGATTATCCTATTTTGCAAAAGATATAACAAACTGTAATATTTTGGTCTATTTTCATTAAATTCTTTTAATATTTATCATGGATAATTATGTATTGTATTTTGTGGTTAAATTATAGTTTTTCTCCCCTTATTTTATCTATTATATTATAGCTTACAAATAATTTGTTATTGAAATATTCAAATTGGTTAATTAATAATTATTTTGTAATTAAAAATTTGACACAATCTTAAAATTTTCTATAAAATGAAATATATACTATTTTATTTTAAATTAGTTGAGTAGTTAAAATCAAATTATTATCATTTTAATTTATTTTTTTTTGGAGAAAAAACATTAATATTAAAGATACCTCACAACATGAGCTTTTAATTTGCTATTTATGTTGCATTTAATACTAATAGTGTGAATAATATTTTCAATTATATTTCTATCTACCTCTTTAAGTTTAAAGATCTTCGCATTCCTTTCACTCCAAATGGCATAAACAGTAGCCACCGCTATCTTGAGAATTTTTCTTTTTAGGTCTTTCTTGTTCATTTCTTTACAAAACCACTCCATCTCCACATTCCACTTAGCGGGGTTTATATGAATTTGCAGCCAAGCCAGAATGTTGTGCCAAATATTTTTGTTGTGGGTGCATTCGAAAAATAAGTGATCCATGTTATCCATTTGATCACAGAAACAGAATGTGTTGTCCACATTCATCCCTATCTTTATCAATCTATCATTTGTTGTGAGTCTTTTCCAGAGGCCCGTCTATAACGCGAATTTGCCTCTAGGACGCGCATAGTTGTTTCTCACCAAGGTTTCCCAGCTAACTTTACACATGTTACCTAGGAGATCCTTGTACATCCAGCCAGATATGTACTTGCCAGCATCATTAGCCTCAAGCTAATGTTCTGTGTCACAAACTTGATCCTTACATTTGACTATCCATTTCAATATCATTTTAATTTATAACACATAAATAATTATTAAATAAAATAGTTTAAATGTAATTTTGGTTTCTTTTCTTTTTCTAATTTAATAGTTTCTTTTAAAAAAATTGGTATTAGGTCACTTCCTTTGAATATTTTTGAGTTTTTTGTGATCTCACTTAGATTTGACTACATGACAGCTTCACTTATGACGTGGCAAATAAAAGTTTGATCTAGTTTAAATTTTTTGTTGCCACATCATTTAAAAACATGATAATTTGATTTTTTGTTAATAAACTAACAAAATTATTTAGATTTTTTTCTTTCATTTAAATATTTATTAACTTAATTCATAAAACACATTCATTGAACTTATAAAACCACTAACTTTCACCTTACAAACTCATGAGCTTCCTTCTAAAGAACCCTAAAATCATTCATTATCTTTCCTTGTTGTGATCTCTAAAGTCATTGTCTTTCGTT
Organism: Vicia sativa; assembly: GCA_021764765.1. Taxonomy (NCBI): domain Eukaryota; kingdom Viridiplantae; phylum Streptophyta; class Magnoliopsida; order Fabales; family Fabaceae; genus Vicia; species Vicia sativa. The sequence continues at coordinate 288,434,802 of CM038794.1, forward strand.
CACTGATCTCCAAACCCAAAAATTGTGATTCAAGAATAGGTAGGTTTGTATTTCCATAATCGTTATTCATTAAGATTCGGGATTAGCCATGGACAAGATTCTCGATGCAACTGAGAAAAGTAATGAAGAGGTGAAATTATGTATCACGTATGTATTAATCTGTCTCCCACGATATAAATTAGGTTGTATGTTTTTTTAATGTACATGGTGGTCTATTGTGTTTTAGGATTTATGATCCTTTGTCTTTTAGGTTGTGGTTCCACAGTTATGCGTTTTTTAAGTAATGTTTATGGTCCCATTCTGAATCGTATGTATTATCTATTCCAGGCCATATATGTGTCAAAAAATTAGGTTTATAATCCATCATGGATGTAGACTAGTTGACACCATTGTGAGATTGCATGTTGGTGAGTTTGTTTCATAATTGAGTTGGAAATATGATGTTAATTGTGTGTCCTATATGGAACTGCTAGAATTGATTAAGAAAGAATGATATAAAGACATTAAGTGGAACTGATATTTGAACCCTAGGTTGAGCATTACTCGTGGCCTTATAACACTTAATTGTGGTAGTGATGTGTTGCAACTGATTAAAGATGATGATGGTTGTGAGTTAGTAGATTTGTATGCTGAGCATAACATTAGTGAACCTGACATTATAGACAAGGCTGGAATAAGGCATGACATAATTTCTGATGATGATGAAGTTTAAGTGGATAATTAGGTTGAAATGGGCAATGAAGTTGAAGTATATGACACGATAAAAAACAACCTGAAGAATATATTTCTGAATGTTACATGTATGTATGAACTATGTTGCAAATCATGTCGTGTTATTATGGGCATCATATGTACTAGATATTAAATCGTATCTAGTTGTTTTTTTTTGTTGTTTCAATAATTTTAGTCTTATTGTCTGTATGAGGTGTGTTTAATTTATTTTATTGTAGATGTTATATTAATTTCATTGGTCTTATTTGCGTTGTTTGTGAGTCGAATGAGCGTCAAGGCTTGATTATATCCATGTAATTAATAAAGGTTACCTGCCGAGAACGACATTAATAATGTTTTGCTAAAAATGTAAGTAACCTTAAGTACTTTGTGAGGACACATTTAGTTGCTTTATTTACGAGCACTTTATGTTAAGATGTACACATTTTATTAGTAAGATGATGGTCTAGATAGATGTGACCATAGTTGAAATGGGTTTACACCGATAATGTATCGGTTATACTATCAAAATATTGATCTGACCTATAATAATGTTTTTGTATGGAATCAGTTAGATGTGGATATGCCTTTATCCATATTCACATAGAAGGGGCATAAGAGCGACTAGATGCGACTATGCTTGAACTGCACTTTGGTGTTATAGAGGATCATTCGTCGACCAAGGGAGAAGGATCTTCGTTTATTCCCTAAGGAAAAGCTCAGATCGAGTAGCTCTATATCCAGTCATTTCTAAGGATCATAGAGATCAAAGATTTGAAATCTGAAGAATTAGTGAGTCGTAATCAGTATAGAGTTTGAATTGATCGAACAAAACTAATTTGTGTGCTCGATTTTCTAGATCTTTGTTCAGAGGTTAAAGAAAACTTCACACTAAAAAAATTAAAAGCATAAATAGACTCGTGGAAAACGCGGGAATCAAAAGTCGATCTTCATATACGGCGTCGCTGTTTCATTATGGAACTTGAAATATATAGATAAGTGGAAGTTGTGACATAATTAACACTTAGTATATGAAAAATATAGAGTATTCAAATTGTGTTTGAAACTTGTTACTTGAAAATGTGGCATTTGCCATATATAAGGGGAGGAATAACAACCTCGTTATCTTTCATGCGTGGATTAAGAAGGATCGTTCGATGCGCATGAGGCGTAGATATCCTGTAACAAGGTATATGATAGTCATATGGTTACGAGAAGATTATAGAGCCGCAATCGTGTAGTTGGACGAGAAAGTTTAGTTTGGAACAAGCTATCTCAAGGTGGATTGTCTAGGAGGAATATGACTGGCCTAGAACAAAATTTAATTGATTGCTTGCAGAAAATACTTAATTTTTACAAAAAAAAGTATACATATTATCCGGGGTGGTAAACAGACATATTCACTCTATTTAAACCTGACTCGTAAATGACCCCCAAAAATCAGGAGTAAAATAGAACATACGTGATGGAGGGTGTATGGCTAATGCCTGCACCGCAAAAGACCATCTAAAAACAAAACGGGGTGTGACAAACATATTAAAAGATGCAAACCTAAAAACTTTCTCCATCTCACAAAAACACGCGTAAAATTGAAAAATATCACTATCAAATATCAATAAAATAAAATAATATTTAAAAAAAAATACAAGTATAATAAAAATGAAAACGTGGAGGAAAGAAAGATCTATGGATGTAAGATAGAACCTTCCCCATAACAAAACTAAGAGTGGTGTAAATTTCATGCGATGCGAGCGACAGTGAAATCGTAATTCAAACAACATCAACAAAAAGACCCAACATGTCTTCCACGTCCCATTGTTGTTATCTGCTAACACCAATCACTTTTCCACTCAACACCAATGTCTCTCTCTATCTCCATCTCTAGCTTCTCCACTCTCACCACCACCACGCTTCCCTCTTCCAGATTCAAACTCTCCGCCACCATGGCTTCCACCGCCACCACCACTAGAGTAGTCCCCGCCGTCATTGTCGGCGGTGGAAGAGTCGGAAAGGCTTTACAAGACATGGGAGAAGGCCAAGACGTTCTTGTGAAACGTGGAGATTCAATTCCTCTTGGTTTTGAGGGTCCTATTTTGGTTTGTACTAGAAATGATGATCTTGATTCTGTTCTTCAAAACACTCCTCTTTCCAGATGGAACGGTATGAACAAACTAAATCTATATCCAAACTGTTTTCATAAGCTATTCTCAAGAGCTTATGAAAATAAGCTGAAAATAATAGTTTATAGATATGTCACAAGTAGTTCTCCTAAGCTCTCTGGAGTTGTCATACAAGTGCTTATGATAGTAGAGAAACTCAAATAAGTTATAATCCAAACATGTCTTTAGTTCTATAAATATTGCACTCTTTAGGCTTGTGTGGATTGTGGATAAACATCTTAAATAAGTGCTTATAACATAATTTGTTTATCATATAAGTGTTTATGGGTAAGATATATCTATAATCAAGATAAAATAAAGTCTAGTGTTTTTACATAATATAAGCTATAAGTTCTTTTTATTAGTCATTTTGGAGAGCTTATGGAAATAATATGAAACAAGCTTATGGGCATATAATAAGCTTTTCCGTGAGCTCTCCTAAAGAGTCTCACATTTGTTTATGCAAACAGATAAATTCAAATAAGTCTATAAGTTATAAGTTATTGTTGATTGGTGTGGCAGATTTGGTGTTTTTCCAGAATGGAATGTTGGAACCATGGCTTGAGAGTAAAGGTTTGAAGGAAGGGAACCAAGTGTTGGCATATTTCGCAGTGTCGAAACTTGGAGAGTCTCCTATTGATGGTAAGACTAATACCAATCCTGAAGGATTGACAGCTGCTTATGGCAAGTGGTCTTTGGCGGTTTCTGAAAGATTGCTAGCTGGAGGCCTCTCTTGCAAGGTAGTATTCGTATTTAATTAACGATGTCTTGCCACTTGCAAGGTTTTCTTGTTTCCGTTTCTTCAATATAAACATATTTTAATGATATCATGTGCTGAACTATCTATCTTGAAAGTCAGGTTCTGGAGAAGGAAGCTTTTCAAAAGCAGATGTTAGAGAAGCTCATATGGATTTGTGCTGTCATGCTTGTTGGAGCACGTCATGGAGGGGTTTCTGTTGGTATTGTGGAAAAGGATTTCCGTTCTGAAGTAAGCTTTGTTATTCTCATTATCTCAAAATCAATACACTTATTCTGCCAATCATCATTTGCTTTGTTGGTGATTCGGGTCAGCGTACTTTGTATACATGAGTCGCAAAGTTCAATCTATTCATTCATTTGATATGGTTTTTGTTAAAAATGAATTACCTATGCGTTTTTTGATAAAATTTATAAGCTTTGCAACATACAGATAAACTATATTTACATTTCCAGTTATGTAGCCTGATAGCAGAACTAGCAGCAGCAGCAGCAAGTGAAAAGGGGTTAACATTTGAAGAAGCCTTAGAAGAACGATTGTGTGCGTATTCCCGAGCCGTTGCTCATTTTCCCACAGCAGTGAAGGAGGTAAAGATGAAAACATTTATTATATCTAACATATATAACTATATTTGATATGTTAATGATTAGCTATGACATGAGGTGTTATTTAGTTATGTTGGCTATGTTTGCAGTTCAAATGGAGGAATGGTTGGTTTTATTCTCTTTCTGAGAAAGCTACTTCCCAAGGCAAGCAGGATCCATGTCCTCTACATACTCAATGGCTGAAAGAATTGAAAGTTGTATAAAAGTTGAAGTGGAACTCTCATGTGTCACTAGGTTACCAGCTACCAAAGAGTATATATTATTTTGTATCTGATGGACTTCTCATTAAGGAATTAAGGAAAACTATTGATTTTTGTAGCAGTTGTGTTTCTTTAAGTGGCCATTATTATTATACCATTGGCAGTTTGAGACTTATTATATTATTAGGAGCAGTTATATTTTATTAATTATCTGTGAGATTATGTTTAGAATAAATAGGGAAAGACATGGATGAGTAGTTTATCATGGAATTGGATAGGAAAAGGTGCAAATTTGATTACAAGATTTGAGAAAGAGGGGCCTATTGGTGGCTGATCCAAAAATGGTATGTCCGGTGGCGTAGTTAAGAATGTTGATTCATTGACAAGTTTCACTTCTAGAAAAGTGTGATTCACCTATTTACATGCACTTGTGTTATTAATTTTTTGCAACTTGTGTTATTAATTTTTTGCAAAAAGTAAAGGTGATTCAACAATTTATGCTTAAAAATGTATAAAACTGGTGCGTCCGAAAATACATCTTTAAATACTAGAGAAACTCCATTTAAACAAACTCCATCTCAAAGTCGAACTACGTTGAATGACTGTCAAATGTTGTGCTAGTTATGAAAACAAGTGATAAGTGACCTGTGTGTGTCGACTACTGTGATCTAAATATAGTTTGTCCTAAGGATGCATATCTTATGTTCAAGATAGATAAGCTGATAGACAACTCAGTTGGGTGTAAACTCTTATCATTCATGGATGCATATTCTGGACACAACCACTTCCTAACGCACAAGATAAACTAGAACAAAATGACATTCATGACAAAGCACAACAATTTTACATGTATAATGTCATGCCTTTTAGCTTGAAAACTGTAGGTGCTACCTACTAGAGGATGATGAACAAGATCTTTAAGAAAGAAATTGGAGACTTGGTGGAGGTCTACATAGATAATATGATGGTTAAATTTAAGGAGGAAAACTGCAAAAAAAAATCACCTCATAACTATGTACATCAATTCAAAAATATTGAAACCAAAAATCCAGTTTTAGCGTCAAAATCGACAAAATGTTCAAATTTTACATCGTTGGAATATGCATCGAAGAAAATTCAAACAAGTGTGACACCATCATCAAGATAAAAAAAAATCCTTAACCAAAGAATGAGTAATGAAATTGAACGATATGGTCACTACTCACTACCCTGACAAATTTATCTCTAGGTTTTGCCTAGTATGCCATTCTATTTTGCAAAATCCTAATGAAGATAGTACAATTTGAATAGATGTCAAAGTGAGAAGAAACCTTCATACAATTGAATCACATTCCCTCCAAACTCACGACTCTCCTGAGACTTATAATTAGAGAAACTATATTCATCTACTTTGTAGTCAACATTGTCTTCGAGAAAGAAGTGTGGATAATATATAGTTCAATATACTTTACCTATATAAGGCCTCGGTATGAACTAGAACCTGCTATCAAAAGATAAGGAAAATTTCCCTAAATTTGGTGGTAGCATCAAAGAAGTTGAGGATTTATTTTTTAGCTAATTCAATAGTGGTCCACACTGACCAACCGTTAAAACAAGTAGTAATCAGTCGAGATCTGGTAGGGAAAAATAAGGAAGTGGTTCATCACGATATCGAATTTCGAAATTTCATTTGAACCTATAAATCACTCATAACAGGTGTATTTAATAATTTTAATGTAAATCTCACTATATACACATATGAATCCTACACAAAGTGGATCGTCATCACCGATGAATCGTCAAACAACAAAGTAAATGGAGTTGACCTCATCTTCAAGAGAAATGAAAGATGGTAGTAGAAGTCTCTCTTTTTATATTTCCACACACCAACAACCAAGTGGGATATGAAGCCTGAGGTGATGCATTGGCCAAGGACACATGATTAGAAAAACATGTGACCATAGTGACATAAAAACTCAAATAATTCAGATTGTACAATGCCATACATGTATCAAGAGATCAAAAGACAAATGAGAATATCCTATCAAAACTGAAAAAACATAAGAATAGACGATACCGACCGTTCTTTCATTCAAAGACGCTTGAAAGACCCACTTTCTCCATACCAATCAAAGTGGTTGTTGTGACGACAGAGACATCAAAACCATCATGGATCACTTCAATCATGACTTACATAAAGCAATGGATCTCGCTATTATACCATGTAGAGATTGACCTCGTTAAAAATAGAGCATGATCACACTCGCCCATGTTAGGAAAAATATACAAAAAATGTTTTTCCACCTCTTCCTCGAATGTTTAAAGCCTAGAGAAGTTGCATAAGACCCCATTGAAGTCCACAAAAGTATATCCTAATAAAATTTGAGATGACGACTCTGACTAAAAAAATTCTTAGAGCATGCTATTACTAGCCATCATGGTTCAAAACATCAAATAGTATGTGAAAAAATGTGAAAGATGTCAAAATCAAAGAGACACTCACATAACCCTTATTCCCTTCTTCGTCGAGCTCAACACTATAACAATCCCTAGTCTTTCTTTCAATGGGGCATGAACGTACTGGAGTTTTTCCACAAGAGAAATGGTTTATTTTCTTTCTTTATGAGCAAGTTATTGCCCAAGCCAAATAAGATCCATATGCTCTACATTCTCAATAGTTCAAAGTCTTGAAAGTTGTATAAGACTTGAAGTTGAACTCTCATGTGTCACTAGGTTAGCAACTTCCATTAATTATGTGTAAATTTTAGGTGATTAGTTTGTGAAAGTAATTAATTATCAGCTACGAAACTTATTATACATATATAAATAATGTCGTGTACGAGTATAATGTGTGAGTCAATTACATTTTAGATTCCTATAATGTGATTATTTAATCAAATTAATATAAAATTAATGATATGTTCGACAAACACTTACAAATATATTTAAAAATTACTCAACAACAAAAATTCTCATTACTCGACAACAAAAATTCTCACATGTTGAACTCGCCATTTTTAAAATGAATCAACTTGTTATTAATTAATTGAGCCAACCTTCATTGGCATGATATTCCATATTTTGTTTCCTTTCATTATATATAATTGTTGGTATTTACCTCATCTTTTTTTAAAATAAGTAGAATAAGATTTGTATTTTTGACATGAGGTGAAAGGTTTTATAAACCTTTAAATAAAGTGTAGGGCTGATTTTGGTTGGGAGAGGCTATCTTTTGTGGTCCTTCTAATGCTTGTTGCAACAAGAAAGTTTTACTTCATGTCCTACATTCAAATCATAGTGTTCATTTGCATTAAATCCCCGACTTGTCTCTTGGTTTTCAAATTTCACTTCCAAGTTTATGGAAAAACCAAAAATAAAAAGTGTTGTCTAACCATTATTTCGGCAAATTCGATACACATGTCAAAAGTTGGAATATAGGAAAATTATGGGAGTAGTAGGGCTAACTAAGGGACAGAGAGAAATATATATTTTTACACCTTATAAAATGAAAAATGCATTCATTTTCAAATCAGAAGTCTAACCATTATTTTGTGTGTTTTTAATCCTTCAATAAGAATTGAAACCCAAAACTTTTACATTTTACAATAATTATAAATAATTTGAGTAAAAAAACTATAAATAAAAATAGATTTTATTCTAGCCACTATAAATGTATGTTTGATTTTTAACTTTTAGCGAAACAAAAAGATTCTAAAAATCTAAAATTAATTTTGATATATTTGGTTTTTTAAAATATAGTTAGTTTTGCTTTTAAAATTAAATTTATATTGTTATAATTTATAATTTTGAATTTTAATGGGATTTTAATATTTATATTTAATATTCAACTCATTTTTGTTTAACGTATTTAAATATAATTTATTTTTTTTAATTTAATTTTTGTCACCTTAAAAATAAACACGTGTAGTGATAAAAATTAATTTTAAAATTAATTTAAATAGAAAATAATTAATGTTTGATTTCATTTATATTGGTTTAAAAAATTGGGTCGGAGATCAAATCTTTAAAACTTTTAATTTAAATTTCAATTGATTCAATCTTTTAAACTATGATCAAACCGTTTATTAAATAAATTAATAAAATAAAACTAAATTTCATATATGTCATACACCATTATATGTTTACAATTTAATAAAATAAATATTTTAAATATCCATAACAAAATTAATACAATAATATTGATAGGACATATAATAATACAATATAGTACCACATTTAATTACATTTTTTAAAAATAATTTGATTACATTAAAAAATTATAATAAAATAAGTTAAACCAATTCAATTCAAAATTATAACAATAGAACATAATACTTAAAATAAAATTTAAATAATTAAGAATATTTAAATAAAATAAAACAAAATTACCAAAAATAAATAACATAATATATTTAATGGAACAACAATAAATAAATTTGACAACAACAATATGGATAACAACAAACAATATTGAGTTGAATGTCTATGAGTCAGTTTGGAACCATCATTTTTACGATGGAAAAAAGCACTTCTAATAGAAGCTTCAACTAATAGCCTCTTTATTTTCACCAAATATCCATATTTCTTCGTTGTAGCCTTTGAAGATGTGACACTTCAAATTAATTCAACTATTAAATAATTAGAAATTTAATTATTAATTTAATTAAAGGTTTAATTATTAACATTTTTGAATTAGTGGATTTAATTATTTAATTAAATAAATGGATGGTTGGGGGGTGTAAATTGGAATTGGGAAATATGTAGAGTAAAAGACTCTAATTAATCTAACTTATTTATTTCTATTATTTGGAAAATAAAAAGGAATAAATAAAGGAATAGAGGAAATAAGAGAAGGATTTGAGAAATTAGGATTTCACTCTGCGTACTTTGGAGAAGAGAAAATAAAGAGGAGAAAAAGCCAAATCGTCGAAGCTTGAAGAATCATCGCGAGGTATGGGTGATTTGATCTGATTATTATGCCTTATAGGTTTTGATGATCAATGGAATAATTCAATCCGTTAGGAATCTCGAATTAGAATACTAGGTTGTGCCCTAACGTTATAATTCGACGTAATAATTCGATTGGAATTGATAAGAACGGTTAATGGATGTAGAACGATTCTAGGCTAATTAGAAAACTTGATTTTGTGGTCAATTAGATGTAAAAACGCATTAATTAATTCTGTTCTGGTGTGTTATAAAGTTTGGTGATGAATGAAAACCATAGGAATTCGTAACAGTGAAGAAGAGACTGATTTTTGGGTGAAAACAACAGTATGGGTCGACACAAGGAGTTATGTGTCGATGCAAGCAGTAAAATTTTAGAAAACCAGAGGCGTGAAAGAAGCTTGTATCGACACAAAATGGCTTGGATCGACTCATGTGGTGAAAAACTGAGCTTTTGCATCGATACAAAGATGTTATGCATCGATGCAAAAGAATCTTGTATCGACACAAGAAGCTATGGATCGACTCATACTGAAAGGATTTTGAAAAATGAGAAAAATTATTGCGTATGAGTCGACACATACGTGTTTTGTGTTGACACAAGCAGTCCATGTATTGACACATGCGGTTTTGGATCGATACATACTGTGTTGGAACAGAGGGGGATTTTTCTGAAAACGGTTTCGGTCATATCTTTGCGACCGTAACTCCGATTTAGGCATAGTTTGTATCGTTGGAAAGCTTAGAACGAGTACTATATATTAAAAGTATTTTCAAAACCAGTAATTAAAATCTTGAAGGATTGTTTTGGTTCCCGTAGGAAGAATCCGTTATAATTCGTGATTGTGCCATTAACTTTGTGTATGCTTGCGGTATGTTAATTCAATATGTTGTAATTAACGTTTTATGTGCATGATCCTGCTGTTAGCATGTGTTGTTGATGGTGTTGTTTATGTATGGAATTATGTGGTGTTCATATTCTGTTTATTGAATGAGGCATGCTTTTGGATGTGCAAGCATATGCATTCTGGTGGAGTTAATTCTCATTGTGTGGAATTTGGCTCGTATTGGCAATAACCGTACCCGGGTGATTGTGGGTGGTGAGGCTGGATTCGTGTCCGGGTGATTGTGGACGAATCAATGTTGGTGACTTGGTCACGTTTTGGTACCACATGCATTTGGGTATGCATTGCATATGTAATTATAACATGTTAGGATGTTTTCCAGTGTTGTAATTGCATTAATTGTTATTATGTGCATTTTGATTTGTGTAATTTGTATTGGTGAATGAAAATCTGAATATACTAATGAGGGTGGAATAATAAATTGATTGTTTTATTGTTTTAAAGAAACGTATAATGCATTTTAATTTTGATGAAATCTCACCCTTACTTTAATGATTTCAGATTGAAGTGATTAGCTGCTCAGGAATTGGTGAGGATGGCTTATAGAGCTATACTATAGATTGTCCGCGTGTCAGTGTCATGCTCTGATAGTTGTAACATTGGGGAACGATCGTTTTGGAATTTTAAGGGATTAAACTTGTTTCTTTTGGTTTATGTTTGGAATAATTATGATTTGAATTTATTCTGGGTTTTATATTATTTTCCGATGAGTAAAACTTGTTGGTTGAATTATTTAATGAAGTTCTTCAGTATGTGCATGACTACTGGTTTGTTATTTGGTTATTTGTAATTTTTAAATTGTGACGCCCTTTCGTTATGTTAAAACTCTGATTAATTATATAATTTGCGGGAAAATTAGAAGGGGTGTTACAAAAGGTACTACTTTAGCTCATATTTCTATTTTTATCGACTTGGTTGTTTTATTTTATTGACAGATATTTTTTTTTAAAAAAATTATCAAAATATTACTTTTGGGTCTAAGTCTATTTTTATTTCAAGTTCAATCTATTTACTCTTTCACCATTTTCAACTTGAAAGACCAAACAATGTAGGACTCATTTGAAAGATAAAGAGCTAAGGCAAAGTGCGGAATTTTGTATGTCTTTCTTCAACATACTTGTCACGTTCACAATTGTAGTAGTTGGACTCTCTTTTAGTTCCTCTATTGATTGATGAAGGAATAAAAGAAGTTCAAATGAGAGATCTTCCAGGTTTCGTTAGTACAAGAACATTAGATGACATCAGTTTCACTTGCTTTCGTTTTGAATCTCGAAAAAATTCCTTGAATCAGGTATGATTTAGTTAGTTTGTTTGCAACTTCATTTAATATGAGAGCACTTAGTTTGTTGGTCATTGACGAATCTTGAACTTTCGTTATTGAGATGCCAACTTCTTAGTTTGTTTGCACTATTCACGATTTCATGTCACTCGTATAGATTTGGTTTATACATTTACATTGCATTTCTGTCACATTCTCTCTAAAGAACATGTCAAGTTTTTTATTCATACATCAAATAAATATCGTTTCATCGACTAGGTATGTAACTCTTTAAGAAAGTTTGTCGAATGTTAATTGCACTTATACTTATACGAATCTATCAATAATTTTTAAGAGATTAAAGGTACTACATTATCTACATTATCAGTGTAAAATAATTTTTCACTATTATCTAATATAATTATAACATTCAACCCTATTATATTAATATTTTAAAATTAAAAATGTGACTTATCCTAACACACGTCTGTGATTGGTTGACAATGTAAAAATACTTTACACTGTCAATGCATACTCTTTTTTTCAATAATTTTTTAAAATTTTTTTTCTCAATTGTTAAATCGATACATTATATATACTCCTATATAATTTTAAAATTACATGTATAATTATTAATTAATTAATTCAAACATCTTTTACCCATCACAAATTCTCTAATTTCAATCCCAAAAAAAGTATATACTAAAATACTTTTATATTATCTCATCAAATAGGTTTTAAATTTTAAAATACTAATATAATTAAATTAAATTAAATATTATAATTCTAATAAATAACAGTGTAAAATTAATTTCTTTCAACTTTAAAATTAATTGAAATTAAATTTTTTAATGTTACATAAAAAAAGTAATATTTCTTTCCATACACACCCATGAAAATGAAAATTTCTATCTATTTATTTGTACCTTATATAGAAATGAAACAAATAAATAAACATATAAAATACACACATGTGTCATGATACGATTCAATGCATTTTCTAATTTTTATTATTTAATTATTTTATTTCTATTTTCTTGACATAACCAAACCAGACATAGTCTTCTGAACAACAAACTCAACTCAATTCAACTCAAACCTCAGTCTCACAAATCACAAACAACAACCTTAGATTCTCCGAATCACAGTTTCTTTCTTTCTTTACTCTATAAAAACAACAACATCGTACTCTTGTTTTTTTTCCTATACTTGTTCTTCCAGATTTCATTTAGGTATCTTTCTTTCTATTACCCTTTTCTCTCTTCTCTCTTAGATCCTTCAAATTTCATTTCTTTTCTCTTGATCTTGTTTTTGGACTAAATTGACATTGAAATTTGAATTTGACTCATTGTTTTTGAGATCCCAATTTCATTGTTTAGATTAGATCCTTATTTTTACTTAATTTTCTGTTCATAAACTTGACTTTTTTTGTTCTATTTTGTATGACATTGTTGCTTGTATTGTATGTGAGTTTTTCTTCATTGGATGCTTGTTTTCATGCTTGATTGATGGGTTGAATATTCATGGAAGCTTCCTTTTTCAATTATTTACTTGATTTGTCAATTTAGTGACAACTTGTAATTATAATTTTTAATATGAAAAATTGGATTTTTATTGATTTTATAGATTGTCACACGTTTGAAAATATCTTGTTGATGTTGACATTGTGTTAATCTAGAAAATGCTCAAGATTTTGAAACTAAGTCATTGGGTTTTGTCCCTTTGTGAACCAAAGAATGTTCAGTTACATGAAATTTTCTCTGAGTATACACTTTAGGATTAGTTTTCCTTATTCAACAATCTATGCACGAGATTTGTGGGAGGATAGCCGTTATGAGAGAATCTGTGTTCATAGTGATTTTTAGACATGCCCTTTTTTGTATAGGTATGTAATTCTTTAAGAATAAGTAGTGATGAACATGTATGTTCTATTGGTTTTTGCTTTTTCTTGTGATTCTTTGTCTTCTGGTAATGGTGTTGGTGAGTTGATATGTTATTTATCTTCATCTGTATGTATGTGGTTGCGTATTGAAGGTGCTAGGAAGTTAGCTATCGTATATACTTCAATTCTTGTTCACCTCGCGTGTGTTAATATTAAACACGAGTCACTATGTCCTCTAGGCTTTCACTGGCGGTAGTCTACGATGTCAATTAAGAATATAAGGTGCTGGAATTTGTTATAACGCTTGATGTTTTTCTTATCATCATTATTTGAGTTTTGTTTTATTCATTAGTCGTATACTTTTTCTGTTACTGTTTTTCTGTTACGTATCATGGAATTTTATTGCAAACAACTGAGTTTAGTTGATTTGATCACTAATTCTATACGTTTTTTTGGATTTTAATTTTGAAATTTTCAGTATTGTTTCAACAGTTTAACCTGTCCAGCACCGGCTTCTGATAGTACGATTGCGCTACTTCTCGGAAGAGTTCTTCCATTAAAGGTAGATGGGTTCTAGAATCCCATCTCATCAGCTTAGTAATGGCCTATATGTATCAGGCCGTCCAGAGCAGCCGAAAGAAAGGGTTCCAACGATGTCCTCCGCAGCCATGCCGTATACTGGTGGAGACATTAAAAAGTCGGGAGAATTGGGAAAAATGTTTGATATTCCTGTTGATGGTTCAAAATCTAGAAAATCTGGACCATTAACAGGTGCACCATCACGAGCAGCATCTTTCGGAGGAGCCGGTTCACATTCCGGTCCGATTCATCCTAATGCCGCTGCTCGAGCTATCTATACTACTTCAGGTTCCATGTCTATTGGTGGTGCAGCTGGGTCAACTTCACAAAAGAAGTCGAATTCGGGCCCGCTAAGTAAGCACGGGGAACCGGTTAAAAGGTCTTCTGGTCCTCAGTCTGGCGGAGTAACTCCAACCGGACGTCAACATTCTGGACCTCTTCCTCCTGTTCTTCCGACAACAGGTCTCATTACTTCGGGGCCCATATCATCTGGCCCACTAAACTCTTCTGGTGCTCCTAGGAAAGTGTCCGGTCCTTTGGAAGCGACAGGGTCGATGAAGCTGCAAGGTTCTGCTGCTGCTGTTCACAATCAAGCTGTGACTGTTCTTAGTCAAGGTGATGAATACTCCTTCAGAAGGAATTTTCCAAAGGCCATGTTATGGTTATTAATTCTGCTTTTTGTCATGGGTTTCATTGCTGGCGGTTTTATTCTTGGAGCCGTGCACAATCCCATTCTCCTTATTGTGGTTGTGATTCTCTTTGGTTTAGTTGCCGCATCTTTCACTTGGAATACTTATTGGGGAAGAAGAGCTATAATGGGATTCGTTGCTAATTATCCGGACTCCGAGCTTAGAACCGCAAAGAATGGGCAGTTTGTGAAGGTTTCTGGGGTAAGCTTTGCTTCTCTTGCTTAATTCATACATGTTATAGTGCTGATTTCAAATGTTTTATTTACGCGTGACTTTGCATTATAAACTAGTTTTCATCAGCTTTAGAGTGATTTTGTTGTCTGTGGTAACATAGGTTGTTACTTGCGGTAATGTACCTCTCGAGTCATCTTTCCAAAAAGTTCCCAGATGCGTATATACATCAACAAGTTTATACGAGTATCGAGGATGGGACTCAAAAGCTGCCAATCCTACACATCGACGATTTTCTTGGGGACTTAGATTGCTGGAAGTGAGCACTCAGTTTTTCTTTTTTCTTTTTAAACAATTGTCTCGAATACTATTTTTGTTTGACTCGATTGACCGTAATGTGTGTCATGTGACAGAGGCGAGTGGTTGACTTTTACATCTCAGATTTCCAGTCTGGTTTAAGGGCATTGGTTAAGACTGGTCATGGAGCAAGAGTGACTCCTTATGTTGATGACTCAAATCTCTTCAATGTAAATCCAACCAAAGAAGAGTTATCTCCAGAATTCCTCCGGTGGTTGGGAGAGAGAAATTTGTCAAGTGACGACCGCATCATGCGGCTAGAAGAAGGGTACTTGTTCTTTTCTCTATTTTCAAATATACTAACTAACCTTCTCTATTTTCAGACACATTGCATGCTTTCAAATTGAAGTGTCATTTGAACGGTTATACATGACGTCGCGTCATGATTTAAATGAAAATGACATGCAACTTGATTTGTAATACAGGCATATAAAAGAAGGAAGCACAGTGAGTGTAATGGGAGTAGTTCAAAGGAATGAGAATGTGCTTATGATAGTTCCACCACCAGAGCCAATAACAACAGGTTGCCATTGGTTGAAATGTATATTTCCTGCTAGCTTGGAAGGTATAGTGTTAAGATGTGAGGACATGTCAAAGACTGATGTGATACCAGTTTAAGGTTTATGTGGAGCAAAGAATGTTTGTAGCATCATCTAAATCTAATTGGTTGATGATTGTTAGATAGTATTCTTTTTCCCCTCTATTATTAGTGGTGGTGGGAGTTAATATTGACAGATTATTATAGATTAAGATGGATGGCAGGAATTGTGAGTGTGTTTGTGTTTATTTTTTCATTCTATTTAAATAGTTGTGTATAGTTATGGTTGGTTTCATGTTTTTCTAGGATATGTATACTTTGGTAATGTTTGATGCAGTCAAAATTCTTAAATGTGTATGAAACTTATTGTTGTTAAGCTAACATGCTAAATAGATTGTTATAGTATGTCTAATTACTTTTTTTTCATCAGGAATATAGTTTATTCATTAGATTTTTACTATTTATTCTCATGTGAAAAAAGGCGGAATTTTTTTATATTTTCATGGAAATAAAAAAACTCTAAGTATTCATTTACTATTTTAACACATTTTAAAAGTTCATCATAAAAGCAACCATTGCAAAAAAAAGTTTGAATTCTAATCCACGGTTACACTTTTTCATATGACATGACCCGTTTTTTCCTCCCCCATTCACTTATATTTCAAATCAAGCAACCTCTAAAATATTTGGATTATGTTATGAATAATTGGATGATTTCTTTTTCAATAATTTCATTTCTTATTTAAATTAATATGTCTTTATTATATTGTTTGTATGATGTCCTATTAATAGAACCTATTTTATTGTATACGATTACATCGAATGGAATAATACATAATCATTTTATCTTTCTCTCTTCCCTTTATTTTTTATTTCTCTGTATTTCATAACACGTTATCAGCATGAAACTCCAACTTTTAGAAGGTAATTTTGTTTGAAATAAAATATTATTATATTATTTGATCCTCGAAGTTCCAAATACAATTCATTTGTAAAATCTATGAAACAAAATATCAACTGCTAATACTCCACTCAAAATGGATTTTCCTATTGTACAACCTAATATTGCAAATGAGTTGTAGCCGCGTCTGAAGCGTGGCAGAAGAGTTGGTTCCAATGTTAAAAGTCCTCTACCAAGAAAAGTAACTAAAGTTAAAGATGACCCAAGTGAGGATATAAATATTCTAAGAGAATATTGACATAATTTATTTTTCAGTTCCAGAAGAACTAATCAAGTATTTGAAATATCAAATAAAGAGATCTCGATAAATTATGTCATAGATGAAATGGAACGGAACTAAAGTTAAGATAATTAAATAAAATCGACATTGACAATGTATTTATATACAGTATAGCGCTAAAGATGATAAACGATAACGAGGATCGTGAGACAAAGTCTACCAAAGATTGTAGACAAAGTAAGAATTGGTCTAAATGAACAAATCATGAATCAAAGTCTATCAAAGATAGTAGACAATGTGACCAAAATGAACAGATCATCAATCAAAATCTATCAAAGATTGTAGACAAATGAGAATTGGCCAAAATGAATTGAAGAAGAATTAAACTCACTTTACAAGTGACTTGATTTTGGACCTGTAGTCCAAACGCCTCAAGGTGTAAAACCAATGGGATATGACTGAGTTTTTGTGAAAAAACAAAATATGAATTGTATAAAGTTTGATTTGTTGCTCAAATATCTAAGATTTATTTATATGAAACATATCCACCCACAGTGGATTTAATTAATTTTTCAATATTTGATTAGCCTTGAAGAGCATGAAGGGTTTAATATGAATATGATGGATGTTCTTATTTATACGGCTCACTTGATAGTGACACTTACATGAAAATTCCTAAAGAGTTTAATATATCATAGACACATAATTTTGGATATGGAGAAAGCTACTCCATAAAATTGAACAAATCTCTATATGGGCTGAAACAATCTGGATGCATGTGGTTTAATTGTCTTAGTGAATATTTTCTTAGAGAGGAGTATACAAACTCCAATTGTCCTTATATTTTTATAAAAAGCCCAGGAAAGAATTTGCATTAATAGTTGTCTATGTTGATGACATAAATATTATTGGAACTCCTAAAGAGCTTCCAAAAGCTATGAATTGCTTAAAGAAAGAGTTTGAGATGAAGGACCTAGGAAAGATAAAATTATGTATAGGTTTACAAATTGAGCATTTGGACAAAGGAATATTTTTACATCATGAAGCCTATATAGAAAAGGTGTTAAAACGCTTCTGTATGGACAAATGTCACCCGTTGCATACTCCAATGGTTGTTAGATCATTAGATGTAGAGAAAGATCCTTCCAGGCCTCGAGAAAAGGATGAAGAATTGCTTGGTCCTGAAGTACCATATCTTAGTGCAATTGGAGCACTAATGTGCCTTCCTAATTATACACGTCCTGATATATCATTTGCGGTCAATCTATTAGCAAGATACAATTATTCACTCACACAAAGACATTGGAACGAAGTTAAACATATACTTTGTTATCTTAGAGGTACAATAGACACAAGTCCGTTTTATACCAAAGTATTCAAACTCGAACTAATAGGTTATGCATGTTACTTGTAAGATTCTCACAATGGTAGATCACAAACAGGTTATTTGTTTACATGTGGTGGTACAACTGTTTCATGGAGATCAATGAAACAAAAATAGCAGCAACTTCATCTAATCATGCAAAACTTTTAGCACTACATGAGAAAAGTCGAGAATGCGTTTGGTTGAGATGCTTAATCCAACACATACAAAATATTTATGGTTTGTCTTTGGGAAAAATAAATTCAATAATCATATATGAAGATAATACTGAATGCACCACTCAACTGAAAGATGGTTACATTAAAGGAGACCGAACAAAACATGTCTCTCCAAAGTTACTTTTCACTCATGATCTTCAGAAGAACGGCGATATAAACATTCAAAAAATTCGTTCGTGTGATAATCTTGCAGACCTTTTCACAAAGTCACTCCCAAGTAGAAATTTTAATCAACTAGTACAAAAGATTGATCTTCATCCTCGAAGAAATAATCGTTCAACTGAGGGGGAGAAATAAATTTGTTTTAAAAAGGATATTGTACTATTTTCCCTTCACTAGATTTTTTCCTACTGGGTTTTTTCTAGTAAGGTTTTAATGAGGCATATCCAAAACAAACATCCAAGAGGGAGTGTTATGAATAATTAGATGATTTGTCTCCCAATAATTTCATTCCTTATTTAAATCAATATGTCTTTATTATATTGTTTATATGATGTCCTATAAATAGGGCCTATTAAATTGTATACGATTACACCGAATGGAATAATACATAATCATTTTATCTTTCTCTCTTCCCTTTATTCTTTATTTCTATGTATTTCATAACAGGTTCAACATTCTTTAAAAAATCTCTCAAATTTTACTCCTTTTCATTCAAAATAAATCACTTAATTTTAGTCATTCATTTTTCACATTTGAAGAATATTCAATAAGTTGCTCATTCTCATATTGCCTTTTCTAATTTTGATGCAGGCAATTTTGTCATAGATTCTAGTTAAGCTACATTATATTATATCATTTTTTCTCCTACTTAGTTTTGCTTTGAGTTTGGGACATTAGGGTGGGGGTGTTAGGGTTTATGCTAGCATGAATTCTCATACGTCAAATCTTGATTTCAAAATACATACTATTAATACAAAAACCAAGATCTAGATTATTTCTTTAATCCAATTCTCTTTTGAGCTATTTTATGAAAATAATGTCATTCTATTTAGGTTTTACTCTGTAGCCGTTTGTTAATTTTTAAAGGGTACCCTAATTGTGTTTATGACATGCATTGTCTTATGTGATTATAGAAAAATGGCTCACGAACAACCAAGGTACAAGCATGGTCAGTTTTCTCAACATGTTTCAGTGCATAGGGAGAAAGTTAAATCCTTATGTGTAGTTGGAGAACCATCTTGTGTTGTTGAGGGATCATCTTCCCATGATCAAGGATCTTCGGCTCATAAATATTCCATTTGGGAACCACAATTGTTGATGCAGGTTCTTGGTGCGGTGATGCAAGCTACTCTAGCGCGGTTTCGTTGATTCGCTTTACTAGACTCCATTATATAAAGGTTTCATTGACCTTTTAAACAACTTTTTGTTCCCTCTCATAATTGGAACCTTACATTTCTGGCAAACCATTTCTCCTTCTCTTACGTTTTGACAATTTATGTTTTTTCCATTTTTCTCTCACTCGTTTGGGTTTGTTGTTCTTGGTTCATCTCCATTATCAAGCATATTCTTGAAAACATAATGAATGACCATGACGGTGGAAGTTCTTCGTTATCAACAATATATGAGAATCCAAATGTTCCAAATGTTGATCCCCTAAAAGTCAATGGCTCAAATCGTAACCTGATTATGTTTAGTGGTAACTCTAGATCTGAAAGGGGTTTTGTATAGAGTGGTGATAGACCCCCTCATTGTTTCTACTAAGGGAAATGATGATGATTCTTTTGAAGAAGATTAAAAGGGGAACTCCAACAACATGAATTCATGGGAAGTGGTTGCATATCTTACATCCTCCATCTGTAGCTATAACGACTCGATATGAGCAACAAGCTCACTATTATTTCCTATGACTTTTAGGTCACCGTGTGTTCGGGGCCCTAGTGACATAAAGATTAGGGATAATATTATTTTTAGGAGTAGTAATGCAGTTTCTGACTGGCATTACCTTTTTCATGACAATCAGGAAGAAATAGTTAAACATGAACACACATGCTTATTAGAGCTAGTGGATGCTCGTATGTATCGCTGGGTGAACCCAAACTAGTAAGGATGATTTTTTACTTTGATAATACTGAGAGAATGGAGAAGGCCAATGTAAAAGAGGGTCATTCCTCTGACCAGTCGATTTCACACATTGATATTGGCAAAAGGATATACCACCTTTTTTTATGAATGATTTGTCCCTTTCTAAGAATGTGTTTTTACTCAAGCGGTTTAGGTTACCATTCAATGAGTTTGAGGAGGAGTTGCTGTGACATATGAATATTTCCCCTTCTCAACTACAACAGTCATCCTGGGCATCAGCAAAAATATCCAATATTGACGTGAGTGTTGGGGTAAAGAACTGTACCTTAGTCTCTTTTTTTAATTTGTTTTATGTGACATGCACTTCAAAGGATCCCCGTCGTGGGGAAGAGATACTTTCATTTCGACTTGCATATAAGATTTTTGGCATTTACATGGACGATGTAAGAAATTTAAAGATCACTTCCTTTTAGTTACTCCTCAAACTCTAGAGTCCCACTCACTACTCTATAGGGTTCTCGAGGGAGAGCCTATTTCAAACATCGTGATGGTTACAAAATCGTCCTCATTAATAGCAGATCATGATGGTTTGATATTCCATTGACTAAATCTTATTTATAGAAGGATAATATGATTATTTTCTTCTTCTAAGATTTCATTTCATGACTGCTAGTCGGGTCAATCATTTGTCCTAACTTTCTCTTTTAAGGTATGACCTACCACCTGTTTGAAGATTGAGGGTCCATTGATGGTGACATGAACGAAACCAGGTGGATCCACTTTATCGATCGTTCTCATCCTAAAGTGTTGACAGGAAAACTTTCCCGAGTTTGAGAATGGAAATTAGACCCATACCAGGTGGGTACCAGCAAAAATATCCTTTACGGGTAGGTAAAAACCCGCAAAATTGGTTGTGTATGAGCACGAGTATGAACATGGATGCATATACCTTAGTACCTATCCGCCTCATACCTACACAATATATATTTTAATGCATAATATTATATAAAAACATATGTATATAACTTTATAAATATACACCCTTATCAAACTATTACGCGTTTTAATATAAGTATTCGTTTATTTCATAATTCAACGATAGTTTTTTTTGACTTTTTTAAAATATTATTAAAAATTGAAAATAATATGATATTTTTTAATTGATCGATTTATTTCTAATAGATTTGGGTAACACGTACATATATGAGTACTTAGGTACCTATAAGGTACAAATATGAGTACAAACATTGATACCCACACAAGTATGAGCTAACATACACACATTTTTCAAACTGTGTGTATGAGGACGAGTAATATAGTATCTTGACTAAACCTTACCCACTGTAGTCTCTACTTGAGATGTCTAAATTTTCTTGACGGTGTTGGTAATTGTGAGAAGGTCATCCAATCGGTTAAGAGTTTTAGCAAACTTGATGGGTTCACTTGACAATTCCTCTAGCATTTTCTTTATCGCTTCAACGAAGATGTTATTGGCCTCATTTTCTCTTGATTAGGTTCTGAAGTTTGGGGACAACACATGGGTTTTCAAGTCTGGACAATGTGAAAAACTCAAGATTTAGTCTTCTAGGCGTTTGAGAGATGATAACTACTCATATGGTCTGTCATGTCGCGTTTCATCCCTTAAGTTCAATCCAATTACCTTTCGTAGTTGCTTTACTTTTGGATAACCTCTATTTTTCTTTGAACAATCATTAAGAAGTCTTTGAGAAGGTCATTAGTTTCCTTGGGAAAATATTTTTTAGCTTATGTGTGAGTATAATTCATCATTAGATCAGAGGTAAAACATAAACATTTGCGAACGTTTCCCACAAATAACACCAAATAATTTGGATAGAATTTTATCTTCGAGTGGTGATGATGTCCATGGGGCGATGACGAACTCGAATATGACACTCCTTCGTGTATGGGTTTTGATAGTAGATGGTGTATCTACAAATACTTTAACGATCAAGTTAGTGATGATCACAGGCGTGAGGTTTATGATTTAGAATAATGTGTACTTGAAGTCATTTATTAAACTTTATAATATGAATCTAGAGTTTAAAAGTCTTAAAACCTTTTTTGTGACATTTATCCTTCAAAGAACAAATATGTAACAGTTTTCAGATATCATTAACCTTAATTAAATGTATCTCTATAACCTATTTATATCTTATTTCTTAAAAGTTGTGTGTTATATTTTTCAGCCGATTAGATATCAACTTAATTAAAAAAAAAGAAATTATTAATTAATTAATTTATATATAAATAACAAAAACAATTATTTTGATTTTAATTTCCAATTTTGTCCTTTTTTTTTTTTTTTTAATGATGAAAGTGGGGAGGAGTAACCACAAAGGTAACAAGAAAATAAAAACAGAAAGAAAAAAAAGAGAAAAAGTGAGAATTTGAAGTTTAGAGAGAAATGATTGAGTTCTTGTGATTCTGTAACGACGGTGAATGAAATGGTTCGTCCGTCGGTAAAACCCGGTTCCGCCAAATTGCTTCTGATCTGCGTTGCTCTTCTAGGTTTTGCTCTCATTGCCGATTTTCTCTGGGCTTCTTCTTCTTCCCCTTCTTCATACTTCTCTCTTTCCAATTCCAAACCCTCCACCACCTTCATTGTTCCCAAAGAGAAGAAGAACAAGAAAAATGGTACTTCTGTAAGGTTGCTTGCAGATGCTTATGCAGATTTGCCTGGTCCTCAGCTCACATGGCAAAAAATGGCAACTTCACCTGTTCCTCGTCTTGATGGTGCTGCTATTCAGATTCGAAACCGTCTCTTTGTTTTTGCTGGATATGGTACCATTGATCTTGTAAGTGCTTTTTCTACAAGCTATTTCAATAGTCAAAGATTCAATTTTGGTTAAATTGTAAGTTATAAGTTGTTTTTTTAAGCTATTGTTAAGAGCTTATTGAAATAAGGTGAAAACAGTTTGTGGGTATGTCATAAGCTATTTTCATAAGCTCTCTTGAACACCTGTTAAGGGTTTATGCTAGTAGATAAGCCTAGAGAGAATCCAAATGTTGCCTAAGTGTTTATTGTGTATAAGCTGTTTCTAATAAGCTTAGTTAAGCATGTATAGAATAAGTGTTTATTGTATAAGATGAGCTTTTATGTAGAAGCTGTTTCTGACAAGCTTTTATTGTATAAGAGATAAATTGTTTCTCAAGCCAAGCTTTTATTGAACAAGAGCTTTTATGGATGAGCTGTTGTTTCTAACATTAAGCTTTTATTGTGTAAGAGATTTCATGTATAAATAAGTTGTTTTTGACATTGAGGAGGAAATGAGAGTAAACTTTGAGTAAGATGAAAATAGCTACGGATTTAAGCTAAACGGATCATAGGGATATCGTGAATTTTTTCCATAAGATCATCAAAACACTTACACAAGTGCTTAACTAGCCTTACATATTTAGAACATATAAGTTTTTCCGAACATGTCTGAGTGTCTTTTGTTATATTCTATTGTGTTTTGCAGGTACATTCTCATGTTGATATATATAATTTTGATGATGGAACTTGGGGAGGAAGGTTTGACATGCCAAAAGAAATGGCACATTCGCATTTAGGAATGGTGACAGATGGAAGATACATTTATGTAGTTACTGGGCAGTACGGCCCACAATGTAGAGGTCCCACCGCTCATAACTTTGTGCTTGACACTGAAACAAAGCAATGGAACGATCTCCCTCCTTTGCCAGTCCCTAGGTATGTATATATGAATGTATGTACTTACTCTCTCCAATTACCACACCACATATGTTTGTTTATTTATTTATTTCTGATATTTCATTGCAATCGACATGCTTCAAATTGTCGCCTTAAGATGATATTAATATCAAAGATGTTGTTCCCCCTTCTGTAGCTCTTTATGTTGCTTTAGGAAGTGGTAGAGACTCGTTCTATCAATCAATTGTATATTTTAGTTATTAAGAAAGAAATTACTAATACTGAATCATGATCTCCCTTGAATATCATGATAGGGAAGTTGGATATGCAGAGGTGTTTGGAAAGTCCATCTCATTTTTGTTCATCAAAGTTATCTAGGGAAGTTGAGGTTTCAATGTAATGAGAATATAGACAAAAACACAGAAAAAGGCAGAGAGGTGGGATTAGACGTATAAAATTAAATTCATAATAACATTTATATTGGTAAATTTATCATGCAAGATAACATTTATATTGTTAAGTACTCCGGAAACTGAATAACTTAAAAATGTCATTCTTTCCAGTTTCCGTCAGGTTTCACTAGTTTGACTTCTGGTGGATGTAGAGAGTCCTGTAGAAACATTTAAGGGGCAGTTTGATCCATTTAGTCCACCTCACTTAGCAGCCAAAGGCTTTTGTTGTTGTTTCTGTCCACTTTTCTGACTTATTTTTGGCTATAAAGGATATGATCATTTTGGATGATCTGTCTTTAGATGTGATTTGCTGGGATATCTCAGTGTTTGTTTGATTCACGTACGTGACTCTATCTAGTGGAAAAAAGGCTTGTTTTTCTTGTTGTTTACTAGTCTGATTCCATGTATGTAATTTTTCTTGTATCGGATTTTTGCGTGGAAGATTTTGATGTTATTGTACTCAATTATAGGTATGCACCAGCAACTCAACTTTGGAGAGGTAGATTGCATGTGATGGGTGGCAGTAAAGAGAATCGACATACACCCGGATTAGAACACTGGAGTCTTGCGGTTAAGGATGGAAAAGCATTAGAAAAGGAGTGGAGAAGTGAAATACCCATTCCCCGTGGAGGACCTCACAGGTTACACACTTCATTTAATTGATATGATGAGTACTGCCTATAGAAATAACATTTTAGTAGTGATATTTTGTTGTTATAGCAATAAACATATTGATTAGAAGTTAGAAGAAGTATATATATAAATAATGGTCTTTTCCCAAACCAGTGAGTTCGACTACTATTGCTATCTTTATTTTTTTGCTTTACATTTTTATGTGTTTCATGGAAAGCCACATCTTCATAGTTTTTAACCATTTTGGTCTAGTCATAAAAACTTCATTGCTTCCTTTTTAACTCTCCATTTGTTTAAATTTATCTCCAATGAATATTACATTCCTAACTTGGTCCTTCATGATGTTTTTTGGAGTGTTGGAACATGGTAGCCTATTATTTTTTGTTGTATTTTCTTGTATTATTATCATCTTTCATTATGTTTTCTTATCCTATATGATTCATCTAAATTGTGAGCTGCAAAGTTTAGTAAATTGTGTAGCACTGATATATTAGAAACCACAAACTTGTTTGAGTCCAACACATTCCAATCTAGATTTACTTATATTCATATTTTTATGTGAATGCCACCATGCATATATCACCTGCAATTTGTTACTGATAAATATCATATTTTAGGGCTTGTGTTGTGGCCAATGATCGTCTCTATGTTATTGGTGGTCAAGAAGGTGATTTTATGGCCAAACCTGGGTCTCCTATTTTTAAGTGCTCGCGCAGGATGGAGGTAAGTTGCAAATATAACTGTTATGGTTCTTGTCTTATTTAGTACTATTGTGATAAACTCAATCTTCTACGTTTCTGATCCGTAGTTTGGCAATCCCTGTGTCTCATTGTTTATTGTCATATCAGGTGGTCTTTAGCGATGTTTACATGTTGGATGACGAGATGAAGTGGAAAGAGCTACCTCCAATGCCAAAACCAAATTCACACATTGAATTTGCATGGGTGCTTGTAAACAATTCAATTGTTATTCTTGGAGGCACAACAGAAAAGCACCCTGAAACCAAGAAAATGGTTTTAAATGGAGAAGTGATCCAGTTTAACTTGAATACTTTGGTATTGACTTCTCTTGTCAAGCTCTTAGGAGTTTTGTTTTTGTTGCCGCAAACTTGTTCATAATCAATCACTTATGTCAACTTACATTCATATATTCTTCATACTATGTTAATACTGTATCTGATGGTTTGTCTTCAATGTTATCAATTTTGCAGAAGTGGTCAGTGATTGGAAAATTACCATACCGTGTGAAAACGACTTTAGTAGGATTTTGGAATGGTTGGTTGTACTTCACTTCAGGACAAAGAGACAAGGGACCAGATGATCCATCACCAAAAAAGGTCATTGGAGAGATGTGGAGAACAAAATTAAAATTGAATGAGTGAGAGCAATTGCTGTGGAATCTTTTTGCAGCTTCTTTATTTAATATCCAAAATATGCAGCAGAAGTGAAGAGGCCAAAATGTTACATATTCTTCGTCGCTAGAATGTTCATTATTGTAATTCACTGAGAATGACTAATTCAATTCAACATTAATAGTTGTTGTTACAGACCTTATTATACAAAGAGGAATAATATCCTTACACTAAATTTTGACAATTACACCGTATAAACATACGGTTTGAGATTTTTATCATATTTAATGATTATTTTTAACTTTTCGCCATACAAATAAATACATAGCCTTTTTGTATTTTTCAGGGTGTAGGCATATGGTGTTAGAATCTAGTGTAAGCATAGCAATCCTCTTATACAAAAGGAAAAGTTACAATCACCTTTTCTGAGGAATGCTTATATAATGGATACTAATATAATACTAATGAACAAAGCCAAAAGTTTTTACAATCTTCATATCTTTTTCTAATAAGTAGTTGCAGTTAATACAAGTAAATCAATAGATTTTTTTCTGTATTTACAATAACAATACTATAACAAGCAGTAAAAGACCCTACATAATGGTTATGTGATTGAAAAATACTTTGATGAACTATACTGCACATACATACTGGTCTCCTTAAGTAGGGATCTGGGTCGAGTACAGTCACATCTAAATCGTTCGATCAAGATCTGATGGTTGGTCTAGATTTCAAACTCGGTATTTTAAACTTAAAGCACAATCAATCCGGACCTGGATCTGGGTCGAACTCTGGATATGTCTGACTGCATGCAGTTGCACTATACACAATCTGAATATTAATCCTTAGAGTTGAAGCACAAGCTCCACATGAAAGATCTCTTTATCAAACCCAAGTCCAGAAGGTTCAACAGGCTGAACTAAACCATCCACCATTCCACCAAACACATACAAATAACGACCAGAAGGATCTACGCAGGCACGATGAAACGATCTAGACTTAGGTTCGTATCCATTTGATTTCCAGCGTTTCCACATTCTTGTCAGCACTATCTTTGAACTCGCTCCGGTTGAAGGAATAGAACTAATATCTAATATCCAAAAGTCATTTTTCCTATGTCTTGATGAGTCTTCTCCTCCATAAATTAACAACCTACCTCCTAAAACCATTGTAGCAGTGTGACCAACTCTAGGAAGTGAAACACCATCTGGTATATTTTGTAAATCGTAAAGTACTTGAATCCATCTCATGTAACCTTGACAAGTATCCAATAACCAAACATCATGAAGCACTTCATAACCTAAACCTCTGCCACCAAATAGTATTGTTCTATTTCTTGCAACACAAGTTAACGTGTGTCCTGATCGTGGAGGAGGCGATGGATGGATTGCAATCTCAATCCATGTACCGAAACAATGACTATCTGACAACTCTAAGATCCATGTGTCCCCTAAACGGAGGCCGTTAAGTCCGATTCCTCCGTGGATTACCATTCTCTTACCATCAATACAACAAGCAGCATGAGCTCCCCTAGGAGGTGGAGCAATACTCCCAACATCTAGCATTTTCCATGAAAATGTAATGCTTTTGTTTTCATTGTGTGTAAGTTTTCCAATCCATGTATCATTTTGACGGTTTCCATGATCATTGATGCCTCCAAAGAGAACAAGGAAATCACCCATTTCCACACATGTATGACCAAACCTTCCACTTGGAATGCCTGAATGAACTGTCTTCCATTTCAATATTTTCTGAAAATCATTACCAATGTATGCCACCCACGTGTCATCAAGATGTCGGCCTAAAACAAATCACAAACAAATGTATTATACACAAACACATAACTACTCGATTTCTATCCTTTGCAACATCTTTAGTGAAACATCGGCCATTTGATTAATCTAACTGCAGAAACTATTGTATCTCTTATGTTAGACTAATTCCATGGTCGAGATTTAGTAGGAATCAAATCACGAACTCTGCATTTTTGTTACTCAAGTGTCATGATTTGTACAATTTTGGTCCTCGTGTTTCAATTGCGCAAACTAGATCCTCTATAAAGCCAATTGTTACAATCAGGTCTTCCTTCTATTACCTGGTCTAATTTCTAAAGCTAGGAGCCCATGTAGCCAATGCGAGTCTAAGTTAGTGTTGACTTAGAAATTAGACCTTTCTTTGAGGGAGGACTTAATTGTAACAATTATGATACCTAAGAGACTCAGGACACGCAATTGGAACTTGGATCAAAATTGCATAATCGTGCCGTCGGAAGACTAAAACTGCAATTAAGATTTTTAAATATAATATCTTTTGTTTAAGTCCTTTTCTTTTAGGGTAAAGAACTTGTCTCTCTTTTTCAAAACTACTAGTAGGTAACATGATATACAAAAAAAGAAGATAAGATTATAATATTTAATAATCATAATCTAGTCTAAAACCAGAAACCATGTGAATCACTTATATATAAGGATGCACATCACAACATAACAAAGAAAATAGCACAAACCAAATATGGAAAGAGAAACTAACCTCCATCAGAGCCACCACCAAACAAAACAAGACAATCAGAAACAAAGTTAAGAGAGTGAGAAGCTCTTGCTTTAGGGAAATCCAAATCTCCATGAGGGTATGGCAATTTATGACAACAAACAGAATCAATCTTGTATACTTCTTTATAGAGTTTCATCCATGAAAATTGATGAACATGGTGATTGGAATTACAAGACTTGAGTAATGAATCCACACATGTTGAACCTAAGTCTCTCTTGCATAGAGATTTCCATAGTGTGTCAGATGAAGTTATAGCTTTGAATCTCTTGCAAGTCATGGATAGAGAAAGTATTGCATCTATAGGAAGAAGAATAATAATAGTAAAGATGTAATCTTGAGGTATATTGGTTATTGGTGATCCACTATAACTATGATTACAATAGCTAACACTAGTGGTTTCTTCCATGTCTGTTTTTTTTTGTTGAATTGAACCTAACTATGGTTTGTTGGAAGAACAAAAGTTGATGTTTTTTTTTTTCTGGTTGGCTTGTGTTTGGCAGAAGACAGAGAAAAGGGTTTGTTTGAGGTAGATGGTGTGGTAGATTAATAATTGAGAATAGGTAAAAAAACTGGTTTTTGTTGATTTTGTATAGTAATGTGTCATGTTGAAGATAATGGTAAAAAAAAAATTGGTGTACAAAGATTGATTTTTGACAGGTTAGTGGGGTGCCCATTTTTTCTTGTCGTTTTTATGGAATTATTATGAGTCTTGGTTTTTCTTTCAACATGTTTTGGCTTGTTTTTGTAGCATGTTTATTTTGTTAGGATAAGACAAGAGTTTTTCACTTTGATTTCAGAAAAATGAAATTTGACACTGTCAAAACATCATTGTGCATGGATACTATATGTGATATGAAGGCTTTTGTTTTGCCATAGATAGTGAAACTAAATTTTACAGTGTGGTTTGAAATTTGGGGTTTTCTTAACCAAATTCCCATCAATTTAAGAGGTGGAATAGATTCTACCTACACGTTAAGAAGGTCATGTTCATGCTTTTTATATAGGTTGCCACCTATGATTTGTAGAGTTTGGATTGACCAATGATAATCATTGGAAATTTGGAACGGATCAACTACAATATTTTGATGTTAACTAAGAATTCTATATGTGTGGAAGTGCAGTGGCTAATCTCTCCATATAAACTACGTATTTTATTATGTGTGCCAATGCAACGACTAATCGATCATGTCGGAGAAAATATGATATACAACAAAATTGATGATTCATTCTCGTCTAAATTCAAATATAAGATCTCTAGTTAAACCGAAAGAGATCTCTTTCATGTCATTCACATGTACTCTTAGGTTGGTTCAACTACAGTAGCATCTTTGGATCTGTACAATAAAGGCAGAACGTGCTTATTGTGAGATAAAGAAGGTTTTCTTATGACAAAGGACCCTCAAGAAATGGCATGTGTGAATCACTTTATCTTTGGGAAGTTTAAATTATGACAATAGACAGAAAGTAAGTGCATCCGTGAACTAGCTTATCTGGAAAAAAAGTTTTAGAAAACATGTGAAAAGAAAGTCATTTTTTTAAAATTTAGAATATTTGGAAAAACAGTGCATTAATTGGCTAGCAGCATTTTAATTTAAAGAAAATTTAAGCCAAATATAGCTTAACCCATTTTTATATCTGAAAATGATTGAAGTTCACATCAAATTTTAACTTCTAACTTCACACATGGAAAAGAAAAAAAAAAACATACTACTTATTTCTTCTGAGTTCTGATATATTATTTCTAGTTTGAGCCAGAAATGGATTTGGTGCATTCAACAGCCACTACAGTCAATGATCTTGTTCTGAAGATCAGACGGTTATTTCAAATTTCTGATTTGCTGAAGTCATATGTTATCAAACGGTTTAGATCGGAAGACTGTAGTGACTGCCGAAATTATTGACAGCAGCGAATCCATGTATGTTTCATGGCCTACCAGATTAAAAAAAAAATATCCTTGCAGTTGCACATATGATACAATTTCTGGTGCATGTCAGCCACCTTAGCAAAAAGTATAAATTAATGTGTCCAAAAAAGTCAAAGATTAGAAGCTCGCAGGGTTCGGAATCTTCAATCTTGTCTACTCCTGTCAAAGAAAGACAATAACATTACTTGCACGCGGCTTATTTCTGCAAATCAACGCCTTATTTATGCAGATTGCACACTTTCCCTATGTGTATTAATTTCTGAAGAGCAGCTTTAGCTTCTTCTAATGTTTCAACACTCTGTCCTTCATCAAATGATATCCTCTGAATGTTGAACTGCATACAAGGCATTAAACAATTCTGAGAAAAACAGCAGCTGCAAAGATAAGATAGGCAAACTAACAGTTGTAATAAAGGTTTACCTGGGCACCTTGACGAACCCTAATATCAGTCCCTTTGCTGTCGATAGATATGAGTGCTGCATCATCTACCTCAATCTCATTAGATAGTAGTTTCTTTAGGGGCTTTGAGAATATGGCATTGAGTTCCTATTGTTTAAAAAATAAAACCAAACAATGAAGTTTGAATAAACAATATATATTTTTATTCATGTTTGAATAAACAAATTTTCTCAGAGTCACTAACACTCGGATTCTATTACACAAGGAAAGGTTTTAGATAATCATATCAACAAGTATCTAAATGATGCAATATCATTGCTGCAAAATATTTGACTGAAACAGCTAGACTCGGACATCAACGTAAGTTTGGTTTGAGGGTTATTTTCTGGGAGGGGAGAGTTACTAATAAGTGTTAGGCTAGGACTTATGAAAACAAGATTATTTATCTAGTAAACATATATAAACAACCCGAGTGAAGTGCGTGAGTATCCATTTAATTATGCCTCCATCACCACTCTCCCGCAACTATGCTTAAGAAGCTATAATCTCCCTTCCAGAAACCAACCCCGTAATGTTCTTCTAAATGTAGTAAGAAAGAAATAATTTGAGTTAGAATTAGAAAATTTACCTTCAGATACTGCTCTCCACCATCAACTGCAATCTTATCAGGTTGAAGGGTTTCATATTCCTTTACATCCACCCAAGCAACAGTACCAAAGCCTCCAATGAAATATATGTCACTGCCAAAGACAAAAAATTATTGAATTATGTATGCTTAGGCATGCAAGTTTCCAAACCGAACAGCAAGTAGAATTTGTATTCCCAATACTGCACAGATTCTATGGTTCATGAGTGCTGTATATTATCTTATAAGTAACTAGGTCCAAATTTTAAACCAAAAATATTTATTATATTCAAGACTGAAGAGAGTATATAACTTTCTATGGGAAGCTTCAACGGGAAACAAAAAGTTCTACACAAGACCTTGATGCTTCAACAAACCCCAAAAATATGATTGTTTCGTGACTAATTGAAAAAACTGTTTCTTCTGTCAAACTCTACTGTAATGAGCCCTTTATTGTCAAATGTAAACCAAGGCAAAGTAAAATGCCCAAAAAGAATTTGCAGCAAGATGTTTTGTTCGACACAGCATAGATGGAAAGGTAAGTAGTCAACCTTATATTTTGCATCCTAAAATAGTAGAAGTTGCCCCACTGTTGAGAAGGACCCTGAAGGTGCTTTGCAATGTACTGCTTATGTGCCCATTCCTGTTAGTACAAATTTGATATTATGATATATGTGCAAATAAACCTCAATAAAAATATAAAGTGCACATTTTCTGACCCACAGAAATAAATTAACCTGTTGATCTTCTGGAAGCGGATAAACATCGCCAAAAATAGTTACTCTTGCATTGGACAAACCACTCCATCCAGGTATCTAATAAATATAACTGTCAATAAAACTCAGATGGAGAAAAACAAGCACAATATAAAAGCTCATGTAGGAAATATCAAATAGAAAACCTGAACAACAAGTGTGCATCTTGGGTCAGCTAACAAATTCCTTGTGTGAATTGCAAGAGGAGAAAATGAGAATATTGGATCTGCAAATCAACAATACATGTTTTTTTAGATAAATACTATGAAGAAACAAGTAAACTATAATGGTTCAACAAGTCCTACCAATCCATAACCTGCCAAATTATGTAGTGATCAGCATGAAACAAATTCCAGAAGTGAATCAAACTATCTAGCTTATGTAATGGAGAGGAACAAGTGGCACCACCGAACCGGCACATCCGGGGGGGGCACTTTTAATGCAAGAATCTTGAGCTGGACTGTCAATTTTCAGCTATTCTTTATTTGTGTATATTTATGACGTATTATTAATTGTCATTTGGATTGGAATTATCAATAACCCGTGCCCATACTCCAAAGAAAGCAAAAACATGATGAAACACAAGATCCCCACGCGCTATTCCCATATAATCATAGCAGTTAGCACATGTTTATGGTAGAAATAAGATAGGTTGAATGGGTATAGTGGGATGCATATGTTTGAAAGGAGAAGTAGGAGAGGAACTGGGAAAGTAAAAAGTACCCACTGAGGAGAAGATGCTAATGGGAAATTGGAAGGCTGTAACAACATGGATGGCTATCACGTGTTGCGTGAAGTTACCAGAAAGGGTGATGATAAAAATCAATGTTTTAAAAACCGAATCTGAACATCTGAAACTGATCAGATGTTCAATTCATTAACCCAAAAAAACAGTAAAATTGGTGCAAAACCAGTGCTGAAAAATTGGTTTGAACCGTCCAAGACAATTTATAAAGGCCCATACATATGAATTTTCATAATTGATTTTTCTTTATCACAACATTCATATAGCATGACCATTTTGTGCTAATATGTTACTTGTACATAATATTATACACATGGACTATTCATCACACTTTTGACCATAGTTGAACTCTTCCACCGTAAGTTCAAATGTGAACCACCAGTGCCTTCATCGGTTCAAGGACTGGTTCGGTTTTTATAATATTGGCAAAAATAAAGGGGAAGGAAGAGAGAAAGAGATACGGGATGAGAGGCTTGTGCAGGCTGGAGCATTTTGCTTGGATGCAAAATCTCCAATGTATACTGTTTTCTTTGGCATTTTTGTTTAAGCAAAGGGGTTCTACTAGTAAGGTGTTCTATGAGTAAAGTAAATTTGTCTACTTTCTATCGAAATCTCCAGCTCTTATCATATTCTAACTCTTTCCTGAGCAAGAACCAAACCTGGATTGGAATCATCTGTAATCATGCCCAATTTACAACTATTTAAGTATCTTTATTTCATTAACTTGGTAACCAAATACTAGGATTGCGAGAACAAGTTATCAAGAATGTTACATATCGACTAGGATTGCGAAAACCCGTTATCAAGAAAGTTACACATCTGGAACTTTGGACCAGTGGCCTATAACTCCCAACTTAATCTCCTTTTAACTTTATTCAAACTAAGGATATACAACCAAAAACTAAATCCATAATGCATAAAATATTCATAAGTGAATAGGAAAATCCAATCAAGCAAATGAAGAATTATCAACTTACGGCCCATCGAATCCGGTGCAAAATCAACCAAAGAACCAAATGGATATCCTTCTCGTCGGTGGTGCATTCGAGACATTACAGTGCAAAGATGAGCAAATCTGGCCTTGAATTATTCAAGGAAAAAACATTTGAAAATCAATAAAGGTAATCCATGAACGAAAACAATGCTAGGTTCAGTTCTACAGCTGAGTATATACAATAATCACCACTTTACCTGTTCCATCAAATTGCGAACTGCTAAAGCAGGTCTAGGCAAACCATGGGCAGAGGTTGCGCTCTGGACACCACCAGAAATCGGAGTTCTGAAAAGTCCAGCCCGTGT
This sequence comes from Vicia sativa, assembly GCA_021764765.1. Classification (NCBI taxonomy): domain Eukaryota; kingdom Viridiplantae; phylum Streptophyta; class Magnoliopsida; order Fabales; family Fabaceae; genus Vicia; species Vicia sativa. The sequence goes on from CM038794.1 coordinate 288,469,754, forward strand.
ACCCCCACCAGATCCACTTCCTCCCGGAGTCGTAACAGTTGACCATGACATGCCCGTTTGTATTGGCTCATGTGCATCATCATTATCATCATCCTCAGTACTCTGAGAATGGCTTAAGTTTTCCTTCAGAAGAATAAAAATCAACCCAATTAAGTTACTCAAATGTCAAAGATAAACATATTACTCAATCATCTATAAAAACTGGCCAATCAACAACCCCATTATAATGAATCATTGAATTTTACAATAACTGTGTAATTAAATATACATGCGTACTTAGTTCGATGGCAGCCAAAATTGATTTTGTAATTAACTTGAATGAAAAATTATTTATGCATAGTTACATTCACATAAAGTGAGTTGAATAGTAAATTCGAGGCTTAGAATCACGGTTGTACACAAAAGATAGGGCGTGCTTGGTTATATTCACATAAAAGTAACTTAACAATACATTTGAGGCTAAAAATCAACTCTGAAATTCCAGCATCAAAAGGCTTGCTAAAAATCACTTATACATATCAAAATCAATTCTACGCATCTACAATAACTTTTTCATCCTCCAACAGTGAAACAAACACACACTAATGACAGCTTCAAATCAATTCGATAGCAGCCCTAAACTCAATTCTAGCTTTCGCAATGACATAAAATCAATTCTCGAAATTTTTAAAGTGATAATAGATACATTTACATTCAAAAATCAAAATCACTTTTGATCCAAATTATTCAAACATGAATTGATAAAAATAATTTATTTATTTTCAAAACATAACCTAAAATTAATCACTTTATATTCAAAAGCACTTATTTTAACAAAATCAATTAATTCAAAATGAACATAAGCATGTGAAAAGCAATTTTATGTGACTGAAATCATAAAAACAGGGCGAAAACATTCAGAATTTGAATCAAAAGACGAGTTATTAAGCAAAGTAGAAGATTCAGAATTTGAATAACATGAGAGAGAGAAGGTACCTGAGGGTGAGAAGGTAAAGGGGAGGCATTGAGTTCGTCACCTTCTTCGCCGGGAAGTTGAGCAGAGAGAGGAGAGAGACGAAGAGGAGACGCAACCAATGAGTGAGAGTGAGAGTGAGAGGGTTGGGTGATTTTGAGGAAAGAAGATCGAGGTGTTACTCCGGCGGCGGGAATGATGGAAGAAGGAGTGTGGTGGTGGTGGATGAATGAATGAGTGTCGGAGATCGAATGAAACGGCATCGCTTCGATTGAATTGGGTTATGATGATTCGATGATGAAAAAAGAGCGGTGTGAGGTTTTGAAGCTAAAACCCGTTAGCGTATTGAAAGAAAGAATATATACACTTTGTGTGTTGAGTGATAGGGATGAGAGTTAGGGTGTGACTCACATATTCCCATTCAATCACTTATTACTTATTTAATAATACTACTACTACCAACCAAAAACATGTTTAAAATGTTTTTTAGAAATTACTAAATGTAAAATAATTACATCATGTCTAACCCTAATCTTCATATCCCTCCTTTTTATCCCGTAAATTGTTACACTCGATACCTTTCTAACCATCCTCTCTACGGTGGCTATCGTTCTAGGATTGTCCCTCTCAATAATCTCTAAGTTTAAAGTCTCTTGCTCAATCATGTGTATCCGGTGACAAATCAATAAGACATCACTGTCATGGTTATCCTGGATCTGTTGATTCTCCAAAGTAGAACAATAGATTTGGAGAAACTTACCCAAACTCAAAGCTTTGAAGTGTTATTGAAATGAGTTGAAAATGTGTTTTATTTCTTGAAAAAGTGTTTTGGTCTTTAAAAGGTCGAAAGTTTTGCTCAAATTTTCAAAAGAGAGAGTTGGAATTTAGAGAGTTATGGGAAAGATGTCATGTTTCGCAAATTTGTATGTATTAATATGATTCAGATATGCATATATGAACACCCTCTATAATTATATCTTGGGATTGATTCGAATATATTAAATTTTGGGGTTGATTCGAATATATATTCGAATCAACAATATATGTAACATGATGAGTTCAAATATGTATATTTGAATTTAGGGGATATTAAAGAAATTTTATCAGAGGTCTCTAGGAAGGTGCAATTGTGTATTCATGAATTTCCAAAATGAATATACAAATGTAATTCAAATTCCAATCAAATTCGTTTTTGAGAGACCCTAAAACTATGTCAAAATGGTTACAAAAATGCACTTCCATGTAATTTACTGAGATGTATCTCTAGGCATTGCTTAATCTAAAAAACATCAAACTCATTCTCATCCCCTCTTATCAAAATACTATCTCAAAACAAAACTCTCAAAAGTTTCACAACATCTCATCTCAACTTATATAATTTCAAACTCATTCAACTCACTTCAAAACTTTTGCCATCGACATCTGATTGATCAAAGAGCTAACTCAACATAAAAATAAACTCACATTTAGGAAGTTTTTAATTTTTATATACTTTTTTTTTTTAATTTCTATACACATTTATAGAAATTGAGCATTAGGCTATATATTATGTAGTTTAGATATGTTATGTAAATGAGAAGTGTTTGATAGGTAGTTTAAATGATCAAAATGCATTTTTTTTAATGTTGGAATGAAATATATTTCTGACATTGTTGTTCAACTGAGTTGCAGAACCTTACAGAGATGCTTCTCCAAAATTTTACATTGTTTTGTTTTTCAAAATTCGGAGATGCATCTCTGAAGCATATCAGAATGCATTATGTTGCTTGACCTCATTGTGTTTTGTCTGCGTAATATTTGTGAGGTTTATTTGTAGACACTATGACTGATAAGTAAGATAGATTGACGTACGCCAGATTTGTGCAACATTCATCGGTTCAGAGGAAAAGATCTCAAGCCTACGCATTGTAGCCACTGGTGATGATGAGTAGGTCGCGCAACATATATCATATGCATTGAGAGCATAATTGTTGTATTTAGTTGATACGTCCAATTTTGTGGACAAGAGTGTCACTTATGTGGACGCATTTTGTTGTACGTATATTTCATAAACAAGTATTTTTAATTACCGTTTCCACAGAGATTGATGTGATATTGTCGTCGTTCAATAGTTAAAGCGTATTTTAAGGTTTGGTAACACAAAGGTTTTGTTTCCTAACTACAAGAATCATAAGTTTCAATCAAACAAAGTTTAATATCCTTTTCAAAAGAGAGATGTTTGGATTAAAGAGAGCTTTGAGTGGTTTTCAATTGGTAAAAGCATGTCAATATTAGTTTCATTAACCTAATTTCATATAAATTCAATTAATCAAGCGGATGAACTAGTTGATGATCGATATAATTACGTATCCTCTCAATATTGTTGATTTCCAATCAATATTGTGAGTTTTATCATGTTAATCTTTAGATGATTTCTCACTCTAACTATTTACATGATAATCTTTAAGTTCAATACAAGTAAATACTAACTCACAAATCTATGTCTAGCATTTGTTCCTTAGTAGAAGAATATCTTAGGTAAACTTTGAAGCATATTTTTCAATCATGATCCAAAGCATAAAAAGAGAGTAAAATAAAGATATTCAACATATATATATCATCAACCAAGTTTATACCCCAAGAGATCAAAAGAAATACATAAAAGTTAGGTTAACTACCTCTAATCTTGACACAAAGGAGCTTAGCTACTCATTCTCATGGTAGCTTCACTTGCAAGAATTTTAGAGATGGTGATGAACATGGAAGAAAAATTAAGAAAAACAAGATTCTAGGTCCAATTTCTTAGTTTACAATGATGATAATGAAGAATAAGTATGTTCCTGGTTTTCTATGACATATTATGTGGTGAAAACAGGGAGTGAGTGAGAAAAATATCTAAGCATGGGTCATTGTACTTTTTCTGAAATCATAGACCGCGCTAAGCCCACTTTATGGCGCTAAGCGCGCCCATGTTTTAACCGCGCTAAGCGCTCCCTGAAGCATGCTCCTCCCTCCAAACTCCAAAAATAGTTTGAAGTTGCTCCAATAGCTCTTCAAGCTTCTTAGAATCCAAGCTTAAAGGTATACTTACCAAAAACCTACAAATTAAATATAAACAAAGTTAAATAATATATTATAAACAAAAAATAAATAAAAACATAAATATATCAAAATACTATATTAAATACTAATAATTAATCAAAAGACATTGTAAAGGACCACAAAATTATCTACAAAATATCTACATTTTGGTCCTTAACAGTGATATACCTGAGATACTTCACTGACTTGGAACGAATTCATGAGTACAACTGGGAGCCGCTTGTTTGATCTATATGTACTCCAAGTTAGCTGAAGATTGTACGTGGAAGAACAAACACACGAAAGGCAGCATCACGCCGTTATCAATCATATTTCTACATCTTCTAGTCTTTGCGTGTCATTTTCATAATACTTTTGCAACGCCATTACTAATGATTCATATGTGCTATTTTCAAGCTTGAATACACCAACATTTCCCAGACATATTTGGCTGGTCATATGTGTCGACAGACACTTAGGATACGCCATGTACTTTTGTATTCAGCCCACTAAGAGGAAATTGGGCACCGAAGCCATACATAATATATCTTGACCGCTTTGTATCAGAGGATATACATCTTGACTTTGACACTTTAGCCACTTTAGAATTATTATTAGCACGATAAATTTGCAAAGCCCTTACAAATGAAATTAATTTCAAATGAGTAATTATTATAAATAATAATACTTATATACATGTTAAATTAAAAGAGTCTATACTCACTTCGCAAACTTTGTTTTTAAATCTTGACGTTTTGTTGGCTCACCAATATAATATATCACTTCAGCATCGGGATTGACGACAAGCAACACCCAAAACCATTTGGCATATGTCCTTAGAACATACCCCTAAACCATAACTCCTAACACGTCCAGGATAGTTTGGGAGATTTAGAGCCTCAAATAATATGTTTGTAGGATCAAGGTCTTGTTTCTCTTCTTTAGTTAGAGTTTCTGTTAAATTCTGACATTCATAAGTATAAAAGAAACAACCAATAGTAAGACAATATAAAACTACAATATCAATATTCAATGGCTATATAAAATCCAGAATTTAATCAATAAAAAATCATTAACCGTTTCTTAGAGAACCTGTTAATAATCATTTTGCTTAGAATTGTCGTTCTTCCTTCTGGTTTCAATGTCGTCGCGCGAAGCAAACAAGGTGCTGTTGCTGCTAGAGAGAATCCCTCTGCCAAATTATATGGCCTTCAGTATCATCCTGAGGTGACTCATACAGTTGAGGGAATGGAAACTCTGAAGCATTTTCTGTTTGATGTTTGTGGAATTGCTGCGGAGTGGAAGATGGAGGATGTGTTGGAGGAACAGGTTAGAGTGATCAACGAAACAGTGGGGCTTGATGAACATGTTATTTGTGCTTTATCTGGTGGCGTTGATTCCACTGTTGCTGCTACCATAGTTCATGAAGCCATTGGAGATAGGCTTCACTGTGTTTTTGTTGACAATGGCTTATTCAGGTTACTTACTTACCAATACCATTACCACTAGTCTGGTTTATTTCGAGTGTTTGGGAATAAGATCATAGTTATTAATTTTATTTTGCAATGGTGGTAGGACAAACAGGACTATTGGAGTTTTATAAAATAATTGAACCAAATCGTACACTTTAGAAGTTTATTAATGTACTCATTTTCATGTTTTCCTTCTCCCTTTTGTTAACTTTGTTTCAAATGATATAAGCCAATTTATCATAGCAGAAAAACATATAAGCAGATACGACTGTTTTTTTTACTTATAAGAGTGATATCATACCGCGAATGTGATTGGTAGACACTAGAGTGATGAACAAAGAACCTAAATCCATATGCGTGTGACAGAATATGTTAGTTAACCAATACCTTCAAAGTTGAAATTTAGAAACCAATATCTGATTGTTGCCTTAGATAAGCCAAACAATATTCCCTGCAGAAGCTTAGATGATTCAATTTAGCTGCGGCTGGACCTACTGAACCCTCTCTTGTTATGATTCATCCATCGGACAGGAGTTTGGTGGCATAGAGCCAACCTATGTGTTTGTCGACCTTGTCGTGTGTGGAACTAGTAAACTTTAAGGTCTAGTCTCTGAGTTTAATTTTCCTGTGCCAATGTAGGTAAGAGAGTACTCATAAACATTAAATTTATGGGTAATTATTAGTGTCAAAACCAGTAATTTCCATATCCATCATGGATGAATTTGGCAGTACCTATTGCCATCCTTCCTCATCTACCTTCTACTATTTATTATTTTAAGCCAAGTATGTCCTGAAGTTTAAAGACAATTACAGCAAGTTGTCATCACGTGCAAAGTGTAAGAACAATTAAAAGAAAACCGAAATAAAATGCAGAAGATGAATTTGAAATTGCAGAAAACGAAAGGAAACTGAAACACGGAAGGTGAAGCCAAAACTTAACGCAGAAGACGAAGTGAAACTCGAAAGCAGAAGATGAAGAAAAAATCACGCTGCCAGAAATTTTCGCTGTGGTTCCCGGTATTTTACAATTTTTCTTGCGATCCAGATCGGTGAAAGCGAGTGAGGACAAACTTATGAAGAAGAACAATGATCCGAGCCTGTACCATAGGGTCGGTCCAGTTCAATTGCCACACACCTTGCTTCATCCCAGCAGTGAGGGGGGTTTAACCCTTAGAGGAATTCCCAATATCATCTCTATCTGAGAAAACTTGTGGTTTATTTTACTGTGTGTTAGAGATGCTCCAAATAACAAATTCCTCATCTCATTGATGTTAAAATTAAGTGTATGTATCTTCTTATATGTAATTTCAAGAAATGTGAGAAAGCAGCGTGCAGCAAATCAAATGCGTTACTTGCAGTAAAAGTTATAACAGGAAACGAGACTTTTTTTGTTCTGGCCAAATGGCAAAGTCACAAGATACATGGTATATACAAGGGTATTTAGAATGGAGTGAGGGCATTTTATCATGAGATAAATGGCCTGATCTCATGTTCCAAAGAATGAACACCAGTTACTATGCAAATCTTATCATTGCCACGACCTCCGTCCTTGGGATCCCTGTAAAGCTAAAGTCTATCGCCAGGGAGTCTATTACTTCTGTTAAGATGAATGTGCTTTGGAATGGTAAAAAGGTCCTTATTTTGAGGTGAAGAAAGGTATTAGGCAGAGAGATCCCATTTCCCTACCTTTTTGTTATTTGCCTTGACAGGCTTACTCATGATTAGAGATAAACAAGAAGAGGGCAAGTGGATAGGGATGAAGACAGGGAAATCTAGCCTCAGTATAACACATATCATATTTGATGACGACATCCTTCTCTTTGGTATGGCCGATGAAACTCATTGAATTGCACTATGCAGGTTCTTGAGAAGTTCTGTCAAGTTTAGAGCCAGAAAATCAACTTTGAGAAGACTAGTATTTTCTTCTGAAATAATACTACTAGTCTTAATATGAGGAAAAAGTTGGTTGCATGATCAAACTATATAAGGCACTCCATTCCCTAGAAACTAAGGCAGAAGGACAAGAGTCAATATTCAATAATTCAATTCCAATTAATATCAATGAATTTGTATAAAGTGGTTTATTTATTTAGAGTATTTTTTTAATTATTTTATTTTAGAAATTTTATTAAGAGTAAAATAAATTAATAGACTCTTGATATTATAATAGAATTAAAATTTGAACCTAAACTGACTTTTATGGTGAGAAATTACTCTCTATATAAACATTTATTATTATACTCTATCTTGAGACTTAAATTTTTTTCAATACATTATGGATAAGGATTGTAGAATGAACATTGCTGGATAGGAAGGGTATGAGTGTATGAAAATCACAAATTCATAAATAAGTAGTCAAGTAGAGATCGGTTACATAACTTGTTTCAATAGCCTTTAATTACATATCCCAATTCTTTTAAAAATTACATACCATATCCAAATTTTGCACTAGTAATTGTTGATCAATAGCATTAAAATAAAATAATGAAAAAGATTATGGATTTGTTGTTCATCTTCTTATAAGTAGTGTAACCGAGTTAATTTCTGTCAAATCTTGTTCACAACTATGACTTCAGAACCGAGTTAAGTTCTTGCCATAGCATTTCTGAAAGAGGCATTCGTCAAGTTTTAACTAGACGTTGTAAGATTAAACAATTGAATTTGAGTGATTGTCGTCAAGTGTGCCTACTTAGAATGAACGTTGTAACTCCTAAGTTGGAGGTGTTGAACTTGTGAGGTACACGCGTTGATGATAAAACACTATATGATATCTCAAAGAGCTGTTGTGGACTTTTACATCTATCGCTTAGATGTTGTAAACATGTCACAGAGAAGGGAGTGATGCATGTGGTTGAAAACTGTACGCAACTTAAGGAGATCGATCTGAAATTTTGTTATAAAGTGGATGCTGATGTTGTTGTCTCGGAAACACTTAAAAGAGATATTGTTCCGCCGCATTTTTGTTTTAGTGAGGTAAAGAGAAAACTTTTCCCGCACCATGATGTCTTTTTTTCCGATTTTAGACCTCATTATATGCATCATGATAGCTTAATTTTTCGATATTGACTGTTTGCTCAAAATTATAGGTGGATGTGAATAACTACTGGTGAGTGGTGACCAAGAAAGTAGAAATAGTGAAGGAGACAAGATGAAGAACTAGTCTAAGGTTTTATGGAAAAAAAACAGCTGGATGTGTTTTGAAGACACTGGACTATGGTGAAGTATTGTTGGTTTCTCTATAATAAAAGTATCAGTTTGTTACTTTTATATCCACGAAAATTTTCATATTCAGTCACTCTGAATTTCGATATTAATTCATTAATTATGCTTGAAACTTGTTTTACAGTACTCTGATATCTGAGGGGATGCATTACTACTTGAGTTTTATCTTTATTTTTAGACTATCAATAAATCAGGAGTTATAATTTGATTGGTTTTTTAAATTTCCACTAATAATTTTGTATTTTCTCATCAATTGCATGATAATTGGCATTTTTAAACATATAATGAATAATCCTTGCATGTGACAATTGTAAAAGTGAATGATAATGAATTAATATCGTAGGAGGCTTGTAGGAAGACTACTCTACTTGACTCATAGTAGACCAGATATTACTTACACTGTAAGCAAGCTTAGTGAGTTCCTCGATGCACCCACTAATGAGTACGTGTTGGCTGGTCTTCACACTCTCAAATACCTCAAACAATGTCCTGGCCAGGGTCTGTTTTTTAGCACTGATTCATCTCTCTTTCTCAAGGGTTTCTCAGACTCTGATTGGGGTGCTTGCCCAAATACTCGAAGATCAACCACAGGCTTGTGTTTCTTTTACTCGAAGATCAACCACAAGCCTGTGTTTCTTTCTTCGGAATTCACTGGTAAGTTGGAAAAGCAAGAAGCAAACTGTTGTTTCCAGGTCATCTTCAGAGGCAGAATACAGAGCTTTGGCTCATGCAACATGTGAGGGACAACGACTCAAATACTTGCTGCACGATTTCCACATAGATCACACAAAACCCATCATCATCTATTGTGACAATAAGTCAGCAATGCACATAGCAGCAAATCCTGTGTTTCATGAAAGGACAAAGCACATCGAAATCGATTGCCATGTGGTGAGAGACAAGGTCCAAGCTGGCTTGATTCATCTGCTGCCAGTTTCCTCACAAGAACAAGTAGCTGACATTTTAACACAGCCTCTACACCAGGACCATTTCAGAATCTACATGCCAAGCTAGGAATGATTGACATTTTCTCCAGCTTGAGGGGGATGTAAAAGTAGAGTTGTCAATTTAGGGGGCTAAAAAATTTGGGCCCTAGCCCTCATAATAAGAGGGCCAAAAAATATTTAAAAATAGTAAGCCTTCAAATACTTAGGTCCCAAAGTTATAAGGCCCCAAAATTAAAAAGAGGGCTATAAGATCCCAAATAAAATTAAAAAAAAAAAAAAAACTGAATTTTGAAATATAAAATAAATAAAAAAAGAAAAATCTCTTAAATATTTTTTTTAAAAAGTAAAAAAATATGTTACAATTAAAATAAAAACCAATTTTATAAAAAAGCTTTTTCAACAAAAAATTACTTATGATAAAAAATTCTAAAAAATAAAAACAAAATTTTCTCTTAAAATCTTATTTTGCATATTCTAAAATAAAGAAGAAAAGAATATATATATATATATATATATATATATATATATATATATATATATATATATATATATATATATATATATATATATATATATATATATATTATTCCCACTGTATTTCTTCAGTTAACAAAGTACAAAGAAATAGCATATATGATAGAACAGGGCTGGAAAAACAAGTTTACAAATGTAGAATTACTATATACATACATCACAAGGTACTATAAATACTTCAATATCATGTCTTTAATACTAACTAAGTGCAAAAGAATGTACTACATACATCAATATCATGTCCTTTTTTACTAACAAAGTGCAGGAAATGTTATTTTCAATTTCAAATACACTCAAAATCACAAATACATGTAGAACAAATGCAGAAGATGACAGAGAGAGCAGTCCCAATCACTACAGCTTCGTCGACACTTCTGATGTTCACCTATAAATATGATCTCAAAATAAATTAAAAGATTAAAGCAAGAATCCTCTTCTAGTTGTCTCGATACCACACATTTGTAACCCAAGCTATAATTAATTATCTGTTTTATCAAACAGTCATCTTGAAAGAGTTATTGGCTGTAGGTCTACAGCCATATTCTAAAGAATGATTCTTATACAAAACCCATTTATGTAATGCCATTGAGCTATATCAAACGCCGCTTTGAACTGTGGTTTTAATTGTAAACTTACGCTGAAAGGACGATGCAGCATTTGTTAAAATCTGGCCTAATGGTGTAATAACTTTTATCATGTACTGATTTTCTTACATCTTAACTTTTGAACAGTGACAAACTCAATTTGCTAACACAAACTTTGCACCAGCAATATGAATTGGTAAGATTCTGTCCAGCCCTGTTGTTTTACATGACTAACTGGTATAAACCGAAGAATACAATTTTATACCTCGGCTATATTTGGGATCAAATCCTTCGAATGAAAATTTTACTTTTGTGGGTAGAAACTCATTACTGCCACCTTCCAAAGGGATCAACCAACGTGATGCAGACCTCATCCATTTCTGGGATAAGGTATCCTAAATTGTGGGATATATTGCTATTTTTTATGAAATAAATGCTTAGTTGTGTCCTCTCCATGATTTGCCTCCCAAATTTTAGATATGGAATGATATATGCATAGTAAGATATATTTATTATTCAAAGAACTACAATTTTTAGATTTAATGTTAATAAATAGTGAAGAAACAAGTAATAATTGATGAGGATATATGATAGTATCAACATTTCCCTTGGTTCTTTTCTGCATTCGTTCTATGCACCAAATAGTCAATGTCATCCCATTTATGTTCTTAAAACAGCCAAGCTTCAGACTTCACATTGCTATTCGTTTTTACCAAATGTGTCATAAAACAAGATCATACCCAAATACCCATCACACAAAAAATAACATATATGAATTTCATGGAGGAATTTTTACAAACAGCTTCTGAGTGTACATAAAGAGAGATGGAGAAAGATGAGTACCTCAGTTAAAGAAAATATAACAATTATGTGAAATGTTGATAAGTCCAATTAGCTTGAAAAAACATTATATTTTTAATCCTTATAAATATTTTAAATTTGACTTTTAATCTCCATAAAAAATATCACATTTTAGTCTTGTAAACTTATTTACATATGACATTTAATCCTTTTATAAAATGAGAAAAAAATATATACATAAACATAGAATGTCAACTAATCACCAACATATATTGTGTCATTCATATTTTTGAATTAATTGAATGACATGATTCTGCCGTTTCTCCCGCCCGAGTTACATGAATACTTGCCGTATTTAAGAATACAAAACCCTCTCAACTCATTTTTGTTCATATTCAGATAACATGGTTGTAATTGAAGAGCAAGACATCTCTGCAAAAGTATGCTTATCCTGTCCTGCTTATGTTTTTTATTTGACTCATGTTGCTATTAGAATTTAAAGCTTATTGCTTTCATTTTTGTCAAAAAAGGTACTATCCTATTCCCTTTGAAACTACTACAAAAACACAAGAATATTTCCAATTAACAGTAGAATACCATTTTAGTAACATAAAGCTTTTTTATGTAAGCCCTTTTTCCATATAGCTTTTAATACTATATTAATTTCCAATACTACTTTTTGATACCTTCAACTACAAGCTTTCAAACGTTAGGTACAAGTTTCAGTATCACTCACCTTTTTCTTTCTCAATCACATTCACTCATACCCTTCTACACTGATTTTCCACCTTATTCATATTTCTATTATAGATTATAGATTATGCTATTTCATAAATCTTTGATTCTTTCCCACATCCACAAGACAACCATTTCAATGAGAACATCAAAGTTTTCATGTAGAGGATTGGATTATGGTCTATGTCTTCTAATTGTTGCGGTTTGTTTGCTACTATTTGCAACAGTTTCAAGATTGAACATTCCAAATGTTTCTTATTATTCCACCACAATCACAAATTTACAGCAAAACTTCAATGATCCTAAGAAAATTCTTGTATCAAAAGCGAAAGGGTACCCTCCGGTGTTCGCATATTGGATTTTCGGCACGAAAGGAGAGACTAACAAGATGATGAGGTTGTTGAAAGCTATATATCATCCAAGAAATCAATACTTACTTCAACTAGACGATTGTTCATCTGAATCCGAAAGGATGGATTTAGCTCTTCATGTTAAATCTTTTAAGGTTTTTGAGGAATTTGGAAATGTTAATGTTGTTGGAAAGAGTTATGGTATTAATAAGATGGGATCTTCTTCACTTTCTGCTTCTCTTCATGCCGCGGCTTTGCTTCTTAAATTGAACAAAGATTGGGATTGGTTCTTCACTTTGAGTGCTTCTCATTATCCTCTCATCACTCAAGATGGTAAGTGTTAATATTTGTGCTATAAACTTTTCATGAGTTAGGTTCTTAGCAACTCAACAAAATGTGTCTCCTAGATTATGACCATTTTCATGTTCAAATGAGGTTTGTGTAGATATCCTTCATGCTTTCACAAACCTACCAACAAATCTCAACTTTGTTCATTACACTAACAAGACACTGAGGAACGAGTAAGTAATCTCAAAATTAAGGTTTGTTTTATTTCCTTAATTATCATGTCTTGTTACAAAGTTTTAATCAAACAATCATAGTCATAACTATAGATACTAAAAAAGATAGGACAAAGCATTTTCACATCTCAATCATAGTTATAAATTGTTGATGCAGGCAAAGAAACATGAACCAAATAGTGGTAGACCCAAGTTTACATTATGATAAGAGTAGTCCACTTTACTTTGCTGTTGAAGCCAGAGATACTCCGGATGCTTTTAAGATATTTCGAGGTCAGTTTACACTATCACAACCATCACACACGATATTGTCATGTTAACATTGATAATAATTTTAAAAAAATGAATAAATGAAACATAATTATATGGGTCTTAGTGTTGTTAGTGTCAAACACCGACACATGTTGAATATTGAACACGTATTTATTCAGAGAATTCGGTGTTGCATATGCCAGTAATAATTTATACTGAACAAGTAATTGAATAGGTTCACCTTGGATGATTCTTACAAGATCTTTCATGGAGTATTGTATCTATGGATGGGACAATTTACCAAGAAGGTTACTAATGTTTTTCAGCAATGTAGCTTATCCTATGGAATCATATTTCCATACAGTTCTATGTAACTCTCAAGACTTCAAAAACACTATAGTAGACAATAATCTAATTTATAGTCTTTTCGACGATGATCCATCGGAATCTCAATTACTTGACATGTCACATTATGATACAATGATGGAAAATGGTGCTGCATTTGCGCGTCCATTCGGTGAAGATGAACTTGTTCTAGAAAAAATTGATGATTTGGTTCTTAATAGAAGTTATAATGGATTTGTTCAAGGAGAATGGTGTTCAAGTTCAAATTTGGAGATAAATAAAACTAGAAAGGTTTCTGAAATTGATGTTGTAAAAGCAGGATTGTTTGGAATCAAACTTAGAACTCATTTAGATGAAATTGTTAATAGTGAGAGATATAGAACTAGTGAGTGTCAATTTCAATTGCAGTGACAATTTCAATTAAAGTTAACCACTCTTTTGTGAGGCAAACAAATGCGTCGATTCTCTAACAAATGGAGGAAGCAATCTTTCTGACTCTTATATTAGTGTTCATAATTTTATTTGTGTCTTTTAGAAGACGATCAGTTAGATATTTTTTTTTAGATTGAATCCGATTAATCTTCTTCTACCTTTAGCATCTTTATTTAAAAAAAAGACTTAAATGCATTTTTGTCTCCCTATATTAATTTTTTTAGCATTTTATTCTCTCTATACAAAAATCAACTATTAGGTTCCTTATATCATATTTTATGTTTTTTAGTGGTCCATTACGATAAAATAGTCTAATTTGCATAAGTGACACTGAAATTATGAAGTGACATTTTTTAATTGATGTCACGTCATTATAAATATTTAAAAATTTATTATTATTATTTTTTAAAGTTTTCTTTATAATAATTAAATTTTTTTAATTATTTTTGTTATTTTTATTTATAAATATTTATTTAGAAATTATATATTATAAATTTTAATTCTAAAATATATATTTTTGAGTCTATTTTTAATGACGTGACAACAATTAAAAAATATCACCTCATAATTTAAATGTCACATATGCAAATTAGACTATTTTTATATGGGGACCTTAAAAAGACATAAAATACGATATTGAAAAATCTAATAGTTAATTTTTAATAAAAAGACTAAAATATTTAAAAAATTAATATAGAAGACCAAAAAATGCATTTAATTTTTTATTTTATTTTAGTTTTAAGAACTTCACGTCATTTGAAGATGCAGCAAGTTAAAGTGGGGGCTGCAGAAAAAGAATTCTCTCAATGTTGACTTTTATTTTCTTAAAGCAAATTAATTATTTTTACTTTTGAAAAAAAAATACTTGTTGTTTTTAATGGGTGTTTATAAGGAATAACTATAATTGTTTTTAACGGTGCAATCCAAATTTCTTATCATGTCAACTCAAATAACGTAAAAAAGTTACAGCCATGAATTATTAAAATGAATAATTAAAGAGGAACAACTATGATGAAGAATAAGACATGACAACTAAAGTAACGTGCTGATTTAAAAATTCAAATGAAATGAAACATGTGGTTTAAAACATAGAGAGAGAATCTCAATACATAAAAACAACACATTTCTCTCACTCACACCATGAAAATGATTCTCTTTAGAAACTTCCAACAACAACCACAATGAAGTGCTATTTAAACTATTCATACATGGACTTTTCTTAAGCACTTGTTAGTAGAAGCATATTTTAGACCACACATTTACGTCCATTATTATATATTTATTCACTACTAAATTTGTTCCAAGTAAAATGACTTAACACCATATACAATAGAAGTTGGGACCAACCAATGGAAATATATATATATAGTGACGTGTGGTTATAAAATTGGTGCTCATAGATAATAGACCCATAGTTAGTAGGAGTATGTTAGTAATTGAACATCAATTCTGGTTGGTGCTTGCTCACAACCAAATTAATGGAGTAACTCACCACTAAGGCCGGTAACAAATACCACAATTCATACTTCAAAAGTTACACACTTAAATGTTTTTTTTAACATGACAAACTCAATACATTTCATTAATTAAAAAGTATTCAATACAGTGAGAAATCGTAGTTAACAAACTACGCCGAGCTTAAAAATTGATGGCCTTTTTAACCACCATCTTAAAAGAGTCAACAATCATATTTATTTCATGTTTAACAAATTTAATCTCGAAGTTTAAATAATTACGTAAAAGAATCATTAATAAGGCTAAACTCAGAATGACCCGTGTTATTAACATGAATTACTTAAATTACTTTTTGTGAATTATTTTTAAAAATAACAAGATTTAGATGAGTCGAAATAACTATAATAATAAACAGATTAAATCTTCAACTTCAATGATTCAGATCCCAAATAACACCTAAATGTTAAAAATCATCCATTTTTGTTACAAATAACTTTATTATATTTTTATATATAATATCACAATATTAAACTATCTAGCATATTCTAAAAAATATAAACAAACTAGCATTTATTTTTTTCTATGAGAGTAACTAACTATGGTACATAAAAATAATTGTTGGCTAGCAGCTACTTCCTGCGTTCCTTTATAATTGCTATCTTTGAATTGTTACACATACCAATAAAATTAATAATGATCGTTAATTTTTATGCAATATTTTTTTTACATATAATATTTTTAATTTTTAATTTACTTTAACTTACTTTTTTTCTCTTTATAATAAATGACTAGGGATAACTCGACAAAACTATCAATAATATTACTTTGAAATTTAAAAATAACAACTAAAAAAAAAGTAAATTATTTTCACAAATGGAGGGAGTGAGTATTAAATTCTGATTCTCAGCACTCATCAAATCCTTCTTGGCATTGAATTTGATGATGCATAAAGACACGTGTGAGTTTGGCATGTGCGGCCAAAATAAGCTTAGCTGGCACTCCTGATATTTTCTCCAACCTAATCAGATTCTGAAAAGTGGCAAAACAACTGTCCCTACAAAATCTCAGCCCCAACCAAAACGACGCCGCAGCACTCACTTTCAACGGAACTAACTTCCACCTTCTCAAACACACACGCAAAGCCTCCACCGCCACGCGTTTTCCGTCCACCGCAAATCCTAACCCTAACTCTCTCCTCCATTTCTCCAAAACCTCCTCCGCCACCGAACAATTCTTCATCCTTTGAGTTTGAGTTTTGATCTTCTTTGATACCGTAACGCAGGTCTCTGAAGAAGAACATTGAGAATCGGCGTCATCGGAGTGATTCTCCGGTGAGCAAGAGCGGCAAGTTGACGGAAATCGGTAAAGTTCGGTGCCGGTGATGTGAATTCCGGTGAAACTTTCGCATTTAGAGCAGAGGATATTCCGGTGATGGCGAGCAACGAGGAAGTTTACACCGTGAACGGCGAGGTCACAGCTCCGGCAGAGAAAAGCTGAATCGGAAGGACAATAGAATGAAGCTTGTTGATTGCAAAGTTCACAAGCTTTGCACTTCATCTTAGGTAAAATACAAAATAAAATGAATGATTCAAATTTCTAAGTGTTGTTTTTTTTAGAAGAGAAAGAGAAATGTATTTTATTTTCTTGAATTACTCTGATGAGCTTATATATAATTATGGAACTCAATAGATCCATAACTTATAGTATACTCTCTTTTAAATTTGTGGCTGTCATGTGTGGGGCTTGTAGGTAACTTCGCTGCATAATTAAACACCATAAATTATTTTAATCATTGGACTACCACACAACAACTTTCTCCTAAATAATTTTACATACAATAAAAAAGTATAGTATAAAATTATTTTATATTATTAATATATCAATTATTATATTTTAACGATAATATTAATATTATCTATTAAAATAATAGTACTATTAATTATAGATAATAAAGTAATTGAACAAAACAAAATTTAAGTAATAGAGATATAATAGTGAAAATTAATAATAAATGAAAAAATTGTAAGAAAAATTAGTATTGTAAAGAATAATTATTTTGAGAATAAGAAAAAAATTAAATAAGACATTTTTTCTCATAAAGAAGGAGTACTTTATATGAAAAAATTGGACATATATTACAGTAATATATTAATTTATTTATAATTATATTTGACAAGTAATATTACTATTAATAATATTGAATTTGTATTTTATAACATAAGGTTGTTAAATCTATATTTTTTAAAACTTTGATATTTTTCGTTAAAATTTTAAAAAATAATATTTTAAATTTCTTGACTAATTAATATATTGAATATATATTAATTAAATAATTATTTATTAAATACATTTTAAAAATATCTTTATAGAGAAAATATTGAATTATAACTACTAAAAAGCACAAATATATTCTTTTAAATCAAGGTACCACTTCCGGATCTAAATAGCACTTCATATCATACATAGTCTTATATGGTTGAGAATGATTCAAAATATCTACCTCTACCAACTAAGAATAAATCCAACCAACCAACGTCACAAGATTAAGAACCAAATTCCATGCTATTCAAATCGTTCCATGATTGTGCTACATGTGGTACCATAAAATTCTGCCTCGTTTCTTTGCAATTTACTATAAGAAGTTTTTAACTTACTAGAAAACGACTTATTGTTTTGAATTTTTTACTTCAATAACCATATTTTCCACCTTTAACTCATTTAGAACACTTATGGTGTGTTCAGGTCCGATCCAAAATGTCCTATCAGATTTAAATTCATGACCTTTTAAATAAATAATTATTTACTTATCAAGTGAGCTAAACAAATATCTATAGAGATATACACATTTTTCATTTTCCTAAAATAATAGTTGATTTTAATTTTTTGAAGCCTAAAATATCTTTAAGAAAAAAAAAATTTGAGGCTCAAGGCGAGGGCCTAGCCCGCCTTATCCTTGGGCCGGTCCTGGATGTGTTTGAATCAACTTTTCTTAACCGCCACCCCACGTTTCAAAAGAAATTTACTGTAAAAATTAGAAGTTACACAATGTAGCTTCTACGCTATCGTGATTTTTCCGTTTGATTTTACAATTTTTGCTGCCAACTGAACATGCACTAGAGAATTGAGATTTTTTTTATTGTCTGTGTCATATTTTGTAGATTCAAATTGTCACATCACATTTAAACAATCTTTAAGAAATTTTAACTAATTTTATTTCAATAGTAATTATAAATAAGCAACATATATTTGATTATACTAATTTATATTATTTTATTTGTATTACCATTTAATACGAAGTAATTATTTTTCAATTGAATTTGTTCAAAAATAATAATATGTACTTTTGAGATTGCTTAAAAAAACTCCATCTCTTAAATTTAAACAATCAATGATATCACATAAATATATTCTAATATTAAAAAATAAACAATATTAAGAGTTAGTTAAAAAAAAAAAAAAAAATCACCATTTGAAGATGCTCTTAGAACAATTGACAAATGCTTTATGCCTTGAACACCAAGGCATACATAAATTAACTCATTTATAGAACACTAATTGACACATGCTTTATGTCTTGAACACCAAAACGTACATAAAAGCAATTTGCGCCTCTTGCTTTTACCTGGACGTGTCAATTCAATTGGCATCATACATCTTCTTCATTTTTTTATTTTTTTATTTTATAAAATATTTTTATATATTATTTATATTATAATTTAATAGAACGAGCTGATTGAATCGAAACATAGTTACGACAAAAAAATCTATAAATAGAAATGTTATGTGAACCATTTGCTCACATCTCTTCTCAATTTTGTTTAAATACTTTTTATTCATTTGTTTTAACATAAGTATTTATGAATATGTATTTTATTCAAGAATCAAGTCTCCGGTGAAGATTTGTTTTTAATATAATTGATATTTCTAGCAACTTGAGACTAACTTGAACAGTTGGTGTTCTGAGAGATTGAATTGTGAAAGAGTTGGAAGAATAGGTAGACTTGTATCCTACATCTCTATTATAGATGATATTGATGATATCCAGCGTTGATGCTTGCTAGTTAAGAACGACAATCGTGTTAGTGATATGATGTTTGAAACATATGATATTATTTTGATTATTATATGCAGTATTAATTGTTCTTATTTGTTGTTTGTGTTGTTATTTTAGCTATGTTGGTGTTTGATTTTGTTGTAACCAAAATTTGTTATAAATATCAAATTTGAAATTTACAAATTTTTTTACAACATACACCATTTAGACACTATTATAAGCAACTTTTACTTTTTAGGTACATCTGATTATCAATGTATCTGGTACAAATATATACCAGATACATTGATAGTCAAATGTACCTAAAAAGTAAAAGTTGTTTATAATAGTGTCTGGAGGGTGTAATTAGTTATTATATAGAATTTGTTCCAATAGCAGGACAATGTTTTTGTATGTGACTGATGAGACGACAAATACCACATTTTCATTCAATTTTGTCAACCGTATCTATTTCAGGTCAAATGTTGGTGCCATACCTTTTTTCTTCCTTTTCATATTTTTCATTGTGAAAAATTACATCTCTTTGGTATGTAGGTCAATATTCGTCATTGGTTGTCATTAGAAAGTTATTGTTGTAGACACCAAATAAATTTAAGACCTTGTAAACATCGGATAGATGCAAGAATGCATCTTGACGATCACTGGAAGACATGTAATCAAGGCCTACAGAAGGCTTAAAACTTTCCACAGTTGCACCCAAAAGTGAAGTTCAGCTTCATGTCTACAATTACAGCAACATTAGTGGTATGGCCATCTCCCAACAACACTTTCTTATCTTTAGTATTCGTGTAAATTTTATACAGAACACGATCATAACAAACACAACGAGAGACATCAGTGTTTATCCACCAACCTTCAGATCCATCAACCATGTTGATTTCAATGATCATAGCAATAAATTTCTCATTAGTCAAGTTAACCTGTGTGTTATGTAACACCCCTTCTAAAATACCCCGAATATATTCATTAATATCAATATTAAAATCAGCTTTAATCAGAGTTAACACGGAAAATGCGGGATGTCACAATTAATAAATAAAATAAACTTCAATTAAACAGTAGCCATGCTACACTGAGGATCATTATCCAAGTAATTCAATCAATTTAAGACCATGTCTTACACAGCGGAAATACCAAAATTGAATAAACCATAATTATTCTCAATGAAATCCAAAGAACAATTGAGAGCGATAACTAATTTCTCAACTAAACGTTCCCCAGTGTTACAATCTAATCAGAGCATGACACTGACACGCGGACTTAAAAGATAAGCTCTAGAGTCATCCTCACCAACTCCTCAGCTGCTAACTTTAATCTGAAATTGTAAAGTAAGGGTGAGACTTCTCATAATTAAAGCTTATTATAAGCTTCTCCAGCAACAGTATATTACAAGCATATTAATCCACCCGTTTCAGCATAACTTCAGATTCAATGCACAATTACAATCATATAATTATCATACACAACAATTAACAATCAGAGAATAGTAACACTGGAAGACATCCTAACATGTTACGATTCCATGCAAATAAAATGCAGACTCAATGCATGTGGTACCAACACGTGACCAAGTCACCCAATACTGATCCATCGTCAACCGGATACAGTAACCATCGATTCGTCCATAAACACCCGGACACGAATCCAGCCTAATCACCCATCCTCACTCGGGTATCGGTTATCGGCAATCTAAGTCAAATTCCGCATAATGGGAATTAACTTCACCAAAACAATGCATATGCACGCACATCACTAGCATGCAACATTAATCAGTCTATGTAACACATCAAATTAACATAACTGAATCAAACCAATCAACATGATATTCCAACCAACCATGCACCCAATTAACAGCATCATAAACATGCTTTACATCCACACAATTCCAATACATCCATCAACACAGGATCTCTGCTACATACACATCAATATGCGTCAGTCAAAAGTCACCTATTTCGGAATCCGGCTCATTTTCAAAATAATTACAAGTTTTGGAAAATATTTTCATTTTATAAAATAAAGCGTTAAATTTAGAAAATAACGTCCAAAACGGCGCTCAAAACGGACTTACGGTTTGAAAGTTATGAATTTTCAAAGTTTGACATTTTTCAAAAAAATAAAGCAGAACCCGGTTCCTACACATACAGGAACCGGTTCCTGAAAAGTTCCAAAACCTCGCTTCTGGAAAAATGTATGGGAACCCGATTCCTACCCATACAGGAACCGATTCTTGAGTGTATTTTTCCAGTTTTTCACAAATTTTTAAGGTGGAACCCGGTTCCTCCCCACTGGGAACCGGTTCCCACGTGTTTCAGGGCCATTTCCTGCACTTTTGACAGCATTCATACCTTCTCAATCACACCCAAACTTACTCATACGAATCCCAATATGGAAAACACTAAAACTCACCCAATTTGCATCACTATCTCATCAAACAACATATTTTCATCATTTCTTTTTATCTACTGACACTCTAATTGTTTTCAATACATAATTTGACAAATCTGACACAATCTGACACAATTAGGTATACATCCATGGAAACCTAGAAATTCCTAAACATAGATTTCCTAACATGCTATGATCTATACGGTCGAATTAAAACCGATAATACGAAATAAATAATCGAAATCTCCCCTTACCTTGTGGGTTCTTCGATTTCTGACACTTTAGATCTTCTTCCTTCTTTCTCCTCTTCTCAACTTCACGTATTCTTGTTTTCTCCAAAAATGACTCTTTTTTCCTCCTTTTCCTTATTTTATTCCTTTTATTCCTTTTAACATAAATGAAATAAATTTTACTTCTCACACCCTCATTTACTCAACACATCTCTAATAATTCCATAATTAACCTCAATAATCCAATATATTAATAAATCATGTTCTCAATTAATTTAATAATTAAAAACCATAATTATTTTATTATCGAATTATTTTGGGGTGTCACATGTTATACCCCAAAATTTCCCCTCCTATTTCTCAAGTCAATCCACATCTCCATACTCAAGAATTTTTCAAGGGTTGACTAGATAAGCCCTCTCCTAAGCAATCAACCCCAAAACTAGGGTTTTGATTCTCTCAAGTCAAATATGGTTTCTATTTCCTCAAGTGATCATCATACCTCCTCATATGTCTCAAGGTATCACCATGCCAAGTTTTAAGCCTCACAGCTCAAGTTTGCTCAGTCAATTGCTCAGATGGTTGAAAATCAATTGTATTGGATAAAAAGTCAACTGTGGTCAACATATAGTCAAACTTCATCATTTTTGGTCAAAGTTAAGATTTTGAAGTCACATTCATCATTTGATCAAGGGTTGATCATGATTCATCCAGAAAACTCAAGATTTGATCAAAAGTTAAAGTTTCTAAATTAGGGTTTCTTGATAAAAAGTCAACAAGACTTTGACTAGGCATAACTTTCACATACTTTATCAGAAATTTTTCCACCAAAGCTCATTTTGAAGAGAATTAAATTCTCTACAACTTTGTGTCTCACAAGCTTTGGCCAAAAATATTTCATTTGAGAGTTATAGATTAAGACATTATAGGTCCTTCTAAAAGTCAACAAAAAGTCATCTTTTTCAAAATAGGTGTACATGAACATGGAAGATTCAATGAAGATGAAACCAAAAGGAGTGTTTAAAGGACATCTTGATCTTTCTAAAAAGTCCAAGAACACTTCAAAATGTTGAAAATTGAGCAAGATACAACTTGTGCAAGTTTGGGAAATTTGAAGAAATGCATGAAATGTCAATTGAGCAATTTTGACTTTTTGAGTTAATGCGCCTAATTTTTGAAATGTGAACGTGGATATAACATATTAGAGGACCTCTAAGCCCATTGGTGCATGGCCATGATTTTTATTTCATTTATTTTTTACTTTTATTCATTTAAATTCAAAATAAATCAAGTAAAATATCAAATAAATGATAAGAGGCACATGGGATTTGATTTGCAATCAAAAATCAATCAAATATCATCCTTTGGAGAATTATTTGAGGTTCTCTTCAATTGAGAAATTGTTACGACTGGTCTTTGTACTAGATTCTATGAATGGTATTGATATCATATATGAATGGTCTTGTACCATCAGAGAGTGTATTTCTAGACCGATTATTTATCGTGTAAATAATAATCGTACAATATAGAATTGGGTTGTTTTATCCTGGAGGCGGCGCGGTAGTTCGACTACTTTGCATAATTTTGAGCAATGTCGCGAAACGTCTTAAAGAGAGCGAATCAATCCGCGACTCAACCCGATAATTTCTTTTGTGGCAAATTTTTTAAAACCGTGAACCAATATTTCATTATCCACCTAACAAACCAAGGAGGAAAGATAAGCTCATTCATAATCAAGGACACCCTATTCAACAGTATCATAAACTTTCTGCAGATCCATTTGGAGCATACACTTAAGAAGACTACTCTTATAACTATACCACTACAAGAGCTCAAATGCCAGAAACACATGATCCTGAATATGAAGACCTGAAATAAAAGTTGCTTGACTGTTATCAATTATACTGCTTAAGACTTTGCTAACTTTATTGGCTATAACTTTGAAAATAATTTTATAAATGGTGAAGCAACACGAAATATGTCTAAAGTCTTTCACCCTTATATCATTTAGGACTTTAGGAATAAGAGTGACAAGGGTGTTCTTTACGACCTTAAACATCTTCTCTTTGATAAATAATCTTGAACAATATTGATGGTATCTTTCTTCACCACTGTCCAAGCAACCTTGAAGAACTATGGGCCATAGTCATCAATTCCTAGAGAGGTATTGTCACTGATGTTGTCCAGAGCAGATTTGATCTCTTTTTAGTCACAAGAGTCACCATTTCCCCCTACTCATTTGATATTTAACATCATTCTCTCATAGTAACCAAATTTATACCTTCCTTTTGGTAGCAGTACAACCAACCAGATTATTATAGAAAGAGATAACTTATTTTTTCAACTCATCATGATTACAAATCATGTCCCCGTTATCATTAACCAGTTTTTGAATATTGCTCTGGTTAAGTTTATTCTTCATAGTGGCATAAAAGAACCTATTATTATCATCTCAAGTCCCAACCAGTTCACCTTAAAACTTTGCTTCAATTAGGGGTGTTCGCGGTGCGGTTTGGGCGGTTTTGACGCAAAAAATCATCTGAACCGCGAGAGAAAAAGGTATGCGGTTTGGTTTGATTCGATTGACTTTTAGAAAAAAAAACCAAACCAAACCAAACCAAACTAATGCGGTTTGGTTCGGTGCGGTTGGTTCGGTTTTTTACAAATAATTTGTTGAGTCATACATTCACATATATATGACAACATAACTTTGTATTTGGTCATTCACACATGATACACTACTAAATTATCACCAAAAAACTAATCATATTTGGACAATAACTTCTCATTTAATATGCAAAAGTTAGATTAGACAAAAGTGAAATAATAAACATAAAATAACAACATAAAATAATATAAAAAATATTATAATAAAACAAATAAAATAGAATAGATGATAAATTAGTGAAGATGAAAAAGAAAGAACATAAGAGAGAAGAGATTAGAGATAAAAGATGTGCGATAAAATGAAATTGAAAGAGAGAAAAATTGCATAAAAAATAAGAACGTGCAAAGGAAACAATATAAGCGAGTAGATATTAGATAAGAAGAGGCAAGATGTAAGTGGTGAAGATGAAGTGATAATATTATTAGGAGATATTTAAGAAGATTGAAAATGAAATCATAATTGTAAAAATGAGAAAATTGTCTGTAATCATAAGGCTAATATATAATAGATTTAGGTTTGGGTTAGATGCGAGTTAAGTAAAATTTAAGTTGTAACATAATGCGGTTTAGTTCGGTTTGGTTCGGTTTGTAAAATACAAACCGCAAACCGAACCAAACCATGCGATTTTGTTAAAAAATGATCCAAACTAATCCGAATCAAATGCGATTTTTTGCGGTTTCGGTTTGGTTTGGTTTGATTTTGCGGTTTTCTATTGGATTGGTTTGGTTTTGAACACCCCTAGCTTCAATATACACTCCTCAATATTTCTAAGCCTAAGAACCTCTTCTAAATTGATCTTAGATTGGATAATAATATGTCGGTTTGGGCGGTTTTGAAGCAAAAAATCACTCGAACCGCAAAAAAAAAAATTGTGGTTCGATTGACTTTTTAAAATAAAACCGAACCAATTCAAACTAAACTAATGCGGTTTGAATTGGTTCAGTTGGTTCGATTTAATAAAAAAAAATCATTGAGCCATATACTTTTGTCTTTTATTAACTCTTGTTGAATGATGCCCATATTTGCTCTAGCTATTTAATATTGGAATATATATTGCATTTTATAATTGTTTTATATATCTCAATGATTACTTTTACTCCGACTAGTTTATAGACAAACACTAGTCTTCCTAGCCAAAACAACATGACTTGAATATAATTTTGCTTCAATAACAACAATTTTAGCTAGTGGCTCTACAAAAAAAAAAGTAACAATTCGTGTACCTTGTAACGAACTGACACTAACTAACAGTGAGAAGTGAGTGCGAGATGTCAAACAGCAGCAAGCGACGGTATGTTCCTCCAACACAATCCGACACCGTTTTCCGCATTACATGTCCCGCCTCCAAATCCGACGACATACTCACACTTTCCGCCGACGGAGTCAACATTCTTATTGAAGACTACGCCGGAGACGCCACCTCCGACGACGACCACCGCATGGTTGTTATCATCTCCTCCGCCGCCGAACAACTTTCTGAAGAATCCCCAGCGCAACTTGCTTTGATTAGGGTTTTTGACAGAATGGTGGAGAAGGATGAGGAGAATAAGAGTTCGAATTCGAATTTGCAGGTGGGGTGTAGATTGGTAGCACCTTGTTATCAGGTTGGATGTGTGCTTGGTAGAGGTGGTAAGATTATTGAGAAGATTAGGCAAGACAGTGGAGCTCAGATTAGGGTTTCGCCTAAAGACCACTCTCCCATTCCTCTACCTGGAGATGAATTCATTCAGGTCCTTTTTAATGCATAATTGTAGATATAGCAATATATTGAATTATCGTTACTAATTGCCAATTCAAGACATGTATATTGAAAGTTAGAGATCAATAGTTTGGCTATCAATATGTTTTATGACTAGAAAATTAAGGTGCCGTCGATCTATTTAGCAAACTCCGTGCAGTGGAATAAGGCTTAGTTGTTGTAAATTGCAATAGTTTTTCACTCTATTTCTTGTGAGTTATGGAAAACTAATGTTGGGGTTTATGGTGGATGCAGATAACTGGAAATTATAATGCAGTAAAGAAAGCCCTTCTTGCAATTACGAGTTGTCTTCAAGATAATGTAGGCAATTCTGGTTCTTTAAAATCGCCTGGTGGTGCCCAGGTTGAACCTTATCCTCAACGCGGTCCCCGTCCTCCTGATCATTATTCCAGAGGTTATTCATCATTTCCAGGCTCTGAGAGCGTTGGTCCTTCTCATAGACAATTTGTGGAAGAGGAGGTTGTCTTTAAGATGTTGTGTCAGCATGACAAAGTTGGTAGTCTTATTGGAAAAGGTGGTTCTATGGTGCGAGCTTTACAGAACGAAACCGGTGCATCTATACAAATAGTTGATGTTGGACCTGATACAGATGAGCGTGTGGTTGTCATATCTGCGCTAGAGGTATGACAAGTTATTAAATAGTTATCTATTAATTTGCACACTAAACATTACTTGTCCATAAGATGCCATTGTGTCTCAGGAGTGTGTGCAGTCCCTCACTTTGAATGATGTCGATATTATTGATAATTGGCTCTCCAGTGTTAAACTATTCTAGGAATATTTGTTAAAAAATCTAAAATATGATTGTTCTTTTGTTATAACCAGACAGGCTAGGTTTGTATGATTTTTGTGGCTGGGGTCCATCTTCAGATTGTTTACTGAGTTGCTGTTGAATTATTCTAACTATGGTAACTTTCTTGTGTTGATAGCTTTTATTACGAGTGTGTTGAACATGTTTTGGGAGAATTGTAGTAGTCTTGAAGAAAATTATAAATCCGACATATAATTTCTATGATATTTGTTTAAGGAAATTGAACTAAAGATGATATAAAATTATGCAGAATTCTGAGCAAAAGCATTCCCCTACTCAAGATGCTGTTTTTCGCGTTCATGGTCGGCTTACAGAGATTGGATTTGAGCAGAGTAATGCAATTGTTGCTAGGCTCCTGGTGCGTTCACCACAAGTAGGGTGCCTCTTGGGCAAGGGAGGCCATGTTATTTCAGAAATGCGAAGAGCCACAGGCGCCAGTATACGCATCTTTTCGAAGGAACAGATTAAGTTCATTTCTCACAACGAAGAACTTGTACAGGTAATTTACGCTATTAAGTACATGCCTTTATGGTGCTATGTATATCAAAACTTGATGATATGCTGTTAGGAAATATAATAAAGTTTAATTAGAGTTGTTGGATAACTTAGTTATTTTTTTCAAAGTCAGCTAGTTAATTTATTAAATTGTTAGACGAATCGTAAGAGTTTGTTTTTTTGGTTCAAACCCACCAGGTTATCGGGACCTTACAATCTGTGCAAGATGCTTTGTTTCACATAACCAGCAGAATTCGAGAAACTATTTTCCCAATGAAGAATACTCCTTCAAATTTTAGTGCACCGCCACATGTGCCACCATTCCCAGAGACGCCCCCTCCTCTACATATGCCAAGAAATCACATGATGCCTTCTGGGCACGCTCCTCCCCCTCCTCCTCATGGGATTGACCATTCAGCTGGCCCCCCCATGCCTGTTGAACATCATCAGCATGCATTTTCACATGGAATGGGTCGCGGCCCACCAAATATGGACCGAGTTCCCTATCCTCATGGCTATGAAGGACCTAATTCTCCAAGATCATGGAATACTCAGGTCAGCTTTACATTCATGGATAGTATATATAGTCTGAGCATTTTTCTTGGAGGGTGGGGTGTTTCAACTCTTTTGCTCTGCCCTTGTGCATAGTGCATCCTCTGTGAATTCAACAACTATGCTATAACCCCTTAGGTTTTGTATTTCAGGCACCTAACAGGGGAAATCCAGGGGTAACAGCTGGAATGTGAGTTTAGGGCTTTTACCCTTTTAAATTGACCATATCTTTTATACAAATTCTTGTGACGTGCTTCAACATAGATCAAACTGTTTTACCTTACACATTATCCTGATTTGTATATTATTTTCAGGAATGGAAACCCATTACAGAATCTAAATAGCTCAACCGTTGAGATCACCATCCCTCATATATATTTAATCCACGTGTACGGGGAGAACAGTAGCAACTTAAATCAAATTCGACAGGTTTGTTTATATCTGGTTTTCGATTCATTTCTTATTGTCTTTTTAGAGTGTTTTGACTTTTGGAGTATCTTGATCCTCAGATCTCTGGTGCAAATGTGGTTGTTCACGATCCAAAACCTGGTGCTACAGAAGGGCAGGTGATTGTATCAGGAACGCAAGATCAAATTCACTCTGCTCAGTGCCTAACTCAAGGCTTTATTTTATGCGGACAGACTGCATCTTAAGTCTGAAGTTTTAGAATCTAAACAAAAGGTCTTGAGATTGTTGTATCATAATATGACAAGTTGGATGTATTTATATTATATTAAAGATGTCCTGCCATTGTGTGAATTGAATTTTGGTTGTCATGCTTCTGTTACTGGTTTTGATCATTCCCTATACAATTGAGTCTGGAAGCACCAATTTGTGTATTTGTATCGTTTTATTTCACAAAAATGTTACAACCAGAATTTGAACCCAGAAGGAAAACGATGAGAAATTTTCCACTATACCAACATATGATGTATGAATTTCAATGAAAACTTTAATATATATTCCAATGTAACGCATTATGATGTATAATATTATAATATCAAATACATAATGCTCATTTAAACATTTTTGTTGAAAAAGTGCTAGCTAGACCGCCTATAATTTCTCATCAAGGGGGAAGCACTCTCTACTATGTCCCTTGTTTCATGGAACTGCCCTCCATTGAAATCAAAATATAAGGGTCTATCATGATGATTCAGCAGCATCTCTAAGCACTATCTGATTATTCTCCAAATTTAGACTCTGAAAGTCATCAAGTTAATAGAAAAGTTTAATATGTGAATCTAAGTTTCTAAGTTGGCAAGAGATACATCAAAATAAATTTAATAAATGCATGAGTTTCAACCTCGTTCTTGTTTAATGGAGAATTGTGTGCTGGCAAGGTTGTGGCCCTCGATAGGTCCCTAAGAGCTCCCTGTGATTCAGAAAATGAAAACATATAAATGAACCAAATCAAAAGAAACCACAAATTTCTGCTGAAATGTACAATGTAACAGTACTCCTTGAGATGATATAAATGAACTATTTTATTGGCAATCGAATGTCTACCTCATCAGTCAATCCCGTATATATATCTCACCTTTCATGATGAATTGACATACACTTGCATTATTAAATAAGTATCAAGATATCAAATGATAAAATGGAAGGAAATAAACCACCGACATGGACCTTTCCGATAGTTTTTCTGACGTTAATAATTAATTTTATAGAGCAACATAGGAAAAACTAAAAACAAGGCAACTGGCATGAGGGATTAACATAGATCGCATTTACCTTATTAGCCCACATAAGTCCACAAGCGTTGCAGAGGGTTCTTGGCCCTTCAGGTCCACGTCGCATCATTGGCGTGCTCTTCTCACTGATGCCACAGTGCCTACAACTGATAAGAATTGAAAGAAACACCATTTATCAAATGACATACAGGAGATTTCAGTATAGGTAAAAACAGTTCCAAATAAGGCTTTATTTTCAAGCTATCAAGTCAACCATAATATCTAGATTAGAATACTGATTCAGTTTTTCTTCCTTGTTCAAAATGAACCAGTCAACTTACACAGTATCTTGCTGTTGGGATCCATTATTATCTGCCATCAACCCTTCATTTGTTCTGCAATTTATTTCAGACTCATCATGATTGGACTTGGAAGATGTAAATTGGCCTTTATTTCTTTGCATCCTACAGAAATCACTTGTAATTGTTAGCAAGTGGTGCAAATATAACAAAATAACATCGGACAGGACATGGATTTAGGCATATAAGAGGAAGCAGGCATCATCAACTCAGCATGTAAACTTGAGCGATATCATATACTCACAATATTATTACTTTTTCACTACTTTAAGAAAGTCAGGGCTATAACATAACATGATCATTACATACGGCGTGAAGACAGTTCCATTAGAATGTTAGGGTCCGTTTACTTTCCATGTTTCCTGTCACAATTTTTCACCACATAAGTCTTTCATCTCTTTGTTAGCAAGTTACAATGAACATAAATTTTAGAAAATGAAAACTGAAAATGTTTCTAGAAAGTAAACAGACCCTTAACTATCCATGAAATCCCCACTTTAAATTTACTGAGTTATACCATCCTTTATGGCGTAAGGAACATGATAGATGTAATAAATCGGTTGAGCTTTTCAATTGAAACATATGAACTGAAATTCAAAACAATCAAGGATCATGGATTTTGAAAGAATTTGAACACTAATTACCAAAAGCAATACTGAGGCTTCTTCAAAAAGCAAACATATATTATTGCAGACTTATCAAGAAACTTGCCACTATGCCTTGTTTTCCACCCTTTCACTGGTATCGGCAACTAAAAGAATGTAGAAATATGAAAGAAGACATTGAAGTTATGATTTCAACACAAACAAGTATTCCATGTAAGCTCAATGTAAGAAACAATGATAGTAAGCACCATACCTTAATGCTACTTCTTTACGAACAGTATAACGGATTTTTTTGTCAAAATTCCGCTCCTTCCGCTTTTCACGAAATCTAATCAACGAAGCTAATCTTTGAGAAACGCTGAATTTTTGTGGAGTGCCAATAAATCCCTAATAAAATGCTTCATGAGCCAGATATTTGACTAGCAAAAGACTATCAATCACACTCCAACCAAATAATGTAGTAATACCCGGCTATTTTCATCAGGAGAAATTGGTATGGAAGGTACGGTTGGAGGTAGTTCACGGCCTCCGAGTAACAGAAGTACAGATTGAACCTGACAATGACACCTAGGATTATTATAAATTATTTTCTAGAATCAAAATCTTATGTAGGGAATAGTCCATAACTTGATTAACAAAGGATCAAATGATTAATTATATTAGATCAAAGCTTTCCTTATGATCAATTGTTTGTAACACATATCTAAAGGCATGAAACATTGCATACTATATATGATTAAAAAAATCCATGCAAAAAGCATTGAAAATCGTGAAAATTTAAGTCAATACATGTGCTTATGAAGTAGGATTGCTACCAGGTTAGAACAAAATCTTACTCGTTTGATCAAATTCATTAACAAAAATGACCAAGTACAAAAAGAACAAACATGCTTACAAAAATCATCTTTTCATTGTCTATAGTTGTCCTTACCCAACCCACTATAGAATTTTATTTTCAAAGTAGACTATCAAGGATAATGTACACGAAATGTGCTACTCTAAAATGATCCCATTATTTATCATGGTTATCAAATCAATATTCAAATCGTGAATCGCAAGACCTTTTTTCCAATCGTGAATTGGACCTTATAATGAATCGTAAGATACATTGCTAATAAAAGCATGCCATTTTTAAGTAAAAAAAGTGACATAACATAATTATAAGCTGAGATATCATATATGACCTCGAAATAATTCAAGATTCAAGTCATATATCAAATGACAAAAGAAAAGTGGTTGGTTATACAAAGTTGACAATAAAGAGATTAACTATGCTAAGCATAGGAAGTTACTATTTACTACAATGAATCAGAATTCAAGATGGGATTCTTGTCCAAATAGATAGATACACACTAGCGATACGATTCGCAATTATTGAAAGATACTGATAACGTGGTATTTATAACTCAAGAATCACTTTTTTAGCAATTTAATAATGTACATTCATGCATAGATCTTCATATATACAACAATCTTGGAACTTGAGAAACTTTTTGTAAAACCAAAACTTGGAGTCATTAAACTGAATATACTTGGATTAATCTATTGGAAAATGATAATGGCTATGGCCTGAATCATGCATGCGAGATTAGACAATGTGATGTTAATAGAAAGAGTGACAAGCTAAGATAAGTTGATGAACCTTTTCTGGTGAAACCGAGTCAAAGACATAAACCTGTCCTTGAAAAGACAAACTAAGCTGATCTCCAACATCATTATTCCCTTGATCCATTATTAAACTTTGATTGTCATGAAGATTTCCATTGTTGGAGGGTACATCACCTTCCGCATTTTCACTTCCACCGCAGTTAGAATCACCGTTATTTTGATCATCATCCATCCCATTTCCATTGCTCATATGGTGCAATCCATGATGTTCATATGACATATGTATAGGATGCTGTCCATCACTAGTCTGCATTCGCGAATCATCCCCGTGAATACCATTCATAGTACAAGAAGAGCCAAAATTACCTAAACATGTAACAGAAAGATTATTAATGACAGGCAAAGAAAACCAACAACAAAAATAACATAAAAAACATTAAAAAAAACATAAAATGAAAAACTAGTTATGTTATAACCTATGTAACACGGACATCAAACATCGCGAAGATATATGATTCGCATAATCAAACATTCTAACCAATCAAAAACATAGAAGAAGAAGAAAAAAGCAAAAAAGTGAGTACCCTCTATGTAAGGGGAAGAAGAAGGAACGGATTGAAGATTGTAACTTGATCAGAATAAGAAGACAGAAGCATGTGAGGTTGAGGTGAAGATGAAGAAGGAGTAAGGGTGAATTGGGTCGGTAACGAAAAGGGGAATGAGATCAGAGAGCGTTTATTTGGTAGTATAAGTCAAAATCTTTTTAACCGTACCACAAAATATTTCATCATTATTATTACATCTAGTTAAACACTTATTTCATGTTAAGTATAGTAGTAGTAAGCAATTTAAACAAAAAAGAATTTTTATTTGGGTAGATGACAAAAAACTAATTTTTTTTATGACTAATTGTATAACACTCTTATCAGATTTTAAATAAGGTCTAGGATTTTATTCAAAATAAAGTAATATTAGATTTAGAGAGTGAGAGAAAGAGAGACGGGAACAATTTATATTTGATTTTTATTTTTTATTTTTTATAAAATAGAAGTAATCAAATCCTCCTCTTATACTTCTAAGAGATTTTACTATTGATTATAATTGTTCAAGCTCAGTATTGTTATTTAATAGGTTAATCCCTTGCAAAATGTATCATGAAAATACTTTGCTTCAAAAGGAATTATTGGTTCTATCCCTATTGTTTGTGCGTATTTTTGTTTGGTTCTACACGTGACCAGAAGAAGACAAAATGGACTTTGAGTTTGATAGCGGCCTTTCATAATCTTCTTGATCTTTGTGTTAACTCGCTACAAAGTTCGAGTCTTCAGAGTCTCTGGATCTTCAGAGGTTGACTTTTTTCAAAGTCTGGTCTTTATAAGTTGACCTCCTTTAGAGCATGATCCTTCAAAGTCTGATGCTCAGGTTATTGATCCTTTAGATTTAAGATC
Source organism: Vicia sativa (assembly GCA_021764765.1). NCBI lineage: Eukaryota > Viridiplantae > Streptophyta > Magnoliopsida > Fabales > Fabaceae > Vicia > Vicia sativa. The sequence continues at coordinate 288,504,069 of CM038794.1, forward strand.
TCTCGGCTTCTCTTTAATGTTCAATTTTAATGTCAAAACTTAACTTGTATCACAAATCTCAGTCTTTGATCCTGCACACTTAAACATATATTAGTAATACCAAATTATTCTTTAAATATTTTGTTACCATCAAAACCTCATGGATATGGTACAAATCAATTTCATTCCAACACAATTTGGATAATTGGTCAATGAAATCTTTACTGAAGAATGATAAAAGTCTAAAATTGAAGAAAAATAATGTATTATGACATGTCATCTATATAAAGGATAAAACACTCGCATAATAGAAAGAAAATACATTATGTTTGAGCCTCCAACCAACTTTAGTTGTCATTTTTAGACTCGAATCACATTCCATCACCAACAACTTTCATCCATTTCGTTTTGGATATTAAAGAAGCCAAAAAGATAAAGTCACCATTGATGTCATGTCTAATCCGATCATATAAAGTATTCCATTGAAAGAATAATGAGTCCAAAAAGCCAATATATTTTCATAAACGACTTGCAAATTCATAGTCTCAGGTTGTGAAAAGTTGTATTAGTGTCCTAATTGCATCTCGAATAAAGTTTCGTTTAGAGTATACTACGATGACACAACATCAATCTCGTAGGAAGATATTTATGTAAAGTCATCCAAAAGAAGAATTTTACCTTTTTAGAAGCAGGGATACATCACACTCACTTTCAAAAGTTATTGTTTGTTGTATTTTAAACAAATTAATATTTGTTGAGCCACGTATAGTCATCTCCAACAGCATAGATACCATTTATATTGCCTTTCTAAGTTAATCAAAGGTGAACTAAAGAAGTCAAATGAATGAGAAACGTTTTAAAGCGACCACAAACAACCGAATAAATATTAATATATAATAAATTATAGTTTCAATTTTCATCTAAGTAAACATCATTGACTTGCACTTCTATATTGTAACGATCTTCACAAAGAATTTGCTCCGCTAATTTTCCTATCTCTGACCAATTAAAAAATTATAAAGAATTCTCATCCATTAATTTAAATTCAAAATCATCTTCACAAAAAGAGATAACTTTTATAATTGCATTTCAAGTAAATGATATTCGTTTCTTTTTCATATGCTTCAAAACTTATATCCTAAAAAAAAAACAATTCCAATAGAGATGGGATAGGAAGTAATTTCATACAAATATTAATCTTTTCTTACTTTCCTATACTAAAACCACCTAATTTTTTTAGACTTTTTTAGTGATTTTTTCCATAAAAGAATTCCTAACCATTACTATCATTTAAATAACTTTTGTTTTCTTCAATTCAAGAATGATGATTTTTCTTATTTAGAAATTAGAAAGAAAAAAAAAAGAAAAAAATTTGGTTGAATATTCTCGGATGAGAATTGAAGAAACGTGACCCGTTCCATAGAAAACCAAAGTCTAGTCTTCTTCTTCTCTTTCTCCATTTATGTCGCCATTCATTTGGTTTCATCTTCTCTCTTTCTCCATTTTTTCTACTTCATTTTAACTCTATCAATCCCAATTTTCAAATTTCCCTTCACCAGTATCAAAAAAACAAAAACCTATATAAAAATTTAAAACCCGACAAAAATATCGTAGATTTCAATGCAAATTTGCTAGATCTTCGTTTTTTTTAAGGTTGTTGGTTTTGCTTCAACAAAAAAAATCAAAACAACAACGTTGTTGATTCCAATTCCAATTCCAAGGATTTAGATCTTTGGTTTTGGGGATTTTTTGTTGGAAATGGCGAGAGGGAGTAGATCAGTGAGTAGTAGCAGTAAATGGAGGTACTGTAATCCGGGTTATTACTTGAAGCGACCAAAGCGTCTTGCTTTGCTTTTCATTGTGTTTGTTTCGGTTTCTTTCGTTGTTTGGGATCGTCAAACTCTGGTCAGCGAACACCAGGTTGGTTTTTTTGTTGTTTTATTCTTGTTTCAAGCTTTGGATTTGGATCTAATTGTTTTGTTTGGTCAAATGTTTTGTTTGGTTAAATGTTTTGTTTGGTCAAATGTTTTGTTTGAATTGTGGTATAGTGGTTCATTGATGTGTTTGAAGATCATGATTATGTTATCTATATATATATATATATATATATATATATATATATATATATATATATATATATATATATATATATATATATATATATATATATATATATATATATATATATATATATATATATATATATATATATATATATATATATATATATATATATATATATATATATATATATATATATATATATATATATATATATATATATATATATATATATATATATATATATCTTATGATGATCATATAGAATTTTTATGATAACAATGCTTAGGGAAGAACTATTTTGAACTTGTAGATGTTTATGAACTAGTTAAATGAGAGAACTTTGGAAAAAATTGAGATGGGTAACCTAACTTTAACTTACTAACTACGAAGCACCGCATAGACACGTGCATCAGACACGACATTGATACTGACGTGTCATGTCAACACTGGTGATGATTTGATGAATTGAAATAATTGAATGTAACCACATGGATATTTTCATGTGCCGTACACTTTGACATGCCTTCAATATGAAGCGTCGATTGCTACATATTGCAAGATTCATTTAGCCTATGTTTGGTTTGGCATCGGGGTGACTAAAATCACGTCAAAAAGGTGTGTCAATGGAGAAGCTCTATTTTGTAGCTTCTGTTTTTTAGTATTTCTCTTTTATAAGTACATCTTAAGAAGGTTAATATAATATGATACTTTTGGAGGGTTTTTCGTATGTGCAAAATTGAGTATGGGACATCAGAAATCAGACTATAGGTTGAGAATAGGGTTTGTTCCATTTTTAATTGACTCTACAAGATAACGAGTAGTTGTGGAGTTTTCAGGTTTGACTCATGCCAAACAGCCAAATTGGTACTAGTATTAGATATAGACTACTGCAACACGGGTGCTGATGATTTGGCAAAACTTTGTAGGATGTATTGTGGACCTGTTTTTAGTGTATTACTTAGTTTTCATTCAGGTGTAACCTTCTATTTAGACAGAGGATGAAATTATATTTTGGACTTTTTTAGCACTTGAATAACTTGGTTAATTTTACGGCAGTACATAACTTTTCTGTTCAATAAATACAGGTTGAAATTTCTGAGCTGCGTAAAGAAATGACCGACTTGCAAAATTTGGTAAGAAAATATCATACATGCTTAAACTTTTGCATAGGGTGTTTCTTCTGCTACATGTGTTTTGTTTTTAGTTCCTTCAAAACATTCCATTCCATTTCATTTTGCCAATAAATAGCAATGAAAAGAAGGACTGAGATAATTTGTATTCATTTGGCACACACTGCATGACTCCTACTTTGAACTGATTGAAATCCTCCTCCGTGAATTGTTGTTCCCCAATAAATCTTGCACAAAGCTAAATCTCTTTTTTTTTTTCTTCTCCATTAGAGAGTGATTTGTCTCCTTGTGGCTATGTTACAGCCGAGTTCTTATTTAAATTATTGAAACTATTTTTTATTAATTTTCTCTTTGGGGGCTAAGCATTTGGAATCGTTTCAGTTGGAAGAGTTAAATAACGTGCACGGTGGCACTGTCAAGATGGGTGACTCAAAGGGAACAACTAACAAGTCCACTAAACAGATCCTGGATGATCCCATTGATATCGAGAGAAGGGAAAAAGTAAAAGAAGCAATGCTTCATGCTTGGAGTTCTTATGAAAAATATGCATGGGGCCAAGATGAACTTATGGTGAATCTCTATTACAAACACTCACTAAGCCTTTTACTTTTTTGTTTTGTAGCATCATGATCTAATGGCGTGATGCGGTTATTTGGTGTAACTTATGTTATATGTTCTCCTCTTGTACCAATTGTATTGTTGAGTGGTACATGATATACATTGGTTTGTTTAGTAGAATAAATAAACACTTTTTTGTGCCTTAAATTTACATTTTTCTTAATTGTTTTAATTGTTGTTGCTACCAGCCACAGTCAAAGAGTGGTGTCAATAGCTTTGGAGGTCTTGGAGCAACTTTAATTGACTCTCTTGATACACTATACATTATGGGTCTTGATGAACAGTTTCAGAAAGCCCGGGAGTGAGTGTGACCTTTTTCCCTCAACCTTTCCTGAACTCATGATTGTTGTTATTTTTAGCTTCCATCACGCCTATATATTCAGTTGGAATCAAAAGTGTCAGGTTGTTTCTGATTTTCTAGTGTCCTATTAGTATTTGGCAAATATTCTTGCATATAGAGTAGAAATTTCAATTTATTTTGCTGTCTATTTTTCTTTCTCTTTCTTGTTCTTCTAGAGGAACACTTCATGCTTATGGTGTTTAACTGGTAAGATTAGATTCTTATCTGCTATCCTATTTAACTATTCATTGCTGCAAATTGTCATAATTTATATGTAAAAGTTACATAAATTTGTTGCAGTTACTTGCTATAGTCGTCTATCTAATGTTCAATTGTGATAATCCTGGTTATGCTTTATTACATTTCTTCTTATCGTAAGTCATTCCTTACAGGTGGGTCGCAAACTCTCTGGATTTTAACAAGGATTATGACGCAAGTGTTTTTGAGACAACCATAAGGTTACTTTATAAGGTTTACATTGCAGTTAAAGTCTTTTCCATTCCAAAAATTATAATAAGCTTATGTATTGACAACTGATTTTTTTTCTTTCTATTTGTTGGTCTATTTTCACCACAATCCAGAGTAGTGGGTGGCCTTCTTAGTACATATGATCTATCAGGGGACAAAATTTTCCTTGACAAAGCTAGAGACATTGCAGATAGATTACTGCCTGCATGGAACACACCTTCAGGAATTCCTTATAATATCATCAACCTGTCACATGGACGTGCACACAATCCTGGATGGACCGGGGTAAGTTTCTACACATGCATTTCAATCTTACTCAACACGAAAAAGATTTAGGATATTGCTTTTATGGTCTATAGGTCTTGATGTTGACTACAAGTCATTGTTTACACCTTTTTTTATCGATAGAGATGTGGCTTTTATGTGTTTACCCCTTTGATCTTAACTTTTAAGCTTGGATATTGTGGTTGCAAGTCATTTTTCAAACTTCATGTTGCCTTTCATATGAAATTTTGACTAGCTTAATGACACCGGAACTGGTATTCTGTGGCTTGTTTGGATGAGTTTTTAAAAGAAGGCTTTTATATATGACCTTCTTCTATAGTCGAGTAGAAAACAAAACAAAAGATTATGTTTATATGCAACCCTCAAGAAGTCCTTTTTTGTGTTTTTCAAATTATCTTTTAATTGGTTTTTTTTTTGTTTTCTTTCAGAGACATGAAAAAATAATTTAGGACTTTTCTCATTGAGTATTGAGTAATTCAATTGCTGTTTTCTTATTTTATCAGGAGAAAAAATAGTATTCATCTCCATGTTTGTATTTTAGGCATGGATTTTGGCTAGTAAATTTTTTAATGATCATTCACATGCCTGTTTTAGTTCAGAGACTGACTGTGTTAGTACTACTACTGAAGAAGTTTTGATTAAATTAACTGATTTTCACTTTTATATACTAGCTTTATATTCCTTACTCTGGCCGTATTTGTTGCGGATAGTTGAGCTCCTTTGTTAAAGTTTCTAATTCCTTTTTGTCTTCATTTTTCCAAGGGTTCGAGTATTTTGGCAGATTCAGGCACCGAACAGCTAGAGTTCATTGCTCTATCTCAAAGGACCGGAGATCCAAAGTATCAGCAGAAGGTTTCTAACTTCAATTCCATATATTCTGTTTATTTTAAGGGGAGTGGAAAGGGGTTGCAATTTTCTTTCGTAGAGCTTAGTATATTTAAGCAAATAGATAAGGGCCGGTTAAATTGTATATTACATGTGGAGGCTAATTCTCTAGCCATACACCAATTTGTTTGCTTCGTGCTATTTCAGGTGGAGAATGTTATTGCAGTGCTTAATAAAACATTTCCTGATGATGGATTACTTCCTATCTATATTAATCCCCATAGTGGAACAACAAGCTACTCTCCCATCACATTTGGCGCCATGGGTGACAGGTATTAACACAATTTAATGACTATCTTTTCATACGATAAAAGCATAACAAAGTTCTGCATTTATTGGTACTATCTGGACATTGTTAACTTCTAATCATTTTATTCGGTGCTAATTTGGTCTACCTTGTGAATGGCACCAATTGCAGTTTTTATGAATACTTGCTTAAAGTTTGGGTACAGGGGAATAAGACTTCAGCTGTAAAACTTTATAGGTGAGAATAACGCATCTACGGTTCACATTTTGTACCTTTTGAGCTGAATTGTTAATGCATGAATTCATTGTAATCCAGTTGTAACTGGAATGATAGCTAAAATGAGTTTTACTTCCGTGGATCAATGAAAAAAATTCTGTATGTTAGTATTTAAATTGTTTAAAATATTTTTTCAAATAAATGTAGAATAGGAAGATGATGAATTCGAAGTTTGAATTGTTCTTTAACTGACTATTCCCCATTCCTTTTGAATATTGAAAACAGAGATATGTGGGAGAAATCAATGAAAGGTCTGTTAAGTTTGGTTCGGAAGTCAACACCATCTTCTTATACTTATATATGTGAGAAGAATGGAGGATCTCTCTCTGACAAAGTATGATATTGCGTTGCAATACTGGTATTTATGCATTTACCATTTACTATTGATACATTGGATGGGAGTATAATTCTTCATTCAACCGAGTACTTGCAGATGGATGAACTAGCATGCTTTGCTCCAGGGATGATTGCTTTGGGATCATCTGGTTATGGTCCTGAGGATTCTCAGAAGTTTATGTCACTTGCAGAAGAGGTCTGTTTTAAATAGCCATTTAAAAACCGTATTGTGCTTGCTATGTTGGCTAACTTGTTTTAGGCGTGACCTATCAATACATTAAGGCCGTGTCTGGATAAACAACTTAATTAAGCGCTTATAGTATAAAAGGCTAGTTTTATAGTAAGTGTTTATGCATAAGCTATTTCGTTAACAGAAGAGAAAATAAAGTCAATGTGTCTTCATATAAGCTATTCTGGAGAGCTTATGGAAATAAGCCAAAAATAACTTATAAACATATCATTAAGTGTCTCACAAGTGTTTTTGATGGCCGATAAGCTCAATTAAGTCAGTCCAAACATATTCTTTATGTTTTTCACATCAACTTTAGTTTAACCATCTTTATGAAGTTGCACTCACGGAGTCACGGGACTATATTTGCAGCTTGCTTGGACATGTTATAACTTCTATCAATCAACTCCAACAAAATTGGCTGGAGAGAACTATTTCTTTCATTCTGGGCAGGTTAGTTAGTAGTTTATTTAAGATATGCAATTTGAAAATCGTGTCATCTGAAATTCACTTCTGAATTGTAAGGACATGAGTGTTGGTACATCATGGAACATCCTGAGGCCAGAGACAGTTGAATCTCTCTTTTACCTTTGGCGCCTAACTGGTAACAAGACATACCAAGAATGGGGTTGGAATATATTTCAAGCTTTTGAGAAGAATTCCCGTATAGAGTCTGGCTATGTTGGTCTAAAGGATGTAAGTACACCTTGTTTCACATTAAATTGCGTGTTTGTGCTTAACTTATTCTTGTTTTTTACTCCTCTGTCCCGTAGAGTGTCACAACCAAATAAAAATGTCCCAAATAATGTTTCTTTATATTTTCAAATGTAACATTAATTATTTTATTCCAATTTTATCCTCAAATTAACACTACTTGCATAGTCGCATTACACCGAACCGAAGTCAATTATACTTCACTATGCATTTATGATAATAATGGTTAACACTCAATAATCAATAAGGATAATTTTATAAAGGCGTTACATTCTTTCATTTAGTTATAGCTTTTCTTAATTTGTTTGAAAACCTAAATTGACAGTTAATATGGAGAGGAAAGAGCATTAAGCAACCTTATCTTTTAATAATTTATAAGTATTTTCTTTTGGTTCTTCAGAGAAAAGTGTTTTTTGTATTATGATGAACAATCATCTTACTATTCTTGGCTGCTATATCGCATGTTGTTTTCACTTCCCAGGTTAACAGTGGTATTAAAGACGACATGATGCAAAGCTTCTTTCTTGCAGAGACTCTAAAGTATCTTTATCTTCTCTTTGCACCTACTTCGGTCATCCCATTAGACGAATGGGTATTCAACACAGAAGCACACCCTTTGAAGATTGTGACGAGGGATGGAGGGAAACCTGTTAAGAACTCAAATGAGAAGCAAAAACCTCCTAGAATAGGTGGAAGAAAGGAAGGTCGGTCGGCTTAGACGTTTCCATTCATTCCTCTCTACCGTTACTTGTAGACCAACCACTTTAACCGAGATTCAAAAGAGGAATTTGTTCCATTATGGAGCTTGTAAGATGTCAGAATTCCTTCATTCGGAAGCAATTATGAAACAGGTTGAGAAATGAGTTCATGTTGCTACAAATGGTGAGTAATATAGGAAATAGAAATTGGTCTCGATATCTTACAAAATGGGTTTATTCGAGTTGACTTGACCATTTTGTTGATGACTGACCCTTTTGGAATTCTGGCTAAAATAGGTTCTGGCCCTTAATTTTATCTTTGTGGAACCAAATTTTCTGAGCATTTCATACATGATATATGTATCTGAGGCCTTTATCTCTGCATTCAATAGAAGACAGATACTATAATCATTTAATATCTGAGATATACAAATAATGTTTTACTTTGGTTATTATTTCAAAATGGCTGAGTTTTCAACTATTTTCCATCTTTTCGTCGTCATGAAAGAGAGATAATTTGTAAAGTCTTGTTATCATTTGTCGGCCTATAACGGTAAGGTTTTATTAGTATGCAGGATATAGAATCAAAATCTGAAAATAACGGTAAGATTTTATTAGTATGGGATATAGAATCAAAATCTGAAATTACTGTACCAGTACGATTTGTTTTATAAAAAATGAAAAGGAAGATTATAGGATTAAAAGCTATACAGAGATACATAGAGAAAGATTAAAGGATTAAAAGCTATACACAAGTGTGTACATAGAGAAAGATATACATCAAGTATGATAAAAATAGGAAATTTCTTGATACATCTTAAATGGATACCGTATAAAAATCTGAAAATGGCCTACAGATATTAGAAATGCATTTCACAAAATACACATTATTTAAAAAAAGTCTATATTAAGTATACTTTCGTAAAGAAAAATGTACGAAAAATGTGAAAAATTGAGGGACAATCATCATCTAAGCACCATGTAAGAGGGAACCGTAAATATATTTTCGTAAAAAAAATGTGAAAACACGAGGGACAATCATCAATTAACCACCTGGTAAGAGGGAAAATAATCTCAATAAAGACTACGCAGGGGATAGAGTTGAAGAGTCTTTAATCTTCAATAGAGCAAATGAGATATTTTGGTAAATTATGAGTTGGGGACTTCGTGTTGTAAATTATGTTAGAACCACTAATCCTCACTCTCATTGCCGACAAACCACTGAAACCTCATTGTCTCTCTTCACCTCCTCCCACACCGCACAAGTTCATCCACCTTATTCTGATCCTCACTCTCTTCGCTTCTTCATCGTCTACTTTTTCTCCCACACTCCTTCACCTTCAGACCTAGATCACTATTTTTTTCGGATCCAAACCTCATCATTCAGGTACAACAACACAAATTTCACAATTATTTATTAATTTCGTTAATTAATTAATTTTATTCACAACTTCATTTTTTTTCTTTTTAGAATTGAATAGTGATATTGGTGTGCATTTCGTGGATGCGGAAAAAAAACGATGGATTAGCAATTAGAAGTTTGCAACAGATTTCGAAGTCTCAACTTCACATAAACACTTAGATTTTTAGAAATCATCAAATATCTAGTGTCAAAGTGTTCGATGAAATGCCTTCGCCGATTTCATGTTAAATTTTGCTTACAAAGTGTTCGATGTAATGCCTGCGTCGGTTTCTTGATTCTTTCTCTTCTTACAAGTTGTTTTTCAGTGTTATTGTTATTAAGTGCATGTTTGGATTGACTTCTACAAGCCCCAAAAGCACTTCTACTCCATTTCAATTTGAAAATTGATTTGTTTTCTTGTTTGGATGTTTTTTCAAAATCAATTCTCCTCCTTCAAAAACAATTCTATTAGAAGCTACAATTTCTAGCTTTTGAGTTTAGTAGAATCAATTCTACATTTATTATATTTTTTTACAATCCTTTTTAATTTTTCTTCTTTACCCTCTTTAATTTTTATTAATTACTTTTTTTCATTTTTGTTTGTATTATACTTTATTACCATTTTGGTAATTATACCATTCAAAATCAATTTTGATAAAATTACCCAAACAACATTAATAATAATCACTTCTATATTATTATATCGAAACATAAATCAAATTTACTAAACTCAATTATCTCAAAATCAATTCTACCAAACTCAATTCTCTCAAAATCAATTCTATCCACCGCCAATTCAAACACACCCTAAGTTTAAGTTTACACATCACAACAACATGAAATTAAGTTTTAGTTTTCTCATCACATCCACCTATGTGTTGAGAATTGAGATAGTTTATTAGTGCCTATAAGATTTTCTTTTCCTTTCCTTTCAAATCTAAACCTAGCTCACAGAACTTAAGTTTTAGTTTTCACATCACAACAACATGAATTTATATAAAAAGTATAATACATAAAAATATACTTTAAATAATCATAAAAATATAATGCATAAAAGTATTAAACAAAACAAAAAATTTGAGAGTGTATTGAAAAATATGAGAGGTGCGGTAATAGCTTCATTCCCTTAATTTTTCTTTTCCTTTTAAATCTAACGTTCTTGTTTCTTTTACTCTATATCAATTTTTTAAATAAATAACTTTGTTTTTTTAAATAATCTGATAGATAATATTTCAGTCAAAGTGGTGTATTTTTGGCTGGCTAAAGTGATCTAAGACACTCCAACGAGTCTTTCCTATTCAGATAATTCAAAGTTCCTCTTTTCAATTGTTTTTTACTTTTTCCATTTTGAGTATTTATGTTTTTCACTTTTTGCTCAAACCTAACCTTCAACAACAACACACAACTCCCCTAACATTTGTTTATTTTATGTAAACTTTAACAACTTTACCATTCTATGATACAAGTCAAATATACTTTTGATTAACTTTTCACTTTTGCCATTTTTACAAATTCACAAGGACTGCATGTATGTACTACATAGTAGTTTGTTTTTCATTTTCATTTTATATATACCACTAAAGAATCCAAAGCTGAAGGACTAGTTTATTTATAGTGTCATATCACATAACCAAACTCCTAAATCTCTTCATCTCTTACTCACTCGATTCTCCCTTTCTCTTCATCTCTCACTAGAATTGCTAAGGTTTTCATTTTTTTCTATGTTGGATACTTTTCGTTTAATTATTTGATTTTTTATTTTAGTTTATCTTTTCTTATGATTTTTGTTTTTGTTCTAGGTGTTAGAACAACTCAGTGGGCAAACTCCACTTTTCTCTTAAGGTTATGTTTGTATGATTTATGATTTATTATATTAATTTATAAGTTTTGTTTACTAATTATTTTTATTTTTTGTATATAAAATCTACAAATTTATTAAACTAGTTCATGGATAATACTATAAAATAATTTAGTAAGAAAAATTTGTCACATTAATAATTTAATTAATGTAATATGTTAATAGAGAAATTCAATTAACCCACGTGTGTGACATTGTAATACAAGGATCCTATAGAAATTTTAATAGCTATGGATAAAAAGAGACTAGATAACATAAATCTTGAACTCAAAATATAGAAATAAACCCACTCATATCCGTAAGAATTTGAAAATAGAAATTTATTAGTATTTTGGAATGTTGAGAATTGTTATTCTAAATTGTGCTTTGGCAATTCGGATAGTAAATAACTTTCAAATTTTAGATGTTGAAGTATATGGAAATATCAGGGGACAAAGATTTTTGTAATATGCTCTATATCAGTCGGAGTAGGTGTTTCCATGACATATTTCTTCATCCAAACAATAAGCTTCATATCAGTTACATCTTTTTCCCTTTATGTTTGGTAACCATTTTTCCTTTCTTTCCTGGAACATGAACAAATTTGAATAACTCTCTTATACTTCAACTATTCTAAATTCATAAATGATTAGTAAGTATTGGAAAATTCTATTGTTGGATATTGATAATCCTTTATCGGAATAGTCATTATCTATTCCAAAGTAGTAGAATTTTAAGGATTCACCAATAAAAGAGTTATTCCCGTTAGCTTGAATTATATTGGAACTTTAGTCACACTAATAAGAACAAAAATTATGTTTTTGCACAAGAACCATATATTTAAACTCAAAGTTATGTTCTATATAAAAGTTGTGCTAATATTTTTTTTAACTAAAAAAGTTGTGTTAATAGCTATGCCTACATATATGAGTTATGTTTCTTACTTTCATGGTATTTACTAGTCGGGTTTATGAGGTGGTGATAGAACCGCCAAAAAACATTAAAAAAAAAAAAAAGAATGCATATTGTGGATAGAGATTAAAACCTAATGAGGTAGAGATTAAGTGGTACACTAGTGAGAGATTTAGCATAGTCTCATTCTGGAAACCACAAAATAGTTACACTTGTTCCTTTTTTGGTAATGCTTCCACTCCTCTTTTTGATTTGCTTTTGTTTGTTGCCATTTTCATGATACAGCATCTCTGTTCTACTGCTCTGAATTGATCTGCAACAAGCAAGCTCTGAATTAATTCTGCAGCAAACAAACAAAATTTCCAATTAAATAGAAAAGTAGTACTCTCAAACCCACAAACAAAATTTCCAATTTAATAGAAAAGTATTCTCAAACCCTAATTTTTGGGTATAAATATGAGAGAGAGCCAAACACAAGAGAAACCATAGAAACCACGTCTTTCATTTCATGAAACATAAGAGAAAAATGTAGAAACTTAATTTCAAAACCATCTCCTTCCTCATCATCCCTGAAAATCACAACATAAAAAAATAACATCAAATTCCAATCTTACGTGCAAACCCGCGTCCACTTCCACACATAGCTCCGGTGAGCCACCATAGATTCCCTCCCTTCCACAGTGACACCTTCACTCCGGATCAGTATCCTCGGCCATAGGTAGTGCTTCCCGTTATTTTATTTGTTTGTTTTATTCTCGCTTTAATTGCTTCATGATTATGTTGGATTAGGTTTTAGTTGTATCATGTGTTTTTATGATTTTTGTTTGTGTTGTAGGTGCTAGATTGCCAAAATTCGAGCTGGCATTGAGACTGCCTTAACCAGAGAAGGTGTTGCGTTTGGAATGGTTAATGTCACCATTTTTGGTGATAGCTTGTGCGCTGAATCATTATGGCAAGGAGAAATACAATGACAACTTGAGGGCCAATTTAAGGAGCTCGGCAATTAAGATAAGCGACATTCCAGGTATATTAAATTTTTTATTTAATTATGTCCTTTTTCTAGATTTTATGAATATTTAATTACAACTTTTCATTCATCATTCATCTTAAGCTAATAGAAAGGATTTCTCTTTGATTGCAATTACGGATATGTGGTTGCAAATGCGGATACGTGGGTTTTATTCAACCCGCCCTCCAACATTCTGTTAATTACTGAGGATTTGAAGTTTGTGAAGCTCATAAAAGAGCTGACATCTTTTGGTTACTCAGTCTTGCTTGCATCTCTAAATCCTTCATATGCAAAGTTCCTGGTTTTGTGTGATAAAAAAGTCTGGACTGTGGACAACCTTTTATGGGGAAAACCATCGTCGTCTCCTGATGTCAAAGGTCTAAACCAGCCTAAGAAGAAGAATAAGAAGACATAGTCCAGCTACCTAAGTGTCTTCTTCATAGCATCACCGGTTCCTTGACATTAAAACAATTTATCTACTTATCTTAAATGCATGCTAATTTGGCTTTGCTATTGTTGCTTTCAATCATTGTATAGGTTAAGTCGGATTGTTCCCATTCTAAATTAACTCCATCAAGAAACACATTTCTTTTATCAATCCCATGTATGGTAACTAAGTTTTAACCCTTCTTTCGCACTCCAACATAGGTTGAATCACCCTATTTGTCTAGTTGGTTTCAATGATCTGGGTCAGTAAAGAAGTTCTTTCGCACTCCAACATAGGTTGAATCACCCTATTTGTCTAGTTGGTTTCAATGATCTGGGTCAGTAAAGAAGAAGTGGGGAACAGAGTACCTAAACAAAACTTGTGCAAATGAATACTAGTTCAGTTTATAGAAATTCAACTCCTATCCCACTAGAATGTGGATTCAAAGTCAATATAAAATCTCTTCCATAAATAATATAAACAGTAAGTAATTTCAATACTTTTGTATCCTCTCGTTTAAAGGTTCCCTCATTTTTTAAGACCAAGTTCATTAAGCTTACAAACAAATTTTGGTTTTTGGAACAAGATTGTACTGTGTTATTATGCATAAAAGTTGCAGCAAGTTGGCTTAGAAACCATTGTGTAGCCAAGCATGCAACAACTCAGTATGGTTTCTAAATTAAAAAAAATTGACTGTTAGAACATGCCACAACATTTCTATTAGCAGTTCTTATCATTTTTCAGACTGAAAATAAACATTCCACTAGTATTAAATCAAGTCTAAGAACCAACTAGAATAATCCTTAACTTTAAGGCAGTTTGTTTTACCGACAATTACAAAAAAAACATCCTAAGGATTACTTCATCATCTTGAAGAGGAGAAATTATAATTTTTTCCCCACTTAAGTGAACCAAAAACATTGGAGTGCTTATTGGAAAATATTTGGGACATGTTACGACAGACTTAAAAGATAACTTATGACATTTTTATAAGTTGCTTAAAACTTATTTCAACATGCTCATCCGAATAACTATTTAAAGGAATTTGACCTTATATGAAAGCAATTCAACATTATTTCATCTTCAACGGTCAAAATTGCTTAAAAACAAGGGCTCTTGAAATGAATGTGTAATTAAATTGTTTATACAATGTCCTTGAACAAAATAATGTTGACCGTTCATTTCACAAACTGAACTAGTATTCATTTGCACAAGTTTTGTTTAGGTACTTTGTTCCCCACTTCTTCTTTACTGACCCAGATCATTGAAACCAACTAGACAAATAGGTGATTCAACATATGTTGGAGTGCGAAAGAAGGGTTAACATTTAGTTACCATACATGGGATTGATAAAAGAAATGTGTTTCTTGATGGAGTTAATTTAGAATGGGAACAATCCGACTTAACTTATACAATGATTGAAAGCAACAATAGCAAAGTCAAATTAGCATGCATTTAAGATAAGTAGATAAATTGTTTTAATGTCAAGGAACCGGTGATTCAGCCATTTCTATGAAGAAGACACTTAGGTAGCTGGACTATGTCTTCTTATTCTTCTTCTTAGGTTGGTTTAGACCTTTGACATCAGGAGACGACGATGGTTTTCCCCTTAAAAGGTTGTCCACAGTCCAGACTTTTTTATCACACAAAACCAGGAACTTTGCATCTGGAGGATTTACAGATGCAAGCAAGACTGAGTAACCAAAAGATGTCAACTCTTTTATGACATTCACAAACTTCAAATCCTCAGTAATTAACAGAATGTTGGAGGGCGGGGTTGAATAAAACCCACATCAAAAGATCCGTAATTGCAATCAAAGATGAATCCTTTCTATTAGCTAAAAATGAATGATGAATGAAAAGTTGTAGGTAAATATTCATAAAATCTAAGGAAAAAGGACATAATTAAATAAAAATTTTAATATACCTAGAATGTCGCTTATCTTAATTGCCAAGCTCCTTAAATTGGCCCTCAAGTTGTCATTGTATTTCTCCTTGCCATAATGATCCAGCGCATAGCTATCACCAAAAATGGTTACATTAACCATTCCAAACGCAGCACCTTCTCTGGTTAAGGCAGTCTCAATCTCGAATTTTGGCAATCTTGTTCAGTTCAGTGGGCAATCTTGTTCTCTTAGGAAAGTAAAACTAAAAAATTTCTAAGTAAGCCAACATTACTTTGAAAATCTATAGGAAACTACGAGTTTTCCTGAGATTATACGAGAATTGTTCCATTTCTAAATATGATAAAGCATTTTGCGAAGAAAATATGTTTTTTCATTTTTGAGTAAGTCAAATCTTAAATATGTATGTTTTTTTTTCGGTCACGTACATATGCAGATGAGAATAACGTTTGTTTTAACAACTCATGTCCAAAAGCGAATGATTTCAGAATCATAATGGCTATTTTGTGGCACATATTATCGTTATCATTGGTAATGATAACTGTCGCGTGGTATCTTGAATTAAATATACACTATATTTATCATGTTTCTGTCAATAACTCACATCATTCTTTACTTGGAGGGTTGTTTGAGATTTCTTGTAGGATAAAGAACCACAAATCTTTGAAATCCCAAACAAAATGACATGCTTGGGTAAATAATGATTTGGGCCATTGACAGCAAAAACCACAAGTACTGTATATCCGAAAGCTTGAATTGGATTTAAGAGACAACTGAAGTGACAGTCACGCTGATAACAGTAATATGTATTGGCAGAAGATATACGGACACAAATTAAAATTGTTTTCAGGTAAATTATTCTAAAGTTAAAAAACGATAATTAACATTAATCATTAGATTATATCTAATTTAAAAACAAAAATTTAAAAACTATTATTCTTAAATCACGGTCGTAAGAAAAAAATGTTCACTCTCTTCTATGAAAAATCTTCATCACCTGACATGACTTTTGTAAACTACTCAAACACGATATAATGATTTAGGATTTAGATGCAGGTGGAATTAAGTTAATAAAATACGATATAGTATTGAAACCGCTTTAGCAAAAGCAGTATATAACACCGTTAATGTAACCATTTATAAAAGAATTTATAAAGGAAGTTGGATGACAATGGAAGTGAGCATCATAATAACGAATTGAGGGCAAGAAGCTATGAATTAAGATCAATGATATCTTAATTTTTTATTTATGTTATTTTTACTTAAAATTTATTAATGATATCTTACCCATGCAGGTCAGCAAACCGTTATCTACGTGACCCTAAGCACATTAATTTAATTTACCTGATAATCCTATTATCCACCGTCTAAGACCGACGGATTGAATATATCAATCCACTTCCGTCAGTTTAACAAATCGGTTTTGAGGAATAGTGGTTTTCTCGGATAACGGGTTTCATAGGGGTATCATCACTGAAAGAGATCGTGGAAATATCAAAACCAAAAAGAGAACAAGTTATACATAACATGAGAAACAATGAAAAATTAACAAAAACCAAACAACACAATACTTTTTTTTGAACATTTTTGAAGCAAGATCTAGAACGCGTAACAAATTTTAAGAAGAAGAAAAAATAGCAACGTGTGTTTCTTCTTGTAGTAAGATAGTTGCAGTAAACTTAAACCTAAAGATGTTAATGGGGTCATAAAAACGGTGTGGTGGAAAAGAGCTCTCATGGGTGTAAAATGTTGTGAGGTGTTTTAAGAATTTAATCTTGTTTGGATGTAAAATGTTGTGGGGGTATTTTGATTCTTGAGAGATAAAGGAGAGAGGAAAACAATTATGAGAGGGAGAGAAAATAGTGTCTAGTCTAGCAATGAAAAAAGAAAAAACAATTAATGAGGAACACGTGAATATACAATGGTTTTTGAAAGGAAAAACAAATTGTAAAGTAATAAGATTAGTAATCATACTAGTATTAGAATTTTAATAATTTGGTCTAGTCTAATCATACCTACTTCACAATGAGATAATTTCTTCCCTTAGATTTAAATAAAATAAACTTCATTAATATCTGATAAATAATCAAAAATTCATCATAACATGCTTTATCGACTTAGTTACAAAAGTATGATGATTAATCGAAGAGTCCTAAAAATTTACGTACAAGGTTAATGATTTCCTAATTATCCTAACTAACTTAATTATTATTCTGGACTGACCCACGTTCTAGGCCCAATAGATTCTAGGCCCAACTGCCCTTGGGAAATAACCTAGAGTGTCCACGCGGGGGCCACGTGGCCAACGGTCTACAGTCTTTGACTGCCACGTGTCCCCGATAATCTCGGATCCCTTTACTGGATCCCCTCAACCGCCACATGTCTCCTAGGAACTTCGCAACAAACCCGGATTTCCCGGGCGACAATCTAGGGAGGAGGCCACGTGCTGGCCTCCATGCACATGCAAGCCCTAGCAATCCGCTAGTGGGCTTGGATTTCTGCCCACTAATCAGATCTTGGCCCAGCGCTGGGGGCTATAAATACCCTCTCACTTGAGAGGGTCAGGTATCTCATTCTCTACTCTTCTCTTACTTGCTCTCTCTGCCTCTACTTACTTTGGCATCGGAGTATCTTGCAGGTACTCCCTTCTCTTCACTTTGGACCACCGTTGCAGATTGGGCCAAGACACCTTCTGGTCAGGTACGATCAATTATGATACTAAATTAATTATTTATAAAAGGGGAAATAAATCTAAACTTAATAAAATTAAACTATCTTAACAAAACTAATAAAAGAAACATATTTTTTGTATTTTTATATTAATAAAATAAAATAAATAAGATTAACTACAAAAACAAATTAAAAGTAAAAAGTGAACAAGTTGAAAATGGAGTTTAAATTAGCAAAAGTGTGGAAATCTAAGCCCATTTCTCAAAGCCCAACATAAGTTAACTCTAATTCTAACTAAACAAACAAATAATTAATTAAAAAAAACAAAACAAAACAAGAATTAAAAAAAAAAATTGAAGTAGCAGCATTATCGTTGCAATTTTTTTTTATGGTTGCACAAAAATCCATTTAATTAAATAACCAATTTATAATCTTTTTCAACTTTAAAAATAAGTGATAAACATGAAACACACATAACACAATTGTTTCTCTCTGTGTGTAGTTAACAGCAACAACCCATCCAGGCATCCACCCTTTCTCATTTCATTCTCTTTTTCTTTTTCTCAAAAAAATCACAAAATATCTAACATAAATACATCAACATTCAAACCAATATTAGTAGAAGGTTTCAAATAGATTACCAATTCAAGACTGTGAAACTGTGAAAAGAGACTTGAAGAGAGACTTGTTCAGCTTAAGTAAGAAAAACAAGAGTTTTTGTGTGTATTTGAACAGAACTGATAGTATTTTTGTGTTAAAATTGTTGTCCCTTTTGTTGCGGTTTGAGAATTCTATTTGTAGAGGAGAATGATAGGATTTGGGAGGGAAATATTGAAAAATTTGAACAAATCTAACGTGTTGATTCCTCCACTTTCTGATGCATTTTTCTGTTATGCTAAATTGATGCAATTCTTGGACTCTTTTGGAGCAGGTTTGGACAACTATTCTTTTTTGGAGTTATTGTGCAGGGCCAGCAGTCTTGTACTTTATGCAGCATATTTGGACCATTGTGGGAACAGAATAATAGTACTGAAAATGTATCAATAAAAAGCATCGATAAAAAGCATTGGTCCCAAATTGCATTTCCTTATTGATAAAAGACTAATAACAACAACAACAACAACAAGGTGAGACCTAGGCTATTCTTTAAAAAATTTGGGATAATTTATTCTTAGTAACTTATATCAATTAAATTTTACCACATAAAATTAATTTTTAAATTTCATATTAACATAAAATCTTAGAGTATTAGGTCTATGCCTTTTCTCACTTAAAAAAAGTTTAACATTCTCTTTTTCATTTAATATGAGAATTATTAGTCACACTTGATATATCAACAACACCTTACTACTCAAAAATCAAATTATATATAATTTTCTTAGTTTCATTTTGATTCATTAAGGTTTTTGATTAATATGTGATTTTAAAATTTTAATATATATGACAAAATATGATTAATACATGTCATAAGGCGTAAATTACCCCTGAATTTACAAAGGATAGTCAAGAATTTATCAAATAATAACAATAAGTGTAAAGATAGTATTTTACACTTATAACTAATCAAAAAAATTATATTTATTTTTTCATGTGAGTATTTTAAAAATAAAAAATATGTTTTATTGTGATTTATATCTTTTATTGATTAATAGTGTAAAAATATTTTATAATATCATAGCATTTTCTTTTTTTCTATCAATCTTGATGAACAAGACTGCTATCACTACACCATAACGATGAAAAGAAAAGAAAATTTAAAGAAGAAACATATTAGGTTTTTGCAGATTTTATCTCTGTCAACAAACTATGCAAAATATTTATTCACGTGCAACTGTAAATTATATGAATACAAGTTGTTTGTTATTTTAAAATAGGGGTTACACCCTCTATTTATATTGAACTTGCTTTCTCCCCGGCTCAAAAAACTAAGACTAGAAAAGATCAAAATACATATTTTAGACTTGAATTGAATTTTCGTGTGAAATATCCTATTTCGACCACTATATGCAACTCGACAGATTAAATTTTTCGACACACATCGTTCATTTTCTCAAAAATTAAAAGAGCAAATAAGAAGAAAAAAAATGAAATAGATAATGTAAGTCCCATAATAACCTATGCAAGAGTTCATTGATCTATAGGAAGACACTAGATTTTTTTAGCAAATTAAAATTATGTCAAGAAATATATTGCATAAAATTTACAAATGCATTATAATATATGGAGCCCAAATAACTTGTGTATTGCTAAAAATTGAAGGGTTATATATACGAACCCCCTGCCATTAGAGCGAGATTCGATTTTGGCCTCCTGAAGTAATTTTTTATAATCAGCCACTTATAAATTAAATAATATAATTTTACCCCACCCTTTTACCTTGTTTACTGACTGTGTATTGGGTACTGAGACAATGTGGCAATTCAATTTGTGATGATTGTGTATTTTATTCTTGGTTGAAATAAAAAAGAAAATTGAAACAACAATAGCACTTCATTTTACTTGTCCCCCGTGAATAGTTAAGGCTCACAATTGGAAAGTTGCCATGGGAGAAGACAGTGAACGGGGAAGAAGAATCAATGGCTGGGAACGGCGAAGCTCCAGGAGAATCGTCTCAGGTAAGTTCCATATGTCCTTTCTGCATCGTAATTACAACATACATTGTAGTTTTTTTTCTTACATTCAGTATATTATTTCAGAACAAAGTAGTGGTTGATGTTGTGTTTCTCCATGGAGGAGAGCTCTTACAGCTTAGTGATGGTGAAATGATTTACAGGGGTGGGGTTTCTACTTTGATTTCTGGGGAACACATAGATAAGTGGACTATGCCTTACATTCGAAACATAGTAAATGGGTGGGGTTACTTATAAGGGTCTTACGGACTGTGGACGAAAATCATTGACATAAACCCTAATTTTTTCTAGATTGGAATGATGAGGATGCGTGTGATTTTGTTGCTTATGCTTGTGCGATGCAAGTTGATGGGGAAATGTTTGTGGAATATGATGCAAGTGGAAGTGGAAGCATTCCTAAGTTTGCTAGTGAGCTAGATGTTATTGATGAAGAGATTGTTGAAGGGTTGTGTAATACGGTGGAAGAACTGACTTAGTTTTTTTGCGTTTTATCGCAAATATTGCGGTTAGCAAGAGTCGCCACCGACTTTTCTTTTATCCAATAAGGAAATGTGAAAAGAACAGGAAAGACCTTTGATAGGTTTTGATTTCGGGGGTAAGTTATGAAAAGGGAAGGTGTAAGCACGCTTTTCATCCGTAGTTTGTAATGATTCTTGCATCAGTCCTCAAGAATGTATACGAAGTGTTTGAAAATATTTGTTTTGAAAATGTGTAGTGTGAGGTGCGAAAAGTATTTTGTTTTTGATTTGTGAGCAAGCATTTAAGAATATCTTACCCACTCAAGGTTGTTCTTGTTATTTTCCTTCTCCTTTGGGAATAAGATTGTTCTTGTTCTTGTTATTCGTTGAGGGATAAGATCATATTTTCGTAGGCAACTCGAAGGGGCATCGAGGGACTATGATGATGTTATTCATAGGCAACTTGGCTAAGATACCCCTACGTTTGAGGGACGTGACCATTGTTATAAGGCAACAAGAGAGGATACCCTAAGGGTGCAAGTGTGTAATGATGATTCAATTCAATTCATTTATCTTGAATTAGGGTTATCTAAGTTAATTTTATTCTTGCCATACAAAACCCTAATTACTAACAGTTCATACAGTTATATAGGGTGCACAAAGTAAAGTGTGAGAAAATAAAACCCTAATTACTATTACAAGGCTTTGGGGAGATACATAATAAGAAAAACCCTGCAGAAAAATATAAATTATGGAAAGTAAAATCCTAAGATATTACATCATGTGAGCAGTTACAATATTTAGAAAAAAAAATGAGAAAATAAACCTACACTATTACAAAATAACCGTGCGACCTATACATCGTTTCTAGAATTTAAAATAAAAGCAAAATAGAAAAATAGTGATGAGAAAATATTTACAAAAATGAAAAAATATCCTAAAATCTTAAATATTTTAAAATATATATTTTTTGTGATTTTTATGATTTATTTTAATAAGAAATAAATAAATTTACATTAATTAGAAATTAATTAAGAAAATAATATTAACTTATTAAAAAAACATTATGTCAAAAATTAAATAAATATTTAATTAATCTAAAACTAAAAATAAAATATTTTTTATGATTTTTTAAAATAGGTAAGAGAATTTTGAAAAGAATTACATTAAAAAGAGAAATAGAAAACAAGTGGTTAAAAAATAGGATGGTCCTGCAAAGGGTTAAGCCCATGCCCTCAAGATTGTTGGCACAAAAGTTTACCACTAGCCCAGACGCCTATGGTGTTATCATACTGCTTCTTAAAATATATATTTGAAATCCTGCATGAATCAGAAAATATGAAGAAAAAAATTGCAAAAGGCCAGGTTCGAATCCACTCCCTGGTATAGTAAAGCCTTACGCGCGCATGTTTAACCATTGGGGTGGTGATACATCTGTTTATTTACTTGATTTCATAAATATATATGTGAGAATTATTTCCAGAAATCATATTAAAACAAAACCACGCCAGGGTGGACCTCAGCATTTGAATGGACGAATCAAACCTCGCCACGTTATGCAATCAACAAGTCAGAGGCCGGAGAAGCGCCAGAGCCCTAGCTCTGATCGTCTTCTCCGATTAAGCAATCTTCCAAACCTGCAAAATAGAAAAAATAAATGCAAAACGAGGACCCTGTCCCCCTAATTCGAGGGATGTGAATCCAACTGTGGTGTTAGTTTCTCTTGAAACAGACTGGAAAGTGGGATACAAAGCTTTTTATGTCTTATGCCCTAACAATGGTGGAATCTCATTCCTGCACTAAACCTTGCAAACGATGGTTCTAAAACATGTTAATCATCAATACAAACAAATACATGCACATAGAATTGATCAAAAATGCGTGAATTATAAGTTTAGAATTTGAAAATCTTACCCAACCGATGCACCTTGAAGGAGAGGTTCTGGCTTGTTTCGAGCTTATGTAAGGGTATGGAGAGCTTCATGGGAACTTCAGGAGTGTGTTGGAATACTTGGAATCGGTTGAAAAGGCTAGATAATAGGGTTTGAGTTTGCCCTAACCTTGAAGATTTTTGAGAAATTTCCTAGGGTTTTTGAGAGGCAGCACGCGCGTCTTGAGAGTGTGGTCTTGTAGTGTACTTATAGAGGAAGAATTTAGGTTAACAATTGTGAAGAAAATATATGACATCGATGAAGAAAATATTTGATTGGCAATCTTTGAAAAATAACTTCAATCATGGTCAATCTCATGCCAATCACCCTTGTGTGTTTTTTACAGCTCACTAAGTGTTGTTTAGACCTCTAGCAACTTGGATCTTAAGCCTCACACGCCTTATACATTAACCTTGCATTTTATTTTATTTAATTTTAATTTAAATGAATAAAATCAAAATAAATAAAATAAAAACTAAGATAATTCATGGATGGGTTTAGAAATGTTATAAATATGTTCCAAACCTTAAAACATAGGTCGATTTGTCAAAATTTCAAGATTGCTTAATTTCCACTTCATGCATTCTCTCGAAATTGTCGAACTTGCACCAATCATATCTTGCTTAATTCTCAACATTTGAGGATGATATTGGACTTTTTAGAAAGCTTAAGATGTCCTCTAAAACCTATATGTGGTTTTATCTCATTTGAAGCTTCCATGTTCATGTACACTTCTTTGAGAAAATATGACTTTTTGTTGACTTTTGAAAGGACCTATAATGTCTTGGCCCATATCTCTCAAATGAAGCATTTTTTGGTAAAAACCTATAAGATACAAAGTTTTAGAGAATTTAATTTCCTTAAAAATTAGCTTTGGTTGAGGAATTTATGATGAAGTATTTGAAAATTATGCTTGGTCAAATTCAGTTGACTTTCCCTTAAGAAAACCCTAATTTAGTAACTTTTGACTTTTGATGAATCTTGAGTTTTATTGATCAATCATGATCAAACCTTGATCAAATGATGAATGTAACTTCATAATCTTGATGTTGACCAAAAATGATGAAGTTTGACTGTATATTGACCACAATTGACTTTTGGTCCAAAACAACTGATTTTCAACCACCTAGGCAATTGATTGAGCAAACTTGTGAAGCAAGGCTTGATTAATGACATGTGGGTACCTTGAGACATATGAGGAAGCATGAATTCCACTTGAGGAATTAGAAACTTAATTTCCTTTGAGCAAAATCAAGCCCTGGTTGGAGGTTTACTAGTTATGAGGGGGGTTTTCATCTGGTCAAACCTTGAGTAGCCTTGAGCATGAGGATGTATCTTGAATCAATTGACCTTAAAAATTGGAGGGAAAATTTTGGGGTACAACAGGTTGAATGATAGTGAGGATGAGAGGACAACTATTATTGTTGATGGATTTGATGGTATTGATGTCACTATACAACTTAGTGAGGGTCCAATCATAGCAGGGTTCTTGACTAGTTCAAGTAAGAAGGAATGTGATGATGAGGATTATGTTAGTGAAGAGCTTAATAGCTCTGATCTTGATAACTCATAAGATGGAAAAGAGCCTAAGTTTGAAAAGTTTAAGAAATAGCAACTTAATAAGAATTTTAAGTTTAAGTGAGGTATGTAGTTCAATTTCCTAAATGACTTTAGGGAGGATATTCGTGAGTGGATAGTTTTAAATGGGATGGAAATAACATTTGTGAAAAATAAGGGGTATATGGTGAGAGTTGAATGTAAGGCTAAAAGTGGGTTTTTAATGCTTTGTTCAAAAGTAGGTCACAAGCACACCTATGACATTCAGACTATAAAGGACACCCACACATGTTCTATGGTTTTGGACAATAGATCTTAAAATTCCAAGTGGGTGGCCAAAGTTGTTGTCAAGAAAATGCAAACTTCTAACAAAGTAAGGATCTGTGATATCATTTAAGATATGAGGCAAAACTATTCAGTGAGTATAATTGTGGCAAGGGCATGGAAAGAAAAATAGATTACAAGAAAAATCATAGAAGGAGACGCAGATAAGCAATATGCAAGTTTGTGGAGATATGCAGTTAAATTGCATAGGGTTAATGTTGACAATACTATGAAGATAAACATTGAGAGACCATCACCTTCCATCCAACCAAGGTTTGGATCTCTATTTCTGTTTTGATGGATGTAAAAAAGGGTTTATAAATGGTTGCAGACCTTTTATTGGAGTTGATGGGTGTCATTTGAAGACTAAATACGGAGGTCAACTATTAATAGTTGTGGGAAGGGACCCCAATGACCAGTACTTTCCTCTGGCCTTTGGTGTTGTGGAAATGGAAAGAAAAGAATCATGGAGGTGGTCTATACAACTCTTGATGGAAGATGTTGTAATAGACAACATATATTTATTTATTTCATACCAAGAAAAGGTAATTCCTTTTGAATTTCACTTTTACATTTGTATATGATTTCCTAATATTTATCATTG
Source organism: Vicia sativa (assembly GCA_021764765.1). Taxonomy (NCBI): domain Eukaryota; kingdom Viridiplantae; phylum Streptophyta; class Magnoliopsida; order Fabales; family Fabaceae; genus Vicia; species Vicia sativa. The sequence continues at coordinate 288,530,003 of CM038794.1, forward strand.
TTGTAGAGTTTAGTTATAGTATTTGAAGAAATGTTTCAAAGAATTGAGCATAGGCTATGCTTGAGGCATTTGTATACAAATTTTATGAAGAAGTTTGGTGGATGAGCACTCATTAGAGGTCTAATGATTGGAGCAGCCAAGGCAACATACCATCAAGCATGGATGCAGAAGATGAATGAATTGGAGGCAATAGATCCACAAGCTTGGTTGTGGATAATGAGAGTGCCTACTAAATCTTGGTGTAAGCATGCTTTTAGCTTTTATCCTATGAGTGATGTGTTGATGAACAACATCTCTGAGTCGTTAATGCCACAATTTTAATTGCTAGAGACAAACCTATTTTGACAATGTGTGAATGGATTAGGAAATATTTGATGAATAAGTGTATTATTTCTACTTTAAAACTTGATAAGTGGCCACATAAAGTTATGCCCATTCCTAGGAAAAGATTAGACACTCGGGTAGCTATAAGTGGTCAGTGGCTACCAACTTGGTCAATAGGAGAAAAATTTCAAGTCACACATTCTTATAACAGCCAAGAATTCATAGTTGATATAGGTAAAAGGTCATGCACTTGTAATTTGTTAGAGTTAGTAGGTATTCCTTACAGGCATGTTGTTGCTACCTTAGGATTTAGGCAGTAGAACCCAGAATTGTTTGTTCATGAATGTACACTAGGGATAAGTATGTCGTATGCTATGGATTTGAAATTAGGCCTATAAATGAACACGACATGTCAGAGATTGAAAATGAAGAGTTCTTACCTCCTAACTACAAAAGGGGCCTGGTAGACCAAGGAAATTGAGAATTAGGGAGACTGGTGAGGAAGGTGCTAGAAGAAGGTTACCTGGTGTGTCTTATAGATGCACTAAGTGTGACAATATTGGACATAATGTAAAGGCATGCAAGAGCAAGAAACAGGATCCAAATGCCTTTGAAAGAAAGGCACGTGACTATTATCTTTTTGAATGTAGATTGTAGATTGATTGTAGATTGGTGTGTAACTAGTATCTTTTTGCATAAGAGGATGAGATCAAGTGCAGATGTTGATTCAAATGTTGAAATGTTCAAACTGAAACAAGTCAAGGTACTGTGAATGCTCCAACTGAAATTGCTACAATGAATGCTCCAATTGTAAATCTTGTAGTACATGCATCTAATACTTCATTGTTTGGGAAGATAACTGATGATATGATTTCAATCATACCCGATATATATCCAAGTGTACAAACAACCACAAGTATAGGCTCAACATATACCATAAACAAAGGCAAGGCAAAGGTCAAAGAAGAATCTAAACCATTGAGAAGGAGGTCAAGAGAGAGAATCAAGGAGAAATGGTTTAAAAAACTAAAACCATTCACAAGTCCTAGTTCTGGCCTAGAGCAACCTATGTGCTTGACTGAAGAAGAAGAAGGAAATGTATCACAAACTGCAAAGAAGGCTACTAAGAGTCATACTAAAAAAGCCTCGAAGGTTACACCTAAGAAGGCTACTAAGAGTCCTACCAACAAAGCAACAAATGGGACATCTAAGAAGTCTCCAAAGAAGAAATCAATTTATGATTTGTAGTAATGCACAAGTTTGGTGCACTTTTTGTAATATTTTCTTATATGACAACTGTGTAATGTTACTGATATGCACAAGCTTGGTGCCCTTTTTTGTACTGCTTGACTTATGCACAACTTTGGTGCTTTTATGTAATACTTTTTGTATTGATATGCACAAGTTTTGTGCCCTTCTTTTGTACTATTTGACGTATGCACAACTTTGGTGCGGTTATGTAATACTTGTAATGTATGAATTATGCACTTTTATGTGTTATTATTAAGTGAATGCACTTAGTGATTTCATTGTATTATTATGCAGTAACATAAACATAATTCTTTCCATTAATTGACAGAAACATACACATTGTATTGTAACCATTGAATACATTATAGTATTGAACCATAAACATAATTCTTTCTATTAATTGACAAAAACATACATTATGCAGTAACCATTGAATACATCATATTGATAACCAGAAAAATACAACTATGCTACCAACTAAAACATTACATGAAATTATACAATAGCACAATAATCAAACAACACATAACAAATGTTATCTTAAGCTGTTTATTAATCCTTCTCTGGGCTTCAATCTTCATGCTCAATTTCTCCAATTTCCTAGTTATTGTTTCCGACTTCACTTCTAGTACCTCACACTTCTTACAAAATGGTCGAATAGTAATATTTCCTTTGAAGGAGTTCTAATTTCATCTTCCCATATGAATAATTCGCAGCTAGCTATTTCCATACTGCAAAACACGAATTACACCACTGTTAAGAGAACTGCAAAATCAAAATTTGCTATCAAATTTTTCCAATAATCCACAAACAAACTTACCCCAACATTGCGGCATTTCCAGAATTTCTGATTGCAGTTTGAAACTGTGTTGGACACCTACGTCTTCATTGCTCTATCACACCCACATTTGGGTAATCCATGAAAAGTGACTGAGTTGACGTTGCTTCCAAGAGAACTACTTCCAACTATGTTTCCAATTCAGGGGAAGAACAAGAACGACGTAAAAAACCGAAACAGAAACTTGAAACGAAAGGGAAGGGAAAGGAAGGAAGAATTTGAAAGCAAAGGGAAGAATGTTTGCATAATAATGGAACCCTAGATTGAATCCATATTTTATCAAATTAAATTGCCACGTTGTCTCACTACCAAATACACAGTCAGCAAACATGATAAAAGGATGTGGTGAAATTGTATTATTTGATTTATAAGAGACCGATCATAAAAAAATAATTTGAGGGGGCCAAAATCGAATCTCACTCTAACTGTAGGGGTTCCTATATTTAACCCAAAATTAAATGATGATTTGATGAGTGGGTTGGAATATTCTAGAATACTAACTTTGCCTTCTATCTCAACCTTCATGCTACACTTCTACAGTTCCTACTTTCACATTCATCTTCAACATTCAAACCAAAATGCCATCATAATAAAGCCCTAATTTCCACACACGAATTTCGTGTGTTTCATCAATCTTCCAATTTTTCTTCACGAAATTCGTACAAATGCTAACATCCTATAACCTTCTTCTTCGTTCTCGCTTTCGTCGCTCTCCCCATCACTGGTTTTGTACCATTGTCGCTCTCAAACCTGAGCCTCAACCACCTCCGAAAACCTTCTCCTCCTATTCACTTTCTTCTAGACGCGTCCTTTTTCATGGATTCGATTCTCGCCGACATCTTCATCACACTCATCATCACTCTTTCCATCGAAGTGCGCGTTTTTCGCTTTTTTCTTCTTCTCATTTTCACTATAATCGATTTTCTAACGCTGTTTGTTATCTTCTGATCTTTTAGGTTTCTTTACAAGAGCTAAACCGGCTCAGATAATTGAATTCAATGATCGCCACAGGTTTTTTTTTAAATTAATTTTGCATTATCTTTGTTATTCTTTCTTAATGTGTGATGTGAGAAAATGTTTGATTCAATGTTTGATTTTTTTTTTCATTGTAGTCAGCGAGCTGTTAAAACTGCCTTATGGTGTAATTTTCTTGTTTTTTCGCTCAAATTTGGAGTATGGTTAGCTTCATCTAGTCATGTTATGTTAGCGGAAGTTGTGCATTCCGTTGCCGATTTTGCAAACCAGGTAATTTTGTTTGTTGATGCTGTTTAATAGGTTCCTTAGGTTATGTTTGAATCGACGGAAATCGATGGAATGGAATAGTACTCCCTTTGATTCTATTTATAAGGTTCCGTAGATTCATTGAATGATCAATGTATCTGGTCTAATCAATATATATCCCTTGGTTTGGATTTGTTTAAAATGGGATTGAATGGAACATATGGAATGCAGTTAACTCGGTTCCATTCAAACACCTCCTTGTCTCTCTTGTTTGGCACTCCAATTTGGAGTTATGAAATAGAACGGGGTTTATTCCATAGATAGTTTAGCATCTCATTTCAATATATTCCACTCTCCAATTAATATCCAAACACAACCATGTTGTAAATGAGAAACTAATGTGATACATGTCTTGTTTTGTAGGCGCTGCTTGCTTATGGTCTATCTAGCTCTAGGCGGGCACCAGATGCTATGCATCCGTGAGTTACACGATTTTCACTACATTTTATCAACCCCTCTCCCACAAATTAAAATATATGTTTGTTACGGATTCGTTGCCAAGCTGTTTTCAGTTTTAGATATGCATACATTTGGTTTGATTCATTAACTATTATATACATGCAATGGATGAATACATTGATAGTTAAGCCCTTTCTCTTTAAAATTGTGCTTCAATTACTAATTAAGCAATGCAAATTTTAACAAGTCTCTGTGTATGATAATAAGTTATTCTATCCATTTCTATTTCATTTTATGAATTGGAATATGGCTTCTATCTTTGCATGGGTTTGAAATTTAATCATTGTGGTGTAATTGTAATGTCTTCTATTTATACAGTTATGGTTATTCCAAAGAAAGATTTGTTTGGTCATTGATATCTGCTGTTGGGATATTTTGTCTTGGTTCTGGTGCTACGGTTGTTAATGGAGTTCAAAACTTGTGGGTTGCACAGGTATTCAACCAAATAGAATTCTTTCAAATTCTTTCAACATAAGCTTTTGTCATCTTTCTTATTTTAATTACTGGTCTGTGAATTGTCTCATTTATTTATTGACTTTTGAGAAATTCTTCTTCAGCCCCCTGAAAATATGCAATTAGCAGCTTTGGTGTTATGTGGTTCATTTGTCATTGAAGGTACTATTGTCTATTTGCAATCTGGTACTGTCAAGTCTCCTTTATCTGTGTCGCTCCTTTCATTTTTTTTAATGAGTTTATTTTATTAGGAGCCTCTCTTGTTGTTGCCATTCAAGCTGTCAAGCAAGGCGCAGCTGCAGAGGGAATGAAATTAAGAGACTATATTTGGCGTGGACATGATCCTACATCCGTTGCAGTAATGACAGAGGTGAGCCTGGATTCTCAACAATGCTGCTCCCTTTATAGTGGCAAAAAATGTTAATGGGGAGAGAAGATGGACAGTAAATTGAGAGATGATAGAAAGAGAGGGAGGTAAAGATCATGAGAGACGGAGAGGCTGGTAGGAGGATTCAGGATGGTGTGCGACAAGATTTTGTTTGCCTTTTTAGTTTTTAGTTAGTAAACGTCTTTAATAATGGATTAAAGTTCTTCCTTTGTATATGTTCTTACAAATAGTTTTAAATTATGCAGGATGGTGCTGCCGTAACTGGCCTTGCTATTGCTGGGGCATCATTGGTAGCAGTGCACTATACAGGAAATGCCATGTATGATCCCATAGGCTCAATATTGGTTGGCAACTTACTCGGAATGGTAAAGAGGATTCACATGACAGCAAATGTTCCCGGCCATTTGGTATCTGCTTTTGTTCAATTTGTGCTGAATTACCATGCAGGTAGCCATATTTCTTATCCAGAGAAACCGGCATGCTTTGATTGGTAGAGCTATGGACGACCACGATATGGAAAAAGTACTCCATTTTTTAAAAAATGACCCGGTACAAGCATTCTTTCTTTTTTTTCTCTACTAAAACATAGTCATAACTTTTTGCCATTAATTTTACTAAGGTGGTTTTTATGCTTTTTAGGTTGTAGATGCTCTCTATGACTGCAAAAGTGAAGTTATCGGGCCCGGATTCTTCAGATTTAAGGCAGAAATAGGTTATCCTTCAAATCATTGTTCTTGACTTCTAACTATAGTTTAGGAGGCTGTGGATATAACTTTAAAGTTGAGCTTTGTTTTGAATATGGGCCTGTTTACTATAATGCTTTTTTTAAGAGATTTTTTTTTTTTAAATCAAAATATTTTAGAAAACTATGATGATTACGTAAGTTTTTTCAATTTCTTTTTTTCGTGTATGGTTTTTTGGCAATTGTTGACTTGAAAGCTCACATGTTATCTCAAACGATATATTGTGATTCTCTCCTATTTAACATCATGCAGTGATTATGGTTTGTATCATGTTATCTTTTTCAAGTTTCAACTTAAATAAATAGCATTACTATTTGTACTCAATTCTTTTTACCATTATCAATTTTCACTTTCATGCATAACTAGTGCTAGTCGTAAAGGTAGTTTGATGCAGGATGAAGCAAATCCCTCTTATGATTGATCTTTATTTTATTATTTTATTATTTATAGGAAAGAGCACTAAAACTTGAGATTTGTGTACTCCCTCCCAAAAAGTTTTTAAACTAAAACTTGAGATTTGTGTACTCCCTCCCAACAAGTTTTTAACTAAAACTTGAGATTTGTGTACTCCCTCCCAAAAAGTTTTTCTATTTCTCACATATTTTTTATTGAAAAGGAACTTTTAAAAAGATTGTAAGGACAAACAAATGAACCTTGAGTTGGAGTGTTATATATGATAAATTCAAATTCAACTGTCTAAACAGCTCAAGTTTTTAATCTGATCAGTCTTAATGTAACAGATTTTAACGGAGATGTGGTCGTTCAAAATTATCTTGAAAGGACTGGACGTGAGGAATGGGCCAAACAGGTTGATACTCTTCTTTATAAAGTTCATCTATAACCTTAGACAATATGTTGTATGTTCTGTTCTGTTTCTATTGTAATTCACATTTTTTAATGGCATGACACCAGTTGAAAATGTGGTTGGTAGCTTACATGAAATGAAACTATCCTAGGGCATCACATTGCTTCAAACTTAAAATAATGTAGACCAGCTCTTGCTGCATAACTACTTTATGTTATTCCATTTCATGATAATTCTACCCTGCCTGCCCTGCCCATTTACAGTTAAATCTTTAGAATTAGATTTGTGACTCTATCATAAGGATCTAGTTAGTATAGTATTGTCTCAGTTTTTCATTTTTATTACTTACAGTTTCGGGATGCTACAATGCTAAAGGATGATTCTGCCTTGACGAAGATTATGTCAAATTATGGTATGCTGTAGTAAAACTGACCCTTTTAACGTTGCTGATTGAGAAATAAAAAATATGTGCTTACAATTGTGAGTTGTGTGGCAGGTGAGGAAGTAGTTACAGCATTAGGAAGTGAAGTTGATAGGTTAGAGAAGGAGATCCAAAATCTTGTTCCTGGTATCCGCCATGTTGATATCGAAGCCCACAATCCAACAGAGTCATCTATGTCAAGTTAAAATTTTCAATAAATCTAAGATCCCACTCTCTTTCATATATCTTGTCAGAGTATTTATTTATGAATGTTGATTCGGCATCATCCATTATTATGAGCTCATTTCGGTGGAAAACAAAGTTTCAAGTTACATGGCTCAAGTTGAGTTAACAACTCTTGATAGATTAGTGTAAAACATATATTCATTTTTTCCTCCAGCATAAACGAGAAAAATTAATGTATGAGTGATAAATTCGTAGGCTAAGCTCAAAATGAATAAGTGTATCTGCAATCTAAAATATGCACCAAGTAGAAGCTGTGACTTTTTAGTATGTTGGAACTCCTCAGTTGCATCAGTAGCATATATAATTCATTCATGTTGAAACGTAAATGAAATAATTTACATTAAATGTTGATATTCTACTTCAAATTGTAGATATATGATCTGTGATCATTGTTCTGAAATTTTGGGAAACTGGCCATGTGAGAATTATTTAGTATGATTAATCTATGGGAATGCTGGTTCTTGTTCATCATACCTTATGCTAGTGTTGATTGTTCAGAATTGTAAAGTGTTTTCTTTTGTCCCTTTCTTTTAGTTTATATTATTTAGGAGACTTCATGGGAATTTAATTCTCAATAGTTTAATTTTCCATTGTTTTTTTTCTCATTGATTTCTCTTGTAGTTTGTATTGGTACCTAATTGAAAATTTGATTGAAGGGCGCGGGTTTAAATTTGTGATATTTTTATCAATTTAACATTGGTATAAATTTGTGATATTTTTATCTATTTAACATTGGTAAAACAATTGCTTGATTGCCAGGGTAAAAATAGAAACTACAAATAAATCATGAGAAGCGGGTTTGATGTTTTTATTTCAGTAGTTGACAATCTAAAACTTTTTATAAATTCGTGACAATATAAAACTTTTTATAAATTCGTGATGTTTTTATTTCGGTAGTTGACAATATAAAACTTTTTATATTGTATGTGTATCATTCATTTTCTCATGAGAATATATTACTGTATCAGTTATACAAATAATTAGTTTAATTTGCCGCGGTACATGATGGATGATCTTTCATTATTTGACATTTAAAAATAAATGTATACTTGGTGCATCATCCCTTTTCTCATCGTTGAATTTAAAAATAAATTTATACTTGGTGCATCATCCTTTCTCTCATCATTGAAACTATGTAGTGGTCAGTCTAATACATGATTCGTAATATTGTCTCTCTTTAGGGATATGACTAATATGATATTAGGTTGTTAAATTTGTTTCAACTTTCTTTTTTTTTTGTATGGTCTGTTTGTTTCAAGAATTGAAATCGGATTCTCAAGAATTGTGATGGTGGAAATACAATAATTTTATGTTTGTTTCAAGTTTTTAAATATTGTTCTCGGGCACATTTTATTCTAAATAATGTTGTTTACACATACATAACTTTTAATTATTCTCATAGTTAAAGGGTGAGAATCCAACATTACCATAGAAATAAATTTAGCTATATGTGACTTTCCACTACTACTCACAAATTATTACTATTTTTATTTTTTATAATTTATAAATTTAATAAATTAGTAAAAATTCCAAGAAAATTTAATTTTTATCCAAATACATAAGTGGGAATATTATTCTTAAGAATAATAATCCAAGAAATATGATTGCAAAGAACATAATTTCATAACTTGAAACAAACAATAAGACAATAAGGAACAAATCAGTATTAGCAATTCCTCTATTAACAAACTTAAATGTGTCTACTTTGTTTTTATTTGCTTGAAGGAATTTTGTGAACATTTAATAGGCTTATTTGCTTATCTACAAGCAAATAATTAAATATTTGACCAGCTTTCGTGATGTCAAAAACGTATTTCACCATTCTGATGAATATGAATTAGTATCAATTCCTTTTTGTATGCATCAAGATTGAATACAAATAGGGTTTTTTATAAAGATTTCGACTACAAAATTGTCATTAGAATCCTCCATATCAACAATGCGGAACGGTTGTGTTTTACCTTAGCTATCACATTTTTTCTTCTTTCTAGAATAAATTGTTTGATCAACTTCTTTACTCATTCATGGATAGTTAACTTTTTAGGAAATCGGATTGAACATTTTAAATCTTAATCTCTTAATGAAATATGCAACTGGTTTAACATCCAACATTTTTTATCTTTCAACTTAAATTTTTGTCGTTTCTGCCACTGTGACATCCACCTGCCACTGTGACATCCACCGTCTTAGCTAGGCAGCAGAATCAGTTGAGTGGATCAAGTCTTAGCTAGGCAGCAGAATCAGTTGAGTGGATCAAGCAGAACCCCAGCTGTGCCTCAGCAATGGGCATAAATTCAAATCAAATGTTATGTAATCAACTTATTACACGGGCAATAATTGGACTCTGCTAATTAAAAGCTCTGAATTTTGAAGACCTCGTAGAGAAAATTAAGACAGGAGTATCTTTCATGTAATACACTTTTAGATATTTCTTAAGCACTATGTTCAAAAACCCGGTCCCATGTTCAGAGCCTCTAACTCAGTCAAAATGATAACACAGTTAACTACTATCAAACTCCAAACAATTTGATATGACCAGAGAACCATAGACCAATTTGAGACACCAGGATATGAGAATGACAAAAAACCACCACTACAATCACAAGGTAGTATAACAACATCGAACTAAAGTGGTCAAGTATATGACTAATAAAGGGAACTAATAGACTTGGAGGTAAAACTTTAAATCTAACAAAAGAAACTAAATTAAACAACAAAATTGAGATCAGGTATATCACAAACAAAACACATTAAAATAGAAATGTAACTTATGAGTCTCATAATGATAACCAAATTCAAAATTTGCAAAACAATGTATAAAAGCCAAATTTGCTATTACCAAAATTTCAGATGCACAAACGATCTTGATCTAAAACCGGCAAATATTGATTACCACTAATAAATAATTAAACACTGCAACAGTTTAAGTTTAATTCATTCTCCTGATGAGCTCATTGATGAAATTCTCACGGTTTCCAGCATCACCTCCTTCAACATAGTGGTTCCTCTTCTTCTTCATGCCACCCAAAGGAGCCTTGAGCTTGAATGGCCAAAGGAAGTTGTTTGCCTCCTTGAAATGGGGTCCAACAGTCAAAATCTCATGGATAAGATCTTCAATGCATATGATTCCATGCTTTCCAAGTCCCTGAGTATCATCCAATCAAGTCAGCAGCATGTGGTGAAAAAAATTTAGATAACATTTTTTTATAAATGAAAATCACTGCACCTGCTCAATGATTGAGTTGTCAGTGAGAGGAGTTCTCTGCCTGTCTAGCTTTCCATAACCTCTCTTGTAAATGAGTTCCCTAACACTCTTCAAATTAGGGTATCTACAACAAAATTAAGATTCTCTTCAATGTTATATAAAAAAAAAAAAAACATTGCCTTTTAAAGATCAACATAGAAGGAAGTTAGCATACCCATAAGTCACATATGGCTCAACCCTGTGCAACATGTTCAATGTTGCTTTGTTAACTTTAAGGAAGACTCCATTAAAAACCTATTTAGCAAAGACAGTAAGAATTACCAAACTGTTTCACAGTTGTTTCAAAATGCTAAGCAATGTTTCATAGACTCCCAAAAAGAGATACAATTGTATTACCCAACTATAAAAAACACAACCATTAACTTATTCAATCCTAACAACATAATATGAGGCTATAACAGAAACAGTTGAAAACAAGTATTACCTGACGCAATCGAAATAGTTGCAAGATCTTCCTTGTTTTTGGGTCCATGGCATTAATACTGAAAAGACAAAGTTAGCAGTTAGCAAGAGCTAGAACATCTGAGGATACAATTGGGATAAACTGAGAATTGGTGGAACACAGCTTGGGCAGTAAAGTAAAGACATTTACTGAAAAATTGTCTACTGTCTAGTATAACTTGAATGCAAACAGCATTAATCTAACAAGTCTTGTAACAAACAATTAAGTTATTCTAAATCAACTAGCATCTAATCCAATCTGAATAAACAAAACAAAACAACAACACAGCACATACCCACGAATACGAATAATGAACAAGAGCTTAGCCTCTGGATCAACATAGAATCCACCTTTCAGCTTAGCCTCACGCTTCAAACTAATCAACTCCTTTTCCTATAAAAGGAAAAACAAAAACACAACACAATCAATATGAAGAACCAAACAAAAACGAAAACACTGCAGTGACATGAAGGGTACCTGTTCCTCGTACTCCTGGGAATACTGCTTAGCTCTGCTGTAGATCAGCTTACGGTTCTCAGCTCTTTTCTTCTTGGCGGCTTCAAATTCTTGATTCTTAGCCAAAGCCCATTCTTCAGCTCTCTTCTGTTTCTTCAGAAAAGACTCTGGAACATTTGTCTTCACCTCTTTACTCATCTCTGTTACCAAAAAAATTGAAATTGAAATTATAATAAAATTAAGATTAAGAAATAGCACGATTTTGATACGAATGGCGGATCTGGGTGGCTGATTGAAAATGGTGGAGAAATTAGGGTTACGTACCGAGAGAGCAAATGAATCTCTGGGAAAATGAGAATTAGGGTTCTTCGGCGAGTGGAGAGAAGAGTTAGCTAGGGTTTTATAGTGGGCGGGTTTGGCTTTTATAGTTAGATACATTGATTGGGTTGGACCCGAGTAAGGTTATTTATGTTTTTAACCCTTTTCATTTTAGTCCTTGAAGAGAAAAAAAAAATTGATTTCATCCATGTAGTATCATTTTTTTTTTATGTTTAATAGGTCAGGAGTGGAGATTTCATCATTTCCAAAGATAAATAAATGGAATCTCATGAATTCGAATTCGTATTTCTGCATTTAATATTTTTACATTTTTTTCTTTTAATTGCAAAGATTCATACTTTTTATGTAAATATTATTAAAATAAATATTTGTACTGGTCAAAAAGTACAAGTGTGTATGTTACTCATACAAGAGTAGAGGTGCTCAGAGACCTTAGTATGTATGTTGTGTTGTATGATAGTTAGGGTTTGCCTGCGACGACGATAAACCATGTATAGTGGTGTTTTAGAGAATTTGCTCATGTGAGGTGAAGGGCTCAATATGTAATATGATGTTTTTGGGTAACAACATGTATAGTCTGTTGTGTATAAGTTAAGGGTCGTCCTTTCTCCCATTGATGGAAGATTATTTATGTAGGCTTCTTGGACCTAGGGTTTAGGAAAAGCTCTCAAGGGTAGCAATTGTTATCCCCTGGTTATGGGGGTGGAGTGTTTACTACATATTCTTTCGAGAGTCGTGGTACCCCTTCTCACATAACTATCTAGAGACAGCAGTGTCATACACGACATCTGACACATGGAATAACACTCATATCATATATCGGAGTCCATAGAACAACATCATTCTAGGCGGGGACCATAAAGTCACTCTTGTTTAGGACTCTCACAAATATAACACTACATTGTTCATCAAGCACAAATGTATTATAAAATGACAAAGGTTTTTCAAGACTTATTTCATATGTGAAGTATATCCCTCAATTTGGGTGAGTCCCTCAATTGAAGGTGGCCTTTTTAATGAGAGGCAAATCCCTCACCATAGGGAGATTTTTTTAATGAGATGTGAGTCCCTTAGCTTATGGTGAGTGTTCATCCCTGGCCAAATGTCTCTTATATATCTAGGAGGTAGTGAGATATATCAACCTTTATTTTGATTTGACTATAAGACGTCAAAATGTCAAACAATCGTGAAAGGTCAAGTGCTTCAATGGAAAAAGAATGTGTGTGTGGCATTTAATATAACTCATGATGACATTCTTTGGGCAAATTAATATAGTCATTTATACTTATACGCATCTTCCAAGTGTAGGGACTTTTCCTTTTCTCGTGGCAATTATCTCATTGATGGATATATGGCTTGCATTATTGGGTTGTCGTTATATTGTTTCCGAAAAACCCTTTCTTTCCTCATTATTTTCCACTTTTCCTCCTTCCATAAATATACATTGATCAAGGGTAATAGTATGGAAAATTAAGAATCCATTATTCTTCTTAGGGTAAAAATGTTTCACTTCATGCACTTCTACCTAAAACAACAATAGGCAAGAAAACCAAACTTATTCGTTTTTGTGACGTTGCATCCATGTATACTAATGCTAACATAATCAATAGGTTTTGTCATAGCATTGGGTCTTCCAACACAGGACGTGAGGAAGATGTGATAATGATTCTTTATTCAGGGGTATATAGGATTTGCATGGATACCTTCAGCAAGCCATTTGCTCCCTATTTTTACCTTCATTTGCATGTCATTCATGAGTTGAGGGCTTTGATTCCATTTACTTGTTTTAAAGTAGATTTCTCAATGGCTATCAATGTCGCACCTTCTCATATTACTCAGAACGTGTGGGGTATTAGTCAGGGCTTTTCAAATTATATGTTGTGGCCTGGGCGTATCCCTCATTGTAATGGTGTTCTTTTCTTTCTTAGAACATAGACTCTTCCTAATGATGGTTGGGTTACGCTGTATCCTTTTCCTGATGGATGTTTGTTAAAGCCCTTTACGAACCCCTGTGGGGAATTGAAGGATAAGTTTGTGTAGGTGAGAGGTTGGGGGAGATGCCTGTCCACTTACTACAAGGAGCGAAGGGTGACCCTTTTATACATCGTATGGGCCTCGTGTGCCTTTTACTTCTCATCGTTTATTTTTTTCCAATAAAAGAAAAGATAATCTTTTTGGCTCAAGGTTCTTTTTTCTATTGGTCCAATCAATGTGGCTACATTCTTTTTCCCTGCAACCCTAATCATGATAAACTATATAAGTAAATGTTTAAAAGTACATAAGAGAATAAATAATGTTCAAAATAATATTGCCACACCCACAAACCAATCACAATGTTACCTTGAACATGATGTTGGTGTTAGCCTTAGAGGCCCATAGTCTTATTAGATTTTTATACTTGTATAGAATTCTTTGTTAATAATTAAAAAACACTAATTTTTTATATTTGTTTCTCCAAAATAATAAAGTCCTTTGAATAGTCCGCTCATTTAATGAAACAATAAGTGTGACTCAATCATGAGATCTTATTAAACATAAGGATATTGTTTTTAAAGTATTCATAGTTGAGCTTATTGTGAAGTGATATAACATTAAAACATTAAGACTATTCTTATTAAACATAAGGATATTGTTTTTAAAGTATTCGTAGTTGAGCTTATTGTGAAGTGAGATAACATTAAAACATTAAGACTATTATGTGGATAGATAGATGATCGTATCTCATAGATCGTTTATAAAGAGTTATTAAGTTTTTACATAGGTATGAACGTTAGGAGTAATATTCATATTGGCTAGACCCACTATGAGAATACTACATAGAATTTTATGCATGTCATAAGTTATTCTCATAGTGATATAGTGGTGTATACCACCCTTCGACTTGAAACCATTATGGACCCTAAATATGGAGTCGAGAACTTTACTGTTAACTAAACAATGTCTATAACTAGATGACCATAAAGGCAATTAATGGGTACTCCATAAATTATACTGAGGGACATAAATGGAACTTGCCCATCCTACATAATAGAATAAATTTCTAAGGGGCCTATATTGAGCTGAACAATGATGACACAGTCTATGTCTTATGTTCAATATAAACATAAGGGGAAAATGAGTAATTATACACACAAAGTTATGATCAAAAGTTTTTGTGATATCACAGGCCATTTTTGTGATTTTGATAACAATCTAAATTGACGAAACTCATATATCACTTAAATGTTAAACTCTTTTTTTTTTAACAATACATTATCAAAAACATTTTCATAACATTTTCCTCCCTTCAACAAAAATAGATTTTGAGATACCCTTTATCTCATATATCCCTCAAGTTTTCTCCTAAAACTCATTGATAGAGACGTAAAAAGAACTACAAGAATATTATTTTCCAAAGACAAGCAAATTATACTTGAAACTCTCAAAACTAGTTTTCCCCACTTATATTTTTTCATGTTGAAAAATAATAGAAACAAGGGTATTCTCTCGGTTACCTACATAATTGAAGTTAAAAAGCAAGGGATTTCATTTTACTTAAGCTTCACACCGATGTGAACATCAATTAATATAAGGGTTATCCATTTGACTACACTTGTAGACTCAGATGATAAGTTGTTGTTCACATCGGCTAGTCAACCTACATGAAAAGTGATAAACTTACCATAAAACTTAACATTACATCAAAATACCATTAAATGTGAACATTTTTATGTAACTCTAGTTATATCAACATATATTTGGCTTAAAATTGATTATTATATCAATTTCTCTATGTCAAATTTCATTGCACATGAAAAAAGGTTGACATTGAGTTATCTCTTATATATATATATATATATATATATATATATATATATATATATATATATATATATATATATATATATATATATATATATATCCAACATTCACTATTGCAAAAGACATATTTCCTAATAATCTCTTACTGCATTCACATAACCAACCGAGGTAATATATTTTAATTAAGTGTCTTTTTAGATTTTTAAACAATCTATAACCAAAATCACAATTAACAACCATTGTAATATGTCAATAATGACACAATTCGAAACCCAACACATGTAGTTTTTGTGTTTTTTTGTAACAAATGGGTGCGTTCCATTTATTTATAATTTTAAATGAAAATTTAAAACTTGTCACCACTGTCCATATTAACAACCATGGTGAAATATCGAGACATATCACCACGGTTGGTTTTAACAACCATTGTGAAATAGTTTACATATTTAAGCTAACTTACTTCACTTCATAACAGACTGTGTTGTGAGTGAGAAATCCTAACTTCTCTCACTTATTTCGAATCTTTCAAAACTACATCTTAACTTCATAAAACTCCAACACAACTTCTCAAACTAGTGTGAATCAAGAGAAGATGTCACAGCCTCAAACATAACTTCACAAAACTCCAACGTATCTTTGTTTTTGTTTTCCGTAAATCGTTTCAAGTAAAGGTACATATATAAATAGTTTCTTTTCCAAACTTCATTCTTTATAAGATGAGGTATGGTTTATAAATGTATTGTGTTTAAGTTAAAGTTAGTTTATGATTTTGTAGGTAAAAGTTGTTATGCGTGTTGTTTGTTCATAAATTATTTTGTTTTGTTCATAAGTTTATGATTTAATTTACTTATTTTTTATTGAAATATATAAATGTTTTTGTTGATATTTTGATAAATTTTACTAGTCAGAGACTCGTGCGTCTTATAGTTTGGTCTTCACGAACTTGATTATCATCTACTATCTTACTAAACCAGTCATCAAAATATGCTTTCGTGTAAGTAGACAATGAACCAGCAGAAGATATGAAATCAAGCTTCCAACTTGTTTTGATGAAGACATGATCTCAAGTTACCTCCATATCAAAAAGAAGAAGAATAAAAATAAAGGATTCTATCATGACATTCTTAAGACTCTCATTCAACAAGTTTCAAGGTATATGAAACTCTTAACATATATAATATTAGTGTCCAAAGTCTTTTGATCATGCATTGATAAAGTTATTTCATATTTGAATTGTGTAAATTAATTTTTAAAGATAATCTATTATTTTGGATTGTTATTGAAGCTTATACAATTTTTTGTTCTTTTTTAACTATGACAATCGGTTGTCACTAGGCAATACTTCAAAAAATTGTATTTTTTCAACTATGACAATCACTTGTCGTATTCTCCAATTGGTTGTAATTGACTTTAATTTAAAATAGTTTTTATGTTGCAACTAGGAAAATTAGTTGTCCTATTATGCAATCGATTGTACCCAACTTGTTTATGAAAAATATATTGTTTCAAAGTATAATTTCATGATACCTCTTTCATGCATCTCTTTTGTTCCACGTTTAATCTTTTTCAGAATTTCTTCCAAACATTGCCATGTTTTTTGAATGGTTGCATGCACACTATATATTGAATTAAAACTTTCATTTTGAGGAGAACTGGTATAAATTTATGTTGTTTTTTACTCTTCTGCATTTACCGCTTTCATCACATACCATAACCAGAAAAGAAAGAAACACTTATATATAATAATCAGAAAATGTTAAAGTACCTAATTCACCCCTCTTAGCTGAACCAAATGCCTTCTTTTTCTTCTTCTTTAAATTTGTTCGGACGACATAAACTCAAATACCATCAGTGTGCAAGTAATAGTACTCCTTGTTATTATCCTGCTAGTAGTGCATCAAATTGACTACAACTAAGTCGACTAGCTTTGGTGCCATGACCAACTCCTCATAAATGGATGTGATACATGTTCAAATAAGTTTTACAATGATCAATTCTCTATGGAATAAATTGACCCAATTAAAACAATTATCGTTTAGAAGAACCCACATGAGATAAAGGTCTTAGTCATAAGCTTTTGCCCATTTTTTAGGCTTCATATAACATTTTCACAATAATCTAATGAAGAATCCTCATTTAAAATTTTATTTGGCTTATGTTGAAATTTTCCATATCTAACCAATAATTAAAAATTGACTAAGAAATACTCCTAACTAGTTCAAATTTCACCAAATTAAGTGCAATTGAAATTGTTTTGGACTGGGCCCACACTTGGCCTAAATGTCATACAAGGCCCAATCCAATAATGTTATATGGAAAATCCATCAAGACATTTGCTAGACTAAAACTTCCATTGGTCCTCCGTTAGGTAAGATTGATCCCTTCTTGACTATTGAGAAGGTTCACTACGTTCTCTCGTGGACATGACCATGGGACATACATTAGCTCCACACTTTTGTTGAGGATATATCATCCACGTGCCCTTCGGTGACATCCTCGCCACGTATCTTTCGAAGACGCTAACCCATAGCTCGCCACAACGTGTCCTCCTCGTAGGCCACACAGTCAACACCTATTTGAATATCATATAGCTCTCCTAATCCCAAAAAGACCGCGTCCACCACATCCCTGGTATTTCGGGGCAATTCACCCAATATGGAGACCATATGCTAATCTCCACTACACACGTAGGTCCTGGCAATCTCCATTTTCGACCGGCTCAACATGTTTCAAAACAAACTTAAATACATAAAATTAATGTTATTACATGTACTTTTAGGGAATAATAGGCTTCCAAATAGTATCATAATATAATTTTTAGACTTAATTATTTTAGCTTGGTCTGATGAATTTTTATCAATTGCAAGAGACCCATAATAAGATTTAAGTTCGGTTAGTAAAATACCTCGCCCCCTAGCAACAATATGATTCATAATGTAACACGGTGGGAGAACTGACTTGTTTGTTTTGCGTTTTATCGCAAATGTTGCAGATAGAAAGAGTCGCCACCGACTTTTCTTTTATCCAATAAAGAGAAGGTAAAAAGAACAGGAAAAGACCTTCGTTAGATTTTGAGTACGGGAGGTAATTATGAAAAGGGAAGGTATTAACACCATTTTCATCCGTAGTTATCTATGGGCTCTTAATTATTTATCTCACCTTTGAAAATTTTGCTTTTTGTGTGTGTGTGATTTGAAAAAAAGTATTTTTGAAAAGTATTTTGCTTTGACGTTGTAATGATTCTTGTATCAGTCCTCAAGAATGTATATGGAGTGTTCGAAAATATTTGTTTGGAAAATGTTTAACTTTCAAATGATTCTCGTTGGAATGTATACAAAGTGTTTGAAAAGTATTTTGAAAATAAGTGTGAGGTGTGAAAATGATTTTGATTGGGGCAAGAAATAGAGTCTTATTACCTACTCAGAATGGTCGTTTCTTGTTATTTTCCTTCTCCTTTAGGATAATGCTATCCATACCATTAGTTGGTAGGTAACCCTATTTGTTGGATGTGAAAGGACAATCGTAGGGTCATCGTATGGTCATTGAAGGCAACATGTAAGGATACCTTAGCAAATTCGTAGGGACGATCATCACTTATTCGCAGGCAACATCTGAGTGACGAGATCATATATTCGTAGGCAACATCGAGGGTCATTGAGGGACTATGATCTTTGTATCGAAGGGACTATGATGAAGTTATTCGTAAGCGTCTTTGCTAATGGTACCCCTACGTTAAAGGGACATGACCATTGTACTCGAAAGGCAACAAAAGAGGATACCCTAAGGTGTTAGTGGGTGAAAAGAGTGTGTTCAATTCAAATATTTATCTTTGAGATTAGGGTTATTCTAAGAGTGTTGATTTCATATATATGTGAAATCAAATTCCAAAAATCAGTTGAAACCGAAGCGCGCGCGCGTGGACCCTCAGATTTTTGAATAGACGAATCAAATCATTTCCCTCTACCGTGTTTTATTCCTCGCTGGTCAAAACGTCAGGGACGGTGGCTCTGGTCACCATCTTTGATTGCTCAAAACACCAAATCCTGCAAAATCAAAACGAAAATAAAAAGGAACAACCCAGATCAACATAAAATCATCCCTTGAGTCTGAATCTGTGATTATTTTGGCCTGAATCGTCCTACAACTATGGATACGAAAGCTTAGAAGCTTTGTTCCCTAGCCATGGTGTTTTATTGTTACTGTGTGTAAACTCACCACCAATGCATCAAATCGATTCAAAACAACCTAATGAACATGAATGAATGTATAAAATCAGTTTATATCATGTAAATCAAATGTTAGCAATCTCGAACTTTACCAAACCAGTGCAACGTCGTAGAGATGGCTATGACTTGCTTTGGAATGATGTAAAGGCTTAAATTGATTCCTGAAAGCCTCAGAAGGATGAATCAATCTTTGGAATTGAATGAAAATGGCTGAAGACTAGGTTTCGAGTTTGCCCTAAAAACTTGAATTTTGGGACAATTCTTAGGGTTTGTTGGAGCATGCAATTCGTGTGTTCTTGGTCTGAATATCTTGTGTATATATAGGGTATGAGATTAGGTCAAATATTGAGAAGAAAATATATCCTCTTCAATGCAAAATATTTGATTGAAATTTCTCATCAAAATATTCCAAATTTGTCTCAATCTTGTATTAAACTCATCCATGCGTTTTTTGCAACTTGCATAGCCTTCCTTGGAGCTCAAGACATACCAATATCAAGCCAAATACACCTTGCCTTTTACTTTTATATTTTATTTAATTAAAATTGAATTTAAATGATTTAATTTAAAAGTAAATTAAATAAATGAAGGAAGGGTGTGCAAGTGAGTTCAAAGGTGATGGGCCATCTTGAAAATAAGCTTGAATCATAAAAACCATGGCCCATTTGAAGAAAATTTGGATTTGCTTGCTAGTTCTCTTCATGCACTTCCTCAAATTTCCCAAACTTGCACAAGTTGTATCTTGCTCAATTTTCAATATTTTGAAGTATTCTTTGACTTTTTAGAAATCTCAAGATGTCCTGTAAACACTCCTTTTGGTTTCATCTTCATTGAAGCTTCCATGTTTATGTACACTTCTTTTGAAAAAGATGACTTTTTGTTGACTTTTAGAAGAACCTATAATGTATTGGCCCATAACTCTCAAATGAAGCATTCTTGGCCAAAGCTTGTGAGACACAAAGTTGTGAAGAATTAAATTCTCTTCAAAATGAGATTTTGTGGAAAAATTTCTGATAAAGTATGTGAAAGTTATGCCTAGTCAAAGTTCTGTTGACTTTTTTATCAAGAAACCCTAATTTAGAAACTTTGATTTTTGATCAAATCTTAAGTTTTCTTGATGAATCATGATCAATACTTGATCAAATGATGAATGTGACTTAAAAATCTTGATGTTGACCAAAAAATGATGAATTTTGATTGTATGTTGACCACAGTTGATTTTTTGTCCAATACAACTGATTTTCAATCATCTAAGCAATTGGCTGAGCAAACTTGAGCTGTGAGACTTGAAAATTGATATGGTGATACCTTGAAACATATGAGGATGTATAATGATCACTTGAGGTAATGGAAACCATTTTTGACTTGGAAGAACCAAAACCCTAGTTGTGGGTTGATTGCTTAGGAAAGGGTTCATCTGGTCAATCTTGAGGAATTCTTGAGTATGGAGATGTGGATTGAATAGAGAAATATGAGGGAAAATTTTGGGGTAAAACACATAATATCCTTACCCAATATTTCTTAGCATAGGGAATTGGGTCATTGAATCAACCCATTAACCGCTCTACCATCAATAGGAAGACCCATTAACATGTATACATCTTATAGGGTGACGATACATTCACCTATTGGTAGATGAAACATGTGTATCTCAGGTCTCCATCTTTCGAACATTGCAAGTATAAATTTGGTATCAATAATGTAGTTTGATATGTTAATAACTTGCCCAAAACTGACACATTCTAGATGTGGATCCACAACCTGGTCTCTGCTTGATTTGCGACAACCATGCTTCTATTAAGAGCATATACACTAGTCATACTAATGGTTGGCATGACCCCATTTTATGCATGTATACCGTGTAAGACATATCATTCAAAATTTCATGCAGGAGATCAAATACAAGGCTCTTCAGAAAATAGTTATGAACGTGGGGTATGCATTAACACAACCTTTGTTCAAACACTATCACAACGAGATTAGATTGTCAAATCCGGATGCAAGTAGGTGAATCGATAATCTTCTAATGGAAAAATGGACAAGGTAATGAAACAATTGTCAATGATGGGGCCATATGACAACAAATTTAATTGAACCAATAAACAATGTCTCCAAAGACATACAAAACCTCCCAATAACCCCTTTGGTGAAATTAACTTATTTAGGGATGACTTTGTTGTTTGCAAAAAGAGATGAAATATGGAACATGGTGGTAGAATCTGGACAACTATGGAGTAAAAGCTGCGTGAAATTTATTAACGCAAAAAGTGTCAAAGCCCCCACTCATCATGTTGCAAGATTCGACCAACATAACAACAACTTCATTGTCAAAGCGACACTCGACCACAAGGAGGGGCTTCTAAGACAAGAGTACAAGGTTATACTATTATCTCATTTGTGCGATTGTGGAAGCTTCCAGGCTTTTCGAATGCCTTGCTCTCATGTCATTGCAACATGTGCACATGTTCATCAAGATGCATTAATACTTTTATCTCCCATTTACAAAGGCCGAGATCATGCTCAACGTATACAATTATGGTTTCCCAGTGGTAGCAAAGCTGTATTATAGGTGTGGGTACAAAGGGGAAATAATTTGGCACAACGATCAAATGCGAAAGAATAAAAAGGGTCGTCCCAAAAGTAAACGTATCACAACTGAAATGGACTCGCTTGACAAACTAGAAAAAGTTTGGTTTATGCTGTCAGGTCGGCCATAACCGAAAAAATTGTCTCACTCGTGCTACTAGCTCAACAACTTATAAAATATATTCACAATAACTACATTTTTTATATATCTCAACATTTTTTTTATTACGAACTGTTGTTACAACATACCAAACACAATCAAGACATAAAATGACATCACGGCTAAAACAACATTTTTTAAAGACGAGATAAACCAACTACATTTATGCCACATCAAAATAACACCAACAACATAACAACATATCTAAGAAATTACAATCGATAAAACAATTTTATCGGATTTGTGCATCATTGCGATTACGTCTAAATCTGTTTTGACTTCCTCCAACCAACTTTGAGGTCTTCCAGTTACAAATGAGGTGTTCATCCTTCTTCTCTGGATCCTTCTAATTTATTCCCTGCTTCGATGTCCCCTTCTTACATCGCATCAACCCTTTCTTTAGTTTGTCATGGAATAAATAATTTCATTTTCATCTGAGGTTTGGCGGTCGAGAAAATGATGTACCTATCTCTCGTGAAAATTATGGGAGATGTCATGACGCAAAAAAACAGAGAGAACATGAGAAGGTATGAAGAATGATGGAGAAATAAGTGTTTTGTTTATAGAAAACACAATTACATGTAAGAGTCATCTCAGATGGTGTCTCCTCTTATAAATATAAAACATGTGCCATCTCACATGGCTTGAGGGAAGTGTATGCGTCATGGAGAATGACACCTAAGGCCAAACATCAAGTGGATGTGCCATCTCACTTAACTATTAAGTGTTAACATTTTCTAAAACATAGTTATTTGTGTAATTTTCTCTAAAATATGGTTATTTACGTATTTTTTTTAATACCTAATTATCGGAAAAAAAATCTAAATAAAATATTATAATGAAAGCCCAACCTTGTCAATATTGGAGAAAATTAAATACATCTAAAAAACTTATAAGAAAAAACTAGATATATTTTAAAACTTTAATTTCCATTTTGTCTAGTATGTTAATTTTGAAGTTAATTTTGATCCTTTAATTTTAAAAGATCAAATTTATATGTCTTGTATATAAAATGTAAAAAATAATATTTCTTTTGCATTTCTTGAATATGTTTTTTTACTGATTTCATTTTGTTTTTATGTAAAAACCAAAAACAGCATTAAGTCCACATGGAAACAAAAACATGTGGCACATTACATCTGCATGCATGCCAAAAATATACTCACTAAATAACAGTAGTTGGTTTGGTAATTGTAGTACACTCGGTGTGTGCGCACGATAGTTGGTACTGGTTGTATAGGAAGTTTCCACGAAATTGCCTTCACATCTTTTACGATACAACATTGACTCAAGATCTTCTTCCTTCTTCTCTCATCATCCAATACTTAATAATAATCTCTTCACCTATTCCTATTCTCTCTCTGTTTTTCTCTTCCTCTTTGTCTCATCTCTAGTGACATGCGATCCAATCAAAATCTCTCTCCAACTTGCACAGTCCTCCTCACATAGAATCATTCGCTCCAAAATAATTTTTTCAACTTACTATCGTCTTTCTCTGTCAAATTCAACGTCAATTATCATTGAACCAAGTAATTATTGGTATTTATACTTTTGACACTGATAGAGTGATTGTAGATTCCTTTTCTCATAATACTGTTTTTTAATTTTTTTAATTTTCTTTTAAACATTTTTTGTGGCAGCGCATTACAGCTATATTTGCTGGTTGAAAGAAGTTGGAGACACGTTATGGGTAGCAGCTGCAAC
This sequence comes from Vicia sativa, assembly GCA_021764765.1. Classification (NCBI taxonomy): domain Eukaryota; kingdom Viridiplantae; phylum Streptophyta; class Magnoliopsida; order Fabales; family Fabaceae; genus Vicia; species Vicia sativa. Next base: position 288,554,191 of record CM038794.1, read on the forward strand.
TGAGGTTCTTTCAACCATATTACTTTAGGTAAACAGTTTGCATTGTTAATTTACGTTTTTAAAATTACTTACCAAAGAGTAGGCATTTAGTCCTATACATACATTTTAGACCATATTTCAATTTTTTTGTATAGTTTAGCATACTTAGCAAAGAGTAGCATTTAGTTCTATACATACATTTTAGACCATATTTGATATTTCAAAACTTTTGTATAGTTTAAAATGTTGCATATATTAATAAGGAAAGATATATATTTTTTAATATAGTAAATTAACAAAATATTATGACTATTAGTTTTGACATTCTATATTTCTCTGTTTGCCTTTTATTTACATATACTCCTTATTTATTAATGAAACTTTAATATTTACTAGAAGAAAATATCCACTTCATGATTGAGAAATTAAATGTTTTAACTTTTAACTATGTTTGCATGTATTCACATATTTACATTGAATTCGAATATATTACAATCAAAATTTGAGACGTAAATAATTATTTTTCCCGATCAGTATTCATCCAACGCAGCATTTTTAGAAACAAGCAAAACAACAAATTATGTATACAAGGAATATGATTTTATTGAATCCCTACCTACAATGATAAGACATTTTATCTTCAAAAAAGAAAATTAATCTTTATCAACTTAATATTAGAAATTTATAATTCAACTGATTTAATAACGCACATTATTACTTTAAATTGCTAATAATATTACTTATTTGTGGCAAAATATATATTTCTTTTAAGTTAAAATAAGATCCCTTCAATGTAATAACAAAATATATTCAGGGATATATTAGTTAAATAATCAAGGGGTTTTAAACAGGATTCAATTGAGGCAAAATTTACACATATTTGTGGCATTGCATGATCACAGATAAAAATCCTATGGAATAATTTTTTTTCCCATACTAATATGCTTTTTCTTATTAGTCTTTAAATTTTTAACAATATTATAAATCATAAATAATTTCTTTTATATATAAAATTAATTACATTTTTTAATTCTTATTAAAATTTGAGACATGGGAGTATATCGTTTAATTTTACCGGCTTGTCTTTATGCATTAATATATAAAGTTGCTATTTACAAAATAATAGTTACACATTTAATCTTTGAAAATAAAAAATAAAAAATACTAGTAATGAATAAAAAAATAATGAAAACCAAAATATATAAGAAATTATGAAAACTTATTTAGAAAATATTTCTTCTAATCAAATTTAATTGAATTTTGTATTCTTTAATATAGAAATAATTTCATATGAATATAAGAAGTTATGAAAATATATTTTATTTTCAAAAACTTTGACAACTAGAAATAATTATTTAAAATTTTGTAACAAATATAATTATACTTATTTTTAAAGAAATAAAAAAAAAATATAATTTCAAGTTTTTATACAAAAGCACAAAATGAAAGCGAGAATGTTATGAACGGTGATGTATGTGAAATTGTAATGTCCACCAAAATTTAACGGAAATGGAGCGCTAGTTTTGCATCGCCACACAATAATAGCACAAATCGCAAATTTTTTTCTTAATTTCTTAATTAATCAATAATTAATTAACTATTACTAACTAATTACTAATAATAATATTCTCCCTCCGTTAGTTACTTTTAATAACCATTTATTATTATTAACGGAACTAGTGGGCCCCAATGTACGGAGGCATTCATTCATTTCATTGATTTAGTTAGTTATTTTTTTTGTGATTCCGAAAAAAAAATTTAATTAGTTCTGATTCTTTTGTGGTTGCGCCTGTGCCCTACCATCTCTGTGTGGCACTGGCCTATCCATTTTTCATTTCCCACCGCGCAGTGAGAACCGTTTTTTCAAATTTCGCCAACCATCATGACTACCTCCTCCAACGGCCATCTCACCGTCAACATCGCCGCCGGTCACCCTGACAACGACGACAACAACAACGCTCCACCTCCTTCCGATAACAACAACAATCATCATGATAATCACGATGACGACGACGACGAACTCATCGATCCTGATGATCCTTTCGATATCACTCAAACGAAGAATGCTTCTCACGAGACTCTTCGCCGTTGGAGAGTAATGATAATCTTTCCATTTCTATTTTATTGTGATTCTGTTACTTAATCTGCATTTGCATTAATCGCTTTTAATTATGCGTTTTCTTTGAATGCACTTTCTATTTATTATGCATCAATTAATCAATGTGCATTGCTAATTAATTTTCTTCAGTTTCTATATTGAGATTTCTATATTGAGATTTGAGATGCATCCGTTGATGTAATAGGAAATTGAATTCATACACCTGTTTGGCGGATAAGCAATTTATTTTGCAGCTTATTGAATAAGCAAGATAAGGCCGGTTTGGATAAACAACTTATTTGGAGCTTATAGCATAAGTGCTTATCAAAATAATCACTTATAAAAAAGCTTGCTTAAGCTGTTTTTCTAACAAATGATAAAAAAAATTTAAAATATTTTTATATGGAAGAGGAAATTGTTTTCATAAGTTATTTGAGAACTTATGAAAATAAGCTCAAAAGAGTTTATGAATAATGCTATAAGCTGTTTTAATAAGTTCGTGCAAACAATATCACAAAACTCATGACATAAGATAAGCTCAAATAAGCCAATCCAATCAGCCTCAAGATAGGATGTACTCAAATAAGCCAATTCAAATAGGTTTATACTCAAATGATACACACAATTTCTATTTATTGAACAATAATTCATAATTTTTATTTGTTTGAGAATTTGCACATTCCACCTCTCATATTAGGTTAATGTCTTGTACAAAATAGAGAGATGTTGGAGAATTTAAACAAACGAACTCTCACTCTTATTTTATGTTTAGTATATGTTCGATGAATGTAACGGAAGATAGGTTGAACATATCTTAGGAGGATAGGTTTTTGTGAAATTTCTTAGTGTAATGACCAGTTTGTTGCGACCAATCAGAAACTTGCCATTATGTGATGAGTGTTTTGTTTTAAATTAAATTAAAAATGAGCAGAAACAAAAGAAATGAATGTGCAAGTTGCAACTATTGATCAGCTGCAAGTGCATCAGCTAGGCGTAGAAAGTAAAAGACTACAGCAAAATGTAATTAGTTTGACTTGAAACTTGAGTTAATTTGGATACGAGTACAATCTTGACGATGAGCACCAAACTCAAATAGAAAGTACGAGAGTTCTGAGATGCCTCTTTGGTGGGGGACCAAAGGGTTAGTTTCCATATTGGATCAATACTACCGATTCATGTCTTTTTTTGAACTAATTATGAACTCTGCCATTATCATATTTAATAGCATGCAGAAATTCTGGTTCCCAAGCACTGCATTTAATACTCAAACGGAGTAGAGTTTGTCATGGCCAAATCATCAATGTGTCTGTTTTTAGCAGTATTTCGATCCTCTGAGTTGTGGTTAACTTGTTTAATTTTGGTGATGAATGTTAGCTTGGTAGCGTGCTTTTCCAAGGCATCTAAACTGAAGTTTTACTCATCTGCAGCAAGCAGCACTGGTGCTCAATGCTTCCAGGCGTTTTAGATATACGCTGGACTTCAAAGGGGAAGAAGAAAAACAGCAAAAGAAGAGCTTAATTAGAGCCCATGCACAAGTCATAAGAGTAATGTTTCAGAATGCCAAACATGTTACCTTTTAAATGTTTTAACCATGTTTTACTATTCTAATCAACAATTAATTGTTCTATCAGGCTGCACTGCTTTTTAGATTGGCCGGTGAACGTGAACTAGGTAACTTATTTTCTTGTCATACTTTTTCTCCCCATCTTCTATTGATTATGATGATTGTCATCTTTGCTTACTGAGAATGTAGAAACTAGAATGAATAATCACTATTAAACCTTAGCCTGCCACCCTGGTAACACATAATTACCAAATTTTGTATTCGTCACAATTATAAATTTGTCGTATCAAGTTATAAAGATTGGCAAGGTTAAGGGACATGAGCCAGAATGGTCAATTGTTGCCACATAATCCAAAAAGAGAAGGGAAAAAAAAGAAGTACAACATTGATCTTTACTTATTAGGATTTTTCAATTTATATTTGAATTATCCAGTGATAAGTCCAGCAGCTACACCCCCCCATCAAACTTCAGTTGGTGATTATGGAGTTGGGTTAGAAGAACTTGCTTCGATGTCTAAAGATCAGAATATTTCTGTTTTACAGCAATTAGGAGGGGTAAGCCTACAACATACTCTTTTGTTGCTCACATAGATGTTGCAATAAGTTACTTTGCCAATATAACTTAATGGTATTGTGCTTAGGTTAAAGGGATATCAAATTTACTAAAGACAAATCCAGATAAAGGAATTAGTGGAGATGATGATGATCTATTGAAAAGGAAAAATGCATTTGGAACTAATACATATCCTCGGAAAAAAGGGAGAAGTTTTTGGGTATGTTCTTGATGTTTATATCATTGTATTTTTGTTCCCAATGAATTCATTAGGAATGTTGGTATTAATTCTCTCTGATTGTTTGCAGAGGTTTTTATGGGAGGCTTGGCAAGATCTGACTCTCATAATATTGATTATAGCTGCTGCAGTGTCATTGGTACTTGGAATAAAAACAGAGGTGTGATCATCACTCAGATTTTCTAATCGTATTATTCATTACACATTCCATTTATGCTCAATATTCTCTATGATTTCTTTGGGCTTTTGACATTACTACTTTAATTGTCTACCTTATGCACGGACCCCTCTCTTCTCTTTATATGCCTGTTTCTGTATGGTGCTTGGCTCTGAATCTTCGGATAATTCTTTTCATTTCATTTGGGATTGGATAAGTTTGTTGTTTACATTCTACTGATAAATACTATTCCCAAAGGTTTATCCTTTCTTTCACTTGTAATTGATAGGGTTTGAAGGAAGGATGGTATGATGGGGGAAGCATTGCTTTTGCAGTTTTACTTGTTATTGTAGTAACAGGTACTGCATATAACATTTTTTAATGATAAATTTACTCCTATCCGAATATTTCTAAATGTGTAGAGGATGGCATGTTGAGATTCGGAAGAACTTCTATTTTCCTTTGAACGTATTCATGTTTTTCTTTGAATTTTCTTTATTAACGAGCATAATACAAACTATATCAATTTATCTGTTAGACTAACTGCTTTCTCTTACTGTTTATATTGTTATTGTCCAGCTGTAAGTGATTATCGACAATCTCTGCAATTTCAGAATTTGAATGCAGAGAAACAAAATATACAATTAGAGGTGTGTAACACATCTTATTAGAACATAACTTCCTAATCATTGGGAACCTAAGCTAACATAACTGTCCTATACTCTGAACTTGTTACAGATCATTAGAAGTGGAAGAACAGTTAAAATATCAATATTTGATATTGTTGTTGGTGATGTTATACCCCTTAAAATAGGAGATCAGGTAAGTTTGCACGATATTTATCTTTTGTTTGGAAAGTAAGTGTGTTTTCTTTTTTCATTAATTACTCTATCTGTATACTCAGGTTCCTGCCGACGGAGTATTAATCGTAGGTCACTCACTTGCAATTGATGAATCCAGTATGACTGGTGAAAGCAAAATTGTACGGATTTTAATACCTTGTATTTACCAAATTAATGGTTTTTAATTCTTATGACTTTAAAGTAAATAGTGTTGTGCAGGTTCATAAGGATCACAAAGCACCCTTTTTTATGTCTGGTTGCAAAGTAGCAGATGGAGTTGGCGTTATGCTGGTATAATATGATAATATTTTTACTATTTTCTTATGAGCAATGGCTTTAGTTGGTATAGAAAAATTAAAAAGCGCTAAATGATAATGAATGTATTTTTGCAAAACAACTCACAATGAAAAAAGTATGTTGTATTTCTCACTTGCCCATTTAATTTTCCTTATTGTTATTTTCTTTTTCTAACCATCATTAGTTATTAGGTACTCTTAAATGCTTTCATTCACAAATGGATATCCTAAAATCAAATAAGTTACTGATATAAAATAATTGATCTTAGGGGTTTGGAATTTTTCCGTTGCCAACTGTTTCTGGCTTATTTTGATTTTAGGGGTTTTGATACTATTTTGATTATGCTTCTAGTAGTCTTCAAAGCCCATGAAACAAAATTTACAGAACGCCCCAACCATAAGTCACACTTTATACTGCCATCTGTAGGTAACTGGTGTTGGTATTAATACTGAGTGGGGATTGTTGATGGCAAGTATCTCAGAGGACACTGGAGAAGAGACTCCGTTACAGGTTCCTCCTGCTCCATCCTAATAAAAGAAAAATAAGGATTGTTGCTTTAGCAGTATGCTAATGAAACCCACATGTTAAAACTGCGCTTATTTTTGCCAACGTGTAATAGGTACGTTTAAATGGAGTGGCAACTTTTATCGGTATAGTTGGGCTTAGTGTAGCTGTTTTAGTGCTTGCAGTTCTCTTGGGCAGGTAATCTCAAGTGGTTCTTTTTCGTCAGTTATAACCCATTAAACATGTACTGTATCATCATTGACGTGCTGTGTCATGACTATGGAATGGTAGATACTTTTCTGGCCACACAAATGATTTAAGTGGAAATCCCGAATTTGTTGCCGGAAGGACCGCTATTAGTGATGCAGTTGATGATGTCATCAAAATTTTTACCATTGCAGTAAGTGCAAGTTTTGAACTGTTTTATACATTTATTTGTTCTTTGTTTAGCAGTTTTTCACTAAATGTAGAGCCATACAGGTCACAATTGTAGTTGTTGCAGTGCCTGAAGGTCTACCTTTGGCTGTTACTTTAACGTAAGTACAAGTGGCTAGATTACTTCATTATACAATGTAAATGTGGCAAAACTAAACCATTGATATTCTAATCTGTGTAATTTTCTTCATCTGTTGCTATCACGATAGCTTGGCATATTCAATGCGGAAAATGATGGCGGATAAAGCCTTGGTAAGCACAATTCATTTCTCCAATACTTACTCCATACTTTTGCAAATTTTTATGCGAGTTTTACTTTTAAAACCTAACAAACATAGATTTGCAGGTACGAAGACTGTCAGCCTGCGAAACTATGGGCTCTGCTACAACAATCTGCAGTGATAAGACAGGAACATTAACCTTAAATCAGGCAAGTTTCATAGTCCAAGACTTGGATAGTCTAAAAGGAGTTATAAATCGTAACTATAATTTACATTTATGCAAATTAATAAAAGCATCAAGGGACGTGGCTATAATCTAAGTGTAGGTGGTTTTGGGTTCAAAATACATTGGTCGCAATGCATGTATAAAAATGTTGATATTTCTAGAATTCTTAAGAGTATAACTTCAGAGATAAATTCATGTTTTTTCTCTTTGGGTTAATGAAGCAAGGTGATTTAATTTCCGTCTCCCTTAAAAAATTCTAGGCTGCTGTATGGATGCGAGAAAGATACCTTTTTTATTATTAATAAAGCCAATATGGATAAATAGGGAGAAGGAACTAATAGAACAAATCAGTTGTTCAATAAATGACTTCACTTGTTTGATTGACCCACTGTGCCTGTAATATGCATACTGTATCTGATAGTTTGTACAATTTATCCTAAAACTAGTAGTCCATTCTGTTGAACATTCAAGTATCTGTATTTTTTTTTTAAATCTTCGAATTATGGTGATGTCGTAATAATTTATGTTATGGCACTTCAGATGACTGTTGTTGAGGCATATGTTGGGAGGAATAGTCTAAATCCACCAGATGACTCTTCAAAGTTTCATCCAGAAGCATTATCCCTGATAAATGAAAGCATTGCACAGAATTCCACTGGAAATGTTTTTGTGTCTAAGGTTCGTCTTTATATGCTATTTTAATTACAGTAACTTACTAGGATTCCCTTTTATGCTGTGATATATGGTGCTAAATTAACCCAATGATTTTGATAAGTATCTAAGTACTCGTGGACCCCTCTCTTAAAAGCTTAGTTATCACAGGAAAACAACCAAGTCACTTAAAATACTCCAGAGAGCATCCCATACACCTTGATATGGAACTTGGAGACTCCATAATACCCAAGTTCCTATCATAGCATTGCCCCCTGAGAGCCAATGTAATGGCGGCTGCGCTCTACTATGCTTTACTCGGCCTTTCACACCATCCGTTCCACAGGTAGCCCTTTCCAAATCACCCGCAACCATCTCTCATACCAATTGATAAGTATCTAAATACTTGGGGAACCCTCCCTTAAAAGCTAACTATCAAGGGGGAAGAACAAAACCAATTAAATAAACCAATTAAATGATCCACGGGGCATCCCATACTAATCAATGTAGGACATGGGTGCCACTGCCCCATAATATCCAAGTCCCTATCGGAGTTCTTTGCGGTCTTGATTAAAGTATGGTTTGAAGGGAGCAATCTTTTGTAACTCATCAAATAGACAACTGAATTATGTAGCACCAACACCTCCGACAAAAGGCATGTTCGTGTCAGACACCTGCACTGACACTTGTGACTACGTTAAATTTGTTAATTTTTTTAAACTTATCACCGGTGTCTCCGTGTCAGTGTCAAGGTCGTGTTAAAGGTGCCTGTGCTTCATATATAGTCACATGTGCTGTCTACATTTATCTTCTAGAAGATCTGAAACAAATTCAAAGTATTGTAATGAATAAGTGATTAATATTTCAATCCTTGCCCCCCAAGTCATCATAATTAAGTTGGATTTCAGCTGTCAGCACACAAGGTGAAATGGTTATGTGCATCGTCCAACTGCAAGTCTAAAGGGATTTTATGTGATGTTAAATGTTTGATTTGAAACCAATACAATACCTGGTATAAGATACACACGACAAACAACTAATTGACTTTATTGATTTTTCATTTACTGATATGAGTCTGTACTGGTCATCTTGGGAATGTTAGTTGCAGAAAAGCTGAAAGAAAATTTCTCTATTAACTCATTCTTTCCCTTTTTAACTGTCACCGATTTGGTTTTGGTTTTATGAATGTTTTGAAGTAGAGCTTTGATATCTAGTGTTTAATCTGTGATTTTATTTGGTTTGATAGGATGGTGGAGAGGTAGAGGTTTCAGGATCACCAACAGAGAAGGCAATTCTTTCATGGGCAGTGAAGGTATCCTCACTTTCTTTTCCTGTATTTTTTCCGGTCAATCTCCCCTCTCTCTAATAGTCTGTTGATTTGGAACTGAACTCATTTATATATGGCAGTTGGGTATGAATTTTGATCTTATCAGATCTAGTTCGACAATTCTTCACGTCTTTCCATTCAATTCCGAGAAAAAACGAGGTGGTGTTGCTCTGAAGCTGGTAATGATTTGATCAAAATATTTACCAATTTGTCATTTCATTCATTGTAGCTTATACTAGTGTTGGACATATTCATCCCCCGTGCTTTCAATTATTAACTTTCACTTGTGAGCTCAATTAAGTAATAAGAGCGAATGTTGTTTACTTTGCTAAGAAGGAATCATATCATGTGGATAGGTTACATATGCTTTTTATTGATTAATTAATTATTTTAATTTTCCATCAACTTTTCTATGATAATAAGATACATACTCCAATATTCATGGCAGGCGGACTCTGGAGTGCATATACACTGGAAAGGAGCTGCAGAAATAGTTCTAGGAGCATGTAACCAATATCTTGATTCAAATGGTCACTTGCAATCCATCGAAGAACAGAAGGTTAGGAACTGTAGGTTAAATCTGAGGAAGTTCGCTGCTGGAATGACATTCAGTAAACTAAAATTGGAGAAGGAATTTTATTTTTCTACTGATTAATAGCCACTAGAAATAAGAAAAACACGTGGAATAATCTTACCTCCAAATCACTTTATTCTCATCAACATGATTATAAGTTTTTTCAAGTTACTGATGCTAAATTATGCAATTATATATTGGGCAATGTAGCAACTGAAAATTCTTCCAAAAATATAACAACTGAAAGTAGTCAGCAGTCTTTTTGGCATTGTCTAATATTCAGACTTTTTTGTTTAAAACTCTTGCAGGTTTTTTTCAAGGAGGCTATTGATGACATGGCTGCTCGCAGCTTGCGTTGTGTTGCCATTGCATACAGATCATATGAATTAGACCAAATTCCATCTAATGAGGAGGATTTAAACCAATGGTCCTTACCAGAAAATGAGCTTGTTTTGCTTGCTATTGTTGGAATCAAGGTAAAACGAAAGTGTTGGTTTTCCTGTTATATTGCGTTAACTTGATAGGTATCTCATTAGTCATTACATTCATCTTATCTACAAATAAGTCGTGGGTTCTGGTCAAAATATTCCTAGCCATAAACCCTTATGTGTGTGTCTCCTTATTTATATGTTCACATACTCACACATATATGCATATTTAAGCATGTGTTGTACTTGTATGGACTATGGAGCTGATATTACAAATTATGAGCTTCAGAATATTCTATTGGGCCGAATATGGAATTGTGTACTGTGGAATGGAACTTGCTTGGCCCTTATGCTTTTCAAGCTAAACCTAAATTCCTTCATCTGAACTAAAACTAATCCGTGTCTTCAGGATCCTTGTCGCCCTGGTGTCAAAGATGCCGTGAGAGTATGTACTGAAGCTGGTGTTAAGGTAATGTATATGTGTCGTATGTTAAATGAGTAAATATTTTTCCTATTGATTGATCAGTTAGATATCAGTATTTATATCAAAAGTCCATGGGAAATCAGTAAACAAAAGTGTTGTAACGCAGTTTCTGACTTTATAATAGCACAAGAGTGCTACTAAAAAATTTAATCTTGGGAACCCAACACATAGTATGTTTATGATCTCACAGGTACGCATGGTTACCGGAGACAACCTTCAAACAGCAAAGGCAATAGCTCTGGAGTGTGGGATACTGGCTTCAATTGAAGATGCTGTTGAGCCAAATATAATTGAAGGAAAGGTATTTCGGGAACTATCTGAACAAGAAAGGGAACAGATTGCCAAGAAAATCACGGTATGCCTCTTCCTTTCTTCGATTGTGATTTCTCTGTTATCTGATTAATTGCTATTATTCGATAGAGGGTGTTTATTCCTCCATTCACAGCAAGGAATGCTGTTAGTGCTAATAACTCCAATTGCATTACATCCTATGCAATTTTCTAATAGTGATTTGCATAATATATATAGGTGATGGGCAGGTCTTCTCCTAATGACAAGCTTTTGCTTGTGCAAGCATTACGTAAAGGAGGTGATGTTGTTGCTGTCACAGGAGATGGTACTAATGATGCCCCTGCACTACACGAGGTCTGTCATATTCCTTGGATACGCAATTGACTTTTGACTTTTGAGGACTAACAAAAATTAAAAACTATTTTTTCCTAAATTCTTGCTTACAATTGAACATTCGAATCTGTTAAGTAAGCATAGATATACCCCCACTTATTTGCTGATGCATATACCCCCACTAATCAGTATAAAGTAGAGCTTCTATACTAGTTTGATGTGATCCACCATACACTTTTTTCCTTAAAATTTTTCTACATGCAGACATGTATTTCGATTTGATTTGTCCTTTAGGCTGTCATTTGCTCTAAAGTACACATGTCCACGTGATTCTAGTGACACTTTTAATTCATGAATGCAAACAGCCAGCATATATGAATTCAAGTTTACAGTTATCAGCATCGACAAACATTCTGAATACATAAGTAACTACAGCTGATGATCAAGTGGAGGAAGTCGGAAGCTAAGATATTGTTTCAGACTATCAGTAAACTAACTGCTTTCTTCCAAAATCACGACCATTCCAATAGCCGTTGGATTTAATAATATCATAGTTCCTAGATTTATTCAGTTTATTGTGTTTGGCCAACTTACTGAAAAGATGACGAAGGGAGAGAGGAGAAGAGAAAAGGATAGAGTGCAAATAAACCATTTCATTGTGTGCTACTGCTATTCACTTTTTAGGACATTTTTCAGCAAAATGTTTTTCTTACATACGAAAGTAGTAAATTCACTGTTTCTTCTATTTTTTTTGGCATTTCTAGCGCATATATATTTTCAATGAAAATAGTGCATAGATGTGCCCCGCTTGGTGGTTTGAAATTTCCACTCCTACCTCTTGCCCCTCCATCTGTTTGACTGAGTTGTGACATTTCATTTTCCATTATCAAAACTGAATTCTTGTTTACACCCAAAAAAACATCCTTTTTGTAGTTGATTTCCTGCTTTTCTATTTTGTTTTTAGGCAGATATTGGTCTTTCTATGGGCATCCAAGGAACTGAGGTTGCAAAAGAAAGCTCAGATATCATAATCTTGGATGATAACTTTGCATCCGTTGTAAAGGTAAGCATTTTGTTTATTGGCTCCAACTCTCAAGGTCAAGATGATAATATCACCTTTTTTTGTTTGGCATAGATGTGCCCCGTGTCCGAGAAACATCCCAATCTACCATTCACTTCCCTAAGTGGACAGATAGTTTTGGCTTCAATTTAAGCTTATAAATTTATTTTCACTGTCTAGTAAACTGATCAACTTATAAATTGTCTAAGATGCGTGTTTCATTTTTCATGTAGGTTGTTCGCTGGGGCCGTTCTGTATATGCAAATATTCAGAAATTTATCCAGTTCCAGTTAACTGTCAATGTTGCTGCTCTTGTGATTAATGTCGTGGCAGCAATAAGTTCTGGTGATGTTCCTTTAAATGCAGTACAGGTACCCTTCTTTCTTTCTTGTGATTATTTTTTAGTCAACACCTATATCAATGCTCCAAAACCTGAACAGAAGATGGAAAATATGTAACATGACCAAGTTTTTAATGTCACAAAATTGTGGCATTGTTCAAAACAGAAAAACTTCACTAATATTAATTTTAACCCTAAAATTGCCTTTGCTTGCTGATAAGTGATAAGACAACTTGACTCTGGTGCTTTGACGGACACAAAATGTAACAAATGTAAGATGTGCAACTCGCATGGGTTGGGTTTGATTTAAAGGCATCCATATATAATAATAGGTGCCACAATGTCTAGAACTAGAAGTAGCTCTCAAGTCTTTTCTGTTTGGGTCGGAACTCATCATACAGAATTGCATTTATATTATAGCTCTGATTGTTTTTGCTGACTAAATTTATCATGCTGTTCAGTTAAAAAGGTGTTGAATTGCTGTACAACCGTATCCATTAATATAATTCTGGTTTGGAATAAGTTTATATTTGTTTTTAATGCACTTGCTCTTGGGTACAGCTTTTGTGGGTCAACCTTATCATGGACACACTTGGGGCCCTTGCACTGGCTACTGAACCACCAACAGATCACCTAATGCACAGATCACCTGTTGGTCGAAGGTTTGGATTGACTGGCTTTCTCATTTAGCACTTTAATAGTTATTAAAGTATAGTAACACTTAATCCTTAAAGCTGTGCTGGGCTGGCACATATATGCACACTCATGTACACATGGCTTAGACTTGATGTGTGTTTTCATTTTTGATCTTTCGTGTGTGCGTGTGTGTGTGTGTTTTTTTCTCAACAAAAACTTATGGCTTTGAAAATATTTTGAAAAAGAACTCCAGTTTCCAGGTAAAATACATGCTATACCTAAGTGTGCATTGTGCCCTTATATCTTGTTTATTAAGTAAATGAGAAAGTTTTGTTGTTTTTCCCTTCACATTATCAATCAAAGTCTATTAAGTTTACACTAATTTCCCCGAGATTCCTGATGGCCGTGTTTCCTCAAATATGATTTGGATTGTGTTAAAATGCACGTTTTAACTATGATATTTTATTGGGCTTCCAGGGAACCTCTTATAACAAATATCATGTGGAGAAACTTGCTCGTACAGGTAAAATAGTTTATTTAATGTAGATACTCTAAGATACAAATGGAATCAGAATCTGGGGCTCTTTAGGTCCTAGTATTGTCTAATGATATTATTTGTCAATGCAGGCTCTTTATCAAATCACAGTTCTTCTCGTTCTGAACTTCAGCGGTGAAAGTATTCTACCTAAGCAAGATACTAGAGCCCATGGATTTCAAGTGAAGAATACTCTGATATTCAATGCATTTGTCATGTGCCAAGTAAGGGGATTTTTAGATATTTAGCCGTTCCTTGTGTCAGTGGAACAATTTTTATTCTGTGTCCTTCCATGTTTTTATTCTCCTTTGTTTCATATTTTTTGTGAGGGTTTAATGGACCCTTTTTATGTTCACATCAGTTACTGCCACTGGGGGACTCCTAATTAATCAATTAGTCACTAAATTTTAGAATATAATTCTCCCTTATACTGTTATTTTGAATAGTTTGTATGAAATGATTATGATATATAATACAGGAGTTTGTTTGGTACACTTTGGCGATTATGGTTTAAGAAAATAAGTATATAACTTTGAGTTGGATTTGCAAGAACTGAAATGTTCAATTATTTAATGTGCGGAATAGTGGATCGCTATTTCCAACCATCATTTTTCCTTTCTTCCTTTCATTTTGAGAGATTAATGAGAGAAGCTTCTAGGGGCAATTATACAAATTCATTTGCTAGAGGTTCTTAATTTTCCTTTCCAACCTACTCTTGCATAACAATTCAACTTACAGGTATTCAACGAGTTCAATGCTCGGAAACCAGATGAAATGAATGTCTTCCGAGGAGTGACCAAGAACCGTCTCTTCATGGGAATTGTTGGAATAACCATTATACTTCAGGTGAATAGGAGATCTTTTGTTTTTATGTATAAACCTTAATTTGTAACATTTGCATATGCTTTATCACTCTACTCCAATTTGTTAGATAATCATCATCGAATTCCTTGGAAAGTTCGCTACAACAGTGAGGCTTAATTGGTCGCTGTGGCTTGCTTCTATTTTAATCGGTCTTGTCAGGTTAGTTTGCAGAACTTCATTAGCACTTGATTAATTTATACAGTTTTGGTACTAACAAAAAATCACACGTTCATGCTTTTGGTATTGTCTAAAATTCAAGACATCTATGCTTCATTTTTACAATATTACCAGTTTTACTAGATTCCCGCCATCAACATATTTTATCTGTCAAACAAACTAACTTTTACTCTTGCTTTTTGACAGTTGGCCTCTTGCTTTAGCTGGAAAACTCATTCCAGTTCCCAAAACACCATTGTCACGTTACTTCTCCAAGCCACTCAGGCGATTGAGGAGGTCTCGTTCAACGCAATAGGAAGTCAATCGCATCCACAATTCATATTAAGCTAACGCCTGACAAGTAACAATGCATATTACTACTAGCCCCAATTGTTGAAGCTTTCCTTCTACAATATGAATACGATGTATATTCATTAGACATTCCCAAAGGAATTTAATCATAAAGCAATTGTTATGTGATGCCTTAACCTTGACCTCTTTTCCTTTTTTATCAATATTTTGGGTTAACTGTACATTGTAGCATTTCAAGATATTGTTAGAATTATTTGTAAATGCTATCAAACTACTTTCCCTACAAGTTGCCACATCTCTAACTATTTTTTATAAGAAAGAAAAAGAAAAAGAAAATGTATGTCTTGTTTATTCAAAGCCAGCAATTTAACTGGTCTATTGTTGTCCTTAGCTAAGCTTAGAATAATAAGACCAAATTCAATATAGTGAGAAACTGAAAGTTCACCTTGGAACCAACACTATTTGTTGGTGTTTTCCGTGGGTAGTGCTACTATGAGAACTTCATAAGTACAATTTTGGTCCTATAAATACGTCACCCAACAATTTTGGTTCCTCTAAATTTTTTTCCTTCGAATAATGGTTCTCAAATACACGTAGTTTTAGTCTTTGCTGTTAAACTAATGTGTATTTTTGAATGATTATTTTACAGACATGTGTATCGAGATTTTCATTGCTTTTATCAATATCATTTGAAATTTAAAAATATCATATTTAATTTTTCTCATATTATAAAATTCTAAAATTTAGTAAATAAATATTTTATAGTATTCTGAACATATACGAAAAAAATTATTCAAAAAATTAAAAATTAAAGGGTAATTAAACTGTTTTAAAAAACTTAGAAAATAACATGACTAAAAACATATTTAACACAAATATTTATTTATCCAGTGAGACAGAAAGAAAGAAAATAAAAGTAGGTTAATCAATGTTTAAACTTTAAAGAAGACTCTCATGTATGGAGAAAAGCAGAAGTGGACTCCAAAAGGCCATTGCTGTTCAATTGATGTCATTGATCATTAGCTAAGCCATTTGTTTGAGCTGATGTTGTCTCTGTGCATTATAAAATGCTATTTCACCACTGGTCCTTATTAGAGTGGTGTTCAAACTTCAAAGCCTCCTGTATTTGACTTTTGTTGATAATCTACTTGTAGTAAAACGCCAAACAAGATATTCTACGCGGAACTAATGCATTCAAGAAACAAGCGTTAATGACACCTAAACTTTTAGATCTGGCACAGAGATGCTACAAATCTTTTATGTTGGCACCCATTCATAGGTATAGATTCAAACTTGCAAATAAAACTATATATTGCATTATCTTCCCCTATTATCATTAACGTGGCACCTAACTAGTTAAGACAACAAATAATTTATAAACAAAACTACATTTGTCAAAAACAGTTTAGATCCAAACACCACTTGACATGAAAAAGCAAAAGAGCACATTTTCTCAAGTTTCCAACGAAATTAAGAAGATAATCGATACTTCAGTTTGTATAATAATATTAACATCAAACCATAGGAAAATATGACATCAAAATGGAAATAAAGTTGACTGCTAAGCTAAATCGTTATCTTTTCAATTTAAACCAAAGACAGTGACAACCAAATATAGCTACAAAATCATAAGGTCAATTTAAGCCATTGATGTTTGAGATACATATATCATAATAATTTATTTTTTTGCAACTAATATAGTTTAAGGAAGAGTAAAGAAAAACATATAAAAATCTAACACTATATTTAGATTTTTATCATCAACCAAATGACAATTAAACACATATTCTTAATGATGGCCTTGATGAAACCATGGAGACAACATCATCGGCATGCACATTATCACAATCAGTCAAATCAATCTCCTTCAGTTGTGTGCAGTTCTCAACCATGAACATCACACTCTTTTTTGTGACATGATTACAACATCTTAGTAATAGTTGCAAAAGTCCACAACAACTCTTTGAGATATGATAGAGTGTTTTATCATCAACAATTGTACCCGACAAGTTCAGCACCTCCAGTTGGTGAACTACAAAGTTCATTTTAAGTCATCTCACTTTATTATAGTAGGTCAAGTTCGACATCTACTTAGACCACCTCCAACGGGAGGTTTTTCATGTTGGTTTTTCAAGTGGCAATGCTTTTTCTCTTTCCTCCAATGCTCCAGCTGGCCAACGGATTAAAACACTTAACAGTTTTTTTTAATAATATTTTAAAATTCAAAGCAGCAGCCAAGTAGCCGTTAAACGACTAGTTAATTTAATTTTTTAACTTATTTTTCAATTATAAATATAGTGTTTTAGGAAAAAATTTATCAACAACAATTTTCTTTCACTTTCATTTTCTCTCTCAAAATTTCATCCAAATTTTCATCTTTTTACTTCAACTTAAAATTGTTTAGGCCAAATGGATCCTAATCATTTTCATTATCAACAAACTATGTTCAATTACATGCAAAATAATCAAAATCCTAATTCTCAAAATGCTCAAATTCCACCGGTGTTAACAAATCCCGCCATATTTTTTCCGTCACCAAACAATCCAAATATGTTTCCTAGCCCTCAAATGAATTCTAATAGTATGAAATTTTTCCGTCATGAACCGGAAATACCGATTGGATTTATGTCCGGTTGTCAACTTCCACCCTTTTCTACTCAAGTTGGTGCTGAAAAAGAAAAAAGGGTTGACGTTAAAAAAAAATCTCGAGAGCAATTTACAAGGGATGAGGATATACTTCTTATCCAATCATGACTCAATGTTTCAAAGGATCTAATTGTGGGAGTTGATCAAAAGGATGAGAGTTTTTGGGTAAGAGTTGCTGCCAATTATAACCAGTACCGTGGACAATCGCGGAAAAAGGTAGGGGGACAATTAAAATGTCGATGACATCGAATAAATGGCATGGTTCAAAAATTTGTTGGGTGTTGCAAACAAGCTGTTAATGGAAAGAAAATTGGGACATCGGAGAACGATATCATGGCCTCTGCACATGGTTTTTTTGCTCAGGATCAAGGTACAACATTCAATCTTGAGTACGCATGACGACTGTTAAAAGATGAACCTAAATATTTGGGAGAATCGATTGGAAGTTCTTCAAAAATAACAAAGACTTCCGCTAGTGGGGCATCATCGGAGAACCCAGATACACATTCAAGTTATGAGTTTAACTCATCATCACCAATGGAGCGTCCAATGGGACAAAAGGCAGCAAAAAGGAAGGGTAAGACAAATAATATTCCAACTGCAACGGAAGATGCAAGGAATAAAAGAACAACGACAATGGAAAGACTAGTGCAATGTAAGGAGGACGAGATAGAAGTAAAGGTAATGCAAATCATGATGAAAGACACTTCTACTATGAGCGATAGTCAACGAGATATTCATGAAAAATATTGTAATAAGATGAAAAAAATATGGAATGTAGTTAGTATCACTTATGTAAAATGGTCATTAGTACCACTTTAATTTATCAACACCTATGTAAAATGGTCATTAGTACCACTTTAAATTATAATAAATATTATGTTATTCAAACTAGCCGTTATTCAAACTAGTCGTTATTCAAACTAGCCGTTATTCAAACTAGCAGTTATTCAAACCATTATATATACTACCACTTATGTCATTGTTTTCTCATTCTCATCTTATTCTTTTCTCATTTTTATCTCATTCTTTACTCACTAAAATGGATTCAGACAATTCAGAGAATTACGATCAAGAATTTTGGGATTTGATTGAAGAAGAATTTATGGACGACAGTGATGAAGAACAACAGCTTCAGAATGAACATCAATCTGGAAGTTCCTCTCGGCCAAAGAGAAGAACAACAATAGATCGAGGTCGTGAAGAATGGCACAATCGATTATTCAATGACTACTTCTCGAAAAATTCAGTATACACAAATGTTCAATTCCGAAGAAGGTTCAGAATGCATAGGCATGTATTTCTTCGAATTGTAGATGCCCTTGGAAATCATGATGAATATTTCCAAATGAGGATCGACGCAACTGGTAAAATGGGTCTTTCACCATTGCAGAAATGTACATCTGTTATTCGTATGTTGGCGTATGGGTCTCCTGCTGACTTTGTAGACGAATATGTTCGAATTGGTGAAAGCACTTCAATTGAGTGCTTACAAAGATTCGTTCAGGGCGTGAATGTTGTATTTGGGGCTGAGTATTTGAGAAAGCCTAACAACACTGATGTTGAACATCTTTTACAAATGGGAGAGTCACGTGGCTTTCCAGGTATGTTGGGTTCCATTGATTGTATGCATTGGGAATGGAAAAATTATCTTGTTGCATGGAAAGGACAATATTGTCTAGGTGATCATGGTAAGCCCACAATCATGCTTGAAGCAGTGGCATCACAAGACTTATGGATTTGGCATGCTTTTTTTGGTATTACAGGTTCAAACAATGACATTAATGTGTTAACCCAACCAACGTGTTTAACAATATTTTGGAAGGACATGCTCCCAATGTGCATGCAATATACAATTAATGGGACACCATATAATATGGGGTATTATTTAGCAGATGGTATATATCCTGAGTGGGCTACATTTGTCAAGACCATTTCAATTCCACAGGGAGAAAAGAAAAAATTATTTGCTTAACATCAAGAATCAGCTAGAAAAGATGTGGAGCGGGCATTTGGAGTGCTTTAATCTCGATTTGCAATTATACGTGGCCCAACGTGTGCCTGGCACATGAAGACCCTCAAGCATACCATATATGCCTGCATCACATTACACAACATGATTGTGGAAGACGAACGACATACATATGGAGGTAATTTTGATTACTCGTATGATAATGTGGATAACAACAACTCAACAACTGAAACATTTAGTGATCCTCATCCGAATCTTGCAACAAGACTACAAAGAAGAGCTAGTATTCGTGAAAAACAAGTTCATCGCCAACTTCAAGGAGATTTAGTCGAGTATATTTGGGAACGTTTTGGACCTGAAGATGATGAAATTTAAGTTTGATTAATTATGTGATGTTATTTATTTTTATTGTTTTTAATTATATGTCATGTATTTGAGATTAATTTTAATTATCATTTTAAATTATAAGTTTAATTTGAATTTTATTTATTTTATATCAATTTTAATTTAAATAATTAAAATTATTATTTAAAAAAATATTAAATTTAATATGAATGAAATATTAATATATAAAGTAAAGTTGTGGGACCCAATATGAGTTCTTCAGAGTTGCACCATTGGAGTGATAAACTAATTGAGTTGCTTCAAGCTGACGTGGCTTAATAGATCCCACAAAGAACCCAAAAATGGGTTCACGATTGAAGATGCTCTTAGAATTTGATCAATACTTTCTTCTGATATGGCATAGCAATAAGACAAGTCAAGAAACTCCAAATTAGAAAAAATGGAAGCAAACAATAAGAGGATTTCATCGTTTTTAAATGAACTTCGAGCCAAATGTAGTAACTTTAGTTTAAAGTTCACATGAAACTCCTTCAAAGAAAGAAAGTTTTCTACATCTGCTCTCAAGATATTATGTCCATTCCATTAATTTGGATGTGAAAATGACTGATTTAGCATAGCAATAAGGATTAGTATGAATATATGACTCAACATTATTGCATTATATTAATGTTTGTATCATTATTCATTCACCAGTCTTCATTTTCACTCTCTAAAGCCTACTATTCATCTTCTCCTTCCCCATTTTTCATCCCGACTTGTTCACAAAATCATTTCCAGCGAAATTTCCGCCAATATGTAAATGAACTCCAACAACTACTCAAAGGCAAATACCCAAAGTTGTGGGACATTTGGATTTGTGCTGATAAGAAACAAAAGGATGGATTTTTGGTGCCAAGAAGAGTGTGTAATGCCTACAATTACATATTTGAATAGTGTTAATGTTGGAAAAAAGTTTTGGGACCATAGGAATTACATAATCAATTGGAGAAGGGATACAATTTTTTCAAGTGGAAGAAAATATTCAAGTTGAAGAATGAGATTTTGAGCATAAGAGGAATCTTGAAAAATGCAATTGTATTTGACATTGTTAGTCCAAGGTTTAATTTAATCTTTTCCCCGTGTTTTATTTTTTGCATTCATGCATTTCCTTTTAGCTTTAAGCTTTAGATTATATACTTTTAACACACCAATAGATTAGAATAACAAGAGTGGACCCCGTAGAGACCCCGTAGAGTACTACAGACTTGAGCGGTGCTAATAACTTCCCTTTGCGTAATCGACTCCCCTACCCATACCTCTTGATCGCAAGATCTTGATGATTTCTCGTTTCAGGTTTAGTTGATGTTTACCTTTTTCTCTCGGTGGAATATAAAACATTTGATCCCGAATTCATTGAGATTTTTCTTCGATGATTTTCCCAGTTGCTTCAAGTATGAATGAAGGTGTTGATAGCGTGATGAAGAGAGAGTACAATAAGGGTGGAATGGCGATTGGATGGTGACGAGTTGATGAAGAGAGTTACAGTGAGCAAGGTTGTCAGACTCGTGAGTTTACTCATACTTGTAAAGGGTCAGTAGACTCGACTTGCAAACTCGTACGAGTCTATGAAAAATTAAAAATGACTTTCAAAAACCTATAAGTGACACATATATTGCACACACATATATCTATAAATTTATAAATGCT
Organism: Vicia sativa; assembly: GCA_021764765.1. Lineage (NCBI taxonomy): Eukaryota > Viridiplantae > Streptophyta > Magnoliopsida > Fabales > Fabaceae > Vicia > Vicia sativa. Next base: position 288,575,945 of record CM038794.1, read on the forward strand.
TCATATATGAAATGAGTATATATATATTATAAAACACCAATTAACATCAAATTTTAAATTTCACATTCCATAACAAACCTCTTAAAAAAATATTTGATAATAAAACACAAAAAATAATAAAATATGTAGTTAAAGACTTAAATTACTCTGCTTGATGTTGAAAAAAGAGGAAGTCTCTTAATATATTATGGATAGAAATCCACCTTATAACATTAAGTTCCTTTTTCTCATGCAAAAGTCTTTGCAACCACATTGAACCACCATTGCATCGTGATTTGAAATCACACGTCGTTCCACCTTAACAATCACATCAGACAACTTCGTCCAAGTTTCTTTAAGTATTTTTGTAAAAACTCAAAATTTAAAGTCCAATAATCAATTTGTTTTTGAAAAATTGTAACATTAAGTGTTTTTAACGGTATATTTAAAATAATCTCAATCAAAATTCACTCTACAATGTTGCAATGCGCATCACATCAGCCATAATAACTATAATCACAACATACGCAACCGCATCCACGACCGCAACCACAATTTATAATTATTCATTTGTTGAAATTGATCTAGCTTTATGTCAAAACAGATTATGAACTGAGGTGCTTTTATGTCTATATCATCGTGGTCGTTCGCTCATCCAGTTTTCCTTACAACACTTGTACGCAAATTATTTATATTTCTTAATAATACTCCCTCCGGTCCTTTTTATAAGAAACACTTCACCTTTTTAGATTCATTGAATAATTAATGTACTTGGTCTATAAATGGTCTAGGTACATTATTTATTCAATGAATCTAGAAAGGTGAAATGTCTCTTATAAAAAGGACCGGAGGGAGTAATTAGTTATCTAGTAAAAAATATAGCAAATTTTTCATGTGAGTAATGTATTATTGCAAAACAGACAAAAACTTGTTCGCCATAAATCATAAATCTTTTAGACCACTTCGTCATGGAAAAATTGGTACATGGAAAATGGATACCAATGGACATGATTTAAATCAAATGACACATCACCTTTACACTAGAGAACATGCAAGAAAGAGTCCAAGTAAAATATACAAGAGAAAACTTACACAACAAAATAATAATTTACAGTAACTAACGCGAACACAACAAGAGTATATCAATAAAGAGAGAAAAATCATTACTGAAATAAGAGACTAGGAGAGTGGCGTTTCTAATTCCCGTACAAGGAATAAAATAAGAGTTTTTTTTTAAATGTTTTTGTTTTGGAATTTTGATTTTTTTTTTGGGTTTTTTTTAACAGAAATTAAGAAAAACTTATAGACTCGCAAATTGTCATAGATTCGCGAGTCTATACGAATATACTCGAACCTATCAAAAAAATTATTATATGCACGAGTCTACTCGTTTTTGCTACTTATACTCGTAAACTCGTACGAGTTTAAGAGTCTGCCCGCAAGTTTGACAACCATGACAATGAGTCTAAAATAATAAGAAATGATAAAAAAGACACTTAATTAATAAAAAAAAATGATCACATTAAAATAAACTACGAAGGATGTATTCAAGATTTTAATTTGTCTCTTCTTCCAAACGAACAAGGCCGAATCCATAACAAATTCATTTTACTCGACCAAAAATATACAAATAGTTCACATGCGAAGAGCAAGATACACCATCTCTGATCTCCAATTTCACTATACTAATCTTGACTTTTGAACTGTCTCAGACGTTTGTACTAACCATACAAATCTATCCCGTGCCACTGTAGTGAAGATCAGAGCACCGTTCAAAATTAACAGTTATTCAACTCTCTTTGTTTCTATTTCCTTTGCCAAACTTAAGCATTCATTTCTGTTTTCCGAATAAAACAAAAGTAAAATAAATTATTAGTCTTAAAAACTGATAGTTAAAAATAAATTATTTTTTATAGTAAATAAAATACAAAATATAAAACATAAGTTTAAGCTGTTACTTTTAAATATAAAATAATAGTTTTCTAAAATATATATTTAAATGGCTAATCTTGTAATTCTATAATTTAAAAAATATTTTAAATAAATAAAAGATAAATATAGTATGTTTAATTTATAATCATAGTCTTTTTAAATATAATATTTTTTAAATTCATTCAAAAATAAATGTATTAGGATTATAGTAAAAGAATGTTTTTGCTCTAACCCTAATTTCAAATCAACAAGATGAAAAGGAATCACAACCAGATGATTTGTATTTAGCAGATGAATGTTGGGAATGTATATTCAAATTCCGTGCTATTGAATCAAAAACCAAACTTAACATCTCTTCTTAAAATTGTTCAATTGCCTGAATGTGAAAAAATGAAAATAATTGAAAAACCGCCGTCTGTGGGAATCGAACCCACGACCACGTGGTTAAAAGCCACGCGCTCTACCAGCTGAGCTAAGACGGCTTGCTGAAAGTAAAGCGTAGGTTCAGAAAATCATTTCAAACATTCAGCTTATAGAATTTGAATCATGAAGAATATAAAGTAATCTCCAAAACACAAACAATTCATTAAATTAAGTTCAATATTATAATAAATCAATAACACCAACAATACATCAATTAAACATAAACAAGATCAATTAACATCAATTAAACACAAATTAAATCACATATAAGACAAATTACTTATTTTTTCACCTGGTTCAATCATATACATGAAACACATTAAATTTGAATAGATAACACAAACATATTTGACTATAACATCTATCTCAACCGTTCATTATCATAATGGAAATTAAATATCAAAAACATAACTCTCATATAATGGATATTTCAAAGTTGATGACATATACATGTCGATTGATAGACGACAATACTCAACATTGTATACTCTTCTTACGTAAGAGTGGTTGAGATTGAAGATTCAATTAATCAAGGTGATCCTTTAAATCATAAGCTGTAAAATAATCATTGATCATAATCAAGTAAGAGGTGTCTCCCATTTTCAAATTGAATATGTATAAAAAGAATTAACTAATTTTCTACTATGAAGTGAAGATAAACCAAACACATAATTTCATACTAATTTATTTGCATTTTAGTCCACATAAAATGTCAATAAAGTTTACTTCACACAATACAAATCAATGTTATCATTTTCTACTATTTTATTTGCATCTTAGTCCACATAAAATGTCAATAAAATTTAGTTCACACAATAGAAATCAATGTTATCATTTTAGAGTCAATACAACATAGAAATAACGCCTCAAAATTTGAAATACTGAAATTAAGCCTGAAAGTTTGCATGCAAGTTTGATGGAAATAGAGTCAATGCAACATAGAAATAAAGCCTCAAAATTTGAAAACTGAAATTAAGCCTGAAATTTTGCATGCAAGTTTGATGGAAATAGAGTCAATACAACATAGAAATAAAGCCTCAAAATTTGAAAACTGAAATTAAGCCTGAAATTTTGCATGCAAGTTTGATGGAAATAGAGTCAATACAACATAAATAAGCATCATCCTTTATCAAACAGACAAACAGACAGACAAATTCGCGATTTCTGCACAATTTCAGGAGGCAATCTTTATCGAAACAAACGCAGAGGAACAACACGAAAACAAAACATCTCTTCAAGAGGATTTATATTTATTTTACAAGAATCCAATCAGTACACAGATTCAATGGATATCTCTACCTATTCAAATCGGAAAACATTCTATAAATACCCAAAGTCAATGAATGCAGTATCGATTGTTTCACTCTCAAGAAGAATTATTTTACAAGCCAAATATGTAAAAGAAAAAAAAGAAAGCCCTGTGTACATACATGCTAACAAAATCTCAATCTAGTGAACACTTGACTCCTTTTTTCTGCTGAAAATTTCATAAAAATCTGCAAACAGAAGACCTTAGGCCCTTAAAAACTGAATACATCGTTACATTCGCAAGCAACAAACTACTAACAGTAACAAGAATATGCAAAGTGGTTTTTCTTTGAGATATAAGGGGACAAGAAACTCGAGGCTGAAGCCGATGAATCTGAGATTTCGGACGGAACTAGTATTTGTGTTTTACCAGAACCAATTCTCTTACCAGCTACGTTTGCGTACAATAGACCTGAAATTGCTGGTACGAAAACATCACTTTCGGTGCTAATATAAAAGTCAATCACATTCTCCAATTCAGAATCTCCGGAGTCTAGGAACTTCGCTTTCTTATCCGCCGGCATGATGGATTCCTGCAACAATTTTAAGATGAAATGAGTGATATACAACACATCAGTAGTCGTTGCATGATATCAACGTTTCATAAAGTAGATTTTGATGAGATACATATGACGTGTATCACGATCCAACTGAGTATTGAATTGCTAACTGTGTGAATGTGTGGCATTGTGAATGTAGTGCACGCGTGCAAGAGACCGGGAAATAAGAACAAATATCTCACCTTTGTGTAAGTTTTAGGGAAAAACTCCTTAAGAGAATCAAGGCTATCATCCCATCTTGATTGAGTCACATAAATTGTTGTATCCTTATCAATTCCAATCTTCCTCAAAAACGTTGCAATCTCCTGTGGATTAAAGCAGCTCTTCTCACCGTCACTATCATCATTTCCTTGGCAACCCTTCTTGTTCAACATCTCAACTCTCAAATCAACTGCTATAAATTGACCATCTGAAAAGTTCTGAGTCTTTCAACCATTGAGTCAACAAGGTCGCATATCCGCTGCAAAAGCTTCCATACATTGCTAAGCATGCAATGGAATCGGTGTCACCTTTTCACTTTCTCATGTTTATTGAAGGAAAGTAAGTCGCTAGCCTTACGTTTTTGATCTATAAATTGGTTCCACGTGTCTAGCTATGTAATCTTCGGTAACACGATTAGGGACCTTCACTGCAGCAATTTTATTTGTTGTTACTTGAGTAGGAAGTTCCTTTGTCACTTTGACAACTCCTTCCATGCTTTTTGTGAACACGCCAATATCATAAATCTCCTCGAAATTCCTGAGATGTCGATTACATTAGTAGAGATTAATTTTGATACAATATTAGTGTAAAACGTTTTACAGTGTCAACCAGTCACAAATCTATTATAGTCGGAAGAACTAACCTCTTGTCACCAGGATTGCTTCCTCTGATATCAGGGACTACAAGTGTTGCCCCGAGACTTCTAGCCACAATCACCGCATCCGCTATCTGGACAAGCATATTGGTTACGAACAAAGATCTCGGGAGAAGGAAAATATGCAAATTTACAATGGAAATAAAGAACTTCAAATTTTACAATACTACACTCTCAAGGAGCACGCTGCACACATATATAATATCATAGCGGCAAAAATTATCAATGTTATTGTAACTATCATCAATAAGCACATCACAATGCTCGAATCGTTTACCTGAGATATATGATACTCGGGGCCATTGGTTAATGAAAAGGTAACAAATCCCTCCGTCTGCTCCACTTCATCTGCAAGCCATTGACAAAATATGAATAAACATTGACAAAAAGATTGAATCCACGCGCCTATGTCGACTACACGACTTAAGTTTCTTGACAATTTGAAAAACTTAAAAATTGAATTTTACCTCCAGATGGCTTAACCCAACACGGTTTTAACTCGTCAGTATCTCCTTTCCAAAGTCCTATATTCTTTGTTACATGTGTAGCATCCATCTTTACAGTTTCGTAGGATGCATCGTCTGTTCCTGGAAATGTTTTATCCTTGTAAAGCAAAAACAAGTGAAATTAATAAATTGGACTTACATAAAAAAAAGTACTAATAAAAACAAATTTGCATCAGAAAAACACTTTTGGGACACAAACAACATTTGACTGCTAAACACATAAAACATTAGATTTTGTCACCAAATCAGACATAGAAGCATTATTACTGGTTGCTTAATAGTTAATTTATCTCTTCACACAAATCAATCAGTAATTTCACAACAGCTATAAAGTTTAAAAACCATAGCTAATCACTATTCAAATCATAATTTTGATGAAAATTCAACATCCACCACAAACAATTAATGTCTCCTAGCTTATAACCTAAGGATCTAGCATCCCTACAAACTTCAAGATGCATACACACAAAAAAGTTTTTTTTGGTTGACCCTTGAAATTGAAATTATTTTCATTTCTATACAAATTCAGATCCCTTAAATGAACAATTAGTGAGTAAACTTTGTTCATAACAAAAAAATGCAAAAAAATACAAAAAATACAAAAAACAAATACAAAAATTAAGGTGACCCTTTGAGAGATTCACATACACAACATCAAAATTATTGATAAAAACAAAGAAAAAAGCAAAAAAATTGAAACTTGAGATTAGAATGAGTAAAGGGTCTTACTTGAACAGAATCAAAATGATCCCTTTTAATCATATGAATAAGCATGACAAACATTGTGAGTGTGAGGATACCAGCAACTACTTGTCTCAAATCAAAACCCATATCTTGGAACTGAGAGAAGAACACAGACAGAAGCAAAAAAAAGAAAAAGGAAAAAAGAAAGAGATTTGAAAGATTATATGATGAATGAAATGAAGATGAGAGACAAAGCAATGTATTATAGTGAGACAGTTGAGAAGCACCGACACTTTCACTGACAATGATGCGCTTCCTAATATCCTACCTGGACTTTTTTTTTTCTTTTTCATTCAACTTTACTTTTTACTACAATAAATTTAAGGAGAAAAAAAACTGAGTTAATTTGGAATATTATAGTTCTCACAATCTTATATTGAAAAATGATTGTTGAATGTATTTATGTTTTAAGAAGTTTTTTTTTTTATTACAAAGTGTTTTAAGAAGTTGAGTTAAAATGTTTTTTGATCTTATAAAGATAATTTAATTTTCAAATGTTAGTGATAATATTTATCATTAAATAATTGTCTCAAAAAGTTATTATTGAATAATTCTAATATTCATACAAAGAGAAAAAACAAAACCTTTAAGGTCAAAAAGCTCTTTGAACAGGTTGGTTTTTGATTTTTTAATAAAAATATTATAAAAGTAATGTTTACACTCTTTATAATATGGATATTAACTGAATTTATAATAAATAATAAAAATTTAGTATATTTCTATATTTCTAATTAAACTATTGTCTATATATATATATATATATATATATATATATATATATATATATATATATATATATATATATATATATATATATATATATATATATATATATATATATATATATATATATATATATATATATATATATATATATATATATATATATATATATATACACTTTTAAATATGTTTAAATATATTAGTTTTTATTTAAAAATTATAAAAAATAAAAAAAAAATAATTTAATGTTAAAAGACAATATTTTATCAATCATTAATTTGTTTAATGATAATTGACGTTGAATTTGATATGGAAGATTATGGTCTAATCTCTTGTGATTGATAAGGAAGAGAACCATTTAAATTTCCGAATCAAATTATAAGAATGGTGAAAGACAAAAATGACACTATTTAAATATGTTAATTTTTATTAAAAAATTATAAATGTAAATTAAAATTAATGTGGATATTAATTGAATTAATAATAGATATAAAAAGATATAATTTTTTTAATAAAAATGATTTATTGAATAAAAAAGTAAAAAAATAAAATAAAGAGACATAAAATCCAATCTATTAAATAAATTAAAACGATAATTAAAAATACTTTTTGACACACAAATATATATATATATATATATATATATATATATATATATATATATATATATATATATATATATATATATATATTTTGTACAAAATATTATTTTATTTAATTAAAAGAGATAAAAAATAATATATAAATTAACAGAATGTGCGAATGATATTGAGTCAATTTTAAATTAAAAATTTATTTATTTTTCTCATTAACGTATTCGATAATAAACGGAATTTGTTGTAACTTAAAAGAATAATGATATTACAATTTTTCGCGGATGATAAATATTCTTAAAATATTTTTAAATTACAAGTCTATCTTTGTTCTCATTAACTCTCTCCGTTCCTTTTTAAGTGTCGTTTTAGAAGAATTTTTTTGTTTTTATTTAAGTGTCGTTTTAGAGTTTAATGTCATTATTTATCAATTATACCCTTACTTTCTCAATAAATAAGAGAGAGTGCATGAATAAATTTATTAGGAAAGAGAATAAATGAGGGTATAATAGAAAATATAACTCTAATAATCCACTATCTTGGTTGTAGAGCTTTATGCTAAAATGACACTTAAAAAGGAACGGAAGGAACGGAGTATCTATTTTTTATTTATCATCCATTAAAAAGTGATAAGCATAAACATAAACATAAGCAATTAGCAATGAAAGAATTTTTCTAATTTGTTAGGTGAAACATATAATTTTAAAAAGAAGAAGAAATTAACTCTTGATCATATATATATATATATATATATATATATATATATATATATATATATATATATATATATATATATATATATATATATATATATATATATATATAATTTTTTAATAAATATAAACAAGTGAGGATTTGTCAAGATGGATTATTAGTGTCATACATTAATAAATTTTTGAAATTAGGAACGCTCAAACTATACATTTATAAATTTCTGGAGTACTTCTTCTTTTTCTAGATAAGAGTTATTTTGAGGGTTCCTAATTGACATTTTTGTTTTCTTGCAAAAGTCTCCAACTTCCAGCTACAATAGTGTTAAATGTTTTAGGTTACTTAAAAAAAAGTGCTCCATATATACTAAAAACAATTACTACTATTATTTAACTTTTTCCTTAACTAATGTCTTCAAAGTAATTGTCAATATCATTAAATATTTATGGAAAAAATAATCAAAGGTTTACTTTTTAAAAAATATTTTTTGTTTTGTCATTTCTAAAAAAAGTATATTAAAATGTTGATTAGCATTATACCCAAAAATAAAAAGTTGATTATTAGAATTTTTTTACTCCTTTGTTATTTTAATAGTAACTTTTATATGAAGTTTATTAAGCAGATCTAAATAATTTATTTACTATTTTAATCCATAGATTATTAAACTAAAAAATTATAAATTATTCTTTCATTCAATTATATAGTCTCTTGAGAATTTACCAATGATTAACTTGTTGTTAATTGATCCAAATTCCATGTGCTATGAATAGGTTTAGTCAAGACAAAAGGAAATGAATCTGAAAGATGAAATGAAATACATGTTGAGAAGAAGACACCAAATGGGGTCATTCTATATTGTTGTTGTTGATCTGTAAGCACGAGATCCGAAACCAATAGCCACAGAAGAAAAACACAGTACTTTACTATATTATCACAACTTGAATACAACAAATTCCTTCTCATATAAATGTCTTACCCCATCTATGACTATGTTATACAAAGTTGATAAAAATACATTTAAAAAACGATATAAATAGAGAAAAGTAAATTTGTGAACAACCTCACACCACTAAAACTAACAAAATAAAACTATATAGCATATACTCGCACTTTGTGGTCACCTATTTTACCTTTTTTTGGAATTATTTTTACTATTTTAAATTGTTCTAGTCAATTATTACATTTTTATTAAAAATTGATGTCATGTTCTCACATGGTCCAACCCAAATTTGAAAGGTATTTTTTTTTCTATCTTTAAACTTTCGTAGTCATTTGATAAAATCCAGTTTTTACTCTCAAATTTTGGAGATATATCTCATAACATATATTTTTTTTGGATATTTTCAGAGATGTATGACAAAAATTAGTCTTTTCTCAAAATTAGGGTTGTTTCGGAGATACATCTTTGAATTAGAGCATTACAGTAACAAATATGAACAGACACACTTCATTCTCATTTCTTTCAAATTCTAACTATCAAACACTTCAAAAAATCTTCAAAATCCCTACTTTCAAAACTAATTTAAATTTGTCTACTCATTTGCACTTGTTACAACTCACTCAAACTTTCAATTTTAACACATTTCAACAACTCTAAAAGTTTCAAATTTGAGTAAGTTCTCCAATCCCTTTTAATCTTTGCAAATATATTTTAAGTTTAGATTATGTATGACATATAGAAGCTTACTTTTATGTGTAAAAATTTTGAGTTTTATTTTTTTAAGTTTCAAACATGTTCTTGTTCGTTCGCTTCAATGGCTAAGAACCCCAACAGATCGGGACTTGGTAGACCTAGCCAAACTACATCCTATCATGACATTAGATGCTCCTGGATGTCCACCTAGCCCATGACATCAAATCCTCCTAGACGTCCACCTAGATCAACTCATGAGGAGGTCTTAGAGAACTAATTGGCAGAGGATGACCATGTCATTGATCTCTTGTCAATCTGTCAGCTAATAAAGATGATTGTGCGGGAGACTTTGGACATAAGTATCATTGAGTGTGGTGGTCTTGAGGTGGTGACCAATGTAGAGAAGATGGTCGGGGATGTAGAGAGTGCGGCAGGACATAGGAGACAAAGGAAGGGTCAAGGAGTGAGGATCAGGCATACGCAGTAAGTTATCTCTTTGTTTTCATTTCATAATATTTATGAACAATTATTATATTTTTTATTTTAAACATTTTTTTGTGTGTTTATTATCATTTTTTATTTGTTATCATTTTTCATTTGCATTTTTATTATCATATTCATTTAATTATTTATCAAAACATTGATGATTTTAAAAAAAAAAATCAGAGTTTCAAAGTTTCATCTCCAAAATAACCAAATCAAGGTGTTTTGGAGGTGCATCTACAAAAATATTGTTGCATGTTTAAATATAACGTCAAAGTGCAAACAAATTATTTTTCGGAGATGCACACACCTTGATTTGGAGTGTGTTCGGAGATACATTTCCGAAGAGTATTATCGGGTTTTCAGGGGGATAACCATCCTTAAGAGATGTACAAAGAAATTCCCAATTTGAAATCTCCTAAAAAAGGATTGTAACTTTTTGAAGACTACACATCAATCAAGAAAAATATATTGATGTGACGTTAGACCAATGACATCAGGACGATAGCGCCACTTCTCCATCTACGGAGCAAAAATGATTCTAGAACTTCGAGAACAAGCATGTACATGCCTAGTAGAACACTTGATATAGAAAACGACTGAAAGAGGGTCATTAGATTACATAATGAATAATATTCTAACACTTTTCTCTTTGGTCAACTATTCAACACATGAAGATTTTAGGTCCCCAAAACCTTAGAACTTGACTGTAAAAAATAGATAAAATAGGTCAAATTAAGGAACAAATTTTTCTAATCTTAAACACCTCTTGCATCTGATAGTTACTGATTAGGTGTTCGAGTGTTTATAGGTATCACCGCTCCTTATTGTCGGACCAAACTTGGAGAAAATTACAAATTCTCAAGAATCACCCAACGGTTGATTTCTCTTCATACTGGATGTATTTTTCAACTCTTTCTAGTAGGTTATTTGATGTTTCTAGAGCTAATTGGAGTAAATATTATTTTTTTAGGTTCATTGAATAATGAATGTATCTGTTCTACATAAAAGACCAGATACATTCATTATTCAATGAACCTAAAAAAGGAATCTTTGCTTATAAATAAGGCCAGAGGGAGTACTTCCACCGTCCCACAATGAGCGATCCATTTGAAATAAAAATTGTCCCAAAATGAATGACCAATTTCAATTTCTAATACACTTTTTCCAATTCTATCCTCTAATTAATAAAAATGTCCTCATTCTCAACTCATGATAACATGTACTACAATAAAAACATTATTCTCCCTCTTACTCTTTTTCTTAATATGTGTGAAATGGACAAATGAATCACTCATTGTGGGAGATATGAAGTACTTCTTTATTTCATTATCGATGCTTATGACTAGTTGGCCTCTTTATTAAATTTCTCGATGTAAGACCCTGATTTGTTTCCTAATTGAATTTAAAATTTATGTTGATTTTGGATATTTTTTAGGTGTTGTAAATTACACATAATAATAGAGCTAATGCATTCATTTATCAATCCATTAAACCAATCCAAACCTCCACATTTCAATTTGAAAGAAAAACAAGTTTTCAATTCTTTGATCATTTCACTTCTCTAAAATTTAGGAGGATGTTGACAAGTTCCATATGTTTATCTGGGTTGATTGTTCCATCACAGGTCCTCATGCAACATAATGTACATAAACCTCTTAGAAACCCCGCACCTAACACATGATTATAATCAAAGGGATAACTTCCTAAGTTAGTAGATGAATCATTTATATCATCCTTAACAAAGATACATGAATTGAAATTATAGAATAAATATTTGTGTTTGAGGATGGTAACAAAGATAAGTCACGTGATAATGGAAAACAAAGGGAATGGATAGTCACCCAGAGAACACACTACTTTAGTAAGGAAGAAATGGGCGTTGTAATTAGAAGTTTAGAAGATGAAAAGCAATGGTCCGAACTCGCCTCCGAAATAACATAACACTCAGATGCATTCAAACACCTATGGAAAATATCACTACCAACATAGAGCCGCACATTTAAAATTCACTTGAAGCGCCTCAATGATGTGAAGGGCATTTAGAGCGCTTGTTCCATTCTTTCTTTTAGTCTGACACATCAAGTCCCACCAACTAACAACTTACCAAAGTTATAGGGCGACATATATCCTAGAAGACTTCTCGTTTAACATTCTATGGAAAGCCTTGGAGGTAACTGTTTAGGGTCGGCCAACTGACCAATAAGGCGAAGTCCTCTAGTATTTCAAAAAAAGGCCCACAACTTGTGACACCCCGAAAATAATTCGATAATTAAATAATTATGATTTTTAATTATTAAATTAATTGAGAACATAATTTATTAATATATTGGATTATTAAGATTAATTATGGATTTAATTGAGGTGTGAGGAGTAAAAGTTATTTTTTTATGTTCAAAGGAATAAAATAAGGAAAGAAGGAAAATAGAGTCATTTTGCAGAAAACAAGAATACGTGAAGTTGAGAAGAGGAGAAAGAAGGAAGAAGACCTAGAAGTGTCAGAATTCGAAAAACCCACAAGGTAAGGGGTGATTTCGATTGATTATTTCGTATTATAGGTTTTCATTTTGATACTATAGATCATAGCATGTTAGGGAATCCCAGTTTAGGAATTTCTAGGGTTCCATGGATGTGTCCCTATTGGTGTCAGATTGTGTCAGATTGTAGGTCTAAAATGATTAGGGTGTCAGATACCAATTATGACTGATAGGAAGATGATATTTGATGTGGTAAATGATGCAAATTGATGTGTTTTAGTGTTTCCCATGTTGGATTTCGTATGGGTAAGTTTGGATTGATTGAGGATGAAAGGAATGCTGTCAAAAGTGCAGAAAATGACCCTGCAACACGTGGGAACCGGTTCCCAGTGGGGAGGAACCGGGTTCCACTTTGAAAAATTTACAAAAACTGAAAATTTGCACACAGGAACCGGTTCCTGTATGGGAGGAACCGGGTTCCACGTTAATTTTTCCATAAAATGTGATTTTTATTTCTGGGAACCGGTTCCCTACCTGGAGGAACCGGGTTCCCCATACATTTTTCCAGGGGCGCTGTTTTTCTGAAATGTGGGAACCGGTTACTCCCAGGGAGGAACCGGGTTCCACTGAAAACTTTTGAAAATTTTTAAAACTTTAAAAATTCATAACTTTCACACCGTAAGTCCGTTTTGAGCGCCGTTTTGGACGTTGTTTCTCAAATTTAATGCTCTATCTTATAATATGATAATATTTTCAAAAACTTGAAATTATTTTGGAAAGGAGTCGAATTTCGAAATAAACGATGATTGATTGACACATAATGATGTATGTGTAGCAGAGAACCTTTGGTGATGGATATATTGGTATTGTGTAGATGTAAAGCATGTTTATGCTGATGATTAATTGTATGCATGATTTGGTTAAAATATCATGATGATTGGTTGATTCAGTTATGTTAGATTGATGTATACATAGACTGATTGATGTTGCATGCTAGTGATGTGCGTGCATATGCATTGTTTGGTGAAGTTAATTCGCATTGTGCGGAATTTGAATTGGATTGCCGATAACCGATACCCGAGTGAGGATGGGTGGTTAGGCTGGATTCGTGTTCGGGTGGTTATGGACGAATCGATGGTACTGTATCCGGTTGATGATGGATCAATGTTGGGTGACTTGGTCACGTGTCGGTACCGCATGCATTGAGTCTGCATTTGTGTTTTCATGGGATTGTAACATGTTAGGATGTCTTCCAGTGTTGCAATTCTTTTGTTGTCTATTGATTATGCATGATGACTTATATGAACATGGTTGTGTGTTGAATTCTGAATTGTGTTGAGTGGGTGAAATAATATGCTTGTAATATATTGTGAAATGAGAAGCTTATAATATGCTGTAATTATGAGAAGTCTCACCCTTACTTTACAATTTCAGATTAAAGTTAGCAGCTGAGAAGTTGGTGAGGATGGCTCTAGAGCTTATCTTTTAAGTCCGCGTGTCAGTGTCATGCTCTGATTAGATTGTAACACTGGGGAACGTTTAGTTAAGAGAATTGTTATTGTTTAATTGTTTATTTGGATTCTTTGAGAACCATGATGGTTTATTAAATTTTAGTTTTGGTATTTCCGCTGTGTAAGACATGGTCTTAAATTGATTGAATTATTTGGATAATGATCCTCAGTGTAGCATGGCTACTGTTTAATGGGAGTTTTATTTTATTTATTAATTGTGACATCCCTCATTTTCCGTGTTAACTCTGATTAAAGCTGATTTAGATATTAATTTAATTAATATATTCGGGGTATTTAGATGGGATGTTACACAACCCACTAGATTCAAGAATAAAAACTTCTACATGCGTAAGGTATAAGGTACATTCACACTTTCGATATCTCACTCTCCTTTTTCTGACTCATTAATTGACTTGAGCGTTAGAGTATTAATTTTGTAGGTCCACCTCTATTCTTCACTATATCAAAAACTTATAATTTTGGTTACGATCTAGAATAGAGTTCATGATGTTGATTTCTCTCTTAAAAGTTTAATGTTATTTCTGATAACATTTGTTTGTTTCTTATATAAAAAACTTAAAAAACCTTTAAAAAAAAAAAAACAAATTCATTCACGGTAAATAGGTCATTTAAGGTTAATTTTAGGCTCAAAATGATAATATTTGCATTGGTTTTTTTCCTGTCTTTTACGTAATTAATGTTTTTGCATCGATTATGTATCTCTTTCGTATTTTTATGCGATTTCATCACATTGTTTGATTTATTTTTTATCTTATTACATTGTTCATTCGAATTAAATTGACTAATCAACACCTATTTTTTATATCTTGATAAATAACTTGAGTGTTATCCATTAGTGAATTTTATCATATTTTATCATATTTTTAAGTATTTTATTGTTTTATGTTAATATTTTGGATGTTGTACATTTGTTTACACTTTATTTATTTTTTCAATTTTAGCCACATTAAATTTTTGAAAAGAAAAAATCATATTGAATTTGTGTTTCTTCTAGGTATTATATCAATTAGAATGATTATCTATACTTTTAGAATATAAACAAATATCAAATAAAATAGTAATAAGTACATACAAAGTTGCATTCAGCAGTAGGTACATGTCCTTATCCAACAAATAAGTAACAACCTTTTTTTTTCATGTTGAAATGAAATAAAGAATGATTGAATGATTGACCATATAATCAGTCAAGTTGAATAATAAGATTTGGATATCCGACTAATCCGCCTCTAAAAATGGATTATTTATTTCTTAAGCCTCCTCTCCGCTAAATCATCGGTTTCATTTCATACGTGCTTGCCTACAGTTTGATTTCAATATTTAAAATGTCCAACCAGCTTTTCACATTAAATACATAATACATAATACATAATAATCATAAATGACATTGAATGTTATTAATAATGAAAATCATTCTTTAACCCTGTTGACACATGATATACTAGTATTACTCAACATTATCATTACCATTAATTATCAAGATCGAGATAGATAAGGAGATAATGAAATCAATAAGGGAAATCTACAAAAATATATAAGTTTTTATGAAAATGAAGGATTTAATTAATACTCCCTTCATCTCAAGTTATAAGGAAAAAAACATTTATTTTTCTGGTTCTAAATTATAAACAAAAAATATTAACTTTATTTTTTTAAATTATTTTATTCTAATAAATTCATCTTTTTTAAGATAAAATTAAATGTAAATTATATTTAATTGATTTTTTTTCTATTTTTTCTATACACAACAACCAATTAAAATTGTTTTTATATTTTTTTATAAAACATATTTCAAAAAACACACTAAAATGTAAAATTTCTTAATAAATGTGAAATATAGATTTTTTTACTATAAATTAGTGCGGAGTAGTACATTAAAAGTTGAAATGTTTCAATTAAACTTTCTTTTGTACACATTTTTCCTTTTTCCTATAGGAGTACTCATTAAAAAGGTTTAGTGAAATTGCATTAAATAAAGATTTAAAATGGAAAAAAAATTTGTCAAGACGATGGAATTTTTTTATTCATGTGCACGTAAAAACTAAAAGACATAACTCGTCTAAATATATAGTCAAAACAGAAAAACACTTACATAACTGACGAAAACAAAACACGTATCATTTTTAGAGGATAAGAAAAGTCATAAATTTGTCACCAACAATGACAATGTGATCTCTCTTTTTGATTAGCCATCATCAAGATGAACAATGCCTCAAAACAAGTGAATTTTTTAACCCATCCTATGGCCTTCTTATTCACCTCTGTGAAATTTTATTTTTGTTTCTGGGATATCGAAAATAAATTTTCGATTAGCACCCTACTCAATGGTTCTTCAGGTTGGGTGCAAACTGAAAATTTGCTTACGGTATGCTACCGAAAATAAATTTTCGGTATCTGGATGCACTTAATCGCGCCAGAACACTTTCTCATCCTCATAACTTCAAAATTTTAAAAACTCTATCAAAACCCTCTCTTTCCCTTCTCACCAAAATTAATTTTTCTCTCAAACAATAAACACAAATCATATAGCATTGCATAAATACAACAAGTAAATGAATCAATCAAACAACAACAACTCTCAATCAATCAAGTAACTGATTTACACATTTTTAGAGTTTATGTAAAATCTATTGAAATTAGTGAAATAAAGCTTTAAATATGTTGTTTTTTGTAGTTTACATCATTAGGGGTCATTATAATACTATTTGTAAACTGTTTTTGACGATCAATCCGTTTATTTTGAGGCATTTGGGATTTTTGGGGTG
This sequence comes from Vicia sativa, assembly GCA_021764765.1. Classification (NCBI taxonomy): domain Eukaryota; kingdom Viridiplantae; phylum Streptophyta; class Magnoliopsida; order Fabales; family Fabaceae; genus Vicia; species Vicia sativa. The sequence continues at coordinate 288,593,167 of CM038794.1, forward strand.
GAGGCATTTGACATATGACTTTCATGCTAGATTTTGGATTCAGTTGATATATATCTTTCATGCTATATTTTAGATTTTATTTTAATTTTTATATTTAGGATTGCGGAAAGTAGAAATATTAAAAGAGTGCACAAAACAATACACAAGTCTGACAAAAATACATAAGTCACAAAATACAATATAAGTCTAAAAAAAAATTAATAAACAAGGTAAATCATGGAGATGGATAAGGTATCAGTCCTCCCTGAGGTAGTGGTCCTCCCTGAGCTACACGTAATGATCGAAAAATCTCAATGAACTCATCGTCCTCCACATTTGCACCGTGACGCTGCAAGTAGCGATGAAGCCACCTGATATGTATGCTAACCTCTCGTCTTCTGGTCCCTTAACATAAATAGGCATTACCATCTCTCTCACCTTATTTTGTGGAGGTGCTACCAAACGAGGATGTGACACCATATAATACCAACCCAGATACTCATCAATATATTATATGGTCGGACAGCAAAAACTGCATCACGAATAACATCCAAAACCCCCTGAACATAACTTAACCAGTCTACATCGACATCAAGAGACTCAACAACAAGAGGATGGTGGGGTATGTACTATCTGTATCCAAACTGACACAAACATCTGTCGGGTAGATATATCATTATTGTACCATACCATTTCAGACCACCCTTGTATAGACATATATCATCAAATGGACGTATATGTCGGTGATCCTCAAAAGGACGGCAAATGACATCACCCGGTGTCAATGCATCTAAATGCACCCTGTGCTCACCGACCTTTGTAGTGGATTGCCTGTAACACCACTTCATCGCCCTTGGAAGTGAACTACCTACACCATAAATTCCAGATAGATCTCTCTTCCCAATAGAGGGAAAATACTCGTGGATCCAGCACGGTTACACACCATGAATAATATAAATAAAATTTATAAATAACTAAAGATTTTTTATATATATATATATATATATATATATATATATATATAATAGAGAGACATATCCACTCAACTGTTTGCAAGAATAGAAAGAAGCATCACCTAAATAGCGGTAAAGATTAACCAGTGCCGCAGCTCTCCAACAGTATCTACCACATCCAACCAAATCCATAAATAGTGATAAATACTTTGCCTCCACTAGAGTAAAGGTCTTATCTGTCAGAATGGTGCAACCCAATAACAACATGTACGCTCTGGCAGCACAATCAAACCTGTTAGCAGCCCGCTGACGCTCAAAAATAATCTTTAGCCAATCTAATATGTAGTAAGGACCTCTACAAAATTGGACCTCCTCAACAATCTCCTCCAACGAAACTCCCATAAGATCAATAGTTATCTAATATCATCATTATCAGTGAATCCTTCTGCAGGGTCAACCAAGTCACCCCTAATCGGCACGTGGAGAAGACATGAAACATCGTCTAAAGTAATGGTCATCTCACCAAATGACATGTGAAATGACAATGTTTCAGGATGTCATCGCTTTACAAATGCCGATACTAGATGTTAGTCAATCCTCGACAAACTAGTACTTTGAAGAGAGGATAAACCAGAATTCAGCAACCAATTCTCTATAATAGGAGGGAGCATGTGTGGAACCCAACCGATCAATTTGTTGCCATGTGCAATAACCTTTAACTCGTTTTTAGGATGTCTCTCTTGAAAATAATTTATACCAAACATGTTATAAAATATATACATTTTAACAAATAAAAATTATTCAAAATAAAATAATAACGATAAACTTACCTCGCCAAACCAGAGATGACGAGCAATGTGACCATCATATCTGACCAAAAGAGAAGTATCGGTGGGTCCTCCTGAAAAAGGTGGATGCACCTGATCCCTTGTAGGCCGATGATGTTCCTCTGCATCGTTCGCTTCACGGCGACGTTGTCTTTCCTCTATTCTTCTGCGCATATTATTATCACCCGCCGCACCTCCTCGTCTGCGAACCACTGAAGAAAAAAAAGTCAAAAAACGGATAACACAAATGGACTTTTTCTGAAATGCGAAACAATAAACCGAATAACCCAAGTAGTGGTTATCCGGGGTGTTTCGAAGCAAACCGGATAACCCCAGAATGTTAGTTCCAAAGTGTTTCCAAAGCAAACCGGATAACTCCATAACGTTAGTTCCGGGGTGTTTCAAAATTTTCAAAAGCAAACCGGATAACCCCTTAACGTGTAATCCGGTGTGTATAATTTCGTTTATGCCAAACCGGAATACTTACTCTTGTGTCCTCCGGAGTGTAAAATACAGAACCAGATGTGTCAAAAAAAACTCTTTTTCTCTCGTTTTACAAAAGTGAAAATAGTAAAAGTAAAAAAAAATTATGTCATTAGTATTTATTCAAGGATAATTTCGTCTAAATGTCAAAATTGTAGGAGTTGATGAATAAATGTAGGAGTATAGGATAAAATTTCCGGTTAAGCAAGTGGGTTCGCGGATCTTCCTGTACGGCCGTTCCCATGAACACGCTGTGTAAAACTATGTTGCAATTAATCTCATCAACTTAAGTTACAAAATCATGAGTAAGAGTAAAGTTAGCCCAGCCATTCCCCTTAGCACCTCTCTGTAAAACTGATGATGAATGTTTACAACCCTATTCTTCAACCCACTTCCAAAACCCTGAAATCTCTCAATCTCAAACCTTGTAAATCATAAAGCCTTCATTTTGTTGATCCTTAAGCTATGGTACGTTCTTTTTCTCCGTTCTATTTTGTTTTCTTATTTTTCAATGCAATGATGAAATGAAGCAATATATGTTGGCAGTTTCTAGCTAAACGTTGAGTAACTCATTTTTGCAGGCTGCAAAGATTCTCGCAAACGTGATTGTGATGGGAGGGGGAATCTTGGCAAGAGCAGTTGTTCAGGCATATCGTCAAGCACTTACCAGTAAGCTTTCCAAACTATGGCAGGTAGTGTTGTTAAACAGTGTATATAGTGGTGCAATAGCATATTAGAATTTTAACAAATCGCTATTTTTCACAATTGACGGCACTGATAGTAGGTTTTTCTGAAAGATTAACACTTTTTTTAAACATAATTGATGATAAGATGCTCTGAAACTTTGTAATCAATGTACTAACATTTTGGTTGGAGCTAGCATAGTGCCCTTCGGCGTTGTGCTTGGCTGGTAGAATTTAGACCTTGACAAGTTTAGTGTAGAGATGATCTATGTGTATTACAAACTTGTCACGCCTTATATTATCATAAGATCTGTTATTGCCGTAGCATTCGGTGTTCATTCGAATGTTTGCTTTACGTTGTTTGATTTGATCCAAGTACATCAACAGGACTATAATGGTTTGCTGCATCTTTGATAATATGCGACATTACTTTTTGAATAACATAGGTCTCCAAATTCCAATATAACATCATTACCATTAATTTGTTTGTCCTAGTTTTTTCTTTACCAAATCTATCTATAAAAGTAGTGGCTGTTCACTGTTAATTCTTCTCATTTTCTCAACATTATGTTGTTCTAGATGCCTCAAAGAATGGTGTTGCACAAGAAACAATTCAAAATACTATCCATAAGCTAGCACAAAGATAACGGAGCAAGAGGCTCGGCAGATTCTCGGTGTTACTGAAGAAACTCCCTGGGAGGATATTATAAAGGTTAGTTACTAATACTATACTAGTATCATCTATTCTGTGGCTATCACCTATTTGTTTTAAGGTTTTTAAACTCATTTTTTATTCTTATAAAATTGACAATTTGATTCAACATAGTCAACCTTGTTTATTTCAATGTTGTTTAAAAATAATTGTTTTTGGGCAGAAATATGAAAAAATGTTTGAGAACAACGCCAAGAATGGGAGTTTTTACCTCCAGTCGAAAGTTTACCGGGCGAAGGAATGTCTGGAGTCTACCAATCCTAGTTGAGGACTCAGTCAGTTTTACTCCATCAACTTTGCTCCATCTTAGTAGTCTGTGAGGACCCGGTTTTCCTCCATCAATTTTGCTCCATGTTGTGTACAATTTGCGCAATCGAAACTAAATTTGTTTTATTAGTAAAATTGTTTGTAAATGATTAGTTAGGAATTCATTGCAAATAATGATAGCTCTCTATAGAACTGAAGCTGTTAAAGCTTCTAGTTTATGATAATATTAGACGATATATCAATAATAAAACATCCACATTCTTTCCCTATGGAATAATACTTTAAAGTACATTAACATTAGTATCATATATTACATTAAACATTCTATCTGCCTGCAAGAAAAATGACATATTATACAACTACTATAGAGTAGTGAAAGTCAAACCAAACTTATGGCTAACTTGTTTTATTTGACTAATCAAATCTTTCTGTTTAATGTTATCATTCTTCTTCACTTTTGGTTGAAATAGTGACCAAATCCTATTCTCCAAACATTGTACTGTATATTTAACATTTTTGTTGTCAACCATAACATCATCACTTTCAACTGACAAAATGTAATTCTTCAAATAAACCTTATAGATTGGTATGACACCTTCTACCAAGTGTTTGCACACATTTTTCCTCAATACCTCATCAGAGATTATCCAATTACATTGCTTCTTGTACCTTTCATCAAAAGCTAGACTAAAAGCACTTATTCTCTTAACCAAATCTTCACAACTCACAGAGGAAGAAATTACAAGAATATTTTGAAGATTTCCCCAACTATTCTTCAAATAAAGTGCTGCATAGTACTCTTTGTATTGTTCATGTGCACTTAACCAAGAATCTCCCATCATATTTCCAACTAAAGTACCTCTTAAGTTATAGAAATGACAGTGATTATTCATCATAAAAAAATATGACAAATTGATATCTGCATAAACTTTTGACCAATCATCTAAATTAACTGCAACTTCCTTAATTATACTATATATTTGATTCAAAACTACTCCCTCTTCATATAGTTCATTTTTCCAACTAAAATATATTTCCAAAACCTTATTCAAATGTGGCTTATACTCATCACTAAGAAGCTTATCACAATAATCAGTAACAAAACTTACCAACTTAGGAACACTTCCATCTGCAGGAGGACATGTTGGTCTTTGCGACTTTACTTGTTCAGGAAGTTGCCAAAATATTTCACTAACACCATTTACAACTCTTGTAATAAGATCTTTTGTCACAATTCTAATTTCTTCACAAGCTTCTCCTCTAAAAAGTTGGTTAAATTTTAGTCTTAAGTCATTCAAGACTTTAAACATTGACAACAGATTCAACAATTTGAAAGGGTCGCTTTTTCTATACGTAACTGTCTTTCCGAATTTGATAAATGAAAGGATTCCTGATTCAATAGCAATTTTCGCAAAACAACTCATCCATGCTTTAGAGCCAATGTTCTCAAATACAGTAGTACATAGCTTGTATTCAACCTCGAGAAGTTTCTTAACAACTAACTTCAAATCCTTTCCCCATTTGTCTATGCAACTCTCCATTCCACGCGCAATCTCAAACTCAGCCGTTGAAATCTCAAGGTAGCTCAAATCCAAAGTCTTCAAACTTCGCCGAGCATTCGTTCCTCGAACTTCAACATACATAGCTTGACACTTGTCTAGCCTATTATTTGCATTTAATCTCTCGGCGATGACTTGTAACTTCTTCTTTAAAGAACTTGGAAATTCCAAACCTTGGTTTGCGTCGTTGTTTTGTGATGTTAATGAAACCAAAGGAAGAGGCATAGAGTTTGCCATTAGAAGTTTGTGAAAAGCAATCTCTAGTTTGTCAAGGGCAGTGCGAAGACTTCCTCCATCGAAGTGTGCACCTTTCTCTGTGGTCTGCAATTCTTGCAATATTCTCAATGATTTGTTAACATTCAATAGGTAAGAGTCATTGATACTAATTGTTGTTTTGTTTTGTAACAACTCAAAAACACTCTTCAACCAACCTGATGCCAAGTTACAATTATCAGTGAGAAGCTTCAATGCTTGTTCAAGCTTCTTTGTGTTTGAAACATATGTGAATAAATTGGAACTTGGATCTTCCAAAAGAGAATGTTTTAACTGAGTAACACATTCTAACACCTTGTGGACCGCGGAAACTGAACATAGAACACTGTCTATACCATGTTCAACATCAGAAAATGGTAGGTTTTGAATTGAGATTGGTTTAAGGGAAGCTTGCATGGATAAAAATCTTCGGTTAAGACGCTCCAATCTTGAACTAGACTCATCTAATGCAGATGAAATAGCTTTGGATGTTTGTAAGCTAGAAGTTAAGAACTTTCTCGCAGCTTCAATGTTTTCTTTGTTTTCCATATTTAAGATTGGAGAATGAAGTGTTTGTTTTAGAAAATGATTACCAGTTTAGATTTTGAGATTGTATTGAGAAATGATTAGATTTGAATATGATGATTTTGTTGGTTTCTTGTTAATCTAACCATCCACTTTCTTTCACCAAACTCAACAAATGAAGTAAAAGAAAAAGAGGAGTTATCTTCACTTGCAAAATAAATATGTCAGAAACATCAACCACCAGGCAGTAGAACCTCAACTTCCTTGAATTTGGGTTCTGTATGTTTATTTATTTATTCATTATTTTGTCATAACTTTCTTGTTTGATTTGAAGTCTAAGACATGATAATCTTACTTCAATTACCTCAACAACACCAACCAAATGCAACACATTTTCTGATTAATGTTATATTTTATTGGGGGGAATTTCAAAAGGAAAGTTGGCAGGAAAATAACACCATAAAATAATTAAAAGATTTTTGGTAAGAAGCTTCATTAGTTTTACTGCAAAAACCATCCTTTTGGTTCAGACAATGAAAGTAAAGAAATGGCTATTATATATAAATTTGTGAGATCATATATAAGAGTGGAAATAGGCCGACCAGTAACAGAGATCTACAGTTTAACCGATATAGGCTCAGGCCATGCCAAGTTTTTTCTTTAAATAGAAAAGACTTGTTTTTTCTTTAAATAAAAAAATTAAACTTTTATATAAATCTATTTAAATAAAAAGGCTATGCTATAGGATATAAAAAAAATCTTTTAAATCTATAGATTGACATACTTAAATAAATATAAATAATTTTATTATTATTATTATTATTATAATAATAATAATAATAATTATTATTATAATTATTATTATTATAATTATTATTATTATTATTATTATTATTATTATTATTATTATTATTATTATATTGTATTTGTAATTTGAATTAAAATACAAAAATAAAATTTAATTATCTTGAAAATCTTTTAAAAATAAGTCGAAAAAACTTTATAAACAATCTCATAACTTATTTTCATAAGTTCCCTCAAAAAATAGTATAACAAAACTTATGATAATAAGTAAATGTAAATAAGAATATAAGTAAACTTAAATATGTAAATAAGAATATTGACTTGTTGATCTCATATTTTGTTAGTGTTCTGGACTAGACTAACATCTGACTCACTGCTATTAAGACTCAATTCAATGGGCATAAGGACCTGAAGACCCAACTGCCCATAACCGTTAGGGAAGTCTCCACGTGCATGTTAGGGCCACGTGGCCAACGGTTAATTAACCGTCATCATGCCCTCCGAGAATAACGGTTCAACCTCCCCTTGCATCTCGGAGCGGCAAACCAGAGAGAAGGCCACGTGCTGGACTCCTTACACACGTAATCCTGGTAGTCTCTTAGTGGGCTTGGTTAAGAAATCCATTAACTGGACCTTGGCCCAGTGCTGGGGGGTTATAAATACCCTCTCATTCGAGAGGGTCAGATATTCACTTCTTTTCATTCTCTCTCTACTTGCTCTTTCCTCTTGCCCTTTCTCACTTTGACATCGGAGTGTCTTTATGTACCTCCCATCTTTCTCCAACCGCAGTTGCTTAGGCCATCGACGATCTTTTTGATCAGGTACGATCAGTGACGCCGTCTGTGGGAACTCTTGTTTTCCTATCTTTTTCATTCTAAGGACCAAAACACAAACTCATCTTTGTCGTCATAGTCAACCAAGCTGGTAACGCTAACGAGAATACTCTCATCGCCGACCTGGCCAATACCAACAACAACAACATCCCTGAATCTGACCCTAGGGACGGGCACACAACCTCCTCCTCGACAGGCTCTCGCTAGGGCGACGCACACCGTCAACACGTCCCCGACCCTACTGTTTTTCAAGAAATTCAACCGCCCGCCAACGTGGATCCTACCGTCGCCGCCCTCTTCGCGGCCATCAACCAGACCAACCTTATGATGTTCACCCAGGGAGAGCGACTCAACATGCTGAAAAGCTCTCGCCGCTCACCGAGGAGGCACTGAAGGCCAGATTCGTGGTCTCCTTCCCCGACAAGGCACTTCTCTCGGACTCCCCCGCGGAAAACCAGAAGAGAGGACTCTCCTAGCCCTACCCATCAACATAAGGGTCTAGGACCTGTCCCCGAGAATAATAAACTCGAACAGCCCGCCAAGAAGCGAGCCTTTTCCCCTCCCCACAAAGAACACCGAACGGAGGAACTAAAGAGGAAGACCCTCGTGGTCCCTTATCTTCCAGAATCATGGAGGTTCTCATCCCCAGGGGCATGGAAAAACCTCCCCAACTAACCAGCTACGATGGAGTGGATGACCCCATCGACCACATCGACTATTTTGAAGCGATGCTTCACTACCTCAACGTCGGGGTCCCATCAAGTGCAGGTTGTTCCCCACCACGCTGAGAAAAACAACCATGGACTGGTACAAAAGCTTGCCTGCCGGATCTATCCACTCCTGGAGGGACCTGAAGACCTAGTTCACCAGCACCTTCACTATCTCCCACAGGCACCCGAAGACTGAAGCCTCTCTAGAGGCCATTATTCAGAGAAGCGACGAAACTCTCAGAGAGTACATCGACCGCTTCAACATGGAGGTTATCCAGGTGCCCTGTGATGATCATATGAAGAGGTATTTTCTCGAGAGGGGACTCCTCCTCGACACAGACTTCAGAAAAGCGGTCGGGATCGAGCCCCACACAACCTTCAACGCCCTCCTTGACAAAGTCCGCGTGTACATCACGTACAAGGAGAAGGAGGCGGCAAACCGCGCTTGGGAATCGAGGAACCGCGAATCAATTGGTTTTGCTTGACATCTTGACGCCAGACAGTAGGAAGCTGGATCATCCTGACGCTTTGAGGAAAAACGGAGGGAGGAGAAGCCTCGGGAGGCCCGCGAATATTGGCCGCTTCACAAAATACACCTCATCAACGACTTCTCGTGAGCGGATATTGGCCGAATGCTCGACCGCAAAATTCAAAGACGGTGGTTTCAGACGCCCAAATCCTACACCCCCTAAGTCGGGGGCTGACCGGTCGAAGTACTACCAGTACCGCCAGAGCCACGATCATCTCACCGAGGATTGCGTCCTTCTCAAGGACGCAATCGAAACGCTGATCAAGGGCTGAAGACTCGGGCAGTACAAGAGACCCGAGGCATCTCGAGAGGCCAGGTAAGTCAAAGAGGTCGATGACGAGACCAAGGCACATGGAGATACAGGCCCCTTCCAGATCGCCTACTCGGTGACCAGACACAAGGACTTCAAATTCCCGGAGACCATGGATGATCACCTTCCCATATTCACTCACAGCGGGTGGGAGAGGTTCCCCGCAGCCATGATCATATCTGGCGGGGGACAACAAGTTTTCAATAAACTATGCTTAAAGGAAGTTCGGCGAGTTGATTGAAAAAGCCCCAATCAATGAAGTCTCCCTCGAGCAATTCCGAGGAAGTTCAGAACCAATCACGTTCTACCTCGAGGAACTTCCTGGCGGAGCACCAAACTCCTACATCCCTCTTCTCGTCAAGGCAAAGATGACGAATTTTGAAGTGCACCGGATTTTGGTCGATGAAGGAAGCTCCTTGGACGTGATGTACATTCACCTATTCCAAAGGTCAAGGTGCGCTTCTTGGTAGTAGACTGTCACTAGTTGTACAACGCGGTCTTGGGAAGAAGCACCCTGGTCGAACTCACTGTCGTCCCTCAATGGTCCCCCTCAAAATGAAGTTCTACACCAAGAGGGGACGTGTGGCCACCATCTGCGGGGACATCAAAGCATCCAGAATGTGCCACAACGCCGCAGACAGAGGATAGACCCTAGTGGACCCGGGAGCCCAACAAGACGACGGGAGGGATAGGCTGGACAACCCCCGCGTCGAGCCTCCCCAGAATGAAGAACCTCAAGTCCCTAACGTGGACTCAATCGACCTCGACACCAGATTCATGAAGGAAAATGTCGAAGGTCAGAGCGATGACCAAGATCCCCTACGCCCGATCCCAAACGACGAGTTCGAACTCGTCCCTCTCGGCAAGGACCCCGACAAATGTGTGAAGATTGGAGCAGGGCTCCCTGACCTAGCCAGGAAGAAACTCAAATCCTGTTATAACATGGTGGAAGAACTGACTTGTTTGTTTTGTGTGACACCCCGAATTAATTCAAATGTTAGATAATTAGAAATTTAATTATTTAATTAATTAAAGGCTTGATTATTTATATTTTTGGATTTAATTGGATTATTTAATTAAAAAGAAGAGTTGGTGGTGTGAGAAATAAGTGGAGGTGTGAGGAGTAAAGTACTCTACTTTACTAGTTACTAATTATTTATTTTATTGGAATAAATAAAAGGAGTATTAAAAGGATTATAAAAAGGAAAAGAAGGAAAGGAAGGTCTTTTTGGAAAATCATTTCACGTAGAATTGGAGAAGAGAAGAGAAGAGAGGAAAAAGCCAACGCCGAGGAAATCAAAGATCATCGCGAGGTAAGGGGTGATTTCATTTGATTTTAATGCCTTATGGGTTTTGGGAATAAAATGGATGATTGGGTACGTTAGGGAATTCGATTTTGGATTAATATAGGTTTGTAGGATTAAACCCTATTTGTTTCGGATTGTAGGTCGGAAACGATTAAGGTGTGAGATAACTAATAGGAATGATGAAATAATGTTGTCTGATGTTATAATGGTGTAAAATGGATGTATTTTAGTGTTCCTTATGTTGCAATTCGTATGGGAATGTCTGGAATTGATTTGGAATGGGTAAATGCTGTCAAAATAGCAGATTTTGATTCTGCAGGTCGTGGGAACCGGTTCCCAGTGGGAAGGAACCGAGTTCCCAGTGTAAACTTTCAAAAACTGACAATTTTGTACGTAGGAACCGGTTCCCAGTGGGGTAGGAACCGAGTTCCCATACAAAATTCCAGGGGCGTGACTTTTTCAAAAAGTGGGAACCGGGTTGTCCCAGGGTAGGAACCGGGTTCCACTGTATTGAGTTTAAAAATACTTAAACTTCAAAAATTCATATTTTCTAAACCGTAACTCCGATTCGAGTGCCATTTTCGGCATTATTTCTTAAATTTAAAATGCTATCTTTTAGAAAGGGAAAAATATTATTTTGCTAAAATTATTTTAAAAAGAGTCGAGTTTCCGATTTTGAAAAGTGGGAATAGTTAAGGATAATGGGGAATTATTATAAATGGTCTGAGTTATCGGATGAGAACTAATGCTTACAATGTTGTATTTTGATATTCATTATGATTGAATGTAATACATTGGTGATTGGCATTATGTGGATTATATTGATATCATGATCTTTGAAGTGATGTTGCATGCTTTTATGATGCATGCATAAGCATTTGTTAATTGGTTCATTCTCATTGTGCGGAAGTGAACTTGCTGAGCCAATAGACTTACCAAGATTAAGAGGTAGTGAGGCTGGATTCTTGACCCAGTGGTTATGGGAAAATCATGGATTTCCGTTGTCTTTCCACATGTAAACGGAGTAGTGGGTGAACTCGGTTCACGTTTTGGTACCACATGCATAGAGTCTGCATTGCATATGGGATTGTAACATGCTAGGATGGTTTCCAGTGTTGCAATTTCCATTGTTTGTTATATTTACATGTTCATTGTGTGAGATGTATTTGTGAATCGTCTATGATTATGCCTTTGGATAATGGACTAATGTATTCAATTATTCCGTTGTATTTAAAAACGTACAATGCATTTTATATTGGATAGAAATCTCACCCTTACTTTAATGATTTCAGATTTGAAGTGATTAGCTGCTTGGAAATCAGTGAGGATAACTTCTAGAGTCGAGTCATTAGTTAATCCGCGTGTCAGTGTCGTGCTCTGGTAGATGTAACACTGGGGAAACGTTTGATTGAAATTCTTTTGGATATTAAATATTAGTTTTGGTTAATGTTTCAGTTTATTGTCACGGATAATTATGAACAGCGATTCGTGAGTTGTTATGTTTCATTTCCGCTGTTAAACATAACTTTTGGTTTATTTATTTAATGATTTTCTTCAGTGAAAGCATGACATCTGTTTGGTTATAATTTTGAAATATATAAAAAATTGTGATGCCTCTTGATATGTGTTATATACTCTGATTATTAAATTATAAATCGCGGGTAATTAGAAGGGGTGTTACATTTTGCGTTTTATCGCAAATGTTGCGGATAGCAAGATTCGCCACCGACTTTTCTTTTATCCAATAAAGGTAAGGTGAAAAGAACAGGAAAAAACTTTCGTTAGATTTTGAGTTCGGGAGGCAATTATGAAAACGGAAGGTATTAGCACCCTTTCCACCCGTAGTTACCTACGGGATTTTAATTGCTTAGCTCACTTTTGAAAATTTTCTTTCTGTGTTTGTGTGGTTTGAAAAGTATTTGAAAAGTATTTCGCTTTGACTTCGTAATGATTCTCATTTTGGATTGTATATGAAGTGTTTGGAAATATTTGTTTGGAAAATGTTTAACTTTGTAATGATTCTCGCTGGAATGTATACAAAGCGTTTGTTTGAAAGATAGTTTGAAAATAAGTGTGAGGTGTGAAAACTGGTTTGTTTGATTGGATCAAGCAATAGAGTCTTATTTACCTACTAAGAATGGTCGTTTTCTTGTTATTTTTCCTTCTCCTTTAGAATAAGGCTATCCATACCATTAGTTGGTAGGCAACTTTATTTGTTGGATGTGAAGGGACAATCGTAGGGTCATCGTATGGTCATTGAAGGAAACATGTAAGGATACCTTAGTAAATTCGTAGGGACGATCATCACTTTTCGTAGGCAAAAATCGAGGGACGAGATCATGTATTCGTAGGCAACATTGAGGGTCGTCGATGGACTATGATCTTTGTGATGATTTTGAATTGAGGGACTTTTCTAATGGTACCCCTACGTTCGAGGGACATGACCGTTGTATTCGAAAGGAAACAAGAGAGGATACCCTAGAGGGTGTGAGAGGGTGTGAGTGGGTGCATGTGTGAAAGAGTGTGTTGAGTTCAGATATTTGATCTTTGAAATAGGGTTATCTAATATTGATTTTCATCTTGCCATACAAACCCTAGTCACTATACAATTAAGCAGTTTATAGATAGTTTATAAGAGAGTGCAGAAAGTAAAGTGCGAAAAGTAAATGTCTTACGCTATTACATGGCTTTAGGGCAGTTATATAACATAGGTGCGGAAAATAAATTGCAAGAAAAGTAAATCTACGCTATTACAGAAATAACCTTACGACCTATACATCGATTTCTAGAATTTAAATGTGAAATAAAGTAAATAAATTGGAGAAGAAATGTCTTAAGAATAGGAAATAACATCTAAACTCTAATTGTAAAAGGAAAATGTTTTTTTTAAATATTTTTTGGAATGATTTTAATTAGGAAAATAAATTAAAAGTTAATTTTAATGGTTAATTAACAATTAATTAAAATGAAAGAAAAATAAAATATTTTTTATGCCAAAAATAAAATAAATATTTTTCTAACCTAATTCTGAAAATAAAATATTTTTTGTGATTTTTGTGGTATTTTTAAAAATATTTTTAAAAGAAATTAATTGAAGAAAGAAATTGAAAATAAATAAGAAAATAGAAAATATGTTAGTTTTGCAAAAAGGCAAAAAGAATTGGGGTAGCCAAGGATTGAACCCCTGCCCCTAAGGTCAAACGCGCGCCTCCCTTACCAACTGAGCTAACTGCTTTGTTTGTTAGTAAACGAAACAAAATTAATATATATTAAAAACGAAATTTAAAATATATATTAAAAAAAATGCGCGTTGGGGTCATCGTCCCCGATTTAAAATTCCCACGACTTTTCCGTGGGTAATCCTATACCGACGCTTTTGTGTGTCACTACAAACCTGCAACTTTTCAAAAATTTAAAATATGCACATTGATTTGACCCCCTGGGCATGATGGTGCCATTGGTTTCGTCCAATTTTACATGATTAAATAAAGCCCTAATTTTGAGCTTTAAACCCTAACAATGGTGGATTCATGTTCCTGCACTTAAACTCAGATTAAACGATCCAGATAGCTTGCAAACATCATCACAAACACACATATACAATCGAATTAAGTTAAATATACATGAATCGTTGAAATCATTTTGAAAAAATATTGAGCAAACCGTGATCGTGATTTCTGGATTCTGGATGTTTTCATCGATTGTAAATGGCTGGAATGGATCAGAGGATCACCAGGAAGCTGTTTGAATGTTTGGAACGGCTTGAATTGAAGCAAAACCTGGTCTGTCAATGCCTTGCAACTCATCGATTTTTTGGTGTTAGGTTAGGGTTCTTGGCTGCCAAATTTCGTCCCCTTAGCATCTGGAAATCTTGTGTATATATAGAGGATGAAAAATAGGTCAAGAGATGTGAATAAAATATACGCTTTCAATGAAAAAATATTTGATTTAGAATTGCACGAAATATTGCCTTTTTTGGATTCAATCACATTAAATGCCTTTCCAATCTAATATATTTCGAAATTGACAGGTATTTTAGCTTGCTTGGTCTTCAAGAATGTTGAATAACAAGTCTTGCATTAATCAATTTGATTTTTTATATTTTATTTTAATTAAAATTGGATTTAAATGAATTAATTCCAAAAATAAATAAAATAAATAATGCAAGGGCATGTAAATGGGCTTGGAGGTCATGGACCATCTTAGAAATAAGTTTGGATCACAAAAACTTAGGCCCATTTGGAAAAAAATGATTTTGCAAGGTATTTCTCTTCACACACTTCTTCAAAAATGTCAAACTTGCACAACTTGTATTTTGCTCAATTTTCAACATTTTGAAGTGTTCTTGGACTTTTTAGAAATCTTAAGATGTACTCTGAACACTCCTTTTGGTTTCATCTTCATTGAAGTTTCCATGTTCATGTACACTTCTTTGTAAAAAGATGACTTTTTGTTGACTTTTAGAAGACCTATAATGTCTTGATCCATAACTCTCAAATGAAGCATTTTTGCCAAATCTTGTGAGCCATGAACTTGTAGAGCATTGAATTCTCTTCAAAATGAGTTTTGGTGGAAAAATTTCTGATAAAATATGTGAAAGTTATGCCCGGTCAAAGTTCTGTTAACTTTGTCAAGAAACCCTAATTTAGAAACTTTGACTATTGATCAAATCTTGAGTTTTCTTGATGAATCATGATCAACCCTTAATCAAAATTAGCTTTGGTGGAATTTTTTGATAAAGTATGTAAAAGTTATGCCTGGTCAAAGTTTTGTTGACTTTTTGTCAAGAAACCTTAATTTAGAAACTTTGACTTTTGATCAAATCTTGAGTTTTCTTGATGAATCATGATCAACCCTTAATCAAATGATGATTGTGACTTCAAAATATTTATGTTGACAAAAATGATGAAGTTTGGTGAATGTTGATCACAATTGACTTTTTGTGCAATATAGTTGATTTTCAATCATCGAGGAATTGGTGAGCAAACTTGAGTTGTGGGACTTGAAATTTCCCATAATGATACTTTGAGACATGTGAGGAGGAATGACGACCATTTGAGGCAATGGAAACCATCTTTTACTTGAGAGAATCAACACCCTAGTTGTGGGTTGATTGCTTAAGAGAGGGTTTGTCTGGTTAACCCTTGAGAAATTCTTGAGTATGGAGATGTGGATTATCTTGAAAAATATGAGGGAAAATTTTGGGGTATAACAGTTTCCCCGGTTTAATCTTCTTGTACCTGAAGGGTTAGATTGGTATGCGTGCCTTTTGTGATTTGAAGGTAGAAGATGATTGAACACTCGAGTACACTTGAAAATTTGTGCTCGCTGGTGTATGGAATGAGATCGTCAGTTGACGATGTGCTGGAATGGGCTTATAGATTCCATTTGGGGAGGCTAATGTTGGGGAGTGAATCGTACGTTAGACTCCATGCTTGTTTTTGAATCGTAAGTTACTGGTATACATTGATTTTTCACTAGATATGCAACATTCTACAGGCGGAGAGATATCAACGTGTAGTTGGAGATGGGCTTAAAGATGCCATCTAGATTTGTTGATGGAAAGCAATAATCAGAACAAACCTTCGTCTTGGCTTTATCTAAAATGAGTATTCGTCAGGATATAGATAGTTTTACCGTCTTGTTTCAGGCATTAATTTGTATCCTGTTGTCTGTTGGTAAACCCATTTGGTCGTTCAGATAGTTTTTCCATCTTGTTTCGGGCATTAATCTTTGACCTTATGTCTGGAAATTTGTGAATAACTCTCACCTGTTTGAGAATTCAAATTGAGAGCGAGATTAGTGTTATGCAGATTATGATGCATGTAAGTATGTAATGATGCTCATGAATGATGTATGCACATGTTATGATTTTTTATGAATGATGTATGAATGTAGATGTTGTGGTATTTCAAAACATATCCATCTTGAAGAAGATGGGGATGTTCTGTCAGGGATCTTTGATTTCAAAACATATCCATCTTGATAGGATCACTGCTCGGGGACTACGTGATGAGTTGATAGGATCACTGCTCGAGGATTAACGTGATGAGTTGATAGGATCATTGCTCGGGGACTAATGTGATGAGTTGATATGATCACTGCTTGGGGACTAACGTGATGAGTTGACATTAAGATTTTGTTCGAATTCAACTTTGTTTCATGTGTTAGAACCATTTTGAAAGCGATACCATTAAGATTTTCGTTGACATTTGAATTGGGTTTGAATAATAAATATTGGTCGTGATGTCAATAAGTTTTCGGTAGCATTTGATTGTTGTAAATGAATTTGCGTAGTTTTTTCCCGCTTCTTAGTTTTGTTGATTATAACTTGCTTCGTAATCAATTTTCTATGTTTTTTGAGTTCGAATTCAATTATAGTTTGAGTCTCTTCGGTTTTAGTTCATTTAAATATTTGAATAATCAATTTTTTAGTTCTTCATTTATTCATGTGCATGATTCATACAAGTTTCATTTTGGATTTTTGTTAATAACTTGTTTGATTGTTTGTGCAAGCTCTCAAGATGGATCAAGTAATCGACATTTTTCTATTCCACACCTTTTATCCTTGTTTAATTGATTAAGCTAGTGTTAATTTACTTATTTAATTTTTTTATTAAAAGTTAATTAGTTTACTAATTCATTTTTCTTAACTCGATTAATTAAGTTAATTAACTCTTGATTAATCGATTAAGCCTCCATTTTCACCTTTCATTTGTTTTACTGCTTGGTTCTAATCGACTAATGCTCGACCTTTGAGATCTCCCTATTTACGCGTTGCATTTGTTGGATTTTATCGATGGGGACTTCTATTTGGTATTCGTATAATGCGTCAAGCTTCATATGATATCTTAAAGTTTACTTGAAGCATTTTCTTGCACCACACGATGGAATTATTTTTAGTTATTTGAATTTAATCGATTTGGTTGTATTGCTTGTTTATTTAGGCTTTTTTTATTGCACTTCTCGATTTGATGCATCCCCATTCATAAACTTGTACCCATATCCCATATGATTTGTAATATCTTAGGATTTAACTCGTGTGTTTTAATACTATCTAATTACGCGTTTCTCACCCAATTAGAACACATAGTCTCCTCTTGGACTCTTCATCAATGAACAAGTATACATACACAGGTCACACTCGCACACATTCATAGTTTGGTCCTGGACTTTTCTACAGCGATAACTATCCGATCAGTTGTCTTAATCTGTTGTTTAGAATACTAGTGTCACGCTAGTCCCACTTTCTAGGAGCATACATATGACCACCTTGTATGGGCTCGCTTGTTTTCTTACCTCCTTATTTCTTCAATCGGATTAAATCCTTATATCATCTTGGTCCATATACCAAGCCTTTCCAAAAGGGTCTCATAGTTGGGAATGAGCATGGTCATTCTCACAAGATTAGTCGAAGCCCTAGTTTGCGTCGATTAATCATAACTCGAATAATCATTGGTCCATATACCAATTATCCATGCACAAGGGTTTCATTATTGTGGGTAGGAGCACCTATCCGCACAAGATTAATCAAGTCCATATATTTGGTTAATCATAACCCGATTCAACTTCTCTTGGTTCATACACCAAAGCATCAAAATACTTTCAAAATTAAGTTAATAAAATTGAACTTGTTTTCAAAAATGAATTTCATAAAACTTGGATGATACTTATTTAAGTCGTTGGATGATAGCCTAATGGTTTGAATAAATTCGAAGTCTTTAGGTTATTGGATGGTAGCCCAATAAGCTAAATACTTCTACCCGCGTCAAAAAATTAACAGAGTGACATTCGTTTAAGTTGTTGGATGATAGCCCGACGATTTAATTGAATTTAGAATATTTAGGTTATTGGATGATAGCCCAATAAGTTAAATATTTTATTCACTCGAAACACTTAATAATTAATAAGTGCCAAAATGTAGTTATTTTGTATATACATTTTGTGGCACTTATTCGTTCTTGTTTGTTAATAATCGTTGAATAACCCCAATTTTTGTTGTAAATACGTTTTATTGTGTTTTGTGTACATAATGTACCGTTTGATAGTTTTGTATCTATTTCTGTAGGTATTTGTTGCATGTTTGGAGCATGGAGGAATAAAGTGTCGAAGACACGGCTCCGAAGACGCATTTTTGGGAAGAAAAATAGCAACTTCGCGCTTAGCGCGGTTTTGAGCGCGCCTAGCGCGGTTTTGAGCGCGCTTAGCGCGGTGAGGCAGTTTAATGTAATAAAATAATAAAGTAAGTCGCGCTTAGCGCGGCTAGCGCGCTTAACGCGGTCTGCGGGATTTTGTTTATAAATACTTTTCAAAACAGATTTCTAGGTGATGGTTTTGGGGTGGTTTTTGATCCCCATTTCCATCAACCTTCGTTTTTGGTAGATTAGCTTAGAAAACAACATTAGGGTTTGCTCATGGATGATTGGAGGTGGATTGCTCTTTGATTGACTTTGACAACTAGTTAGATCTGTGGTTTATCTCTTCTCCTCTTTGTGTATTTCTCTTTTGTTGGGTTTGAATGTATTTCTACTCATAACTCCTGTATATTTATTGCCCTTGGTGTTATATAAAAGCTTGCTTACGAATTTGTGTTGGTAGTTATCTTGGGTTTTTACTCTATGTTAGGGGTTTGAGCTTTACTAGAGATAGATTGCTTAGATTCTTACCTAGGATGATTATCTGTTAGTTTCGAATACTAGAAATGGGTTTAGATCTAACATTCACTATAGAGTATCCGAACTTAATGCCTCTGCGTTGGTGAAGTATGCTAGAGATGGTTACGGAGGTGACGCAGTTGACTCCTGTGTTGTTGAGATAAGCCACCCATGGCTATTTAGATGATTTAGGAGGATTCTCAATTTGGGTTAGAAATAACCAAGGTTGTGAGGGGTATGTGATGACACAGACTAGTATTGTAGGCCGAGTATGACATGGGTGGTAGATTTAAGTCTGTGACGGGTAGTTTACATTCGTTCCAGACAAGCTGTCTATCCTTTATACTTTTTGTTCATTTACTTTTTGTCTTTTATTTTCATCTATTTTAATCTCAAACTCATTAACGGTAGAATTGTCGAACGACGAATCAATAACCAATCTCTGTGGACACGATATGATATAACCTAACCGGTATATATCACCCGGTAAAAATAATACCAACTCTTTGCTTGCCGCTTGTTGCACCCCAAAATTTGCCCTCCTATCTCGATTTTATCTGGCTTAGGCTTCACATTCATCTGCATACATGTCCATTAGATCATTGGCATTAAACAATCATTCATTCATCACATCTGCATCATTACTGGTATCTGAGGCGGTCAGATTTCAAACTCGTATCATTTTGTGTTTGGGAGCTACCCGTCGTTGCACATATGTGCATTGATGTCTTTGGTTCTGGGTTCTTAGGGTTTGGACTGGCTTAAGGTAATCATGTTACAAGATTTAGAGGGTGTTCACTTGTTTTAACCAACCCGGGATTTGGGAATGGCAAAGGCAGTTTGGATGTTTAGGGTTTCTCTTTAGATTACAAGTTCGAAGCCGTCCTATTGTATATTCGATGCTTTGTTGAGTTGGAAGGAGGATTTAATAGCTGAACGTGTACAGAAGGTCGTTATTCCCAGATGTCTAAATTTTCACTCTTGGTGATTCACAAGGCCTCTTATCTTTTAGAACGCGACTCAAGAGTGTACATGAAGTTATATTTAGCAACCATATCTTTACTTGTGCACGAGATTTTTGATTTGGTTTGAATTTGGAAGTAAATATGCATTTTAGTCGATACTTCACCATATCGAATATAAACCATTCATTTTAGTTACGGTAAGTGTGGTTTCCAAATAATAGCTACAAGTATTATGACGAAATTGCATTAGAACACGTTTTGTTTATGATATCCTAAGCTCGTGCATGGACATGGTGCAAGTTTTTGAGCCATTAATTTTCAAAGAAAACTTTGCAAAGTTTCAAACCTTTTGTCGCATAACTTCTAACCATTTCACCTTCTTTTCAACTCTACGGAATTTCACAATGCCACTTTCGAATTCACAAAGTTTTGTATTGTGAACAAAATTCATGTTGTTATTCAATAATTTGTTTCTTTACAAAATCTTTGGAATTCATAAGTTATAATTCAAATATTTGTAATGTTTACAAATTCCCAAACTTCTATCCTAATCCTATTTTAACATACAAGTAAAAATTGCAAATGTCATGTCTAAATCCTATTTGCTATTGGGAATTTTGTGGTTCTTGGTTTCCTTGCTTTCTTGCTCTAACTTCAAACCTTGCCTTCTTGTCCAAACTTTCTTTCACCATGCTCCAAAGCTCATGTCAACACCAACGTTCATGAAACAACAAAGAAAGAATTCAATTAGCAATAATGGACAGATTGAAAACAAAGACTCAAAGCAACATATTTGTATCTCATCATTAGGGAAATAATTGGGATCGTTCATGTTAAATTTGTTTCTCATTCATGTTCAAAACCACCCTTTGCAAATCACAACTCATGTTGGTTCACAAAAGGGGTGTGGTTCAAACATCATCACCACTAAGGTCAAGTACAAGTTCTGTCCGTAATCGAGAATATATCAATAACAGCCAATTAGCTACAGCCCATCAAATCAAATGCTAAAGCCCAAAACACAGAAAACATCAAGGCTGGCACATGTTTTCTAAACTAACAGTTCAAAAACATAACACTCTAAGCCCAGTTTTCTTCGGTTTGTTTTCAAAAGCCTTTATCCCAAGGATCATTGGAAACCCTAGAATAGACAAGATAAAAGCAAAACGACAAGATCAATCAAGGCTACTGTTCAAAAAAACCCTAACCGAAGCAACAGAACAAGCAACTCAGAAACATAGAGCCAACCCAGAAACATCATAGATTCAACCGAACCCAGAAACATAACACGATACAAAGCAACACAGAATCCCAGAAACAATTATTCAAATCATCATTTCCCAATCGTAAACCCCTTCAGAAATTCGAAAAAATAGCCAGAAAGCAAAGATTCGAAAGGTAATACCCGGTTCAGCCGTGGAAGGAGGAGGTTGCGAACACTGTGTCGCCGTCCTTCTCCTTTCCTCAACTCCATTTTACATTTTCGGCATCGTTACCATCATCATCATCGTTTAGAGCCTAGGGTCTCGTTTCTTTTTTCCCCGTTCCGTTTTTCACAACCTGTAAAACACATACGCACCCAAATCAGTTTTTTTTCCAGAAAATTATGAACATGCACAGAGTGAATCGAACGAGAGAGATGAGAGAATCGTGAACGGCGACGGTGGCGAGAGATCGGTGAGATTCGTGAGCAGCGAAATCGCGAATAAGAGAGATTCCACGGTGAGATATCGCGAGCCACAGTGGAGAGTCGGAGCGAGGATGAGAGCGGACGGTTAGGGTCCGAGACGGCGAGAGATGAGGAAGAGAGTGAGTCTTTTTTCCATTATTGTTTTGATTTCTACATTAGTTTTCAGTTATATTTAATCACTAGATAAAATACAACTTAACCTTTCCTCTTCTTTTAATTTAGTTGTAGCTTTTAAAAATAAATGAATTAGTTTTATAATATAAAAAGGTTCTGATTAGTATATAAAGCTAATTTAGTTTTAGTTTAAAGATATAATATATAATAATATAATAACAATAAATTAATTTCTTTTCTTATTTCACTAGTATTATTATTTATTTAATTAGAACTAATATTATTTTTGTTTTATATAATTTATAACATGTAAAAATGAGTTTTAGGAAGATTTTAGAATGTTTAGTCTTGGTGTTTAGTCTAGGTGGTGACACTTGTCACCACCTGTTTGGTCTATTTCGAATCTGGTGTGTATGTGTCCATGGTATCTATCTTGCACTCTCCTGCCATCAACCATCAGATCTGCCAAGATCCAGATCCAGCGATCCAGGATGGTGGACCACAACATGCCTCCATGGAGCTTCTACACAAGATCCAGCAGCACTTTTGGGCTTGGGCTCAGATTGCTACTCACACCCTCCAGCTTAAAGCTTCAAACAGGCCCATTCCTAAACTCCCTCTTTAAATTAATATTATGCAAGTTTTTTTTAAATTATATAATGATGTATTAAATAATACTTTGGCATATGGTAGTTTTTTATTTGTTGAATTACCAATTAAATTGTTAATTGATTTTTCATCAAGTAAAAGAATATCTATACTAATAATTATTTAAATCCGATTTTGTATTGTGTGTTAATTTATTTTCTTTTATTATCCGCTATTACATTATCCGCTTGCATGTTTATTTCACGATCGTACACTTACTCTCAAATTAATATAAAATCAACAACGCCTCCGCTCTTTCTCTTATCTTTGGTTACCCACACCAAATTCTCTAAGGGTCTCATGGTTGGGGATGGGCATGGCCATCCTCACGAGGTTAATTAGGGCCCTCGTTGCCTTGATTAATCATAACCCGAAAAATAATTGGTCCATATACCAATCACCATGCACCAGGGTCTCATGGTTGGGGATAGGAGCACCTATCCTCACGAGGTTAATCAGGTCCATATACTTGGTTAATCATAACCCGAAATGTCATCTCTCTACGTCCAACGCCGCAATTTTCAAAAATAGTGTTATGGTACTTAATTAAACTGTTAGAGGTTCGCCCAACAATTTAATTAAAAAAAACGTAAAGTATTTGGGCCATTAGAGGGAAACCCAATGACTCGAATACTTTATTCCATACACTCGAACACTTAAAACACTTTCAAATTAAATTAATTAATTGAATTTGTTTTCAAAAATCAATTTTTTCTTCAAAAAAAAACAAAAAAATATAGTGATATGGAATTTAATTAAATTGTTAGAGGTTCGCCCGACGATTTAATTAAAATATAAAGTATTTGGGCCATTAGAGGGTAACCCAATGACTTAAATACTTTATCCCATAACACTTAATAAAAGTGAACTTTGTTTCACCTCACTCCTTTCACAATAAAGATTTTGGATGAGAGAAGATCGGTTGACCTCAATCACCAATCTCGAGTATTGAATCGTTAGAGGACCTCCCAACGTTTTGGTACTTGTCATCTACCATTAAAATCAATTCAACCCATTCAAATCCTTTTTTTCCGCTCATACGCGGTCACCAAAAACATTTCTTCTAAAATCAACACAACCAATCCAAGACATTTTCAACAAGAACTACGGAGTTTTGACTTTCCCATTGCACGAGGGAATACGTAGGCACGCGGTTTCGAAACCGTGTCAAACTCAAAATAATAACAAACAAATCCTGTTTTCTTCTTTCTTATTCATGACTTAGAAATTAGCGATTACACACACAAGCACATTTTGAACTAAATGGGTCCCATCGAGTACGATGGACGTAAGAGGTGCTAATACCTTCCTCTTGCGTAACCGACTCCCGAATCCATCCTTTTTGGTCTTGTAGACCGCCTTATCCATTTTTGTGGGTTTTATCTATATTTCCCCGTTCTTTTTAGAACAAATAAAATTAGGTGGCGATTTCATTGTTTTGAAAATTCATTTTAAATGATTTTTGAAAAAACGAGTTGCTTCAGTTGGCGACTCCACTGGGGAAGAAATTTTAAAACTTTTTTTTGACTAAGCGAGTCAACCCTAGTTTAGTTTTTCGCATGTTTGTGTGTTTGTTTATCGCTTTCTTCTTTATGCTTATCTATTGTTTATTTGCTTATTTTCCTCTATACTTTGTATATTATTTTGTTGATATATTATTGTGATGGGAATTCATGGGCATTGTTACATAGATAAGCCCACTACCCAGGCTTCTAGGTCACCTTTAGGAATAGAGGGTTGTAGCCTAGGTCCACTTGACTCCATTGTCTTGTTGGCCCGGCGAAGACTCCGCTTAGAGTTGGTTGTTTTAAGGAGGTCGTTGGCCGCTAGCCAGAGACATCAATCTTTGGACAAATGACCTATAACTCTAAGTTTGTTCATGTTGTCCTAACCGAGACCAAACGCTCAAATGTTGGATTTAGAGCATCCTGTTAAGAGCCGTTTCTTGGGGTATACTTTTACAAATACTATCGCCACGTAGGCCTCTCGCGCGATGATAGTGTTTGTAAAAGGGGATCTGAGACCCCAAGAAACATTTAGCCAAAAAACATAAGATTAGCCTTACCCGGGGAATTGTTGGGTAGACGTCGAAACCATGACCGGCCGATCCTATGAACCAGTTCTATTTAATTTGCAACATGCATTGCATACATGTGCACAAAACCATTTAGCATATAACTTTTATTTTCAGGGAACCTTACAGATTTTGTTGGTGCAGTAAGCAGAAAGGAAGAATGAATCCAACTGTGAAGATCGCTCCATGTCTCAAATTCAAAGAACAAGTCAGAAGCGATAACTCAAAGTGAGAGAATTCCACCTGTCAGTAGAGCTTATTTCGGGAAAAGGTTCGGGAACATCCTAGATCTTTTGACTACCAATGTGGACATGGAAGCTTTGATTGCTCTGGCCAAGTACTATGATCCTCCTCTCCGATGCTTCACATTCCAAGACTTTCAGCTTGTTCCTACAATTGAAGAGTTCGAGAGAATCCTTAATTGGCCTTTGAAGGACGACACCCTTTTCTCAACATAGGGAAACCTCGATAAGGCTAAGGTAGCTGCCGCTTTGTTTCTTCGTAAGGGAGGTGGCACCTGGATTACGATAAAGGAATTCTTAGGCAAAACTTGGAAGATAAGTTGTTGGGTTTGAGTGTTCAAGACGATTGGCCGACTTTCACTCCATTCTTGCTTTGCTCATTTTGGGGTGGTTTTGTTTCCAACTAATGAAATCGGTTACTTGAGCCCGCTATTGGTGTATTCATGTCAAAGAACCCTGCCTCGCACTGTTATCGATGTTCTTTACCATCTCCATGAGAGAAATCAAGAAGCGAGGGTGGTTCTGTGTTGTTCTCCATCAGTATTTATGGTTGACTTCTCATATCCCCAGTGGACCGTGGGAGAAGATCCGAGAAACTTATCTTGGTCTCAAAATTGGCTTCACTAACGATGGTGTGATGTGGCATTCTCCAGTTGGGGATTCGTGATGTTATCACCACCGTGGTGGATATTCTAATGTTCCTTTGATTGGGTCTATGGGTTGCATCAATTATAACCCAAGACTTGCAACAAGACAATTGGGGTATCCGATGGAAAACGAACCAAGGCGTGAGCATTTGAAAGCTTCATTGTACACGAGCTTGGTAAAAGGACCGAACGTATTGAAGATCCAAGAGCTTGGGGTCAAATCCATAGGGAAAGCCGAGAGTTAATCAAGAGGGCGGAATTGATGGAAGGTCTTATCGCCAGGGTGATAGAGAGTCCAAGAAATCAAGTTGCCACTTTGTGGAGGTACCTTTGATCATCCCGAACCGAATCACTCATGTGCCAATAGAGGAGAATATGAGGCTTCGTGAAATTATCGAAGATGGAGGAGGAAAGATTGAGCTACAAAGCTCCAATTCTCGATTTTCTCAGAGCTGAAAATTTGGAGGCTAACCTCAAGGAGGTGAAAGAAGAATTAGAGAAGAAGAATACGAATGAAAAGGATGAAGAGCTCCGATGAGATGTTCGAAAACTTGAGGAGGCCGCAAGCGAGGGACCTCCGTCGACAATTGAAGACCAAGATCAAAGGGCCAGCTTATCTAGATGAAGAAAAGGCCGTTGAAGAAAAGAGAGCATTGAAAGCACGCCTCAAGCAAAGATTTCAAAATTAGAAGCTTCTCAGCACGAACCAATAAAATGCTAGAAAATGAGATAACGCAAGAAGAAGTCTCGATCGCCGAGAATTGGAAGCAATCGAATTAATGAAAAGTTCGAGAGTGAACATTACGAGGGAAGAAAGAAATAGTAAAAGGATGCTTACGAAAGCCTTGAGAGCAATGCCAAGGTTGGATTGATGAGATCCAAAATGAGTCGTCTGTTAGATGAAAAGGATGAACTAGTGTCCTTTCTAGAAGAATGAATGGGCATTTCTATTGGAAGTACAGTGAAATGGTTGACATGTGTAACCGCTTGATTGTTGACGTACCTTGAGACTCAGTCGGCAGAAGACCTCAAGGCAACCCGATACCTCCCGCTGTGAGTGATTTCTCTTCCTCTGTCAAGAGGCGGTGAACAGGTTCAAGGCGGAAACTAGAGATTTGAAGCCTCGTCGTGGACAGCATTTCTAGTTTTTAGCCACTTATCTAATTATTATTGTAATGATTTAAATTCCAGTACGAATCTTATTGCTCTATTTGAGCTTGAACAGCCTTGTAGTCACAACTAACTATTTGAGTTTCTATGAGATTTCGTTGAATTGCAGTTTAATCAGTCTTTCTCTAATGTTTATTGTTAACTAACGAGTCTTCAAAGAGTCCCTAAAAATAAAATGTACAAAACATATCATGGGCATGCATGCATACCCATAGCATATCATACATAACAGGTATTCAGATCACCATCTTACGCTGCTGATTTTCTTCTCCACAGAGAGACTACAGTGTTTCGTCGCTCATCGTTACCCGACAAGAAGTAACTTGAAGAAACCGATGGAGAAGATGGAAGTACATGGCTGCCTGGGACAAGAATGGATACTCGATAGGGCAATTGATGGAGATAATTGTAACATGGCTCGCAACAAGAGGAGTTGAGAGCTCCGTCATGAGGCTCGTCAGAGTCACCACCAAGCCGCAGTTCTTCCTCCCCCACATGGGAATGCTTTATCTGAAATCAGCATGGAAGTTAACGCCGGTCTTAATGATCTCGCCGGCGAGAACCACGCTGCTCAAACGGATCATGCTGCGGTGGTTCCTCCTCCGCCTACCCCCACACGTCGCCAGCGGCCAGAACCTGTGTTGGTGCCTCAACCAGGCAGAAGGACTATTCAAATTCCGATTCCTCAGCATGATGAAGATAACTTTGAAGATTGGTTTTCCAATGTTGAGGAGCCGACCGAAGCTGATAGGAAGTTGAAGATGCTCGAGGAGCGCATGCAAGCCTTTGAGAATCAGGATGTTTTGGGTTTCGACATGTCCAACTTGGGATTGGTTCAAGGAGTGAGGATCCCTCCAAAATTTAAAATTCCAGAGCTTTCGAAGTACAAGGGCAACTCTTGTCCTAAAACCCACTTGAGGTATTACTATAGGAGGATGTCCGCGTACACAAAGGATGAGAAGCTCTTGATGCATTTTTTCCAAGATAGTTTGACGATGGGCCATTGATTGGTATATGGGCTTGATAGCTCCTGTGCGAACTCGAGAGAGTTGATTGTAGCTTTTGTTCAACACTATGGCTTTAACACGATATGGCGCCTAGAACCCAGCTGCACAACCTAGCTCAAGAAAACCGAATCTTTCAAGGAGTACGCGCAAAGGTGGCGCGAGGTAGTGCTAAAGTTCAACCCCTATGGTGGAACGAGAGATGGTGGAGATGTTTACCGCACACTAGATGGGCCGACTATGCCTCTTGCCCCGACCAGATTTTCACGACATGGTGATGTTTGGTGAAAGAGTCGAGATGGGATCAAGTTAGGAAAGATCCAAGATGTTGGTACCGACAAGAATCAAGTTGGTGGCGCCAAAAGGCTTTGGTGGTTACCGTAAGAAGAAGGAAGGTGAGTCAAGCGCAGATGAGCGAAGAGGAAAGAGAAGCGCCAGAATTCAATCGCCAAGTCACATTGTAACTATTCCGCTAGTGTTCCAAAACAAGATGTTGCCCGAGGCAATACCACCAAGACCCATGAAGAAGTTTGACCTTTGCCAATGTCTTATGCGAGGTATTCGCCCATTTGCAAAGTCCGAATATGATTGAATTACGCCATTTGAAGATTGACCCGATAACCCGTCAAGTACTTCAATGTGAATGCCCGCTCTATCACTCTAATGCTCCGGCATTCCATTGAGAATTGCTATGCTTTCAAGTACAAGCAATTTACTAGACACCGAGGCAATCAACTTTGGACCTCCTCCCACTCCTAATGTCATTCAACACCCTACCTCCTCATGGTGGGAACGCATAATGCAATTTGCGAAGATGGAAGTTTGAACCCGATAATGGATGTTAGTGGTTTGACCACTCCGTGTGTGGATAAAGAATCAATTGTTGTTGAAGGAGATTTCCCGGTGATGATGGTTGGAACAATGCTTAATTCAAGTTGAAGGTTGTGATAAGTTGAGAGAGATTCATTCGACATCAAGGGACTCTTCATCGTCCGTAAAGAACTTGATATGAAGAATGATGAAGATGAGGTTGACGTGGTCACTATCCCCGCCACTTCTAGAAGGATTCCTCACAATCCCGTGCCGACTAAGAAACCTCCTGTGATTATCACTTTGCCGGTCCAAGACCACACTAAAAGGCCATCCCGTGGAATTATGGGTCCGAGTGCTACCGTGACGGCAAGAAAGTGAATGTGGAGACTTATGAAGGAGGAAAGTCTGATGAAAAGAAGATTGGAAGATTTGAGCTCGGCATGACATTGCGGAAGAAAGTCGGATTACCGGTGGACGAATCTTCTCTCCACCCAATCTAGTTGAGAAAAGTCCTGAAGCTTTGGCCAAGGCTAAAGCAAAAGGGAAAGGAGTCATGATTGGGGGTGAGTCAGCACCAAAGATTCCAGAACCTGTTCTGAGCCCTGAAATGACCAAAGATGTTGAAGAATTGATGAGGTATATAAAGAAGAGCGATTACAAGATAATCGACCAGCTCGGCCAGACGCCCGCCAAGATTTCTATCCTAGCTTTGTTGAGGATTCGAGCCTCACCGCAATGCTCTTATGCACTGTTAGAACATCCTTCGCCCCAAGAGATCTCGGTTAACAATTTGGAGGCATTGTGAACAACATTTCGGCAAGTAATGGTCTCGGTTTTACTGACTTCGATTTACCTCCCGAGGGAAGGAAGCATAACAAAGCGCTACACGTTTCCGTGGAGATAGCGAGAACTACTTTATCCCGTGTGCTGGTTGACACGGATCATCCTCAATGTTCTTCCAAAGTCTACTCTCTTGAAGTTGGATTATGAAGGGTCGAGACCCGGATTTAATAGTTAAGGCGTTGATGGGTCAAGAGGTCGTTGTTTGGCGAGGTGGATTTGCCTATTAAGATAGGCCCCAGTGTTTTGATGCAACTTTTTCGTCATGGATATTAATCCTCCCATCGTTGTTTGCTTGGACGCCCGGATTCATGGAGTGGTGTGACATCCACCTTGCACCAAAAGTTGAAGTTCTTAATTAATGGAAAGGTGGTCACCATTTATGGTGAAGAAGATTATGTCGTCACCATCTAAGCAACTTTCGATATGTTGAAGTTGAAGGAGAGATCCACGAAACTCCATGCCAGCTTCGAGGCCGACACCGATAAGATCCCTTTGCAAAAGGTGAAGTCTCCATGGCATCCTACAAGGTGCTCAGCTATTGTCAAGTCGACATCCTGGGTGGGAAGAGTGCTAGAACTTCCTACCCGCACGGATAAGAGGGGTTGGGTTTTGCTCCTGAATGAAGGTCCCGCCCACCCCAATGAGCAAAGGGGTGTCTCCTCCTGTCAAGTTTGTCAAAGGTGGAATCCAGATTGAAGATGTTGATGCCATGGATGGTGAAGCGGATGGTGACTATGATGTGGACAAGTGGATCTACCCAACTGTTCCAGGACGTGAGCTTTCAAATTGGCTCGTTGAAGATGTTGCTGTGGTTACCCGTTTTGAAGAGTAATTTTCTGTTTTTATGTCATTCCATAATTCCTACGTTATGCCCAAGACGTAGTGATCATGCTGTAGGGCCACCATGTTTTTAACTTTCAAGTTTATCATTAATGAAGGACGTCCTTTTTTGCATTCAAATTTTTCTCTCTTTGTTTTTCTTTTCTTCACTCATTTCTTTTAAAGGTGACAATATCAAATTTTACTTTTTATACAAACCTTTTGTCTTTTCTTTTTATTAAAAAAAAACTTAATTAAAAAATAATAATAAAAATAAAATTACCACAACGCAGATGGGTCCTTCGACGGACCCGATTTTGTCGACGATGATTCCGCTGTGGCTCATTATGATTTCGACGAACCGATTTATCAAGTCAAGAGGAAGCCAAGAGGACTGTGAATTACCAAGAATTAGCCGTGATGTTGAGGCAAGAAGAAAAGGTCATCCACCGCACCAAGAGGATTTAGAAGTGATTAATCTGGGAACCGAGGACGCCGAAAGGAGGTCAAGATTGGGGCAGCATTGAAGATGGAGTTAAGCAAAAGCTTGTCGAAATGCTACATGAGTACGTAGACATCTTTGCTTGGTCTTATGAAGATATGCCGGTTAGATATCGACATCGTTGCATTCGCCTCAAAGAAGGATGCCCACCGAAAGCGTAGCTTCGAGAACACATCCAAATGTCAAGAAAGATCAAAGAAGAGGTTCAAGCGATGGAAGGTGTTTCCTAAAGGTTGTTTCTTATCCCCATGGGTTGCAAACATTGTACCAGTCAAGAAAGACGGCAAGGTAAGGATGTGTGTTGATTATAGGGATTTGAATAGAGCTAGCCCTAAGGATGACTTCCTCTCCGCACATCGACATTTTGGTCGATAACACCGCTCGAGCTAAAGTATTCTCCTTCATGGATGGTTTCTCCGCTACAACCAGATTAAGATGCCCAATGATATGGAGAAAACTACTTTCATTACACCGTGGGAACTTTCTCGCTACAAAGTGATGCCTTTCGGTTTGAAGAACGCAGGGCAACATATCGCGCTATGGTTACTCTCTTCATGATATGATGCATAAAGAGATTGAAGTATACGTTGATGATATGATTGCCAAGTCCCATGAAGAAGAACACCGTTCACTTGTTGAAATTATTCAAAGGTCGAGGAAGTTCAGCCGAGGTTGAACCCAAGTAAGTGCACCTTTGGGTGAGATCGGGAAACTCTTAGGCTTTATTGTAGCGAGAAAGGATCGAGGTTGACCCTGCAAAGATAAAAGCGATACAAGAAATGCCAGAGCCAAGGACAGAAAAGGAAGTGCGAGGTTTCTTGGGAAGACTGAATTACATCGCTAGGTTCATTTCTCATCTCACGCCTACCGTGAGCCCATTTTCAAGTCATAAGAAAGAATCCAACGACCAGGTGGAACGGCGATTGTCAGACGACATTCGACAGTATAAAGAGGTACCTACAAGAGCCTCCAATTCTCTCACCCCCGGTGGAAGGTAGACCGTTGATTATGTACTTGACCGTGTTGGAGAACTCCATGGGTGTGTGCTCGGTCAACATGATGAGACAGCGTAAAAGAGCACGCCATATACTATTTGAGCAAGAAGTTCACGAATGCGAATCGAGGTATTCGTTATTGGAAAAGACTTGTTGTGCACTCGCACGGGCAGCAAACGACTCGACAAAGACATGTTGACTCACACTACTTTCTTGATCTCAAATGGACCCGATAAAGTATATCTTTGAGAAGCCAGCTCACAGAAGGATAGCCCGCTGGCAAATGATCCCGATGAATATGATATCCAATACACCACCGAAGGCTATCAAAGGTAGTGTGGTGGCGGACTATCTCGCCAACAACCATTAGAAGAAGACTATCACCGATGAAGTTTGAGTTCCCGATGAGGACATTATGTATATCGTAGATTGTAACATTCCAGTGCCCGAAGAGGGACCCGAGCCCGCTCGGGTGGACGATGGCATTCGATGGAGCCTCAAATGCATTGGGAAATGGTGTTGGCGCCATTATCATCTCGATGTGTTTTCATATCCATTCAACGCCGTAACTGCTTCGATTGCACCAATAATGTGGCCGAGTACGGCTTGTATTTTGGGATTGAAGCGCCATCGACCTAAGAATCAAAATCTTGGCAGTATATGGAGATTCCGCTTTGGTAATTAGTCAAATCAATGGAGATTGGGAGACCCGCCACCCGAATTTGATTCCATACCGAGATCATGTCTTGAAGTTGATCCCTTATTTCGACGAGATCACTTTTGATCACATCCCAAGGGAAGAGAATAATTTGGCGAGGCTACCTGTCATCCATGTTTAAGGTCGATGGGCGAATGATGCCCCGCTATCACTATAATGAGGTTGGATGAGCCTGCGTTCTGCTATGAAGTAGAAGGTGAAGCAGATGAAAAACCTTGGTTCTATGACATCAAAAGGTATCTCGAGACGAAAGAATACCCTGATGATGCCTCCATCGTTGATAAGAAGGCCCTGCGCAAGTACTCGGCCAAATTTTTCCTCAACGGCGGTGTGTTGTACAAAAGGAACTATGACGCTGTTTTGCTCAGATGCGTGGATAGACACGAAGCAAATAAGATTATAGAAGAAATTCATGAAGGTTCCTTCGGACGCATTCTAGTGGACACACCATGGCCAAGAAGATCTTGAGAGCAGCTATTATTGGTCCACCATGGAGAACGATCGCTACAACCATGCTAAAACATGTTACAAATGTCAAATCTACTCCGATAAGATGCATGTGCCACCTTCTTCATTGAATGTTTTGACTTCTCCATGGCCTTTTGCGATGTGGGGCATTGATATGATTGGAGAAATTAAGCCCACCGCTTCTAATGGACATCGATTCATCCTTGTTGCCATTGACTACTTTACCAAATGGGTTGAGGCAGCATCTTATGCTCGTGTCACTAGACAAGTGGTCACACGCTTCATCAAGCATAATATCATTTGTCGCTATGGGGTTCCCGAGAAGATCATTACTGATAACGGCTCGAATCTCAACAACAAAATGATGAAAGAATTGTGTGACAGTTTCAAGATAAAACATCATAACTCTTCTCCATATCGTCCAAAAATGAATGGTGCTGTGGAAGCGGCAAACAAAAATATCAAGAAGATTGTACAGAAGATGGTTGTCACTTACAAGGATTGGCACGAGATGTTACCATTTGCCTTGCACGGCTATCGCACTTCAATACGCACGTCAACAGGTGCAACTCCTTTCTCCTTGGTATACGGTATGGAAGCAGTCCTACCTGTAGAAGTTGAAATCCCTTCCTTAAGGATTTTAACAGATGTGCAACTCGATGAAGTTGAATGGATTCAAAACAGACTTGACCAATTGAATCTCATCGACGAGAAGAGATTGACAGCTATTTGTCATGGACAGCTATACCAGAAGCGTATGAAAAGGGCTTTCGACAAGAAAGTGTGTCTCGAATTTCCCGTGACCTTGTCGAAAAGAATTTTGCCTCCTAATAGTACCGACGCCGGGGGTGGGCTCCAAATTATGAAGGACCGATGTTGTGAAGAAAGTTTTCTCGAGGAGCTATGTTGCTCGCAACTATGGATGGAGAAGATTTCCTCACCCGATCAATGCAGATGTAGTCAAAAATACTTGATAAAAGAGACCCGTTAGGTTGACCGCCTAAGCAAAATAAGGGCATCCCGACGAACCAAGAAGTTCGGCAAAAGTTAGGATAAATATAAAAGATTGTACACCGCAAGTCGAAAACCCGAAAGCGGCTTGGGCAAAAAGGGTATCCCTGGATTGAAACCCAAAGGGCGGTCCGTGCAAAAATTAGGGATTCAAGGCGAACAACTACAATCTGCACGACACCTGTTTGGCTTTTTACAATAACTTGATAATCCAGAGATGGAGGTCACTAATCGGATTTTCTCGACGGCTCGATATGAAGGGATGTTGAAGTTGTGAAGAGCATGGCGGATTCAGGATTCGACAAAATCCATGATTTTTATTGTCACCTTTTCTTTTAACTTTGATGTATAAGCGATTGCCTCTTTTCGTGATTTGCTTGATGTAAATGCTCATTTACGGCTAATCAATCACTAAAATTACTTTCGTCCAAACCGTGTTTTTCTATCATTTATTTCTGCCTTATTTTCATGTATTTTTAACTGCTTTGTTTGCAAAACGACGTCCGATATTTTAATAAACTTGATATAAAACATCGCCCAACGGCGCGGGCATAATTTCGGGTTACTCGAATTTCGGTACACCACATTAACGATTGAAACAGCTTGATCTCGTAGTAATTATTTGTTACGTCTCCTGCTTTACATTTTCAATTATGCGAAGGGCACCATGTGCATGGGCTTCGGTCAATCGACAAGGTTTCTTTCTCCAACAAGAGTTATCTATGGCATATGTGCCCTCAAATGTTATCACTCTTTCGTCGTCGAGGAAGATCGCAAAGAATGGTTTACACCAGCAAGATCATTTTCAAAAGCTCACTTGTGCCAGAAGATGTTGTCGACCCCTCTTATGCTAGAGCTCGTAATCAGGAACTCTACGCAACATAATTGTCATCCCAGATGAATGTTAATCTCTAAGTGTTACTTCCCCAGCGATGTAGATCATCGAAAGTTGATACTTCTATTCTGCAATCCCCCTGTCGGGGTCCAGACTATCATCTCTTTAAAGACCAGATGATTTATATTCAATTCATGGATGGTTGTTGTTTCCTCGGCAGCTCACAATTGCCCTTAGTCCTGGATGAATCATTAAAACACGCATCATTGCATCACATGGCATCCTCAAAAATGCGTAGCATTTCCATTGATATGGAGCATTACGCTAAAAATAATAATCTCAAACATGCATCTAAGCATAAGCTAGATTAAAGTCTTTATCGAGTACCTTTTGCGTCTCCGAAGATCATTCAATAAAAATCCCCAAGTGGTATTCCCAGTCAGAGTTCCCTCAAGAAATTCTTCTTGTTGTTGTCATCTGCATTTTTGACCCTGTGTCGGTCTCTCACATTATTCAGATTCAATTCAATTACCAAGCGTCTTACTTTTTGCAAATTTTTATTCTTGGTATTCTTACCCACGTTTGCCTCTATCGTTAGAGTGTGAGTAAGAGTCGGTGTCTAACCTTTCTTGCTTCTCAATTGTTTGAGTATCCATACTTGGTGTGTGGTAATTCATATAATTGCCACTCTTGAAGAATTACACCCCGCCTTCCCGAGGGTATTGTATTGCATATTCGAACTTTCAAAGTCCAACGTAGCTCACAATCCTTGCTGAGTCTCTTTGGTTGGCCTTTTCCCGTGAATTGCCTCTCGATCAACGATTTTACCATTCCATATATCTTCTCCCAGTGAGTCTCGCTCCATCGGCTCTCTTGTGTGTGTCTAATATCTTTACCCGACATATACTGTCTGCTCTCATTTTGATCATGATGCAACTTATTAAAGTATGCTGCTCCAAAGATCTATGAGTTCTTACCTTCGATCTGCAACTTATTGAAGTATGCTCGCTCCAAAGGTCCGATTGGTTTCGTTTTGATCTCGATGCAACTTAGTGAAGTACGCTCCAAAGATCTCCTGTTCTCATTTTTGATCTCGATGCAACTTATTGAAGTATGCTGCTCCAAAGATCTATGAGTTCTTACCTTTCGATCTGCAAGCAACTTATTGAAGTATGCTCGCTCCAAAGGTCCGATTGGTTTCGCTTTTGATCTCATGATGCAACTTAGTGAAGTATGCGCTGCTCCAAAGATCTCCTTGTTCTCATTTTTGATCGCGATGCAACTTATTGAAGTATGCTTCCAAAGATCTATGAGTTCTTACCTTTCGATCTGCAAGCAACTTATTGAAGTATGCTCGCTCCAAAGGTCTGGTTCCCTTTCTCGATCTCGCAAGCAACTTATTAAAGTATGCTCGCTCCAAAGGTCCGATTGTTTTTGTTTTGATCGCGATGCAACTTATTGAAGTATGCTGCTCCAAAGATCTCCCTGCTTTCATTTTCGATCCGCGATGCAACTTATTAAAGTATGCGCTCCAAAGATCTATGAGTTCTTACCTTTCGATCTCGCAAGCAACTTATTGAAGTATGCTCGCTCCAAAGGTCCGTCTCGGTTTCTTGATCTCACGATGCAACTTATTGAAGTATGCTCGCTCCAAAGATCTGTCTGCTTTCATTTTTGATCTCAAGCAACTTATTGAAGTATGCTCGCTCCAAAGATCCGTCTGTTTTGCTTCGATCCGCTAAGCAACTTATTGAAGTATGCTCGCTCCAAAGATCCGCTTGTTTCGTTGATCGCGAAGCAACTTATTCAAGTATGCTCGCTCCAAAGATCTGCTGTTTTCGCTCGATCTCGAAGCAACTTATTCAAGTATGCTCGCTCCAAAGATCTATCGCTTTCATTTCTAGTCTAAAGTCGCTTATTTAAGCGCATTCGCTCGATGTAATCAAATCTTTTACAAAAAATCACAAAAAATAGAAAATAAAATTATCAAAAATTGAAAATCCGAAAAACCATAAACATTTATACTTGTTCTTCGGAGCGCAAATTTTGTTTCTTAGTATTTAATCTTTCACCTTGAAAGTTCAAAGGCTAGCCAATTTCACTTTCAGGTTTAAGACGATTAAATAGGGGCAACTGTTGCACCCCAAAATTTGCCCTCCTATCTCGATTTTATCTGGCTTAGGCTTCACATTCATCTGCATACATGTCCATTAGATCATTGGCATTAAACAGTCATTCATTCATCACATCTGCATCATTACTGGTATCTGAGGCGGTCAGATTTCAAACTCGTATCATTTTGTGTTTGGGAGCTACCTGCCGTTACATGTGTGTTGATGTCTTTGGTTCTGGGTTCTTAGGGTTTGACCGCTTAAGGTAATCATGTTACAAGATTTAGAGGGTGTTCACTTGTTTTAACCAACCCGGATTTGGGAATGGCAAAGGTTTGATGTTTAGGGTTTCTTTAGATTACAAGTTCAAGTCATCCTATTGTATATTCGATGCTTTGTTGAGTTGGAAGGAGGATTTAATAGCTGAACGTGTACAGAAGGTCGTTATTCCCAGATGTCTAAATTTTCACTCTTGGTGATTCACAAGGCCTCTTATCTTTTAGAACGCGACTCAAGAGTGTACATGAAGTTATATTTAGCAACCATATCTTTACTTGTGCACGAGATTTTTGATTTGGTTTGAATTTGGAAGTAAATATGCATTTTAGTCGATACTTCACCATATCGAATATAAACCATTCATTTTAGTTACGGTAAGTGTGGTTTCCAAATAATAGCTACAAGTATTATGACGAAATTGCATTAGAACACGTTTTGTTTATGATATCCTAAGCTCGTGCATGGACATGGTGCAAGTTTTTGAGCCATTAATTTTCAAAGAAAACTTTGCAAAGTTTCAAACCTTTTGTCGCATAACTTCTAACCATTTCACCTTCTTTTCAACTCTAC
The DNA here is from genome assembly GCA_021764765.1 of Vicia sativa. Lineage (NCBI taxonomy): Eukaryota > Viridiplantae > Streptophyta > Magnoliopsida > Fabales > Fabaceae > Vicia > Vicia sativa. The sequence continues at coordinate 288,631,072 of CM038794.1, forward strand.
AGAATTTCACAATGCCACTTTCGAATTCACAAAGTTTTGTATTGTGAACAAAATTCATGTTGTTATTCAATAATTTGTTTCTTTACAAAATCTTTGGAATTCATAAGTTATAATTCAAATATTTGTAATGTTTACAAATTCCCAAACTTCTATCCTAATCCTATTTTAACATACAAGTAAAAATTGCAAATGTCATGTCTAAATCCTATTTGCTATTGGGAATTTTGTGGTTCTTTGGTTTCCTTGCTTTCTTGCTCTAACTTCAAACCTTGCCTTCTTGTCCGAAACTTTCTTTCACCATGCTCCAAAGCTCATGTCAACACCAACGTTCATGAAACAACAAAGAAAGAATTCAATTAGCAATAATGGACAGCATTGAAAAACAAAGACTCAAAGCAACATATTTGTATCTCATCATTAGGGGGAAATAATTGGGATCAGTTCATGTTAAATTTGTTTCTCATTCATGTTAAAACCACCCTTTGCAAATCACAACTCATGTTGGTTCACAAAAGGTGGTTCGTAAACATCATCACCACTAAGGTCAGCAAGTACAAGTTGCTGTCCCGTAATCGAGAATATATCAATAACAATACCCAATGTAATTAGCTACAGCCCATCAAATCAAATGCTAAAGCCCAAAACACAGAAAACATCAAGGCTGGCACATGTTTTCTAAACTAACAGTTCAAAAACATAACACTCTAAGCCCAGTTTGCTTCGGTTTGTTTTCAAAAGCCTTTATCCCAAGGACTGTCAGCTGGAAACCCTAGAATAGGAAAGATAAAAGCAAAACGACAAGAATCAAGGCACCACTGCTCAAAAACCCTAACCGAAGAAACAGAACAAGCAACTCAGAAACATAGAGCCAACCTAAACATCATAGATTCAACCAACCTAAACATAACACGATACAAAGCAACATGTAATCCCGTAACAATTATTCAAATCATCATTTCCCAATCGTAAACCCCTTCAGAAATTCGAAAAAATAGCCAGAAAGCAAAGATTCGAAAGGTAATACCCGGTTCAGCCGTGGAAGGAGGAGGTTGCGAACACTGTGTCGCCGTCCTTCTCCTTTCCTCAACTCCATTTTACATTTTCGGCATCGTTACCATCATCATCATCGCTAGAGCCTAGGGTCTCGTTTCTTTTTTCCCCGTTCCGTTTTTCACAACCTGTAAAACACATACGCACCCAAATCAGTTTTTTTTCCAGAAAATTATGAACATGCACAGAGTGAATCGAACGAGAGAGATGAGAGAATCGTGAACGGCGACGGTGGTGAGAGATCGGTGAGATTCGTGAGCAGCGAAATCGCGAATAAGAGAGATTCCACGGTGAGATATCGCGAGCCACAGTGGAGAGTCGGAGCGAGGATGAGAGCGGACGGTTAGGGTCCGAGACGGCGAGAGAGATCGAGAGAGATGAGGAAGAGAGTGAGTCTTTTTTCCATTATTGTTTTGATTTCTACATTAGTTTTCAGTTATATTTAATCACTAGATAAAATACAACTTAACCTTTCCTCTTCTTTTAATTTAGTTGTAGCTTTTAAAAATAAATGAATTAGTTTTATAATATAAAAAGGTTCTGATTAGTATATAAAGCTAATTTAGTTTTAGTTTAAAGATATAATATATAATAATATAATAACAATAAATTAATTTCTTTTCTTATTTCACTAGTATTATTATTTATTTAATTAGAACTAATATTATTTTTGTTTTATATAATTTATAACATGTAAAAATGAGTTTTAGGAAGATTTTAGAATGTTTAGTCTTGGTAGTTTAGTCTAGTGGTGACACTTGTCACCACCGCTTGGTCTATTTCGAATCTGGTGTATGTGTCCATGGTATCTATCTTGCACTCTCTCTCGCCATCAACCATCGATCCGCCAAGATCCGATCCACGATCCGTGATGGTGGACCACAAGATGCCTCCATGGAGCTTCTACACAAGATCCAAGAAGACTTTTGGGCTTGGGCTCGATTGCTACCACACCCTCCAACTTAAAGCTTCAAATGTGCCCATTCCTAAACTCCTCTTTAAATTAATATTATGCAAGTTTTTTTTATTATATAATGATGTATTAAATAATACTTTGGCATATGGTAGTTTTTTATTTGTTGAATTACCAATTAAATTGTTAATTGATTTTTCATCAAGTAAAAGAATATCTATACTAATAATTATTTAAATTCCCGATTTTGTATTGTGTGTTAATTTATTTTCTTTTATTATCCGCTATTACATTATCCGCTTGCATGTTTATTTCACGATCGTACACTTACTCTCAAATTAATATAAAATCAACAACGCCTCCGCTTTTCTCTTATCTTTGGTTACCCACACCAAATTCTCTAAGGGTCTCATGGTTGGGATGGGCATGGCCATCCTCACGAGGTTAATTAGGCCCTCGTTGCCTTGATTAATCATAACCCAAAAATAATTGGTCCATATACCAATCACCATGCACTGTGGTCTCATGGTTGGGGATAGGAGCACCTATCCTCACGGGGTTAATCAGGTCCATATACTTGGTTAATCATAACCCGAAATGTCATCTCTCTACGTCCAACGCCGCAATTTTCAAAAATAGTGTTATGGTACTTAATTAAACTGTTAGAGGTTCGCCCAACAATTTAATTAAAAAAAACGTAAAGTATTTGGGCCATTAGAGGGAAACCCAATGACTCGAATACTTTATTCCATACACTCGAACACTTAAAACACTTTCAAATTAAATTAATTAATTGAATTTGTTTTCAAAAATCAATTTTTTCTTCAAAAACAAAAATATAGTGATATGGAATTTAATTAAATTGTTAGAGGTTCGCCCGACGATTTAATTAAAATATAAAGTATTTGGGCCATTAGAGGGTAACCCAATGACTTAAATACTTTATCCCATAACACTTAATAAAAGTGAACTTTGTTTCACCTCACCCTTTCACAATAAAGATTTTGATGAGAGAAGATCGTTGACCTCAATCACCAATCTCGAGTATTGAATCGTTAGAGGACCTCCCAACGCTTTTGGTACTTGTCATCTACCATTAAAATCAATTCAACCCATTCAAATCTTTTTTCCGCTCATACGCGGTCACCAAAACATTTCTTCTAAAATCAACACAACCAATCCAAGACATTTTCAACAAGAACTACGGAGTTTTGACTTTCCCATTGCACGAGGGAATACGTAGGCACGCGGTTTCGAAACCGTGTCAAACTCAAAATAATAACAAACAAATCCTGTTTTCTTCTTTCTTATTCATGACTTAGAAATTAGCGATTACACACACAAGCACATTTTGAACTAAATGGGTCCCATCGAGTACGATGGACGTAAGAGGTGCTAATACCTTCCTCTTGCGAACCGAATTCTAATCCATCCTTTTGGTCTTGTAGACCGCCTTATCCATTTTTGTGGGTTTTATCTATATTTCCCCGTTCTTTTTAGAACAAATAAAATTAGGTGGCGATTTCATTGTTTTGAAAATTCATTTTAAATGATTTTTTGAAAAAACGAGTTGCTTCACCGCTTTACCGCAGCAACAAAATGGCGTCGTTGTCGGGGATTGGTTTTATTGTTTCTGTATTGCGATAATTCCATTGTTTTTGAGTTTTGTAATTAATGTATATGTTGTATATACTTTGTATATGAATTTGTATGTGTTACATGTACATGTTGTGTGTTTACTTTCCATACTTGTACATATTTGTGATTTTCTTAGCTTTCATGTGATATTGTGAATTGTCTCGTACTCGTAACGTTTGTTGTGTGGTTGTTAGGACACTTTCTTTAGGTTTGCGCGGTGTGGCAATACCATGGCATGACGAGGGAGGTTACTAGTGCTCGACAATAAAGGCGCGAGCTGACGAAAACAAGCATGTTTGTTTATGTTGTTTATGTGTGTGGTGATTTGTGTTTTGACAAGTTGAAATAGGACTTGCTCTTAATTTCAAATTTTCACTTTTCAACTTGTTAATTCCTTTTCACCAATTGTGTGTATTGTTATTTGCTTTTGTTTTGTTATGTCAATTTGTTATTTTCCACAATTTTGTAGTGTTTTAGCTTGTGGAAGTGTGTATGTATTGTAAATATTGTTTAGATGTGTAAATGAGATTGTATAGGTGTGTAAGTGGAGCTTGCATAGCAGTTGCACCTGTTGCTGTCATTTTTCTCAACTGTGTAGCGCGCTAGCGGCGCTTAGGCCTCTATGCAGGCCATGAATCCTTTAAAAATTTCACTTGGTTTTCCTTTTTCCCACTTTCACCAAGGCTTTTTGTATTGAATAAAATTAGTATTGTTTTTCTATTTCTTTTGTTGTTGTTTGGACTAAAATTTTGGTTCGGTAACTTGAAGACTTTTGAGGTGATTTTCCGAGTTTGATCGTTTCAACTCGCGGATGTATGGTAATGATAGTTTAAAGTTGGTACACGTCAGGTACTCGTTTATCGCTTTCTATAGCATAACATGTTTAGGAAATTTATCATTTGTATAATTACCATTCTATTCATTCTTTTTGCATTACTTGCTCATGAATTGAATCACTTTAGTTCCTCTTTTTACCCATAAATGTGAGGAAGCTTTCCATTGTTTACATATGAGAGTCCACATTCTTGTTTTAACTAGATTTTATTATGCTTAATCTTTTGTTTTGTATTGATTGTATGATTGCAAGAAAATGATCAAGGCATTTTGTTGATTTTGAGCATAACTATCTTGGCCAAATATTCAATTCACCTTGTGAGTGTGTGAACCTTTGTTAACCCCTTTGAACTTTTACCAAAATCCATGTTTATTTGACCTTGATGCTTGTCTATGAGTGTCAATTCACCATTTTTGTATGGATGTTGATTTCTTTGTTTCTTGAACCCTCAACTATATGTTGTTGTATGGATTTTTACCTAGCCTTAGAAAGTAGGGAGTATTCACATAATGATGTTGGTTGAATTCAAGTTGGGGAGAGGAATGTTTATGTGCTTATGTTGTGATTGATATGAGGTTGAGAAAAGAAAAAGAAAAGAAAAGAAAAATGTGAAAAAAGAAAGATTAGAAAAAGAAAGAAAAAAAGAGAAAAGCTTTGAAAAAGAAAAACAAAAAGAGTAGGAATAATGTTATGTTAATAAGTGAGGTGTGTTTGGTGTGAAATTTGTGATGAAGAATAAGTTTGATTGAAATTATATTGTTTGGAACTTTGTGAGTTGATCACTCCCTTAGGTTTAGGCAAGTTTTTGTTTCGATTATATTTATGACTTATCACTTGTTTGTTAACCAAGCCACATTACAACCTTGAAAAGCCCTTGTGATTCTTGCATTTGTATTTTCAATACATTTTTGGATGAATGCATAATTTAGTCTTTTGTTTGCAAGATTGTGGAGGAGTGTGTTTTATCCCCACCCCTGTGTGTTCTTCATCTACCGATGAATTTTTGCTAGGTGTGATTCATGATTGAGCTTGTTTTGTTTTAGAATGTTTTGCATGATTTTTGTACTTAGGATTTGTTTCGTTTATATGTTATTGTTGTAGTATAGTGGTAAGTTTGTATTTGTCGTGTACATTTTTCGTTTGAACCATACATTTGTTTTTCGTTTTCAAAACTTGTTGATTCGTGATTCTTTGATTATCGTCTTTTGTTTCTTCGAGTTATTTGACTTTGTTTGAGGACAAACAATGTGTCAAGTTGGGGAGAGTTAATAAGTGCCAAAATGTAGTTATTTTGTATATACATTTTGTGGCACTTATTCGTTTCTTGTTTGTTAATAATCGTTGAATAACCCCAATTTTTGTTGTAAATACGTTTTATTGTGTTTTGTGTACATAATGTACCGTTTGATAGTTTTGTATCTATTTCTGTAGGTATTTGTTGCATGTTTGGAGCATGGAGGAATAAAGTGTCGAAGACACGGCTCCGAAGACGCATTTTTGGGAAGAAAAATAGCAACTTCGCGCTTAGCGCGGTTTTGAGCGCGCCTAGCGCGGTTTTGAGCGCGCTTAGCGCGGTGAGGCAGTTTAATGTAATAAAATAATAAAGTAAGTCGCGCTTAGCGCGGCTAGCGCGCTTAACGCGGTCTGCGGGATTTTGTTTATAAATACTTTTCAAAACAGATTTCTAGGTGATGGTTTTGGGGTGGTTTTTGATCCCCATTTCCATCAACCTTCGTTTTTGGTAGATTAGCTTAGAAAACAACATTAGGGTTTGCTCATGGATGATTGGAGGTGGATTGCTCTTTGATTGACTTTGACAATCAGTTAGATCTGTGGTTTATCTCTTCTCCTCTTTGTGTATTTCTCTTTTGTTGGGTTTGAATATATTTCTACTCATAACTCCTGTATATTTATTGCCCTTGGTGTTATATAAAAGCTTGCTTACGAATTTGTGTTGGTAGTTATCTTGGGTTTTTACTCTATGTTAGGGGTTTGAGCTTTACTAGAGATAGATTGCTTAGATTCTTACCTAGGATGATTATCTGTTAGTTTCTGAATACTAGAAATGGGTTTAGATCTAACATTCACTATAGAGTATCTGAACTTAATGCCTCTACGTTGGTGAAGTATGCTAGAGATGGTTACGGAGGTGACGCAGTTGACTCCTGTGTTGTTGAGATAGGCCAACCATGGCTATTTAGATGATTTAGGAGGATTCTCAATTTGGGTTAGAAATAACCAAGGTTGTGAGGGGTATGTGATGACACAGACTAGTATTGTAGGCCGAGTATGACATGGGTGGTAGATTTAAGTCTGTGACGGGTAGTTTACATTCGTTCCAGACAAGCTGTCTATCCTTTATACTTTTTGTTCATTTACTTTTTGTCTTTTATTTTCATCTATTTTAATCTCAAACTCATTAACGGTAGAATTGTCGAACGACGAATCAATAACCAATCTTTGTGGACACGATATGATATAACCTAACCGGTATATATCACCCGGTAAAAATAATACCAACTCTTTGCTTGCCGCTTTACCGCAGCAACAATAATGTGAACCATGTTTCACTTCACCGATTTCATAATAAAGTTTTTGGGATGATAGATGATTGAATGAGCTCACTCATCCAGTTTCTAGTATTTGAATCATTAGATGATAGTCTAATATTTCGGTACTTTTCACCCACTTAAAATCAATTTAACTCACTGAACTCTTTTTTCGCTCATAAGCGATCAACAAACTCTTTTCCTACAAAGAGTGTGCAATAGCCATTTCAAAAACGAACAAAGACTTAGTTTTTCAAACAAACTAAACAAGTCAAAGTTCAAGCATTTGAAATGTCTAATGCACGATTTTTCTTCTAAAATCAACACAACCAACCAAGACATTTTTAAGAGGAACTACGGAACTCTGACTTTCCCATTGCACGAGGGAGTACGTAGGCACAAGATGCGATGTCTTTGGCGAGTTCAAAAATCCATAAATAAAGACTCTTCCTTTTTCTCCTTTCCTTAACTTAGAAGTTAGCAAAAATTTAATAAACACAAACTAAACGGTTCCCATCGAGTACGATGGATGTGAGGGGTGCTAATATTTTCCCCTTGCATAACCGACTCCCGAATCCACATCTTTTTAGTCTCGTAGACCGCCTTATCCTTCTTCGTGGGTTTTATCTATATTTTCCTGTTTTTTAAAAACAAATAAAATTAGGTGACGACGTCATTGTTTTAAAAAAATAGATTTTAAAAAAAATAAGTTATCACACTAACCTAGACTTTCCACTCCCTTGGCCTATTTGGTTGGCCCAATAACATTGCATCTCTATCAATACTCCCGCCTTTAGAGGCAGACTTTGAAGGAATGATAATTTTTATATATGTCCCAGCCCTAGATGCTGAGTATTTATAGATATAATTGATACTGTATTGTATAACTAATTCCTAATCTTAAGGGAACTATGAATGATTCAAACTATACCAATTCATATGCACATAAATAGCATAATTGGTTACACCTTAATTATAGGAACAGCTTATGACTATCTCTTATTATGCCCCCTCAAAATTGGGTCACCATCAATGACACAAATTTTGTCTCTGAGAAATGAAAATCTGGTGCGATGCATAGGCTTTGTTAGAATATCCGCCGGTTGGTCCTTTGTAGAAATATGAGAGACTCGTATTTTTCCAAGTTGAACCATCTGTCGCACGAAATGATAATCTAGAGCAATGTGTTTCATTCGAGAGTGAAATACTGGATTGGAGCATAAGTAGGTTGTGCCAATATTGTCACAAAAAAGAGGAGGTACTTGAGATGGTACTCCAAGTTCACTCAATAGATTGAGCAACCACATGATTTCAGCAGTAGTATTGGCAGCTGATCGGTATTCTGCTTCTGTGGAGGATCTTGCAACTGTTTTCTGTCTTTTTGATAACCAGGAAACAGGATTTCCACCAAAGTAAATTATGTAAGCTGAAGTTGATGTTTTGTCATCATAATTACCTCCCCAATCAGCATCGGTGAAGGCTTGTAGTTTGAGATGCAGTGGTTTTGCTAGCCTCAAAACATGATTAATAGTATGTTTGAGATACCGTAGTACGCGCTTGAGCTGTTGGAGGTGCACTTGGGTTGGTTGATGCATGAATTACGACAATTTATTAATTGCAAAGGATAGATCTGGCCTTGTCAAAGTAACGTATTGCAATGCACCAATGATACTACGAAATAGCTTTGAGTCGGCAGGGGCAGATCCATCATTTAGTTTGAGAGGAGTAGTCATACATAATGGTGTGTTGACGGTCTTTGCTCCATCCATATTGAACTTATCCAAGAGTTCTCTAATATAACCATGTTGAGATAATAACATACCCTCCTTGGTTGGGAACATTTCAATTCCAAGAAAATAATGAGGGAAACCAAGTTGTTTGAGAGAAAACTTCTTGGACAGTTCTGTCATGAAGTGAGTTAAAAAGGTAGTATCACTGCCCGTCAAGAGTAAGTCATCAACATAAACTAATAAGAAGGCTTGTACCCCATGTTTATTGTAACTAAACAAGGATGAATCACTTAGGCTTGTTTGAAACCCAACAGAAAGAACAAAAGCCTTGAGAGAATCATGCCATGCTCGAGGTGCTTGTCGTAAACCATAGATAGCCTTCTTGAGTTTGCATACATGTTGAGGAAATTCAGAATGAATAAATCCGGGTGGTTGCTGCATGTAGACGTCTTCAGTCAATTTTTCCTGCAAAAAGGCATTATTAACATCCATTTGGTGTAAAGACCACCCTTGAGCAAGTGCTAGAGTGAGCACCACTTTAATGGTTTGAGGTTTCACAACCGGTGCAAATGTTTCCTTAAAATCAAGACCCGGTGTTTGAGTGAATCCTTTTGCAACCAACCGTGCTTTGTATCGTGCCACACTTCCATCAGGATTTCTTTTGATGCGAAACAACCATTTACAGCCAACTAAATTAGTGTGAGTTTGACGAGGAACCAAGGTCCAAGTACCATTATTCATGAGTGCATTAAATTCAGCAGAACAAGCATCTCTCCAATGTGGTATTTTGAATGCTTGAGTAATGGTAGATGGCTCAAGATTTTCCTGTAAATCATGTTTAGTGGCAATAAATATTTTCTTGGGTTTGAAGATATTATTTTGTGACCTTGTTACTATAGGAGCACGTTGGGTTGGATTACTTGTCGTTGAAGTTGTACCCGAACCAGATGCAGTGTTGGTGGTAGAGCTTGGTAAGTTATCACTAGTCACTGGTAGCTCGCTGTCACGCATGACCGATAGGTAGCATTGACTCGTGGACCGGTGGAGGACTTGATTCCGGAACTGGTGTAGGACTCGATACCGGGACTGATGACTCAGAGGTAGGTGTTTGGTTCGGTGCAAGGACTGGTGCAGGACTGGATACCGGTAAAGGTGGAACTGATGGCACAGGCATAGAGGACTTATGTGCTTGGGACTGTTGTGGTTCCGGAGCTGAATTTTGATCTTGGTTGACATGAATAATACTATGTACCGTAGAGTCATGTGATAGAATTAGAGGACAAGGAGATGACGGATTAATTATGGATTGATAAGGGAATGCATTCTCCACAAAGTTGACATGTCTAGATACATAAATCCTATTTGATAGTGGTTCAAGACAAATATATGCATGCTGTGATAGTGAATAGACAAGGAATATGCAAGGTTTAGACCTGGGTTGGAGCTTATTTTGCATATATGGTTTTATCCAAGGAAAACACAAGCATCCAAATGAATGAAGGTTACTATAAGCTGGTTTGCTTTTAAACAATACTTCAAAGGGAGAGATCATATTAATGACTGGTTTGGGCATCCTGTTAATAAGATACACAGCAGTGGTGAAAGCAAACGACCATAGTTTGGAGGGTAAATTAGCATGATGCAAAAGAGCACGACCTGTTTCAACAACATGTCGGTGTCTCCTCTCTGCTGTGCCATTTACCTCAGGTGTGTGAGGTGGTGTGGTTAAATGAGAAATGCCATTATTGGCAAGAAAGGATTTTAATTTGATAAATTCTCCACCATTATCAGTGAAAAGAGAAACAATCGGCAAATTAAAGGATTTTTCAACAATAGACTTGAATTGAACAAAAATAGAGAATACATATGGCTTATGTTTCATTGGGTACAGCCAGACATATTTGGAAAAATGGTCAACAATGATCAAATAGTATAAAAAACCATCTAATGATCTAACAGGAGCTGGGCCCCAAACATCAGAGTACAAAAGTTCCAAAGGTTTGCTGCTTGTGAGATGATGATTTGAAAAATGAAGCTTTCTTGGTAGATGATGATTGTCAATTAGATGCTTTATTATTTTGAAAGAAGGATGTCCTAATTTGTGATGCCATGTAGATGTAGAATGGATGCTTGTATGCAATGCTTCATGTGGACCTGGATGGACTAAATGCATTGGATAGATGATGAGATCGTGTTTAAGTGGTCCTTGAAGTTGGTTGACCGAGGTCAAGTCCTTGACAACAAAATGATTTGGAAAAAATTCAACAGAACAACCATTAGATTGACATAACTTGGAAACAGACAAAAGGTTAGATTGAATTTTAGGAACACATAAGACTTGTTTAAGATGAAGAGGTTTGACAGAAGTATTAATAACAGAGTTACCAGTGTGAGTAATTTTCAAACCTGCTCCATCACCAACAATCACCCGATCCGCTCTGTGATAGGAATTTGTTAGTGAGTCATTGCAGTCCCGAGCAATATGATGAGATGCTCCTGTATCCATGACCCAGTTACCATGTTGTGTTGCAGCCGGATTCTGAGCAAAGTTAGCTGTTGGTTTAGGGCCGTTTCGTTTTGGAAATCCCTTGATTCTGTAGCAAACCTTGGCAGTGTGACCAGCCTTGTCACAAACCCATGCACCACCTTATTTTCGCCATTCCGCAGAGTGGAGAAGAGTCATGCGTTGTTGTTGGGTTGATAGTGTTTGGTTCTTGTTACTGCATTGGCAGTGGCAATCACATTGTCAGCTGCAAGTGGATCAGCTTGGTGATGTATCGTTTCAAAATCTATCAGTTTCTCATGAAGTTCAGCAAATGCAACGGGACTTTCTCTGCTTCTAAGTGCAGCGGAAATTTCACGATAATCAGCACTCAAACCATTGAGAGTGTGAATAACAAGATCAGTTTCATCAAGAGGATGATCAATGATTGAGAGTTCATCCGAAATTGCCTTTATCCCTTGTAGATATGTAGCCATCGATTGGTTTCCTTTTTTGAAATTAGAAATCCGTTGTTTGAGCGCAATAATCCGCACTCTTGGGCGGCCCGCATACATGGTTTTTAGGATCTCCCATGCTTGATTGGAACTTTTGACAGTTCCTAAGTGTGTGACCACTGTTGCAGCCACCGACGATACAATACCATGTAGGATGAGTTGATCTTGTCGAACCCAATGCGTGAAGGCTGGATTAACAGTCGTGGTATCGTTCGCGAGCTGTTTTGATGGACAAGACTTAGTTCCATCAATATAACCTAGAAGATCATAGCCTGTTAAAAGAGCCATGAATTGAATTCTCCATGCTGGATAATTGTCTCCATCGAGTTTAATGGAGAGTTGGGAACCAGCATTCAAGATGATGAGTTTGTCTGCTGGTGATGACATAGTGAGCGTCGGTTCTGCGTCAGAATCAGAAGCCATAACAAGGATCAGAGAAAAAAATGCTTTTAAGCTTTAAGCTCTGATACTGTATTGTATAACTAATTCCTAATCTTAAGGGAACTATGAATGATTCAAACTATACCAATTCATATGTACATAAATAGCATAATTGGTTACACCTTAATTATAGGAACAGCTTATGACTATCTCTTATTAGACTTGTCCTCAAGTCTGAAAGATGGAAACTGACTGCGCATATTAAATTTGTCCTCCCAGGTAGCTTCTTCGACAGTACGGTCTTTCCACTGGATCGATAGTTGCCTCACCATTCCCCCCTTCTTTAGTCACAGACCTGTTAGCCAAAACTGCAACGGTTCCCACACTCCTCCTGGATCCACATCCAAACCGGCCAGCAACTCTTTCTCAACCTTGTAATTACCAATTGCCTTCTTAAGTAAATAACAATGAAAAACCGGATGGATCCTGGCTGTATCCGGTAATTTGAGTCGGTAAGCCACAACACCTACACGCTCACTGATTTGATAAGGACCGTAATATCGTGGAGCAAGCTTAGGATTGATGCGAACCTCCACACTTTGCTGCACACGGGGGTCGTAACTTGCGGAAAACCCAGTCACCCACCACAAACTCTCTATCAGTACGGTGCTTGTCAGCTTATTCTTCATACGTGTACGAGCCTGGTTTAGATGAAACTTCAACTGTCGCAAGCATTCATCTCTATCAACCAATTCTCTTCTCATCGCTTTCTCCTGGCAGGATGGTCAACTTGGCCTCCAAGCAACCGTTTACAACTTACGTTTGACCATCAGTTTGTGGGTGATATGTTGTGCTCATCTTCAAGTGGGTGCCTTGCATCTTACAAATCTCTTGCCAAAAATTGCTAAGGAACACTGGACCCCTATCACTTACAATGGACATTGGGATTCCATGTAACCTAATGACTTCCTTTACAAACACATCAGCCAAAGTCTTCGCAGAGTAAGGGTGCTTCAATGGTACGAAATGCGCATACTTTGACAACCTATCCACCACAACCATGATTGCTTCATAACCTTTAGTCTTTGGTAACCCGATGATAAAGTCCATCGGCACATCCTCCCAAATTTGGGACGGAATCAACAATGGTTGTAGTAATCCTCCCGGAGTCGCAGCCACATATTGTGACACTGACACACATCGCACTCTTGCACAAATTGTTGGACTTGTTTCTTCATCCCAAACCAAAACAAATTTGCTGCAATCCGATGATAAGTACGATAGAATCCAGAGTGTCCACCTTGAAGTGAGGAATGAAACTCCAATAGCAACTTAGGAATCCACAGAGTTAGAAGAGAGCACCAATCTATCCTCATAAAACAAAACTCATCTTCGATATGTAAAGCCATGTTTTGTTGGTTCACCTTTTTTCCAAGGATGCAATGATCTCTTTTAACACAGCATCATCATGTACTTCTTTCACCACTTCCTCAGTACCCAACCATGTAGGATAATGCTCTAATGATTTCAGCTCCACACTATCGTGCATTCGAGACAATGCATCAGCACCTTTGTTTTCCAAACCCGGTTTGTAGACTATGTCGAAACGATAGCCCAATAACTTGGCTGTCCAGTTTTGCTGGTCCATTGTGATAATTCTTTGTTGAAGTAATTGTCGCGAGCTCTTTTGATCAGTACACACAGTAAATTTCCGCCCCATCAAATACGGACGCCGATGCTGAATAGATAATGCCACTGCCATTAATTCCTTTTCATAAGCTGACTTGGTTATATTTCTGTCACCTAATGCCTTGATGTAATACGCAATAGGACGTCCTTGCTGCAACAAGATAGCCCCTAAACCATTTCCAGACGCATCGCTTTTAATAAACAACTCTTTGGAAAAACCTGGTAATGCTAAAATAGGTGTCGTGATTACGTGTTGTTTAAGCACCTCGAAAGCAGCCTGTTCACTAGCTCCCCATCTAAAACCTTCCTTCTTTGTAAGATTTGTAAGTGGCTTGGTTAATTTTCCATAGTTTCTAATGAATTTTCGGTAATAACTGGTGAGACCCAAAAAACCTCTTACTCCTTTAACATTCTTTGGTACTGGCCATTGTAATACACATTGAACTTTAGCGGGGTCCATGGCTAATCCTTCTTGGGAAATTATATGTCCCAAGTACTCCACAGAGCACTGTGCAAAATAACATTTCTTCCAGTTAGCAACCAACTTATTATCGGACAGGACTTGCAAAACATGACTCAAAACATGACTCAAATGTTGCATATGTTGTTGCCAAGTTTTTCTATACACCAATATATCATCAAAGAAAACAAGCACAAACTTGTGTAAGAACGGCTTGAAAACATCATTCATCAATGCTTGAAAGGTTGATGGGGGCATTCATTATTCCGAAAGGCATTACTCCCCCGTGAGTCCGAAAAGCTGTTTTATGCACATCCTCACTTGATGTGACTTGAGATCAATTTTTGAGAAAAAACATGCTCCATGCAATTCATCCAATAACTCTTCAATGACGGGGATAGGGAACTTGTCCGGGACGGTCGCCTTGTTTAAAGCCCGGTAGTCAACACACATCCGCCACGAGTTGTCATTCTTCTTGACTAAGATAACCGAACTTGAAAAAGCACTTTGACTCGCATGCACGATGCCGGCTTCTAACATCTCCTTAACTTGTTTTTCTATCTCATTCTTATGGTGATGTGAACGACGATATGGTCTCACATTAACTGGGCCATGTCCCTCCACTAAGCGAATGGCATGCTCTTGTTTTCTTTCAGGAGGCATACCCTTTGGTTCTTTAAAAATTCCAGCAAACTGAGACAATATTCCCTCCACTTCCTGTTTCTGCTCCTTGGACAATTGTGAAGTGGTAACTTATTGCCCCTCAATAGACACATACATCCCATCTACCTTGTGCCTTGAAGTTGTGAGAAAAGTTTGTAAAGCCCCCTGTGACTATTTGTAACACAAAAACCCTACTGCCACATCAGCAGACTTATTTTCTATTCTTCCTAACATAGACTTTCCACTCCCTTAGCCCATTTGGTTGTCCCAATAACATCCCATCTCTATCAATTTATGATATAAGTTTTCCCGAGTCTAATCAGGAAACTGATTGGAGTGAGGAATGAGTAATTGAGTATTCTAAACTGTGATCCAGTCATTTTTGAATGAATTGCATATCTCTGATTCTGCTAAGGCCGCAAATGACAATTTTCCCATGGCATAAAGACTGACCTGAATTGGGTAGCTGAAAGAGTTGTTCTATTTAGAGAAATTGCTATCGAATGTTGTGGTGACGGACTGGGAACTTGCATTAATGAATGCCATTGATTATGTATATCCAAATGCAACTCATATGTTGTGTACGTTCCATATTTCAAAAAACGTGAGCAAGAAATGTAAAGAGTATGTGAAATGAGAAAGACAAAAACATGTCATGGATCAATGGAACAACATCATGTATTCAAATACAGAATACGAGTTTGATGTACATCTCAACGACTTCGAGAGTGTATGTGGTGATATTCCATCATTTGTCAAGTATGTGAAAGAAACATGATTAACACCGCATAAAGAAAGATTTGTTGCTGCATGGACTAGCAGAATCACTCATTTAGGGAACACAACAACTAACAGGTACGTTGGACTAATAGAAAATATGTTTATGTTTAGATATTAATTTGAAAGTTGTTTAGATAATACGTTCATGATTTTTAGGGCGGAGTCTGCATATTGGAGACTAAAGAACTTGTTGACTACAAGTCATGGTGATTTATGTCGAAGTTGGGATGTTGTGAACACAATGTTGAAGTTGTAGTTAGGTTCCATCCGAGTGTCGTTTCAAAAAATTATCATCATCATTGAGCATCAGTATAACACTCCATTCTATTCTAGATTGCACAGTTTTGTCTCGAGATAATGTATACAACTCATAGGAAAGGCACTAAAAAGAGTAAAATTTGTTGGAGCAGCCAAAGAGAGGTGTGGTTGTTACATTAGAACAACACATGGGTTATCGTGTGTGTGTCAGCTTACCGGTTTCCAAATTGAAGGCACCCTTATACCTTTGGAAACAATTCATGTAATTTAGAAGAAATTGCACATTTCAAAACATGATCTGACTCAAGATGAGAGTAAGTGGGATTTGAAGAAGAGTGTGAAAAGTTGAAGAGGTATTTCAGTACTTTGGATTTTGTGGGTCAGGAGGTGTTGAAGAAAAAAGTTTGTGATTTGACCTATCCATCAACAACTTCAATGTGTCCACCGCCGGTGAAATACAAGCCAAAGAGGGGACTAAGTAAAGTAGAAAGGGCGAGGAGAGTGATGTGCATCGTGATCCTAGTCAGTGGGAATATGTTGGTGCTTTGCATGGGGAGTCAGACAACGAAAAGATCATGCATAAAACCAAGTGGAAGTCAATCGTCAACCATATCTATTAGTAATCAACCTTTTACCAAATCTGCAAGAGCTGAGTACTTGTCACAATTTCCTGCTTTCTTTCACCCATACATCGAAAACATTATTGATGTTGAACCGAATGGAAACTGTGGTTTATGTTGTATTTCATCTTCATTAGGATAGGGTCAAGATGCATGTTATTCGGTTCGGAAGCACTTTGATACTCAAGTCCATCAACACGCTGACTTATTTTCCAAGATGTTTTATGACACTGTCTCTATTGTTAGGACTTCGTTACAAGTAAAACACATTGGTGTGTAGGGTATGGATAAATGGATGTTGATTCCTAATATGGGTTACCCTAAATACAGAGTCGTATTTGTTTCCATTTCCATGAGATTTAGCATAATATTTTTTCCACTTCTCATAGTTTCACCCCCGCACATGAGTCGGCATACAATCATTGTTGTTGGTTTTGTCAACGAAAATCATTGGGTTTAGCTAAATTTGAAACTCGATTCCACTGCATCCCGTCACTGCTCGTTGGAGGGAGAATTGTTCTAATGCATCAAGAGAATGAGAATCGGCATATGCAGGTCGCTTTAGGCATTGGAAATAATTGTCTAGGCCGTCTTGCATTTATGTATGACATTTACTCTATTTGTATATATTAAATCGATTCGTTTTTTCCATTGTATATTTTATTCAAGTCAATGTAAAAAAAAAGGAAAAAAAATTAAGTCCCAATACCGAAAATTTGAAATTTCTGGTTTTTTTCACCCGCCGGAAATTTCAAATTTCCGGAGTCTTATAATTATGAAATATACCGGAAATTTGAAATATTCGGTACCGTAAATTTCAAATTTCCGGTTAAGTTCATATTTCACGCTAATTCCTCGAAATTTTCAATATTTACATCAAATTTTCGGTACGACACTGGAAATCTAAAAAAACCCTGTATTTTACAAGGACAAATTCGTAAAAATACTAGAACTGGGGGTGGCATGTTAATTTCTCGTGTGTAAGCTACTTATTTATGGAGCATTTAATATGACACCCCTCAAATTAAATATGGCACTCTCAATTTTCATTATTCCAAAATTACCTCTGGTAAGATACAAAGAATTTCTGGTAGAAGTATTCAAATTTTCGTGCAACAAAAATTTCTAGTAGACCCTTTCAAATATTTCAGTTCTTTTAAATATCCGGTAGTGCATTTGAAATTTCAGGTAACTCATGTATTCAAGTTTTTTTAACGGTAATGATTTTTTCGATATCTTTGGAGGGTTCTAATTGCACCGACAAATTTTTGAGGTCTAGAATGCATCACCATATGTGTAAATAGGGGCATATGTTATAGAGAAAAACATCTAAAAAATCCTCTTCATCAATTTCAGATTAAGGCAGAAGTGTATTAAAACGGGAGCAACCCAGTTGTTGAATTCAAGCTTCTAGATGGAACCACATCCCTTGCCAGCTTGAAAGAAAAGTTGAATGATTTGCTGCCTGATTTTGATAGCAGAAGGTTGACAAGGATTGAGTTTCGAGAAGATTGGATTGATACAAATGGAAGGGTTAAATACAACCTGATTGAGATGAAGATCGGTGAAGATGTGAAGGTCATGTGGAAATTATTTCGCCATAGGATAACTAAAGGTCCGATCAAGTTATATGGAGATCCGAAGATCCGTCGATAACATAATCACGATGCTGAAACGTCTAGAATCATCTGGTAGTGCCTAGGTTTTATGTTTAATTGTTTTTAATTTATGTTTGTTGCACTATTTTATGTTATGTTCATCATCGATTCGAAATATGTAATCGCCAAAATATTATGCAATAAATAAGAAGTTTGTGTGTCACAAAATATACATACAATACAGCCAAAATAAAACAAATATACATAGGCC
The DNA here is from genome assembly GCA_021764765.1 of Vicia sativa. NCBI lineage: Eukaryota > Viridiplantae > Streptophyta > Magnoliopsida > Fabales > Fabaceae > Vicia > Vicia sativa. The sequence goes on from CM038794.1 coordinate 288,649,504, forward strand.
CCTCATAGACTACATCGGCTAACCTAACTAAACCTGTATAAATCTTCGAATCAAAACACTTTTCTTTAGACATCTGATTTGCATTTTTTGATTTTTTTGTCAAGTATGGAAATTCTCCTACAAATATGCGGAAAAAAAATCAGATATGTGTAGATACCTATGATGTATTCTCAACTGCTCAAAGATTCGATACACGAGAAAAGGTGATAAGATAGATTAAAAGGTTGGAATCAAAAATAAAGTAACTGTTATTATCACTCGTTCAGACACCGAAATATGGAATAGAGGAAAAAGCAACAGAGAAATATTTGGTTGTAATAAATGTGAGAAGTACAAGGATACAAATAGTGGAACACAAAGCGCGACTAAGAAATGTAGATGTCCATTCAAAATCAAGTATACTCCGACGAAGATGGTTCTGGATGGAAGGTAGATGTAAAATGTGGAGTTCATGACCATGGTTTACATGATAGATTAGAAGGTCATTCCTTTGTTGGTAGATTGACCACATATGAGAAGCAACATGTTGTTGATTTAACAAAGAGACGTGTTCCACCCAGACACATATTGCTTTCCTTGCAAGAGCGAGATCCTGAGAATGTCACTCGGATCACGCAAATATATAAGTATAAGATTATGTTAGAAAAATATATAAGAGATCCTAGAAGTGAGACACAACATTTTCTTAAGCTTATAGAGGATGCAAGTTATGTTTACGTAGTAAAAAACGAGATGACTCATAAGTTGTGAGATATATTTTTTGGGCCCATCCAGATTCAGTTAAGCTTTTGAATATTGTTACTATTGTGCTAGTTATGGACAACACTTATAAGACAAAATATTATACACAACCTCTGTTTGAAATTGTTGGCATGACATTGACCGAGCTGACATTTATTGTTGCATCTGTTTATATGGAGTCTAAGAACACAAGGAGTTTTTGTTGGGTGTTGGATAAGCTAAAACAATTTTTTGTGAAGAAATATTTGTGTCCACAAGTGATTTTGAAGGATAGAGATATTTCTTTGATGAAAGAAATTGAAGTCGTGTATCTAAGAACGATCAATTTGCTATGTCGATTTCACATTAACAAAAATGTTAGTGCAAAATGCAAGTAATATATGGTGAATGGCATGTAAAATACGATGGACACATTATGGATGGAAGTTGTATGGGCTAGTGATGAGGTTGAGTATGATCAACGGTTGCAACAACCTAAACAAACATGTGTTAATTGTAGTGAATTTATTGATCATGTGAATAACACGTGGTTGACCCCACGTAGGTAGAGATTTGTTCGAGCATGGATTAACCGAGTGCTTCATCAGCAAGATGTTGGACAAGATGTTGGAGTGTTGACTGCATTTTGTTAAAACAACTATTTCTGCAAGATGTTGGACAAGATGTCCTGACATGTTGGTACAACATCGTAGCCTGATTTGGTTCTATATTTTTAGGAGATTTGTTTTTAGATTTGTTTTCAGATTTTAGATTTGATCTCCTGAAGATTTGTTTCAGCATGAGATTTTCTGAAGATTTGTTTTAGCATAAGATATCTGAAGATTTGTTTCTCAAGATTGGATGTTAAAACATTCAGTCAAACATTATCGTGAGTTCCTGATTTTTCGACCTTTTGATAGGTTGTGATTGTGAAATTGATCTTGCCTTGATTTTACAACTTGTGTTGCTATTTTTGGCTCAATCATCTTGCACATGTGTGTTTTGTTTGATGTTTGAATTAGAGGTAAAGGGAATACACTTGTGCAACCCATGAGGAATTAATTTACTTTTCTTTTGTTGACCTCAATACACAATTAGAGGTAGGGGTGTTCGTGGTTCATGAATTGTATTGAATTAAACCACATTAATGGTTCAATCCAGTTATTAAAAACTATTTTAATAAAAAATAGTTAATATGTTAAATCAATTACAATTCAGTTTATAACTAATTCAAATCAATTTTATAGTTTCAAACTAGTTTAATATTTTTTAACTAGTTTCAAACTAGTTTATTGAAAAAATAAAAAACAAAAAAATCAGTTTTTTTTATAAAAAAATGATTTCAGTTTTTTTTGAAATTTTTATATTTTTTATGGAAAATTTTAGGTTTTTCAGAAAACATATTTTTTTTTTGGAAATTTTATATATTTAAAAGTTTTTTTATTTTTTAGAAAAAAAATGATTTCAGTTTTTTATTTATTTTCCATAACAAAACATTTTCCAGTTTTCAATAATTTTAGTTTTTAAAATTTTTCAAATTCTTTTTTAATTTACGTGAAAAAAAAAAGTTTTCTGTTTTTCTTTTACAAAAAAAATTACTAGTTTCTTTAATTTTTGAAAAAAATAAATTTTTGCCTTATTTTTTTAAAACTTTTATGAAATAAAAAAAAAGTTTTTTTTTTTTAATTATAAACAACATTTTTCTATTTTTTTTAAATTTTTTGAAACAATAATTACTTCAGTTTTTTTTTTATTTTTCGTAAAAACAATTTACCAGTTTTCAAAATTTTTTGGTTTTTAAATGTTTTTTCTTCTATGTTACAAATAAACAATGTTTCCCAGTTTTTAAAATTATTCGGGAAAAAAGAAAATTTTATTTTTTTTCAGATAAAAAGTTTTTTTTCTGTGTTTTTTTTGAAAATTTTTTTTCCTAGTTTTTAAAATTTTTCGGAAAAAATAATTTCAGTATTTCTTTATTTTTCAAATTTTCTTTTTTATATTTGTTTTTTTTATATAAAAAATTATCACTTTTTTCAAAAATATATTTTTTTCTCAGTTTTTTGAAATTTTTTTGATTTTTTAATTTTTTATTATTATTAAATACTACTTTATATAATGAAAACAATTTATAATAAAAACTAGTTTTTAACTAGTTTAAAACTTAATTTAAATTCTTTTTGATTAAATGGTTTAGTTTAATAACCATTTAAGTGGTTTAGTTTTTTTTATGGTTCAATCCAATTCAATTCAAAAATACAATTCAACTAACCATATTTTGAACACCCCTAGTTAGAGGTATGAGTTCATCAATGAACCATTCATGTCCTCTAATCTTGCCTAACGTTTTCATTTTGCTTGAGACATCACTTGTGATCATGGACTAGAAGGTTGCCATATTGTATACCATATATCATGTGCTATTGATCCAAGTTGATTTGAAACCTTTGAGTTTATGACCTCTCATGGTCTTGATGCTATCATGCATTGCTCCTTTGATCCTTGGTTGTCTTTTATAGCAGAATAAACACGGTGACAATTTAGGAGCCAAATTCCATAGTTTTGATCTAATTGGATGAATGTTTTTGCTTGAGGACTCAATGTCCATTTAATTGTGAATGTGAATGTTTGTTTTCCATTTCTTTGTTTCATCTATGTCATTTTGCTCCAAAGCCTCATTGATTGACACATCATTATCAACTCATCATAGGCTTGTGAAGAAGCTGCATTCCTTTGTGTGTGCTTGAGTACCATTTTCTAATGGTCATCTCATGAACTTGTGAGTCTTGTCTCATTATGGTAACTTAGTGTTGGCCCCTGCCCATAACACTCAAGTACCTTGGTTTTGGATCCACTTGGGTCACCTTTGCTCATATGCACTTGAGACTACATTGTTTTGCAAGCTTGTCATGATACTTTAGCATATCATATTGTTGATACTTGCTTGAAGTCTTAAGATCATGATGCATACATTAGGAGGGTACTATTCCTGCCCCTTGACCTAATTGTATCACCTCATCTCATTTCATCTTGACCAATTTCATTTGGTACAAGATAAATGTCATAACATTTTTTATGATGTTGGTTATCAAACCATGACTTGTCATTTGTAATTGAAGTTTCATCTTCATATTTGGTTGCTCATAAACTTTATGTTGAGTTAATTTATGGCACAAGTCATACATGTCTTAATTTTCAAATTAAGACCATGTTCTTTCATCTTCATCTTTTCAATTCAAACTTGTTTGTTTTTGGTCCTCTAAAATCCTAATTTCACATGTTTGTGTGTGTCTTCTTTTCCTCACATCTTATATAATTTGAATGTGGTTTATTGTAAGTGTATGTTACTGACCTTGAGGGTGTTTGTATCCTCTTATCATGTTCTCACTTCTTTTGCCCTTAGTGGCATCCTAGGGTTTTGTTTTGTATGTTTGGTGTATGAAACTTATGTGGATTTTTGTGTTGGCCCCTCAAGGAATTGTGTGATCTCATTTTCATCTTATCTTGTGTGTTAGCCCATGTACTCATCCATCTAAGACACATTTGCACATGATTGATCAAGTGCACACTTGCACTCACATCGCCACACACACTCTTTTGTATGAATGCTTGAACTTGTTGGTTTGCTATAATTTACTTGCGGATATGTTGGTTACTGGATTTTATGTCTTTGTATCATCTCACCATGTTTCATATGCATCTATGCTTATATCTTGCTTCACTTGGCTTTTGTTTGCATTTTTGTGTTAAAATTTTGGCTAAATGTTGCACTAGTGTTGTATATCTTTTCTCTTGATGATTTTGGTGTGATGATGGATCAATGTTAATATTGTTTAGCTACTGACTTCACTCCATCTTGACACCCTTCTCATGTCACATAAGTATGATCACCTCACAACACTTTCCCAAGCTTGTATGCTTAGTTGCTTATGCATTTTCCTAAGTGTTTTGATCATGTTTTCTTCTTTGTTTGTTGTGCCTTGATGACTTGATGATTTAAATATGTGTTTGTTGCTGGATTTTATGCTTCTTCAAGCTATCTTATGCGACTTCATATATTATTTTCATGCTTGGTTAGGCACTTAACACATAATTGCTTTCACGCTTGTGTATTTTCCCCTTTATCTCTTTCTTGTGTGATTCCCATACTTTTAGTGTTTTTTCACTATTAATTGATGTTTATGATGTATTGTCCATCTCTTCATCTTGCTTGATGTATTGACATCAAGTGTATTCTTGTGTATTGTCACTTACCTTTTTATTGCTAACTTGTCTGTTGAGTTGTGCAAGGTACCCCATGAGCTTGCTATGCTTTGTGTTCCACTTTATTTGTGGGACACAACTTCTTATATCTCATCTCTATGAGATATTTATATTGCATTTTTGTGTGCTTTGCTTGCTTTTATTGTCTTTCATGTTGCTTATGTGGTTGTGTCCTCTACACACCACTTGTGATTTATTTTCACATTGAGGCTTACTTTGATGTATAAGGACTCTATTTCTGACTTGTTTACCTTTTGGTGTTAGCAGCTTGGATCTCTGGGGTTCGTAGTTGTTTAGTTTGCTTTGTTACAGATCTTTATCCGTTTGGTATACTCTCTTGATCCATTTTATTTTTTCTACACTTTACTACTTACTTAGGTCTGCGTATGTGTGTTGGAAGTCCTCATTATGAGGCAATGTTTGTGTTTGTTTATAATTTGTGCTTACGACAGGTGTTGATGGTTGTAAGACCTTTTAGGGCACCATCTTAAGTCCCCAAAGAAGGCAAGTGTATAGGGTTAGTAACCAACCCCCACACCATTTAGTCTGTGTCGTTCTTATGCTCACTCCACGTGTTGATGCTTTGAACATGTGCTCAAGATCTGGTTCGATCGAGTCTAAGTCCTGATAAAGGCATGGGAAAAGGGATTTTGCATTCGCACCCCCCGTTTTCTTTAGCTCATGTCGCCCGATATTAATGCTCTGTGTACGCATGCACAATTTAGATCCCCCATTGTAGGTTCTATCTTGCTCCGGTAATTCAAACCGTAATTAAGACTTCCCCCCCCCCAGTGTGACAACTTGGTTACTGAGAGGCACGCGCCCCTCTTGTTTATGGCTCGATCTCCTTATTGTTGTTTGGTCTAATCCTTGGTTGACTCAGATGATTCACTCTCCTTGGCTATGGCGGGACCCCACTTTCTCACTATTTGGCCAGTGCCTTGTAGTTGTTTAGTTTGATTCAAGCATTGACTCAATTGCTTGCTTGCTTGCTTTGTGTTTTGCCACATGTTTTGGGATGTTTCGCCATCCCTTCTCATGCATTCTCTTATGATTGTGTGATTGTTTTCCATCTCTTTCATGAGATCATTGCCATGTTCCCTTAGGATTGTAGTTCATTTCTATGAACTATTTAGACCTTAGGATGTTATTTATGCATGCCAACATAGGTAGTTGATTCCCTTGTGTTTATCTTGACCTTAGGGCCACTTTGTATGACAACATTAGGTTTAGAAGGTAGGTTAGTCCCCCTTAGACCTTTTGTTCCCCCTTTTGCGTACAACCTTTTAAAACCCTCTTTTGTTTTCCTTTTCTTGTACAAAGTGCTTAATCATACTTGACTTCTTTCAAAAATAAAAGATACAAGCCAAATCTCATGTGTGTCTGCCTCTTGGCTTTGTTTATACCTTGTTAGGTTATCTCGTTGTCTATGTTTTGTCATCGTGCCTTGTTTGCTATCCTACCTTGATTGTTGATATCATTGTTAGGTGTTATATCTTATTATCTTATTTGATGTTTCGTCACCTATGTCTTGCCATGATGTTTTTCCCTATTTGTATCAATGTTTTGTCATCGAATATGTTTTCAATCCTACCTTGATTGATATCATGTTTAGGTGTAGTATTTTGCTACCTTTGTTGATGTTTTGCCATCTTACTTGATGTGTTGCTATCATGGTTAGGTGTAGTATTTTGCTACCTTTGTTGATGTTTTGCCATCTTACTTGATATGTTTCTATCATTGTTGATGTTTTTCCATCTTACTTGATATGTTGTTATCATTGTTGATGTTTTTCCGTCTTACTTGATATGTTGTTATCATTGTTGATGTTTTGCCATCCTACTTGATATTTTGCCATCCTACTTGATATTTGGACATCTTATTTGATATTTTTCTATCATTGTTCATGTTTTGCCATCTTACTTGATATGTTGTTATGTTGCTATCACTGTTGATGTTTTGGTGTTTTTAATGTCTCTTTGCTTTCTTAATTAAAAAACACAAACAAACAACAAAAAGTGGAAATCCTTGAGCCTAACTACGACCTCCATGATTCCTTTTATGGGATACGTAGGCAGAGGTGTTTATGGGGCCTAATCGGGCACAATTTGTAAAGATTCCGTTCTTTTCCCCACTTTTCTTTTTCTTTTCTCATGTTGTGTTTATAACTTAGAATTTTATCTTTTACACCCTTAGAACAACAAACTCGAGTGGATCCCATGGAGTACCACAGACATGAGGGATGCTAATACCTTCCCATTGCGTAATTGACTTCCTTACCCTCTCTCTTGGTCGCGATGACCATGTTTTATCCTTTTCTTAGGTTCTCGCAGTTGTTCGTTTCCCTCTTGTGGGATAAATACCGCTGATGGAAACTCTTCTGTTATGTTTCTCGCCTATTCTTTTGCAATTCGGATTTGACAAAAATCCAGGGCGCGACAATGTGAATTCTCACCCTTCTGTTAGATTGATGTTCCATGCGACATCAGTCAGGTACCGAAGATAGTGGTGTTTCTCACGAGGATTAGTCGAGGAATTAACTTAATTTTATCCGCTTATCTAAGTAGTGAGTTAATTCTTTGGTCATGTAACACGGGGTAGGGGTATTTGAACTCATGTTTATTGTTGAGAGATATTGTGATACTCTCTTATTTTATTATTGTATTTGAGATGTGTTGCACCCCAAAATTTGCCCTCCTATATCGATCTTATCTGGTTTAGGCTTTGCATTTATCATGACACTCACATGCATTCATATCACTGGGTTTATGGTTACGGATTGGAGTTGATTCCCAAAGATTTCTCTGAGCGTAAGGCGTGGTGTTTTCGACCAATTTGGGGATATTTGAAAACGATGAGGTTTAATGTTAAATCTTATCCGTTCATATCTATCGGGTTTCAGGGCTTGGTGTTCGGTTGTTGAAATGAATGGTCTGTTCTTGATTGGAGCTACAGAAGTCTGGATATCTTGAGTGTCATTGCCTCCTGATTCAGGAGATCAGTTCATCGCAAGTTTGGGTTTTGCTGTTGTTTCGAGTTCTTGGTTCAGGATGTAAGAGGGTGGCTTATGTTTATCCGATTGTTGGTCAACGATTCAAGTTCTAGTGCATTCGGCTTGCTCGTCGACTTTGTTCGCTCTTGGCAATAGTGGGTGTATGTGAAGATATTCATCCAGAGGACTTGTTTACAAGATTTACGAACGTCAAATTGCCGCATGTTGAGATCTTTTCCTGTCACGTTCATCGCTCACAAGATTCGTGGCATTCTATGAAAAGACTAGAAGTTTTCCTTTTGGAATTCGTTTGGTTCCGAATTTTACTCCGCTACTGAAAATGGTTCGATTTGGAAACGCGGTAATAATTCCATTAATTTCAAGAGGAATCTATTGCTCAACTCTTAAAAGAATCATGAAAGCGACAAGTTGAGTGAGGATTGTGATCAAGAATTTCATTTTGAACTTAGAATTTCAATTCTTGTCTCAAGAAGTAAAAGGCTCCGATTTTTTACGAGAATGGATAAAAATGGAAGCTTTGTGGCCGAGGAAATTCAAAAGGGTTCGAGTGTTTCCGAAGTTTAAGCCATCAAATCATCTTTGTGTTTAGAATTTAATTCTCAAGTTTCATATACTAGGGGATTCAATTTCTAAAAAATTGCAACAACCATGTTACCACCACGATTCTACTGATTGGAATTACGGATTGAAGTGGATTATACAATTGTTAGTCAATATTCCAACATGTTTTGTTCTAACTAATCTAACTTTTGGTTCATGACAAATTTATGGGATGTTTGATGCATATTGAGTTTCCAACTTTTATACACAATCAAGAATTCAAATCGATGCATTTTTCTCAAATCTTGTGTTCATGAAATTCCAAGAGTTTCAAAATTGCTCTAAAGTTTTTTATCGTACAAGGATACGAGTCAAGATACATATTACAATTTGTCAAATCCTAAAATGCAAGTTTCAATCAAAAAGCCAAACCAATTCATTCAACATTCAAATTCTCTTCCTTTATCATTCAATTTCCAAAGTCTTACTCAATTCAAAATGACATTCAAAGAATGCCCGCTTATAAAGAAGAAACAAATTTCCGAATTCGATATTCATTTAATCTCGGTTTGTACAAGTGCCACAAGATTTGTCATATTTACAATTATAACTCAAACATTTTGTGATGTTACCAAGCTCCAAACTTCTATCCTAATCCTATTTTCTATTGAAATTTCCGTTTTTGGCTTCTATATCTTTGTTGCTTTTCCTTTCCTCCAAGCCTTCTTGCTCCATTTGCAAACCTCGCCTTCTTGCCCAAAGTTTTCCCTCTACCATCCATCACCACCATTTTCGCAATTCATGAAACAAAGAAAGGAAATCGGTTAGTGAAGTAAATGGACAGCATTGGCAAGTTTCAAAACAGTTTTTCATTTCATCATTAGGGGGTAATAATTGGGATCAGTTTATGTTAAGAAGTGTTTATCATTCATGTTCCAATAACCACCCTTTTGCAAATCACAACTCATGTTGGTTCACAAAAGGGGGTGTGGTTCAGAAACCATCATCACCACTAAAGCTGCTGCAAGTACAATGCTGTCCTGTAATCAGAAATCAGAAATAACAGCAGCCCAACACAGTTTCAAATCGGTTTCAAGTCCATCAAATAATGCTGTTAAGCCCAATACACAAAAACATCAAGGCTGGCACATGTTTTCTAAACTAACAGTTCAAGAATAACACCCAAAGCCCATTTTCGCTTTTTTTGAAAGCCCTTATCCCAAAGACCGATGGGGAGAACCCTAGATTGCAGGACATTATAAAAGCCAATTGCACGAATCAAGAGGCGGCCATGCTCATCGAAACCCTAAACATCAAACATTCAAACCAAAAACCCGAAACATAGCACATTCATACGAACAGAAACCCGAAACACAAAGCAACCAAGAATCAAAACCGGATCAATAACACACAATCATCATTTCCCATTAAAACCCCCTTCAGAAAAAGAAACCGAAAATAGCCAGAAAGCAAAGATTCGAAAGGTAATACCCGATTTTCGGAGGAAGAGAGGGAGGTTGCGAACCACCATGGCCGCCGTCCTTCCTTCTTTTCTCCTCTGCTCTCTTTACTTTTCCGCGAATCATCACCATCACTATCACTCTTAGCGATTTAGGTTTCCTCTTTTCCCCTTTTCGTTTTTTTTTCGCGATCTGTAAAACATAACAACATTAGGATCTGTTATCAGAAAACACCAACATTAACAGAAAAGTAAACGGCGATGAGAGAGTGATGGCGAGACGAGAGAGAGAATCAGAGGCGAGCGATCGGTGAAGATCCGACAACGAGAGCGACGGCGAGATCGAGTGAGAGAGACAACGAAACCGCGATCGAAAGCATCGGTGAGGATTCGAGAGCGGCGGCGATGATGAGAGATCGTGAGGACGAGGGCGGCGCTTAGGGTTTGTTAGACATGAGAGAATGAGAGTCGTTCGTGAGGGAGAGAGGAGTGTTTTTGAAAAGGATTATGTTTGTTTAATCTAAAAACTAACTAATTTTGTTTATAAAAATCAACTTTTCTCCTAATTTGTAAACCGATTTCGCTTTTTTTTTTATTATTATTTAGTTTTATATATACAAAATATAATTTTGGTTATTATTAGTTTATTAGTTAAAATTGATCTTATTTAACCATTCAAGTTATAATAAAAGGATTTAGATTGATAATAATAACTAATTTAGTTTTTGTTTTTAAAGTTAATAAAATAAAACTGATTTTTGTTTTCATTTTTATTAGTATTAGTTTTTTTTAATTTTAGAGTTAGTGTCATTTCTTTTTATAATGTCTAGTATAAAAATAAATTTAGGAGTATATTAGTTGTATGAATGTTTAGTCTTGTTGGATAGTTTAGGTGGTGACACTTGTCACCACCTGGTTGGTCTATTTCGAATCTGGGGTGCGCATGTGTATTGTATCCAATCTGCACCCTCCTGCATCAACCATGAGATCTGCCAAAGTCCAGATCCGACGATCCAGAATGGTGGACCACACTCTGCATTCATGGAGCATCTCATACAAGATCCAAAGAGATTGTTTTGGGCTTGGGCTCGCTATCTACACCCTCCGTTTAAAGCTCCAATCAGGCCCATTTCTCAACTTTTCTCTTTAAAATTAATATTATGCAAGTTTTTTTATTATTATACAATGATGTATTAAATAATACTTTGGCATATGGTAGTTTTTTATTTGTTGAATTACCAATTAAATTGTTAATTGATTTTTCATCAAGTAAAAGAATATCTATACTAATAATTATTTAAATTCCGATATTGTATTGTGTGTTAATTTATTTTCTTTATTTATCCGCTATTACATTATCCGATTGCCCGTTTACGCGATTGAACACTCCACCTCATATTAATATAAAATCAACAACGTCTCCGCTCTTTCTCTTATTTTTGGTTACCCACACCAAATTCTCCAAGGGTCTCATGGTTGGGGATGGGCATGGCCATCCTCACGAGGTTGATTAGGGCCCTCGTTGCCTTGATTAATCATAACCCGAAAAATAATTGGTCCATATACCAATCACCATGCACTGTGGTCTCATGATTAATCAAGTCCATATATTTAACCATAACCCGAATATCATTTCTCCACGTCCAACGCCGCAATTTTCAAAATAGTGTTATGGTACTTAATTAAATTGTTAGAGGTTCGCCCAACGATTTAATTAAAAATGTAAAGTATTTGAGCCATTAGAGGGAAACCCAATGACTCGAATACTTTATTCCATACACTTGAACATTTAAAACACTTTCAAATTAAATTAATTAATTGAATTTGTTTTCAAAATCAATCTTTTCTACAAAACAAAAAAACATAGTGATATGGTATTTAATTAAATTGTTAGAGGTTCGCCTGACGATTTAATTAAAATATAAAATATTTGGGCCATTAGAGGTAACCCAATGACTTAAATACTTTATCCCATAACACTTAATAAAAGTGAACTTCGTTTCACCTCACTCCTTTCATAATAAAGATTTTGGATGAGAGAAGATCGGTTGACCTCAATCACCGATCTCGAGTATCGAATCGTTAGAGGATATCCCGACGTTTTGGTACTTGTCATCTACAATTAAAATCAATTCAACCCATTCAAATCCTTTTTCGCTCATATGCGATTATCAAAATCAAAAAACATTTCAATAAAAATCAATACAACCAATCCAAGACATTTTCAACCAGAACTACGGAGTTTTGATTTTCCCATTGCACGAGGGAATACGTAGGCACGCGGTTTCGAAACCGTGTCAAACTCAAAATAATAACAAACAAATCCCGTTTTCTTCTTTCTTATTTACAATTTAGAAATTAGCGATACACACACAAGCACATTTTGAACTAAATGGGTCCCATCGAGTACGATGGACGTAAGAGGTGCTAATACCTTCCTCTTGCGTAACCGACTCCCGAATCCATCTTTTTGGTCTTGTAGACCGCCTTATCCAATTTTTGTGGGTTTTATCTATATTTCCCCGTTCTTTCTAGAACAAATAAAATTAGGTGGCGATTTCATTGTTTTTTTTGAAAATTCATTTTAAATGATTTTTTTCGAAAATCGAGTTGCTTCAGTTGGCGACTTCACTGGGGAATTTTTTTTGACTAAGCGAGTCAACCCTAGTTTAGTTCTTCGCATGTTTGTGTGTTTGTTTATCGCTTTCTTCTTTATGCTTATCTATTGTTTGTTTGCTTATTTTCCTCTATGCTTTATATATTAATCTGTTGATATATTATTGTGATGGGAATTCATGGGCATTGTTACATAGATAAGCCCACTACCAAGGCTTCTAGGTCACCTTTTTAGGAATAGAGGGGTTGCGTAGCCTAGGTCCACTTGACTCCATTGTCTTGTTGGCCCGAAGCGAAGACTCCGGCTTAGAGTTGGTTGTTTTAAAGGAGGTCGTTGGCCCGCGTTAGCGCAGGACATCAATCTTTGGACAAATGACCTATAACTCTAAGTTTGTTCATCTTGTCCTAACCGAGACCGAACGCTCAAATGTTGGATTTGGAGCATCCTGTTAAGAGCCGTTTCTTGGGGTATACTTTTACAAATACTATCGCCACGTAGGCCTCTCGCGCGATGATAGTGTTTGTAAAGGGATCCGAGACCCAAGGAACATTTAGCCAAAACATAAGATTAGCCTTACCCGGAATTGTTGGGTAGACGTCGAAACCTTGACCGCCGATGAACCGATTCTATTTAATTTGCAACATGCATTGCATACATTTGCACAAAACCATTTAGCATATAACTTTTATTTTCGGGAACCTTATAGATTTTGTTGGTGCGAAGCGAAAGGAAGAATGAATCCAAGTGAAGATCGTTCCATGTCTCAAATTCAAAGAACGAAGTTGGGAAGCCGATAACTCAAAGTGAAAGAATTCCACTGTCAAGAGCTTATTTTGGGAAAAGATTTGGGAACATCCTAGATCTTTTGACTACCAATGTGGACATGGAAGCTTTGATTGCTCGGCAAAGTACTATGATCCTCCTCTCCGATGCTTCACATTCCAAGACTTTCAGCTTGTTCCTACAATTGAAGAGTTCGAGAGAATCCTTAATTGGCCTTTGAAGGACGACACCCCTTTTCTCAACATAGGGGGAGACCTCGATAAGGCTAAGGTAGTGCTTTGTTTCTTCTGTAAGGAGGTGGCACCTGGATTACGACAAAGGTATTCGAAAAATTTGGAAGATAAGTTGTTAAGTTTGAGTGTTCAAGACGATTGGCCGACTTTCAGCTCCATTCTTGCTTTGCTCATCTTTGGGGTGGTTTTGTTCCCAACTAATGAAATTGGTTACTTGAGCCCGTCTGCTATTGGCATATTCATGTCGAAGAACCCTGTGCCTGCACTGTTGGCTGATGTTCTTTACCATCTCCATGAGAGACATCTGAAGAAGAGAGGGGTGGTTCTGTGTTGTTCTCCATTGCTGTACTTATGGTTGACATCTCATATCCCTCGAGTGGACCGTGGAGAAGATCACGAGAAACTTATCTTGGTCTCAAAATTGGCTTCACTAATGTACCGATGGTGTGATGTGGCATTCTCTGTGTTGGATTCGTTGATGTTATCACTCATGGTGGATATTCTAATGTTCCTTTGATTGGGTCTATGGGTTGCATCAATTATAACCCAAGACTTGCAACAAGACAATTGGGGTATCCGATGGAAAACGAACCAAGGCTTGAGCACTTGAAAGTTTCATTGTACACGAGCTTGGTAAAAGGACCGAACAAGTATTGAAGATCCAAGAGCTTGGGGTCAAATCCATAGGGAAAGTCGAGAGTTAATCAAGAGGCGGAATTTGTGGAAGGTCTTATCGCCATGGGTGATAGAGAGTCCAAGAAATCAAGTCGCCTTACTTTGTGGAGGTACCTTTGATCATCCCGAACCGAATCACTCATGTGCCAATAGAGGAGAATGTGAGGCTTTGAAATTATCGAAAGATGGAGGAGGAAAGATTGAGCTACAAAGCTCTAATTCTCGCATTTTCTCGAGCGAAAATTTAGAAGCCAACCTCAAAGAGGTGAAAAGAGAGAGGGAGAAGGATACGAATGAAAAGGACGAAGAGCTCGATGAGATGTTCAAACTTGAGGAGTCCGCAAGTGGCAAGGGACCTCCGTCGATAATTGAAGACCGCCAAGATCAAAGGGCCAGCTTATCTAGATGAAGAAAAGGCCGTTGAAAAGAGAGCATTGAAAGCACGTCTCAAGCAAAGATTTCAAAGTTAAGCTTCTCCGCACGAACCAATAAAATGCTAGAGAATGAGATAACCGCAAAGAAGAAGTTTGCATCGCCGAGAATTGGAAGCAATCGAATTAGTGAAAAGTTCGAGAGTGAACATTACGAGGAAGAAAGAAATAAAAAGGGATGCTTACGAAGGCCTTAGAGCAATGCCAAGGTTGATAGATGAGATCCAAAAGTCAATCGTCTAGATGAAAAGGATGAACTAGTATCCTTTCTAGAAGAATGAATGGGCTTTTCTATTGGAAGTACAAGAAATGGTTGACATGTGTAACCGCTTGATTGTTGACGTACCTTGAGACTCAGTCGGCCCTAGAAGACCTTGAAGACAACCCGATACCTCCGTGAGTAATTTCTCTTCCTCCGAATGTGGTGAACAGTTCAAGGCGGAAACTAGAGATTTGAAGCCTCGCCGTGGACAGATTTCTAGTTTTTAGCCACTTATCTTATTTGAATATTTGAATCTAATTATTATTGTAATGATTTAAATTCCAAAGACGAATCTTATTGCTCTGTTTGAGCTTGAACAAGCCTTGTAGTCACAACTAACACTTTGAGTTTCTATGAGATTTCGTTGAATTGCTTAATCGGTCTTTTCTAATGTTTATTGTTAACTAACAAGTCTTCAAAGAGTCCCCGAAAATAAAATGTACAAAAACATATCATGGGCATGCATGCATACTCACATAGCATATCATACATAATAGGTATGAGACCACCATCTTACGCCGCTGATTTTCTTCTCCACGACGAGAGACTACAGTGTTTCGTGTTCATCGTTACCCGACAAGAAGTAACTTGAAGAACCGATGGAGAAGATGGAAGCCGACATGGCCCTAGGGACAAGAATGGATACTCGTATGGGGCAATTGATGGAGATAATTAACATGGCTCGCAACAAGAGGAGTTGAGCTCGTTGTGAGGCCTGTAGTCACTCAAGAAGTTGCTCATGGAATGCTTTGTCCGAAATTAGCTTGAAGTCAACGCCGGTCTTGCGATCTTGCCGACGAGAACCAGCTGCTCAAACGGATCATGTCGCGGTGGTTCCTCCTCCGCCTCCCCACACGCCGCCACGCGAACTGTGTTGGTGCCTCAACCAGAAGAAGGACTATTCATTCCGATTCCTCAAGATGATGAAGATAACTTTGAAGATTGGTTTTCCAATGTTGAGGAGCCGATTCGATAGGAAGTTGAAGATACTCGAGGAGCGCATGCCTTTGAGAATCGGGATGTTTTGGGTTTCGACATGTCCAACTTGGGATTGGTTCAAGGAGTGAGGATCCTTTAAAATCCAGCTTTCAAGTACAAGGGCAACTCTTGTCCTAAAACCCACTTAAGGTATTACTATAGGAGGATGTCCATACACGAAGGACGAGAAGCTCTTGATGCATTTTTCCAAGATAGTTTGGTGATGGGCCATTGATTGGTATATGGGCCTTGATAGCTCCAGTGCGAACTTGAGAGAGTTGATTGTAGCTTTTGTTCAACACTATGGCTTTAACACGATATGGCGCTACGAGAACCCAACAACTTAGCTCAAGAAAACCGAATCTTTCAAGATGCAGCAAAGGTGGCGCGAGGTAGCGGCTAAAGTTCAACCCCAATGGTGGAACGAGATGGTGGAAATGTTTACCGCACACTAGATGGGCCGTACTATGCCTCTTGCATCGACCAAGATTTCCGACATGGTGATGTTCGGTGAAAGAGTTGAGATGGGATTAAGCTAGGAAAATCCAAGATGTTGGTACCGACAAGAATCAAGTTGGTGGCGCCAAAAGGCTTTTGTGGTTACCAAGAAGAAGGAAGAGTCAAGTGCATCGATGAGCGAAGAGGGAAAGAGAAGCGCCGAATTCAATCGCCAAGTCCAGAACTATTCCCGCTAGTGTTCCAAAACAAGAGGTTGCTCCGAGACAATACCAGCCCAGACCCATGAAGAAGTTTGACCCTTTGCCAATGTCTTATGCAGAGGTATTCGCCCATTTGCAAAGTCTGAATATGATTGAATTACGCCATTTGAAGATTGACCCTGATAACCCGCCGAAGTACTTCAACGCGAATGCCCGTTGTCTCTATCATTCCAATGCTCCGGGGCATTCCATTGAGAATTGCTATGCTTTCAAGTACAAGGTGCAGAATTTACTAGACTGAGGCAATCAACTTTGGACCTCCTCCCACTCCTAATGTCATTCAGACCCTTTACCTCCTCATGGTGGAAATGTCATAATGCAATAAGATGGAAGTCGAACCGATAATGGATGTTAGTGATCCGACCACCCGTGTGGTGGATAAAGAAGCAATTGTTGTTGAAGGAGATTTCGTTGGATGATGGTTGTAAACAATGTTTAATTCAAATTGAAGGTCGTGATAAGTTGAGAGCGAGATTCATCTCGACATCAAGGGACTCTTCGTCCGTAAAGAACTTGATATGCAGAATGTTGAAGATGAGGTTGACGTGGTCACTATCCCGCCACTTCTAGAAGGATTCCGTTACAATCCCGTGCCGACTAAGAAACCTCCCGTGATTATCACTTGCCGTCCAATACCCTACACTAGCGAAAAGGCCGTCCCGTGGAATTATGGGTCCGAGTACTACCGTGACGGCAAGAAAGTGAATGTGGAGACTTTTGAAGGAGGAAAGTCGATGAAAAGAAGATTGGAGATTTGAGCTGCGCATGACATTGCGAAGAAAGTCGGATTACCAAGTGGACGAATCTTCTCCACCCAATCTAGTTGAGAAAAGTCCCAAGCTCGCCAAGGCTAAAGCAAAAGGGAAAGGAGTCATGATTGGGGTGAGTCAAGACTAAAGATTCCGAACTGCTCGAGCCCCGAGATGACCAAAGATGTTGAAGAACGATGAGGTATATAAGGAAGAGCGATTACAAGATAATCGACCAGCTCGCCAAACGCCCGCCAAGATCTCTATCTTAGCTTTGTTGAGGATTCCGAGCCTCACCGCAACGCCTCGATGCAATTAGAACATCCTTCGCTCCCCAAGAGATCTCGGTTAACCAATTTGGGGCATTGTGAACAATATTTCGCAAGTAATGGTCTCATCGACTTGATTTACCTCCCGAGGGAAGGAAGCATAACAAAGCGCTACACGTTTCGTGGAGATAGCGAACTACTTTATCCTGCTGGGTAGACACGGATCATCCTCAACGTTCTTCAAGTCTACTCTCTTGAAGTTGGATTATGAAGGTGTTGCCGAGACCCGGATCCGATAGTTAAGGCGTTTGATGGGTCGAAGAGGTCGTTGTTTGGCGAGGTGGACCGCCTATTAAGATAGGCCCACGATTTTTGATGCAACTTTTTCGTCATGGATATTAATCCCTCCCATCGTTGTTTGCTTGACGCCCGATTCATGGGGCTGGTGTGACATCCACCTTGCACCAAAAGTTGAAGTTCTTAATTAATGGAAAGGTGGTCACCATTTATGGTGAAGAAGATTATGTCGTCATCATCCGAGCAACTTTCGTATGTTGAAGTTGAAGGAGAGATCCACGAAACTCTATGCCGTGCTTTTGAGGTCGTTACCGATAAGATCCCTTTGCAAAAGGTGAAGTCTCCATGGCATCCTACAAGCGTCAGCTATCGTCAAGGGGACATCCCGGGTGGGAAGAGTGCTAGAACTTCCTACCCAGACGGATAAGAGGGTTTGGGTTTTGCTCCCGGAATGAAGGTCTCAGTCTCCACCCCAGTGTGCAAAAGAATGTCTCCTCCTGTCAAGTTTGTCAAAGGTGGAATCCAGATTGAAGATGTTGATGCCATTGATGGTGAAGCGGACGGTGACTATGATGTGGACAAGTGGATCTACCCAACTGTTCCAGGATGTGAGCTTTCAAATTGGCTCGTTGAAGATGTTGCTGTGGTTACCCGTTTTGAAGAGTAATTTTCCGTTTTTTATGTCATTCCATAATTCCTACGTTATGCCCAAGACGTAGTGATCATGCCGTAGGGCCACCATGTTTTTAACTTTCAAGTTTATCATTAATGAAGGACGTCCTTTTTTTTTGCATTCAAATTTTTCTCTCTTTGTTTTTTTCACTCATTTCTTTTAAAGGTGACAATATCAAATTTTACTTTTTATACAAACCTTTTATCTTTTCTTTTTATTTTAAAAAAAAACTTAATTAAAAAATAATAATAAAAATAAAATTACCAACAACGCAGATGCGGTCCTTCGACGGACCCGGATTTTGTCGACAATGATTCCGCTGTGGCTCATTATGATTTCGACGAACCGATTTATCAAGCTGAAGAGGAAGCCGAAGAGGACTATGAATTACCTGAGGAATTAGCCAGGATGTTGAGGCAAGAAGAAAAGGTCGTCCAGCCGCACCAAGAGGATCTAGAAGTGGTCAATCTAGGAACCGAGGATGCTCGAAAGGAGGTCAAGATTGGGGCAGCATTGGAAGGTGGAGTCAAGCAAAAGCTTGTCGAAATGCTACATGAGTACGTGGACATCTTTGCTTGGTCTTATGAAGATATGCCCGGGTTAGATACTGACATCGTTATGCACGAATTGCCTCTCAAAGAAGGCTGCCCACCGAAGCGTGTTTCAGAACACATCCAAATGTCAAGAAAGATCAAAGAAGAGGTTCGTGATGGAAGCAGTTTCCTAAAGGTTGTTTCTTATCCCCATGGGTTGCAAACATTGTACCAGGTCAAGAAGGACGGCAAGGTAAGGATGTGTTGATTATAGGATCCGAATAGAGCTAGCCCTAAGGATGACTTCCTCTCCCGCACATCGACATTTTGGTCGATAATATCGCTAAAGTATTCTCCTTCATGGATGGTTTCTCCGCTCAACCGATTAAGATGGCGCCAATGATATGGAGAAAACTACTTTCATTACACCGTGGGAACTTTCGCTACAAGGTGATGCCTTTCGGTTTGAAGAACGCAGGGGCAACATATCAGCGCGCTATGGTCACTCTCTTTCACGATATGATGCATAAAGAGATTGAAGTATACGTTGATGATATGATTGCCAAGTCCCGCATGTAAGAAGAACACCTGGTTCACTTGTTGAAATTATTCGAAAGGTTGAGGAAGTTCAGGCTGAGGTTGAACCCGAGTAAGTGCACCTTTGGGGTGAGATCAGGGAAACTCTTAGGCTTTATTGTGAGCGAGAAAGGGATCGAGGTCGACCGCAAAGATAAAAGCGATACAAGAAATGCGAGCCAAGGACGTAAAAGGAAGTGCGAGGTTTCTTGGGAAGACCGAATTATATCGCTAGGTTCATTTCTCATCTCACAGCCCACCGTGAGCCCATTTTCAAGTTAAGAAAGAATCCCACGACCGGTGGAACGATGATTGTCGACGGATTCGACAAGATAAAGAGGTACCTACAAGAGCCTCCAATTCTCTCACCCCGGTGGAAGGTAGACCGTTGATTATGTACCGACCGTGTTGGAGAATTCCATGGGTTGTGCTCTCAACATGATGAGACAGTAAAAGAGCACGCCATATACTACTTGAGCAAGAAGTTCACGTAATGTGAATCGAGGTATTCATTATTGGAGAAGACTTGTTGCGCCGCATGGGCGCAAAACGACTCGACAAGACATGTTGACTCACACTACTTTCTTGATCTCCAAAATGGACCCGATAAAGTATATCTTTGAGAAGCCACCTCACGGAAGGATAGCCGTTGGCAAATGATCCTAACAGAATATGATATCCAATACACTACTCAGAAGGCCATCAAAGGTAGTGTGGTGGCAGACTATCTCGCTCAACAACCATTAGAAGATGACTATCAGCCAATGAAGTTTGAGTTCCCTGATGAGGACATTATGTATATCAGAGATTGTAACATTCGTGGCTCGAAGAGGGACCCGAGCCTGGCTCGCGGTGGACGATGGCATTCGATGGAGCCTCAAATGCATTGGGAAATGGTGTTGGCGCCATTATCACTTCTCCGACAGGTTTTCATATCCCATTCACTGCCAGAATCTGTTTCGATTGCACCAATAATGTGGCCGAGTACGAAGCTTGTATTTTTGGGATTGAAGCGCCATCGACCTAAGAATCAAAATCTTGGCGGATATGGAGATTCCGCTTTGGTAATTAGTCAAATCAATGGAGATTGGGAGACCGCCACCGAATTTGATTCCATACCGAGATCATGTCCCAAGTCGATCCCTTATTTCGACGAGATCACTTTTGATCACATCCCAAGGAGGAGAACAATTTGGCGATGCTTTGGCTACTCGTCATCCATGTTTAAGGTCGATGGGCGAATGATGCCCGTCTATCTCTATAATGAGGTTGGATGAGCTGCGCTCGCTATGAAGTAGAAGGTGAAGCGATGAAAACCTTGGTTCTATGACATCAAAAGGTATCTCGAGACGAAAGAATACCGATGATGCCTCCATCGTTGATAAGAAGGCCTGCAAGTACTCACCAAATTTTTCCTCAATGGCGGTGTGTTGTACAAAAGGAACTATGACTCTTTTGCTCGATGCGTGGATGACACGAAGCAAATAAGATTATAGAAGAAATTCATGAAGGTTCCTTCGGACGCATTCTAGTGGACACACCATGGCCAAGAAGATCTTGAGAGCGGCTATTATTGGTCCACCATGGAGAACGATCGCTACAACCATGCTAAAACATGTTACAAATGTCAAATCTACCGATAAGATGCATGTGCCACCTTCTTCATTGAATGTTTTGACTTCTCCATGGCCTTTTGATGTGGGGCATTGATATGATTGGAGAAATTAAGCCCACCGCTCTAATGGACATCGATTCATCCTTGTTGCCATTGACTACTTTACCAAATGGGTTGAGGCAGATCTTATGCTCGTGTCACTAGACAAGTGGTCACACGCTTCATCAAGCATAATATCATTTGTCGCTATGGGGTTCCCGAGAAGATCATTCGATAATGGCTCGAATCTCAACAACAAAATGATGAAAGAGTTGTGCGACGATTTCAAGATAAAACATCATAACTCTTCTCCATACCGTCCAAAATGAATGGTCGTGAGGCGCAAACAAAAATATCAAGAAGATTGAAGATGGTTGTCACTTACAAGGATTGCACGAGATGTTACCATTTGCCTTGCGCTATCGCACTTCAATACGCACGTCAACAGGGGCAACTCCTTCTCCTTGGTATACGGTATGGAAGCCCTACCGTGGAAGTTGAAATTCCTTCCTTAAGGATTTTAACAGATGTGCAACTCGATGAAGCGAATGGGTTCAAAATAGACTTGATCAATTGAATCTCATCGACGAGAAGAGATTGACTATTTGTCATGGACAGCTATACCGAAGCGTATGAAAAGGGCTTTCGACAAGAGAGTGTGTCCACGAAATTTCCAAGTGACTGTGTCAAGAGAATTTTGCCTCCCAACAAGACAGACGGGGCAAGTGGGCTCCAAATTATGAAGGACCGTGACGTTGTGAAGAAAGTTTTCTCGAGGAGCTATGTTGCTCGCGACTATGGATGGAGAGGATTTCCTCACCCGATCAATGCAGATGTAGTCAAAAATACTTGATAAAGAAGACCATAGGTTGATCGCCTAAGCAAAATAAGGGCATCCCACGAACCAAGTTCGGGCAAAAGTTAGGGATAAATATAAAGGATTGTACACCCGCAAGTCGAAAACCGAAAGGGCTTGGGCAAAAAGGGTATCGGTGGATCGAAAACCGAAAGGCGGTCGAGCAAAATTAGGGATTCAAGGCGAACAACTACAATGCACGACACTGCTTGGCTTTACAATAACTTGATAATCCAGAGATGGAGGTCACCTAATCGAGCATCTTTGACGGTTCGATATTGAGGAACGTTGAGGTTGTGGAGGTCATGGCGGATTCGAGTTCGACAAAATCCATGATTTTTATTGTCACCTTTTCTTTTAACTTTGATGTATAAGCAATTGCCTCTTCGGATTTGCTTCTTGATGTAAATGCTCATTCACGGCTAATCAATCAATAAAATTACTTTCATCAAACTGTGTTTTCTATTATTTTATCTGTCTTATTTTCATGTTTTTTAACTGCTTTGTTTGCAAAACGACGTCCGATATTTTTAATAAACTTTGCACATAAAATATCGCGCCCAACCGTGGCATAATTTCGAAGTTACTCGAATTTCTGCACACCACATTAACGATTGAAACAGTTGATCTCAGAGTAATTATTTGTTATGTCTCTGTTTTACATTTTCAATTATGCGAAAGACATCATACACCTGGGCATCGGTCACCGACAAGGTTTCTTTCTCTCCAACAAGAGTTATCTATGGCATATGTGTGCCCTCAAATGTTATCACTCTTTCGTCGTCAGAAGATCGCAGGCGGTTCCCACCAAAGAAGATCATTTTCAAAGGCTCACTTGTGCCAGAAGATATTGTCGACTCCTCTTATGCAAGAGCTCGAAATCCTAAGTTACTGAAGTTAGGAACTCTACGCAATACGATTGTCATCCCAGATGAACGATAATCTCCAGGAGTTACTTCCCCAGTGATGCTAATCATGGAAAGATGTTACTTCTATTCCACAATCCCCCTATCAGGGTCCAGACCATCATCCCTTTGATGAAGACCAGATGTTTGTATTCAATTCATGGAGGGTTGATGTTCCCTCGGCAGCTCACAATTGCCTTTAGTCCTGGATGAATCATCAAAACATGCATCATTGCATTACATAGCATCCTCAAAAATGCGTAGCATTTCCATTGATATGGAGCATTACGCTAAAAAATAATAATCTCAAACATGCATCTAAGCATAAGCCAGATTAAAGTCTTTATCGAGTACCTTTTGCGTCTCCGAAGATCATTCAATAAAAATCCCCAAGTGGTATTCCCAGTCAGAGTTCCCTCAAGAAATTCTTCTTGTTGTTGTCATCTGCATTTTTTGACCCCGTGTCAATCTCCTACATTATTCAAATTCAATATATTTACCAAGAGTCTTGCTTGTTGTAAATTCTCATTGTTGGTTATCTTACCCACGTTTGCCTCTATCGTTAGAGTGTGAGTAAGAGTCGGTGTCTAACCTCTCTTGCTTCTCAATTGTTTGAGTATCCATATTTGGTGTGTGGTAATTCATATAATTGCCACTCTTGAAGAATTACACCTCCCGCCCGAGGATATTGTATTTCTTGCGATCGCAAACTTTCAAAGTCCAACGTAGCTCGCAATCCTGCTAGAGTCTCTTTGGTCGGCCTTGTTCCCGTAAATTGTCTTGATCAACGATTTTACCATTCCATATATCTTCTCCCGGGAGTCCGCTCATCGGTCTCCTTCTTGTGTGTGTCTAATATCTTTACGACATATACTCCGTCTTCTCATTTTGATCTGCGACGCAACTTATTAAAGTATCGCGTTCCAAAGATCTATGAGTTCTTACCTTCGATCTGAAGCAACTTATTGAAGTATGCTCGTTCCAAAGGTGCATCGGTTTCCTTTCGATCTGCGAAGCAACTTATTGAAGTATGCTGTTCCAAAGGTCCGATTGGTTTTGTTTTTGATCTGCGATGCAACTTATTGAAGTATGCGCGTTCCAAAGATCTCCCTGTTCTCATTTTTGATCTGCGATGCAACTTATTGAAGTATGCGCGTTCCAAAGATCTATGAGTTCTTACCTTTCTGATCTGCGAAGCAACTTATTGAAGTATGCTCGTTCCAAAGGTCTGATTGGTTTTGTTTTGATCTGCGATGCAACTTATTAAAGTATGCGTTCAAAGATCTCCTGTTCTCATTTTGATCTGCGATGCAACTTATTGAAGTATGCGTTCAAAGATCTATGAGTTCTTACCTTTCTGATCTGCGAAGCAACTTATTGAAGTATGCTCGTTCCAAAGGTCTGATTGGTTTCATTTTGATCTGCGAAGCAACTTATTGAAGTATGCTCGTTTCAAAGATCTATCAGTTTTCATTTCTAATCTGCGAAGTCACTTATTCAAGCGCATTCGTTTCTCGATGTACCGACACTGTTAAAAAAAATCAAAAAAAAATAGAAAAATAAAAATTATCAAAAAAAATTGAAAATCCGAAAAAAACACAAACATTTATACTTGTTCTTCGGAGCGCAAATTTTTGGGTTCTTTGAGTATTTAATCTTCTTCTACCTTGAAAGTTCAAAAGGCTAGCGCCAATTTCACTTTCAGGTTTAAGACGATTAAATAAACAACTGCACCCAAAATTTGCCCTCCTATATCGATCTTATCTGGTTTAGGCTTTGCATTTATCATGACACTCACATGCATTCATATCACTGGGTTTATGGTTACGGATTGGAGTTGATTCCCAAAGATTTCTCTGTTGAGCAGAAAAGGCGTGGTGTTTTCGACCAATTTGGGGATATTTGAAAACGATGAGGTTTAATGTTAAATCTTATCCGTTCATATCTATCGGGTTTCAGGGCTTGGTGTTCGGTTGTTGAAATGAATGGTCTGTTCTTGATTGGAGCTACAGAAGTCTGGATATCTTGAGTGTCATTGCCTCCTGATTCAGGAGATCAGTTCATCGCAAGTTTGGGTTTTGCTGTTGTTTCGAGTTCTTGGTTCAGGATGTAAGAGGGTGGCTTATGTTTATCCGATTGTTGGTCAACGATTCAAGTTCTAGTGCATTCGGCTTTCGTCGACTTTGTTCGCTCTTGGCAATAGTGGGTGTATGTGAAGATATTCATCCAGAGGACTTGTTTACAAGATTTACGAACGTCAAATTGCCGCATGTTGAGATCTTTTCCTGTCACGTTCATCGCTCACAAGATTCAGGGCATTCTATGAAAAGACTAGAAGTTTTCCTTTTGGAATTCGTTTGGTTCCGAATTTTACTCCGCTACTGAAAATGGTTCGATTTGGAAACGCGGTAATAATTCCATTAATTTCAAGAGGAATCTATTGCTCAACTCTTAAAAGAATCATGAAAGCGACAAGTTGACTGAGGATTGTGATCAAGAATTTCATTTTTGAACTTAGAATTTCAATTCTTGTCTCAAAAGTAAAGGCTCCGATTTTTTACGAGAATGGATAAAAATGGAAGCTTTGTGGCCGAGGAAATTCAAAAGGGTTCGAGTGTTTCCGAAGTTTAAGCCATCAAATCATCTTTGTGTTTAGAATTTAATTCTCAAGTTTCATATACTAGGGGATTCAATTTCTAAAAAATTGCAACAACCATGTTACCACCCGCTTGATTCAAGACTACAGATTGGAATTACGGATTGAAGTGGATTTGGATACAATTGTTAGTCAATATTCCAACATGTTTTGTTCTAACTAATCTAACTTTTGGTTCATGACAAATTTATGGGATGTTTGATGCATATTGAGTTTCCAACTTTTATACACAATCAAGAATTCAAATCGATGCATTTTTCTCAAATCTTGTGTTCATGAAATTCCAAGAGTTTCAAAATTGCTCTAAAGTTTTTTATCGTACAAGGATACGAGTCAAGATACATATTACAATTTGTCAAATCCTAAAATGCAAGTTTCAATCAAAAAAAGCCAAACCAATTCATTCAACATTCAAATTCTCTTCCTTTATCATTCAATTTCCAAAGTCTTACTCAAATTCAAAATGACATTCAAAGAATGCCCGTTTATAAAGAAGAAACAAATTTCCGAATTCGATATTCATTTAATCTCGGTTTGTACAAGTGCCACAAGATTTGTCATATTTACAATTATAACTCAAACATTTTGTGATGTTACCAAGCTCCAAACTTCTATCCTAATCCTATTTTCTATTGAAATTTCGTCGTTCTTTGGCTTCTATATCTTTGTTGCTTTTCCTTTCCTCCAAGCCTTCTTGCTCCATTTGCAAACCTCGCCTTCTTGCCCAAAGTTTTCCCTCTACCATCCATCACCACCATTTTCGCAATTCATGAAACAAAGAAAGGAAATCGGTTAGTGAAGTAAATGGACAGCATTGGCAAGTTTCAAAACAGTTTTTCATTTCATCATTAGGGGGTAATAATTGGGATCAGTTTATGTTAAGAAGTGTTTATCATTCATGTTCCAATAACCACCCTTTTGCAAATCACAACTCATGTTGGTTCACAAAAGGGGGTGTGGTTCAGAAACCATCATCACCACTAAAGCTGCTGCAAGTACAATGCTGTCCTGTAATCAGAAATCAGAAATAACAGCAGCCCAACACAGTTTCAAATCGGTTTCAAGTCCATCAAATAATGCTGTTAAGCCCAATACACAAAAACATCAAGGCTGGCACATGTTTTCTAAACTAACAGTTCAAGAATAACACCCAAAGCCCATTTTCGTTTTTGTTTTCAGAAAGCCCTTATCCCAAAGACTGACAGGGGAGAACCCTAGATTGCAGGACATTATAAAAGCCAATTGCACAGTAATCAAGAGGGGGCGGCCACTGTTCATCAGAAACCCTAAACATCAAACATTCAAACCAAAAAACCCAGAAACATAGCACATTCATACGAACAGCAAACCCAGAAACACAAAGCAACCAAGAACAGTCAAAAACCAGATCAATAACACACAATCATCATTTCCCATTAAAACCCCCTTCAGAAAAAGAAACCGAAAATAGCCAGAAAGCAAAGATTCGAAAGGTAATACCCGATTTTCGGAGGAAGAGAGGGAGGTTGCGAACCACCATGGCCGCCGTCCTTCCTTCTTTTCTCCTCTGCTCTCTTTACTTTTCCGCGAATCATCACCATCACTATCACTCTTAGCGATTTAGGTTTCCTCTTTTCCCCTTTTCGTTTTTTTTTCGCGATCTGTAAAACATAACAACATTAGGATCTGTTATCAGAAAACACCAACATTAACAGAAAAGTAAACGGCGATGAGAGAGTGATGGCGAGACGAGAGAGAGAATCAGAGGCGAGCGATCGGTGAAGATCCGACAACGAGAGCGACGGCGAGATCGAGTGAGAGAGACAACGAAACCGCGATCGAAAGCATCGGTGAGGATTCGAGAGCGGCGGCGATGATGAGAGATCGTGAGGACGAGGGCGGCGCTTAGGGTTTGTTAGACATGAGAGAATGAGAGTCGTTCGTGAGGGAGAGAAGAGGAGTGTTTTTGAAAAGCTGATTATGTTTGTTTAATCTAAAAAACTAACTAATTTTGTTTATAAAAATCAACTTTTCTCCTAATTTGTAAACTGATTTCAGTTTTTTTTTTTATTTATTATTATTTAGTTTTTATATATACAAAATATAATTTTTGGTTATTATTAGTTTATTAGTTAAAATTGATCTTATTTAACCATTCAAGTTATAATAAAAGGATTTAGATTGATAATAATAACTAATTTAGTTTTTGTTTTTAAAGTTAATAAAATAAAACTGATTTTTGTTTTCATTTTTATTAGTATTAGTTTTTTTTATTTTTAGAGTTAGTGTCATTTCTTTTTATAATGTCTAGTATAAAAATAAATTTAGGAGTATATTAGTTGTAGGAATGTTTAGTCTTGTTGGATAGTTTAGGTGGTGACACTTGTCACCACCTGTTTGGTCTATTTCGAATCTGGTGTGCGCATGTGTATTGTATCCAATCTGCACCCTCCTGCATCAACCATGAGATCTGCCAAAGTCCAGATCCGACGATCCAGAATGGTGGACCACACTCTGCATTCATGGAGCATCTCATACAAGATCCAGCAGCATTGTTTTGGGCTTGGGCTCAGATTGCTATCTACACCCTCCAGATTAAAGCTCCAATCAGGCCCATTTCTCAACTTTTCTCTTTAAAATTAATATTATGCAAGTTTTTTTATTATTATACAATGATGTATTAAATAATACTTTGGCATATGGTAGTTTTTTATTTGTTGAATTACCAATTAAATTGTTAATTGATTTTTCATCAAGTAAAAGAATATCTATACTAATAATTATTTAAATTCCGATATTGTATTGTGTGTTAATTTATTTTCTTTATTTATCCGCTATTACATTATCCGATTGCCCGTTTACTACGCGATTGAACACTCCACTCTCATATTAATATAAAATCAACAACGTCTCCGCTCTTTCTCTTATTTTTGGTTACCCACACCAAATTCTCCAAGGGTCTCATGGTTGGGGATGGGCATGGCCATCCTCACGAGGTTGATTAGGGCCCTCGTTGCCTTGATTAATCATAACCCGAAAAATAATTGGTCCATATACCAATCACCATGCACCAGGGTCTCATGATTAATCAAGTCCATATACTTGATTAACCATAACCCGAAATATCATTTTCTCCACGTCCAACGCCGCAATTTTCAAAATAGTGTTATGGTACTTAATTAAATTGTTAGAGGTTCGCCCAACGATTTAATTAAAAATGTAAAGTATTTGAGCCATTAGAGGGAAACCCAATGACTCGAATACTTTATTCCATACACTTGAACATTTAAAACACTTTCAAATTAAATTAATTAATTGAATTTGTTTTCAAAAATCAATCTTTTTCTACAAAAACAAAAAAAACATAGTGATATGGTATTTAATTAAATTGTTAGAGGTTCGCCCGACGATTTAATTAAAATATAAAGTATTTGGGCCATTAGAGGGTAACCCAATGACTTAAATACTTTATCCCATAACACTTAATAAAAGTGAACTTCGTTTCACCTCACTCCTTTCATAATAAAGATTTTGGATGAGAGAAGATCGGTTGACCTCAATCACCGATCTCGAGTATCGAATCGTTAGAGGATATCCCGACGTTTTGGTACTTGTCATCTACAATTAAAATCAATTCAACCCATTCAAATCCTTTTTCGCTCATATGCGATTATCAAAATCAAAAAACATTTCAATAAAAATCAATACAACCAATCCAAGACATTTTCAACCAGAACTACGGAGTTTTGATTTTCCCATTGCACGAGGGAATACGTAGGCACGCGGTTTCGAAACCGTGTCAAACTCAAAATAATAACAAACAAATCCCGTTTTCTTCTTTCTTATTTACAATTTAGAAATTAGCGATACACACACAAGCACATTTTGAACTAAATGGGTCCCATCGAGTACGATGGACGTAAGAGGTGCTAATACCTTCCTCTTGCGTAACCGACTCCCGAATCCATCTTTTTGGTCTTGTAGACCGCCTTATCCAATTTTTGTGGGTTTTATCTATATTTCCCCGTTCTTTCTAGAACAAATAAAATTAGGTGGCGATTTCATTGTTTTTTTTGAAAATTCATTTTAAATGATTTTTTTCGAAAATCGAGTTGCTTCAAGATGATGTGATGAGTGGCCTTAGTGCCCAATGTTTGGATTCATTTGACTTATTTGTAATATGTGATTACTAGATATTTATACATGGTTATAGTATGGGATATAATCATCAATAGTGTTGGAGAAAAGAATTATTCCACCAGGATGTGCATAAGTTGAGATAACGTGGAATTTTGAATATGTGTTATGATTATGACCAGGTGTATGTATTATGTTTTGTTGTTTTTGAAAACACATGTGGCACCCTTTTTAAGTTATGCATGCTATTTTACTCTAATTATGCTATAATTGCCTTAAGGTTAGAAATGGTTGTTACATTAGTGGTATCAGAGCATGGTCGACCAGTTGGTCAAGTTATTAATGTTTTTATTCCTTTTGTGATCTTACCAGGCGGTCAGATCCTGAAGGTGGGCCACAGACTTTGTCTTCAATGCAAGAATTCTGGGAGAAAAAGGTGGTGTACCTGCAAGGTGCCCCAACACTCAAGTCGGTAGGAGCATAGGTACTTTAGAGTTTTAGGGTTAGAAAATATGATACCTGACCCTCTCAAGTGAGCGGGTTTATATAATGTCCTGGGAGCGATGTTATTCGTCGATATTTTAGGGTTTGATGTGATCAAGGCCCAAAATATAGAAGCTGCCTAGGATATAGGCGAGAAATCAGGAATCCGAGGAGCTTCACGTGCTGTCATAAATATGTAATGACAGAAGTCCTAGGGGTATTGGAGTGATGATGGTTCCCATAGGCACGTGGCCGCACCTGACTCGTAGACGAGGCCTATAAATAGGAGTGAAACCCTTTCGTTTGTAACTTTTCGCTTACTCGAATCTTGCACGGCTTATTTCTGCTGCTCGTTTTTCTCTGTGTTCCTGAAGTACGATGTAAACTGTCGTCGACCGTCGTAGCCTTTACCCTACCACGCCGTCAAAACTCTGGTAAGTTTTCCATTTTCCTTTCATTGTTGATTAATTTTTCTTAGTTTTCGTAGGAATGGATGCGATTAGGGTTCAGTTTAACGTAGTTTTAGGGTAACCTTAACGGAGATTGTTGGTGTTTGGATATGGTTTCGCCACTTCTGAACGACGGCGTTGATGCCCGGTCCTCTCTGTTGTTCCCCAAACGGTTTTTTTGGGGATCCTCATTTATTAGGGTTTCGCTTACGGGGAGGTTTCCTAGATGTATTCGAGGAACGAGGTTCTTGTCGTTACCTCATTTCCTAACAAGGGCCTTGGTCGGAGACGTTGTCCTCGCGCCTCCGTGCGCACTTTCACTTGATTAGCGGTGGAAGGGTGGATTTGATTTGGAAGTCGAATTCACTATTGTCCTCTTCTTTTCAGGTAATATGGCCGACCACCCCGAAGACGAAGTTATGATAGACGAGGAAGAAGAGAAAATGTCTGGCGGAAGCTCATCCGAGGAGAGCGACTCCGATGAATCCTAGTTGAGCTTCTCAGACGAGGTGATGCAGGAGGGTGGAAATCAGGAGGATCCTGCCGAGGAGGCTCATGTTCCTGTTGAGGAGGCTCAGGATACCCTTGCTTGGGTTTCCCTTTGCCCTTGGGAACATGTATCTTACTATCGCGAGCACATGGATGAGATGCTTACCTCAGTGGCTTTGGCTCCCGAGGAAGGAGATCCAGATGAGTGGGTGGTTTAGATCCCCGGGGGGAACCCTCGTATCTGTTCGAGGTACGAGAGGAGTCACATCCCTATGTACGATGTTGTTTTCGTTATTATTTAATTTTTTGACATTACTTGCAAAAATAATTGAATCAAGGGTTAAATAAGTTTTTGGTCCCTCTAAATATTTCAAATTTCGATTTTAGTCCCTAAAACATTTTCCTTCTAGTTTTGGTCCCTCCAATATTTTTCGTTTGAGGAATTAGTCCCCCACGTTAAAAACCATTAACGACTGCTGAGCTGGCATGACAGGTGGGTAAATTTTATTATTTCATTTTAAATGACATGGTATTAGGTGGCATAATTGTTCACCGTGAACCACATGAATACAAAGTCCAAGCTTCAATTTTTGGTGAACCCTAATTGCATTCCCTTTCTCCATTCATTCTCTGGTTTCTTGGTTTGCCTTTGTGGTCGTTCACCTTCTGCCGTGTCGTTCTCTTTGTTCACTTTCTATTGCTTTGTTCTTTCATGACTTATTAGTAACCCATTACCGCTTATTTGAACAAAACCGAAATTTAGAATATTTAGAGGGACCAAAAACTTATTTAACCATTGAATCAATAATAAACTTGTTTTCATTATTTTATTTAATTTTTTGATAAATAACTTTATTTTCCTAATTTCATATAATTCTACGTATTTGATTTAAAATGTAATAAACATGAAATGATAGGAAAACAAAATTGTTTAACTAAAAAAATTAATTATTTTAAATTTGATAATAAATCGATGCACATAATTTTTTCGTATATAAAAAATATTTGAATCAATAGTAAACGTGTTCAATTATTATTTAATTGTTTGATCAATATCTTCATTTTTCCCGTTGCATAATTTTCATATTGGGAGAAAATATAATATATTAAAATTTTGAATAGATATAATTTTCGTGTTTGAATTAATAATTATATATTAGGTTTAATTTTGTGATAGCAAAATAATTAAGAATATTTCATATTATCATACAATTTTGATACTATTTAGTTCATAAGTTATTTATGTATTTATTCTAGATCATAATTCTATACTTTATAATCTTGTAAATTTTTATATTATAATACATTATCTTTCGTAATCTTAAATTTTTAATATATTTCACCCGTCATATTTTATGCCTCATTTTATTAGTATTTTCTTTTGTTATCTTAAATTATTAATGCATTTCACCCGTCATGTTTTATGTCTCATTCTATTTGTATTTATATTGAAATTCATTTATATTGTATTATTATTTTGTACCAGAAAAAGATTGTATGATTAACATTAAAGTACTCTTTCAATTAGGAGTGTTCATGGGTGCGGGCGAACCCACGAACTCACTTATCCAACCCAAACCAACCCATAAATTACTCTAACTCATTCGTTTATGGGTATACCCAATTCAACTCAAACAAACCCGTACAATTTTGGTTCGGGTTTGAGTTTCACAGCCCACGGACCTGTTGACCCAACTCATTGATGTGTCATTAATTATTAATAATTCCTTAAGATTATAAGTTTGAAGGAACAAAATATATTTTAATTATACAAATCACATAATTAATAAAAAATATTATGTTGAACTATAATTTATTAATTTAAATTTAAATTTAAATTTTATATTTATAATAGATTAAAAATAGAATAATTTGAATAGAAAATAGAGTTTTGTCTTTGAGTAAAAAAATTTATCCGCATTCTGAAAATTTAGAATAGAATTTAAATGATTAAAATTAAAAATAATATAAAAATTTAAAATCAATTATAGTAAAAATTTCTCTATTTAATAATTTCTTTATATAATACTAATTGATCCAACTTTATTATTTTCTATGACTAAAATGAACATCTCTGAATTATAAAAAAAGAAAAGCACACTGTGATATAATTCTATGACATAAATAGATTCCATTCCAATTTTATTTTGTAAAAGAAAAATATCAATAGATAGAAATATCAATTACAAAAAATTCATGATAAGTTAAAATACACTTTGCAGTTTTAATAAAATGTCACATGTTAGTGAGTTAAAATACATTTCTAAGGTTAGAAGAAAAAAAAGAATACACTAAAAAGTTTTTGTATCAGATTTTGGTAAGTCAAAATACTCTTAAAATTAAAAGAATATAAAAAATAATAATATGAATTCTACTTTAATTCCTCCATTTAATAATTGATTTTACTTCTAAAAAACGTTCGTAATATACTAAAATTAAAATCAGACCATTCATGTTAGTGTTTATTCAAAATCAATCTAAATTCGTTAATATTTTTTTGAATTAATTTTATTTATTATTTTTTTATAAGCATGTTTTTGTACTATTTCAATACTTAATTATACACATTTTGATAATTTGATATCTATTTACAATTGCATTTTCATATTTTATTTGCATTTTAAATGTGAAAAAAGAATATTATATATTTAATTCAATAAAGATAACAAATAACAAAATTATTAGACCCATTTTAATTAAAAAAATGGCTATAAAGACCAAAAAGTATGTAAACCACTAAGAAATTTGGTACCACTAAAATTTTATATGATCTTTGAATTTTAAAAAAATTGAAAAGAACATTTCCATTTTTACAAAAGTCCATATTATTAAAAAGCTCCTTCTATCTGGAACAAGAAAACTATTTCATTAACCAACTAAAAAAGCATGGAAGAAAATAGCTTAGAGAATACATATTTCATTAACCAACTAAAAAAGCATGGAAGAAAATAGCTTAGAGAATACATGATCGGTAACTCTCTGAGAGTAACATCTTCATAATAAATTAATAGAACAAAAAATACCCACTGTTAAATAAATAAACCCGTTAAGTTACAACTGATCTTGAACAAAATTTTCAAATCTCAGAATCAATTCTTATGCAGAACTGTAACAACACCTACAGTTTACACTTTAAATTAGCCTTCTCCAACGCGATCTCACAGATTCGACAAAAACACTTAGGTGGAAAAGGAGATGATGAAGAAAACGATGGGAAAAGGGGAAGAACAAAGACGCAAATTTTACTTTAATCAACAAAAAACCAAAGTTTGATATACATTAGACCGAACAATACAACATACACAAACAATACCAATAAAGAAAAGAAATAACAGATCTAAATATAACATATAAAAACCTACGAACACAAGTATTCAACATAGTAAAAAAGAAACCATGAAAACAAATTTAAAATAAGATGAGTATCAAACACAAACAACTTACAGAGAAGAAGGTGATAAAAATAAATGCTGAAATCATGTCAATTTATAGGGGAATGAAAAAGACAGATGAAAAATTTAGAACATATCAAAGGATTTTGAATAATCAATATTTGTCATTACCGAAACAAGGAAAAAATATTTGAATTTGAAATAATGCCATGTGATTGGACCAAATCATAAAGTGTAATTTTGTCCATAGGTATAAAAGTGTAATTTTGAGATGTTATTTATGCTATTTATTCCATCAATCTCCTAGTGCATCAACTATTATATTTAAGTAATATTATTTTGAGGTGTTAAAAAATATTAATTAACTTTTTTTTAATTCCTAAGTTGTATACTTTTATACTATTTATTCTATCAATCTTTAGTGCATCAACTATTACATTTTTTTCATTAAAACTTATTATTATGTAAATAGTATTTTAATTGTATAACTAATAATAATAATAATAACAATAATAATTTTTTAAATATTTATCTAAAATTGTCAATTCAAATTTGTGTCTAGAACATGATTTATTTTTAAATGATTAATCACATCTTCAACCTTAAGTAAAAACTGATTATAAATAAAAATAAAATCTAATTAACAAAATAAAATATTGACATACTTATGGTGTAAACTACAAACTAATTATCTTATCACAATGTTGACAATATCCAATCTAATAAACACTCTACATAAAAAAACTCAAGACAAACCTTGTAAAGTGGCGGAACACCAACATATATGTAACCTTCATCAAACAAAGCTCTCTGCAAAGTCAAAACCCTCTAAAATATTTGATCTAATATTTTCAAGGGAACAAACTTGTTTTTCTGTTCCATGTAGAAACATATTTCACGATTGTTACCTGATATCTATAGAAAAATGTCAGTAGCATAGACATATGGGCACCAAACAAAAATCAAATAAGTTTTTCTATCAACCATAAAAAAGAAATCAATTATAATAACAACAAAAGGCTTGGCCAATGCAATGCGTAAAGAACTTAAAAATATTGAAAACAAAACACATAATCAGAGATAAGATAAGACTTGTACAACATAACACAGAATCAAAACAAAAATTTGTTTATCGCACAATAAAACAGAGAAAAATATAAAACCCTAATAATCAAATTTCAATAATAGTGACAAAACAGAAGAAAGGGAACGAAAATCATAACATATTTTAAACCTAATTTTAAGTTTTCTAAAATTTGAAAGATGAAGAAAACTAATTGGAACGGTTGAATATATGAGTGTTTTCGGTTGAAATGGTAGAGAGGTATTTATAGAAGAGAATGGCAAAATTTATAGCATAATCATTAATCATGATGGCTTGGGGAAGATGAAGGAAATTCGTGTGGGGAAAGAGATAAAATTTATTATAGAAGATAAATATTTATATGACTGATATAAAGACAGTATCAGATTTGTAATACTGTGATTTGATAGACCAAAAATTAGAAGTAAGATTTTGTTCATATATAAAGTTAAAGAAAAAGTATAATTTTATCTGATTGGACCAACATATTTAATTTATAAATTATTCATATTAAAATAGTTAAAGAAATAAAATAATGATATGCAATTGGACCAAATCAAAAAAATGTATTTTTATTCATATTTAAAAAGTTAAAGAAAAAATTAAATTAAATGCAGACTTTTTCAGAACATCCTTGGATTGGACCATAAATATATAAATTGAGAGGATTGCTTTTGACCCAATTGGGCCCGTCTAATTTTTTGAATAACCTATATATAGATGGTGAGGATTCAACAATTTAACAAAACACAACCCTCACAAACTCACTTGTTCACGGAGATGGAGAAGCAATACGGCTTTTCGAAAGTAGCTGTGGGGTGGGATTTAGAAAACTGGGAAGATGACAAGAATTTGGATCCTTATAAAATAAAAGATAACATCTGTTCAGCACTTGCTGGGGAAGGCTACGATGGTCCTGTTTCCATCTTTTGCTACACATCGAAAAAAGTTCTCTCGTTGGCCGGAATTTCCATCAGACTATATCCTGAAGGTAAACTATAATCGTTGATGATGTTATCATATTGGGGGAATTTATTTCTATGATTTACAACTTAAAACCTTAATT
Source organism: Vicia sativa (assembly GCA_021764765.1). NCBI lineage: Eukaryota > Viridiplantae > Streptophyta > Magnoliopsida > Fabales > Fabaceae > Vicia > Vicia sativa. Next base: position 288,686,441 of record CM038794.1, read on the forward strand.
TGTGATTAACAATCTGATTTGTGGAATTACCTAAACTTTTGATGACTTTTTGATTCTTTTTTCGATTCTCTCTGGCATAATACATTCGGTTTTTTATGCTAAAGTTTATTTCATGTTTGGTAACAGGTGAGAAAATCAAGAAACGTGCCATGTTCATTGTCGACATGCTGGAATGGGGAGATCAAAACCCTGTTGGAAGTTATTTATTTATTTCGGAAGATAGAGATTTAACTTATCTCGTCAGTTGTCTCAAAAGTAGTAGGAACTATCATATTCTTTTTACAGTATCCCCAGACTCAACCCCAGGCTCACCATTCCTCACTACAGCTTACCCCGAGGTCGCATGGACTAGGCCTACTCTCTTATCTGGAGGATCTGCATTATCTAAGCAAGAACTTCTACAACTTCGGGGTTTGTGTTCTTATGATGATGAAATTATAACAAATATGTTTTTTAGAAAAGCAAAAGAAATGTTTTATGTTTTTTTTCTCTATATTTTCATTCAGTATTTTTTATTAACCTAATTATAAATTGAGAAGATTGCTTTTATTTTTATTTTTGACCCAATTGGGCTGTCTACATTTTTTATTAACAATACAAAGGTATTCTTGCCATTTGTTCAGAACCATTTGAGACGTATATAGTTGAAACAGACTCGGATACGGAAAGTGCGGTCTCGGATGTGGCAACGGACTTGGATAGGGAAAATGCGGTCTTGGAAAATGTCTCGGATGTGGAAACAGACTCGGAATTGGAATTGGAATTGGAATGGTATGTATTCTGCCATGCATTCAGGCGTGCCTGTGCTGCTGGTGCTGATAAAATATCTGTGTGGTGGAATTTGGAGAACGGGGAGGTTTGCGATGAACGTAATCACTGCAAAATAAAACACATACAATACAATCTTTATTCAATACTTCGAGAGAAGAACTGCTTTGGTCCCCTTTTCACGTTTTACTACGGGAACATATATAAAATTCCTTATTCTCTACAGCTTTCTCTCCTCTTAATCGGAAAAGACAGCAACTATCCTACTGGCCTCAACTTTTGTCCTGAAGGTAAACTATAATCGATTTTAACTTAAATTGAAATTGGAATTATCTGTGATTTATTTGTTTATGGTTTTGTTGTCATTGATAATTTATTACTCAGCTTCACGTTACATTCATTACAATATTTCAATTCTGTTTTTATTTTTGTTCTGAAGTTTATTTCATGTCTGGTAATAGTTATGAAAGAGACAATTTATACGAACATCATTGTTCACATGCTGAGTTGGGCAAAGGACAACCCTCCACCTGCAACCCTTTTCTTGATTTTGGATGATGACCGAATTTCTTATGTCATAGATCATCTCCGAAGAAGGGATTATAAAGTTCATGTTTTACAAGGCAAAGATCTATTATTAGCTGAAAGACCTAAACTATCTAAACTTGGTGATAGTAGCCCTTCATCGTCAGATTCAGATAAGATTGATGGAGTTGAAGAAGCATCAAAATCGGGCAGGACTGTAGCTGTAGCTGGGTGGGATAACTGGGATCATTGTTTCGAGAATTTTGATCCTTTTATAATAAGAGATAACATCTTTTCAGCACTTGCTAGGATTCACTGCGATGATGGTCCTGTTTCCATCTTTTGGGTCACAACTAAAATTACGACTCGTAATGTGGAGAGAGCGCTCTCGTCGGCCCAAATTTTCATCAGACAATATCCTGAAGGTAAACTATAATCGATTTTAACCTAAATTGAAATTGGAATTATCTGTGATTTTTTTGTTTAGGGTTTTGTTACTGATGATATGTTCTCGTGTGTACTGCAGGGGAGTTTCTGGTGTCATTGATAATTTATTACTCAGCATCACGTTACATTCATTACAATTTTTCATATCGTTCTCTCACATTATCACCCTAATACTTTAAAATATTTCAATCTGTTTTTATTTTTGTTCTAGATACAATTTATACGAAGATCATGCTTCACATGCCGATCTGGGCAAAGGACAACCCTCCGCCTGCAACCCTTTTCTTGATTTTGGATGGTGACCTAATTTCTAATGTCATACATCATCTCCGAAAAAGTGATTATAAAGTATTTGTCGTAGATCTAATTGCCGGAGGACCTAAACTATCCAAACTTGGTGATAGTAGCCCTTCATCATCAGATTCAGATAAGATTGATGGAGTTGAAGAAGCATCAAAATCGGGCAAGCTATACAGGCCTGTAGCTGTAGCTGTGGGGTGGGATTTAGAAAACTGGGATGATGACAAGAATTTGGATCCTTATAAAATAAAAGATAACATCTGTTCGGCACTTGCTGGGGAGGGCTACGATGGTCCTGTTTCCATCTTTTGCTACACAACTAAAATTCCTCAACATGTGGAGACAGTTCTCTCGTTGGCCGGAATTTCCATCAGACTATATCCTGAAGGTAAACTATAATCGATTTTAACCTAATTTAGGGTTTTATTAGACTAACAAGAATTAATACTAATGTTTAGGGTTTTGGGGGAATTTATCTCTATGATTTACAATTAGACAAATGCAATATCAAGGGTTCACAACTTAAAACCTTAATTTGTGATTAACAATCTGATTTGTTGAATTACCTAAACTTTTGATGACCTTTTGATTCTTTTTTCGATTCTCTCTGGCATAATACATTCGGTTTTTTATGCTAAAGTTTATTTCATGTTTGGTAACAGGTGAAAAAATCAAGAAACGTGCCATGTTCATTGTCGACATGCTGGAATGGGCAGATCAAAACCCTGTTGGAAGTTATTTATTTATTTCGGAAGATGATGATTTAACTTATCTCGTCAGTTGTCTCAAAAGTAGTAGGAACTATCATATTCTTTTTACAGTATCCCCAGACTCAACCCCAGGCTCACCATTCCTCACTACAGCTTACCCCGAGGTCGCATGGACTAGGCCTACTCTCTTATCTGGAGGATCTCCATTATCTAAGCAAGAACTTCTACAACTTCGGGGTTTGTGTTCTTATGATGATGAAAAGCAAAAGAAATGTTTTATGTTTTTTTTCTCTATATTTTCATTCAGTATTTTTTATTAACCTAATTATAAATTGAGAAGATTGCTTTTATTTTTATTTTTGACCCAATTGGGCTGTCTACATTTTTGATTAACAATACAAAGGTATTCTTGCCATTTGTTCAGAACCATTTAAGACGTATATAGTTGAAACAGACTCGGATACGGAAAGTGCGGTCTCGGATGTGGGAACGGACTTGGATAGGGAAAATGCGGTCTCGGATGTGGAAACAGACTCGGTATTGGAATCGGAATTGGAATGCTATGCATTCCACCAAGCATTCAGGCGTGCCTGTGATGCTGGTGCTGATAAACTATCTGTGTGGTGGAATTTGGAGAACGGGGAGGTTTGCGATGAACGTAATCACTGCAAAATAAAACACATACCATACCATCTTTATTCAATATTTCAAGAGAAGAACTGCTTTGGTCCCCTTTTCATGTTTTACTACGGGGACATATATAAAATTCCTCATTCTCTACAGTTTTATCTCCTCTTAATCGGAAAACACAGCAACTATCCTACTCGCCTCAACTTTTGTCATGAAGGTAAACTATAATCGATTTTAACTTAAATTGAAATTGGAATTATCTGTGATTTATTTGTTTATGGTTTTGTTGTCATTGATAATTTATTACTCAGCTTCACGTTACATTCATTACAATATTTCAATTCTGTTTTTATTTTTGTTCTAAAGTTTATTTCATGTCTGGTAATAGATATGAAAGAGACAATTTATACGAAGATCATTGTTCACATGCTGAGTTGGGCAAAGGACAACCCTCCACCTGCAACCCTTTTCTTGATTTTGGATGATGACCGAATTTCTTATGTCATAGATCATCTCCGAAGAAGGGATTATAAAGTTCATGTTTTACAAGGCAAAGATCTATTAGCTGAAAGACCTAAACTATCTATACTTGGTGATAGTGATGGAGTTGAAGAAGCATCAAAATCGGGCAGGCCTGTAGCTGTAGCTGGAGGACCTAAACTATCTAAACTTGGTGATAGTAGCCCTTCGTCATCAGATTCAGATAAGCTTGATGGAGTTGAAGAAGCATCAAAATCGGGCAGCCTGTAGCTGTAGCTGGGTGGGATAGTAACTCGGATCTCTGTTTTAGCTTGGGATATGATGTTTAAGTTATGCTGTTGAATTCTGATTTTCTAATATAAGTATCATAAGTCTTTGGTTTGTCTTGGATCTTGGGATATGATGTTTAAGTTATGATGTTGAATTGTTTATCTAGAAGTCTTGGGATATGATGTTCAAGTTATGATGTTGAATTGTTTATCTAGAATTAGCTTTTGGATGTCTAGCTCAAGAATGCTTTAATTTGTTTGATCTGATTTATAATCTAAACATTGCTATTACCTGTTTTCTCTATTTTTGGTCCGTCTGATTTATAATCAAAACATTGCTATTACCTGTTTTCTCTAATTTTCGGTCCAGCAGCTATGTAAGCCAATGAAACTTTGAGGGAACCACAAACCTATTTCATAATCACATAGTGGCTATGTGGTCATGAGAGTTATAAGATAGCTTTTTTATTGGAGTACCATAAGAACTTCTTATGTAAGGCTTTATTGTTCTGAGCTATGAATGAGTGTTCATTGAGTAAATTGGAATATTTTATTTTATTATAATATAAGATGCAAGTTTCTTCTCTCTTTCAAACAAAACCCCCTAGCAGCCACACACAAACTGAAGCAGAGAAGAAAATGACTACCAACATCGGAATCATGGATGATGCTTACTTCTTCGGTAGCCCTGAGATTCTCTCTTGGATCAATTCACTTCTAAATCTTAATCTCACCGAAGTCAAAGAGGTTCTGTTTTTTTGGTCTGATTTTTCTTTCATCAATTTTCATTTTTGTTGATTCTTGTTTTGGTTTTTTGATTTACGGTTACTTTCGTCAATTTTAATCACTGTCAGCTTCTTGATGCCGCTCATCCTGCTGGTATTGTCTTGATGCATAAGGTCAACTTTGATGCTAAAAGTGAGTATGAGATGTTTCAGAACTATAAGGTTCTTCAAGATGTTTTCAACAAACTTAAAATCACTAAGGTAAAATTACTTTTTCCCTCTCTCAATTTTTGATTATGTCTCTGATTTTCTTTTTATGGTACTTATGCAAGATTTGGTCTCTTTTGGTGATGATGTTTTACTCTACACTCAGATGGAGATGATTTTGTTGTTAACTTTGTTTCTAGATGATAGATTTCTTACACTTCTACAAAAACTGATAGTTGAAGTTTTTAACCAACGTGATTTTTATAGCATTTTCAGCGGCACATCTCTATTAGTTCCAAGGAGATGGAGATATGTGACATTTTGTTTTTTCCTGTTTTTTAATTTGGTTTATGCTTCAAAGCCAACAATTAATTGGTGTTATGTTGTGTATACTTGTAATGTTGCACCTATAATTTTAATTTTTTTTATGTCTTTTATGGTCCGTTGTATGTCATATTTTACGTCTTCAATTTTGTCACAAACCAAGCAGAGAAAAGGTTGAAAGAATATACAAGATTTTGGTAGATTTTGGCCTATTGATAGAGAAAAAGAATATACAATATCAACAAATCAAGTGGAAGAAAAAACAGTTGCAATCTTGAAGAACTATTAACATTTTACTTTTGAATACAAAACAATTGTAATTTGTATAAATTTTACTTATAGTAATGTAATATTGTAAACTTGTTTTCCTTTATAAGCACTTGTTTATTTCTCCATTTTGGCTTAATGCTTTTTATTTTACTGAAGAATGTAACAAAATTTTGGTTTAATGCCGTTAAATTCAAGATGAAATTTTGGTCCGGAAAATAACATGGTATGGTATAAAATTCTAATCTGGTCATTTTAGCAGTTGTTTGGTTGATGCCATGGTCTGATCGCTTAATTAACAATAAAGTTTCAATTTAGTCCCTTAACAAAATTGCTATTCACTATTTTGACTTTTGCCATGCTGTCATGCCACGTCATTTCTCAACATTTAACGGAAAGGACTAAGTTAGCTAACAAAACTATTTTTAAGGAACCAAACTTTAATATTTATTAAATAAGAGACTAAAGTGAAACCGGAAATTAAGCTAAAGGATTTCGTGGCTAATTAAGCCTATAATTAAAAGAAAAGTATTGAAAAGAAAGACATATTAAATTTGGATATAATACCAAATGGTTTGCATTAAATTCTATATTATATAAAAATCTCACACAATTTCTAAGGAGATTTCACATTAAAAATGAAAGAACTTCTCCAAGAAGTAAATATGAAAATATAAAAACATCTTATATTTCAGAGTTCAAAATTCGTGGGAACACTTGTCTAGTACTAGCAAAGAAGACATCGATAACACAAGAAGAGTTTTATCTTATTGACATTGAATTGATAGCAAGGTGAAATAGTCAACTTGCTCAATGATGGCCTTGAAAATACCATCTCGTCGACAATATTAGGATGCAATTTAGTACAACTTGCCATTGATCTCTCTAAGTTGCATGCATTTCTTTGCCACGTGCATAGTTCACTTCTTTATCGGTAACAATTGCAAAAGTCCATAGCAACTCTTTGAGATCTCTTAGCCTTGAATTGCCACACAAATGGAGAGACTTTAATTGAGGCGATAGAATAAAGGGCATGTTGCTTTCCATACATTGAGAGAAAGGCGTAGACAAGTGGTAATGGAGAGAAATTGTTTGTTGAATATATAAAGAGATTTGAAATAGAACCGTTGTGGTCATCGTCGTGATTGAAGATGAATTTGAAAACATATTTCCAACAATAATCATCTAAGTATAAATCTGTTGAAACTATTTGTTGCGGAATCGGGAGAGAAGACCATTTACGTTTCATGTTGCGAATGAGGATTAGAGTTGCAGTGAATAAGAAAGAGGTTAGATTTGAGGGATTAAGTAGAAAAAAACTGGATGACGTATTGTAACGGTTTTAGAATATTTTTTCTGCAATTAATTTATATAATCTCTAATATAATGTAATCAAATTTAAAATTGAATTTGAGGCATCAATATCAATAACCTAGATTTTTTAGATGAATTTTTAAATAATAATAATAATAATAATAATAATAATAATAATAATAATAATAATAATAATAATAATAATAATAATAATAATAATAATAATAATAATAATAATAATAATAATAATAATAATAATAATAATAATAATAATAATAATAATAAGATTGTAATGATTTAATCATCTTTTTGATATTCAGAGTAATTAATAAGGAAAGAGACAAAGATTTTATTTTGTCAGAAAATTAATTTTAAAATTTGTAGTATAATACTATTTATTTTTTAGAGCATAGACATATATTTATCATTTATATTTTATGTTTAAACTTGAAAATGTTAAAGAGAGATTATTCCTCTCTCTAACTTCTACCATTTTCTTAAGGTTAGACTTTGGTGAATCTTGTTGAAATGATTTCGCAATCAGGATTATGGAAGAAAATAGAAAACAAGAACCAGAGGTGGAGAGCCTACACTAAATGTAATATTCATTGCGAGAGAGTTTTGGTGAATTATTTTTATGAACTTTTCTCTTCTTCTTCCCCTGAGAATATTGAGGAGATGGTTTCGGTGGTGTCCGGTAAACTGACACATGAGTATATAAGCTGGTGTGATGGAATTTATACCTCTAATGAGGTAGTGGCAGCTCTTCATCAAATGAATCCTCTGAAAACGCCGAATCCCGACGGTCTTTCTTCCATTTTCTTTCAAAAATTATGGCACATTGTTGGATTGGAGGTCATCACGATGGTCCTGAAGATACCCAACAATAACAAGGATCCGACTTTGATAAATGATACTCACATAGCTCTAATCCCTAAATGTTAAAATCCCTTAGCCCTAAAGATTTTTGGCCAATAAGTTTGTGCAATATTGTGATGAAGTTGGTGACAAAGACGGTGGCTTATTAAAGCAGTGGTGTTTTGGACCGGCCAAATGCTGGTAAGGAGGTTCTTATTAAAGCAGTGGTGTTTTGGATCGGACAAATGCCAAGAATTTGACCCAATCCACTCAAACTGGCCCAAAAGCTTTGGCCTATTCCACCAGCAAGGGAAAAAGGCGACGAACCCTCTTGACCGAATGTCGAGGACGCTGCGATCCTCATAGCAAGCTTGATCCTCCCCGATTCGACTTATGTTCGCCAATGGCTACTTACATGCAGCTCCCCAGATCCCTTATTTCTCGCCTATATCATAGGCAGCTCCTACATTTTAGGCCTTGACCATGTCAAACCCTAAAGTATCGACCAATAACATCGCACCAAGGAAATTATATAAACCCCCTCACTTGAGAGGGTCATGTATCATATTTTCTAACCCTAAAACTCTAAAGTACCTCTGCTCATACCGACTTTAGAGTTGGAGCACCTTGCAGGTACACCACCTTTTTCTCCCTGAATTCCAACGTTGAAGACGAAGTCTGTTGCCCACCTTCAAGATCTGATCACCTGGTAAGATCATTGGCGCCGTCTGTGGGAGTTTTCTCTCCCCATCTTTCTTTCACCCTCTGAAACTTAAGATCAAATCACTCTCAAAATTCCAGTCATGGCCACCCACGCCTACACCGACAATGCTCCCTCTTTCGTCGTCCCTTCGATCAACAAAACCAATGGGGAAAATGTCAATTTGTTCCTCGTGGACGACACACCCCATCAACGAGATGGCATGATTGCTTCCCCTTTACCTCCCCCGGGCAGCGATCGAGAATAGTTCTCTTAAAATCGTCAGAGATCGAGCAGTCGGCCAAGGCCTCGATCAACACAGACTCTGTTGTATTTTCCTTGTTCGAAGCCATCACCAAGACAAATTCTCTCTTACTCCAACAAAGCAAGCATATTGGGGCCCTTGAAAAGGGACAAGACCGGGACTCTACTCCCCGAAGGAGCAGACATCGCAGATACTGCAGCCTTCCTCCTCGACAACGAAAACACCATCCAGAACGATATGGTCTAGATGTCGTGGCTAACAAAAAGTGCGGTCGATCCCCATATCGAAGAAAGCAGTCTTCCTCGGAGACCAAAAAGCCCAGGAGCGACTCTCTGTCAAAGGAAAAGTGTTCCCCTACTACCAGATCCAAAGATCGTTCAAGTAGCCGGTCACCCCGAAGAAACAGGAGTCCCCGACAGGACATATCTCCTCGGGACTCCTCTGCCATCAGCTACGACAATGATCCCAAAGGACCTCTTTCCTGGGAGATCCTCGACACGAAACTTCCCAGGGCCCTGGAGAAGCCTCCTCCTCTCGGACGTTACGGTAGAACTACAGATCCAGACGAGCACATCGAGATCATTGATGCCCTGCTCGATTACAGAGGCGTCTACGACGCCATCAAGTGCATACTTTTCCCAACCACCATGCGAAAAGGAGCAATGACATGGTACAAAAGTCTCCCTGACGAATCCGTAACGTCATGGAGATAGTTGGGGAGAAACTTCTCGAGGCACTTCACCGCGTCCCGCCGTGGACCAAAGACAGAGGTTTCCCTTAAGGCCATTTTCGCGCCTAGGATTTTCATCAGAGTCACGAAGGGGAGCCGACGAAACAAAAGAGTCGCCATCAATGCTGTTTATTCCAAGAGGGAAAGGAAACATCAAATAAACCTGCAAAAAGGAAAGGACATGGTCTCGCGACCAAAAGAAACGAGTATGGGTGTCGGTTACGCGAGGGGAATGTATTAGCACCCCACGCGCCCGCCGTACTCAACGGTATTCACTTATGATTTTTATTCTAAGGGTGTAAGGATAAATGTAAAGTTATAACACTATACGCGAAAAGGAAAATAATGTAGGAAAAAAATAATTGTACTCGCATGAGCCATACCCCACTGCCTACGTACCCTTTTTGAGGGATTACATAAACCGTAGTTCGGCTCACATGTTTTGGTTTGTTTTTGTGTTTTTTAATTGAACAATGCTAAATTCACACTCTGCTGCTCGACCTTTGAAGACTCAGGCATGGGAGAGAGATAGGAATTAACATGTCCTTAGAAGAGAAAAGCCGAATGGCGAAAAGAAGTGTTGGTTTGTGTTTTTTTTACCTTGATTAAGGTTTTTTTTGTATGATTAGCAATGTTTTACAAGAAAGGAAAACAAAAGAGTGTTTTAAAGGCACGACGCAAAAGGGGGAGCAAAAGTCTAAGGGAGACTAACCTATATCTAGCCTTAGTGTTAACATGCAAAGTTGTTCATATGTTATGGATACACAAAAGGGAATGAACTACCTATGTTAGTGTGATAACTGGTTTTTTCAAAATCGGTTATTTAAAACAATGAAGTCGCCACCTAAATTTATTTGTTCTAAAAAAAGGGAAAATATAGATAAAACCCATGAATGACAAATAAGACGGTCTACAAGACCAAAAGATATGGATTCGTGAGTCGGTTATGCAAGGGGAAGATATTAACACGCCTCACATCCATCGTACTCGATGGGAACCATTTAGTTCGTGCGTGTTTACGTGTGTTTATAGAATTTGCTAACTTCTAAGTTAAGAAAGGAGAAAGAAGAAGAGTCTTTATTTATGGGTTTTTGAACTCGCCAAATACATCGCATCTTGTGCCTACGTACTCCCTCGTGCAATGGGAAAGTCAGAGTTCCGTAGTTCCTCTTAAAAATGTCTTGGTTGGTTGTGTTGATTTTATAAGAAAAATCGTGCTTTAGACATTTCAAATGCTTGAACGTTGACTTGTATGCTCATATGAGGTACTAAGTCTTTGTTCGTATTTGAAATGGCTATTGCACACTCTTTGTAAGAAAGGAGTTTGATGTTCGCATATGAGCGAAAAAGAGTTGAGTGAGTTAAGTTGATTTTAAGTGGGTGAAAAGTACTGAAACATTTGGCTATCATCTAATGATTCAAATACTAGAAACTGGATGAGTGAACTCATCCAATCGTCTATCATCTCAAAAAATTTATTATGAAAACGGTGTGTTTCGAGTGAATAAAAATATTTAGCTTATTGGGCTATCATCCAATAACTTAAATACTTTAAATTCAATTAAACTGTCAGACTATCACCCAACAACTTAACCAAATGTCATTCTAATTCTTTTGAGGTGGATACAAATATTTAGCTTATTAGACTATCATCCAACAACCTAAAGACTTTAAATTCGATTAAACCATCGGACTATCAACCAACAACTTAACCGAATACCACTCCATTATTTTTTGACGTGGATAGAAGTTTTTAGCTTATTAAGTTATCATCCAAAAATCTAAAGACTTCGAGTTTGTTTAAACCGCTACTTAAATACTTTAAATTCAATTAAACTGTCAGACTATCACCCAACAACTTAACCAAATGTCATTCTAATTCTTTTGAGGTGGATACAAATATTTAGCTTATTAGACTATCATCCAACAACCTAAAGACTTTAAATTCGATTAAACCATCGGACTATCAACCAACAACTTAACCGAATACCACTCCATTATTTTTTGACGTGGATAGAAGTTTTTAGCTTATTAAGTTATCATCCAAAAATCTAAAGACTTCGAGTTTGTTTAAACCGCTGGACTATCATCTAACGATTTAAACAAACATCATCCAATTTTTTTTATGAAATTCATTTTTTGAAAACAAATTCAATTAAATTAATTTGATTTTTGAAAGTGTTTTACAAGGTTTTGGTATATAGACCAAGAGAAGTTGAATCGGATCATGATTAATCAAGTATATAAACTTAATTAATCTCGCGAGGATAAGTGCTTCTATCCCCAACTATAAAATCCTTGTGTTTGGTAGATGGACCAATGTCACATAATTTAAATTGCTATCTTCCCTATAAACTTGTTCCATGAAAAATAAAACAGCGCACAACAAAGAAGCAGGGAATGTTGTAATGTTTTTTAACACTTTAGAATCAATGTATTTTTCTTAGGAAATGAGGGCTTTGAATGTGAAAACTGAAAAGGAACCATAAAAAATGATTATAATACTAATCATTTACACAATAACCCGCATCATTATTACGGCTCATTATCCAACCAAGGGCGTTAGAACATAGGAACAACCAGAACAAATAGTCATCTATTCGAGATTATGATATCAATTTACGATGTCCAATCCAATCCCATGTGTAGAAAAATAAAATATAGGCAGTAAGGATTTTGTTCAGTAATATCCAAGGAAAGAATACAAACAAAAATGGAATTTGAAAGAAAAATTAATACTAATGGGTTGGCTGCCACCAAAAGCCACGAGAATTTGAAGCAAAATAATAACACCAAGATTTATGTTATAGCAGCCACCCGAATCTACACAAGTTGTTGATAAGACATACAAGCTGAGAAGCATGGGAGAAAATTGGGGCAATTGCTTCTATTAAGCCGATCCCTTCTGTTTCAAAGTGATTTTATCCCCGAGACTCAGAGCAATTCCTTGAGTTTTACTTCTTATTCTGATGTATCCACTCAATTTACCATCTCCTTGCTTTTCAATGCTCACATTCACCAATGCATCTTCACCAAAAACACTCTTAGCATAAAGGTTTGCAGCTAGGAAACCACACTCTCCTTCCAATGCAGATCTGAAAAAGAGAAGAAAACCAAATTAATCATATTGCCCGGGTCCCCGTCAAATCAAGACGACACGGCAATTGCATGAAATTTAGAAATGTTGATGACTCCAACAATTTTTCATGCAAGTTCTATAATTGAAATACATTTTTTCTTCAAAAGACAGAATCCTGGTAACTCAGGTACACACACACACACAAGGTAGCAGTCATAAAATGTGTATGCAAGTTAAAGAAACTCACGGCGGAGTTAGGCACTTCATATTTGTAGACTTGATAATGTGGCCCAGAAACTCCCTCTCATCTTGTAATACTGTATTTACAGCAACCTATAACATAACATAAAGTCAATAAAATAATCATATATACAACATCAAGTTAATGCAGAAACACATTCTGAGTTATATCCCTTTCGCATTCATGCTCTTTGATGATGGTCAATATTGGCATTACTTGTATTACAACTATATACATCTAATATAATAGAATAACATTTATGATATGAGTTTTCCCCAAGTCTAATCAGGAAACTGATTGGAGTGAGGAATGAGTAATTGAGTATTCTAAACAAATATTGTGGGATATGATACTCACACCTGTAGCTATTAAAAGTAGGCAATGACCCAAAAAGCAGCATCACACATTATAACAGATATATAGTAAAAAAGAAAAAATATATTAAGATTCAGTATCTGATTCCTAACTCAATGAAATGCAAACACCACCGAGATCTACCTCTCCATTCACACTCAAATAGAGATGTAGAGAAGTAGGAGCAGCAGCATATAAATGACCTCATTTGTTTTTTGGGCCTCTTAGGACAAATCATATTTACAGGAGCCACACAACATATATGTCAATTTACTCAACACAGACAAATAATATATAGACTCAGCATGTTACTTTTTGTGTTCATTGACAGGATACAAGATATACCTAGAAAGTCTTACAGCCTACACAGATATCATTAGGCTACTCCTAGGAGATTAGATCAATCTGCATGTTTCTCTGTCATGCATCATCTGACAACTTTACTAAGGTAGAAAATATGCATACAGACGTTGGTATCAAACTTCAATGCAGTCAAGACAAAATTAATAATAACCATGAAAAGATATTAATATTTATACACCAACTTCAATGTGAAAATAGAATTATATCAACCATCATCAAAGCATATATTGCACAGATGATGATGTCAGGAATAATATCAAACAACATAACTATGAGCACATATTTAAAATTTAATAATAACACAAGGGCAACAGCCCGATAATAGAGATCACCACGAATCATGAATCCCAACTACCTAGAAGTTGTTTATCACACAATTTTTTTAAATGAAAGAATGGTGAGTAATAAAAGGTAAAACAATAATTTTTTAAACCATTGGTTTTAAAAAAACATCAAATGAGAGAAAGAGGAATGCGATTTACCTTGTTTTCCCACTCAAACTCAGCCCACATAGTTCTAAAGGCCACATCAGCACAAGATGCAGGAGCAATATAGTCCATGATATCAATATGGATATCGTTAAGAACAATAACTGTTCTCTCAAGAACATTTGAGCTGGTTTCATAAACTATATTACCGAATATAACTCCAGTTTCAGTTGAAGAAACCTTGATGTTGGCTTTTATCTGTTTGCTTGATTCTGGAGCCAGAGTATAGTTTTGTGGACGCTCGACAAGTTTGAGATCGCCCATAGTTGCTAACTCCAAGCATAAATTCTGGAGAGTTTCCTTGGTTCGGTTAATAACAGTAACATCTAGGACAATGTCATAATGGTGAACTGTCACGTAAGCTTCGGCATAAACAGGATCGCTGAATCCAGTGAGCTGAAGAATGCGGTTGAGTTTATTTGCATCATCTGCATCCTTTGTAAACTCTCCAGTAGCACGTTTGAGATCATCCTGAACCTCATCTTCCAGCTCAAGTTGGCTCATGCCCTGAAGAAATATAAGCATACACAGATTGAAAAAAAACCAGATGAGCAGGTGTACTGAGCACATAACTGAATCAGAAAGCATTAACAGAAACTACCCCCAACAGACAGAACAGCTAAACTCAATAGATGACTTGACAATATAGGTATAAATGCAACATCTTAAAAGGTTCAACCATTAGCAATGATGAAAACTTCAAGGAATCTAATGAAACAGTGATTCAACTATATCATTTCTTACCAAAAAAAAAAAAAAAGAAATACAGTCATCATACCTTTCTGCTCTTCAAATGGTAGAAATCAATAAGGTCATCAGGCTGTGCATTAGAAATTTGAGCCTTTGCTTTAATCTCCTCCGTCTCACGAAGCTGCTTATCAGCAAGCATTTTCACAAAGCTCTGCCTGCAAGATTGCAGCCATATCTGCCTTATCTCATCACCAGTATTGCATAGCAATCTCATGCAAAGGACAATCCTGTCATGAGAATCATTATCAATTGGATGTGGAAGAACTGAAGACTGACCAAGCTGCAGCATTGAGACGGTGATCAACAAGGACTGTGAAGTTGCCTTGTTAACTTCAACTTTTGAGGTCTGGACCTCTTCCAACCTTAGGACAAGCTTTGTCAGTGTACATGCAACAACAGCCCCAAGGAAGAAATCACCTGAAAGAATCAGAGATCTCAAGTTCCCAATAGAAGACAGCGAGCCTTGAACAAGGGTAGGCGGTGACATGGCAGTCTCAAGAGCAGCACTCTGGGTAGCATAGGTCCCATCTGCCAGAATAGCAGGCCTCCTAGAAGACACAGTGGTTGAGTTCACCTGCTGCACAGCTTTTGATGTCTCCTGACCTTCTCCATCCTCGGAGATGGTGTAAAAGGGGAGATCACCAAGACACTGTTTAATGGTTGCAATTCCACTCTCAACCTCCGAAAGAGACAAACAATACTCCCCAATTATCCACAGAGCACAAGAACAAACCCTCGCAGCACGGATTTGATAGAAAGTGTCCAAAAGCCTAGTGATTATAGAAACACGCAACCTCGGGTTAGTCTCAATAATCTCCCTCACGAAAACAACCACATCCATAGCAGAAGCAACATTGGTATCCCCCAAGAAATCCATCAACAGATGCACAACAGTGCTAGCCACCTCCGGAAACTTAATAGCACAAGTATGAATAGCCTGCACCAACATCTGCCTATACTCTCCGTTCTTCTCTTGCTCCCCATTCTGTGTTTTAACAACTTCCTTCTTAAGCATCATAACAACCTGGTCAATGTTCTTAGGAGTTATAAGCTCAAGCGCAATATCAATAGTCTTCCTCCTAATATCATGATTAGGAGTAATAAGCGCCCTAAGCACGTCCATAACCATATCCACCATAATCTCCCTATTGGAACTCTTAAGCTCATTGAGACGATCAAGCACAATAAGTTTGACATTGTTATCACTCTGAGAAAGCAATAACTGACAGTAAGTACTAGCAGCAGCCTTTATTGCAGTAGGGGCAGAACTAAGTGAAACAAGTGTACCAGCACATTCATAAACAACAGCAGTAGAATTTGCACTCAACAAAGATATAATAATCTTAATATATTTCCCCTTTTCACCCTTATTATTCCTACAAACTTTCTTAATCAATTCCAAAACAATCATCTGAAGCTGTTCACCCCAATCAATAATCCTATCTATATTCGAAAAAAGATAATTGACAGCGCGATCCTGCGAACAAGAAAACAGCATAAGAAAAGCATTACGCTTACTGGACGGATCCTGCTCCGATGCGAGAAACTTCTCAACGATCTCCGGCGCACTGTCAAGCAACTGCTCCCCCTGAGGAAGCTTGTAAACAGACATAACAGCAAGAACAGCATTCCTCCTCACAAAAGGATGACGATGCTCGAGATTCGACAAAATGGAAGGGATCAACGGTTCAACGATCTCAGATTCATTAATCCGGCAAAGGAAGCGAAGAGTAACACCGCGAATGAATTCATTAGGGGACTGGAGGTTGTTGCGGAGATTCTGACAGATGAGGATCATCTCAGGGAGAACCTTACCGCGAGAATCGGTTTTGTCGGTGATTTCGAGATAGAGAAGGAGGAGTTTCTGAACGGTGTGATCGTCGCAAGTGAGGACGTAACGGATGACGGTGATGAAGAGCTGAGGGATGGTTTCGCCGTTGAGGAGAAGCATGATCGCTTTCTTGAGAGCTTCGATCTTTGATGCGACGTCGTTTCCTTCAAGAGCTTCTTTGATCTCGGTGGCGAGTGCCGGTGTGCCTTTGTCGAAATGCACTACTAGACTGCATGATTTCTCCATTGTTAGGGTTTCAGATCTGATCTGAATTCACGCGATTTGGAATAAATTGAAGAAGAAACTATAGAGAGAGAGAGTGTGTGTGTGTGTGAATTGTTGGGAGAGAGAGAGTTTGAGATGCAGATCTCAGAGTGGAGTATGAAAGATGGAAGAAACAAATGATTTCAGATTTAAGACAAAGAAATCGGGTCGCTATTTTCGTTTTTTTATTCTTTTTTTCGTATTTTAAATTGGGCTTTTTTGTAGTAGCCCAATATAATTCCTTCGTGTATGAATTAACTTATGGAAAAAAAAGAATATGCATATATTTTTATACTCTTAACTATGAGAAATTTGTATTCATTTAAATCTAATTTTAATTTTAAAAAATTGATATTATCGGATATATTTGCAAAACTGATTTATATTATATATGCATTATTTTTAATCTCTTAGTTTATTATCCCTTCACATTTATTTATTTATTTTTGAAAAAAAAACTGATTTTTTTTTACTGAAATTTTTTTTTCAAAAAAAAAATGAAAATTTATTTTTAAAAAAAATGTTTTTCTTTTAGAAAACTGAAACTTTTGGAAAAATAAATTTCGAAATATAACTGGATTTTTTTAAAAAGAAAAAAATTGGAATTTCGTTTTAAAAGACTAAAACTTTTTTAAAAAAACTGAAGAAAACTTTTTTAAAATAAAACTGGAAATTGTTTTTTTTTTTTTAAAAAAAATTGATTTATCTTTTTTATAAAAACTGAAACTTTATTTTTAAAACACATTTTTTTATTTTTCTTGAAAAAAATTTGAATTTGTTTTTTAAAACTGAAACTTTTTTATTTATATTTTTTCTTTACGATATTCATTCATTAAAATGTTGTTAATGGATGAATCGGATGAATTTTATTTTTAAATTGATGGATTTGATTAGATATATTTAAGAAAGTTTTAATGGATGGTAATAGATTAATGGATTATTTTGATCATCCATTAACAATTCAATCCATATCCATCTAATCCATCCATTTTGCCACCCCTTATTACACCGACGTGTTATTCATTGCCAAATGCTTCCCTTTGCTCGAAGAACTTGACATCATTAATACACGGTTCGAAATTGACAGAACTAGAAAGGCTTTTTCACTGGCACTTCCCAAACTCCGCAAAGTTAACCTGTTTAATAATTACTATATGACCAACGAATTACTTTTCCATTTGTTAAAGAACTGTAAGCTTCTCTAAGAGATTAACATCGTTAAATGTTGGGGCATAACCCTGTATGGCATTGCACCTGCTCTTCGCGAGAGGCCAACTTTGATGTCTATAAACCTTAGTTATTGTAAAAGTCTCACAGAATCATCCTTGTTATCCTTGTTTGCCCTCATTAGTAATTGTCCTTCACTTATTGAGATCAAGATGGAATGGACATCTTTTGGAATAGAGAGCGAAAGGAATTCTAATTCTTCGATGGATTGTATTGTAAACTCTCAATTAAAGTCTCTCTATTTGGCTCATTGTGAAAGTTTAAGAGATGAAACCATCGTAAGGTTTTCTTCCATTTTCTCCAATTTGCAGCTACTTGATTTGAATTCTTGCTAGCTTATATCCGATGAAGGTATTGGTCAAGTTTTAAGTAGATTTTGTAACATTAGACATTTGAACTTAGCCAATTGTTCAAGAGCGAAACAACTAGTTGGAATGAACTTTGAATTTCTTAAATTAGAGGTGTTGAATTTGTCGTATACAACTGTTCACGATGAATCACTCTATGCAATCTCAAAGGGTTATCGTGGACTTTTGCAATTGAACCTTGAAAATTGTTGTTATGTCACACAGAAAGGGGTGAAGTATGTGGTTGAAAACTGCATACAACTAAGAGAGATCAATTTGAAGAATTGTGATAAAGTGGATGGCAATGTTTCCTCAATCTTATCATCAAGCCCATCTTTAAGAAAGATAATAGCTCCACCTCATTTTTCTTTTACTAGAAGAAATATGAAACTCTTCTCACATCATGGATGTCATATTTGCTAGTATTCTATGAGAGTTTACTTTGTTTTAAATGTCAACTTACAACTGTTTATTTACTCATTAGTCTGCATATGATGATTCTGCAAACATATGAGTGTTACATGCAATTTTTAATTGTATTGTTTTTCAGCACTTTGTCTTGATTTACTATATTACTTTGATAAGATTTATGTCATACTTTGATAAGAGCCCTCCTTGGTATATTGGGCTTTGCATACTTCTCTTATGTTACTTTTCTAAGTTTTCTATGCGTCCTATCAACCTTATATTCTTTCTTTTTGAACAAAACTTGCAATCATTTAATGTTTTGTTTATCTATTACTGGTTCCATTCCAAAGACTTTCTCAAAACCTTCCATCTTAGGCCCCTGTTACAACAAGCTAACATGTAGTACTTGGCAATCTCGTGTCTCTAAATGTCTCCTATGTCATATATACAAATGGGATAATATTTTAGATTACATTAACATTCTATCTGCCTACAAGAAAAATGACATATTATACAACTATAAGTCAAACCAAACTTATGGCTAACTTGTTTTATCTTATTAATCAAATTTTTTTGTTTAATGTTATCATTCATCTTCACTTTTGGTTGGAAAATGATTACTAGTTTGGTTTTTGAGAAATGATTAGATTTGAACGTGATGTTTTTGTTGGGTTCTTGTTAATCTAATCATCCACTTTCTTTCACTTGCAAAATAAACATGTCAGAAACATCAACCATCAGAAAATGGAACAAAATTATATAAATAATTGTGACTTGTACTCATCACTAGGAAGTATACTACAAAATCTGTAACTCACCTTTAACTACAAACAATTCATTCCAAATAAATGTGTTATTGCATAACCAAATACACTACATATCACCTTGATTTGAATATGAACCTTACAATATATTTGGAATTTGAAATACTTCCTCATTAAATATCTAATTCTCACTATATAGAAGTCAATGCAAGTATAGAATTTTTTTAGCTTAATAAAGAAGAAAGGAAAAGATACACTGAGAAACAATACATTGATAAAATCATTGTATAGTTCCCCATTGAATCAGAAGCAAACAACTTCAAAGGTGTGTGGATATTCAAGTTCATAATCATAGTTGTGCTTATGTCAAATTTCCATTACAGGAACTTGAAAGGAGTTTAAAGGAAAGCAATACAAAAACAGGTCCAACTAAGTAACAGTTGAGTTCAATCATATAACATGCTAGCCTATAAAAAAACAATGATAACAACTTTCACCTAATTGTCTTTGCCAAAAGATCCATGAAATAAACATATATTTCATGTGGCACTGTCTACCGAGTACTCAAGACATGATTGTAAGCCCCTTCTATAAGACTATGTTTGGATTGACGGAACATAACAGAGCGGAGTGGAGTGGAACATGATGCAGCGGAGTGGGATATAGATTTCACTCCATTGTTTGGTTAATTTATTTAAAGCCAAATACCCTTTTTCGTCCCTTGTCTTTATCTCGGGGTCCAGTTTCGTCCCTTAATTTTAAAAAGTGCAAATAGATCCCTTAACTTTTTAAAACGACGCACATAAGTCCTTCTGTCTATTTTGTGTAAACGGCCATTTAATGCTTGTGTGGCATATGTGTTGGATATTTCCAGATCTTCATCGCCTTCCTTGGGTTTTCTGCAAAATTGCGAACGATTTGGGGCTAGGGTTTTTCATGAAGTTTCTTCTCCCTTTCCAGAAATTGATCTGGCTCCATGAAATATTCAAGTTGTTCGTCCTCTAAGATACAAAGCTGCCATGAAAGTATGAATTCCCAGCCTTATACGATGTCGAATATGCAATGGAAACCGATTTGCCACTGTTGAGATAAGGCAATTCTAAGAAGGGCGACGACAGCTAAGAGTTTTGGGAAAAATTTCGGAGGATGTCCGCATTATAAGGTATGTTCCTTATTCACAGAACCTTGAATATATTCGTCTGTGAAAAGTATGTTCTGATAACGAAGGGAACATTGATTGCAGGGGTCTGTGCAACCTAGGTGTGGGTTCATAAACCAACAAGACATACTAAAACAAATACCAAAGCATTCGTGGTCCATTAAACAACATACATAATACCAGCAACACAAACTAAACTTAAAATACAACTAAATGTCACAAGCTAAGCATTTTTCTTGGATCTTTTGGTAGGGGTAGTCCTCCTAGTAGTTGAGCCAATGACATTTTTTGCTACACTTAATCTGGTGGCAGGTCCAGGTGGTACCCATGGAGTTGGTGCCCTTTTGACACCCAACTTCTTTGACTTTGTAGCAGTTGCTTGTTGAGCAGTCTTTCCTTTGGAAGCTTGAGAACTCTAAGTAGTTGGTTGTTGAGCATCCTTTCCTTTGGAAGCTCAAGATTGCCTTGGTGCAGTCACTTGAGAATTTTGAGTTGCAACAGTGGTTTGAGAAGCTCTTGGTGCATTGCCTTGAGATCCCTGAGCAGGAGTATTAGTTGGTGTAGTCATTAGAGATCCCGGGGAGTAGCGATTCTTGAGCAGCCCTATAACTTTACATGTTTTTTGTTGTTGCTATTTCATTTAACAATTAACTATGTTCTCCTTATTTTTCTGTCAGTTCCATCAACCTCACCTTGTTCACAATTTCTCTTGTTTTTAGGTTTACTAGGCATTCTTCTATACTTTGGAGGTCTGACATCTACATATGGTGTTTTTACCCATAAATTTGAACCATTTACAGGATAAAGCACGTGTTTGTATACTGCCATGTACCTACCCTTTCTATAGAATTCAGGGATGTAATCTTCAAACTTAAAGTTTCTACTCTTTATACATGCCAAAGCATGAACACATGGCAATCCAGTAAGCTCCCACTTTCTACAAGAGCATATGTGGTCTTTCATGTTGATAGTTAACATTTCAGCATTATTTTCAACATGTTTAACTTCAAAGAAGTGCTCATCTGACATCCTACATTCAATTTATATACATATCAGACATCAACACCAAACATGCTCAAATAAGTTGACATTATTACATATAAGATGGTCTGTTTACCTAACAATCCATGAATTGGTGTAAGAACTAGTTTTAGCAATTTTCTTTGTGATGTTTGGCAATACTGCATCATCATTCAACTTCTGGAACCTTCTCCTATTTGTTGCCCACCTCTCCATACAATAAATTCTGATATCTTCCAACATTGTGACTAAGGTCTTTGACCTTGAATCAAAGATGCCACTATTGAAAGACTCTGACATGTTGTTGAGGACACAATCACATTTGTTAGTTGCTTTAAAAAATTCCCGACTCCAGCATCTGGGAGGTGTCTTCATCATATTGACAAAAGCATCATTATCCAACAACTTCATTGTCTTCATTTCTCTTTCAAATGCCTGGGCATATGTTGATTTTGCAGCCTTCCAAATTATCTCCTTATACACCTTCCCAGGATATCTTTTCCTAAAGTTGTTGTACAAATGTCTCACACAAAACCTTTGCTCAACATTTGGTAAAAGCTCATCCATAGCTGGGAGCAGACCCTGCCAAAAAAATAGCAAAACATAACAGCAAGGAATAATTAGAACAACAAAACATAAACAACAAGGAATAATCGGAACAACAAAACATTAACAGCAAAGAATAATCAGAACAGCAAGACATTAACAACAAAGAATAATCATATGTATGTCAGGTTTACACACCTTTTATTGGTCTGAGATGAATGTGTATGTCAGACATTCTTCTCTACCTCCTAAGTCATCAATCAATAGTTGCAAAAACCATGTCCAGTTATCCCTATTCTCTCCTTCTACAACAACAAATGCAACTGGTAGCATTTGATCATTTGGATCTCTTCCCATTGCAGCCAAGATCTGCCCACCACATAATCCCTTCAAGAAGCAACCATCCAGCCCTATGACATGTCTAGACAATTTGAAACTCTGCTTACATGCTGCAAAACATACATAGAATCTTCTGAAATATGGTCTTTGGTCTTCCGTACCTTTTGGAACAGAGTACAGGTTGAGCTTCACATTGGATCCTGGGTTTTCTCTTAGCAGCTCGTGACAATAGTCTTGGATTCTTGTGTAGTCTCCCAAGAAAGATCCATCAACCATATCTCTAGCTTGTACTCTTGCGCTTATAGCCTTGGTCTTATTGATACCCACATTCCACTTCTTTTGAGCCTTAGCATTTATATCCTTTATCCTCAACCTTGGATTGTTTTTCAAAGAGTTTTGAATCCTCTTACTAAGCCACTTGGTAGTCATCATCTTCACATTATAGTCTTTACTACAATCATGCTTGTCAACTACTTTCCTTAATTGCCATGACTCTTCATTTGGTAATTTTGCACAATAAGCTTCCCACTCACAACCATCCTTGCATCTAACCCTAACCCTAACTTTGTCATTCTTAGTGAATCTCATATTTCTACCACTTTGTACAACATAAGTTGTAATGGATTCCTTAAATTCATCTCTTGAAGTAAAATAAACACCTACTTCCCATTTGAAATCTGCCATGTTCTTTTGCATTTTGAACATTGGGTAGCTCTTTCTTGTAACAACACCACTGCTATCATCACTATCACATCCACTTTGTAGTTCCTCACTATCATTATCATCATTGTCTTGTTCACACTTATCCATCATACCACTGCCTTGACCTTCCTCAGCAATATGTATATTTTCAGTTAGATCTGCCAAGTCTTCTTCCTCTAAATCATCCAAACCATCAGAGGAATCACCAATGCTACTTCCATTGCACTGTCATAATTTTCATCCTCACTGTCATCTTCACTATTGCTTTCATCATGCACCTCACCACCCTCCACATTAACCACTTCTTCAACATTTTCTCCTAGAACAGTATCACCACCCTCCACATTAATCTCTTCCTCAACATTTTCCCCTAGAATAGTATCACCACCCTCCACATTAACCTCATCCTCAACATTTTCACCCACAACAATATCAACACCCTCCACATTAACCTCTTCCTCAACATTTTCACCCACAACATTATCACCACCCTCCACATTAACCTCTTCTCCAACATTAACACCCACAACATTATCACCCACAACATTAGTAACCTCTTCTATAAGGAACTCACAGAAATCTGGCCCAGCTATCGTGTGTTGAATATAAATGTCACAGTTTTTATGCACCCTATAAATATCAACTATTTATAGTGCTCCTTTATCATCAACCAGTTCAAACATGCCTATTGAAGGGACTTTGTACTAGATTTTCTCAAACTCCCTATAGCCTAATTCCTTAAGAACACCAATAAACTCAAAATATCCCCAAGTGTCCGCATCTATTCTCAAGTCAGAAATATCTCCTTCTTCATACACACTATGATAATCATTAATGAATTGACCACTATGGTAAATTGTTAGATTCAGATACTCCTCCTCTATTACACCTAAATCATAAGAAACCCTAAACTGAATAAGAATCATACTATAAAAACCCTAAATCCAAAACATAATGAAAAACCCCAAATCATAGCAAAACCCTAATTTCATGTAAATCCTAACTGCGCAACTCAGAAAAAGTAGGACGAAGACGAAGAACTGACATACCTGAAAGCAAACGCGAACACAAACGTGAATCTTAACTTGAATCCTCGTTGAATGTCGCTTCAACCTTCCCCTATTCCCTTATGCGTTTTGGAAATGTTTCGTTTCTTAGAGTCTGCTGCTTACTGAATGTGTCTCTTTGTAAAGGACGACACGTGGATAACAAATAACCAACGTGGATAAAAAATAAACGACACGTGGATAACACAACTGACAGATGGTCACGGAAGGACTAACGTGCGTCTTTTTAAAAAGGTTAAGAGATCTATTTGCACTTTTTTAAAATTAAGGGACGAAAGTGGACCCCGAGATAAAGATAAGGGACGAAAAGGGTATTGGGCCTTTATTTAAAATCTCTCATTCCATCGTATACACCCCAAATTGGGTGGAACAAAAAATAGAGAATTTGAGGGAATGAGATGAAATGCATTCCATCATGTTCCATTTCATCCATTATTTGCAAATCCAAACAATAGAACCTCAATAGTTACCACTCCATTCCAATTTATTCCATCATATACCATCAACTCCACATCATGCTTAATACAAGGATTCTCTAGAGCAGTGGATGGAAGTAATTCCAACTCAGTGTGAAATTCAGCTATCCTATTCTGTACAAGTAGTCTCAGCAAATTGAGACCAAGTATTGGGTACTCACGAGGAGATTGTGGAATGTGATTGCTGCAACATAGAAAAAGACCCATTAATTATAACAGCTCAACAAGAAAGTAGATGAGTTGGATATAGTTAGGGGCGTTCAAAATATGATTAATTGAAATGTATTTCTGCATTGAATTAGATTGAACCATAAAAAAAACTAAACCATTTAAATGGTTATTAGACTGAACCATTTATTCAAAACAATTTCAATCTGTTTTAAACTTGTTCAAAACCAATTTTTATTATAAATTGGTTTTATTATAAAAATTAGTATTTTATAAAAAAAAATCAAATAAATTTATTTTTCTAAAATATTAAAAAATTATTTAAAAAAAATAGAAAAATAACTAAAAAAAATTGATTTCGAACAAAATCTGAAAAAATTTATTTTTCTCAAACTGTTACAATAATTTTTAATTTAAAAAATTGATTCAAAAGAATCCGAAAAAAAAGTGGGAGATTATATATAATATGATCCAATATAAACCTATTTCTTTCCTTCAAATAATCTAACCTATTTCTTTGACGCACTCTAAACCCTTGAAACCTAGCTTTACTTGACAAACCATACAGAAGTAAAAACACTGACGGTATTTGATCGATACAGATGTTACACCGCAACTCTTATTCTCAACATGAAACGTAAGAGATCTTCTCTCCAAACTCCACAAACAATAGTTTCAACTGATTTATATTTAGATGATTATTGTTGGGAACATGTTTTCAAGTTCATCTTCAATCACCACGATGACGACAACGCTTCCTATTTCAAATCTCTTTCTCTTGTCAACAAACAATTTCTCTCCATTACCAACCGTCTACGTCTCTCTCACTGTATGGAAACCAACATGCCGCTCTCTCGCCTCTTTCCAAGGTTCCTCAATCTCATCTCCCTTGACCTCTCCTGCTACCATGGTCTCATCAACAACCTTCTCGTTCAAATCTCTAGCTACCCATTGAAAATCACTTCACTCAATATCTCCAACCAATCCAACATCCCGGCACGCGGCTTGAGAGCTTTCTCCCGAAATATTACAACTCTAACCTCTCTCATTTGTACCAACATTGCTAATCTATCTGTTGCCGACTTGCTTCTTATCTCTCATTGTTTTCCTCTCCTTCAAGAACTTGACCTTAGTAACACTTACAGTATCATAGTTAAGCTAAATGGTTCTCTGTCAATGATTCTTCCTAAGCTGCGCAAACTTAATCTCTTCCGGCATATCAATACATATATGAACGACGCATGGCTTTTACACTTTTGCAAGAATTCGAGTTTCTAGAAGAACTTGCCTTGATGTGCAGTCCATTCTTAACTCACGATGGCATTGCTTCTGCCATCCGTGAGAGACCAACTTTGAAGTCTCTATCAGTTTATTTGAAACCAAGCAATGGCAACATTAGTTCACATTTAATTGACTCTCTCGCAAGTTTGAAGGACTTAGTTTGTCTTGATTTGTCATATTCGGGTATCTCCGATGATTTGCTTTCCTCTATTGCAACAAGAGGTCTTCTTTTGAAAAAGCTTGTCCTCCAATATTGTACAGGATATGGTTATACCTGGAATCCTTTGTTTGTTATCCAAGTGTCAAGGTATACAACATTTGGATCTTCAAGGCGCTGATTTTTTGAATGATCAACATGTTATGGAGCTGTCTTCGTTTTTTGGTCATTTAGTGTCTATAAACCTTTGCAATTGTAAGAGGCTCACACATTTATCTTTGCTTTCACTCGTAAGTAATTGTCTTTCACTTAGTGAGATTAACATGAATTGCACATGGATATGGATTGGGAGAGATGTAGTGAATTATAATCCTTTCAAGGATTTTGTTGTAAGCCCTCAATTAAAGTCTCTCCATTTGGGTGGCCATTCATGGCTAAGAGGTGAATGCATCATAATGTTTGCTTCCATTTTCCCCAATTTGCAGTTCCTTGATTTAAGGCAATGTCAAAACATATCTGGAGAAGGTATTTGTCAAGTTTTAAGGAGTTGTCGTAAGATTAGAGATTTAAACTTATATGGTTGTTCAAGAGTGAAGCTGCACGAAATGAACTTTGAAGTTCCTAAATTGAAGGTGTTGAATTTGTCAGTTACAAGGGTTGACAATGAAGCACTTTATGTGATCTCAAAGAGTTGTTCTGGACTTTCGCAATTGTTACTGGTAGGATGTCATGGTGTGACAAAGAAGGGAATCATGCATGTGGTAAAGAATTGCACGAAGCTCAGAGAGATCAATGGTATATTGCCGACGGGATGGTGGTATTTTCAAGGCCATCATTAAGAAAGATAACCTTTTCACCTTGCTATCAATTCAATGTCAATAAAAGAAAATTCTTCTCGCGTTATAGATGCCTTCTTTGCTAATGCTCTGACCAATTTCGAACTCTTAAATTGAAGTTGTTTTTTTTATTTTCATATTTACTTCTTAGACAAGTTCTTTTATTTTTTAATGTGTAATTGCCTAAAAAATTATGCAATATTTTGATATTATATACAATTTAATGCTGATAATGATATCTTTTTGCTTCTGTAATATGCACACCTTATGCTTATGCTTTGTTTCTTTTCATATTAATGAAACTTATTGCTTATTAACAAACAAAAAAAACATATAGGTAATTTTATTAATAATGAAATTGTATTATTACATGAAGAGGTACAAGATTTATACAGGTGATTAGAACGACTAGTTAGGATCATTTCATGCTTTGTACATTCATGGTGTCTTTCACTCAATAGGATTGCTTTATTAAGCCAATTTTATAAAAAATATGATTAAGCCATTGAATTTCAAACTTTAAAAGTTACTTTTGCTTCTTGTTGATAGCTTGTTTCTTTCTAATAGTTAGATCAATACCTCTCGTATCAATTTGTCAATTAATGATTTTCCAGAAGAATATTAGGAGTTAGGAATCAATTTTTCAGTTTCTTGGCCACAGACAAGATCAGGATTCTGCTTCTATGGTCTGCAAGCAATTCCTTCCCATTACAAACTGGTTTATATTTTCATAAACGTGACATATAATCATATCTTATTTGTTATGTCTTCTGTTTTCTATGAATAAGAGACTTTTGTGTATGGATAGCATTCGTGTTACGAAAGATGTTGCAAATGCGTGTTTCTTAGAAATGCTTTAGCATTGTCACAGTGTAAGTGTTTGCATGTATGTTTCTCGTTGTTCTCTGAACCTTTTAACGACATCTACTACATATTCAATCCAGGTTGGATAAATGTTGAATTTTGCCTTCATTTAATTAACATGACATTTGAAGAGTCGAACCTTCTAAATGAATAGAGGCTAAATGCACGTTCGCCCTTTCAAATGTAGCATCTAATGCAAAAAATTGAAATTCCTTTGATTGAGTTGTTCTGCTGCAATGAGTGTTAACCTTCCTCGTTGTGCCGTGACAACAAGAACTTGCAAATTTCTTCCATTCTAACACTTGTTCTAGACGAGCACTAACTTCTTCATGGCGTTCATCGACCTTCTTGTCAAGTTAGGCTAGTTTCAGTATGCACCATTATTGTACTAGGTCGTTTCTACTTAATGTGCATGATCTTTAGATCATTCCATTTATGCATGAGATAAGAACTTAATGATGAAGTTAATAGCCTTGCCTGGTATATGAGAAAATCAAGCAATGGTGTATTTTAGTTCAGATGCATAAAGCAAGAATGTTTGATATCTATTCATATTAATTAGGATGTTTGCAGTCCAAGTGGTCACAATGTAGTCCTAAGTGCTACATAAGAGGCCTATGTGGCAACTAATGTGTCAAGTTAGTCACTGTTTGAAGAACATAAGTGTGAAAAAATAAAGTTTAGTGTCTCAAAGGATCCAGCCCAATCTGAGTCTATCTTTCGGTGATGGTTCCCTCTCTCAGTTTCACTATTCTTTTGGCTTCTTCCTTGTATTTTTGTATAGTTAAAGCTTAGTTTACATCATTTTTTGTAATATGAATACTATATTGACTATTCTTGAGCTGAATGCAACTAATGGATTTTGTTTGAGATAAACAAATGTGTACAATTTTTGTTTATCATGTTGCTGAAATTTACATTTTCTACAAAAGTTATAAATATTGATAACAAAATATTCTAACAGCAAAATTATCATACTCTAACAGAATATATGTTCTGAGATAAAATACATGTTCTGTTAATAAAAGTAAATAAAACACAATAGAATAAAAGAAGAATAAAGCCAATCCTGAGACACAATTTCTCGTGGAAGCTTTTAAAACTTTCCAGGTCTTGTATAATGGCATATTTGAACAGTAGTTATCTACACCGGTAACAATATGGTTTACCTGCAAACGTTTCCCTAATAATATAACAAGAATATTCTAGTAATATAACACCTTATCCCAAAAAGTAAATATTGTAACAATCCCAAACGCAAAACAATGAGTCATATGATTCAAGGAAGCGTAAAGAAAAACATTAAAATTTAAAACTTCATATAACACTGAACTGTGTGCATTACATTGGTATTTAAAAATAAAAGAGTAATTTTTAAATGAAACAAATCTAAAAACCAAAAACAAAACAACTAATCTAGGAATAACAAAACCATGTTCGTCTGCCTCTAAAAGATGCAAATAAGCAGGTGGACAAGAATGAAAAACAGTGCACATATCATTTACCATAAAACTATGTTTTGCCAGAGTGTTTGCTAACCTATTATATTCCCGATACGAGTGAGAAACTACTACTTCCCAATCCATCTCTAACAAAAACCGTATCTCTTCAAAAATAGACATTCCAATAATAGTATTCTTCCTTCCCACAAGAACTTGTACCACTTTAGTCGAATCCACCTGAAGCTCAACCTTATTAAATTCCATGCTCCGCGCTAATTTGAGACCTTCCAGCACCCCGCACAACTCCGCCGTAAGTACCTCACCTCGACCAATAATTTTAGAAAACCCCCGTAGCCATTCTCCATCACTACCCCGAGTAATGCCCCACAACCATTCAGACCAGTACGACACCCCCATCTACATTCAGTCAGACCCACCCGGCTCTAGGAGCCTGCCAACCAACCTGAGCCACCACCGGCGAAACTCTTTCTCTTGGATGAATAATAGACTCTTCTAACGGAGAAGACTATAACATCTGCCTAATCACCATTGCTTGCTTACGGGATCACACAAAACTGAAGGTTGAAAAACACAAGAAGGGGGTTGAATTGAGGTTTTGAAATTAAAACAATTTTGACAAAGATATTTTTATCCTGGTTCGTTTGAACTCAAACTACTCCAGTTCACCCGTCAAGGTGATTTGCCTCTCTCAACGAGGTCTTAATTCACTAACCAAAACTTGATTACAATTCACTAACCTTTGTCTTCTTGAGATCAACCACAACTTGGTTTCTCAAGGTAATTACAACGTATAAAAATATAAGTGTTTACGGTGCTTCTTATAAACTATATCACAACTGTGATGTGTACACAATTTTTGACTCAATGAATTATGAAAAACAACTTTGAATAATGGCAGTATGTGAGTTGTTTTTGCGTAAGAAGGTTCGGCAACCAAAGCTTGAAGATGATGCTCCTTTATATAGGCGTTTGATTTGATTCGTTGGAAGTCACCAGAATTTACAAAAGGAATGATAATTAATGCCTTGAGTGCTTCTTTCCTTAATTATGGATCTTGTCTAGAAACTGTCGTTACTTTGAATATTTCCATTTGAGTCTTTGTAACGCATCAGAATTAAGCAACCAGAATATGCGAATCAGAGTTTGTTAATGCAACATGGTGCTTTTAGAAGTTGGCTTCGAACAGAACATAACTTCTTCTTAAAGAGCGTGATATTTTGAAGACTGTTGTTACATGCGTATCCTTTAGAATGACATCATATATCAGAACTTCTTCTGCTTACAAAATCAGAATTCTTCCAAAAACAGAACTGTATCATATAAATGATTAGGAAGCAATGATATTCTACACAAAATATTTAATCAGAACATAAGAGTCATCAATATTATTTGTTATCATTAAAACTTCTTAAATAGACGTAGAACCAAACTATGTTCTAATAAAAACCTTCATCATGCTTTTTTTTATTCCTCCACAGCCACGCCGCATGGCAAGCCATTGCCCAAAACCGGGTCCACCCATTGTTCACCCGAAGACTTCCAACTCCAACCAAATTTTCTTTTATCCAAACCTTCAAAGACATCGAAAAAAACCATTGTCGTTGACTCACTGGCACCACACTTAACCAGAATGGTTTAATAAGCGGACAATCCCTCAAAACATGGAGAATCGTTTCGGGATCTTCATGACAATGATCACACATGCCACATCCAATCCTCATGTTGTAAGGCCTTGCATTAGTTAGCAACCGACCATGCATAATCAACCAAATAAATGCTCTTGTTCGTTCATGTACTTTTATCTTCCAAATTTTCTGCCATATGCAATCAACTTTCTCCCTATCTTCAACGCATAATTCGTGTATCATTCCCTTTTGTGTGACATGCATGATGACAATATGCCAATAATAGTTGCAAAAGCCCACGGCTCTAAAAGGATTAAACTGACGAGTTGGATGTATGTCGTATCTTTTTCCAAGTGTTTGAATACAAGTTGTATAGCTTGACTATTTGAATATCGATATCCTCTAAAAGTAACTCAATCAATCAAACCTCTTTTTCTCTTTAGCGCGACTCTAAAAAGCTTTCCGCAAACGAGTACGCTTTATCCATTTTGACGCGAAATAAACTAACGCTTTAGCCTCCAAGAGAGAGCAATAAACAATGTTTAATCGCTCAATGCAATTCAAGCATCACTCTTTAAAATCAACCAACAAATTCGTAGTTTTTCTACCACGGACTACGAAGTTCTGCTTTTTCCATTGCACATAGGAATATGTTTCACAACATTTTGAAATCTTGGCGATCACAATAACAAAAAACCTAAAAATTTCTTTCTTTCTTTTCGCATTGTAAGTTGAAGATTGCAAATAGACAACACACTAACACTCACTCGCAAAACTAACTAAATGAGTCACGTCGAGTACAACAGATGTGAGAGGTGTTAATACATTTTCCTTATATAACTGACTCCCAAATCCGATTTGATTGCGACGACCATTTTCATTTTTTTCGTGGTTTTTATCGATATTTTTCTTATATCTTTAAAATAAAAAAAATTTGATGACAATTTTATTGTATTTCGAACATTTCTTACATTTGAGTATTTTTCGCGACGCGATACTGAAATCCAAACTCAATATGTTATAACTGAAGATATGATTTTAATTTTAGTTTCATTTTAATATTAAGATGTTATATTAAACAATTATTATTAAGATATAATAAGTATATTATTTTTAAAAGATATGGAAAAGAAATTAAACATGTCTATTTGAAATGAAGTATACAAACTTTATAACATTTTTTATATAAACATACTAATAACATTAAATAAATATTTATATTTTTTTTGTGTTTAAACATTCCCACTCGTGTTCAAAAAAAAAAACATCCCCACTCCCCCTATTTTTTTTAATTAATATTTAGGCTTAGTTATACTTTTGGTCCCCCTATTTCTCTGCTTTTAACTTTTAGTCCTCTCATTTTAAAATCTTGCGTTTTAGTTTTTTTTTTAGTTTTGTTCTTTATTTTTGGTCCCCTTACCAATTTGACTCTAATTTTTTATGACATGGCAGGTTGACTGATGACATGGCAGGTCCAACTTCACCAATTTAATTTCCACGTCATGTTTTAAATACAATTAATTTTAGAATTGAGAAATTGGGGGTGACGGCTGGAATTCCACGATTCTCCTTCGTTCAATTTGCAGACGGCGACCACGATTCTTTCTTGTTGCTCATTGATCTTCGTCGATCCCCTTATTCTTGGTCTCCGGTCGTTTACACCGCCCCTTATCCCGCCGTTTTGTTCATCCTTTCGTCTCAATCGCTTTCAATTTCATGATCTTAGTTCCGATTCTTTCATGCCAATAGCAATACGTAGCCATAAACACAGAGACACAACGATGAGTAATAAGGTTTCAAGTTTACCTTCCGGAGAATGTTCGGAGCACCTTCGAGTTCAACGAATCCGATACAAAATCCGAAAAAGATCCTTAAGAACTAAGGTACACACTCTTGTGCTCTTGTTCGTTCCTTCCGTGCTTATTCTCTATTTCCTTCTGCAATTTCTATTGTGTGTCGGTGTTGTCGATGCAGAGTGAAGCTTGAGCGATGATGATGATGATGAAGATATCTGAAGATATCTAGCCGTCACCCCAATTTCTCAATCCCTAACTTTTTTATTATTTTCAATATTTTTAACTTAACCCTAAAATTAATTGTATTTAAAAAATGACGTGGAAATTAAATTGGTGAAGTTGGACCTTCCATGTCATCAGTCAACCTGCCATGTCATAAAAAAATTAGAGTCAAATCGGTAAGGGGACCAAAAATAAAGAACAAAACTAAAAAAAAGACTAAAACGCAGGATTTTAAAATGAGGGAACTAAAAGTTAAAAACAGAAAAAATAGAGGGACCAAAAGTGTAATTAAGCCTATTTATAAGCTATTTATTATATTTATATTGTATAAGTGAAGTGAGCTTTGCATATTTTTTAAATAAAAATATAGGGATATTATGAAGAATTTTTTTTTCTAAAACGGTTACAATAATTTTTAATTAAAAAAATTGATTCAAAAGAATCCGAAAAAAAGGTGGGAGATTATATATAATATGATCCAATATAAACCTATTTCTTTCCTTCAAATCTAACCTATTTCTTTGACGCACTCTAAACCCTTGAAACCTAGCTTTACTTGACAAACCATACGGAAGTAAAAACACTGACGGTATTTGATCGATACAGATGTTACACCGCAACTCTTATTCTCAACATGAAACGTAAGAGATCTTCTCTCCAAACTCCACAAACAATAGTTTCAACTGATTTATATTTAGATGATTATTGTTGGGAACATGTTTTCAAGTTCATCTTCAATCACCACGATGACGACAACCGTTCCTATTTCAAATCTCTTTCTCTTGTCAACAAACAATTTCTCTCCATCACCAACCGTCTACGTCTCTCTCTCACTGTATGGAAACCAACATGCCGCTTACTCTCTCGCCTCTTTCCAAGGTTCCTCAATCTCATCTCCCTCGACCTCTCCTGTTACCATGGTCTCATCAACAACCTTCTCGTTCAAATCTCTCGTTACCCATTGAAACTCACTTCACTCAATATCTCCAACCAACCCAACATCCCGGCACGCGGCTTGAGAGCCTTCTCCCAAAATATTACAACTCTAACCTCTCTCATTGGTACCAACATTGCTAATCTATCTGTTGCCGACTTTGTTCTTATCTCTCACTGTTTTCCTCTCCTTCAAGAACTTGACCTTAGTAACACTTACTATATCAACATAAATGCTGATATGTCAATGTTGTTTCCTAAGCTGCGTAAAGTTAATCTCTATGGTCATAACCAGACCGACGAATCGCTTTTACACTTTTTTAGGAATTCTGAATTTCTCGAAGATGTTCTCATGATGAATTGCTCACTATTAACTTATAATGGCATTGCTTCTGCCATACGTGAGATACCGAATTTGAAGTCTCTAGCAATAATTGGTTCGGTTTCAAACAATGGCAACATTAGTTCACACTTTATTGACTCCTTCATGAGTTTGAAGGTCTTAACTTGTCTTGATTTGTCTGATTTACTTATTTCGGATGAGTTGCTTTCCTCTATTGCAATGATAGGTCCTCCTTTGAAAAAGCTTGTCCTCAAAGATTGTACGGGATTCAGTTATGCTGGCATCTTTTGTTTGTTATCCAAGTGTCAACATATACAACATTTAGATCTTCAATGTTCTAAATTTTTGAATGACCAACATGTTATGAAGTTGTCTTTGTTGTTTGGTCATTTAGTATCTATAAACCTTAGCTATTGTAGCATGCTCGCAGAATCAGCCTTGTTTTCACTAGTTAGGAACAGTCCTTTACTCACTGAGGTCAAAATGGAATACACAAATATTGGGAGAGAGGATGTAGTAAACTCTAATTGTTTTGAGGATTTTGTTGTTAACCCTCCATTAAAGTCTCTTCATTTAGCTTCCTGTTATTGGCTAAGAGAAGAAAGCATCCAAATGTTTGCTTCCACTTTCCCCAATTTAGAGGTGCTTGGTTTGGAATGTTGCAATAAAATATCTGAAAAAGGTATTTGTCAAGTTTTAAGGAGATGTCGTGAGATTAGAGATTTGAACTTAGATGGTTGTTCAAAAGTGAAGCTGCATGAAATAAACTTTGAAATTCCTCAATTGAAGAAGTTGAACTTATCGCATACAGGGGTTAACGATGAAACACTTTATGTGATTTCAAAGAGTTGTTATGGACTTTTGCAACTAGTACTAAATAAATGTAATCATGTTACAAAGGAGGGAATTAAGCATGTGGTAAAGAATTGCACGCAGCTCAGGGAGATCGGCTTGATGTTTTGTTATAAATTGCCTCCTAATATTGTTGACGAGATAATATTTTCAAGGCCATCATTGAGAAAGATAACAGCTTCACCTTGAAAAAACTCCAGTAACAAAAAGTTCATTGTCGAAAAGAGGAAACTCTTCTCGCGTTATGGATGTCTTCTCATGTGCTAGTTTTCTATGTGAATGTTTTGTCAAATTTTGAACTCTATAATGTAAGATATTATTTGTTTCACATTTACTTATCTTAAGTTATTTTATTTTCTAATGTGTAATTGCCTTAGTAAGATTTTTATATAATTTACAATTTAATGCAAGTAGTTTGGTGTTATGCTATATGTCAAATTAAGATGCATTACTTTTCATTGCTTTGCGTTAAATTATATTACACGGATGAGATTTCAGTATCATATTTATTGATATGGCAATAAGTTAGCTTAGGTTTATGCAGCTATGATTGTTGTGGAGTAAGGTCTATATTAGCATGAGGTTGAAGATAGTTTGGTGTTTGTGAGTTTTTTATGTTCTGCACTTTCATTTAGACCTCTCATGTTTTCTGCCATGGTCTTATTTTTGTGGTCCTAGATATAGAGATGTGTTATAACTTCTCATTTTGTTTATGCTTTTTTCCTTACATACATTTTGGAGTAGAAGGGAAGGATAGATTCCAAATTCATGTCAGATTTTGTTGTCAACCTTCAAGCAAAAATGCTTTATTTAGGCGATATATAGTATTTTAATAAGTTATGTAAATTTAATAAAATGTTCTTTCACTAACCCTAGTTTACAAATTCTTGAGTTAAATGCTTGTGAGGATATCTCTAGAGAATGTATTTAAAACTTGATTATATAGGAACATAAAAGTTTAACATAAATTGGAAACGTTGAAGTTGCCAAGGGTCAAGAATTGAAGATGAAATATTGTTCATGTAATCTCAAAATTGTATGATCTTAAGTTTAATCTCTTTTCTAGAATTAAATGTGGCTAGGTTTTTAATAACATATCGATTTAAGTGTAAGCGTAGGACTATGATAGATTCAATCATCCAATTCTTCTTCCTAGTGATTATAATTATAAAGACTTATAATTTTAGATTGATTGTAATTTTAGATTGATTTTTTTATTAATAAGATTCAATTTAAACAAATCACATAAATTGAATTCGGCTTATTGACATATTGATTGTTTAACATCTTCATCTCATATTCATTATTTTGAGTATATTGGAAAATCAATCCAAACAAATTTTTTTTGTAAAAGAATTGATGTTGCGTTTATTTTTGTAAAAGTCAGATTTTGAAATATAAGTTATAAACTCGTAATGTAAAAATCATTATCAAACAGATTTTTTATTGTAATACGAGTTTGTAACTATGGATGAGAATATAATAGGCCAAGATATGTTTTGTAAAGGTTGAACTTGATCTATTAAAAATTCAAAGCCTAAATTTGACTTATAATTTATCATATATGTTTATTTTTACGCCTAAAACCTTGAACTACTAACCTACTTAAAAGCGTATTATATTTAAAAATAAACAACTCAACTAATGTTAAATTGATTAAAAATTTAAAAGATCATGAGATTTAATATTTGTTTTTACCGACTCATTTGAGTTTACTTATTAGCATAAAGGTCTATTTAGTAAAAATAATGGTTGACTAATAAGTTAACTAATAGTTTATAGCTTATAGCTTATAGCTGATGATTGATGACTAATAGCTTATATCTTATAGTTAATAGTTGAGACTGATAACTATTAAGCTAATTGAAGTGTTTGATAAAATTAGCAATTCAACCAACTTATAAATGTAAAATGACTTAAAAGATATTCAATATATAATTATTTTACTTTAAATTAATTACAATAAATTATAGAGGATAAATGTGGATTTTCGATAAAATAATAAGGATAAAAAAGGAAGAAAAAATAATAAGCAGCTAAAACGCTATTTGAAATAACGTTTAGAAAATAAGTTATAAGCTAGCAAAATAAGCTATAAGTTTGTGATCAAAAGACTATTATCAAACAAATAAATATTATACGAACTTATAAATTATAAACTATAAGATATAAACTCATAAAATAGTCTTATCAATGAGACTCTAAATATTGTGATACTATTTGTTTGAAAGAACTTATGAAAATAATTTAAGTATTATAATAGTGTTTGTTTAAAAGACCTTATGAAAACAACTTTAGACAACAACTTATGATATCTTACATAAGTGTTTTGTAATTTATTTTTATAAATTCTTCAATAAAATAAACTTTATTTTTTATATTTTAATTCAAAATATAAAATTAATATAATATTATAAATTTGTTCATATTTATTTAAATAAATGAATGTTAATTTTTTTTTAAAAAAAATTATCTAAATAAACTAATAAAAAATTCTACATCATTTTTATTAAATTTTTGTTTATCTAATTCGAATCTGTATAAATTAAGTC
Source organism: Vicia sativa (assembly GCA_021764765.1). Classification (NCBI taxonomy): domain Eukaryota; kingdom Viridiplantae; phylum Streptophyta; class Magnoliopsida; order Fabales; family Fabaceae; genus Vicia; species Vicia sativa. The sequence goes on from CM038794.1 coordinate 288,724,477, forward strand.
ATATATCCAAATAAATAATCTAGGTGGTAGAATCATATTAATAGGTTTGGCCTATTCCCACCTCAAAAATATTTTATTTTGAACAAACCTTAAAAAATTAAAACAAACCTTAAATTGGATTTTCTCAAAATTATAATTTAACCTAACTTTATAATGAGCTAATAACCCTAAAATATATTTGGCGGCACCATGAAGAGAAAAAGAAACTCTCTCCAATCAAAATCAATGATGACTATGGCTACTGCTTCTTCTCCTTCGTCCATACAAATTAGAAGCAAAAAAGTATCTATGCTTTCAACTAATGTTTACTTACCAGATGAATGTTGGGAATGTATCATCAAATTCCTCATCAACCACGACACCGACGACACCCGCCGTCGGTACTTTCATCTGAGGCCTCTTTCGACCGTATCCAAACAGTTACTCTCCGTCACAAACCGTCTTCGAACATCTCTCACTATCTATAATCCAACATGCAAACACTTCCATACCATCTTCTCTAGATTCTCCAACATCGCCTCCCTCAACCTATCCTCCCCCAACTATGCTGATCTCGACGATCTTCTCGTCCAAATCTCTCATTTTCCATTGAAAATCACATCACTCAATCTCTCAAACCAATCCTAGATTCCAGTAAAGGGATTGCAAGCTTTCTCCAAAAACATTACAACTTTGACATCTCTCACATGTTCCAACATTGCCATTATATGCACCACCGACATGTTTCTCATTGCAGATTGCTTCCCTTTGCTCGAAGAACTTGACCTTAGTAACTCCAAAGAGTTCAAAAATAACACAAACCCCGACCATGAAGGAAAGGCTCTTTCATTAACACTTTCCAAACTCCGCAAAGTTAACTTGTCTCGTGATAAATATATCAACAAACAATCACTTCTCCAGTTGATAGTGGAGAGTATGCATTTGACAAGGCTTCATTGTTTTGCACTAATCTTTAATTTCTTTGCTATCCATGTGTCCATGTATACAACATTTGAATCTTGAAAATGCAAATACTTATTTTCTGAATGATCAACATGTTGACAAGTTGTCTTTATTTCTTGGTGATTTAGTGTCTATTAACCTTAGTCATTGTAGGAAGCTAACCGTATCATCTTTGTTTGCTCTTGTTCGTAAATGTCCTTCACTTATTGAGATCAAAATGGAAGGGACATCTATTGGAAAAAAGAGTGTTGATATTTCTAATTCTTTGACGATGGATTGTTTTGTAAACTCTCAATTAAAGTCTCTCTATTTGGCTTATTGTCAAAAGTTAACCGATGAAACCATCATACTCTTTTCTTCCATTTTCTCCAATTTGCTTCTGCTTGATTTGAGTTCTTGCCCACTTATATCTGACGAAGGTATTGGTCAAGTTTTAAGGAGCTTTTATAACATGAGGCATTTGAATGTAGCCAATTGCTCAAGAGTGAAGCTACTTGCTGGAATGAATTTTGAGGTTTTTAAATTAGAGGTGTTGAATTTGTCACATACCAGAGTTGACGATGAATCGCTCTATGCGGTCTCAAAGGCTTGTCCTAGGCTTTTTGAACTGAACCTTGAAGGTTGTAATTGCATCACAGAGAAAGGAGTAAAGCATGTGGTAGAAAATTGTACACAACTGAGAGAGATCAATCTGAGGCATTGTCATGAAGTACAAGATAACGTTTCCTCAACATTATTTTCAAGTCCGTCTTTAAGAAAGATAATTGCTCCGCCTTGTTTTCGTTTCATGGAAAGAAAGATGAAACCCTTCTCGCGTCATGTACGCCTTGTTTCCTAGCATTCTCAAAGTGGTCTGCCAAAGTTCAAACTCCTAGATGTAAGATATTTTTGTTTTTATATTTACTTGTATATTATATTACTTTGATAAAATTCTTGTGTCATACTTATAGACTATGTGTACAAGTACAATATGTGATTGAGTGAATATCATGGAAATGTAACTAATATATTTCCCCCTTAATTTGGTTATCTGTGTTTGCACCGCCTGTTTCATTTTAAGATCAGTTGAACTATTGTGTTATGGTTATTGAACCATGAATTATAATGGCAAGAAACAAGAGAAACCATATTGGAAGAATCTGTTGCTTGTAAAATGGCCTCTTCATGAAACCAGTGTAATTTTCTCATAATGAAAATTTTCACTCTCTGCTACACTTTGAAATACATCTTTGATACGTACTTACATTCCTTTTATGAAAGCAGGGATTGAAGAAGAAACATATATCCTAATGTTTAGACTTCATCCTAATCAGAATAAGCCAATATTGCCTGCAGAAACAGTAGATACACACACTACTAGAAAAGCTGGATTTTCCTGCGGATTAAGCAAAAAATCCGCAGGAAACACGTTTCTTGCGGTTTATGGTTCCCAACTAATACCTTCGTGGGTAATTATTTCCGCAGGAAAATCCACAGGAAATGTTAAACTTAATTTTTTAAAAATCATTTTGAATTATATATTAAAATAACCATAATATAAAAATAAAAATTTAATTTAAAATATTTTGATTTTAAAGAAGAAATGAACAACAATTTATGAACAACAATTTATAAACTACAAAAAAATAAAATTTAATTTTAAATGCTTTGATTTTAAATAAAACTCATTCATAGAACAACAATTTATAAACTTAACAAGTTCTTACATAGTCATATTACTAAAAATGACTCAAACAATTCATTTGTCTTGCTAACTTAAAAATTAAAATTCATTACTAACGTCTTCTTCATGTGTTTCTTCGATGTCATCTTTGTATTGATCACTTTCATTAGATGGTTCTTCGACGTCATCTTCATATTGATCACTTTCATTAGTTGGTTGTGGTGGACGAGAAGATGACCCAAGAAATCCCAAATGATTCATTAAAAATGAAATTTTACTATTCGCTTCGATCATCTCTTTTTCTTGTCGATGCAATTGTTGTCTCATCTCCAACTTCTCTTGTTCTTGTCTTTGCAACGATGCATTTAAAGCATGGAAACTTCTTAAAGCATCAACCTCTTGAGAGTCACTCGAAACGGTTCCAAGACCAAATACCTCCCTTTCTTCTTTCCAACTGACTCTACCCATATATATATCCAAATCAGGTGGAATTCAATAGTTGTTCAAATTGATCCTAAATGAAAATACAAAATAGTAAGGAATTAAATTCAAGAAAAGTGATACATTCCAAAAGACTTGTGTGCAGATTTAAAATTCAATCAAATTAGTACTCACATATGCGGATTCAGCATGAACTAGGGATGTCAATGGGGCGGGGCGGGGCCGGGGGGACACTTCCCCATCTTTTTCCTCGCCATCAAATTCATTCCCCGTCCCCGATCTCCGTCACGGGGGAATTTCTATCCCCCATCCCCGTTCCCCGCGGATCCCCGTTCCCCGGGGGATCCCCATAGATCCTACATTTATTCATTAATATTTTATTTTTTTAAAATGTTTATATTTTCTATAAAAATAAAAAGCACAAAGAATTCACATATTTATTATGTTATTAAAAAATACTAGTATTTGACATTTATTATATTAAATTAACTATATATAATAAAAAACCTAATCTAAAATATATATATTAAATTAACTATATTAAAATAATAGGCGGGGCGGGGTCCCCGCGGGGCGGGGGGTGTATTCCCCGTCCCCGTCCCCGAAATGCTCTCGGGGGAATTTTTTTCCCCATCCCCGCCCCCACGGGGGAAAATTCCCCATCTTTGGGGCCCCGAACGGGGCGTTCCCCGCGGGGATCCCCATTAACAGGTCCAAACTGACATCCCTAGCATGAACTCCTACCCAACTTTGATCCTTTTTCCTATGTGTGCGAAAATAGAACTCCGTCAATGATGGATCTACACCTCCCTTTTCTTTTTTCTAAAATTTTAAAAAAAACAAGAAACAATGTCATTTATTATAAATACTAATTTGAGAAATTCAATGAAAAACTTATAATACATACCATTCTTTTCCAATGCAAACGATGAGGAATAGATCCTCCAGTGTGAAGAGATGCACTATCCATAGAACACCGATTCCTTTTATTGTTTGACATGCTTTTTTGAATTTGGAAGAATTCCAATGTACCAATAACTGCTTCTACACATCATCTCCCATCCAGCCGGGTTTGTCATCTAAGTTTTGGCGAACTTCTTGCATTAGTTGGGACATCTTAGCTGCACCTCTTTTTTCAAAATTACGTCGTACCATAACCTTATGTTCTGGTAGCCATGTGTTGCACCCCAAATTTTACCCTGCTATTTTTCTACTTGCATTATATTTAAAATATAAAAAAAACAGTCATTCACACATTGCATTTGCATCATTTCGTCGAATTTAAATTGACCAAAAGTTAGTTTAAATTGATGTTTGCATCGTTATTAGTTGTAAAATACCTGTTATGTTACTTCATGCATTTTTACCTCTCTCTCTGTCTATTGCATTGATTTTTAAATTATTTATATGTCGGTGATATCGATACTTCGATTTTACAAACAATGTTAAAAGCAATTCGATCATCAAAATTAGCGGAGAAAATATTTCAAGTTTTCATTTTTACTCATCGCTTTATAAATCTACGTGTCGTAGATCATGAAAATGTGCTCTCGATACATTTTTAGTCTCGTTTTTAGTCTAAGCGTTTTAAAGTCGGGTATTCTTTATTATCATTTTATTTCGATTTTAACCATCTCAATAATTTTTCTTTAATTTATAAGACCCGTAATTTATTTTAATGTACTCAGTTATTTTTTTCGGATAATTTATTGTCCGAACTTTTACCATTTTTAACAAATTTAAAGTGTAAATTTTTATCTCAAAAAAATCCAACAAAAATACTGTGGGCTTATTAATTTTTACATGATCCATTTTTATGGCCCATTTAGTCATGAGGGGCATTTTAGGCATTTTAAAAAATTTTGTTTAACCTAATGTTGTAGTATATATATGTATGTTATAATTGAGACAAGGGGGAGGCCAATTTTGAAACACAAAAAAGGGCGGAGGCGGATCAAAAAAAAAAGAGGCAGAGCATTACAAATTATAAAACACAAAAAAAACTTTGAAGAAGAACTTCAACACATGTTCTCTGCAGCAATACCAAAGACATCGTTGCCTTCCATAGCTCTCATCCTTCTTTCCAGAGTCTGATATTGCTCGCGGACTTCTTCAAGTTCATCAAAATCTTCTCGACTCACACTTCGTGGAGTGTCGACCGTAATCAAAGAGAGATTCTCATAAGCAACTTGTGCGATGGTTGATGCACAAAAGGTCGATGAGGAGCGATGCATGATCGGTTGAGGCTCGGTGGCGGAGCTGGAAAGCTGATCGGGAAGACTCGCCAACCATTGGAGTAGTTGCGTGGGTGGAGCGTAATTTCGGTAACCCAATTCGCCAAGTAATGGCAGAGAAGACGAGGATCAACAACGGTGAGACTTGAAATTACAGTCCTTTGAGGTTGTTCACCTCTAGCGATTAGAACTTGCATCATTTCGGTAAGTCTAGTCATGCCTGACTTCAACTCATCGATTTCCATTCGGACTTCTACATCGTGTTGCTCTTGGTATTCCATTCTTCTCTTGACGTTGGCTCTAGTTCCGTGCTTGTGCAGAGGAATCAGCTTGACAGTAAATCAACATCTGAAGACGGAGACAAACAAAATGAGTCTTTCGACAACTTGAATGTATGAAACATGCAGATTATGCAATGAAATGTAATGTTATTAATGTAAAAGATGTGATGAAATGCAATGTCACATACACAAATGGTAATGCAACATAATGATAGTAATGAGTTCACGAAATGTAAAAGCAGGATGATCAGTAAATGAACAACTTATTTATGTGGGCTCCTATGATAGGATGGCTCTAAGCTTTCTACCCAAATTCCCCACAGGACAGTTCTAAGGATTTTTGCTATCACCATGTAAACTTTTTCTGTAACAAAATAATCAATGTAAGTCACAGTATTCTATTTATGTTTGGTCAAAACATAAAATTATTGTATATTAGTACTTACATTTATGAAGTAGCATATTAGTACTTACATTTTTTGTTTATGCTATCTGACATTCTATTTGTTATTCCTAGTTGCCAGGAAAAGAGTGGCGTCAGATTATTGAGGTTTGTCAACTCTGAAATACCTCTACCTCCACCTTCTGATGCACTCATTCTTAATCTCATTGGGAGACAAATAATAATTATATTTTAACTTCTGACCTGCTTTCTCTTTGATACTTAATCACGCTTACTTACCAAATTTCTTAAAGTACATGGCCTGCCTATAATTGTCGTTTATAATCCAATATTGTTAGCCATCAAATCGTTAGTGTCTGGTAATCATCATAGATATAATGATATCAACCTGGAAGAACAAAAAATGAGAGCTTCTGAGTTCTGACAAATGTGTGAAAGGTTTCAGGTTAGCATGCTAAACCATCTACTATTCCCTATGAAGTCACCAAGGCTGGAATGACTATAAAGGTTCTAACAAATTGTTTTTTTAAATCTTTCTCTCCATTCGAGGAGTGGGTTACATTGCAGGTGGTCTTCTTTTTAAGATTTATATTGTTGGTGAAACTATAAAGGTTGTGAGGCATTTCTCTCTACCCAATGTTAGTAAAAATGACTAGTAAGCAAAAGAGTGTCGTGTATTAACCTCTGTTGATGGAGATTTCCTTATATGTAACTAGTACAATTTACAATAATTTATTTCCTTATATGTAACTAGTACAATAATTTAGATTTAATTATCTGAAGTAAGTCAAAGAAAGAATCACGTTGAGTAGATGATAATTTCTTCCACGATGGTTTTCCCTCAACCAAATGAGTACGAATGATGTGAGCAATTTCTGCAACCACCAGTTTGTGAAGATCAAACCTGAAAAAAAAAAGACATTTTAAATAGACTATCATATGTGCTCTTCACTATAATTAACTTTCGAATGACTTACCATAGAGTAATTCAATGTGTCTAACAAAGTGAATAAATTCATGTTCCATCAAAATTTCCAAGAGATGAACAAACCAAAAAGATGTTAATTCAGAAAACAAAATCAAAGGCAAATGATAATTGACTTATATCCTTACAATATAAGTTCTGTGGGCAACAAAATTGGGATATCATAATAGCTGCAAGTGGTGTAATCATTGAAAAACAGAAATACATGTTTTGGTTACGCTTACGCAAAATACATGTTTTGTATCGAGGCTCATTACAAAACTTGCACTCCTTTAAATTGATGTCTTCTTTGTAATACAACATACATCCACCAATGCAACAATCTATCTTTATCCTCGATAAACCGAGTCCAGCCGCAAGTTTTTTTGTTTCCCTAAAGTTAGAGGGAATTACATTCTCTGGGTGACTTGATTCCTTCATAAACTTCACCATGTCATCGAAACATGCCTGTGACATGTTATGTTTAGATTTTAAACTCAACAACTTAATAGCAGCAGATAACTCTGATGTGTTTTTACATCCCGGCCACAGTGGTTGCTGAGTTGAATTCAACATGTCATAAAAATTTTGTGCTTCCATGTTTGGAGGTTCCTCTTCATGTTGTACAAAATGTTGCTCACGATTAAAACCGGCAGCATCAAACACCATGTCTTGATATCTATGAACATGTTCATAACTCCACTGTTGACTACTACTGCAAGGCGCAACCATATCTATATCATCGTTGTCGTTATCATTGATGTGAAGGATTATCTCTCCATGGCAAGTCCAATTCCAATATTCTGGTGTAAACCCATGTTGGTGAATGTGAGTGTTTGCTTCATCTGGAGTGAGGTGGTCCTCATTTTTGCACATCTTACATGGACATCTTATTACACCATCCTTCAAATACTCTTTTTGCTGACAAGCAAAATTTATAAACTCTTCAACACCTTTTAAAAATTCATATGTATGTCCGCTTCGGCCAGGGAGAAGCCTATTATACATCCATGTTCGATGATGAGGAATTTCACTTTCCATTGCAGCTCCAAAGATTTGTTGGTATTCTAGATATAAAAACTTCAAAGCATTATCATTTTTAAGACAATTATAGTCAATCATCGAGGATTCAAAAAAATTAAAAATTGAATAACCAATTGAGATAACAATTATATATTTATAGTCTCGTGAATGTTGAAAATTAAACCAACATCTGATAAGTAGAACAGAAATATATTACATTAATAAATGGTAAAAGTATATATATTAGTTTTTTTTTTTTTGAGAATAAGTATATATATTAGATTATTTACAGAACAATGGACAAAGCATATATATCCTAGCAAGCTTTATATAAAGAGAGAACAAAAACTAAAACCTTTTCCTTATTGCTCTTCTAAATTTAATCACATAGTGAAAACTGAAATGATTAGAAAGAATAACATATTCAAAATATCTTCCTATTCGGTACAGGGGCGGTGGCAGAAACTAAAATTCTTAATTAGCATGAATTTAGGTGTTTTTGCTTAGAATCCAGCCTAGAGGAAGAGGTGTATAGTGGGTAAGTAGCAGATAAGATTGTGTTAGACCTTAAGAATTACTAGGAACCAAAATTGAATGTGGTCGTTCTATTCTGTCAGGCAGTTACTTTTTATTAGCAGTTATTGTTTTTAATATTAACATTTAGTAGCAGTTAAGTATTTATTAGCACAATCCATACCTCTGGTTGATAATAGATAGCCAACACCACTTCAGTAACTCCAACGTCCTTAAGAGCCTCTATCTGCAAAACAAATTAAAAGGAAAAACACATGACATGATGACATAACAATTTTAAAAAAAAAATGTAAGTACTACATCAAACATTACAATTGTAAAAAAATACACGAGAAGATACTTCCTTACGTCCGTTTGAAACCAGACAGAACTAAAATTTGCAAAAGCCCTTATATATAATAGACTTCTCCTACTTAAGGATAGTAGCAAAGGGTAGATTAACTTTATATATCACATCAGTATACGAGTGTAACATATGATAGTTTTGTCAGAGCAATTGCAATTAGTAGAAGCATCTCAGTTTTTCTGCCTATGTATTTCTGTTTTACCAGTTTATATTTCTGTATGAAACCGGTACCAAACATAGAAATACCAAGGAAATAACTGACTTTTATTGAACAATTCTAGTTAATGTTGCCAGAATTTGGATTACAACAGGAAATCTAGTTTACAACATTACAAAGTAACACACCTTCGAGATTTCTACGGAACTTACCGCTTTCTCATCGAAGATGGAGGGTTACAAACTTAGCGGGAATGATGATATCAGTGACAATATTCCTAAACCAGAAAACATGCCAATCTCATTTTCAAATAGGGTATCTCAAGGGGTACTATTGGAGATGGTGTGCCAGTGAAAGGATACATCGATTTGGACACTACATTAGGTAAAGGAGAAAATGCCAAGATGATGAAGGTAAGATATTTGATTATTGATTCATGGTCTATTTATAATGTTAGTAACCCAAATACAAATACAAATACACACCAAAGCATGGAGCTAAGAGAACACAGCATATTAAATTTTGAGTTTCAGAATAGTACATTTGATCTAGCTGCTTGTTGACTTCCTCAACCTCTTCCAGATCAGAAAGAAACGGCTTGTTGATCTAGATATATTGATATTCAAACAAAGGGAACATACAAGAATAAGAAAACAAACTAAGTTAGTGTATATAAATATATGTATATCTATTTTATCATTTCAAGCTTCAGCCTTCAATACACAGAAGCTTGTTGATTACAACTTTGTCCACATTTTATCATTTCAAGAGTTGGACCACCAGACTGGTGCTAGACTGCTTCTGCCTGCTGGCATTAATGATACCATAGTGCCTGTCTATGATGATGAGCCTACTAGTGTTATAGCACATGTGCTTGTATCAAAAGATTATCATATCTAGATGTCAGAATCTGATAGACCTAAAGACAGTTTAGACAGTTCAGTTTCATTGCCACTATTTGACTCAACCATCCTACTTTCTCCCAACTCATTTGATGACACTATTACTAATAGTTATAGATCTTCTGATGAGAGCACAATGTTATCCACTTCAGGTTCTCGAAGTTCACTGTTTGGGGATTCATCCCTGTACTCAAAGGATTTTCATGCAAGAGTTTCTTTTAATGATGACAGCTCCCTTAGAAAAGTGAAATATACTGTAACTTGCTACTATGCAAAGAGATTTGAGGCTCTAAGAAGAACTTGTTGCCCTATTGAACTAGATTTTGTGCGGTCCCTTAGCCCTACTTGTAACATGATTACTACATGATTATTAGCAAATAATGTTGCTGATGATTGGTTTGTTTGCACTAGATGGTCAGCTATAGCAGCTCAACTTCCAAGGAGAACAGACAACGAGATAAAAAACTACTGGAACACACATCTCAAGAAAAGACTAACAGAACTCAATTCCACAAAGGTCAATGAGATGCACATTCAGATACACATCAAACCACAAAACAGTTATGAACTCTTGTCATTCTAGATCAAAAAAGCGACTAAATTTCCCACAAACCCCCCAAAAAAACTAGAAAACAAACCATAAACTACACCAGAGTGAAAACAAATCAACAAATATCTAGGGTTCCAATTCCAACAAACATACATATCACACTTCAAAAACAAATATACATATCAATCGGATCGGAAAATCACCTTCGGTGTCAGAACAACGGCGAGACAATCGATCCTCGACGGTGATTGCGTTTACGGGACGGTGGTTGTGAAACTCGTTGGTTCTGAAAATCGATGGTTTGCGTTTGCGTTTTCTATGTCATTTGCGTTTGCGTTTTGTCATTTTTGCGTTTGCGTTTTGTCACAATGTCATTTGCGTTTTTAGGCTTTGTATCTATTAAAAATTATAGAAACCTATTGTTTAGCTAATTAGCAATTGAACATGATGTGTTTCAGTGGTAAGTATTATGATTTGAATGGCTAGTATAGTGTGTTCAAATTCCATCTCCAAACTTTGATATAAGCTAGAATTTTTAGCTACCATTTAATTTATTAATACTTAGATTTAATTTAATGTTAAAAATTAATTAGAGTTTTTTAAAAATTCAATATTTATTATAGTTAAATAATCTCCACTTTTGACTATATTGTTTAATCTTTTTATACTCTTTTTTTTTTAATTTAACTATCATAACTAAATAAATATATAAATTTTATTTTATTAATATTAAGATTTAAATTTATATTAAAAATGAATTTTATTTTTTTAATTTAACCTTTATATAATTAAATAATCTTCAATTTCGACCATATTATTTAACCTTTTATACATTTTTAATTTAACTTTTACCATAATTAAATAAATATATCAAAATTTACATAGCATTTAATTTATTAAAATTAATATTAAAAAATAATTAGAAAACATTATAGAAATAATTAATAAAATAAAAAAAAAATAAGGATTAAGATAAAAATTGGAAACTAAATAAAATACGCCATCAAAATAATTATTTTCATAAATTAGTAGTAAATCAATATTATTTTTTCCTGCGGAATTACCTGCGGATATTATTAGTAAATGATGTTTTATTTAAAATTAGAAAACCGCAGTAAAATCCGCAGGTATACCTGCGGAATTTTCTGCGGAATCGTGTTTCACAGGAAAGTTTAATATATTTAAAACATCCGTAGGAAAATCCGCAGGTATTCCTCGGATGAATTACCTCAAGAAATCCCGGGTTTTCTATTAGTGACAGTCGTCATTAGTTCGTCATCTCAATCCAAATAATCAAATTATCTCCCAAATTATAATATTGTTGAGAATTTTATCAATGTTATACCAAATACATGGCAGTAGCGGCACTACGACCGCCGTAGTCATCATTTAATGAAACTTTATCAGCCTATTAAGGATAACTATGTAGAATCCCATTTTCTTCTCCTGCTAATTCACAACATGATGTTGTCAACCAAATTGGTCCGAATTAAACTGTCTAAAATTGAACCGAATAGCAAATAAATTTGCCTTCGAATATGACAGTTTACCTAAAATCGATCTAAACTGCATCGTAAACACCCATAATAATAATAATATAATAAATAGTTCATAAATATTTTTTATGATAATATCATTTTATTTTTTATAAATATTCAATTGGTCTATTAAGCAAGCATTACGTAATTTTATTGTAAGATAGTGTCCTCTCGGTATAAAGAAAATCTATGTGAACAAAAGTTGAAGAAAAATAAGCGAATATATAATATTTACTAATATGTGTAACCTTAAAACACTACTGATCAGAAGTTGTGCTTCAAACTGATTAGTAGATAATTTCTCTTTTAGTATTGACGCAGTGAATGTTATAAAATTAGGAAAAACTACAGAGATGGGATAACACAATTGAATTTGTGGCAAGATTAATGTGTAAACCAGAAATCAGAAACACTGTAGCCAAGAGAACTCAAAAAACGTTAGAAATTGATATTTTTCTAACATAATACTTTACTAGTGTGTTACTTTGTTTGTTGTTGTTATTTTCCTTTACTTGTTGTGTCACTTTATTTGTTATTGTTACTATAATAATTAGATTCTTGATTGTCAAGATAATAAAAGTAGACCAAAGCTAATGATGTCTACTATTTAGAATAGTATTGTTTTGGATTATATTTCCACTCCAATATTATTAGGTTTCATCATGCAATCAATGATATTAGAACATAGGAACAACCAGAACAAATAGTCATCTATTTGAGATTATGATACCAATCCCCCACAAGTATAATACCCAAGAAACCCTTAAAATAAAGCAGACAAGTCAAACAAAAAGCAGTAAAGTGATCTAAAAAAAACCTTAAGGTAGCCTCTCTTTAAGGTGTCTCCCCAGCAGCGTCGCCAGTTCAGTAATATGGTGGGAGAATTGACTTGTTCATTTTGCGTTTTATCGAAAATGTTGCGGATAACAAGAGTCGCCACCAACTTTTCTTTTATCCAATTAGGGAAGGCGAAAAGAACAGGAAAAGACCTTCGTTAGATTCTGAGTACGGGAGGCAGTTATGAAAAGGGGAAGGTGTTAGCACCCTTTCCATCCGTAATCTACGAGCTCTTAATTGCTTAGCTCACTTTAATTGCTTTTTGTGTGTGTATTTGAAAAGATTTTTGAAAAGACATTTCACTTTGACTTCGTAATGATTCACGCTGGAATATATACGAAGTGTTTGGAAATGTTTTGTTTTGGAAAAGGACTTTGTAATGATTCACGCTGCTGGAATGTATACAAAGTGTTTGAAAATGTTTTTGAAAGTGCGAGGTGTGAAAAGTATTTTGATTGAGCAAGCAAAAGAGACTTATTACCTACTTAGAACGGCTGTTTCCGTGTTATTTTGCTTTCCTTTAGAATAAGGTTATCCATACCATTGGTTGATAGGTAACCTTATCTGTTGGATGTAAAAAGGGACATTCGAAGGGACATCGGATGGTCATAGAAGGCAACTCGTAAGGATATCTTAGCATATCCGTAGGGACGATCATCACTTTTCGTAGGCAACAACCGAGGGACGAGATCATGTATTTGTAGGCAACATCGAGGGTCATCGAGGGACTATGATCTTTAATTCGAAAGGACTATGATGATATGTTTGTAAGCGTCTTAGCTAAGATATCCCTATGTTCGAGTCGAGGGACATGACCATTGTTTCAAAAGGCAATAAGAGAGGATACCCAAAGGGGGATGCATGTGTGAAGAAAGTGTCTTGTATTCGGATATTTTGTCTTGAATTAAGGTGATCTAAGTTGATTTTTATCTCGCCATACACGCCTAGTTACTAGCAGTTTAATAGGTGCGAAAATGTAAAGTGCGGAAAGTAAATGTCCTACGTTATTACATGGCTTTGAGGCAGTTACATAATTTGAGGAGTGCAGAAAGTAAATGTCCTAATTATCTATTACGTCCCATAAGCAGATACGTAATGATAGAAGGAACGGATAATCGAATGAAAAATAGAGAAAAGTTTTAAGTTAGAAAAAAAAGTTTTTAGGTTAGTAGAAAAATTTGATTTTAGTTAACCTAATTACTGAGTGAAAATCAGGTGAATAGGAAACCCTAAGTCTAATTGATTTTAATTAATAAAAGAAATTTAAATTAAATTAAATGATTAACCTAAATTAAACTAATTAAATTAATTAATGTAATTAAGAAAAAAATAGAAAATTAATTGTGAAATTAATCCTAATTAAGTTAATTGTTTAACCTAATTACTAATTAGTTAATTAAATAAAAAAGAAAATAATTAGCAGAGAGAGAAAAAATAAAGAAAAAGGTTTTCCACCAGAGCTTCTGACGGAGGTCCAGAAGCTGGAGCTTCTGGAGGTTTTGCTTCGAGGCGTCCAAGCTAGAGCTTGGAGATTCTCGAGGCGTCCAGTCGGAGTTTCGGAGATCCCGCTCGAGGGGTCAAGTTGGAGCTTGGAGATTCGCTCGGCGTCCCTGGAGCTTTGGAGGTTCTGTGAGGGATCCGTGTCAAGCTTCGGAGGTTCTCTGAGGGATCAAGCTAGAGCTTCAAGATTCGATTCGAGGAGGTCCGAGCAGCGCCAAGGTGTCGTCTTCTTCGTTTGAATTTCCAGACCTATACCAACGGATTTGCTGTCTCCTTTGCCTACAGATTTTGGTTCATAGCTATAGCACCTGCAAATTAAAACTTGACAAATACCAAAGATAAATTAGATATGAGACCATGGATCGATTGGAATCGATCCACTGAACACGACCATGCCCTTATTTTGGTCTAATTTTGGCTAAATCAGAGAACCCCAATTTGAAGGTCTAAACCCTAACAATGGCAGATCCTCGTTACTGCATCTAAACTTGAATCAAACTCTCCAGAAAGCATCGAAACATCAATACAAACACAAATATATGATCAAATTCAATTAAACAAGCATGTATGTATGAAATCGAAAACTGAAAATATGTATGGAAACTGAAATTGTGATTTTACGTTTCAGGAGCTTCTGCGTGCTTGCAAGGGTCCGAACAGTTCGAGAGGATCATCGAAGTCGTCGAATGCTTGAATGGCTCGGATCAAGCAAAACTTTGGCTGTAAGTTGCTTGAAACACACAATTTTTTGAAGTTTTTTAGGGTTCTTAAAGGCAAGAATTTTCGTCCTCTGGTAATCTGAATAGCTTGTGTATTTATAGAGGATGGAAATTGGATCAAAATATGTGAAGAAAATATATGCTTTCAATGAGAAAATATTTGATTTGGAATTGCACCAAATATTGCCTTTTTTGGATTCAATCTCATTCAATTCCTTGCCAATCCAATATATTTCGAAATTGACACCTATTTTGACTTTCTTGGACCTCAAGAATGATAAAAATTGCACTTAATATTTGGATTTTATATCGTTTATTTTAATTAAATTGGTTTTAAATGAATAAAAATCCAAAATAAATAAAAATAAAAGATAAAAAACGTGGCCTTGGGGTTGAAGGTTCTACTTCAATTAAAATAAAATTAAAAGACGGATTAGATTTTATTTAAAAGTTATTTAATTGTTTAATTAATTAGATATTGACTCAAATATGAGTGGATGTTATAATAATCAATTTTGAAATAATAGAAATCTTATTGATTATTGGTCTATAAATAAACTATGGTCTCCAATATATAATACACAAGCAAATAATTTCTTCTACAAGTCATCGGGTATTCTTTATTCATCTCTTCTCTATTATGTTCAAGTCATCAGATATTCTTTGTTCTTGTCTTATCTGTTATATAATCTATGATCATATATATTTAATTCATCTTTATCGAATTAAAATTTAATTTTAAATTTAAATTGAACTGTCTACTTCTCTCATACTCTTTTTTTAATAAACTTCTCTCATAATATTATACAACACAATGAGAGGATAATTTTTATTGGGTCTTAGAGAAAATCAATTGATAACTCGATCAGACCAAAGATGAATTTGAAGGGGATATGTTTTATTGGGTCTTAAAAGAAATCAATTGATAACTCTATCAGGTCAAAGATGTCATAAAAGAATCATAAGACAAAATAAACAAGCGCGATATGAATTGTCAAACTGAGTCATGGGACTCCCAACCCTAACCGATATTTATTATAATTTTACAACCTCGTGTGGTGCAAATGAGTTGCAATTGAAATATTCGGTTTGGTTAAGATTGCTTGTGAGAAACCCGCTTCTCCAATCTAGGAGGAGTAACAAATCCTCGAGGTTTAAACATGTTACCCTCAGTTATACCAGACACACTATTTTTAAAATTTTCAAAAATGTACATTAACAAATTAAGAGGTGGCAAAGAACAAAATGTTCAATAGTGTATTTATAAAATTTTGGTAAAAATTTTTGAAAAGAAAAAAGTTTGCAATTCTGAAAATTTCAATGTATTTGAAATTTTTGATAAATTTCAAATAAAGTGAAATTTTTGGTATTGCAAAAATAAAATATAAAATTGACTATTGGATTTTTCAAAAAATTCGGTAATTTTTTCCAGATAATTTCGATATTCTTTCAAAAAATTTAATAAAACTCATATTTTTGAAATTTGGTAATATTAAACAAGGGTATAATGATAAAAACATATTAAATCAGGTGTCATGTATAATTGTGGTGATGACATCTTAAATCCATCAAATCCTCTCCTAGTTACACTTAGGGTTGTTTTTTATCCGGTCTGGTTCAAATATTTATTCTTTCGAGAAATAGATCGGAAAAAACGAGTAAACCGAAACCGAATTGAAATAGTGGTGGACTATTTTTTGAACCGAAATCGAAGCGATAATTTTGGATAAACCAAAACCGGACCGAAATAGAAATAAGCTTTTGTTTTGAGACCGAAATCAAAGCATTACTTTTTCATCACATATATCCAACACATAGTTGTTCAATTCTAACATTAGCATAACAACATAAGTGCTAAAAAGAACAAATAAAATAACACTCAAGAGACAAAAATTCATATCAGAGAGAGAGAGAGAGATGGAGATGGAGTTGAGAGATTTGTGTTAATTGTTGTTGACTAGGGTTTGGATGGAAGAATATATATTAATCATTGTCAGATACTTTGATCCGGTTCTATTTTCAGGTATCAAATGAAAAATTATCCATTCCCAAATCAAGTAGCATTTCAATCAGTCCATTGATCCAATTCTATTGAGATGGTTCACATGAGTTTCTCAGATAAATTGACCCAAAAACAACCCTAGTTACATGGGTTAAGATTGCATGTGAGAAACTCGCTTCTCCTATCTAGGAGGAGTAACGAATCCTCTCATAGTTACACGTATTTGTTAGGAGGTAAGTAAAGACGGTTTCCCTAGTACAGTACATGGATCATAGCTACATACTATATCCCAACCCTTTAAAATGGGGGTGGATTAACTGTTTTCACACATTCAACGTCTACTAAGTCTCTTGTGTCCATACACGTGATTAGATTCTCCTCTGGTTGGATTTGTTGACTTCGTACCTCTCACTACAAAGCCTTCTCTCATTTTATTTCCCTTTTCATGTAGAGTAACAAAGATAGAGGATATATTGCAGAGTAGATAATGAATCACTGAACCACTTCTGTAAAAATGTATGTCCCCATCCGCATTTGGGATGAATATGCAAACACTTTGCATACGATGAATTTTAAGGACAGTAACATGCAAATGGTTTAGCAAAACCAATTCTTGCACCGTAAGAAGCTCCTCAAATAAGAGTATACATATTCCCACCAAGAATTTGAATCATTTGGAGTTAGAATTTTCATTTGTAGTTGGGATTTTCACGCATTCACACTGTAATTATGACATTAATCATTTAATCTTTATCCTTTTTCAATTTCCAAAATAGTTTTAATTTCCAAAACGTATCCTTTTTAAATAATAAGTCCGATTCAGATTTGGTCGTGTAAATGTGAGTTTTTTTTTACTGCAGCAAATCTGAACCCCCACCAAACCCCTTCAAACTATGTAGCAAAGAACTCTGCCAGCATCCTATAAAAGATATAGGAGGAAAAAAAAAACATAACTGTAACCAGTTAAGCCTGAGTAGTGAGTGACCAGAAGGTCCGGGAGTCAATTTGAAAGTGAGAGCATTCTCTTAAAAGTGGGTTGTTTATGCAATCCTTCATAGTACAAGGGTAAAAATAATAAGCACTGATTTTCTTTTTCCCAACCTTCCCAAATCTGCCTGAAGAAGCATATGATGAGTAAGCACTGTTTTTCCCAACCTTCCCAAATCTGCCCGAAGAAGCATATGATGAGCACTAGTCATCGGCATTGCATGATAGACCAATAAAGTCGGTATTGCACAATAGACCAATAAAGCAACACAACCCACCATCTTCATCAATTGGAAAAGAAAATGGTTCTAATCTCAAAAATTCTATTTTAAAAAAAAAAGCATCACATCACATAATCAAAAAAACATAACTTATCAGCACAACATTGTTGACAACCAATGGAACATAACTATCATCTTCATCAAATATAAGAGAATGTGTGATCTGAATGAAGGACATAAACTATAAAACAAAGTGATGGTTTCATAAATTATTTGTAGCTTATCAAAGCTTTAACTGATACAAAACAAATTACATTGGTATTCTTCAAAATAATTCCACCAACTCTTTCAACTTGAACTAAATGGCTAAATATCAAAATCAAAATACTAGAAATTTCACCATCAAGAAAATTTCAAAAGCCTATATGGTCATTTTAGCTGTATCAGAATAAGCTTTCAAGAAAACAATCTTGAATTGTAAAAATGCTAAATATCATAAACCTCAGACTACTTCCTTCCTCGGCTAAGCCTCTGCAGTTGATAATTAATACTCCCCCAAGACTTTCTGTTCTTTTTACTCTGAAAAAAAGAAGTCGAAGAGTTTATATGCACAGCTTAGTTTCCATGTTCTTATGTCGTGCTTACATTAAACAAAGATCTATATTACCTGAGATTCTATACATGTGTTTAATATTTCCTTCTGCTGCGCACATGCCTCGACATCGCTATGGCTTGTAGCCATAGCGTTCATAAACATTATCATTTCCTTCATGCAAGGTTTATGAAGTGAACTGAATCTCTTAGAGTTGATAAAAAGCCCACCAGCTTTCCGCCCCATTATCCTACAATTTGAAATCCAACCATAAAAAAATGAAAAACAAATTGCCGACTGTCATTATTAAACTCAACCATAAAAAAATGAAAATCAATCTTTACTCACAATTAAACTCAACAATTTGATGCTAACATTCGAATTTCAAACACAACTAATGCGGTTTGGACTTCAATCGAGAATAACAATAAAAGCAGTGTCAACAACCAACATTTTCGTTAAGATTAGCCCAAAAAGAAAGGAACATACATTACGCGGAACACTCGAGAATTTCATCTCAAATTGATGATTTACTCATAGCAACAAATTGATTTAATTACAACACAGAATCCAAAAATTAAGATCACAAATCCAGAATGTAAGCAAAATAAGTGAGATAAGGTGTTTACGTGTGGATACTGAAGCTTGGTTGAGGCTGATGCTCGCGTTGGCGGAGGAGGAACAGATCTGTTGTTGCGAGCTTGAGATGCCGCGTTTCGACTTGACAGAGAGCTTTGAAGTAGGTTATAAAAAGGTCACGGCGAGAGGAATATGGCAGGGACGAACTGAGATGAGAGGGAGTGCGGAGATATTGATGGGTGAAGTGGCGAGGGGGTTGGAGGAAACAGAAGCGTTTGGAAGGGAGTGTTTACAGCAGAGAGGTAAAGGAGTATGAAGAAGGAGCGGCTGAGGGCGGACGGTAGGGGTGAGATGGAAGGAGTGGATCGAGGAAGGCAGCGAGATGAGAGGAACCAGAGAATTAGTTACCATATAAATATTTTAAAAATTAGGTTAAAATAAATATGATAATGCCAAAACTAATCCCAATGATTAAATGGGCCATAAAAATAGATTGTTTAAAAAATAACAAACTCAAAAGTATTTTTTTCGAATTTTTTAAAATAAAAATGGATATCTAAAATTGTCAAAAATGATATAAATTCAGACATTAAATTATCCGAAAAAATAAAATGAGTACATTAAAATAAACTACGGATCTCAAAGATTAAAGATAAATTATCAAAATGGTTAAAATCGAAATAAAATGATAATAAAGAATACCCGTTTTAAAACGCTCACGATTAAAAACGAGACTTCGAAACGTATCAAAAAATTAGAGAGAGCACATTTTCATGATCTACGCGACACGTAGATTCATAAAGCAGTGAGTTAAAGGCGAAAACTTGAAATATTTTTCCTGCTAATTTTCGCACAGTGTCAAATCGCTTTTAACAGACTGTTTATAAAACGGAAATATTGATATCATCGACATATAAACAACTTAAAACGATGCAAGAAACATGTAGAAAGATAAAAATGCATGAAGTAAAATAACGGGTATTTTACAACTACAAAACGATGTGAATATCAATTTAAACTGACATTTGATCAATTTAAATACAACGAAATGATGCAAATGTGGTGCATAAATGATTGTTTTATGTCAATGGCTTAATGGAAGCATATGCATATGAATGTGAAACCTAAGCCAGATAAAATCCAAATAGGAGGACAAATTAAATTGAAAATAAATATGGAATGCGAATAAAAAATGAAAATATGCAAGTAAAACTTAAATATGATATGAAAGTGAAAACTCGGGGTAAATTTGGGGTACAACAATACACATAAACCATTTGTTACGGCATAACCAAAATCAACATATAACCTAATTTTTCTTAACACTTTTCATTTACGAATACCTTATATGATTATTTGCTCAATAAAATACTCACACAATTCCTCCTTGATTTCTTCCATCTTATTTTTCGTGTAATGAGCACACTTGTATTCATCAAAGTACTACATAACAAAAATATAATATGCACGATTTAGTTAAAAATAATAAATTATAAGAAAAATCCAATAAATAATAAAACAAATCCTAAATTATAAATCTATACCGTGATTGGAATCTCTATTTGGTTCAACTAAATGATTTCTCTCATAAACCTCAAAAGAAAGTATTTGCAATCTATATCGTTAATATAATTGTCTTGTCTTATCAAGTAGCATAACTATTATAAGCAAAATTATGGAAATTAATATACTTGCACTTTGATCCAAGTAATATTGTTTGATTTAGACTGTGGTACCCGAGCTGCTCTTTGACATCGGAATACTTGGATTGCTCTAATAAAATAAAAACATATATTTATAAGAATGTCACAGAAATAATTAAATATATAATTACACATGAATATTTAGAACAATCTCACTTACGTATCAATCATTAACTTTATTTCTGGATAATTTGTCCAATCACCATCTACTTAATTCAAATAATAGACCACTTCTTTTATAGGATCCACAACAACCAACAACTAGTGGCGTCTATAAATTAAAATAAAAATTTAGATAGGAATTTTCTCTATCAATAATTAAAACAAAAGTTTCGAATAAAGATCTAAGCCTATAGGAATACTATTATACGCTCAAAGATACAAGTTTTCTGTATTACTGGTCATGAATCTCTCGACCAAGTGCTCTCTTACTGAATCCGGATCGTCAACAATAGACCGTTGGTTGACACGGGAGAAAGACACGAAATGGAATTTTTTTGACAATTGATTTTCGCGCATCAATTTGTCATACAAGAACCTTAATCTTTGGATATCTTGATCGTATAGTAAATCATTATAGATTAATTCAAACTTTATAGGTATGATCTATATGATTATATGTTTCATTCCAACGGTTGATTTTCAAAAATATTAATTCGAAGTGACGTTTTTGAACGAGTATAACTCATGGTGTAACTCTTTTGATGTAATTTAATCCCTCCTCATTTTTGAAGGGCTTGTAGGCTAGTATTCCTTATGTTTGAAGGGCTTTGGTGGTTTATATGTTATTTTTGTTTCTTAAAAAAGAAATTTTAGAAGTCGATATTAAAAAGATCTTTATTTTTATTAAAAATTGGAGCTTTGGAGATCAACACCTAATTTTCCGTAAAAAAAAGAATAAAAAGCCCATCCAAATCCACTTTTTCTCTACTAACCTGGATATAAGTAGGTTTTATCACGATAGGAAATCAAATAGGTTTTAGGAGTTGTAATCTTCTTTTTTACCGGCGATTTTCATGGCTCCTTCTGAAGCCATGCTGCTGCTACAGCAACTCAATTTTGCAAACCAAAATTATACTTCAAAACAAGAGGTATGTACCGAATCATTTATATATTTTTTATTTTGATTTGGAATGAATTAAACTGAATAGAATAATTTTGTGAATGAAGAATGATGCATTAGGGTTTCTAAAGGAAGTAAAAGTTGCGTTGGAATATAAGATGGAAAAGTATGATCAATTTTTAAGAGTCCTAAGAGATTTTAATTCTAAAAGAATTCATACAAGTTGTATGGTTGCAAGAGTGAAGGTGTTGCTTGAAGGGCATGATGATTTAATTTTGGGATTCAACAGCACCTTCCTGTCAATGGAACATGATGAGAAAGATGACAAAAAGGTGAAGATAGAAGAGCTCCGTCTACTTCCCTTCCTGTCAATGGAACATGATAGGAAAAAAGCGAAGGTTGAAGAAATCTTGTGTCAACTTCCTTGGGATGTGCTTGGTGTCATCTCTCAAAAATTAGATTTTGACGACCTCTTTCAGTTTTCTGGTGTCTGTGCGAATTGGAGGGCTTTTCATAAATTTAATTTCATAACATCCCAAGAACCATTACTTGCTGAAATTTTGAGTTTTCCTTATAATGAGGGACCATATTACTTTAGTAGCCTAACCAATAAACAAGTTTATGACTTGAGGAAGACGATGAAGAAGATGATGACGACTCCCTTCCCTATGTATATTAACTATTCTAGCGGATATTTCATCATGGCACAGAAAAATAATTCATTTATGCTCATCAATCCATTTACAAGAATAAAGAAGGTAATCTATACATCAACCTTTGAGGTTAATGTCTCTTTTGATGTTAATGTCTCTTTTGAGAAGTACCATGCCTTGCTTGCTTTTGAGAAATGCTCTGAGGAGGATATCGTCTTGGTGGTTTTATGCAAAGTGTCTAGCAGTTTGCATGTCTATCAATCTCGAAATAATATTGGTTGGTTTACTTATTCCACAACCATAGTTGTTGACTTTGTGGCTTTCCATAATATAATATATGTTGTCACTGACAAGGCTAACATAGGGATACTCAACTTGAATTCTGGAAATATTAATTTTCTAAAACTCAAGAATACTCCTTGTATAGATACCTCACCACACCTTAACTTGGTTAATTGTGATGACCAACTTTTACTGGTTGATTTAACACCAGGGTTAGCAATTAAGTTAGCTTATAAGCTAGACTTGTCATCCATGAGTTATGTCAAATTGAAAACTTTGGGTGATATTGCATTATTTTATAGTTGGTGGAAAAGCTGTAAGGCATTAAACAACCCAAATAGGTGGGGGTATAAGAGCAACTCTGTGTACGAAGTCACTCATCTACTTCCCCATATTATTGAGTATAATTGGGATAAAAGAAATAACTATGAAAGTTCCAACAAATACATTCCACCTCCAGGACCTGAAAAAACATACTTCAGTGAGTTTGATTGGTGCTTTAGACATCTAAAATATCAAGTAGATTATTCTCTGGTCGACTAACTTCCATTTTGTAATAGTTTATACTTTCAATACATTCATTAGTTTGTTTACTTTTGGTGTTTTTATTTTTCATCTTTTATTTTCATATCAAATAAAGATTATAAAGTGCATTGTGGGTCATTTTTCGTAATCCGTTTTATTTATGTTCTCTTTTATTATTATGAAATCGAGTAACTTGAACAATCTGATTTGCCTGAAATAGATTGGTTTACTAATAAGCCACTTTGTAAAATATGATAAATATTATCAAATAGAGGGATTTTTTTTTTCATAATCTGACTCTCAAAATATTTAATGATATGACAAAATATATTAAAATAATTACGTGATACAATTGAATTACATATCTTCACTCACCTTGATGTATTAATAGGCTATCTTCACTCACCTTGATGTATTAATAGGCTATCTTCACTCACCTTGATGTATTAATAGGGTAAAGATATGATATTTAAATTTGGATTATGATGATATGTTCTCTAAAAAAAATTATTGAATTATCATGAATTAAGTTTTCTTATCGTCTGAGGTTCACCTTGTTCCAACTATATTTCATGAATTTTCAAAAAACTAACAAGTTTCTCATATTATAAGAATAATTGAAATTTGTGGTAAACTCCTCACAAATGTCAAAAATCCCTCACAAATATATAATTTGCGAGGGGACAGAAACCCCTAAGGAAATACGTGGTTGCAAAATAATTTTTGAGGAGGGTAAACACGTCGCCAATTACACATCGGATTATCCCCTTGTTAAATGTCCAATATAATGTCTCAGCCACTTTGCAGACATAGGGGCAGGTGGGCGCAGACTAGATGTGCAGTTTAGTCTGCAATGCGTCAGTTGCAAAATGCAGAGGCAAATTACAAAATATTTTTTTAAAAAATAAAATTTAACCTAAAATAAAACAAATAATAATAATATAATAATTATAATATAATTGATATATAATTAATATATTCACTTATTAATTATATATAATTAATATATAAAAAAAATAATAATAATATAATAGTTTCTAAAAAACTATATTCACTTATTATTTATAATGTACTATACTTTTTTTATACTAAATATACTACACTAGTTTTTTTAACTTAAAATATTTTTGATCTAAGATATAGAAATATAAAAAATTTATTAAACCTAAATAATGTATCGAATTATTTATTCAAACAAAACACACTTTCTCTATATTTAATACAGTTATTTATTGTTTTAAAATTTATATTACCACAATTTTTTTATACTTATTCTTTTTTTAAAAAGTATAAAAATATTTATTATCATATTGTTTTCTAAAAACTATATTCACTTACTAACTTAAATAAACATTATAATGTCTTAAACACTAAATAAATTGTTGCATACAACTTTTTTTTACTTGGAAATATATATATTTATACACTTACTTTTTATATTACTATAAAAAAAATTTTGTTTTATCTAAATAATTTGTTTTACAAAAAAATAGTTTTTTTACCAAAATATAAAAATACTATTTTTTTTACTAAAATATAAAAATACTGTTTTTTTACTAAAATATAAAAATACCGTTTTTTTACTAACATATAAAAATACTATTTTTTAAATACAACTTTCAGATAGATTTTCGAGGACGAAAATATCCTAAGTGGGGGAGAGTTGTAACGCCCCGAATTTGATTTAATTATTTAATTAAATTAGTTAAGGATTTACTTGTTGGAATTAGTCGAAGTTGTGAATTATCGGTATTATCTAAGGGGTGTAACCAGATTATTATGTTGTTTGGACGGTTAAGTTGATAGTTGGATTAAATAGTCGGTTTAGTCGGAGAATCATTATTCGAAATAATAATTGAATATTAGATATATAAATTTAGTTGGGTTAAGTTGTATGTGAGAAATAGCAAATGAGGAGGTATCAATAGTAAGCCCAATTGATCAAAATTGCAAAGTCAATGGACAATTTATTAAGTTATTCCATGAGAGCCCCACATTGGAACATGAAGCTATAGAAGAGCTCTCATTGGTAAAGTCTACTTATGTGATCACAAATCTGTCATGACTGCTCTGGTGTGTTCTTTCCTATCTCTCCTCTCTCTTATTTTATGTTTGTTTCTTTCATTGAGGACAATGCATGTTTTAAATGTAGGGGAGAGAATCATTTTGTTTTTGTTTTTGTTTTGGTTTATTTGTTTTTTATTTTGGTTTGTTTCTTTTCTTTAAGTAAAAATAATAATTTAGAAACACTTTGCATTTTCTTGAAAATTTTAGGCTATAGATTAATCTGAGGTTAGTTGTAAGACTTGGGAAAAGTTCACAAGATCGGAATCGTCTTAACACCGTAAGTCTCTTGCATATGGAAGTTAATTTGAATACTTATTATTACATAGCCTTGAATTCTGATTCTTCCCTTAAGTGGTTTATCTTTGCAGTCGACACCATCTCACACATGCTCTACGTAAGGAAGCCGATGAAAATAAGTGAGTGATCCAAGTTTTATTTGGAAAAAAGGATGCACCTTCTAAGTTTGGTGACTCTCACCCGGTCACTTAATCCAACAATTTAAAACCTACAAAAAAATGATTTAAAGACCCACTGTTAGTTGGTTCAGAGGTTTCTGGTGCTTAACTTAGTAGGGCGAATTACTGTCTGATCCCCCGCAAGTATAATTGAGTAAGCAAAGGGTTATACCACGTAAGTACCAAAGCTCTGTGCAAAAAGGATCAGACTCACTAACCGGTCGCCTTACTATGAGTGTGTGGAGATAACGGGCTTAATGTGATTGCGCCAGAATGAAAGAGAAGAGGATGAGTAAGTTAGGCTTTGGTATAATAACATGATTCATATTGATTTGTATATGTAGGAGGCTTATGTCTGCACAATTATGGATTTGTGTTCCTACGATATTCTTAGTGTGCAAGATTTGTACCTATCGATGCAATCTTAACCGAAGAAGAGGTTGTAGCCTGGAATGAGTAACTGATGATGTTGTTGTGTTTCTTTTGATTTTATTTTGCTCGGAGTGCAAAAGTTCAAGTGTGGGGAATTTGATCAGTGACTTTTAATGCACATTCTTCCATGTTGGTATTTAAGCATTTCTATGTTTTTCTTTACTTATTTTTATATTTTATAATATTTTTCCAATTTAGTTTATTTTTGGTTAAATTTGATTTTCGTATTTAATTTCCAACTTTAGCAGCTTTCACGAAAAAATTCATCACTGGATCTACGAGTATCGGATCGACGCATTCTAATATGCGTTGGAAAGCTAAGAGAAAGAGATATGACTTTCATTTAGAAGTCAGAAGCTGATTCGGATTGTAGAAGACCTTAACAATTCGTTGAAGTTGCAGCATTAGATTTATAATTTATTTTGGGCCTGGGTTATGTATTTGACCCAGTTGGGTTGTAAACCGAATTGTTTTGTTTTCCTCTATTACCTAGCAGCCTCTATAGTAACTTGAACATTCTACTCACGAGATAAATACTTTTTCTTTTGAATAATTATAATGGAGAACTAATTCTCTCACAGTTAATCTGCTGTAATCGGATTCCGCCGACACTCTGAGGTTCTTATATTTTCTAATTAATCTATTTATTTTCAATTCTGATCTTTGATATGTTGTTTGCTTAATTCAATATTATCCAAGGTTAGATTGATTTATTTCGATGATTGCATGTTCCTATACTTTTATCGTGTTTGCTTAATTCACATCAGTTTATCGTGTTTTCTTAATTCACGATTGATGTATCTCATCCGTTTGCTAAATTCAGAATTAGGAATGTCTATCGTGTAATATCAATTGTCGCTTGTATGATTGTTATTATAATCGAAAAGGAAATAGACTCCGCTTAGGAATTGGGAATTATTTGGATCGATGATAAGTGGGAAATTGGACGCAGTAGATTAATATGTTAATTATAATTGTTATCAAACTCGTGATTTTACTTTTGTTATTTTCAATTGAAACTCAAACCCCCAAATCAATTTCAGTTGGTTAATTCAGACAAGAATCCTTGTGATACAACTCAGGCCATTATCGCTAAACTACAATTTTATAAAACACTCGTTTTGATCCGCGCGCGACAGCGGATCAATGTTATCGTAAGGTATGTATCAGTAAGTAACTTCAAGGTGTCGGTGTTCGAGTTTTTGGATAACTTTGAAAATTTATATCTTGTGTTCCGAGCGTCGGATTGATGTTCTGTTTGAGCCTATGAAGAGATAAGAATATATTTTATCCTATGGAAGTATTGGAGTAGCGCACAGAGGTGCAGTTTATGATGACTGACAAAGATTAAAATGAAGGTGTCCTTTCAAGGGAAAATTCTTTTAAGAGGAATTGAAGTTATGGTTATAATGCCAAAGTTATGAACTGTGAAAAAGCAGAATTGGAGATGGAGCTTCAGGTGACTTGAGTACAAGTTGGGGAAGAACACTATTAATATTGGTGACGATGGTTTATACTCCATTATGGTTGTCACATGTCTATTGACAAATTGAGGAACTAGTCACCCTTAATATCTTGTTGATAGTGGACGAAATCGTGTTGGATGGTATAGACGTATCTTACTATCTTGATGGTGAGTAAAGTGACGGATGCTATATCGAGAATGTGGTTGAGATGAGGATGTGATGTTGTATAGGCAAGTATAAGCGAGTGGTAGTTGTTACTACTTTGTAAGTTGATGTTCCAAGGTGTTATTGAAGCAGTAATGACTATGCAACAAAAGTATTGGGAGATTAACGTATGAATGATGGGTTCAAACCATGTTGAGTTCTTGTAGTATCGAAAAAGTAGTAATCGGAGTGCTGCCAAACGCAACTGAAGGTCAGAAAGTTGGAAACGAAGTTGAGGGTGGTTGTGTCAGATAGATTTTCGAGGACAAAAATATCCTAAGTGGGGGAGAGTTGTAACGCCCCGAATTTGATTTAATTATTTAATGAAATTACTTAAGGATTTACTTGTTGAAATTATTCGAAGTTGGGAATTATCGGTATTATATAAGGGGTGTAACCAGATTATTATGTTGCTCGGACGATTAAGTTGATAGTTGGATTAAATAGTCGGTTTTTGAGCAACCCTTTACATAATGTGTGCAAGAAAGCTAGATAGTTTTGAATGATAGCAAATATATATGCTTGATTGTTTAATTGAATAAATGTACAAATATATATGCTTGATTGTCAAATATATATATATAGGAGGGATCAAATTACACCAGCTAGTTACACCAACTGTTACACTCATTATTAGCTGTTGATTTTGTTTTGATCTAATGGTTATTAGGTGACTAGTTAATGCCCATATCATACATTCAAATAGCTTCATCTTATTTAGGTAATAAATCAATTCTATTTTATAAAATCATACTTTTATAAAATAAAATCTTTTTTCTCATTTTTTCTAATCACTCATGTAATTCTTCATATCTATTTTTTTTTTAAAAACAATGTAAATCAAAATATAATTTTAAAAAATAATCATAATTCATAATAAAAAACGGTTCTTATTTAAACAATGAGTTAAAAAAAATTATTTAAAGTTATGACTATTTTTAAACAATGAGTTAAAAAAAATTATTTCTAAATAATCATAGTCTAAATTATTTAAAAAAGTTATGATTATCCTAGTCTAAATAATCATAATCATAGTCTAAATAATCATAGTCTAAATAACTTTTTTTATCCTCATTGTTTTTTAAATAATTTTTTTTATTATGAATTATGATTATTTTAAACAATGATAGTCTAAATAATAAGAACCGCTTTTTATTATGAATTATGATTATTTTTTAAAATTATATTTTGATTTACATTGTTTTTTTTTAAAAAATAGATATGAAGAATTACATGAGTGATTAGAAAAAGTGAGAAAAATAATTTTATTTTATAAAAGTATGATTTTATAAATCAATTCTATTTTATAAAATGATACTTTTATAAATCAATTCTATTTTATAAAATCATACTTTTATAAAATCATACTTTTATAAAATTTGAGACATATCTTCATATAGATCATACCTATAAAATTTGAGATCAATCTATATATATATAGAGGAGGGATCAAATTACACCAACTAGTTACACCAACTATTACACTCATTATTAGTCATTGATTTTATTTTGATCTAATAGTTATCAAATGACTAGTTAATGCTCATACCACACATTTAAATAGCCTCATCTTATTTAGGTAATAAATCAATTCTATTTTATAAAATCTTAAAATCATACTTTTATAATAAATTTTTTTTATCCTCATGTAATTCTTCATGTAACTTTTTTTCTAAAAACAATGATAGTTTAAATATAATTTTAAAAAAACAGTCATAATTCATAATAAATAATAGTTTTTATTATTTTTTTTTAAAAAATAAAAATAAAAATCTTTTCTTTTTTACTTATACTAAGTTAGATGAATTTTTTATTAGAGTAAAATTTATCTAATTAAATAAATAAGTAATAAGTATATATAATTAGAGTACTATGTAAGTTGATTCTTATTAATATTTCTTAAATCATTTTTACAATCTTTTATTATACATTTCACCTTTAGTGACAAATAAATTTATTTTTAAACAAATTTTACTATCTGTTTTTATTTATTTTAATAAATTATATTCTCCTCACTTATGATAAACTAGAATATTTGATAAGATTTTAAATAGAGTATAAAATAATATTAAAAAATTATGTAAATAAATAGAAAAAAAATTTAAATAATGAGTGCATAGTAATTAAGTTGTAAATTGAAAAATAAATATAAAGTTGATAATGAAATCGATAAAATTTTTGCTTATTTATAAATACTGTTTTACTTTTTTATTTTAATTTCACAACAAAGTTTATATATACTTGTTATTTATTTATTTAATTTTTATAGCCAATTTGAGTGTTATTTTTTACTCTAATTAAAAGTTTATCAACTTACTTTAAGTAAAAAGAAAAAAATTATTTTAAATAATTATTATTTTTAAATAATAAGAACCGTTTTTTATTATGAATTATGATTATTTTTTAAAATTATATTATGATTTACATTGTTTTTTTTTAAAAAAAAATATGAAGAATTACATGAGTGATTAGAAAAAGTGAGAAAAAAATTTTATTTTATAAAAGTATTATGATTTTATGATTTTATAAAATAGAATTGATTTATTACCTAAATAAGATGAGGCTATTTGAATGTATGATATGAGCATTAACTAATCACATAATAACCATTAGATCAAAACAATATCAACCATTAATAATGAGTGTAATAGTTGGTGTAATTAAAAGTTTGTGTGTATATATATATATATATATATATATATATATATATATATATATATATATATATATATATATATATATATATATATATATATATATATATATATATATATATATATATATAGGTCAAATTACACCAAAAGTTACACCATGAGTTATACTCGTTCAAACGTTGAATTCAAACATACCATCATATAGATCATACCTATAAAGTTTGAGATTAATTATGTCTGTGTGAGGATAGATCAAATTACACCAATTAGTTACACCAAGTATTACACTCATTTACAATCTTTGATTTAATTAGAATCTAATGACTATTATAAAAAAAGTATCTTAGTAAAATGTTTCCCTTTTCACAAGACCAACCATTCCAAATATATTTTGCTAATAAATGTCATATATCTTCGCAAAGTATACTTTTTCCCTCACATGAATAATCAATTTCATATACAATAACATATACTGTCAAAGAAAAAAAACACGTGACTTGAAAAATTAAAAAGTGTTCTACTTTACTTGAAACATCTCATATATAACTAAAGAACAAGCTAATCAATTGGTCGAGTATTATTTGAACATAAGAGTCGTACGCTAGACTCTGTATTCGTCTTTTGGATGAAAGAGATATCGGAGATGGGCTTAAGATGCCATCCGGGACGGTTGATAATAAGAGAGGATCAGAATAAACATTCGTCTTGGTCATTTCTGAGATGAACAGTTGTCAGAATGTAGATAGTTTTTCCGTCTTGTTTCGGGTGTTAATATGTGATTTGTCGTCCGGAAATAATTTCCATGGTCGTTCAAATAGTTCTCCCGTCTTGTTTCAGGCATTAATCTTTGACCAGAATGTTGATGAGATAACACAGCTTGGTCTAGTTATGGATGACATACATGAAGGAATTGAGCACCAGGAGTTGCTGATGCTCGGCCCCGTAAAAGGGATACTTCCTGGCCCTGTAGATGAGATAACATAGCTTGGACCAGTTGTGGATGACATACAAGAAGGAATTGAGCACCCGGAGGTGCTGATGCTCTGTCCCGATAAAGGGGATACTTAATGGCCCTATTGATGAGATAAAACAGCTTAGTCCAGTTATGGATAACATACAAGTAGGAATTGAGCACCAGAATTTGCTGATGCTCGGTCCCGTTGAGGGGATACTTCCTAACCCTGTTGATGAGATATCACAACTTGGTCTAGTTATGGATGACATACAAGAAGGAATTGAGCACCAGGAGGTGCTGATGCTCGGTCCCGCTGAGGGGATACTTCCTGGCCCTGTTGATGAGATAACACAGCTTGATTCAATTATGAATAACATACAAGAAGGAATTGAGCTCCAAGAGGTGCTGATGCTCGGTCCTGTTGAGGGGATACTTCCTGGCCCAGTTGATGAGATAGCACAACTTGGTCCAATTATGGATGACATACAGGAAGGAATTGAGCACCAGATGCTCGGTCCCGTTGATGGGATACTTCCTGGCCCTATTGATGAGATAGCACAGCTTGGTCCAGTTATGGATGACATATAGGAAGGAATTGAGCACCGGGATGTGCTGATGCTCGGTCCCGTTGAGGGGATACTTCATGGCCCTGTTGATGAGACAACATAGCTTGGTCCAGTTATGGATGACATAGAGAACGAAATTGAGCACCAGGAGGTGTTGATGATCGGTCCTGTTGAGGGGATACTTCCTGACCCCCGTTGATGAGATAGCACAGCTCTGTCCAATTATGGATGACATACAGGAAAGAATTGAGCACCAGGAGGTGCTGATGATCGGTCCCGGGGATACTTCCTGGCCCTATTGATGAGATAACACAGCTTGGTCAAGAAGTATCTCCTCAACAGGACCGAGCATGAACACATCCTGGTGCTCAATTCCTACCTGTATGTCATCCATAACTGGACCAAGTTGTGTTATCTCATCAACAGGGTTAGGAAGTATCCCCTCAACGGGACCGAGCATCAGCACCTCATGGTGCTCAATTCCTTCATGTATTTCATCCATTACTAGACCGAGCTGTGTTATCTCATCAACAAGACCAGGAAGTATCCCCTCAACGGGATCGGGCATCAGCACCTACTGGTGCACATTCCTTCTTGTATGTCATCCATAATAGGACCAAGTTGTGTTATCTCATCAACAGGGCCAAGAAGTATCCCCTCTACGGGACCGAGCATCAGCACCTCCTAGTGCTTAATTTCTTCATGTATGTCATCCATAACTAGTCCAAGTTGTGTTATCTCATCAATAAGGCCAAGAAGTATCCCCTCAACGGGACTTAGCATCAACACATCCTAGTGCTCAATTTCTTCATGTATGTCATCCATGAGTGGTCCAAGCTGTGTTATCTTATCAATGGGGCAAGGAAGTATCCCCTCAACGGGACCGAGCATCAACACCTCCTAGTGATCTATTCCTTCCTTTATGTCATCCATAACTGGTCCAAGTTGTGCTATCTCATCAATAGGGCAAGGAAGTATCCCCTCAACGGGACTGAACATCAGCACCTCCTAGTGCTCAATTCCTTCCTGTATGTCATCCATAACTGGACCAAGTTGTGTTATCTCATCAATAGGGTCAGGAAGTATCCCCTCAACGGGATCGAGCATCAGCACCTCATGGTGTTGAATTCCTTCCTGTGTGTCATCCATAACTGGTCCAAGTTGTGGTATCTCAATAACAGGGCCAAGAAGTATCCTCTTAACAGGACTGAGCATCAGCACCTCCTGGTGCTAAATTTCTTCCTGTATGTCATCCTTAATTGGACTACGTTGTGCTATCTCATCAACAGGGCCAAGAAGTATCCCCTTAATGGGACTGAGCATTAGCAAATCCTGGTGCTCAATTCGTTCATGTATGTCATCCATAATTGGACCAATTTGTGTTATCTCATCAACAGGGGCAAGAAGTATCCCCTCAACGGGACCGAGCATCAGCACCTCATGGTGCTCTATTCCCTCCTGTATGTCATCCATAACTGGACCAAGCTGTGATATCTCTTCAGCAGGGTTAGGTAGTAACCCCTCAATGGGAACGGGCATCAACACCTCCTGGTGCTCAATTCCTACCTGTATGTCATCCATAACTGGACCTAGCTGTGCTATCTCATCAATTGGGTCAGGAAGTATCCCCTCAACAGGATCGAGCATCAGCTGTGCTGAATTCCTTCCTGTATGTCATCCATAACTGGTCCAAGTTGTGGTATCTCATCAACAGGGCCAAGTATCCTCTCAACGGGACCGAGCATCAACACCTCCTAGTGCTAAATTTCTTTATGTATGTCATCTATAACTGGACCAAGTTGTGTTATCTCATCAACAGGGTCAGGAAGTATCCCCCTCAACGGGACCGAGCATCAACACCTCATGGTGCTCAATTCCTTCATGTATGTCATCCATAACTGGACCAAGATGTGTTATCTCATCAATAAGGTTAGAATGTATCCCCTCAACCGGACTGAGCATCAAAAAATCCTTGTGCTCATTTCCTTCCTTAATTGGACCAAGCTATGCTATCTCATCAACAGGGCCAAGAAGTACCCCTCAACAGAATCGAGCATCAGCACCTCCTGGTGTTGAATTCATTCCTGTATGTCATCCGTAACTGGTCCAAGATGTGATATCTCATTAATATGGCCAGGAAGTATCCCCTCAAAAGAACCGAGCATCAACACCTCCTAGTGCTCAATTCCTTCCTACATGTCATCCATAATTGGTCCAAGCTGTGTTATCTCATCAACAGGGCCAGGAAGTATCCCCTCAATTGGACCGAGCAACAATAACTCCTGTTGCTCAATTTTTTTCTGTATGTCATCCATAATTGGGCCAAACTGTGCTATCTCATCAACAGGTCCAAGAAGTATACCCTCAACGGGACCGAACAACAGCACCTCTTAGAGCTCAATTCCTTCTTGTTGTCATCCATAACTAGACCAATTTGTGTTATCTCATCAACAGGGCCAGGAAGAATCCCGTCAACGAGATCAAGCATCAGCACCTCCGGGTGCTCAATTCCTTCATGTATGTCATCCATAACTGTACCTCCTGGTGCTGAATTCCTTCCAGTATGTCATTCATAACTGGTTCAAACTGTGTTATCTCATCAATAGGGTCAGGAAGTATCCTCTCAACGGGACCGAGCATCAGCACCTCCTGGTGCAGAATTCCTTCCTGTATGTCATCCATAACTGGTCCAAGATATGTTATCTCATCAATAGTGACAGGAAGTATCCCATTAACTGGACCGAGCATCAGCACCTTATGGTGCTCAATTTCATCCTATTTGTCATCCATAACTGGATCAAGCTGTGTTATCTCATCAACAGGGTCAGGAAGTATCCCCTCAACGGGACCGAGCATCAACAAATTTCGTTGCTCAATTCCTTCTTGTATGTCATCCATAACTGGACCAAATTGTGCTATCTCATCAGCAGGTCCAGGAAGTATCCCCTCAACGGGATCGAGCATCAACACCTCCTGGTGCTCAATACCTTCTTGCTGTCATCCATAACTACACCAATTTGTGTTATCTCATCAACAAGGCCTGGAAGTATCCTCTCAACGGTGTCAAGCATCAGCACCTCCTGGTGCTCAATTCCTACCTGTATGTCATCCATAACTGGACCAAGTTGTCCTATCTCATCAACAGGGCCAGGAAGTATCCCCTCAATAGGACCGAGCATCAGCACCTCCTGGTGCTCAATTCCTTCCTATATGTCATCCAAAACTTAACTAAGTTGTACTATCACATCAAAAGGGCCTTGAAGTATCCCTTAAACGGGACAGAGCATTAACACCTCCTGGTGTTGAATTCCTTCTAGTATGTCATTCATAACTGGTCCAAGATGTGTTATCTCATCAATAGGGCCAGGAAGTATTCTATTAACGGGACCGTGCATCAGCACCTCCTGGTGCTGAATTCCTTCATGTATGCCATCCATAACATGTCCAAGCTGTGATATCTCATCAACACGGCCAGGAAGTATCCCCTCAACGGGACCGAGAAACGGCACCTCCTAGTGCTCAATTCCTTCCTGTATGCCATTCATAACTGTTCCAAGTTGTGTTATCTCATCAATAGGGCCAAGAAGTATCCTCTCAACGGGACTGAGCATCAGCACTTCCTGGTGCTGAATTCTTTTCTGTATGTTCCATAACTGGACCAAGCTGTGTTATCTCATCGACAAGGCCAAGAATTATCCTCTCAACGGGACCGAACATCAACACCTCATGGTGCTTAAATTCTTCTTGTATGTCATTCATAACTGGACCAAGCTGTGTTATCTCATCGACAAGGCCAAGAATTATCCTCTCAACGGGACCGAGCATCAACACCTCATGGTGCTTAAATTCTTCTTGTATGTCATTCATAACTGGACCAAGCTATGTTATTTCATCAACAGGGCCAGGAAGTATCCCCTAAATGAGACTGAGCATCAACAAATCATGATGCTCAATTATTTCCTGTATGTCATCCATAATTGGACCAAGCTATGTTATCTCATCAACAGGGCCAAGAAGTATCCCCTCAATGGGACCGAGCATCAGCATCTCCTGGTGCTCAATTTCTTCTTGTTGTCATCCATAACTAGACAAATTTGTGTTATCTCATAAACACGGCCAGGAAGAATCCTCGCAACGGTACCGAGCATCACCACCTCCTGGTACTGAATTCCTTCCAGTATGTCATTCATAACTGGTCCAAGCTGTGTTATCTCATCAATAGGGCCAGGAAGTATCCTCTCAATAGGACCGAGCATCAACACTTCCTGGTGCTGAATTCATTCATGTATGCCATCCATAACATGTCCAAGTTGTGATATCTCATCAACAGAGCCATGAAGTATCCCCTTAATGGGACCGACTATCAACATCTGCTAGTGCTCAATTCCTTCTTGTATGTCATCCATAACTGGACCAAACTGTGTTATCTCATCAACAGGGCCAAGAAGTATCCCCTCAACGGGACCGATCATCAGCATCTTCTGGTGCTACATTCCTTCATGTATGTCATCTATAATTTGACCGAGCATCAGCACCTCTTGGTGCTCAATTTCTACTTGTATGTCATCCATAACTGGACCAAACTGTGTTATCTCTTCAACAGGGCCAAGAAGTATCCCCTCAACTTTTTACAAGGAGAAATGTTTAAGCTTTTACTTTGATACTATAATAACTTTGATCTTGTAGATTCATCAATTTCAATAGACAAATTTAAAACCACATCAAAACAATTATAAAATAATCATTAAGACTTATAGTTCTCTTTTATCTTACATGGTGTGATTGATTTGTTTTACACATTTGAGATCAAAGAAGACATTTTTACAATGCTCCTATATTGAAATCTTACTGCCAAAATAAGTTGTTTGCTGAGGCATGTTGAATTTTTCGTATGTCTTGTCTCATCAATCGTCGATAAGCGGTCAATTCAAGAACTTTTGCAGCTTGATACAAGTCTTAGACATGCATGCATTAGTTTTCAAATTCAATCACCTCAATTTCCTTTCCCTTAAGAGTTTTCTAAAATTGCAAAAAGAATCTCAGCTATACAATAGAACAAATAAAGTTAACTTGAAGTTTAAAGTTTTCAAGCATAGATTATTGGAACTTACCAGTTTCAGTTTCAAATCAGAGATTGTCTTCTCTCTCTGATGAGCAAAAAACTTCAATGACTGAAAAAGCAGTAAGTAAATCAGTCTTGAATGTGAAATGAAAAAAAATACAAATAAAGAAGAATGATGAATGCAAAAAAAGCTATCACTTACTCCAATTCTCTGCATTTCAAGAGACCTTTTCAATGCTTTTCTTTTTGTTAGAAGATTTTTCGCGATCTTTTCTCTAGGCCGACTATAGTTTTTACCGCGGTAAATAATAATAGCATATGCCTCTTTTAGTTTATCAACTGAAACTAAAATTCCGCCACTCTCTCTTTCCATAAACTGAGCAGTGTAGATGACCCGACTGAGTAGTTTCTGCATCGTTATGACCTTCGCTACTTCTCTGTGTTTCCAATGTTGATGCAGTCCTTCCAATACACCGTCGAAGATTCCTCGCCTTCCTGCACTCATTGTTCACTATAGCTTCTTAGACAAAGGCTATACAGACTAAGGAAAAGAGACAAATCAAAATTCAACAAGTGAAATTGGTTTTACCGAGAACTAGGCAACTTCTCATCTTCAATCCCATCTTGCGGAAACATTCTCTTTCCTCGTCCGTCATTATTTCCAAGTCTATTTCTTCTCCAGAAGGTTTCCATGCAGCATTTAACTTCGATAATTCTATTGATGATCTCTCTATTTTCTTGTTAAGCTGCAGAAAACATATAATTAATTTTAAGAGTGTCAGAATATCACAACGATAAGCTTTATAACAAAGCGGAAAAAAAACGATGAACCAAATCTCACAATGAAAGCTTTATGCTGTTGCTCTTTCAATTCCTTCTCCAGTCTATATATTTCTGCTTTCAGTGGAATGTTTAAATCTATATCGACTTCTTTTATATTCTCATGCTTATTTCGAATTTCCATATATTCTGTCAAACTTCCACTTGTACTAGTTTCTTGTGGCAGTTGAAATTCTTCGATAGAAGAAAAGGCTTGAATTGCTTTCAATCGAATAACTTCTTCGTGAAGTTGACAACTTTTAAGCTCATATTCTCTCCTTTCTACCAAATCTGCAACTCTTTTTGGAAGGAAATCTTTTCCCCTATAGATTAATATATAAAACTTGTTGCGCAACAATAGAACTCCTCCGGTAAGACGCTGTATTGTAAAACATCAAAGTTATTCATATAGGTTTCCTGATACATAAACCAAAACAAGCTAAAAAGCAGTGCAATCCGCCAATCTCACGACTGTTGAATATAAAACATATATACAACATGAAATCCATACGAATCACTCGAAATTAATAAAATTGATCTCCAAGCAACATGAAAACTCAAGCTCACATACATAATACAACCAACTAAATTTTGTAAGAAACTTGCCTTCAGTTCATTGGCCATTGCTTCGTTGTCAGTATTCTGAACTCCGTACTTGATAGCAATCTTCACTATATGACTCTTGTGCCACAACTTTAAGATAGCAGCCGCTAAGCCTTGAAGTCCTCTATTTCTTCCTTCATAATAAAGATCGAATCGCATCTATTTTTAGCATCAAGCATAAAACAAGAAAATAAAAATCTATATTGTATTTTCAGCCTGATAAGACATTGAAGAATTTAATCAAGAAGGAGGGGACTACCAAGAACAAAATGAGTTGGTAAAGGGTGCGAAATATTTCTGAAGTATGTTAGTTCACCATCAGTTAGTTTTGCACTAGCATGAGGTGGACAAAGCCTAAATGGGGGCTCAAATCCAGGAACCACTTCTGGAAGTAAGTCAGCATCAACCGGAAGCGGCTTGTTCATCCACCAATCAATAAATCGAGGTCCTAAGCCGTCCAATAATCTATCACATTCCCTCTCATACAATGATCCGTTAGTCGGTTGGTAATTCATATCGTGGATGTCAGTTGATTGAGAATCCTTATGATCAGAATTCCTGCTCAGTATCTCACTTGTAGTTCGGTCGGATTCAACCCGGAAATGGTCACCTTTGATGGCTGATTTCACCTTGCTCGTTTCATAAGAATTTGTTCTTTGACTAGGAATATAACCGGTATGGATCTTTGGAGAACCTTTAAAAGTTAACTGATAGTTGCATCCTCTGTAAACCACAAGAGCATCCTTCTTACTCCATACAACCAAGCCTCCAGTCTTTGTCTATTCAAACAGGAAATAAACACTATATAGCCATCACATAACAAGGAAAGATAACGCATATAGCACAAAACATAATAACTATCTACAAATCACATCAAAATTCAACCAAGTACTATCCCACTAAGTAGGGTTAGCTACATGTATCAACTTTCGACTTAATGTTCTACCCATGAACATACTTCTATCCAAATTATTAATCTCAAGATCTTTCTTAATAACTTTTCTTATAGTATTTTTAGGTCTTCCTCTTCCTCTAGTTGTTTGACTTCTCTCCATATGATCTACTCTTCTTACTACAAAATCTACAAATCTTCTCTCTACATGCCAAAATCACCTAAGTATAATTTCCACCATCTTCTCTATTATAGATGCTACCCCAACACTCTAATATTTTAATTTTTAATCCTATCATTTCTAGTCTTACCACACATTCAATGCAACATCCACATCCTGCTACACTTAATTTTATTCTCGTGTTGATTCTTAACCGCCCAATATTCTGTCACATACAACATTGCAGGTGTTACCGTAATCCGATTTTTCAACATCAAAATTCAATATTCAACACATACTAGCAAAATTAGTCTGGTTTTATAAACTATATTCCTTATATTTCATTGAAATGCTCGGACAATGTAAGGAAAAGATCAGATAAGAATGGGGAGAAAGAAGCCTAACCTCAACAATTTCTCTTGCTCTATCCATATTTCGACATAAAGGGATATCAAATTTAACCAGAGCAAGTTCATCTGTCCTCCAAGTCCTTTTAATTTCCTTCACAACATCTTGTGTAACACCAGCTTTCTTAACCTTGACCCAAATCCGCATTTTTGCAGCCTCACCCCTTAACCTTTGAAGCAGCACCTTATCAAGAGCCAAATCCGCAGAAGTTACAATTTTTTCCTTCTTCACCTTCAAAAAATCAATCTTTTCATCCTTCTCCCATGGCATTCTACCTCTAGTCACAACCTCCTCATTCTCCATCAAACTCTCTAAACTAGCCCCAAAGTTTTCAACTTTTTCAGAACCCGTTTGAGTTTCAGTCTTGTGAAGCTTCTTAACTCTGTGGGCAATTTTCTTCAAGGCTTGTTTGTCTCTAACTTCTTTACCGGTTAGAGATTTATCAGAAAGTTCGCGTTTTTGGAGGTTGGAATTGAGAAGGTCTTTGGGTTGGAGAAGAAGAGGAGAACTCATCCATGGAGGTGTTGGAGCTTTGAATCTGATGGAAACATCATCGTCATGAGAATGAGAATGATAGGTGTTGTTGGAAATTGAAAGGGAAGTGGGTTTGTGGTGATTAAGGTTGTTTTTGGGGTTTGAGGAAAACGAGGAAGATGAAACATGAACAACAACAGAATATGGATAGTTAAGGAAGAGCATGATAATGATGATTAGTGTCTCTGGTCCTCAAACCCAACTGCAGTGTTCTAATTACACACCGGATGATGAAGCTATCTGTTACTCCCACCAACTAATGTTTTAGAGGGTAACTCAAAAATGACATTTGTAATAATACTTGTTACCGCGATTGATTAAAAAAAACCTTTTTTAATTTATTGAATAATATATGTATTTTGTAATATTAGATTATATATAGATATTGATATAGATATACCAATTAGTACTATTTAATACAAGTTTCAAATTTCACATTCTATTACTTAAAATTAATGTAATTCCAATTCAATCTAGCTATTATTATATTAATAATAATAATAATAATAATAATAATAATTATAATAATAATAAATTATTTTAGTCGTCTCTCACACATCTTAATACTCGAGCAAATTTGTTATTAAAATGTGATATTATATAGATTAGTTCAATTGATATCACGTATAAGCATTAGGTGGAATGGGAAGGAGAATAATTAAAAGGTTTAAGAAAGGGAGACCCAAGTTCTCCTTATCTTTTAGTTTTTTGTATGGATAAGTTGTCGCATATGATCATGGATTCGGTTGAGAATGGAAGGTGGATAGGAATCAAAGTAGACCAAATGTGTCTGATTATCTCTCATTTAATATTTACAGACGATCTCTTATTATTTGAGAAAGTGACAAATAAGCAAATGATATGTGTTAAGGATGTACTGTACAAATTTTGCAATATGTGTGGGTAGAGAATTAACTCAAACCACACTAGAGTTCTCTTTTCTAGTAATACTCTTATCTATGCAATAAGAAAGCTCATTCGAATGTCTGGTTATAAGGAAACGAGTGAGTTAGGAAAGTATATGAGGGTGCCTCTAATCGGGAGAAGTCTTAAGCAAAAAGACTCCAAACACAACATAGAGAGTATTAAATCTAAACTAACGAGCTCGAAAGCTCACCATTTGTCTTTTGTAGTAAGACTACATTGGCTAAGGCGATTATTGAACAGATACCAATGTACATAATGATGATTTGTTCCTTACCAAAGGAGTATGTCAAGGAGATTCATAAGTTGAAAAGGGACTTCATCTAGAGAGACAACGGAGATCAGAAGCACATTCATGTAGTCAAGTGGAGCACCCTAATACAATCAAAAAGCATGGGGTCTGGACTTTAGAAATTTAGTACATATGGTGTCAAGGGATATGGATCTCCTCCAGCATTTTATCTACAAACCACCTCTCTTGTGCAATACCTGATAGTTGGATTTAAATCTAATGGTTTAAACTCATTTTATCCTTTTCTCTCTCCTTTCATTACATGAATCTAAAGGTTTGGTTTGGAGCTTTATGAGCAGAAGGAGACATGAAACAATAGAGAATCCAAATTCGATGTCAATTGGTTAGAGGGAAGTATCACAGAGGAAATAACAATCTTGATATTGTCAGTGTTAAACCTTAAGACTCGAGTTTGAGGGAAAACGTCGTCAAAAATTGACATTTTGTGCATTCGAAAATATATCTCCGAATAAATCCAAAAATAATTTGAGGTTTCCAAATGTGTGTCTCACTCCATAAAAGTGCAATGAAAAATTCTCATAATAATACCCTATTTGGCTAGACACTTTTTGAGCTTATAACTTATAAGCTCATATGATAATAAAAGATCAGTTTGATAACAGTCTTTTCATCACGATTTTATAGTTTATTTTACTGACTTATAGCTTATTTACCAAACACTATTTTAAATAGCGTTTTACCTTATAGTTTATAACTTCTCATTTTTTTCTTCCATTTTTATTCTTATTATTTTATCTAAAATTCACTACTATCCTTTATAATTTATATTAATTTAAATTAAACAATTATA
Organism: Vicia sativa; assembly: GCA_021764765.1. Classification (NCBI taxonomy): domain Eukaryota; kingdom Viridiplantae; phylum Streptophyta; class Magnoliopsida; order Fabales; family Fabaceae; genus Vicia; species Vicia sativa. Next base: position 288,767,422 of record CM038794.1, read on the forward strand.
AATTAAATGTCTTTTATGTCATTTTAATTTATCAACTAATTGAACCGTTAATTTTACTAAACATTTAAATTAATTTATCAACTATAAGTCGTCAACCATCTGTCATAAACTATAAACTATCATTCAGCAGTCATCAATCATAAACTATAAAATAGATTATCATCCAAACAGTCATTTTTATCAAACAACATATAAAACTCTATTTTTTTTTATAGATTTCTTTTCCTTTAATATTTTCTTAGTCCGGCCCAATTATCCAATTCACTGTGAGAGACAGGCTTATCCTTGGCTTTATAAAAAATTAAAGATAAAACTTTAAAAATCATAATTATAATTATTAGCATTAAAACTTTAAAAATCATTTTAGAATATTATAATTATTAGCATTATTTTTAGACTTGAGAACCTATAGTTATAATTATTCTAAAAACCATTTTAAAATAATTATAATTATCAGCATTATTTTTACTCAAAACACACCCTTAACAACATTGCAGAAAACTCAAACGATGATATTTAAAAAATATTAAATTCGAACCGATTAATCTATTTATTATGTAGATTAGAAATTGATAAAAAATTAATTAAAAAACTACAGTAAATAAATAAAAAGTGCAGAAAACAGAAGTGCCGTTTACATTATAATTACGTAGAAACGACACTTTGTTGTCGCGTGTATCAAATTCTTATCCATTTTCCCTTTCGCTTCAACACTAAACCAGAAAACATCCTTCACTTTCAATTCAATTTCAATTTCAATTTCAATTCAATTTCATCATTGAAACCCTAAAATCCCAATCCCAAAAAAAATGCTTCTTCAAACAAGAAACTTCACTGCACCATGCAATTTCCCACCAAAAACAACAACCAAAATCTCCACTCACCCTTCAAATTCAATCTCATTTCGCTCAACAAAGTGTTCAATTTCAACCCAATTGGAACTCAAAACCGATAACAACATCACCAAACCATTTCCAGCCGAAGTATCTAGAACCATCATGGATTTAGCTAAAGCTGGCACTTTTTCTACTTTGACTCAACAGGGTTGGCCAATTGGCATTGGGGTTCGATTCGCTGTTGATTCTGAAAACGGAAACCCTTTTTTCTATTTCAATCATAATTCTATTCCCACTGCTCATCACAAGATTGATGACACCCCTTCTTCACTTCATGTTAAGGTGTATTTTTGTATTGGATTGTTTGGAACAAGTTGGAGTAGTTGAATTGAAATGATGGTTTTTTTAATGCATTGTATGTGTTTGTGTTTTTGTTTGTACCAGTTTTTACAGTCGGGATTGCGTACACCTCAGTGTACACTTCAAGGAACACTTACCAAACCGCAGGATCCTGTTTTGATCAAGGTGAGTGAGTAGATTCAGATTGATGCCAATTATTTTCAAAATAAGTACAATATGATATGTAATCAATTAGTATTACTGTATTAGTATAGGTACATATGCAAGGTTTTTTTTTCAAATTGTGATTGTAATGAATCATCGATTTAGTACCTGAAACTGAAATTGTAGGCGTCAATGAACAATTTGATCTCTTAAGTTAACATAATGTATTAAGTTAACAATTTGAACCAAGTCGTTTGGCTCAAGTGGTTAATGAATTTTAGATAATGTCAAATCAATTGGAGTACTGAGTTCAAACCTTGCCTGGAATATTCCTTGGCCAAGTTTTGCTCATCTCCTGGCCAAATTGTATATTACCTTAGCTCATTTTCCTTGGAAACCAAAGTGGTAAGACAAAAATATCGCATTAGTTCTTCTTGGACAAAAATATCACATTAGTTCTTGGCAAAGTTTCTTAATTATTCACTGAAATTATGAATTCATTGTTCGTTATCTTGGCATTATGAAATAATCAGAAATATTGTTGAGAAATGTGGCTGATGTTTGACAAATGTGGCTACGAGGATCTCAAAACCCCCGACCTTGTGACCTCTATTGTAATTGCATACAGAAATTTATAACTGTCTAAATTTGTGTTCTCTGTTTATGTTTGTTTAATCAAACCTCTACTGCTACTCTACAGCGGCTTGTTTCTTTGTGGAAGAAGAGGTTCGGAGAAGAAGTTGATCAAGATTTTATGTATATTATTGATGTAGACAGGGTGCTGCATTTGGATGACTTCCAGGAGGTTGAAACCCGACCCTTCACCTTATTTAAATCATATTCTAGCCTATACTACTAGTGTACTAGTACTAAGATTTCTTGCTTTTTAACCTTACACAAGTTGGTTTCTTATATAAGTTGTCTATGTCCCTGTTTTTTCAGGACGGTGTGTGGTTCACCTCTTTAGACTACAAAAATGCTCAACCTGACCCCCTTCGAGAATTTGCTGAAAATTTAGTAGCTGAAATTAACACCAATAATATGGAAGACATTACCCGCTTTTGTAATGTCTATGTTGACTTGGATTTCCAGGTACTTTCTTTTCAGTTATTTTGAATGGATCTGAATTTGAGATTTCACAGGCTTGCCAAAGCTAACCTAGCTTTTGTCTCTTTCATTTCATGCATATTATCAACAACAACAAAAACTCTGTCCATTTTTATTACTTTATGATGCATCTGTGTAGCATTTTCTTTATTCATTCATGTCCTGTTGTGACTACTAAACAAAATCCAACTTCAAAAAATCATTGGGGACCGATAAGTTAGTTTTCAATGTATTTGATTTTCCGTTGTAGGTCTCAGAAGCAAAGATGATATGGGTAGATCGCTTGGGCTTGGATATGCGTTTGTTTTCTCCTAACAACGGTTTATTTGAGGTCCGCATCCCTTTCCCTAGAGAAGTCACCGATGAAAAAGGGGCCAAGTCAACATTTAACTGTATGTCACAATTGGCTTGGGAGGTAGAAAGAAACTTCCATCCTCTGGATTTTGAGAAGGTTACACAATTGAAACACATAAAGTCATGATGCTCGAGTTATAATTTTTTTGCACAGCCACTTACCAGTTTCGTCAAATATGCAAGGTGAAGAAGCTTTGTAATTTTTCAAGAATATGACCATTTTTTATGGTGTTTGTATTACGTGATGATTCATTTGAGGCTTGATGTTGAGATCAATTTGAAGACTTAGCTTGACTGTGTTTTGCAAGCTTTAGTTTTGGATTTTGTCTAGTCTGTTGCAAGATTAATGAAAAGATATTAACCTGTTGGCCCTTGTGCCTCAAATATTGGATTGAAAAATGATAAATTCTATTTGTAATTAGTTTAAGACCACCATAATGATAAATCCTAGGTGGCACCTCTAATATGAATCTGAACTCTTTCATTTACCTAAGTTATTTTTCAAAACTATTAAAACAGTGACCCGAATTAACTCATCATTCATTTTTGTAGTTGCATATTGCACTTCACATATTGCAGCATCAAATATTGTATAGAAAACTATTCATGTGTGCTCTTAAAAAAAATCTATACATATATTTATAGGTTGCTTTTTTTTTTATTAGTAAATTAAAAAATATTAGCCAGTAAAGACTAGTACAATACAATTTTTTTTGTATTGTACTATGTTTGATTGTAATATGGTCGAATCACTGTGTTTTGTTGCAGTATATGAACAAATAATATGAATAATGAAATGGTATCAAGTTCGAAATGAACGAGTTGTAATGCTTTTGAATATTATGGTTATGTTATCGAGTGTTAAATTACATATGTTACGGTTATGTTATGTTTTGCTATCAACCGATTATGTTATGTTTTGATATCAAGTGGTTATGTTATCAACTGGTTATTTTATATTTTGGTATGAATTGCTAAATTGCATAATAATAAGTTGTCGTAAGTGTCAATTGGTTTCAACTGTCAAATTCATTCCAATATAAAATCAAATTATACAATAGAACCTAAACATAAAACCTAAAACATATTAGTTGAAGTTAAACATATTGTAAACAATGAAGTCAAATTACACCAATTGAAGTCAAATTACACAATGGAACCTAAAACATGACCAGTTGAAGTCAAATTACACAATGAAACCTAAAACATGATCAGTTGAAGTCAAATTACACAATGGAACCCAAAATAGGGTCAGTTGAAGTCAAATTACACAATAGAATCTAAAACATTGAAGTCAAATTACACAATGGAACCTAAAACATGATTGGTTGAAGTCAAATTACACAATGGAATCTAAAACATAACCAGTTGAAGTCAAATTGCACAATGAAACCTAAAACAGGGGGTCAGTTGAAGTCAAATTACACAATAGAATCTAAAACATTGAAGTCAAATTACACAATGGAACATAGAACCTAAAACAAACCAATTAAAGTCAAATTACAAAATGAAACATAAACATAGAACATAAACTTCTTAAACTGTTACAACATAATTGAACTTAATTTCATTATTGTTGAAGCAACTAATGCAATTAACACCAAGATGATACTCAACCCGTTGAACTTCAACTTGCTACTTCAATAATTTCATCTTCATCTTTATTTCTTCATCTTTCATGTTAGCATCTTTAACCCTTTCCTTCTCATCATTCAAATTATGTAGTAATGACAAAATCACTTTCTTTGTTAATTGATTCATTTTTTCATCCAACCAAATAAAGTGGTTACACTTCTTGTAACCGCATAGCTACACACATCAATTAAAAAGAAGGAAAATACATAAATGGTGACATTCGTACGTCAATCATAATAAACATAAATGAAATCGTATCTTGTACACACCACAATCATATAAACGATGTCCTAGGTTTGAATCGGTCGACACCATCAATAATAGAACATCGAGACCACAAAGACATTTGTACTTAATTGAACAATTTTCATAGCTATTATTCGAAACTAATTTCTCAAACATTCGTAAAAGATGAAGATTTTTTAAAAAATTCAATTCTTCATAGCTTCATAGAAAGGAGGAAGCCGAAGATAAGATTCACGTTCTTAAGCCTTGCTAATTTTATATAGTTGATTTTAATTAAAATGTTTTACATAAATTAAATTTATTAACATAAAAGTTTAGTATAATATTTTGTAAAATTTAAATGAAGAACTAAAATTTCGAATTCCAATATCCCATGAATACAGCGACAGCCACCGCAGCAACACCAAGCTGGTGGTGCTGCTGCACTCACAACCACCATCTCCATCCACCTCCTCATTTCTTTCCACGCCATAAACACCCACAGTTCAGAGGTATGTGAGTGAATGACTTAAAAATGCTACTTCAATTATTAATTACACTAACTTTGATTTTTGTTGTTGTTGTTGTTGTTATTGTTGTTGATATAGGTTTAGGGTTGTTACAGAGAAAGGGAATTGTTGAATCTGTGTGGGGAAGCAGTGCTGTGTCTCAGAGCAAACAATTGAATGTATCCTCATGGGATGATAAGCCCTTTGAAATTCTTCCAAATGGTAAAAGGTCTTACTTGGATGAACAAGATGTCGTCGCGTTTATTGACCCTCCTAATAATTTGATTCCTTTGGACCCAACTTCTTATAATCCTGCTGCTTATCTCTGGTAATGCTCACTCACTAAGTTCTTCCATGGTTTTGTTTTCATAGTAGTGTAGGTTAACAGATTGGATAGAAGCATGGTCCTGAATTGAATATTATAGCGCAAATTAATCCATGTAGCTGAGTCCACTCAGTGAGATAAGACTTGATTGTTGTTTTTTATATAAGTTTCAAATAATCAATATTAATCTCAACTTGTTTTTCTCTTTGTTGGGATTCACCACGCTTCTCGATGGTGTCCCCTTTAATTTGAAGTGTCAATGGTATATAGGCCAAATAGAAATGATGTAATGTAACCAATGGATTGATGAAGGTGTTGAAAGCTTCTCCCTTGGTGGTAGTTGGAGAAATGAGAATGGGGGTGTATCTGCATTGGATATCAAGGAAACACTGTTATCTGTTCAGTTATACAAACCACTATACAGTGTATTTGGATGTTCTTCAATAGTGATTATGTGATCTTGTCTTCTAATGTAAAAAAGACATTTATTTGTATATGTCTACTTGTCTACCCTACATACCATGAGATGAGAGAGTTAATTTTAACTAGGTTCTTGATAGGTTTAGTCATGTTGCAATTGTTTCAATGAAAGTTCTTAAATCTGAAGAAACTGATCTTTCTCTCACTTACTTCTAATCTGGATGTTCAGGAAAAAAATTGAAGATATTCCGGAGGAAAGGCGTCATCGATTACTTCCACTTATAGAACCTAGGTCTTGTCCTCACTCCTTTTTTTATATGCCCATAATATTCTAAACCATAGTTGGTATTACTCGATGATCTTATTGAAATGTGGGTACATGGACACGAGAGATTTGTGCAGACTTATATCAAAAGCTTGGCAGATAGCTGGTACACGATATGAGGATCCCAAGTTATTACGAAAAAGTGAATCTACATTGTTGATCAACTCAAACAAAGATGATGTGAAGCTTGAAAATTATAAATGTCGAACAAGTGGAGGTAAGTGAACTGAAGTGATTAATTACTTTTGTTGGTGTTTGTCACAGTTAAGTTGAATACAATGAATGAGAGTCTGCTTGAGTTGACTTATTTTGAGCTAATCTATTGGCATAAACACTCGTGAGGTTACTAGGTAGAACTTATGAAAATAGTATATGACACGTCCATAAGTTTTTTCAGCTTATTTTCACCTTCTTTAAGATAGCTTAAGAAAACATCTTATATGAAAACAACTCGACTTTTATTTTATCTTTTGTTATAGAAATAGCTTATACATAAGCACTTATATGATAAGCGCTTATGCTATAAGTGTTGAATTAAGATGCTCATCCAAACAAAGCCTGGATGCCTTCCTAGTACTCCTTTGTGTTCTAATCATCTAATGTCAGATGGGGTGTAATGAATGGAGGGTGAATACAAAGTGGCTTCCTTATATCGCTCACTAGCCAGTAGCCACTATATCTTAGTTTTTTTCTTCTACCTGACTTTCCAAAAAATAATATTCTTTAAATTGAATTAGTAAATGTTTCTTTGTTTGCAACTTCAACCTCCCTTCTTTGATAGTTTTCTCTTCCTAGATTATGTTGGTGTTGCACCTCAGTGTGTATTTTCTCTCAAAGTTAATCTCTGTGGTTCTGTGTATATTTGCCATTAGTTTTTAGCATGTCTCAATCTCAATCTTCAAAAACCTGAATTATCAATATTGAACTTTTTGAAATAGGACCAATGCCAATTTCCTGGATTAATTCCTTCAAAAAGGTAAACTTTCAGTTTTCTACTGTTTTTTTAATCTCTTGTACCACTATATTTGAAGACTTTGGTTGATTGTTTTGCTACTTTTTAAGGTTATATTTTCTTGCAAGGATGGGAAGACCTATGGACGGCTCATTGGTGAGTTTCTTAATTTTTGGTAAAGAAATCACAAAAGATGTGTAGTTTATTGACTTGAATTCTACCATATATCTTTCCAAATTCATGCGATAGTGTAGTTAATAGATGACTGCTCAGTTATTTATATGTTGCTTCACTGTTCATATTTATTCAAAATGTTGCTGAAATTGTTTATTATATGCGATACATGCACACGGGCGTGCTCATAGAGAAACTTCTTACTTTCTCTTAAGCACAAGTCTTGAAATTGTTCCATGATTTTTACCACGTGTTCCCTTTTTTTGCACTAGTCTTTAAAACTCGGTTTCTCAGTCTTAATGCGTCAATAATCAATTCAGAACTGTAGAAGTTTATTGACCAGGTCATAGACATGTTTTTTATTGTTCTCCTATTTCTGCATTGCATTTCATGTTTTTTCAAGCTTAATTTAATTGTCCTTACTATAACATATTTTCTGAACTTCACAATCACACAGGTGGATCAGTTTTGGCTTCATTTGCTGATTCTTTCGCTCCTCTCTATTTTACAATGACACAAATTAAGGAAGTGCTGTCAACTGAGGAGCCTTGTGATTTATCATATGAATTTGGGGATGGATTGTATGATATTGAAGAACTTCCTCTAGGATTTCCTAAACCAGGTAGGGGCTTTTTTGTTTCTTTCATTCAGGGTTAGTCTTGTTACCTACTGCTGTAAGTTTATATTTGACATTGTTAAGTATTCGACATTGTCATAGTTTAATTAGCTCTAAAAAGTACTAAAAGTACAAATAAATCAAGGTTATCAAGATCGGGATCTTGCCTAAGATCATAAGGGGATAGTAACATAAGATCGTTACTAAGATCGGAAGATCCTACACAATTATTTTTGTAAGATCGAGAGGGTGTAGTAAGATCATAAAACATAAGATTGTAACAAAAATTATAAGATATTACTCAAACAAAAATGATACTATGTATTTGAAGTTTTGTTTACATGATATTTTGCGTCTCGGCATCTTATCATCCTTCTGGACTTGTAATGATGGTAGCCAGAAAATGGCCGATCTTGGCTTGAACTGGCAAAGATCGCACATAATCAATGGTTTCATGATTTTTTTTCACAATTTGGCAACAACACACGATTCTAATTAAGATCGGGATTGTTGGGGGTGAGTGAAATCGCAAAATCACAAGAGTTTATGATCTAGATCTAGATCGAGATCTTGGCAACCTTAATGTAAAGAAATAAAAACAGTCTGAAAGAACCGGTTCAACCAAACTGTAATTAACCGTGATCAAACCAACTGGTGAACAGGTCGATTCCCGGTTAAACCGGTTGGTTTAGTCTGGTTCTTAAATATTGGGGTAATTACACTATTCTTTATTGAAGATCTGGGCAGGCTTGTTTATATGACATAGTGACCTTGGTTCTGACGTCTTCATCAGGTTTTTGGGAGCTAGTGATGTATAAATGTTAAAAAACTCATGTTGATTATTAGATGTTAAAGTTTAATCTTTATAAGTTCAAGTTCTGTGATAAATATCTGCATAGTTTATTTTTGTGTCATTGTTCTCATTGTTGTTCTGTTCTAGTCATACTTTCTTCCAATTATATCTAATATTTAATTTTATCTTTTTCAGTTAAACATCCTTATCCTTTCAACGATCAGATTGTTATATATGTTCGCTATCTTGGACCGGGTGTTTCCGTAGGGCAAGCATGGCAAGAGGGAAATAAGTTAGACCAAATACCACGAAAATTATGTGGCGAGATATTAATGGTGAAAGATTACACATCATTACAAAACAGCCCGTGACGAAACTTTTTCCTTAAAAAGTTTTGCACATATCAACCAATCCGTCTGTTAATCGTTGCCGTGAGTTTTCTGTTTCGGTTCAGGTTCAGGCCAACTTTGTATCAAGCTAGTTAAGAGAATAGCGCATCGAATGTAATGCTACATGATAAGCTGTAAGATAAGGTAATTTGCATCACACTCATTTATTAATGTAGCATGTACTACAGTTGATTAAATCCAATAGCTGAAATTAACTGGTATATGCTTATGACAAATTTGAGTTGATAGATTGTATAATAAAAACCTCAAGAGACAAATGTGATGCACATGAGTTTGTAGTCTGCAAAACAGACATACAGTATATAAGGTGAGATGTCAATTTTCCAAGTTGTCTGTTTTTATTTTGTTGAGGTTAGATTTGTCGGTGGATGGATCATGTATTTCAGGCATAACAGAATACATGGCAGGAGAGGACAAAGTATTTAGCAGAGGGCCTAGTTTGAGGACAACCTTTAAAGAAGGGTCCAAAAGATTGCATGGTTATAGTAAGCTTTGGCCACTAATGTCCAAAAATCGTTTGGTATGGTTGACTGTTGCACTGAATCCTAATCATAATCAGACAAGTTCCTTAAAACACGTTCTTTGTAGGTTTAAGCCTTCTCAAACCCACTTATTTTTGGAAATCCTGTAGAGGTTAACTATGAAGTATTGATACCATAAACATGATTTTGATACTCACACGGCGATACCGGTAATAATTGGAAAAAAAATAAATAAATAAAATATAATAATAAGTGTCGGTGTAGGTGTTCGGTACATACACATATTTTTCAGAGGTGTCATTGTTACACAGTAGGCTAGGTGTAGGTGTTCGGTACATACACATATTTTTCAGAGGTGTCATTGTTACACAGTAGGCTAGTCTTCGTTCAAATGTGACAATAAATAAATAAAAGTCTTATTTAATTACATTTAACTGTGATAAATTTGTCAAAAAGTCTATTTAATTACAATTTAATTGTGATAAATTATAGATTCGACTTGTAGTCAATCTTGCTTACTATAAGAGACTATTCTTACTGGATTCATGTATGGTAGATAACCATACAATATCTGTTTGAAAATAACACAGGCTGTTTGAGATAAGATATTGGTTCACGTGAAAAAGGTGAAGATAGTATTGAATAGCTGAAAAAGAAAGTAAGAATGAGTAATGAACAAGTTGTTGAATGTCTTGTCAATATTCAATTTACACTAGTTACCTACGGCATATAGATGGCAATACAAGAAATGCTTTGGACCAAAGGGAAGTACATTCACTGAACTCATTCACCTCATATTGACCATGAAGATAGAGAGTTCGTGTGGAAATTAACTGAATTGAATTAAACTTTTTCAAGTTTGAGTTTGATATGTTAAAAAAATTTAAAGAATAAATTTATACATAGTTTATCATAGATTTATTTTTTTAGTCTGAATCCAACATTTTTAAAGATAGGTTTAATTGCAATTTTGGTCGCCATATTATTCATTTTTTTGGATTTTGGTCCTTCAATTTTAAAATCCGAAATTTTAGTCCTCTTATTTTAGTTTTTTTGAGGATTTGAGTCCCCCTGTAAATTTGAAGGTTATTTTTAATGACATAGCACATATATTGATGATGTGTCAGTGCCAATTCAGTAGCGAATTGTTCAATAAAACTATTTTTATTTAAGATTTGTGTGGGACATGTCATCAATGTGAGCTCAATGTCGTTAAAAATTGTCTTCAGATTTGCAGGAGGACTAAAATCTTAAAAAAACTAAAATAAAGGGACTAAAATTTCGGATTTTAAAATTGGGGGACCAAAACTCAAAAAAAATGAATAATAGGGGAACCAAAATTGTAATTAAGCCTTAAAAATATGATTAGTCTATTAATCTGCTTAAAATCCTATATCATTTGAACATGTTTAAATAAGTAATTCAATTAATGTTTAAATATACTAGAGAATCAAAAGTACAATGAGATTAAATATTTGTTTATATTGACTTATTTATAGGATTTTTTTCAATTTATTTTCACAAGTTCTTTCACATAATTAAATTTTATTTTGATATTTTATTATAAAATATAAAATATAATATAAAAAAGGAAAAAAAAACTAACATGGGCCCTTAGAACACATAGATGTTAATGAGTTATTTATAGAAATATTTTCTTGAAACACGTGCATTTAATGTTTTGAAATTTTAAATATGACTTTAGTATATTTAAGGCAAAATACCTTTTTGGGTCCTTTAACTATACCTCGGATATATTTTGGTCTCTTATCTCTAAAAAGTAAAGTGTCAAAGTGATCCTTTAATTGTTCAAAAAGGATTTGTTAATACAATACACATGAAGCAAAGTGGTTTGGTGGTAAGGATAGTGTGTAGTAATCAACTTGTCTTGGGTTCAAATCCTAGTTTGTGCAAAATTTTGATATGTTTTTAAAAATTGGACGGAAAGGACAAATCGACACTTTTTAGAGATAAGAGACCAAAATGTACCCGAGGTGTAGTTAAAGGACCAAAAAGGATATTTTGCCTATATTTAATTACAATTTAAAATTTTCTAACTATAATATGCTTAACATGCGCCCTTATGACACATGTTAACATGATCCTATAAAAAATAATAAATTTATTTGTATTTATTAAAATAAGTTGACCAGATAAGCTTAAAAGAATATATTTTTTTTGTTTGCTTATGATCTAACCTATTTAACTAAAGAGTATTTATTTTTTTCACCTTATAGTTTTCTAGCGTACCATGCGAAATTCTAAAAATACTCATTAAAATCAGTAATTTATTTCTGGTACACACCTTACCCAAACATATATATATAAAGTTTGGGTACAAATCAGAATTACTCCTCTGGTGGCAACCATAAATACATTTTTGGTTGCACCCCAAAAATATGTTTGGCCTTGAAATCTAAGCTCCAGTCAATATATGAATCGAAATTAAATTGATGATGGCAACCAAAAGTATATTTTCAGGTTGCGTTCTGACTTAAAGGCGCGCTGCCTCTTCTCTTTCCTTTACAGTAGGATTTTCAAACACACAAAACACTCATTTTCTCTCAAACCTCAATGTTACAAAATCAAACCACTTCGCAAAAAATTCATCAGGAATCATAAAAAGGCATCATCAATTGTAAATTGTTATGAGCTTTTAAGAGTTTATGGAATTTCTACTCAAAATTGTGATTTAGTATAGAAATTGTGAGTTTTTTTTTGTGTTTTCAATATTAAGAGTCATAAGAAAAGTGTTGGAAGTCTCATTTTTATGACCATGCCACTGATGTGTTTCCTATGTGTCGTCGTATCATGGAGATCGTGCAAGCGGGTATTGATGGAGGTTTGTTTCCTAATGGATCTGATGTTAGAGGTGTTCTGGATGCCATCATGGAGAAGGCTCAAGAGGCTCTATTTTATAGGAGGCAACGAAGGAATGCAGAAGGGTGACAAGCTGACTCAGAGTTTGCCATACCCCGTAGTCTTTGTTGTTGTATATGTATTTTGATTATCGTTTTTTTATTGTATTTGGATAATATTTTGGGTTACCCTCTATATTAACTACGAGCACCGTTTGTAATGTTTACTACTATCTATTTATATATGTCTTTGTTCTATATATCTTTGTAGTATATTTTGTTGTATACGTCTTTGTATTCAATGCGAAACAACGCGCAAAAATACACATTGCCAACATAAGTGTTTCTGGTACTGACTGCACAAAAATTGGAAATACATTTCTGGTCCGCTTTGCAAAATGTATTTCCGGTTTCTAGTCAAGATTTAACAGAAAAATGTGCACACCGGAAATATATTTCTGGTTTCTAAAGGGAATTTTAGGAAATGCTTAGGGTATTTCTTTATATTATAGGATGGAAAAAGAAATTCTCTAACTAAATAAGCTTATAAAATATCTATATTTTTTCTACTTAAAAAAAATTCGATCTGACTTTGGCCCGTGTAAGTTAGAAATCCATGTTAGATGGTCGGGTCTATTCACACCCCTAATAGAGAGTAAAGAGAGAACAAAGAGAAAAATATGAAGAGATGGAATTAGAAGTTTATACAAAATTAAAGAATAAATTCAATTGAGTTTGATTAATTCTTTTATTGAAATAAACTATTAAATTTTTTGAATATTTTTATAAAATTTAGAAGTGTTGAGTTAATTTTAAAATTGAATAAATGTTAAAAGTCTTACATTGGACAATATGTGGTCTAAACATGTTTTGGACTTCCCGAATGACTGTCAGGCAAGCCATCTCTTCGAGCCTAGTAGCGAGTCGAACAGACCGAAAGGCCTCCAAAAGGCATCATCTTCCCGCTCTGCACATGGCCAGAACCCGTCTGCTCGACGGGTGTCGAGAAGATCAGACCAACTCTCCCCATCAAGGGCTATGCCCGTTATGTCCCCATCTAGTCGATATAACGGCTAGTTCCGAGCACTCTCGCTCGGTTTGACCAGGTCAGTTCGAATAGCTATATCCATGGGTCCGCATATCTAGACTTAAATATAGCAATCAATGAGAGCGCTCCTAAGATCCCTATATAAACCCTCACATCTTTGAGGGCAAGGTATCACATTCTTACTCTAACAACCCTAATAATATCTTGTTCTCATCTTGATCACTTGCTTACTTTAGCATCGGAGTGCCTTGCAGGTACAACACCCCCTCCTCAATATCAAAATTTCTCAAAGGACCTTCGTTCGCTCTAGCCATCTCCAATTCTGATCACCCGTTCAGATCAGTGGCGTCGTCTGTGGGAAAATATCTTCCCCGTTTTCATTTGTAACACGGTGGGAGAACTGACTTATTTGTTTTGCGGTTGATTGCAAATGTTGCGGATAGCAAGAGTCGCCACCGACTTTTCTTTTAACCAATTAAGGGAAGACGAAAAGAACAGGAAAAGACCTTCGTTAGATTCTGAGTAAGGGAGGTGGTTATGAAAAGGGAAGGTATTAACACCCTTTCCATCCGTAGTTATCTACAGGCTCTTAATTGCTTAGCTCACTTTATTTGTTTTTTGTGCGTGTGTTTGAAAAGACTTTTTGAAAAGGCATTTCTCTTTGACTTCGTAATGATTAATGTGGAAATGTTTTGTTTTGGAAAAAGGAACTTTGTAATGATTCACGCTGGAATGTATACAAAGAGTTTTGAAAAAGATTTTGAGAAAGTGTGAGGTGTGAAAAGTATTTTGATTGAGCAAGCAAAAGAGACTTATTTACCTACTCAGAACGGTCGTTTCCGTGTTATTTTGCTTTCCTTTAGAATAAGGCTATCCATACCATTGGTTGGCATGTAATCTTATTCGTTGGACGTAAAGGGACATTCAAAGGGACATCGTTTGGTCATAGAAGGCAACTTGTAGGGATATCCTAGCACATTCGTAGAGACGATCATCACTTTTCGTAGGCAACAATCGAGGGACTAGATCATGTATTCGTAGGCAACATCGAGGGACTATGATCTTTTAAGTCGAAGGACTGTGATGATATATTGCTAAGATACCCTACGCTCGAGGTACATGACCATTGTTTCGTAAGGCAACGAGAGAGGATACCCTAAGGTAGGTGCATGTGTGAAAAGAGTGTGTTGTTTTCAGATATTTATCTTGTGATTAGTGATCTAGATTGATTAAGTTAATCTTTCCATACACGCCTAATTACTAGCAATTAATAAGTGCAGAAAGTAAATTGCGGAAATGTAAAGGTCCTACGCTATTACATGGCTTTGAGGCAGATACATAATAGGAGGTGCAAAAAGTAAATGCGGAAAATAAAATCCTACGCTATTACATGAAAATAAACTTGCAATCTATACATCCTTTCTAGAATTTAAAATGCAAGAAAATAAATAGCAGAAAAAATGATCTAAGTGAAAAAGAAATCCTAGTATTTTTGGTATTTTTGAAAATTAGAGTTTATGTGAGAAAAACCTAATTCTAATTGATTTTAATTAATTAAGAAGAATTAATGAATATTAACCTAAATTAAACTAATTAAGTTAATTAAAAAAAGCATGAAAAAGGTTATTTGTGAAATTATCTAATTAACGTAATTACTAATTAAATAATTAATTATTTAAGAGGGAAAGCAGAAAATAAATTAAAAAATTAAAAAAGGTAAAAAAGACTGCGCCTCGTGGGTCTTCTAAGAGTGGGCATCCAAACAGTTTCGGCGGAAATCGTCCGTCTCGCGTTCGCCGGAAGGCATCTGTTGGGGCTTCTGGAGATTCTGCTGCTAGGACGTCACAGTCTTCGGAGAATCTAGCTGAAGGATCCAGTTGGAGCGGAGATTACTGGGACGCCTAAGGAGCTCGGGGCTCTATTGCTGATGGGGATCTAGACTGGCGTGATGTCTCCTACGGGGATCCGAAGTTGGAGCGTGATGCTTCGAGGATGTCCGTTGGAACTTCGTTGGCACCAAAGCCAAGGGTCGTCTTCTCCATTTGAATTTTCAGACCTATGCCAACGGATTTGCCGCATCCTTTGCCTACGGATTTTGGTTCGTAGCTATAGTACCTGTAAATCAAAACTTGACAAATACCAAAGATAACTAATATATGAGACCATGAATCGATTGGAATTGATCTACTAAACACGACCATGCCCTTAGTTTGCTCTAATTTTGGCTAATACGAAATACTCCAAATCAAAGCTTCAAACCCTAACAATGACAGATCTTGGTTCCTGCATCTAAACTTGAATCAAACTATCCAGAAAGCATCGAAACATCAATACAAACACAAATATATGATCAAATTGAATTAAACAAGCATGTGTGTATGAAATCGAAAATTGAAAATATGCATGTAAACCGAAACTATGATTTTATGTTTCAGGAGCTTTTGTGTGCTTGCAAGGGTCTGGAACGATTCAGAGGAGCACGAGGAAGTTGTTTGAATGCTTGGAATGGCCTGGATCGAAGCAAAACTTTGGCTGCAAGTTGCGTGAAACACACGGTTTTCTTGAGCTTAGTTAGGGTTCTTCAAGCTGCCAAAAAAACCTCTGTAGGGTTTATTAACCCTCTGAATTTATAGAGGATGGAATCAGGTTGAGCATTGATGAGAAAATATATCCCATTCAATGAGAATATATTTGATTTGCCAATCTTGTCAATCTTGATCAAATATTGCCAAATCTTGTACCAATCACTTGCCAATCTTTCAATTTCGAATTTCAGGTCATTTAATAGGTATCTTGGACCTCAAGAATTTCAAATATACAGCCTTGCATTGGTTGTTTTTTTTTTTTACTATTTTATTTTAATTAAATTGACTTTAATGAATAAAAATCAAAATAAATAAAATAAAAAGCTCAAGGGCGTGGAATTGGGCTTGGAGGTTCTAATTATGATTAGAAACAAGCTTGAACCAAGAAAAGTTAGGCCCATTTGGAAAAAAAATTGATTTTCTCAAGTATTTCTCCTTATGCACCTCTTCAAAAATACCCAACTTGTACAACTTGTATCTTGCTCAATTTTTAACATTTTTAAGTGTTCTTGGACTTTTTAGAAAGCTAAAGGTGTATTATAAATAACCCTTTCAGTTTCATCTTCATTGAAGTTTCCATGCTCAAGAACACTTCTTTTCAAAAAGATGACTTTTTGTTGACTTTTAAAAGGACCTATAATGTTTTGATCCATAACTTCAAAATGAAGCATTTCCAGCCCAAGCTTGTGAGACATGAAGCTGTAGAGAATTGAATTCTCTTTAAAATGAGCTTGGTGGAAAAATTTCTGATAAAGTATGTAAAAGTTATGCCTGGTCAAAATTCTGTTGACTTTTGTCTGAAGAGTCCTAATTTAGAAACTTTGACTTTTGATCAGATCTTGACTTTTCTTGACGAATCATGGTCAACCCTTGATCAAATGATGAATCTTACTTCAAAATATTGATGTTGACCAAAAATTGTGAAGTTTGACTGCATGTTGACCATAGTTGACTTTTTTGTCTAATACAAGTGATTTCAGCTATTTGAGCCATTGGATGAGCAACTTTGGCTTGTAAGGCTTGAAACTTGACATGATGATCCCTTGATGCATATGATGGGATATGGTGACCATTTTAATCACTGGAGATCCATCTTAACTTTAGAGGAGCAGAACCTTAGCTTGGATGGATTGCTTAGAAAGGGCTTGTCTGGTCAACCCTTGTGAAATCCTTGAGTATGGAGTTGTGGATTGTCTTGAGAAGTAGGAGGGAAAATTTTGGGGTATAACATCATTCCTCATCAAGAATCCAGAAGACCAAAGATACCTCAACACCTCTAAGAAGATGGCTGAAAGCAATAACCTGGTCATTTTGGGCAAGGTCGTCCACTCTCCTATCCGCAAGACATACAAGAACGACACTTTTCCTCATCTCGAGGATTTCATGCATAACAGGGATGACATGATTGTCTCCCCTGATTCCGACGAAGCTGACGACCAAGATTCTTCCTTGGATAATAAAAAATCCAAGAACCTGGCTGACGACCTCGTAATCCCTCAGCCCTCGACACCACTGCCGACCAAAAACGATCCAACATTAGTTGTAATCTTGTCCGCCCTTAATCACACTAACAACCTTCTCCTCCATCAAGGAAAACGCATTGAGGCTCTAGAAAAGAAACGTTCCTCGTCTCCACCTCGGAGACCTAAGACTGCCATATCCCGCAACCCCTCACCAAGAAGACTTGCTCGGAGCAAAGCTCACCCCGATCGTTCGTTCCTGAAATAGAAGGGACGCACCCCTCCTCGGAAAAATCGGAGATCTCCTTCGTACAAGAAGACAAAGAGCGAGCCGCATCTCTCCCATGAAAAATTGCCGTCTCCAAAACCCAGGAAACATCGAGACCTTTCTCCACCCCAGCGCATTAAGAACAACCGTTCTCCCTCTCTCCAAGTTGAAGCGACGAACACGAGCATCGTGGTCCTCTTTGTCAGGCGATCATGGATATTCCCATTCCTTCCGGGTTAGAGAAACCCCCGAAGAGTATGATGGCACAATTGATCTCGACGAGCACATCGAAAACATTGACGCCCTGCTCGACTACCGAGTCGTTAGAAGGGCCATCAAGTGCAGATTGTTCCCAAAAACTTTGAGGAAAGATGAAATGTCTTGGTACAAAGGCCTCCCCAACGAGTCCGTCACCTTATGGAAGAAGTTGGGAAGGATGTTCTCAAGGAACTTCACTGCCTCTCACCTTCACCCAAAGATAGAGGCCTCACTAGAAGCGATTATACAAGGAAAAGATGAATATCTCTGAACATACATCATGAGGTTCAACAAAGAGGCCTTCCAGGTCTCCACGAACGACGAGATAAAGAAGTACTTGCTCGAAAAAGGATTACGCTCCCGCATCAATTTTGCCAAAGCAGTTGGCATTGAAACACCAGCAACACTGGATGCCTTCCTTCAAGGCCCAGGCATACATCCAATACGAGGAGAAGGAGGCAGCTAATTATGCTCGACATTGCAACATAAATGACCTTGCCAGCCTTCCCGAAGGGAGGGCATAAACAAAGAGTCCCATACAGACACAACTGCCTGGAAGACATATGTTTCCCGCGAACACAACTGTCGGGAAGACATGTGTCCCCCACGGACACAACTGCATGGCAGACATATGTTCCACACAAACACAACTGCTTGACAGACATATGTTCCCTACGAACACAACTATCGGGCAAAGATATGTTTCCCGCGAACACAATTGTCAGGCAGACATATGTTCCCCGCGAACACAACTGTCGGATTGACATATGTTTCCCGTGAACACACCATTCTAGCAAGCATATGTTCCCCGCATCCGAATAAAAACATAAAGGGGCATACTATCTCAAAAACCTACATGGGGAAAAACTTGCTTGGTCATAAAACACCGAAAAACTTAAGCAATACTATAGTTAAGGAACGAACAGTTGACATGCCTCAAAATACCATTCGAGCATCAAGAGCTTGACACCTAGCGCACGCCCCGGTACTAGTGATGCGCCACAAACACGACATTAAGGGATCCTTGCTCGACATATATAATAAGCCAGATTCTAACCTCGACACGAGGGACTCAAACGAGCCTCGTTCTCTAAGTACCTCGCCCGACAGAACACCCAACTCGGGATGAGACGTTCACGCCACCGATCTCAGGTCTTTAATCAAGACTGGAGTTCCGGATCAAGCCCGGTAAACAAACTAGAACCCTTTGACTAGTCACTCCAGACTAGTGAAGACATAAACGAGCAAACCCCCCGAACACTTAGCAAAGACGAACTTGTAAGGTAGCTCAAAACTATGAGCATACAAACGAATAAATAACGCACGAGCACGTCCTCGTAAAAATCACAAAACGTCTCTAGCGCCGATGACAAACACCATCAAACACACTTTCCCCCTTAAATGACCAGGTTGGCTTTAAGTCGTCACTTATGTGCCTAGAAGCAACGACTTGAGTAGCTACTGTTCTAGACTTCCCGAATGGCTGTCGGGCAAGCCATCTCTTCGAACCTAGTAACGAATCGAACAGTCCGAAAGGCCTCCAAAGGGAATCATATGCCCGCTCTGCACATGGTCAGAACCCCGTCTTCTCGACGGGTGTCGAGAAAATCAGACCAACTCTCCCCATCAAGGGCTATGCCCGTTATGTCCCCATCTGGTCGACATAACGGCTAGTTCTGAGCACTCTCGCTCAGTTTAACCAGGTCAGTTCGAATAGATATATCCATGGGTCTGTATATCTAGGCTTAAATATAGCCACCAATGAGAGCGCTCCTAAGATCCCTATATAAACCCTCACATCTTTGAGGGCAAGGTATCACATTCTTACTCTAACAACCCTAATATTTTCTTGTTCTCATCTTGATCACTTGCTTACTTTATCATCTGAGTGCCTTGCACGTACACCACCCCCTCCTCAACATCAACATTGCTCGAAGGACCTCCGTTCGCTCCGACCATCTCCAATTCTGATCACCCGTTCAGATAAAAACATATGCTTCTAAGTTGGGGATAATTCTTGCCCTACAAGTCGATTTTATACTACCAATACAAATTGAAGTTTGTTGTAATAAATTATCAACAATAACTGTTATTGTAACAACACTTTTTTACACAAATATTTACACTCAAACACTGTTTACTAGTGAGCAATATATTTTTTAATAAAAAATAATATTTATAAGAAAATATTTTTTTAATATAAATATAATATTTTATCATGGCATATAATTTTTTTTTTAAATTACAATATGACTTGTCTTGATTCATGATCGTGATTAGGGGTGAGAGTTGTAACACCCCTTCTATTTACCCGCGTTTTCATAAATAATAATCAGAGTTTTTAATCAGAGGCGCCACAATTTTAATAATTCAAATCAATCAACACAGTTGTCATGCTTTCACTGAAGAAGAATCATTAAATAGAACATACTTAAGGTTATGTTTAACAGCGGAAATGAAACATAACAAAATTCCGAATACATCATTCATAGTTATTCCAGGATAATAAATCAAAACATAATTCAAAACCATTAAGGTTATCCATTAACGGATTTCAAAACAAACATTTCCCCAGTGTTACATCTACCAGAGCACGACACTGACACGCAGATTAACTAACTGACTCGACGCTAGAGCTATCCTCACCAATTCAAGCTAATCACTTGAATCGAAATCATCAAAGTTAGGGTGAGATTTCTATCCAATATAAAATGCATTATACGTTTCTAAATACAACAGAATAATTGAATACATTAGTCCATTATCCAAACACATAGTCATAGCCAATTCACAAATGCATTTCACACAATGAACATGCAATATAACAAACAATGGAAATTGCAACACTGAAACCATCCTAGCATGTTACAATCCCATATGCAATTCGGACACTATGCATGTGGTACCAAACGTGAACCGAGTTCACCGCTCCGTTTACATGTGGAAAGACAAATCCATGATTAGCCTAGAACATCGAGTCAAGAATCCATGATTACCCATAACAGGGTCAAGAATCTAGCATCACTACCTCGAACCGGTAAGTCTATTGGCTCGCGATTCACCTCCACACAATGGGAATGAACCAATAACAAATGCTTATGCATGCACCATAAAAGAATGCAACATAAATTCAACGGATTATGATCACAACATAATTCCACATAATGCCAACATTAACGAATATCGCATGATAACAACATAATCATGAAATAATTATCACAAAGCATGAATATGCCAAACACTTACTCTTCAATTAGTAAGACTAACACCAGTATATACAACAATAACAACTGAGATCAACAACCATCATGAATACGCAACATCGACAACAACACGTGATATCAATACAATCATGAATAGACAACAGGGAAACCAACACATAAGCGTCAGTCTTCGTTCACCCTGTCAGACAATCTAAACCAATTCCCAGATTATGATCTCAACATAATTCGCTTAATGCCAATCACCAATGTATCACATTCAATCATAATGAATAATCAACACCACATTGTAAACATTAGTTCTCATCCGATAACTCAGACCATTCCTATTAATTTCCCATTATCCTTAACTATCCACACTTTTTCAAAAATCGGAAGCTCGACCATTTTTAAAATAATTTTAGCAAAATAATATTTTTCTCTTTTTAAAAGATAATATTTTTAATTTAAGAAATAATGCCGAAAACGGCACTCGAATCGGAGTTACGGTTTAGAAAATATGAATTTTTGAAGTTTTAGTATTTTTGAAAAATTACACATGGAACCCGGTTCCTACATATACAGGAACCGGTTCCTGTGAAGTCTGAAAATCAGCTTCCTGGAATTTGTATGGGAACCCGGTTTCGACATATACAGGAACCGGTTCCTGAGTACAAAAATCCCCTGTTTTGTAATTTGAACACTAGGAACCCAGTTCCTCCCCACAGGGAACCGGTTCCTACGACCTGCAGAATCATTTTCTGCTATTTTGACAGCATTCATGTATTCCAAATCATTCCCAATCATTCCTATACGAATTATACTTTCAGGAACACCAAAATACAACCCTTATACATCATTACAACATCATATATCATTGTTTTATCATCCCTATCATTCATTCGACACACTAATGGTCTTTAATTCTATATTCCGACACAAAATAGGGTTTAATCCCATAAACCTATAATCACCTAGATTAAATTTCCTAACATACCCAATCACCCGGTTGAGTCCCAAAACCCATAAGGCATTAAAACCGAATGAAATCACCCCTTACCTCGCGATGATCTTCGATTTCCGGCGTTGGCTTTTTCCTCTCTTCTCTTCTCTTCTCCAATTCTACGTGAAATAGCTTTTTCCCAAAAAGACTCCTTTTTCCTTTTTATATTCCTTTTAATACTCCTTTATTATTCCAAATAAAATACATAATTAATAATTAGTAAAAGTAGAGTGATTTACTCCTCACACCCACTATTTACTCTGCACACCTCCAACCCTTCTTTCTTCAATTAATCCAATTAAATCCAAAAATATAAATAACCAAGCCTTTAATTAATTAAATAATTTAATTCCTATTTATTTAATATTCGAATTAAATCGGGGTGTCACAACTCTCCCCCACTAAAAGAGTTTTCGTCCTCGAAAGCATACCTTAGACGAAAAGTTCGGGATACGAGTCCTTCCTCCGACTCTCCAGCTCCAAAGTTACATTTCCTTCAGCTGGTCCTCCCCAAGCTACTCTCACCAGTGCTATCTCTTTACCCCGTAATTGCTTCAGTTTTCGATCCTCAATTCTCGCAGGTACTGCTTCAATAGTCAAATTATCCCGTACCTGTACATCATCTACTTGAATCTCATGAGACGGATTCGCAATGTACCTCCTCAACTGAGATACATGGAAAACATCATGCAAATTCGCAAGCGACGGCGATAAAGCAATCTGATAAGCAACTTTCCCAACTCTCTTGGTAATCTGAAATGAACCGATAAAACGCGGAGTCAACTTCCTTGACTTCAAGGTTCGACCAATACCAGTCATCGGAGTAACACGCATGAACACATGATCTCCTTCACTAAACTCAAGATCCTTCCTCCTCTTATCATGATAACTTTTCTGACGGCTCTGAGAAATTATCATCTTCTCCTGAATCATCTTAATCTTTTTCGAAGTTTGTTGAACAATCTCTGGTCCAATCACAACACTTTCTCCAGATTTGTACCAACACAACAGAGTCCGACACCTTCTACCATACAATGCTTCAAACGGAGCCATACCAATGCTCGAATGAAAACTATTGTTGTAGGTAAACTCTATCAATGATAGATAACTATCCCAAGCTCCACCTTTCTCTAACACACAAGCTCTCAACAAATCCTCTAACGACTGAATCGTTCTCTCTGTTTGACCATCTGTCTGTGGATGATATGCAGAACTCAATCGTAACTTAGTACCCAAAGCTTCTTGCAATCCCTGTCTAGAACTTATACGTAAACCTCGGATCTCTATCTGACACAATGCTAGACGGAATACCATGCAAACTCACAATCTTCTCTACATACAATTCCGCCAACCTCTCCATCGGATAATCCATTCTTATCGGAATAAAGTGAGCAGACTTTGTCAATCGATCAACAATAACCCAAATAGAATCACAATTCTTTGCTGTCTGTGGCAACCCCCAGACACAAAATTCATAGAGATGTCATCCCACTTCCATTCCGGAACAAATAACGGTTCCATCGATCCTGACGGCTTCTGATGTTCAATCTTTGATTTCTGACGAACCAAACACGCATACACAACCTCGGCAATTTCCTTTTTCATTCCAGGCCACCAAAATAACTTCTTCAAGTCATGATACATCTTAGTAGCACCGGGATGAATAGTCAACCCACTTCGATGTCCTTCTTCCAAGATACTCTTTCTGATCGCAGCAACATCCGGAACACACACTCTATCACCAAATCTCATAACGCCATTCTCATCAATTCGGAACTCACCTCCTTGACCTTGGTTAATCAATGTCAGCTTATCCACCACACCAACGTCAGACTTCTGTCCATTTCGAATCTCTTCCAAAATACCACTAGTCAGCTTTAACATGCCCAACTTCACACTATTCGGAGTAGTTTCACATACCAAACTTAAGTCTCTGAATTGTTCCACTAAATCCAATTCACGAACCATTAACATCGACATATGCAAGGACTTCCTGCTTAACGCATCTGCCACCACGTTTTCCTTACCAGGATGGTAATTCAAACCGAAATCATAATCCTTGAGAAATTCTAACCACCTTCTCTGCCTCATATTCAACTCTTTCTGATCAAATAGATACTTCAGACTCTTGTGATCACTGAACACCTCGAACCGTGAACCATACAGATAATGCCTCCATAACTTCAAAACAAACACAATAGCTGCCAACTCCAAATCATGAGTCAGATAATTCCTTTCATGAATCTTCAATTGTCTTGAAGCATAAGCCACAACTTGCCTATCTTGCATCAAAACACCTCCTAAACCCATCAAGGACGCATCACAATACACCACGAAAGATTCTGCCGGATTCGGCAAAATTAGAATCGGAGCACTAGTCAACCTCCTCTTCAACTCTTGGAATCCTTTCTCACAATCTGTATCCCAAACAAACGCTTGACCTTTTCTCGTCAACTTAGTCAACGGTAAAGCTAACTTCGAAAATCTCTCAATGAACTTCCTGTAGTAACCCGCAAGACCAAGAAAACTACGGATCTCTGAAGCATTCTTCGGCGCTTCCCACTGAGATACAACTTCTACTTTTGTAGGATCAACAGCAATACCATTCTTGGAAATCACGTGACCAAGGAAACTCACTTCGCTTAACCAAAACTCACATTTAGATAACTTCGCATAAAGTTTCTTCTCCTTCAGTAATTCCAAGACAATCCTAAGATGCTTTGCATGCTCCTCATCATACGTTGAATAGATTAAAATGTCGTCAATAAATACCACCACAAACTTGTCAAGATACGGATGGAATATCCTGTTCATATACTCCATAAAAACACCAGGTGCATTTGTAACTCGAAATGGCATAATCGAATATTCATAATGCCCATACCTCGTTCTAAATGCAGTCTTCTGAATATCTTCCGCCTTAACACGAATCTGATGATATCCAGACCTCAGAACAATTTTACTAAATACACAATCTCCAACCAACTGATCCATTAAATCATCAATCCTCGGCGATGGATACCAATTCTTGATTGTCACTTTATTCAACTGCCTGTAATCAACACACAGTCTCGTCGTACCTTCCTTCTTCTTAACCAACAATACCGGAGCACCCCACGGCGAAACACTAGGACGAATAAACTTCTTCTCAAGCAACTCTTCCAACTGTTTCTTCAACTCTGACAACTCAGATGCCGACATGCGATAAGGCGCCATCGACACCGGACTAGTTCCAGGAACCAAATCTATAGCAAACTCCCCTTCTCTCTCAGGTGGTAGCTCACTAACATCTTCCGGGAACACTTCTGGAACTTCCTTCACAACAGGTAATTCACCACTCTTAGCCTTTCCTTTCACCTCCGTCGAAGAATATAACATAAACACTACAACACCCTCTCTAACGGCTGAATTCATCTGCTTAACTGACATAGTCACATCTTCAACTTTAGCTACTTCATGAAATATGACCGTCTTCTCAAAACAATTGATATGAACTTGGTTGAAGACCAACCAGTTCATTCCAAGGATAATATCAAGTTTTTCTAAAGGTAGGTACACTAAATCCATACCGAAACTTCTATAAAAAATGACGATAGGACAATTTCTACAAACATATGAAGTAGTCACTGAACCCGACGCAGGAGTGCCAATAACCATACTTCCATCCAAATTAGAAATTTCCATATTTAATCTTTTAGCACAATCCAAAGCAATAAAAGAATGCGTCGCTCCAGTATCAATAATCGCAATTAAAGGTATGATATTAATAAAACATGTACCTTTAATCAACCGATCATCTGGCTTAACCTCTGATCATCCATCTTAATTCATTGTCCTTATTAGAGCCTTCGTCCACTCATACGGTTCACAAGTTTCCATCACACTTCATTCATATCCTTCACTTTATGCCCCATTTAGATAGTAAGACAATTGTATACCATCCAATACGATTCCGTCTACTATCAACAAGAGATTAAGGGTGATCAAGTCCTCAATTTGTCAATAGACATCCGATAACCATACTGGAGTATAAACCATCATTACCAACACTTGCTGTTCTCAGAATCGTACTCACCTTTTTGCACTTCCAACTATGACTTACGGTCCAAACGATTCCAACAACTCTAACCACTCTTGCACTTAGGGATGTCAGTTTGGACCTGTTAATGGGGATCCCCGCCGCGGAGAACGCCCCGTTCGGGGCCCCCAAAGATGGGGAGAAAAATTCCCCCGAGAGCATTTCGGGGACGGGGACGGGGAATACACCCCCCGCCCCGCGGGGACCCCGCCCCGCCTATTATTTTAATATAGTTAATTTAATATATATATTTTAGATTAGGTTTTTTAGTCATTTCCTTTATGTTTATTTATAAAAATAAATAAATAAATATTCATGTATTTATTAAGAGAGAGAATATATAATGTGCTTTTTATCTTTATAGAAAATATAAACATTTTAAAAAAATAAAATATTAATGAATAAATGTAGGATCTATGGGGATCCCCGCGGGGAACGGGGATCCGCGGGGAACGGGGATGGGGATAGAAATTCCCCCGTGACGGAGATCGGGGACGGGGACGGGGAATGAATTTGATGGCGGGGAAAAATATGGGGAAGTGTCCCCCCGGCCCCGCCCCGCCCCATTGACATCCCTACTTGCACTGTCTTCTCAAGCAGTGCCCCGTATCAATGACTTACAATCGGAGCATATCCGGGAAGCATCTCTTCTCCCCACTTAATTTCACACTACTCCTGCCATAATCAATCAGAAAAGTAACAAGTACCGACAGTGTTGTACACACTTGTCGCGTACAAAGGGATAAC
Source organism: Vicia sativa (assembly GCA_021764765.1). NCBI lineage: Eukaryota > Viridiplantae > Streptophyta > Magnoliopsida > Fabales > Fabaceae > Vicia > Vicia sativa. Next base: position 288,794,594 of record CM038794.1, read on the forward strand.
GACATTAAGACACTGGTCACAACGACCGACTATGCTCTGATACCACTATTGTAATACCCCTTCTATTTACCCGCGTTTTCATAAATAATAATCAGAGTTTTTAATCACAAATCAAGAGGTGCCACAATTTTAATAATTCAAATCAATCAACGCAGTTGTCATGCTTTCACTGAAGAAGAATCATTAAATAGAATAGACTTAAGGTTATGTTTAATAGCGGAAATGAAACATAAAAAAATTCCGAATACATCATTCATAGTTATTCCAGGATAATAAATCAAAACATAATTCAAAACCATTAAGGTTATCCATTAACGGATTTCAAAACAAACGTTTCCCGATGTTACATCTACGAGCACGACAACGACACGCGGATTAACTAACTGACTCGACTCTAGAGCTATCCTCACCAATTCCAAGCAACTAATCACTTCGAATCTGAAATCATCAAAGTAAGGGTGAGATTTCTATCCAATATAAAATGCATTATACGTTTCTAAATACAACAGAATAATTGAATACATTAGTCCATTATCCAAACACATAGTCATAGCCAATTCACAAATGCATTTCACACAATGAACATGCAATATAACAAACAATGGAAATTGCAACAGGAAACCATCCTAGCATGTTACAATCCCATATGCAATGCGGACACTATGCATGTGGTACCAAACGTGAACCGAGTTCACCCACGCTCCGTTTACATGTGGAAAGGCAGCGAAATCCATGATTCTCCCGAACAACGAGTCAAGAATCCATGATTAGCCCATAACAGGTCAAGAATCTAGCCTCACTACCTCGAACCGGTAAGTCTATTGGCTCTGCCAGTTCACTTCCACACAATGGGAATGAACCAATAACAAATGCTTATGCATGCACCATAAAAGCATTCAACATCAATTCAACGGATTATGATCACAACATAATTCCACATAATGCCAACATTAACGAATATCGCATGATAACAACATAATCATGAAATAATTATCACAAAGCATGAATATGCCAAACGCTTACTCTTCAATTAGTAAGACTAACACCAGTATATACAACAATAACAACTGAGATCAACAACCATAATGAATACTCAACATCGACAACAACACGTGATATCAATACAATCATGAATAGACAACAGGGAAACCAACACATAAGCGTCAGTCTTCATTCACCCTGTCAGACAATCTAAACCAATTCCCGGATTATGATCTCAACATAATTCGCTTAATGCCAATCACTAATGTATCGCATTCAATCATAATGAATAATCAACACCACATTGTAAACATTAGTTCTCATCCGATAACTCAGACCATTCTTATTAATTTCTCATTATCCTTAACTATCCACACTTTTTCAAAAATCGGAAGCTCGACCATTTTTAAAATAATTTTAGCAAAATAATATTTTTCTCTTTTTAAAAGATAATATTTTTAATTTAAAAAATAATGCAGCGGCACTTCGAATCGGAGTTACGGTTTAGAAAATATGAATTTTGAAGTTTTAGTATTTTGAAAAATTACACATGGAACCGGTTCCTACATATCAGGAACCGTTCTGTGGTCTAATCAACTTCACGGAATTTGTATGGGAACCGGTTCCGACATATACAGGAACCGGTTCCTGAGTACAAAAATCCCCTGTTTTGTAATTTGAACACTAGGAACCCGGTTCCTCCCCACAGGGAATCGGTTCCTACGACCTGCATAATCAATCATTCCCAATCATTCCTATACGAATTATACTTTCAGAAACACCAAAATACAACCCTTATACATCATTACAACATCATATATCATTGTTTTATCATCCCTATCATTCATTCGACACACTAATGGTCTTTAATTCTATATTCCGACACAAAATAGGGTTTAATCCCATAAACCTATAATCACCTAGATTAAATTTCCTAACATACCCAATCACCCGGTTGATTCCCAAAACCCATAAGGCATTAAAACCGAATGAAATCACCCCTTACCTCGCGATGATCTTCGATTTCCGGCGTTGGCTTTTTCCTCTCTTCTCTTCTCTTCTCCAATTCTACGTGAAATAGCTTTTTCCCAAAAAGACTCCTTTTTCCTTCTTTTCCTTTTTATATTCCTTTTAACACTCCTTTATTATTCCAAATAAAATACATAATTAATAATTAGTAAAAGTAGAGTGATTTACTCCTCACACCCACTATTTACTCTGCACACCTCCAACCCTTCTTTCTTCAATTAATCCAATTAAATCCAAAAATATAAATAACCAAACCTTTAATTAATTAAATAATTAAATTCCTATTTATTTAATATTCGAATTAAATCGGGGTGTCACAAGAGTAGGCTGGGTCGAGCTAGACTCTGCCAATTCTGAATTTGACCTGCTAAAAATATCAAAGCCCAAGTCTAGCCTGTGGTGAATCATAGGCTTATTTTTAGGCCTAAGCATGACCTTTATGAAGGTCTAATTGGCCTGTTAGCTTACTTAAAAGTCTATTTTATTTGAACATATGCAAATAACTAACTCAATTAATGTTTTTATATACTAAGAAACTAAAAGTTTGTTTACATTGACTTATCTGAGCTTACCTATTAGCATAAGTATTGTGAGACTATTTGTTTAGAAAATTTTATGAAATAAATTATGACAAAGTTCATGAGGTGTTTTTTCGCTTAGTCTAATAAGTTCTTCAAGATAAACGAGTTTTATTTTCTATTTTTAATTCAAAGTACAAAACATAATATAATTATAATAATGAAAGTATTCATATTTATTTATATAGGTCGGTCTGGTAGGTTTAAAATGTTTTTTTTGGCCCGAGGCCTAGTCTTTTAAACTAAATAGACTTATAAAAAAGTCTGACCTGACCTGGGCCTATGAATGATAGACCGTAGGCCCCTATTAGTTGATCTGACCTATTCCTACCCCTAATCGTGATCGGTTGACAATGGAACTTTTTACGTTGTCAGTGCCTCAATCATTTTTCATAATAAATTTATTTAATAAATTATAAGTAAAATACGTAGTTAATAATATATTTTTTTGTTAATAAATTAATAAAATTAATTAATAACAAGTCGACGAATATGCTCAAAATTCTCAGGACAGTACGCATATAAATTATACACTTCCTTCAATTTGAAACTGTGATGCAACAAAGCATCTGCCAGTTGATTCGCTTCCCTATAAATATTAACGGTTTCCATCTCCCAATCAAGCTCCCCCATGTTGACAATTTTAGGCACCAAATTATTTCTTTGGCAATGAGTACTTCGCTTCTCTTTGACATCCCAAACCACAACCAGAGAATCAATACGCATTTCAACCTTATTAAACTTCATCTTCCTGACCAATTGTAACCCTTCAAAAAGGCCCCAGAGTTATGCTAAATACGGATCACCACGCCCAATAAAATTGGAAAACCACTAATCCATTCCCCTTCATCCCCTCAAATTACACCTCCACAGCCTATAGTGCTATTATGACAGGCACCGTCAATATTAACGCAAATCTACCCCTCTTTGGAGGAACAAACTGAATATGAAGTTCCGTCACTCTCCCTAAACAACACTCTTTCATGATACTTTCCGACGCAGAATAATACTCAACCATCCGATGAAATCGTTCTACTTGATTATGAAGCAGCATGTTGATAACACGAAAATGTATCACATATTCGGCTTGATTTACATAGATTATGTCTTTATTTTATTTTAATTATGTTGCTTTATTATGGTATTATGCTGATATTTTAATGTACTTCATGAATTTAATGTTTACAATGCTTGCTTGTGAAAAGGAGTAAAAATAAGAGAAAATGAAGTAAAAAATCCACAAAGTATAAAATAAAGAGGCCCATTTAAAGAAGCAAGGAAAAAATCCCATCAACCGTCACACCCCCTGTTACGATCGCCACAAGCCAAAAGCAAAGTGTGACGGTCGCCACACCCTCCATGATGACCGTCATGACCCAAAATGGCCCAAATCAAATTATGTATAGGAGTCCAAGTCTTCAGCAACAACTACTCCCTAATTTTTTCCCACACGCTAAGTCCTCTAAGACTGAAGCCACAAAGTCCACCCACCATTCCTATATTTTCTCATCTACCAAGTCACTAACTCCTATTTTCTCACAATAAGCAAGTGACCACAATACGTCTTCCTATTTTCTCTCACCGAAACAAGTTATCAGAGGGTTATAAATAGAATGCAGTTAACACATGAAGGACTCTCTTCCTCTATTCCTCTCTCGTCCATTTTCTACCATTTTTCGTTCATAGCTTTTTCTTATAACGTAAAAGTAATAGTTCTCCACATCGGGGGACTATTACCAAGTTAATTTTAGGATTTATTTCTATCACTTAATTTATGTATCAGATCTAAGTTTGTCAGCATATTTCAATTCAAGCTTTTCTTGTTTCCATTTTCTACATGTACATGTTCTTTATTTTACCGCTTTATTATTATTATTATTATCATTGCTAGTCTTATTATCGCATTTTATAATTGTTTAAGCATGTTGTCATTGATTATATTTACTATGTTTAGGTCATTTTCATTTGATTCTATGTTTATCTAAATAGTTTAGAGTCTAGTGTATGAGGACCGTCGTTACCGACGGGACTTGGTAGAAAATAATAGGTGCAAATTTATGATTAAATTTTTTTAATTTTAATTTCCAAGTCTAATTTAAATAGCCTTGTCACGAGAGTGAGAGGTTAAGTAACATGATTTTTTCACAAGAGTGAGAAATTAATTAAGTTACAGCCGGCACTGCGAGAGCATGGGGATCGAATTGGATAGTGAAAATTAGGCAACAAATCTAAATACAGCGAGAGAGCTTTAGATGTGTTTAGGATATTATTGGCTTTCAAAATATATTTCTTAGCTACTTTGGAATTAGGATATGTTAGCGAGCGTGGTGAGTCTTTAAGTTGGTATATTCTACGGAATTAAGTTATAGTCATAATTAGTACTCGTTTTCTATAAGTCCTTCTGGAACGCGAAAATCATATCCCGGTCTCGTTTTTAGTATTATTTTCTAAGTTCATTTATTTTAGTTTTAGTTCTTAGTTTCCCCCAAAATCCAATTATTCATTAGCTTTAGCTTTACAAAGTAACGATAGATTGTAGTAGTTTGACATTGGTCTCTGTGATTCAACAATATTTATATTACTTCGATATTTTCGTGCACTTGTGGAATCTACCCATCAAGTTTTTGGCACCGTTGTCGGGGACCAACAATCAATATTGTTAATCTGTTATTACACCATATAAACTAAGGCACTCTTATTTCTATAATTATGTATCGACCAAACTATTTATACAAGTCCCATTCTCAGTATTTTGAGGAATCACAAGAATCCCATAAATCCAACCTCAAAATACTTATGGAGAAATTCAATGCGTCACCAACTCACTCTCACCTAAATTACCTCTACAACTACCAATCCCATCATTTTGAGGAGTCGCAAGAATACCAAAGATCTGACCGCGAAACATCATTGGAGGATTACAATGCGACGCTAACTTATCCTCAACCAAATTTCCTCTACGATCAACACGCCCAATATTTTGAGGAGTCGCAAGAATACCAGAATTCCACTCTCGAAGCGTTAATGGAGAATATGACTGCAAAAATAACTCGCTCTAAACTAGAAACAACGAATATGGAGAGCTTTGTGGAAACACAAGATGCGACACTAACTCACTTTGAGGAACCGCAAGAATCCTATAATTTCAACCCCGAAACATCAATGGAGGATTTCAATGTGACGTTAACTCACTCTAGGCTAGAATCTATGATGGATCATTTTTAGAGACACAAACTATCCATAATGAAGAGGTAAGAAAACAAAGTCTCGACAATAATGCAACTCTTAGGTAGCTGAACAATGCGGTTGAGTCCCTAAGGACTCACAACGAGGCACTAGAGGCCCAAATCTCCATACTTTCACAAACACCTCTAGGACCCTCCCCTGAGGAGAATGTGTATGTTGTAACAACTAGTAGCGAAAAACAAATTGAAAATCCTAAGGAGAGTGATAATAAGGTTGAAGAGAGTAATAATGAGGTTGAGGAGAGTTCTGGTGAGAAAAGAGTAAAGATTGAGAAAAATCCACCAACATCATCTGAAAGGGGGGTTTTAGAAGAGGTAGAGAAGGAAGCACATATTTTTGTTCCTCCTGCCTATACCCCACCGATTCCTTTCTCGCAAAGTTTTATGGAAGCTCAGGTAGACTCCCAATCCAAAATGTATGTAGCGGTATTGAAAAATACCCACACCAATTGATAAGTGTCAAAATATAGTTATTTTGTATATATGTTTTGTGGAACTTATTCATTCTTGTTTGTTAATAATCGGTGAATAACCCCGCTTTTTGTTGTAAATATGTTTTATTGTGTTTTGTGTACATAATGTACTGTTTGACTAGTTTTAATGTATTTTTGTAGGTATTTGTTGCACATTTGGGGCATCGAGGAATAAAGTGTCGAAGACACGGCTCGGGATGCGCATTTCTGCAACAAAGTCCATTTTTGGGAAATTATGTTCAGTGAAGGCCGCTGAGCGCGGTTTGCAGTGCGTTGCTTGCGTTTGGCACTATTCCGGCAAAAATAAATTTAGTTTTAAAGGCCGTTGAGCGACTCTCGCCACTGAGCGACATTAAGGTGATTTAACGTGTAAATATCTGACGCCGCTCAGCGCGCCCTCGTTGCTCAGCGCGGTCGTCTGAGATTTGTTTTATACCTTCATTTTTATCACTTTTTAGGTTATGGTTTTGGGGTGTATTTTGATCCCCATTTCCATCAACCTTTATTTTTGATAGTTTAGCTTAGAAAACAACACTAGGGCTTGCTCTGGATGATTGAATGTGGATTTCTATTTGATAGGCGTTGACAAACCGGTGTAAATGAGTGGTTTATCTCTTCTATTCTCTTTGTATTTCTCTATTTGTTGGTTATGTATGTATATCTACTCTTACTCATGTATATTTTTCACCATTGGCGTTGTATAAAGTTTGCTTTACAAATCTATGTTGGTGATTATTGATAAGTGCCAAAATGTAGTTATTTTGTATATATATTTTGTGACACTTATCTGTTTTTGTTTGTTAATAATCGTTGAATAACCCCAATTTTTGTTGTAAATACGTTTTATTGTGTTTTGCGTACATAATGTACCGTTTGATAGTTTTATATCTATTTTTGTAGGTATTTGTTGCATATTTGGAGCATGGAGGAATAAAGTGTCGAAGACACGGCTCTGAAGACACATTTTTGGGAAGAAAAACAACAACTTTCGCGCTTAGCGCGGCTTTGAGCGCGCTTAGGGCTGTAAGGCGGTTTTAAGTAATAAATTATGTCGCGCTTAGCGCGATCTGCGGGATTTTGTTTTATAAATACTTTTCAAAACAGATTTCTAGGTTATGGTTTTGGGGTGGTTTTTGATCCCCATTTCCAGCAGCAACCTTTATTTTTGGTAGATTAGCTTAGAAAACAACATTAGGGCTTGCTCATGGGTGATTGGAGGTGGATTGCTCTTCGATTGGCTCTGACAACCAGTGTAGATCTGTGGTTTATCTCTTATCCTCTTTGTGTATTTCTCTTTTGTTGGGTTTGTATGTATTTCTACTCATAACTCCTGTATACTTATCGCCCTTGGCGTCGTATAAAGTTTGCTTTTACGAATTTGTGTTGGTGATTGTCTTAGGTTTTTACTCTATGTTAGGGATTTGAGCTTTACTAGAGATAGATTGCTTAGATTCTTACCTAGGATGATTATCTGTTAGTTTCAGAATACTAGAAATGGGTTTAGATCTAACATTCACTTAGAGTATCTGAACTTAATGCCTCTGCGTTGGTGAAGTATGCCATAAATGGGTATGGAGGTGAAGTAGTTGACTTATGTGTTGTTGGGATAGGCCAGAAATGGATATTGAGATGATTCGGGAGTATTCTCAATTTGGGTTAGAAATAGCTTAGGTTGTGAGAGGTATGTGATGACACGGACGAGTATCGTAGGCCGAGTATGACATGGGTGGTAGATTTAAGTGTGTTACGGGTAGTTTACATTCGTTCCGGATAAGCTGTCTATCCTTTATATTTTTTGTTCATTTTTTTTTTGTCTTTTATTTTCATTTCTTTTAATCCCAAACTCATTAACGGTAGAATTTTCGAACGACGAATCAATAACCAATCTCTGTGGACACGATACGATATAACCTAACCGGTATTTATCACCTGGTAAAAATAAATACTACCAACTCTATGTTTGCCGTTATACCGCAACAACAAAATGGCGCCGTTGCCGGGGTTTAGGGGCTGCTGTCTAGCGGCAAGCAAAGAGTTGGTATTGTTTTTACTGGGTGATATATACCGGTTAGTTCATATATCGTTGATTGACAAATGGTTGGAGTTGAATTAAAAGAAATGAAAATAAAAGACAAAAATAAATGAACAAAAGTATAAAGGATAGACAACTTATCCGGCAATGTAAACTACCGTGCAACCACCCATGTCATACCCTACTCGTCCACATACCTCATAACCTAAGCTATTTCTAACAAATGAAATCCTCCGAATCATCTCAATATCCATTTCGGCCTATCTCAACAACGGTCAACGTCACCTCCATACCCATCTATGGCATACTTCACCAACGAGACATTAACTTCAAATACTCTAAGTGAATGTTAGATCTAAACCATTTCTAGTATTCGAAACGGGAAATCTAAGCAATCTAGTAAAGCTCAAATCTCTAACATAGGTAAAACCTAAGACAATCACCACAATTCGTAAAAGCAAACTTCATCGACGCCGCGTAAATATACAAGAGTTATGAGTTGAAATACAAACCCAACGAAAATACACAAAGAGGAGGAGATAAACCACAGATTGTCGAGCCAATCGAAAAATCCACCTCCATCACCCATGAGCAAGCCCTAATATTTCTAAGCTAAAAAATGAAGGTTGATGGAATGAGGATCAAAACCACCCAAAACCCTAACCTGAAAAGTATTTATAAAACAAAATCTATCGAAAGCGTGCTTAAGCGCACTTTATTATTTAAACCGCCTTACAGCTAGCACTCAAAACCGCTAAGCGAAGTTGTTGTCTCCCAAAATGCGTCGAGCCGTGTCTTCACTTTACTTTCCATGCAACAAATAACAAAAATAGATAAAAACTATCAAGCGGTACATTATGTACGCAAAACACAATAAAACGTTTACAACAAAAATGGGGTCAACGATTATTAACAAAAGTAAGTGCCACAAAATATATATACAAAATAACTACATTTTGGCACTTATCAATTATCGGAGGTTTTACTCTATGTTAGGGATTTGAGCTTTGCTAGATATATATTACTTAGATTCTTACCTAGGATAATTATCTGTTAGTTTCTGAATGCTAGAAATGGGTTTAGAGCTGACATTCACTTAGAGTATCTGATCTTAATGCCTCTATGTTGGTGAGATATGTTAGGGATGGATATTGAGGTGATGCAGTTGAATTCTCAATTTGGGTTAGAAATAGTTTGGGTTGTGAGAGGTATATGATGACACAGAGGAGTATCGTATACTGAGTATAACTGGACGGTAGATTTAAGTCAGTGACAGGTAGTGTGCATTCGTTCCAGACAAGCTTTCCATCTTTTATAGTTTTTGTTCATTTACTTTTTGTCTTTTCTTTTCAACTATTTAATCCCAAACTCATTAACGGTAGAATTGTCGAACGACGAATCAATAACAAATCTCTGTGGACAGGATACGATATAACCTAACCGGTATATATCACCCGGTAAAAATAATACTTTACTTTTTGCTTGCCTGCTAATACCGCAGCAAAACCAATGCACCTTCTTTTGAGGTCCTTTATAAAAAGAGAAAATTTAAGGACCATGAAACTAGGGAAACCATTAGCATTAAGAAGGGAAGGTTAACATTTGTGATGGTGGATGAAATAACTAAGCCTGGACTTGAAAAGTTGATACTTAGGATAGACCAAAAACCACCACCACAAGTCCAAAAGAATGAACCATCCCACAAAAGAAAGAAAAGAAAAGGTGAGGGATATGTGAAATGGCTTGATAAGTAGCCATGGAAACTGAATATTATTAAAAGTTTGATCGAGGATTCATTCTCAGAGAACCACCATGAGTGCTTGCACTCCTAAGCCATCGAACTATTGACGTTAACCAAAGCGTTGCGTGGGAGGCAATCCATGAGTTTTCAATTTAACGTTTTCTTTTTACTGTTTGAACTTGCAGAAAATAAAGAAATGGATCGCTTGTCACGTCTCAGCCATATCCAGGCAAAAAATCTATAGTTGATCATCTCAAAAATGAGTTGGTGCCCACATACATTACTACGAATGTCGCTGCTGGTGGTGACACCGATGGTGAGTATGGTACTTCCTCCAAAAATAAGCAATATGATGAGTGGCTTCAGGAAAGAGAAGTTTTAATTCAGATATCTTGTAGTACAAGACGTCGGAGTAGAAGTGGTCAACAAAGACATGATTAACAAGGGAAGGATCAAAGCAAAACTTAGTCGTGATAGCCCGCCAATAGCATCCATACAGGTTCTGTCTTCCCTTTATCCACCTTTTATCAAAACATAGAGGACAATGTTTGGTTTAAGTGCGGGGGATGGACTTTACCGCTTTCATTTATCATTTTTTAGTTTTATTTATTGCTTTCTAGTTTATTGGATTTTTTTTAGGAATTTATCTGTTTTGTCTGTTTTAAGTATTCTGTTGAGCAATTGCATGTGTTGTCGAGTCTATGTACGTGATTTTCAGTTGCTATTGAATTTCCCCAAAATTTTAAATTTGTAACCTCCAACAAAAAATTTCTTTTTGATGCATGGCACACACACTCTTAAAGTATATAGGTTGTCACTTTAGGCTGTATTAGAGAGACTTGGAAAAGCTTCGACAAAATCGATACCGTTTTGACACCCTAAATCCCCTAAGTATGTGAACCAATTTGAGTACCTATTATTCCGAAACCTTAAGTTTTAGTTTTAGATCATCCCCGAGTAGTTTATATAAGCATTTGGCACCGTCTTAATCATAACTATGTAGAGAGCCGATGAATATAAGTGAATGGTCGTAAAAATTCAAAAATATCATGCCTTAATAAATTGAAAACAGGGAATGCGCTAATTAAGTTAGGTGACCCTCACCCGGTCGCTTAATCCAACAGTTTCAGAACCTACGAAAATATGTTATAATAACACATTGTAAGTTGGTTCAGAAGTGTCTGGTGATGAACTTGGTAGGGATGACTACAGTTCGATCCCCCATAACTTGCAATTTGGGAAGTAAAAGGGGTTACCAAACTTATGTACCAAAACCCCGTGCTTAAAAGACCATAATCACTAACCGATTACTCTACTATGTGCGTGCAAGGATAAAGAGCTTAATGTGATTGCGCTTGAAGGAAAGTGGGTGAAATAAAGCAAAAGAAATAGGTTGAGTTATAATAGAATGATTCGGACTGGCTTGCATAGGGTGGGAGTTTTTTACCGTGTGTCGTGATTTCATGTATTACGGTATCCTTGGTGTTGACATTCAGTACCCATCGATCTAACATTAGCCTAGCAACCACGTATGACTAGGAGTCGTGTTGTGCCTTTGTTTCAAAAGTCATGCTTAATCATTTTCTTTTACCGCGTTGATTGATTGCTTGAGGACAAGCAATGGTTTAAGTGTGGGGTTATTTGATAACACGAAAATGTATCACATATTCGGCTTGATTTACATAGATTATGTCTTTATTTTATTTTAATTATGTTGCTTTTATGATGGTATTATGCTGGTATTTTAATGTGTTCCAGGAATTTAATGTTTACAAGGCTTGCTTGAGAAAAGGAGTAAAAATAAGAGGAAGTGAAGTAAAAAATCCACAAAGTATAAAAGAAAGAGACCCATTTAAAGAAGCAAGGAAAAAAGCCCATCAGCATGGTGTGACGGTCGTCACACCCCCTGTTACGATTGACACAAGCCAAAGGCAAAGTGTGACGGTCTCCATACCCTCCATGACGACTGTCATGGCCCAAATCAAATTATGCCACAAATATATAGGAGTCCAAGTCTTCAACAACAACTACTCCCTATTTTTTCTCCACACGCTAAGTCCTCTAAGACTGGAGCCCCGAAGTCCACCCAACATTCCTATATTTTCGCAGCTACCAAGTCACTAACTCCTATTTTCTCTCAACAAGCAAGTGACCACAATACATCTTCCTATTTTCTCTCACTGAAACAAGTTGTCAGAGGGTTATAAATAGAAGGCAGTTAACACATGAAGGACTCTCTTCCTCTATTCCTCTCTCGTCCATTTTCTACCATTTTTCGTTCATAGCTTTTTCTTATAATGTAAAAGTAATAGTTCTCCACATCGGGGGACTATTACCAAGTTAGTTTTAGGATTTATTTCTATCACTTAATTTATGTATCAGATCTAAGTTTGTCGGCGTATTTCAATTCAAGCTTTCCTTGTTTCCATTTTCTGCATTTACATGTTCTTTATTTTACCGCTTTATTATTATTATTATCATTTCTATTCTTATTATTGTATTTTATAATTGTTTAAGCATGTTGTCATTGATTATATTTACTATGTTTACGTAATTTTAATTTGATTCCATGTTTATCTAAATAGTTTAGAGTCCAGTGTATGAGGTCCGTCGTTACCGACGGGACTTGGTAGAAAATAATAGGTGCGAATTTATGATTAAAATCTTGTTTTGGTTTTAATTTCCAAGTCTAATTTAAATAGCCTTGTCACGAGAGTGAGAGATTAATTAACATGATTTTGTCACGAGAGTGAGATATTAATTAAGGTTAGAGCTGACACTATGAGAGCGTGGGGATCGAACAGGATAGTGGAAATTAGGCAACAAATCTAAATACAGCGAGAGCACTTTAGATGCGTTTAGGATATTATTGGCTTTAACATATTTCTTATTTACCGGGCGAGCGAGAGAAAAATCTTGGAATTAGGAAGTATGGCTTTAATTAATATCGCGAGAGCGTGAGGCGAAGTCTTTAAGTTGGTATATTCTACGAAACAAAGTTACAGTCGTAATTAGTACCCGTTTTGGCGTTTTCTATAAGTCCTTCAGGAACGTGGAAATCATATCCCGGCCTTGTTTTAGTATTATTTTGTAAGTTCATTTATTTTAGTTTTAGTTCTTAGTTTCCCCCAAAATCCAATTATTCATTAGCTTTAGCTCTACAAAGTAACGATAGATTACAATAGGTTGACATTGGTCTTTGTGGTTCAACAATCTTTTATATTACTTCAATATTTTTGTGCACTTGCAGAATCTACCCATCATATGTTGCGGCGGTAATAGCGGCAATCAAAAAGTAAAGTATTATTTTTACTGGGTGATATATAGGTTATATTGTATCGTGTCCATAGAGATTGGTTATTGATTTGCCGTTTGGTAATTCGTTCATTAATGAGTTTGGGATTTAATGGGTTGTAAAAAAAAGGTATCAACATAAAATAAATGTATACTAAAGTATAAAGGATAGACAGCTTATCTGGAACTAATGCACATTACCCGTCACATACTTAAACCTGTCGTTCAATTATACTCAACCTAGGATACTCGTCTATGTCATCAGATATCTCTCACAAACTAAGTCATTTCTAACCCAAATTAAGAATCATATTGCATCACCTCGGTAGCAATTTCTCGCCTACCTTAACAACACAGAAGTCAACTGTGTCACTCATATCGACGATGTATCGCTCGACACAACCAACACAAAGGCATTAATCTCAGATACTCTAAGTGAATGTCAGCTCTAAACCTATTTCTAGCATTCAGAAACTAACAGATAATCATCCTAGTTAAGAATCTAAGCAGTATATGTCTATCACAACTCAAATCCCTAACACAAGGTAAAAACCTAAGACAATTACCAACGCAGATTTGTAAAGAAAGCTTTATATAACTCCATGGGCGACAAATATACACGAGTTCCGAGTAAATATACATACAAAACTCAACATATAGAGAAATACTTGAGAGGAAAAAGAATAAACCACAAATCTTCCGACTTGTCAAAGCCGGTCAATGAGCAATCCTCCCTGGATCATCCGTATGTAAGCCCTAGTGTTATTTTTTAAGTTAATCTATCAAAAAGTATAAATTTGATGGAATTGGGAGCAAAGATCCACCTAAACACCATAACACAAAATATGAAATGAAAAGGAAAATATATACAAAAATCTGGATCCGCAGCCACCTCCCGGCGCAGGAAAGTACTGCCTGGCGCTGCCTCTTCAACGCTTGGACCAAGTTGAGCCACGTCTGCAGCTGGGAAAAATATCTCTCACCACCCGACACTGGCATCCACTTCACGACGATGGCCTTAGTCTCGCCCAGCGAGCTGCTGGGGAGCCAAAGTCAGGAGTTACTAGAATTTGACAATTCTGCATCGCTCCTCCACCGCTTGACGTTGGTCCTGGCACTCAACGCGCCCTATCACCTCTCGGCGCTAGCCTGGCGCTCAGCACAAGTGGCAATGCTGAAATTTTCAACATCTTTATTTCTTTGGCTCTCTTTCTTTGCCTTGTTCCTTTATTGCTTCAAATGCATATTAGAGCACCATTTTGGCCTTTATTACTCAATGCTCCAATAATGAAACAAATACCTACAAAATAGATACAAAAATATCAAATGATACACTATGTACACGAAAAACACAATTAATTATATTTACAACAAAAAGCGGGGGTATTCAACTAAATATTAACAAAAAATAACGGATCAGTGCTACAAAACATATAAACAAAATAATTACATTTTAGCAATTATCAACTCTCCCCAACTTGACACATTGTTTGTCCTAAAACAAAGTCAAGTAAACCTAAATAAACAAAAGTAATTACCAAGAATCATGAATCAACAAGCTTTTTAAAACGGAAAACAAATGTATGGTTCAAACAAAAACCGCACACGACAAATACATACTTACAACAATTCTATAACGATAACATATAAACGAAACAAATCCTAAATACAAAATTCATGCAAAACATTCTAAAACAAAACAAGTTCAATCATGAATCACACCTAGTAAAAGTTCATCGGTAGATGAAGATTGTAACACCCCACATTCTACCCAGAAAATATAAAGAAAAATAGAGTATTTTTAATTTTTCATACAACACATGGGATGCCACTTTTAAACTAATACAACATAAACATAACAGATACATAACACCTTTATTATCAGGGGATCACATAACACTTGCTTCAGCTTTTAAAACAAAACAACCTTTTATTTAATATGCAGTGGAAATTCATAAACATTCAACTCAAACAATTGATCATCTTTATTCAATTAAGACAACCTGAAAAATCATAGTACTTTTTGTTATTCAACTTAAAATACAACATCAACAACAACAACTGCAACGACATAAACTAATCATCCCCCCGAGTTCTACGTATCAGAGCAATTAAACAGACTTGGACTAACAACAACTAAATTCTTCATTCTCGAATACCTGCACATTACCAGTATAAAGACAATGATGAAACAAATGAAAGGGTGAGATATATACCAATATAATTGAATTCATGATAAATAATATATTAGAATGTGGATCATATAATTCACCGCTTCACATAATCCAAACAACATTTATATCGACAATACCAACAACGATTACAACAACATATACTAACAATTAGCAACAACAACAATTATAACAATTATATCTCAACAACATTTCCAACACCACATAACAACTATTTTACAACTTGTGAATAACAACAACAACTTAAATCAACTGACGCATCAACATAACAACTATAACTATGCGACTTCAAGTGTGACTCAACTGTACATATGCATGTGGTACAATTGGAGTAAAACTCTCAACGTAATCAACTGCCAGTAATTCCGAGGCATCAAGGTGTAAGCCTTCAAGTAATCATCTTTTCTCCCAACGGACAACGTGTTTGCCATCAAGGCCAAGGAATAAGCCTTCAACATAATCAACTTTGCCCCCAACGGCCGACGTGTTTTCCATCAAGGCCAACTTAATAATGTAATGTATACCATGCGACCTCAACCTCAAATCAATAAAATCACGACAACAACAACACATGACACGATAACATAATAACTTAGTCAATCGCAATTCAACATTGGCCACAGACCTGCAACTTAGTAACAAATCAACATTGGCTAAAAGCCTACAAAGTAATCAACTCATCAACGTAATCCCAATTCAACACTGGTCTTTGGCCTACAATGTAATCAACACATCAACGATAATTCTACATCGGCTAAAAGCCTACAACGAAATCAACGTAATTAACAATAACTCATCACTGGATAAAAATCCTACAACTTAATATCAACGTATACTACTTCCATCCACTCAATAATCCACTACTAGTTAGTACATTAATCTCTGAGTAACTTATTCTACAATTCAACTTACAATCATTCAGATTGTTTTCATCTAATTCTAGTCAGATACTCATCGGTTGGAATTGCTAGTATTTTGATTCTGCACTGCTATCAACAACCATCCCGCTACTGTTAATTCACTATTGAATTAGTATATCAATTCTAGTCATTAGGTATTCTACTAGTCCACAATACGACAACTAACCGACTTCTACTATTTCAACGCTACTACAATACCTCGTCTAACCAAAACATCGTCAATTATCTTCAACCATTTTGTTCTTGTCGTTATTCATATAATCTACATAATCCAACTAAACCAACTTAATATAATAAAACACCATACGACCATATTGTCACTTCATTGACAAACTTTCTACCAATATAATTACTTATCTTAGTTGATTATAATGGCACACTACTTCAATTCCTTCAAATTCTGGTTAATTGGATATATCGCTTACAACTACCAACATACAAATCGGAACTATTTCCAATCGGTTAGGGTATCATTCCTTATTAATTACTAGCATTATCTCACTCAAAGTAGCCTACTAAAAGTCAACTATACCAACCAATCACCATGGGCAGAATTCAAAATCATAAGAATATGTCCAAAACTACTCAGTACGCGCCGCGAACCCTCCTTCGCGACGCGACCTTAGCAGGACTCAGTTTGCGTCGCATCAATCCTTTGACGCCGCGAACTGAACAGAACAAATTGGGTTTTCAACGCTGCCAGCATCTTCCTCTTGCTATTTTCCAAACTTTTTGGCACCCAACACCCACACAACCCAAAACGAAACATCCTAAGGTAATAACAACATGGGGAATCAAACAAAGACAACATTTACCAAATCACTCCACAAGTTTCATGGATTTTCAAGCTTCAATTTAGAATTTCAACAACAACAACAAAACAACAAAACAATGGCAAAACTATAAACCCCATCCCACATATCATTCATCATGTATCCCGTTATAAAGTTAGAACCCCACCCTTACCTCTTTGATGGCAGCTCTAAACTTCGATCGGCTTTCCAGAACTTGGCTCTAGCAATTTTCCTTGTTCTTGCCTCTTCTCCAAACCCTAGCCCTCTTTCTCTTCTCCTCACTATTTCTCTTCTCTTCTACTCATAAAACAACTCATTTTCTTTCTTTTATAATCTTACTCATAATAATGATAATACTATTCTATTTATTATTTCGTCAATGTATCAACTTAATTAATTCTCCGACTAACAGAATAAAATTCGACTTCAACTTAATAATTCAAATAAGTTTCCCAAAATAATACCGGTAAATCCGATTGATTCTAGAACTTCGAGTAAATCCAATAATCAAATCCTTAAATAATTTAATTAACCAATTAATTAAATTAAGGCGTTACAAAGATCACACAAAGGTGGGGGACTTTTGAACCTCATCCACAATCTTGCAAATAATAGACTAAATTATGCATTCATCCAAAAAATCATATTGAAAATACCAAGGCAAGAATCACAAGGGCTTTTCAAGGTTGTAATGTGTTTTAGTTAACAAACAAGTGATAAGTCCTAAAGCTAATTGAGACAAAAACTTGTCGAAACCTAAGGGGGTGATCAACTCACAAAGACTCAAGCACAAAATCTCAATCAAAATTATTTTTCATCACAAATTGTCAAACCAAAATACCTCACTTATTAACACAACATTATTCATACTCTTTTTGTTTTTCTTTTTCAAAGCTTTTTCATCTTTTTTCTTTCTTTTTCACATTTTTTTGTTTTCTTTTTCTTAACCTCATATCAACCACAATATAAGTACATAAACATTTCTCTCCCCAACTTGAATTCAACCAACATTAATGTGTGAATGCTCCCTACTTTCTAAGGCAAGGTACAAATTCATACAACAACATATAGTTGAGGGTTCAAGAAACAAAGAAATCAACATTCATACAAAAAAGGTGAACTAAACACTCATAGAGAAGAATCAAGTTCAAATAAACATGGATATTGATAAAAGCTCAAAGGGGTTAACAAATGATCACACACTCACAAGGTGAATTGAAAATTTGGCCAAGGTAGTTGTGCTCAAAATCAAATAAAAATGTCTTGATCATTTTCATGCAATCATACAATTAACACAAACAAAAGATTAAAAATAATAAAATATAGTTAAAACAAGAATTGTGACCTCCAGCATATATAAACAATGGAAAACATCCTCACAGTTATAGATAAAAAAAGGTAACTAAAGTGATCCAAGTCATGAGCAAGTAATGCAAAAAGAATGAATGACATAGTAATTGTACAAATGATAAATTTCCTAAACATGTTATGCTATAGAAAGCGATAAACGAGTATCTGACGTGTACCAAATTTGAAAACTATCATTACCATACATCCGCGAGTTGAAACGATCAAACTTGGAAAATCACCAAATGCAACCTCAAGCTACCAGACCAAAATTAGACGATAAACAACCAACAAAAGAATTAGAAAAGTTGAAAAGTGAAGATTTAAATTTTAGAACATGTCCTATTTCAACTTGTTAAAACACAAGTCACCACACACATAAACAAACACAAACAAACATGCTTCTTTTACGTCTTAAGCTCGACGTCTTTATTGTGCAAGCTAGTAACCTCCTCTTGTCATGCCATGGTATTGTCACACCGCACAAATCTAAATAAAGTGTCCTAACAATCACACTACAAACGTTACGAAAACAAGACCATTCACAACAATACGTGAAAACTAGGAAAAACACATATATATGCACAAGTATGAAAGTAAACATAACATGTACAAGTAACAATATACAAGTTCATATACATTAATTACAAAACTCAAAAATAAAATAATTACCGCGATGCAAAAACAATAAAACCAATCCTCGGCAACAACGCCATTTTGTTGCGACGGTAATAGCGGCAAGCAAAAAGTAAAGTATTATTTTTACCGGGTGATATATAGGTTATATCGTATCGTGTCCACATAGATTGGTTATTTATTCGTCGTTCGATAATTCGTTCGTTAATGAGTTTGGGATTTAATGGGTTGTAAAGAAAAGGTGTCAACAAAAAATAAATGTATACCAAAGTAAAAAGGATAAACAACTTATTTGGAACGAATGTACATTACCTGTCACAAACTTAAACCTATTGTCCATATATACACAACCTACGATACTCGTCTATGTCATCACATATCTCTCACAACCTAAGTCATTTCTAACCCAAATTGAAAATCCTACTGCATCACCTCAGTAGCAATGTCTCGGCTACCTTAACAACACAGAAGTCAACCGCGTCACTCGAATTGACAATGTCTCGCTCGACACAACCAACACAGAGGCATTAATCTCAAATACTCTAAGTGAATGTCATATCTAAACCTATTTCTAGCATTTAGAAACTAACAGATAATCATCCTAGGTAAGAATCTAAGAAGTATATGTCTATCACAACTCAAATCCCTAACACAAGGTAAAAACCTAAGACAATTATCAACACATATTTGTACAACAAGATTTATATAACATCATGGGCGACAAATATACATGAGTTCAGAGTAAATATACACACAAAACCCAACATATAGAAAAATACATAGATATAGAGAAATACATAGAGAGGAGAAAGAATAAACCACAAATCTTCTAGTTTGTCAGAGCCAGTCAATGAGCAATCCATCCCGGATCATCCGTATGCAAGCCATAGTGTTGTTTTTTAAGCTAACCTATCAAAAAGTATAAAGTTGATGGAATTGGGAGCAAAGATCCACCCCAAAACCATAAAACAACAAATGAAATAAAAAGGAAATATATACAAAAATCTGGATCCGTAGCCACCGCCCGACGCTGGAAAGTATCGCCCAGCGGCGCCTCTTCAACGCTTGGACCACGTTGCGCCACGTCTGCAACTGGGGAAAATATCTCTCATCGCCCGACGCTAGCATCCACCGCCCGGCGATGACCTTAGTCTCGCCCAACGAGCTGCTGGCGAGCCAAAGTCAGGAGTTACTAGAATTTGACAATTCTGCATCGCTCCTCCACCGCCTGGCGCTGGTCCTGACGCTCAGCGCGCCCTATCACCGCTCGGCGCTGGCCTGGCGCTCAACGTAGGTGACAATGCTGAAATTTTCAGCATCTTTATTTCTTTGGCTTTCTTTCTTTGCCTTGTTCCTTTATTGTTTTAAATGCATATTAGAGCACCATTGTGGCGTTTATTACTCAATGCTCCAATAATGCAACAAATACCTACAAAATAGATACAAAACAATCAAATGATACACTATGTACACGAAAAACACAATTAAACGTATTTACAATAAAAAGCGGGGTTATTCAACTAAATATTAACAAAAAAAAGAACTGATTAGTGCCACAAAAGTACTTATCACCGCACAAAACCATCATCAAACTTCTCTTTATTCCTTTAAAGCCACAACATGTGGCAAGCATACGCCCAAAGACTATCTCAATTATCAGGCCAGCCATGTTGTCTTTTGCTGCCAACATTCATAGTGATCCAGACTAATAAATTATAAATTGCATGTGAAGAAACAATTACGTATAATTCTAGAAAGCACACTAATTCAACGTTAAAATATCAATTTACAATCTCGCAAAACATACAACACCGTTTCCGAAAAACGAACACAAATATTCGCAATACTTCGTGCCAATGCCCATATAATGCTTCCATGTATTCGTAAGTAATCTAGTCAAAATTAATTGTGTTTGTAATCACACTTTATTTCTCACACCAATATTCTAAACATGCAATAATTACGTGCAAATGATATCTAAATAATAATTAAAAATACCTGAATAAATAAAGAAAATGACATTAAAACAAATTTAAAATGTAACTTTATTGTCCCTCCATATAAAAGCAAAAGTATAGACTATACTAATTGTTAGTTGGTAAAGTGGACATATCATATAAACGCACACGACAATATAAATTAACATTTAACTTACCCTAAACTTGTGAAATTTAGACAACAATATCTTACTAAAGTACTAAAAACAATACTACTAGTATATTTGCGATGATGAATTTAGGACTAAAAGTATTTTTCAAAAGCAAAAAAAAAAACTTTGTGGAGGTAGTAGGGTCCACAACCCTTGAGAGGTATATGTTTATGTGTCCTACCATTATTAAACAACTATTACGCTAGACAATATATACTCTAAAATAATAAATTAATATTTGGTTATGTCTAAAGTTTTAATTAAAACAATTTGGGACCAATGTGGGACACTAGTACAATTTTTCATCCTTTTTATAAATAAACCTAACTCACAAACTCCAAATTTGTGAACAATTTCATGTTTGCACCATTTTGAGTATTTTCTTTCTAAAAAAACTTTACTCTCTGCCGACATTTTCTTTTACCACTCTAAGTAGTTCTCAATGTGTTTTCTCATATAAATAAACCAAATCTAAATAACCTTAAAACCTAACTAACCAAAAATAAGAAACTATAGTAGCATTTTGAATATGTTTTTAGTTATCTTGAATCGGCACATCTGAATAAATATTTATTTAGTGTTCATCATGTATCATGTATTTCATATACAAATATCTTATAAAACATATTCCTCTTTCAAAATAGTATCGTTTTAGCAAATAAATTTTGTTTTAAATTGACTGTCATTTTCACTTTTCAAGATATTAATGATGACTATTTTTTCAATTGTGTCTTTAACTTTTTATTCTCTACACTACTTCCAATTTATTAATAGGGTTAATTTTGTAAAAGTGCACTGCATTATGACAACATCGTTTCATTTTTTAATTTGTGTGCAAAAACCTTAAACGACAGTCATTTTAAAACAGAAAAAATATATAAGTTTTACGATCATAATAAGATAGACATTGATACATGAAATTTGGGTCCATAAACATTAAACTTCACATTAAGTGAGAGCACATTTAGTTGATAGGAGTTGTAGCATTTTAATATCATGTTATGTTGTTTGTTGGTAAAGTAATTGAAAAGTGAGTCACAAGTTGCTTGATGTTAGCTTTTGAAGAGTTTATAACATGTGATTTGGACTTGTTAGCAAATTTATAAGATTAGACATAATTGAATGATTTCTCTCTAAATCATCTGATTTGTCCCCTCTTGCGCATGATATTGTTGTCATATATAGTCTTGATTTTGATTGAACGATATGAATTTCGACTTAGCATGTGTTTAGTAATGCGACATATTTGACGTAAAAGTTGAACCAAACAATCTATTAGTATTAAACGCGTTTTATCATGTTTGAATTCTAGCCGTCCAATTAAGATTGAACGGCTAAGATCGCATGAGTATCAAATGCATTGATATCTCAATCAAGTTCAAATAAAAATTCTCACATGTTATTCAACATATACAAATGAACCAAATGTGAACAATAGGGTGGAAGAGATCAAATGAATTAAAGTTATCTTACAGGACAACAATTAAAGGACAGAAAATCAGAAGAATAAGAAAAGGACAAAAGAAAACAGAAAAGTTTCTATAAAGACAGACACTTCAAAAAATAACAAACTTATTATGATTTGACGTCAGGCGGCTTTAAGCGTTTTAACTTCCAAAACCAACTGTCTCGCAGCAATCTATATCGGTCGGAGTCTTCAATTATTTAACAGTATAACGATCAATTTTCAAATTTACACATTTTTTCAGATCTTCTAGCTCATTTGTTCTCCAATTAAGTCCAAACCTACTAGCAAGAACGCCACACCTTGAAATAATAAGTAGTAGAAATGCATTCCTTGCGACGATAACAGGCTCCTAATCGCAGCCGTTAGCAACAAGAATGCAAGTGCAAGCTCTTTCTTATATATCTTGTTCATTTTCTTCGCTGGAACGGTTTCTTGGAGTTTCTTTATCTTGTTAAGTTCGGAGAGACCACTATCAGAAGTCCCTCGGTGAAGTTGGAGACTCATTGCCTTTGAATCGCGTTCTTCAGCAGCTAGTAGGTCAGGCTCAGACGAACGGCCTGATTTTTTGGTAACAATCCATTCGTACGAGCTTCCTAGCTGGAACAAACCGGATACCATAGCGTTGAATTTGGTTACTGACATAGTGTTCTCGAATAGTAGGTAAGGAACGATGAAGGGAAAGGATTTCGGGGCGGGAAGAATGTTCAAGAATGACATGAATACAGGAATGTAACAAATAACCCAAATAGGAAGCTCGGCTTCGGGGACGAACATTGTTAATGGAAGAATGATGCAGAATAATGTGAAAGAATAGAATGGTAGGATTAGCTTTCGGAGTAGAAAGAATAGAAGTATAAGGTTTGTTTTCTTCCAGAACGCGATCTGCAAAAACACGAACACCGCAACATGTTTTAGATTGTGCATTTTAAGAAAATTGTGCAATTCTAAACAATCAAAGAAAAACATACTTTACCTTAGAGGTTATGATCGCTGGAAGGCACACGCGAAATAGTTGCATTGGACCCGAATGCCATCGATGTTGCTGTTTCTTATAAGCTTCATATGATTCAGGAAGCTCGCAAAGTACCTAAAAGAAGTTTTGTTCAGTTTGAAGTTAAGCGAAACAAATATTAGTTCAATCAGATGCGCTCGAACCAAAGTCAACTTTACAGTATCAGTTCAATTAAAATCAATTATCTTACCTTTACATCATTGAGATAAATAAATTTCCAGCCATTTAGATGCGCGCGGACGGCGATATCCATGTCTTCTACGGTAGTTCGCTCGAGCCAGCCCCCGGATTCTTCAAGTGCTTTTACTCTCCAAACACCAGCAGTACCATTAAAACCGAAAAAGTTAAGGAAGATTCCATTAACCTGTTGTTCAACCTCAAAGTGGAAACACAAATTAATATTTTGAAGTCTTGTGAGTAAATTCTCATCCTTGTTCACAAAACTCCACCTAGCTTGAACCAATGCCAACTCGGGATTTCCCTACGAAACAAGAATCGAAAGATGAAATGCGAAACTGATAGAAAGATTATGAAAATTCCAAGAAATAAATTTAGCCACCTTAAAATGTGGAATGGTTTGCTTGAGGAAATCAGGACATGGTTGGAAGTCGGCATCGAAAATTGCAACGAACTCGTAATCCTTCACATAATCACAGTTCATCGCGGACTTGAGATTTCCTGCTTTATAACCAGTTCTAAACTTCCTATGACGGTAGATGATATTGACGCCTTTCTGACTCCACTTCGCAACTTCTCCTTTGATCAACCACTGTATGCTTTCATCATCAGAGTCGTCGAGAACTTGAACAAGTAACCGATCTTTCGGCCAATCAAGTTGACAGACTGCAGAAATAGATTGTTCATATACCTACATTGAATACCAAACTCATCATCACGATCCTTAATTAATGGAAACAAAGAGGACTAATCCATAAAAATCAAATGCTAAGTAACAAAGAGTACTATAATTGATTTAGTCTCAAATTCACTATTCAACCAACTTTTTAGCCTCAAAACCACGTTTTGTCAGAATCAATTCATTCAAAATCAATTTGCATCACCACAGAACCAGAAAAGAGATGAATTATCATCATAATATGTTTAAAGGAACCACTTGATGAATTATTGACTTTGGATTAAGGTCACCACCGACAAAAAAAAATATTCTTTTACTTTTCAAAACAAGAAGTAAAAAACAGTAGAAAAGTACTAACAAGTACACAAAAACCATGAATAAGAGAAAAGTTTCACCTCTTTCTCATTGCACATAGGAATCTGAACAAGCACCAAAGGATAACCATAGTTTGAACCTTCCAAATCATCTTCCACATTTCCATCAACAACCAAAGGTTTAATCTTTTTGAATTTGATCCAAAAGCAACCAAGACACAACACCATTCGATCTATAGACTGAATCAAGAACAGAATTATGCAGAAATTTGAAAGGTATTGAATTGGTGGTGCAATATAATCAACCCTAAACTCCAACCACTTAACATAAACCTCATGAAACAACCCTTTAATCTCCCAAGTTTGTGGAACATGCAAACTATGGTTGTGAAAATAGTACAAACCTTTGAAATGAGCAACAATTTCAAACAAAAGAAATGCCATAGCCATCACCAAAAAAGCAACAATCACTCTAAAAAGCAACTTTGCTTTCATAGATTTATCACTCTCATCACTCTCCACAGCACCAAAAAACAGTCTTTTTTTGACAGAACTTAGCAAAGAACAAAGAGAGTTTCCAATCCAAGCAACACAATTTACAGCTTTATGAGCTTTGAGAAGCAAAACCCATGTGAATTGTTTAGCATTTTTGGTTCTGTCTTTGTTAACTGGTTGAAAAGCTGAATCAGGACCATTTATTTCAAGCACTGAGTAATTTGGATTCTCCATAGTAACAACAACAGGGTTACCTTTCTTTGAAGATGAAGTTGAATTTGAAGCTTCTTTAACCCAACCCCACTTGGAAAAATCTAAACTTGGAGCCATTTTTGTGAAACAAAACCTTAACACTCAAAAGGGTTGGAAGATTACAGCAACATTGAAGAAAAACAATACTCGGAAACTCATAGAAGTGAGTGTTGTGTCAGATCCACTATTTTTTGAATAAAAGACATGTTTTTTCTCCCAAGAATGCAGCAAGGTAGGGAATAGAGAGATGCACTAGACAATGTTTGAGGTTGTTTTATTGGTTTCTTTTTCTAGCTTTGGAGTAGAAAAATGTTTGTTCTACATAGTACATTGTATTTTTATACGGTTTTCAAAATTTTAATTATTTTTTGTCTTTGAAATTTGTTACTTTTCACTAAAAAATCATATCCAAACTCAATAGTGATACTGTGGCGTTTGAAATGAAAGATGAGAGAGAAGTAATCTTACGGAGATTGTTAAGACGTAATCCATGTGCGGTGTGTCCATGATTACTCAACAAGTTTTTCTTTTTTAAAATCAACTACTCTCATGTCTAGTATTAAGTGTTTATAGGGATGCCAACGTGGATATTTTTTTTTGGAAATAATAACTTTTACGATAAACTATTTGTTGAAAGAGATTTTTTGTTTGGAAATAATAATTTTTACGATAAATTATTTGTTGAAACGCTGTTCAACTTTCTACTGGAATATTTTGTGTAAAGTTTTTTAAAATAAAAAAAATTTGTTCATTAATTTGCAAGTAAGGAATTTTTGTTCATTCAACTAGCTATTAACAATGTTGTGTTTTTCCTTTGGATTTCAATTTGTGTGATCTGCTTTCTAGAAGCATCCTTGTAAACGCACTTTATATTTTAACTTTGGAATTGATAGTTCCTTGAGAGACTAGGGTATAGTCAAAATTCCTCAAGAACAATGAGTAGTCTTTGTTTGTGTCTATAATCAATTCGGTTATAGTGGATTAAGTCTTTGTTTAAAAAGGCAAATCACATTGGTGAGTGGACTGGATTAACTTCGTTAACGGTGAATTAGGATAAAAATAATTGTGTTCATTTTTTTTTTGTTCTTGTTTCATCCTTGTTTGTTTGGGAAGTATAAAAAAATTATTCCGAAAACTCAATTCAAACCCTCATTACTTATATTTTCCGTACCTTCAATTGGCATCAGACCTCCGATTATGATAATGTCTGTGATCAAACACTTAACCGTGTCAAATAAAGATCTAATTTTTTTTGTGAAACACTATGGTGGCAATCGTTCCACAACCAGTTGCACCCGCTACAAATGAAACATATCACTATAATGCCAAACCTTTAATCTTTGATGGAGAAAGATTTGATTACTAGAAAGACAGAATATAAAGTTTCTTTCTTGGTCACGATGTTGATCTATGGGATATGGTAGTTGATGGTTATGAAAATCCAGTTGATGCTAGTGGAATCAAGATATAAAAAAGAGTGATGAATGAACAATAGAAGAAATACTACAAGAATCATCACAAAGCAAGAACTATTTTATCGAATACTATTTCATACACTAAGTTTGAAAAGATAACAAATAGAGACACTACAAAGTCTATATTTGATTCTTTGATAATGACTCATGAAGGAAATGCCCAAGTTAAAGAGACCAATTCACTTGCTTTGATTCAAAAGTATGAAGCATTCAAGATGGGAGAAGATGAAACTATTGAGAACATGTTCTCAACTTTTCAAATTCTTATTGCAGGAACGAGAGTTTTAAACAAAGGGTATTCTATGAAAGATCACGCGAAGAAGATTATCAAAAGTCTTCCTAAGAAATGGAGGCCCATAGTAACTGCACTGAAGTTGGCCAGGGATTTGAACAACAAATCTCTAGAATAACTATTTAGTTCTTTGATAAGCTATAAGATAGAGCTTAAAGAAGATGGTCTTCAGAAAAGAGGAAAATTAGTGGCTCTGAAATCTTTTGGAATGTCTAAAAAGACTAGAGCTCTTCAAGCTGAAGAAGAAGAGGAATATGAAGAAGATGAAGAAGAGTTATCTCTTCTCTCCAGAAGAGTTAATCAACTCTTGAGGAAAAGGAAGATGATTCATAAGGATAAGTGGTCGCTTCGAATCAACTTCTGGAGAAAGGAAGTCAGGTGCAAACAAAGACATCATATGCTTTGAATGAAATGAGCCATATCATTATAAGAATGAGTACTCCAAGCTCAAAAGAGACAAACCAACTAGAAATTCTTCAAATGGTAGAAGAAATGGTCGACGACTACATGGGATGACTCATATTCTTCAGAAGATGAGTCTGATGAAGAACAAACGAACATGGCATTGATGGAAAGCATCAGAGATTTTGATGAAAATATTTAGTCAAAAGCGTAAGCATAATCTGATTCAGACACTGAGGAGGTATTTTTTGACCTATCTCGCTGTAAATTAACTTTTTCATTATTAGAGGTTCTGGAAAAATATCAAGAGCTTTAGAGCAAATACAAGGAACTTAAAAAGGTCCACAAATCTGTTTCTAAAGAACACAATAAACTTAAGAAATAATTCTCTATTTTGAATGAAGAAAATTTTATTCTTAAGAATGATAAATATGCCCTCAAAACCAAGAGTTCCAAACGCGATAAGGATATTCTTTCAGAAGCTTCTGTGAGTATTGATGTTGCATAAAGAAATATGAAAAATATTTCCAAAATTTCTTTCTAGAAGCCTAGGTAGAAGCGTAATGGGTTTAATGATCTATGGTGTAAAAAGAAACGCTACAAAAGGCATTGGTTGTGATTCTGATGAAGAATTTGCTTCTGAAAAAGAAATTAAACCAAATAATCTTAATTCTTGTTTTGTTTCTACTGGTTCTATGCCTAATGAAAAGTTTTTTTCAAAACCTAAGGTCAAACCTAAAGCAAAAACTAGTTTCAATTGTTCTTACATGTATGTTTATCCTACACAAAACCCAAAGTTGTTAATTACACTGGGAGTACTAATAAGAAAGGACCCAAAAAGTTGTGAGTACTTAAGGATAAGATAATCTATGTTGTAGATATCCTTTTCAACCAAGTTGAAACACCAGTCATGGTACCTGGACTCTGGTTGCTCGCGACACATAACATGAAGAAGACATATGTTCCAAATCTCAGAACTTAAGCCTGATGGCTTTGTGGGTTTTAGAAGTGACTAGAAAAGGAAGATAGTTGGGTCTAGAACAGTAGGTAATGGTAATCTTCCTTTTATTACTAATTTTTTACTGGTTGAAATATTAATGCATAATTTGTTGTCCATAAGTCAATTAAGTGACAATGCTTATGATATCATCTTTATTCAAATATCTTGTAAAGCTGTTAGTCGGAAGGATGACTCCATTCTGTTCAATGGAAAGAGGAAGAAAAAAAATCTATAAGTTGAACTTTTTGATCTTAAAGAACAAAATTTTAAGTGTCTCATGTGTGTTAATGAAGAGCAATGCGTATGGCATACACAATTGAGCCATGTTAACATGAGAAAAAATTCTCAACTAAATAAGCTTGAGTTAGTAAGAGGCCATCATAAGATGAAGTTCTCTTTAGATGCTCTTTGTGAAGCATGTCAGAAAGGAAATTTTTATAAAACTTCCTTCAAACTAAAGAATGTTGTATCTATCTATAGGCCTTTGGAATTATTACACATTGACCTCCTTGGACCAGTGAAAATTGCTTCTGTCAATTGTAAGAAATATGATTTAGTCATTGTTGATGGCTACAAAAGATGGGCGTGGGTTAAGTTTCTCGTACACGAGGATGAGTCCCATTTTATGTTCTCTACCTTCTGCTCTCAAGTGCAAAATGAGACAAATTCCAAAATTGTTAAAGTCAAAAGTGATCATGCTGGTGAGTTTGAAAATAAGGTTTTTGAAAATCCTTTCCCCCCCTGAAATTGTAGAGAGGAAGAATAAGACTTTGCAAAAAATGGCCAGAACCATGATCAACGAGACTAACATGGAAAATCATTTCTGGGCTGAGGCAGTTAACACAACATGTTATATTAAGAACAACACTTCTATAAGACCCATTTTGAATAAGACTCCATATGAACTGTGTAAGAACAGAAAACCCAATATTTCATATTTTCATCCTTTTGGATATGCTTGTTTTATTTTGAACACTAAGGAAAATCTTAACAAGTTTGATTCTAAAGCAGATAAGTATTTAATGTTAGGATATTCTGAACGCTCAAAAGGCTATAGAGTGTTTAATGTAACGCCCTAATTAATTAAATAATTATTTAATTAAGTAGTTTAGAATTATCTGATAATTAGTGTGTGGAATGGTGTATTTTGACATTGCTTGGTGTAGGGTGGTGTCAGATTATATGTTGTTGTGAGCATTTTAGATTTATTAAATTGTTGGTGAATTAGTAAATTTAGAATTAATTGTTAGGATTAATAGAAATAATAAGTAGAGGTTGTTACTAGTTATTTGATTATTATTTAAATAATTAGAATAAATGGTTAGTAGAGATATGACAAGGGTAAAGTAATCAAAATAAGTAACATAAGTAAGGTTAGAAAGGTAATAATATTATTAAGGGTCCTAAGGAAAAAGGAGGCTTAAGAGAAAATTTGAGGTTTTGGGGATTCATTAGTTACGATCGTAAAAACAAAGAAAGAGCAAAAGAGAAAGAGAGGAGAAGGAGGAAGAGGCTTTAGGGAAAAAAGAAGAAGAAGAAGAACACCATTGTTGGGAACCTAGAGTAATCACCAATTCTAAGGTAAGGGTGGGTTCCAATTTTCTAAAGGGTAGTATAATCCTAGGTATGTGAGGTTTAATGTATCTTATTTGTGTGAATGTATTGATTCATGAATTGGTTGTTTGTGTGAAAGTATTGATTCATAAATTGCTTATTGTGCATGATGAATTGATGTGGAAATTGTTTGGTTTGATATTATGGAATGATTCTCATTAGTAGCTATGATTCAAGCATGTTTGGTAGCATTGTTGTTGCTGATTTGTGTGTAAAATTCTGGTTTTTGGGGTTTTCAAATTGGTAAAATCGCAACTAATAAGTTGCAGAATTTTTGAAAAACAAACAGTGGGAATCGGTTCCCATAATATGGTAACCGGTTACCATGTAGAAAAATGTTTTTGGGAGAAAAATTGTGAGTGGGTAACCGATGCTCACTGGAAAGGTAACTCGGTTCCCACGAACCAGAAAAGGAAGAGTTACTGTTTAGCAGTAACCGGTTCCCATTACTTTGAAAAATCATAACTTTGTGCTCGGGTGTTCGAACCCACGGGAAGCTAAAAATACAATTTTTACTATAAAAATATTTTTAAAACCAGTAACTCAAATATTTTGGGATTTGTATTTATTTTGGTGTCGTATGTTGTGACGTTGTAGAAATCAATGTTGCACTGCTTTGTATTGTTGTTGTTGGTTTGCAGCAGGTGGCTGGAAACGGTAAGGTGTTGATTATGTTAAAACCAATAATTTTTGTTGTTGATTGTATGATTGAGTCTCATGCATTCATGTTGTATATGTTGTTGTTGTTGTTGTTGGCAAAAATCCTAGATGGAGTGGATACGAGCAAGGTGAATACATTTATTCCCTATTGTTGATGGCCTTAATACTAGATGGAGTGGATTAATGGTTAGGTGAACCAATTGTTCACGAAAATGGTGACCTCGATCCTAGATGGGGTTGATTCGGTGGAAATCTTGGTACCACATGAATTGTGTCGATGTTGAATTGCATTTCATAATTCTATGTTGATGTTAATTGTGAATTTCAATTGTTTAGTATGACAGTTGTGTTGTGGTGATGAGATATTTGAACACTGATAATTATACATGACAATTTCATATACCTCTGATTATAATGTTCTTTATATTGTTGTGATATCTCACTCCTTCTGTTGTTATGTTGCCTTTACATGGGTAACATGTAGATACTCATGAGTAGCTCGAGGAGTAGGAGTCGAAGAGGTTGCTCTTCTTTTCAGTTCGAGACAACGTTATGCTCTGATATGTAAAACTCGGGTTGGATATAAACGTTTGAAATGCTTTAATTTGTCTTGGTTTTCTGTTGTTGATTCCGATAGGAGAATTTAAACTCCGAAATAACTATTTGAATTTATTTTGTTGGATTTGAAATATTTCCTCTATTTCAATAAAGTGTTTGATTCATACTATGTTATATTTATTCCAATTATGTGTTATGTATCATATTGATTGAGCTATTGTGGTTTTTGAATATACATTTTGTGGCACTTATTCGTTCTTTTGTTGATATTTGGTTGAATAATCCCGACTTTTTGTTGTAAATACGTTTTATTGCGTTTTGTGTACATATTGTACCGTTTGATTAGTTTTGTATATATTTTGGAGGTATTTGTTGCATTATTGGAGCATTGAGAATAAAGTCCAAATGAAGATCCAAGATGCATTTTTGATCGAATCAAGGAATAAGGCTTGAAGGTGGAAGCAGGTGGAAGCCACAAGAAAAGCAACAAAATTTGCTGCCTGTGCAATTTTGCCAGACGTGGGCTTCGCATCATCGGGAGACGGTCCTGTTAGAGGAAGATGAGTTTCATTCTGACTTGTTTCGCTTCTTGTTGCCGGGCGAGGGAATAAAGCAATTTCGCCGGGCGAAGCTAAATTTTTCCGGGCGAAGATAGATATTTGTACAGGCTGAGAACGTAGCTTAATTTGGGCCAAGTTAAATGAAGATTCGTCGAGCAAAGCTTTTAGTTCGTCGGGCGACTGTGCAGAACCATATTTTCTTTATACTTTCATTTTATTTCACTTTTTGTGTATGGTTTAGGGGTGTGAGGTTCTTGCTCCCAATTCCATCACACTTATAGTTTTTGATAGTTTAGCTTAGAAAACAACACTAGGGTCTTGCTCACGGATGATTGGAGGTGGATTGCTCTTCGATAGATTTTGACAAACCGGTATAAATGGGTAGTTTATCTCCTCTCTTCTCTTTGTATTTCTCTATTTTGTTGGTTATGTATGTATATTTACTCTGAACACATGTATATTTATCACCCTTGGCGTTGTATAAAATCTACTTTATGAATCTGTGTTGGTAGTTATCTTAGGTTTTTACTCTATGTTAGGGGTTTGAGCTTTGCTAGAGATAGATTACTTAGATTCTTACCTAAGATGATTATATGTTAGTTTGTGAATGCTAGAAATGGGTTTATAGCTGACATTCACTATAGAGTATCTAATCTTAATGCCTCTGCATTGGTGAAGTATGTCAGAGATGGGTATGAAGGTGACATAGTTGACTTCTGGTTGTCGAGTTTACAACGTAAAACAAGCATGTTTTTGTTCGTTTTTTTATGTTTGTTGGTTAGTGATTTAACAAGTTGAAATAGGACTTGTTCTTAATTTCAAATCTTCACTTTTCAACTTGTTAATTCATTGTCACCAAGTTTTTGTATCGTTATTTGCTTTTGTTTTGTTATGTAATTTGTTGTTGTTTTTTTTTTCCGCAAGCTTGTCGTGTTTAGCTTGAGGAGTTTTGTTGGATGTAAATATTGTACATTTTATTTTTATAACTCTTTTGTTATTGTTTGGACTCAAATTTTGGTCTGGTAGCTTGAGGTTGTATTTTGTGATTTTCCGAGTTTGATCGTTTTAACTCGCGGATGTATGATAATGATAGTTTTCAAAGTTGGTACACGCCAGGTACTCGTTTATCGCTTTCTATAACATAACATGTTTAGGAAATTTATCATTTTTATAATTACCATGGTATTCATTCTTTTTGGATTACTTTCTCATGAATTGAATCACTTTAGCTCCCTTTTTAACCATAATTGTGAGGAAGTTTTCCATTGTTTACATATGAGAGGCCACAGTTCTTGTTTTAACTGGATTTTATTATGCTTAGTATTTTATTTTGTGTTGATTGTATGACTGCAAGAAAATGATCAAGGCATTTATTGATTTTGAGCATAACTACCTTGGCCAAATATTCAATTCACATTGTGAGTGTATGATCATTTGTTAGCCCCTTTGAACTTTTATCAACATCCATTTTTATTTGAACTTGATGTTTGTATATGAGTGTCAATTCACTTTTTTTGTATGGATGTTGATTTCTTTGTTTCTTGAACCCTCAACTATATGTTGTTGCATGATTTTTTACCTTGCCTTAGAAAGTTGGGAGTATTCGCACATTAATGTTGGTTGGATTCAAGTTGGGGAGAGAAATGTTTATATACTTATATTGTGATTGGTATGAGGTTAAGAAAAAGAAAAAGATTAGAAAAAGAAAGAAAAAAGAGAAAAGCTTTGAAAAAGAAAAACAAAAAGAGTAGGAATAATGTTATGTTAATAAGTGAGGTGTGTTTGGTGTGAAATTTGTGATGAAGAATAAGTTTGATTAAAATTATATTGTTTGGAACTTTGTGAGTTGATCACTCCCTTAGGTTTAGGCAAGTTTTTGTTTCGATTAGCTTTAGAACTTATCACTTGTTTGTTAACCAAACCACATTACAACCTTGAAAAGCCCTTGTGATTCTTGCATTTGTATTTTAAATACATTTTTGGATGAATGCATAATTTAGTCTATTGTTTGCAAGATTGTGGAGGAGTGTTTTTTATCCCTCACCTTTGTGTGTTCTTCATCTACCGATGAATTTTTACTAGGTGTGATTCATGATTGATCTTGTTTTGTTTTAGAATGTTTTGCATGATTTTTGTACTTAGGATTTATTTCATTTATATGTTGTCGTTGTAGGATAGTGGTAAGTTTGTATTTTGTCGTGTACGTTTTTGTTTGAACCATACATATGTTTTCTGTTTTAAAAACTTATTGATTCGCGATTCTTTGATTATCGTCTTTTGTTTCTTTAGGTTTACTTGGCTTTGTTTGAGGACAAACTGTGACACCCCGAATTAATTCAAATGCTAGATAATTAGGAATTTAATTATTTAATTAATTAATTAATTAAAGGCTTGATTATTTATATTTTTGGATTTAATTGGACTATTTTGATTAAAAAGGAGAGTTGGTGGTGTGAAGAGTAATTAGAGAGTGTGAGAAGTAAATCACTCTATTTTACTAATTACTAATTATTTATTTTATTGGAATAAATAAAAGGAGTATTAAAAGGATTATAAAAAAGAAAAAGGAGAAAAAAAATGTCTTTTTGGAAAAATCATTTCACGTAGCATTGGAGAAGAGAAGAGAAGAGAAGGAAAAAGCCAACACCGAGAAAATCGAAGATCATCGCGAGGTAAGGGGTGATTTCATTCGGTTTTAATGCCTTATGGGTTTTGGGAATCAACCGGGTGATTGGGTACGTTAGGAAATTTGATTTAGGTGATTATAGGTTTGTAGAATTAAACCCTATTTTGTGTCGGATTATAGAATTTAAGACCATTAGTGTGTCGAACAATTGATAGGAATGATGAAATAATGATGTATGATGTTGTATTAGCGTATGATGGTTGCAATTTGGTATTTCTAATGTTATAAGTCGTATGGAGATGATTGGAAGTGATAAGGAATGCATAAATGCTGTCAAAATAGCAGATTTTGATTCTGCAGGTCGTGGGAACCGGTTCCCAGTGGGGAGGAACCGGGTTCCCAGTGTAAAAATATCAAAAGTGGGCATTTCTGTACGTGGGAACCGGTTCCCAGTGGGGAGGAACCGGGTTCCCCATACAAAATTCCAGGAGGCGCGTATTTTTCAAAAGTGGGAACCGGGTTCTCCCAGTGAGGAACCGAGTTCCACTGTGTAATTTTTCAAAACACCCAAAACTTTAAAAATCCATATTTTCTAAACCGTAACTCCGATTTGAGTGCCGTTTTCGACATTATTTCTTAAATTAAAAATACTATATTTTAAAAAGGGAAAAATATTATTTTACTAAAATTATTTTAAAAAGAGTCGAGCTTCCAAATTTGAAAAGTATGGATAGTTAAGGATAATGGGGAATGATTATGAACGGTCTGAGCTAACAGATGAGAAATAATGCTTACAATGTTGTGTTTGATATTCTTATTGATTGAATGTAATAAGTTGGTGATTGACATTATGTGAATTATGTTGATATCATAATTTGTGAATCGATGTTGCATGCTTTTATGATGCATGCATGAGCATTTTCTAATTGGTCATTCCCATTGTGCGGAAGTGAGCTTGCAGAGTCAATAAACTTACCAGGATTTAGAGGTAGTGAGGCTAGATTCTTGACCCAGTGGTTATGGGCGAATCATGGATTGTCGCTGTCTTTCCACATGTAAACGGAGCAGTGGGTGAACTCGGTTCACGTTTTGGTACCACATGCATAGAGTCTGCATTGCATATGGGATTGTAACATGCTAGGATGGTTTCCAGTGTTGCAATTTCCATCGCTTGTTACATTACATGTCCATGGTGTGAGATGTATTTGTGAATTGACTGTGATTATGTGTTTGGATAATGGACTAACGTATTTAATTATTCTGTTGTATTTAAAAACGTATAATGCATTTTATATTGGATAGAAATCTCACCCTTACTTTAATGATTTCAGATTTGAAGTGATTAGCTGCTTGGAATCAGTTAGGATAGCTTTTAGAGTCGAGTCTTTAGTAAACCCACGTGTCAGTGTCGTGCTCTGGTAGATGTAACACTGGGGAAACGCTTGATTTGAAATTCTTTATGTTTATTAAGTAATGGTTTTGGTCCATGTTTGGTTTATATCCGGAATAGTTATAAATGATGTATTCGATTTGTTATGTTTCATTTCATTATTAAACATAACCTTAAGTCTTTTAATTATTGATTTCCTTGATGAAAGCATGACAACTATTTTAGTTATAACTTTGATTTATATTAAAATTGTGATGCCTCTTGATATGTGTTGGATACTACGATTATTAAAATATAAAACGCGGGTAATTAGGAGGGTGTTACAATAGTGGTATCGAGCATAGTCAGTGCATCTTAGTGTATCCCACCTAGTGTAAGATGACCTTCGATACTTGTTGATGTAGATTGTTTTGTAATGTTACTAACAATGGCTAGAAGATATGAAGGAGCGATGACGTTATTCTTTTGGGAATATTAAATGCTGGAGGAATCAACGAGGGTATTGTCTTGTGAGACAATTGGGGAATTTTCAGAGGAATAATCCTCCATTGTTCAAAGGCACTCATGATCCCGAAGGTGCTCAGAAGTGGTTGAAGGAGACCGAGAGGATCTTCAAAGTGATTGATTGTCTTGAGGAGTGAGGGTATGGTACTCACATCTTGGCGGTGGTGGTTTGCTACAGGCGAAATGGAAGAAGATGGCATTGCATTGACTTAGGTGTCGGAGAAGAAGGTACTTTCCTAAAGACATCCGGGGTAAGAAAGAGATTGAGTTTCTAGAGCTCAAGCAAGGCAACAAGTTTGTGAGTGAGTATGCTTCGAAGTTTACTGAATTAGCGAAGTATTATGCTCATTACACTAACGATGCACATGGAGAATTTTCCAAATGTATCAAGTTTGATAATGGTCTGCGTGATGAGATCAAGCAGGGTATCAGGTATTAGCGCATTAGAAGGTTTCCTGATTTAGTTGACTATAGTAGGATTCTGGAAGAGGATCTTGCTAGTACTAAGTCGAATGCCCAGAGCTATGCTGATCATAAGGACAAAAGACATATGGATCGTGCTAAGCCCTATGATAGGAATAATCGAAATTGGAAGAAGCCTAGTGGGGAGACTACGGTTCTTGGTTCTTCCATAAAGTGTTACGATGTGGTGAATTGGGACACGAGCTCCGAATGCAAAGTGATGCGAAGTGCAACAATTGTGGAAGATTTGGTCATTTAGTGCAGATCCGAAGGATAACTTGTTACAACATGGCGAAGAAGGACACACTTGTCCATGATGTACTAAGCCAAAGAAAGAGCGGTGGGGAAGGTGTTCGCTTTGGGATCGACGTTAAGTCGGATGATCGGTTGATTAAAGGTACATGTTTTGTTAATGGCATACCTTTGATTGCAATTATTGATCTTGGGCGACGCATTCTTTTATTTCTGGATTGTGCTAAAAAATCTGGAAATTTCTAATATGGATGGAAGTATGGTTATTGACACTCTGCGTCGGGTTCGTGACTACTTTGTTTATTGTCATTTTGATAGAGGTTTCGGTATGGATTTAGTGTGCCTACCTTTAGAACAACTTGATATTATCCTTGAATGAACGGGTTGGTCAACCGTTCATATCAATTGTTTTGAGAAGGCGGTCCCACAAAAAAGTTAAAGTTGAAGATGGGACTATGTTAGTTAAGTAGATGAATTCCGTTATGTTATGGTGAAAAAAAGGCTAAGAGTGGTGAATTACTTGTTGTGAAAACTTCGTGTTTCGGAAGATGTCGGTGAGCTACCACCGAAAGTGGAGTTTGCTATAGATTTGATTCACGGAACTAGTCCGTGTCGCCGCTTATCGCATGTTGGCAACAGTTGGAAGAGTTAAGAGAAGAAGTTTATTCGGCCTAGTGTTTTGCCGTGGGTGCGCCGGTTGTTGGTTAAGAAGAAGGAAGGTACAAAGATTGTGTGTTGATTAAAGCATTTACAATCAAGAATCGGTATCCCTTGCCATTGATTTTGATGGATCGATTAGTTGTGTATTTAGTAAAATTGATCGAGGTCGGATCATCATCGTGTTAAGGCAAGAGATATTGAAAGATTGCATTTAGAGCGGTATGGGCATTATGAATATATGCCATTTGGCGTTACTAATGCACTGGTGTTTTATGGAGTATATGAACAAGATATTTCATCCGTATCTTGACAAGTTTGTGGTGGTATTTATTGGACATTTTAATCTATTCAAAGAATGATGAAGAGCAAAGCATCTCGTTGTCTTGGAATTCTTGAAGGAGAAGAAAATTTATGCGGTTGTCTAAATGCGAGTTTTGGTTAAGCGAGTTTTCTTGGTCACGTGATTTCCAAGAATGGTATTGTCGTTGACCTACAAAAGTAAAAAAAAGAATGTACGAAATCCGTAGTTTCCTAAAGTTCATCAAGGATTTTCGATGTTAATGGTTAATGGATTTAGTGGAACAATTCGAGAGAATTCTACTCCGAATAGTGTGAAATTTGGCATGTTGAAGTCGACTAGTGGTATTTTGGAAGAGATTGAAATGGAAGTCGATGTTGGTTTGGTGGATAAGCTGAGATTGATTAACCAAGGTTAAGGAGGTGAGTTCCGAATTGACGAGAATGGCGTTATGAGATTTGGTGATAGAGTGTGTGTTTCGGATGTTGCTAAGATTAGAAAAAGTATTTTGGAAGAAGGACATCGTAGTGGGTTGAGTATTCATCCTGGTGCTACTAAGATGTATCATGACTTGAAGAAATTATTTTGGTGGCCTGGAATGAAAAAGGAAATTGCCGAGTTTGTGTATGCATGTTTGGTTTGTCAGAAATCGAAGATCGAACATCAGAAACCGTCAGGATTAATGGAACCGTTGTTTGTTCCGGAATGGAAATGGGATGGCATTTCAATGGAACGTGATTCTATTTGGGTTGTCGATCGATTGACAAAGTCGCTCACTTTATTCCGATAAGAATGGATTTCCATGGATGTTGAGAAGATTGTGAGTTTGCATGGTATTCTAGCATTGTGTCGGATAGAGACCCGAGGTTTACGTCTAAGTTTTGGACGGGGCTGCAAGAAGCTTTGGGTACTAAGTTACGATTGAGTTTCATATCATCCACGCATGGATATGGCGTTAAGAGATTTGTTGAGGGCTTATGTGTTAGAGAAAGGTGGAGCTTGGGATAGCTACTTACCATTGATAGAGTTTACCTACAATAATAGTTTTCATTCGAGCATCGATATGGCTCCATTTGAGGCATTGTATGGTTGGAAGTGTCGTTGTGTTGGTGAATCGGAGAAAGTGTTGGATTGACCGAGAAAAGATCAAGATGATTCAGAAGAGAGAGGCTTAGTCGTCGAAAAGTTATCATGATAAGAGGAGGAAAGATCTTGAGTTTAGTGAAGGAGATCATATGTTCATGCGAGTTACTCTGATGACTGGTATTGGTCGAGCTTTGAAGTCAAGAAAGTTGACTCCGCGTTTTATCGGTCCATTTCAAATTACCAAGAGAGTTGGGAAAGTTGCTTATCAGATTGCTTTACCGCCGTCACTTGCAAATTTGCATGATGTCTTTCATGTATCTCAGTTGAGGAGGTACATTGCGGATCCGTCTCATGAGATTCAAGTAGATGATGTACAGGTGCGGGATAATTTGACTGTTGAGGAAATGTAACTTGGGAGCTGGAGAGCCAGATGAAGGACTCATATCCCGAACTTTTCGTCTAAGGTATGTTTTCGAGGACAAAAACTCTTTTAGTAGGGGAGAGTTGTGACACCCCGAATTAATTCAAATGCTAGATAATTAGGATTTTAATTATTTAATTAATTAAAGGCTTGATTATTTATATTTTTGGATTTAATTGGACTATTTTGATTAAAAAGGAGAGTTGGTGGTGTGAAGAGTAATTAGAGAGTGTGAGAAGTAAATCACTCTACTTTACTAATTACTAATTATTTATTTTATTGGAATAAATAAAAGGAGTATTAAAAGGATTATAAAAAAGGAAAAGGAGGAAAAGAAGGTCTTTTTGGAAAAATCATTTCACGTAGAATTGGAGAAGAGAAGAGAAGAGAAGGAAAAAGCCAACACCGAGAAAATCGAAGATCATCGCGAGGTAAGGGGTGATTTCATTCGGTTTTAATGCCTTATGAGTTTTGGGAATCAACAGGGTGATTGGGTACGTTAGGAAATTTGATTTAGGTGATTATAGGTTTGTAGAATTAAACTCTATTTTGTGTCGGATTATAGAATTTAAGACCATTAGTGTGTCGAACAATTGATAGGAATGATGAAACAATGATGTATGATGTTGTATTGGCGTATGATGGTTGCAATTTGGTATTTCTAATGTTATAAGTCGTATGGAAATGATTGGAAGTGATAAGGAATGCATAAATGCTGTCAAAATAGCAGATTTTGATTCTGTAGGTCGTGGGAACCGGTTCCCAGTGGGGAGGAACCGGGTTCCCAGTGTAAAACTTTCAAAAGTGGGCATTTCTGTACGTGGGAACCGGTTCCCAGTGAGGAGGAACCGGGTTCCCCATACAAAATTCCAGGAGGCGCGTATTTTTCAAAAGTGGGAACCGGGTTCTCCCAGTGAGGAACCGGGTTCCACTGTGTAATTTTTCAAAACACCCAAAACTTTAAAAATTCATATTTTCTAAACCGTAACTCCGATTTGAGTGCCGTTTTCGACATTATTTCTTAAATTAAAAATACTATATTTTAAAAAGGGAAAATATTATTTTACTAAAATTATTTTAAAAAGAGTCGAGCTTCCGAATTTGAAAAGTATGGATAGTTAAGGATAATGGGGAATGATTATGAATGGTCTGAGCTAACAGATGAGAAATAATGCTTACAATGTTGTGTTTGATATTCTTATTGATTGAATGTAATACGTTGGTGATTGGAATTATGTGAATTATGTTGATATCATAATCTGTGAATCGATGTTGCATGCTTTTATGATGCAAGCATGAGCATTTGTTAATTGGTTCATTCCCATT
This sequence comes from Vicia sativa, assembly GCA_021764765.1. Lineage (NCBI taxonomy): Eukaryota > Viridiplantae > Streptophyta > Magnoliopsida > Fabales > Fabaceae > Vicia > Vicia sativa. Next base: position 288,835,988 of record CM038794.1, read on the forward strand.
GTGCGGAAGTGAGCTTGAAGAGCCAATAAGCTTACTAGGATTTAGAGGTAGTGAGGCTAGATTCTTGACCCAGTGGTTATGGTCGAATTATGGATTGCCGCTGTCTTTCCACATGTAAACGGAGCAGTGGGTGAACTCGGTTCACGTTTTGGTACCACATGCATAGAGTCTGCATTGCATATGGGATTGTAACATGCTGGGATGGTTTCCAGTGTTGCAATTTCCATCGCTTGTTACATACATGTCCATGGTGTGAGATGTATTTGTGAATTGACTGTGATTATGTGTTTGGATAATGGACTAACGTATTTAATTATTCCGTTGTATTTAAAAACGTATAATGCATTTTATATTGGATAGAAATCTCACCCTTACTTTAATGATTTCAGATTTGAAGTGATTAGCTGCTTGGAATCAATTAGGATAGCTTTTAGAGTCGAGTCTTTAGTAAACCCACGTGTCAGTGTCGTGCTCTGGTAGATGTAACACTGGGGAAACGCTTGATTTGAAATTCTTTATGTTTATTAAGTAATGGTTTTGGTCCATGTTTCGGTTTATATCCTTGAATAGTTATAAATGATGTATTCAGGATTTGTTATGTTTCATTTCCGCTGTTAAACATAACCTTAAGTCTGTTTTAATTATTGATTTCCTTCAGTGAAATCATGACAACTGTTTTGGTTATAACTTTGATTTATATTAAAATTGTGATGCCTCTTGATATGTGTTGGATACTCTGATTATTAAAATATAAAATGCGGGTAATTAGGAGGGGGTGTTACATAAACAATGTGTCAAGTTGGAGAGAGTTGATAAGTGCCAAAATGTAGTTATTTTGTATATACATTTTTTGGCACTTATCCGTTCTTTTGTTGATATTTGGTTGAATAATCCCGACTTTTTGTTGTAAATACGTTTTATTGCATTTTGTGTACATATTGTACCATTTGATTAGTTTTGTATATATTTTGTAGATATTTGTTGCATTATTGGAGCATTGAGAATAAAGTCCAAATGAAGCTCCAAGATGCATTTTTTATCGAACCAAGGAATAAGGCTTGAAGGTGGAAGCCACAAGAAAAGCAACAAAATTTGCTACCTTGGCAATTTTGCCAGACGAGGGCCTTGCATCGTCGGGAGACGGTCCTGTTAGAGGAAGATGAGTTTCATTCTGACTTGTTTCGCTTCTTGCTGCCGGGCGAGGGAATAAAACAATTTCGCCGGGCGAAGATAGATATTTGTACAGGCTGAGAACGTGGCTTAATTTGGGCCAAGTTAAATGAATATTCACTGAGCAAAGCTTTTAGTTCGTCGGGCGACTGTGCAGAACCATATTTTCTTTATACTTTCATTTCATTTCATTTTTTGTGTATGGTTTTGGGGTGTGAGGTTCTTGCTCCCAATTCCATCACTCTTATAGTTTTTGATAGTTTAGCTTAGAAAACAACACTAGGGTCTTGCTCACGGATGATTGGAGGTGGATTGCTCTTTGATAGGTGTTGACAAACCGGTGTAAATGGGTAGTTTATCTCCTCTCTTCTCTTTGTATTTCTCTATTTTGTTGGTTATGTATGTATATTTACTCTGAACACATGTACATTTATCATCCTTGGCGTTGTATAAAATTTGCTTTATGAATCTGTGTTGGTAGTTATCTTAGGTTTTTACTCTATGTTAGGGGTTTGAGCTTTGTTAGAGATAGATTACTTAGATTCTTACCTAGGATGATTATCTATTAGTTTGTGAATGCTAGAAATGGGTTTATAGCTGACATTCACTATAGAGTATCTGATCTTAATGCCTCTTTGTTAGTGAAGTATGTCAGAGATGGGTATGAAGGTGACGCAGTTGACTTCTGGTTGTCGAGTTTACGACGTAAAACAAGCATGTTTATGTTTGTTTTTGTTTATGTTTGTTGGTTAGTGATTTAACAAGTTGAAATAGGACTTGTTCTTAATTTTAAATCTTCACTTTTCAACTTGTTAATTCATTGTCACCAAGTTTTTGTATCGTTATTTGCTTTTGTTTTGTTATGTAATTTGTTGTTGTTTTTTTCCGCAAGTTTGTCGTGTTTAGCTTGAGGAGTTTTGTTGGATGTAAATATTGTACATTTTATTTTTATAACTCTTTTGTTATTGTTTGGACTCAAATTTTGGTCCGGTAGCTTGAGGTTGCCTTTTGTGATTTTCCGAGTTTGATCGTTTTAACTCGCGAATGTATGATAATGATAGTTTTCAAAGTTGGTACACGCCAGGTACTCGTTTATCGCTTTCTATAACATAACATGTTTAGGAAATTTATCATTTGTATAATTACCATGCTATTCATTCTTTTTGGATTACTTGTTCATGAATTGAATCACTTTAGTTCCTTTTTAACCTTAAATGTGAGGAAGTTTTTCATTGTTTACATATGAGAGGCCACAGTTCTTGTTTTAACTGGATTTTATTATGCTTAGTATTTTATTTTGTGTTGATTGTATGACTGCAAGAAAATGATCAAGGCATTTATTGATTTTGAGCATAACTACCTTGGCCAAATATTCAATTCACCTTGTGAGTGTGTGAGCATTTGTTAGCCCCTTTGAACTTTTATCAACATCCATTTTTATTTGAACTTGATGTTTGTATATGAGTGTCTATTCACTTTTTTTGTATGGATGTTGATTTCTTTGTTTCTTGAACCCTCAACTATATGTTGTTGCATGGTTTTTTACCTTGCCTTAGAAAGTATGGAGTATTCACACATTAATGTTGGTTGGATTCAAGTAGGGGAGAAAAATGTTTATGTACTTATGTTGTGATTGGTATGAGGTTAAGAAAAAGAAAAAGCTTAGAAAAAGAAAGAAAAAAGAGAAAAGCTTTGAAAAAGAAAAACAAAAAGAGTAGGAATAATGTTATGTTAATAAGTGAGGTGTCTTTGGTGTGAAATTTGTGATGAAGAATAAGTTTGATTGAAATTATATTGTTTGGAACTTTGTGAGTTGATCACTCCCTTAGGTTTAGGCAAGTTTTTGTTTCGATTGGCTTTAGGACTTATCAATTGTTAGTTTATCGGGCGACTGTGCGGAACCATATTTTCTTTATACTTTCATTTTATTTCACTTTTTGTGTATGGTTTTGGGGTGTATGTTTCTTGCTCCCAATTCCATCACTCTTATAATTTTTGATAGTGTAGCTTAGAAAACAACACTAGGGTCTTGCTCACGGATGATTGGAGGTGGATTGCACTTCAATAGGTGTTGATAAACCGGTGTAAATGGGTAGTTTATCTTCTCTGTTCTCTTTGTATTTCTCTATTTTATTGGTTATGTATGTATATTTACTTTGAAGACATGTATATTTATCGCCCTTGGCGTTGTATAAAGTCTGCTTTATGAATATGTGTTGGTAGTTATCTTAGGTTTTTACTCTATGTTAGGGGTTTAGCTTTTCTAGAGATAGATTGCCTAGATTCTTACCTAGGATGATTATCTGTTAGTTTTTGAATGCTAGAAATGGGTTTAGAGCTGACATTGACTATAGAGTATCTGATCTTAATGTCTCTGCGTTGGTGAAGTATGCCAGAGATGGGTATGGAGGTGACTCAGTTGACTTCTGGTTGTTGAGATAGGCCAGACATGGCTATCGAGGTGATTCGGGAGGATTCTCAATTTGGGTTAGAAATAGCTTAGGTTGTGAGAGGTATGTGATGGCACAAACGAGTATCGTAGGCCGAGTATGACATGGGTGGTAGATTTAAGTCTATGACAGGTAGTTTACATTCGTTTCAGACAAGCTGTCCATCCTTTATACTTTTTAGTTCATTTAATTTCTGTCTTTTAGTTTCAACTAATTTAATCGCAAACTCATTAACGGTAGAATTGTTGAACGACGAATCAATAACCTATCTCTGTGGACACGATATGATATAACCTAACCGATATATATCACCCGGTAAAAATAATACTTTACTTTTTGCTTTCTGTTTTACCGCCGCAACAATCCCATATGTCTTCTTGATGGTGTGATCAGCAAATTTTAATTTTGTTCCTCTCTCGCTTATCTTTTCAATACCAAGCTTCTTGAATATTGATAATGGCATTAAACTCACACTAGAGCCAGAATCAATTAAAACCCTTTTGAAAGTTCTATCTTTTATGGTGCATGGTATTGCCACTGATCCAAGATCCTTCTGCTTGACAGGTATTTTTCTCTTGGCCGCGATTGCACACAACTTCTTATCAACGGGTACCTGTTCATCATTTGTTGGCCTCTTTTTTGATAGAACCTCCTTCATGAATTTTTGGTACAAAGGCATTTTCTCGAGTGCTTCATAGAAAGGTATGTTGATCTCTAGCTTCTTGAAAAATTTGACAAATTTATCAAACTCTTTCTCTTTTGTATCCTTCTTTGCAACTCGAGATGGATATGGAAGCCTAATTTCAGGTTTCATTTTTTCTTCAATTGGCTTCACAGGTAGCGCCACTTCTTCCTGATTTTTCTTGTTCTCTCTCACTTCTATAATATTATCATCTAATTTCACCTCTTCTTCTCTTTCTTTGGCAACCTTTTCACGTATTATGGTGACAACATTCACATTCTCATGACTCTTCTGATTGCCTTGAACTTGCAGAGCTACTTGTTGTGCAATCTGCCCAATTTGGACCTCCAGATTTTTAATTGCAACTGTGGTGTTACGGTGATTGCTTCTTGTTTCTTCTTGAAATTGGGAAGTGTGGGAAGCCATATTTTCAATAGCTACCTCCCATTCTACCTTTTGAGAAGTTTGTTCTTGCTGATCTTTCCAGGAAAAATTCAGATGATTCTTCCACCCAGGGTTATAGGTGTTAGAATAGGGATTATTTTGCCTCAAGAATTTTATCTCCTCAATTTGCTTAGGAGTTGCTAGACATTTCATAGTGCTACGTGGTCCCCTACAAATGTCACAAACATCAATTTTAACTTGAGCTACCTGTTAAGTACCCATGTTCATAGCTTTGAGATTTTTATCCACTTGTGCCGCAATTTCCTCTTCAAATTTGAGTTTCTTGTTCACTTCCAACTTCAAATCAATAACTCCCTCTGGTTTGCTTGTAGCCCTGTCATACTCTTCTATATGTTCATTCACAAATGGCTTCAATGATCTTCTTAATACCAGTGGCTATTTTAAAGTTAGATGAGCCACCGGCCGCTGTGTCAATAAGTTGCTTTGTCTTTATTCTGAGGCCATTCACAAACATTTGCATTTTCTCAGTCTGATCCATATTGCGAGTGGGACAAGCTACCAACAATCTCTTGAATCTCTTATAGGAATTACCGAGTGACTCTCCTTCTTTCTGCTTAAAATTCACAATTTCATATCTTTTCCGAATATAAACAAAAGCAGGGAAGTATTCATCAAGAAAAATTTTCTCCATCTCTTCCCACATGGAAATACTACCGGAAGGTAGTGAGTAAAACCAATATTCAGTATCTATAGATAGGATAAACGGAAACATTCTCAATTTCTTTGCTTCATCCGTATGTCCATCGATCTTCAACGTGGTACTCATGGTCAAAAATCACTGCAAATGTTTATTGGCATCTTCATTGACCTTTCTGGTGAAAGATCTTCTCTCAAGCTGATTGATTATGCTCGGATGCAGTTGAAAATTGGGGACATTCACCGGATGGTTTACAATTGTCAACCTACCACCCGGTGCATTTGCCCCACCATAATCCCCAAGAAGTCTCTCTGGTGGATCTTCAGCCATGATCTCTCCCTCTTCTGACTCTGACTTTGTATAAACTGAACGTTCTTCGTCAGAAGCCAGTCTGGCTAATTGAGCTTGTCTTCGCCTTTCATGAAAAGTTCTTTCAATCTCTGCGTCAAAAATAAATTCAGCTGAGGGCTTTCCTCGCATACAAAGATTAGACAATTTATTAGTGATAATAATAAAATAAATAGAAAAAGAAAATTTTAATTGCAGAGCAATAAAATTTCAATTGATCTATAATCGACTCTATATTTTGGCAATGCCCGACAACGGCGCCAAAAACTTAATCGGAAAAATAGCAAGTGTACTATTTTTACCGATGTAGTAATAATGGGATTTACCCCAAGTATCGATCTCGAGAATTGTGTAGGAAATACTGAGTTAGATGATTTATTCAATTGAACAAAAACAATAGTTTTAAGATTGCTGGGAATAAATCCTTGTAGAAAGTAAATTTGCATAAGATAAAAATTAACCTTTTGTTTGATTAAAGTATGCTAGGGTGAGTGTATAATTTGTCATGTAATAACGTTCACTCTTTGATTTATTCAACAAGTTCATCATCCTCAATTACCGATTCTCAATATTATTTTATCCTAATTCCTTAGTGATAAAACCTTTAACCTTCTTTCCTAATTTCAATTTCCATTTAAATTAGTAGAGAGGTTAAGCATGCAATTACCAAGAACTATTCTGGTTATCATAGGATTACCCTAGTCCTAGGTGAAATCCTTAATAATATCATTATTTATAAAACCTTAACACGACCGTCCGGCTCTACTGTGTTAAAATAGTGAAATCCTATGGTCCCATAGGGTCAAACTATGAATTAATCTAAATAATCAAATTGATGCATAACGAACTAAAATGTTGACTAAAACAGAGAGATCAATATTCTTAACATAACAAATTAGGGTCACCCCTAACATTGGGGGGTTTAGCCTCTCATAGAATTCAAAAGTAGCATAATCAAAATATTAGATAAATACATTACAATAGATTGAGTCTTCGATCTTCAATTGCTCTCGCGCATGAAGAGTTCTCCGTTCCCAAAATTGTTGAATCTCTGCTCTTCTATCGTAAATTATTCTCTCCGGTGGCAAAAAGTCCTCTTCTCCTTCTCAAAATAAGGTTTATATAGTGTTAGGTCATTCTCAAGCAATACCAAATGTCCAAACCACCCTTAATGATCCAAAACACTATAAAACAGCAAAAGTATAATTCTCAGCGTCATGGCTGACACGGGCACCCATGTCGGCCTCTATTTACGCGTACTTTTGCCCAGGCTTTCTGACACGGGCCGTGTCAGCTCACACAGGCATCCGTGTTAGCCTCTGTTTCTTCTCCCAAACTACCTTTGTGCGCCATTTCTGACACGGGCCATAGTCTCAAGATCTCTGTAGCCTCACATATTCTGATTTTTGTCCCGATTTGTCTTGTTTTATTCTTCTGACCCTGAAAACACTCAAACACACAACCAAAGCATAAAATGCGGTAAATAGACATATAAAACTAAACAAATAAAAGAAACGATAATAGAGTTCAATGCTAAATATCTGTGTAAAAACCATCGATCAACAACCAAGAGTCCAATGCATCGTACATGTATTCTAGAGAAGGATAAGGTAAGTACCAAGGTAGATCAAATATTTTACATAAGCATGATATGTTCTCTATTATATTTAACTGCTTCTAGGCCTGACATTTTATTCAGTGTCTACTTATATGCTCGCTTCCAATCATATCCTAGAGAATCTCACTTGATAGTTGTTAAGAGAATTCTTAGGTATTTGAAAATTACTACCAATCTTGGTTTATGTTATAGAAAATCAAGGGAATAAAAGTTAGTAGGTTATTATGATGCTGATTATGCTGGAGATAGACTAGAGAGGAAAAGTACTTCAAGAAGCTGTCAGTTTTTGAGAGACGATCTCATGGTTCAACAAGAGCCAATCAACAATAGCACTATCAACTACAGAAGCTGAATACATTTCTACTTCCAGATGTATCACTTAATTCTCTGGATGAAAATTCGTCTAGAAGACTTCCAGATATATGAGAGTAACATTCATATTCTCCGTGAAAATACTTGTACTATATGTTTATATAAGAATCCCATTTTACATTCTAGAGTTAAGAATGCTAAGAATATTAAAGTAGTCATTTACTCGTGCGTTCGCACGGGTTACACAATGTCATAATAAATAGATAATAAATATAATTTAGTGATGGTTTATATATATATATATATATATATATATATATATATATATATATATATATATATATATATATATATATATATATATATATATATATCTTTGAAATATTTTAAGTAGTCTCGACCCATAGAAAATTTATGAAATAGATCTTTTATTGTTATATGAACTTACAAACTATAATCTCAAAAACGTATATGTCAAATGATCATCTTTTTCAAAACTATGTCAAATAATGGAGTTGTTTGATTGTATTTATTTTTTATTTTTTAAAAATAATTTTATAAATTAGTATTTAAGAAATTTTTTTTTTACATGATAATTAATGATACATAAGATTCATATAGTATGAATTTACACAAGCAAAAATATAATATGAATATAAAATTCATATAGTATGAATTTACATAAGCAAAAATATAGTATGAATTTATTCATCTTTCTTTTAAATATTTAATGCTTCATAAAATAAATTGAATAAAAGGAATGGCAAATTTGAGTATTTCATACATCACAGTTGTCTATGTTTTTTTAAATGAAAATAGTATGAATATTGTATAAATATAAAATTCACATAGTAAACCAAGCACTTGAGTTCCCGTAGATATTTGGAAAATACGAAGTCCGATTCCTGACAAAAATAATACTTGATTAGTGTTCACATCTTAATTCATGAGCTTTTGATTAATAGAATCCTATTCCACTATAAACCAGAGTGCGAAAGTAAAATAAAATAAAATGAAATTCGCATAATATGAATTTACACAAGCAAAAGTTTAGTATAACATTATCTATCTTTCTTATAAATATTTAATACATAATAAATTTGATATTTTACGAGATATAGAGAATAATAAATTTATTTATATACGCTCAACATTTAAATATTTCTCCATCAATTGTTATAAAAGAATATTTAGTCAAATCAAAACTTTAAATAACAATAAAACTTTTGTATATACAATGGAATGTGGCCCAATTTCAAATACTCTCAATTAAATTTCATAAATTCTCAATTAAAATGTAAATATAAATGTCAATTAATGAGATTTTTAATTTTAACTTACACAAATATACTCCTTGTCTACTACTCTTTCAATATATTCCACACATGGTATTTTCAAGATTATTTTACCCTTATTGTCACGCAAATTTAAGATTTCATTTTGAAATTTTTCGGATACAGACAACACATACAAACAAAATTGTCTTAACAACATACGATATCGAGACATATATTATAACATCTAGAAACAGACTAGGCATATCAGATTAAATTTAACACTGAAAACAAAATTGCAGAATGATAAATAACATATAGAGTTATTAACCCAGATCGGTGCAACATCACCTACTCTAGAGGCTACCATACCATAAAGAAAGTCTATTATTAGCAGTATTAGTTCCACTATTGACAGTATTACTTCAATTATTAGCAGTATTAATTCAAAGATAAAAAGTCCCGGGTTTACAATTTCTCACTTAATCCCTACCCAATGCAACTTTTACTAGGAACCTCATAAATATTAGAAATCACTATCTCACTTCCTAAATCACCTCAGTGATATCTAACAATTCAAATCCCAATGATTGTATCTAGAACAACCCAAATTAGAAGATTACACTTCAAATACAAAAATTGAAACTCTTTTTCTTAAAAGCTTTAAGAGTGAGAACAATAACTTGACTAGATTGTCAAGTAACAATCATCCAACCACATGGTATCTGAGGATACATGAGTGACTTACAAACTATACAAGATACTCTCAAAAACTAAGACTTATGCTTTGCCAAATTTACAAATTATTGAAAACTTAAATTACATTAGGTTAGGTATTCTCTTTAAATACACCTCTGCAGTCCATGGAGTTCAAAATTTGCATCCAGATATTTCTTGATCCATAAGTTAAGTGGTGCATTAATTGTGTAACAAAATATCCTTAAATATTGGAACAACCAATACAAAGTTTCTAAAATGTCTCAAGGCCCAATTTAGCAACTAATGTACACTTGCAGATATAAAACTTGTTCCAAAACCAATCTTCTTGACCTCCAAAATTTACTGAGATATATCCAAAAGAAATATCACATAATCCAATTAAATTTGTCAAGATTTAAAATAGCAACGCCTGTCTACTGCATATCAGAACAAGATGTCACGTCATCTTGTCTAACATGGTCAGAACCAAATTTAGCAAAAGTTTCCAAATCCCAAAAGCTTGGTACCAAAAATCTCCCCTTTGGAAAATTTTGGCTAAAATAACCAAAGACCAAAAAACTTGAGAACATGAATAAAACCACAGAGGACAAACACAAATTACATGTTAAAACATGTAAAATCGGTAAAAACACAACCACACAATCACAAAACAAACAACACAAATAATGTATCAAGTATACATAGTTACACAACACAAGCTACATACTAGACATGTAAACTCTATACACGAGGAATAAGATAAACACGGTCCTCCTAAAACACAGTCCCTGTAACACCCTAATTCCCCAACGAATAATATAATAAAAATTAGAGTAAATTAAATTCCAAATCACATAAGAATTTAGGATTCTACTTTCTTCAAATAAACAAAAACCTTCTCAAGTATGATTTAATAGATACATAACACCAAAACTTCGGTTGAATCATTACCATACTTCAAATAGTCTGAACTTCACTTTATTATCACTTCCAAAATTTAATTCAAAAGAAATAAAGCAACGAATAATCAAGTAAAAGGAGTTTCATATTCCTCCGACAAAATCTTCAAAATAATAATTCCATAATAAAACAAGCGTTCAACCCCCCGGTATTACATATCAGAGCATTGACACCCAATCTAAATAAGAAGAGAAACCTCTTCTAGACTCCACGACACGAGCTACTCCTGAGTATCTGCACGTTACCCACGCAGAGGCAACATAACAAGAGAAGGAGTGAAATATCATAACAATATAATGAATCATATAATCATGAATAAATAACAAATATATCACGCAAGATTCCAAGTTCAACAATTATTGAATCATCAACTCAACACTTCTACAATTTAATAATTAAATCAATGTCATGCAATTGACTCTAATGCAGAATGCATGTGATAACATCATAGAATAAGCCTTCTCCAAAATGCCGATTATGGGCAGCAACATAAGCCAAATTCGGGCTATCAACATACGGCCAAATCCGGGCCAGCAACATGAGCCAAATCCGAGCTATCAACATACGGCCAAATCTGGGCCAACAACATGATCCAAATCCGGGATATTAAGAATGCATATATGCGAAACTGATATGAGACAACAAGACTATGCAATACAATGTCAACAATGTGCCATTTCTGGGCCAACAACATCATCATAATACTGCAATATCACCTGCAATTCTTTCCTACATTATGTATATCACTGTTACCAAATTCAACCACAACAATTGCGTTACGACGAATACAACATATATGTTCATAAAAAAATCTTCCCATACAATATTATACCACTGTCATCAAACTAGGTTTCATGTTATAGAAAATGTTTTTAGCTTTTCAACGGTCTAAACGACACCAAAAATGGATTCACGGTTTGAAAGTTACGAATTTTTAAAGTTTCGCAAATCTGCCAGTTTTAGCAAGGTAATCGGTTACCTCAACCAGGTAACCGGTCACTTCACCCTCCAGAGGCCATTTTATGCAGATTTTCAGTGAGGTAATGGGTTACTTCACCAGTTAACCGGTTACTTCACTGAAAATAGTGAAAAATCAGTATTTTTTCTACTATGATTTTCTACTCTTTTCACCAAAAATCATATTTGTAAGCACACATAAACATGGTAAATCATGGACTTATCAACCCACATCAAACACACCAATGCAAACATCATCAACATATCGATTTCATCATTAAAAACCACAATTCAACAATCAATTTCATCATTCAAGAACCATAATTTAGCAACAAATTTCAACAATTCCTCTAACGCAAACCTAGCATGAACATCATCATCTACCCACAATTATACAATCTATTATAGAGTTATAACACCACACTTACCTTAGATTGGAGATTCCTAAACTTCTACCGCGAATTCTTCCTTTTTCCGAACGATTGCCTCTTCTCTTTTTCTCGTTCTTCACTTCTCTTCTCTCGTTCAAAATTGTTACGATTCACCAAAACCCTAACTTTTCCTCTTATGACAACTTAACCCCTAGGACCCCTAAATAAGTATTCCAACTTTGTCCTTCTTGAATTAATTATTTAATCATTATAAAATAATACTAATTCTATTATTCTACTAGTAATTCATTTAATTATTATTCTATGGCATAATCTAATATTATAATAACAATAATAATACCAATATATTATATATATCTCCTCACACCCCCATGTTTCTACAATTTTAGCCATACACCTCTACCTTCTTAACTCCTATAATTTCCAAAGCATCTAATTTCAACAAAAGCACAACCGCATAAAAGATTCACCAACACATATAAACACATCACATCATCTAATTATTTTAAATAAAATAATTCAACAAAATTGGGGTGTTACAGTCCCAATACACCATCCTGAACTTTCCAGGTGAAAGCCAACATGAGCAGACCTTAATTCTAGATAACTCAGAGCACAGGACACAACTATGCTCTTAACTCAGACCACAAGACACAACAGAAAGACTTAGAACAGACAAGACACAAACTCAAACTGGAGGTTCGAACATCCTATGACATATCCTTGCAAAACAATTGTAAAAAAATAATCAAGACTCACATCATGGACAATCATACTCCCCCTAAAGTGTTGCATACAACAAGCAAAAGAACAGACTTAGACCTACTGATTCACACTAGTATTTTTCTCCCTCTTTTTAGTCAAAAATTGACAAAAACATAGTGAAAAGAATCTGACATAAAGAATCAACACATGCTAGAATTGATTCAAGACAAATAAATAAGACTCAATATCTTGATGCATGGCAAATTGCATCAAATAGGCTCAAGGGACAAGAAATCTCCCAAGCTGGAATGACTCAATTGAAGAAGAATAAAAATAGAAAAGAACCAAGAAGACTCTACGAAGAATATACAAGATAACAATCACAAGTAGGGGGTGAGAATAGGCCAGACCAACTAACAGGGGCCTACGACCTAGCCTACACAGGCTTAGGCCAAGCCAGACTTTTTATAAATAGAAAATTCCTAGGCTTTTTTTATAAGCCTATTTAGCTAAAAAGGCTAGGCCTCAAGCCATCAAAAAGCCTTTTAAGCTTATCGAACCGACCTATTTAAATAAAAATGAATAATTTTATATTATTATTATTATATTATATTTTTACTTTGAATTTAATTACAAAAGTAAAACTTAATTATCTTGAAGAACTTATGAAAATAGGATGAAAACTCCTTCTGAACAAATTTATAAGTTGTTTTCAGAAGTTTTTCCAAGCAAATAGTCTCACAAAACTTATGTTACTAAGTAAGCTAAGATGACTTAATGCAAATAACTTTTGGTATCATTGATATTTTAGATATTTTTTCTATATAAATATTAACTGAATGACTAATTTACATATCTTAAATGAAATAGGCTTTTAAGTAGGATAATAGACTAATCAGACTTTTGAAAACGCTAGGCTCATGCCTAAAAATAAGCCTATGACAGGATAAACGCCAGGCCCAGGCTTTGAAACTTTTAGCAAGCTAGGCTTAGGCTTGGAAAAGCCTAGCTCGGCCCAGCCCATTCCTACCCCTAGTCACAAGCTATCCAATTCTTCCTCTAGAGTCAATGAAATTAACTCAGTATTCATCAACATCTGAATCTGAATCATGTAAATGAACCTAATTCTTCTCCAGGGATTTTATCTTTGTCACATATTTTTTCCTATCATGAATTCTCCAGTTGATGTTCCAATATTTGTTGCAATGTTGAACCCAACCTTATTTGGGTCACTACTTTTATCATTGATGGATTCCAATACTTGACCCTTCTTAGCACTAATATCTTGAAGGATTTGCTCATGTTAAAACACAATATATGAGGATGGTGAGGTAGTAAGGCTTATAAAAACAAGGTGAGTTAGTTTGATTATAACGAAAATCTTGCTTGTAATGATAAATCAGTCAATGAAAGCGTTATTGAAAGGAGATAAAATCGTCTTTAGTAATAGTGCACCACTCATAATAAGAGAGAGAGAGAGAGAGACACTTTTGTTCAACCTCTTTCTCTTTTTAAAACTTTGACTGTTGAGAATGTTTACAATATTTGAAATGACATTCTCCATGTCATAGAGATGCTTACCCTTCTCCATGTGGGGTACTTTTCGATACAAGTAAGCCAAACCATTTCTCGAAATCAAAGGCTCGTGATACCATTTGTTAGGGGAGTTCACTAGGGAACATTGATACACATTACACTAGACACCTTTGTGAGAGATACACCACTTGTTCACTTAAAACATTAAGGTGATAGGTGAGTGAATTCTCCCACTTGTAAATGCTCAAGTCACCACATTCCTATCCAATGTGAGACTCTTTCTCACACTTGCTATATTCTCAATATAAGATGATGATTAAGAATTTGTTTATTATAAATAAAATAAAAATAATAAGCCCATCGTTAGATTAATACAAAAAATGAGAATTACACACTCGCATATAACACTTATCCCTCCCATAATGACTTTTATTCAAAACTATCATTTTTATAACTTCATCATAAAAGCTCCCATTTTACAAAGGTGGTCAGATCAAATTCACTACCAAATTTTGATCCAAGTAATTACTCAATTCAGTTTTATTTTTAAATCATTGCGTTGGAGTAGAACCCACATCTAGTAAGGCTTTAACTAAGTAAAATAACACTCCGCCAATGATGATATTTAATCATGCAATTCTTTCATACTCCATTAGAACAATAAAAAAGATCAGAAAACACCTATACAAGGCTATCCATCAAGACCCTAACACATAACCTCAAAGACTTGAATAAAAGTCCAACTATTAGAGTAGAACTTAGAGGGCGTCACATTAACCTCTTTAAGAACATGACACTTAAACTCGCTGAAAGGAATTCTAATTTTTAAATCTTAATAATACAATCATCACTACATCTACACATTCTTATTTGGAACATGACATCTTCACTCCCACTTGAGAGACTTTTCATTACTAAATCAAAATGAACTTATAGTCGTCTCATTGGAATAACAAGAGGCGTATTCTAGAATTTCGGAGCCGAATGAGCTAAACATTGTAATAGTGATGAGGGCCATAAGATCCCATTAAAGTCTCTCTCTCCATTTCATTCTACCCTCAATCCTCCTAAAATGAGAGTGAAACTTCATTGCAAAAGCTTAGATAGTAATTTAGGAATTTTAAAATATATTTACAATAGAAAAACATTGTTATTCAATACAAATCTTGTTATTAATATAAATTTTATTCTTATTAAATTACTATGTTTTAAATATTTTTTTTATAAATTTAAGAATTTTAAAATATGTTTACAATGAAAAACATTGTGTTATTTAAAATGTTATTTAGTTTTTTTTATTTAGAGGATTTAGTTTTTTTTTTTTTCATTGTAAAAGTGGATCAAATGGTAAAATAGATTCAAACTAGCCCAATTTTAAAAGGATCGTTGAATTTAAATATCCTATAAAAATATTTTAAAAATAATCTATTTCTTTAATCACAATTTTTAAAATAATTATATCGTGTATGAGTTTGAATTTAGAATCATTTGTAATATAATAGAGTAAAGTTCTGATTAAGTTTATATTTAACTTAATTTTAAAATGGATCCAATCTAAAAGAAAAGTTAAAAAAAATAAGTTTGGGCTTAAAATTCTAAATGACCCAATAACAAAAGACAAGATTTTGTCTTGGCATCCTTCCATTGTATACGGCACCTCCCAACTTTTCATAATGCCAAAATTATTTTTGTAAATTCTTTAGTTAAATATATTGCACAAAAAATCGGGTAGTTTAAGTAAAAAAAAAGCGGTATGAATGAAAAACTCGGAAAAATGGCATAAAAGTCCAATAAGCATTTTTAATGTTTTTTTATTATAAAAGAATCAATGCCTGGTAAAATCTACATTGTTTTTATAAAACACCACGAATTATCGAAGTTTTCCCCAAAATCAAAAAAAAGTCTGATAGTGCTAAATCACCAATTTTTTAAAAGCTCGTGCAATTACCATTTATTTGCGAGACAATGGAAAATCTGATAGTTTGTATTTTCACAATTGAGACTTTGTCGATAGTTTGGTGTGATTGTAATTGCACTGAAAATTGTGTGGTTCATAATGAATCCAGACTTGTAAAAATATGGATCATATGTTGTTAAAGAAATATTTGAATGTCTCAATATTTGTATATGGCAATTGTGTACTTCAAGACATGCAAAATCATCTAGTAGTGTCTGCGTTTTGTTATTTACTATTGTTTTGTTAAGCTGTCTATGTTATGTTATGTTACTCATTAATATAAAAATAATACAAAAATAATAAAATCTACACAGGCCTCCTCACAATCCATGTGTGCTATATGTGATGCCAAAATATAAACCTCATCGTTTGAGTTTACCAAACCCATGAGGTTATACGTAAGTATTATTATCATTTACAGACACTACTGGCCAGTCACACTAGGTGGAGGCGATGAAGACAATGTCACGTCATCGGAAGATCCCCTAACCATAAAATTGAAAGTGTTGCACCCCAAAATTTACCCTCTTGATTTAGACTTATGCTTCATCATAAACATCATAAATATAAGTCTTCAGAAAATCTGATGAAATTTGAAGGGAATATAATAAGTCTTCAGAAAATCTGGTGAAAATTAAACGAAACATAAATCTAAAGATAATCTATTGAAATTTGAAGTAAAAATAAAATTTCATAAAATCTAATGAAATTTGAAGTAAATATAAATCTTTAAAAAATCTAACGAAATTTGAAATGAATTTAAGTCTTTAAAAAATTTGATGAAATTTGAGGTGAATATAAGTCTTCAAAAATCTGGTGAAAGTTGAACTGAACATAAATCTTAAGATAATCTAATGAAATTTGAAGTGAATATAAAACTTAAGAAAATACGATTAAATTTGAAGTATATATAAATCTTGAAAATATCTGATGAAATTTGAAGTGAATATAAGTCTTCAGAAAATCTTATGAAATTTGAATTGAATATAAGTGTTCAGAAAATCTGGTGAAAATTGAAGTGAATAAAAGTATTTAGAAAATCTGTTGAAATTTAAGTGAATATGGGTCTTCGGAAAATCTGATGAAATTTGAGGTGAATATAAGTCTTCAGAAAATCTGGTGAAAATTAAAGTGAATAAAAATCTTAAGATAATCAAATGAAATTTGAATTGAATTCAAATCTTAAGAAAATCTAAAGAGATTAGAAGTAAATATAAATCTAAAAAAATATAATGAAATTTGAAGTGAATAAAAGTCTTCGGAACATAAATCTTAAGATAATCTAATGAAATTTGAAGTGAATATAAATCTTAAGAAAAACTGATGAAATTTGAATTAAATATAAAACTTATAAAAATCTAATGAAATTTGAAGGGAATATAAGTCTTGAAAAAATCCAATGAAATTTAAAGTGAATATATGTCTTCAGAAAATCTGGTGAAAATTGTAGTGAACATAAATCTTACAATAATCCGATGAAATTTAAAGTGAATACAAATGTCAAGAAAATCTGATGAAATTTGAAGTAGTTATAAATCATAAAAAACATCTGATGAAATTTGAAGTGAATATTAGTCTTCAGAATAACTGGTGAAAACTGAAATAAACTTAAATCTTAAGATAATTTGATGAAATTTGAAGTGAATATAAATCTTAAGAAAATCTGATGAAATTTGAAGTAAATATTAATCTTAAAAAAATTTGATGAAATTTGAAGTGAATATAAGTCTTCAAAAAATTTGATGAAATTTGAAGTGAATAATATAAGTCTTTGGAAAATCTGATGAAATTTGAAGGAGATATAAGTCTTCAGAAAATCTGGTGAAAATTGAAGTGAACCTAAATGTTAAGATAACCTAATGAAATTTGAAGTGAATATAAAAATTAAGAACATATGATTAAATTTGAAGTATATATAAATCTTTAAACAATCTGATGAAATTTTAAGTGAATGTAAGTCTTTAGAAAATATGATGAAATTTGAATAGAATAAAAGTCTTCAGAAAATCTGGTGAAAATTAAAGGGAACAGAAATATTAAGATAATCTAATGAAAGTTGAAGTGAAATTAAAATTTAAGAAAATCTGATGAAATTTGAAGTAAATATAAATCTTTAAAAAATCTGATGAAATTTGAACTGAATATAAGTCTTCAGAAAATCTAATGAAATTTGAATGGGATAAAAGTCTTCAGAAAATCTGGTGAAAATTAAAGGGAACATAAATCTTAAGATAATCTATTGAAATTTGAAGCGAAAATAAAATTAAGAAAATCTGATGAAATTTGAAGTAAATATAAATCTTTAAAAAGTCTAATGAAATTTGAAATGAATATAAGTCTTTAGAAAATTTGATGAAATTTGAGGTGAATATAAGTCTTCAGAAAATCTGGTGAAAACTAAAGTGAACATAAATCTTAAGATAATGTAATGAAATTTGAAGTGTATATAAAACTTAAGAAATTCTGATGAAATTTGAAGTAAATATAAATCTTTAAAAAATCTGATGAAATTTGAAGTGAATATAAGTCTTCAGAAAATCTGATGAAATTTGAATTGAATATAAGTCTTCAGAAAATATGGTGAAATGTGAAGTAAACATAAATCTTAAGATTATCTACTGAAATTTGAAGTGAATATAAATCTTAAGAAAATCTGATGAAATTTGAAGTAAATATTAATCTTAAAATAATTTGATGAAATTTGAAGTGAATATAGGTTTTCAGAAAATCTGATGAAATTTTAAGTGAACATAAGTCTTTGGAAAATCTGATGAAATTTGAAGGAAATATAAGTCTTCAGAAAATCTAGTGAAAATTGAAGTGAACATAAATCTTAAGATAATCTGATGACATTTGAAGTATATATGAATCTTTAAAAAACATGATGAAATTTAAAGTGAATATAAGTCTCCAGAAAATCTGATGAAATTTGAATTGAATATAAGTCTTAAGAAAATAAGGTGAAATTTAAAGGGAACATAAATCTTAAGATAATCTAATGAAATTTGAAGTGAAAATAAAATTTAAGAAAATCAGATGAAATTTGAAGTAAATATAAATATTTAAAAAATCTAATGAAATTTGAAATGCATATAAGTATTCAGAAAATCTGATGAAGTTTGAAGTGAATATATGTCTTCTGAAAATCTGGCGAAAATTTAAGTAAACATAAATCTTAAGATAATCTAATGAAATTTGAAGTGAAAATAAAACTTAAGAAAATCTTATGTAATTTGAAGTAAATATAAATATTTAAAAAAATCTAATGAAATTTGAAGTAAATATAAGTATTCTGAAAATCTGATGAAATTTGAAGTGAATATAAGTCTTCAGAAAATCTGAAGATTTTTGAAGTGCATATAAGTCTTCGTAGAATCTGGTGAAAATCGAAGTAAACATAAATCTTAAGATAATCTAATGATATTTGAAGTGAATATAAATCTTAAGAAAATCTTATGAAATCTGAAGTAAATATAAATCTTAAAAAAACTGATGAAATTAGAAGTGAATATAATTCTTGAGAAAATCTAATGAAGTTTGAAGTGAATATAGGTCTTCATAAAATCTGGAGAAAATTGAAGTGAATATAAATCTTAAGATAATTCGATGAAATTTGAAGTGAATATTAATGTTAAGAAAGTATGATGAAATTTGAAGTAGATATAAATCTTAAAAAAATCTGATGAAATTTGAAATGAATATAAGTCTTCAGAAAATCTGGTGAAATTTGAAGTGAATATAAATCTTTAGAAAATTTGTTAAAAAATTAAGTGAATATAAGTCTTCGGAAAATTTGATGAAATTTGAAGTGAATATAAGTCTTCAGAAAATCTGGTGAAAATTGAAGTGAAGATAAATCTTAAGTTAATCAGATGAAATTTGAATTGAATTCAAATCTTAAGAAAATCTAAAGAAATTAGAAGTAATTATAAATCTTAAAAAATCTAATAAAATTTGAAGTGAATATAAGTCTTCAGAAAATCTGATGAAATTTGAAGTGAATATAAGTGTTTGGAAAATCCGATGAAATTTGAAGGAAATATAAGTCTTCAGAAAATCTGGTGAAAATTGAAGTGAACATAAATCTTAAGATAATCTTATGAAATTTGAAGTGAATATAAAACTTAAGAAAATATGATTAAATTTGAAGTATATATAAATCTTTAAAAAATCTGATGATATTTAAAGTGAATATACGTCTTAAGATAATCTAATGAAATTTGAATGGAATATAAGTCTTCAGAACCTCTGGTGAAAATTAAAGGGAACATAAATCTAAAGATAATATATAGAAATTTGAAGTGAAAATAAAATTTATGAAAATATGGTGAAATTTGAAGTAAACATAAATCTTTAAAAAATCTAATGAAATTTGAAATGAATATAAGTCTTCAGAAAATCTGATGAAATTTGAAGTGAATTTAAGTCTTCAGAAAATTTGGTGAAAATTGAACTGAACATAAATCTTAAGATAATCTAATGAAATTAGAAGTGAATATAAAACTTACAAAAATCAGATGAAATTTGAAGTAAATATAAATCTTAAAAAAATATAATGAAATTTGAAGTGAACATAAGTCTTCAGAAAATATGATGCAATTTGAGGTGAATATAAGTCTGCAGAAAATCTAGTGAAAATTGAAGTGAACATAAATCTTAACATAGTCTTAAGAAATTTTAAGTGAACATAAATGAAATTTGAATTAATATTAATCTTAAAAAAATTTGATGAAATTTGAAATTAATATAGGTGTTCAGATAATTTGATGGAACTTGAAGTAAATATATGTCATTGGAAAATCTCATGAAATTTGAAGGAAATATAAGTCTTCAGAAAATCTGGTGAAAATTGAAGTGAACATAAATCTTAAGATAATCTAATGAAATTTGAAGTTAATATAAAACATAAGAAAATATGATTAAATTTGAAGTATATATAAATGTTAAAATTTTTTGATGAAATATGAAGTGAATATTAGTCTTCAGATAATCTGATGAAATTTGAATTGAATATAAGTCTTTAGAAAATCTGGTGAAAATTAAAGGGAACATAAATTTTAAGATAATCTATTGAAATTTGAAGTGAAAATAATAAAACTTAAGAAAATCTGATGAAATTTGAAGTAAATATAAATCTTTAAAAAATATGATGAAATTTGAAGTGAAAATAAGTCTTCAGAAAATCCAATGAAATTTGAAGTGAATATAAGTCTTCAGAAAATCTAGTGAAAAGTGAAGTAAACATAAATCTTAAGATATCTGATGAAATTTGAAGTGAACGTAAATCTTAAGAAATTCTGATGAAATTTTAAGTAAATATAAATCTTAAAAGAATCTAATGAAATTTTAAGTGAATATAAGTCTTCAGAAAATCTAATGAAATTTGAACTGAGTATAAGTCTTCAGAAAATATGGTGAAAATTTTAGTGAACATAAATCTTACGATAATCTGATGAAATTAATAGTGAATATAAATCTTAAGAAAATCTGATGAAATTTGAAGTAAATATAAATTTTTAAAACATCGGGTGAAATTTGAAGTGAATATAAGTCTTGAGAAAATCTGATGAAATTTGAAGTGAATATAAGTCTTTAGAAAATTGGGTGAAAATTGAAGTGAATTTAAGTTTTCGGAAAATATGATGAAATTTGAAGTGAATTTAAGTCTTCTTAAAATCTGGTGAAAATTGAAGTAAACATAAATCTTAAGATAATCTGATGAAATTTGAATTGAATATAATCTTAGGAAAATATGATGAAATTTGAAGTAATTATAAATCTGAAAAAAATATGATGAAATATGAAGTGAATATTAGTCTTCAGAAAATCCGATAAGATTTAAAGTGAATATAAGTCTTCAGAAAATCTAGTGAAAATTGTAATGAACATAAATGTTACGATAATTTGATTAAATTAGAAGTGAATACAAATAGCAAGAAAATCTGATGAAATTTGAAGTAGATATAAGTCTTTAAAAAAATCTGATGAAATTTGAAGTGAATATAAGTCTTTAGAAAATTTGGTGAAAATTGAAGTAAACTTAAATCTTAAGATAATTTGATGAAATTTGAAGTGAATATGAATCTTATAAAAATCTGATCAAATTTGAAGTAAATATTAATCTTAAAAAGATTTGATGAATTTTGAAGTGAATATAATTCTTTAGAAAATCTGATGAAATTTGAAGTGAATATAAGTCTTTGGAAAATTTGATGAAATTTGAAGGAAATATAAGTCTTCAGAAAATCGTGTTAAAATTGAAGTGAACATAAATCTTTAGATGATCTAATGAAATTTGAAGTGAATATAAAACTGAAGAAAATATGATTAAATTTGAAGTATATATAAATCTTGAAAAAATATGATGAAATTCGAAGTGAATACAAGTCTTCAGAAAATCTGATGAAATTTAAATTGAATATAAGTCTTCAGAAAATCTGGTGAAAATTAAGGGAACATAAATCTTAAGATAATCTAATGAAATTTGAAGTGAAAATAAAATGGCTTAAATGCACTTTTGGTCCCCCTAATTTCAAATTTATGAAGTTTAAGACCCCCTATTTTAAAAGCCAGATTTTTGGTCCCTCAAATTTACCGGAGTTAGGAATTTTGTAGTTCCCCTCCATTTGGCTGTGAGTTTGATAACTTGGCAAGGGGATTTTTAGCCATGTCATACATTCTAAAATGAAATAACTTGATATTATTCTAAAAACATTAAAAATTATTTTTTTATATTAAAAAAATATGTTAAATAGAATTGGGGATGAAAACGTGTCCTAATTTTACATATTTATTTAATATAAAAAAAATAATTTTTAATGTTGTTAGAATAATATCAAATTATTTAATTTTAGAATGAATGAGATGGCTAAAAATCCTCTTGCCAAGTCATCAAACTCACAGCCAGATGGAGGGGGACTGCAAAAATCCCAACACTGGTAAACTTGAGGGACCAAAAACCTGGCTTTAAACTAGGGGGACTGAAACTTCAAAATTTTTAAACTAGGGGGACCAAAAGTGCATTTTAGCCAAATAAAATTTAAGAAAATCTGATGAAATTTGAAGTAAATATAAATCTTTAAAAAATTTAATGAAATTTGAAATGAATATAAGTTTTCAGAAAATCCGAGGAAATTTGAAATGAATATAAGTCTTTAGAAAATTTGATGAAAATTGAAGTATACATAAATCTTAAGATAATTTGATGAAATTTGAAAGGAATATAAATCTTATGAAATATGATGAAATTTGAAGTAAATATAAATCTTAAAAAATCCTAATGAAATTTGAATTGAATATAAGTTTTCAGAAAATCTGATGAAATTTGAAATGAATATAAGTCTTCAGAAAATCTGGTGAAAATTGTTGTGAACATAAATCTTACGATAATCCTGATGAAATTTGAAGTGAATACAAATGTCAAAAAAATCTGATGAAATTTGAAGTAGCTATAAATCTTTAAAAAAATCTGAGGAAATTTGAAGTGAATATAAGTTTCAGAAAATGTGGTGAAAATTGAAGTAAACATAAATCTTAAGATAATTTGATGAAACTTGAAGTGAATATAAATCTTAAGAAAATATGATGAAATTCGTAGTAAATATAAATGTTGAAATTGATGAAATTTGAAGTGAATATAAGTCTACAGAAAATCTGATGAAATTATAAGTGAAAATAAGTCATTGGAAAAGCTGATGAAATTTGAAGGAAATATAAGTCTTCAGAAAATCTGGTGAAAATTGAAGTTAACATAAATCTTAAGATAATTCAATGAAATTTGAAGTGAATATTAATGTTAAGAAAATCTGATGAAATTTGAAGTAGATATAAATCTTAAAAAAATATGATGAAATTTAAAAAGAATATAACTCTTCAGAAAGTCCGATAAAATTTGAAATGAATATAAGTGTTCAGAAAATATAAAATTTGAAGTGAATATAAGTCTTCAGAAAATCTGGTGAAAATTGTAGTGAACATAAATCCTAAGATAATGTAATGAAATTTGAAGTAAATATAATACATAAGAAATTCTGACGAAATTTGAAGTAAATATAAATCTTAAAAAAATATGATGAAATTTGAAGTGAACATAAGTCTTCAGAAAATCTGATGAAATTTGAGGAGAGTATAAGTCTTCAGAAAATCTGGAGAAAATTGAAGTGAACATAAATCTTAAGATAATTCGATGAAATTTAAAGTGAATATTAATTTTAAGAAAATCTGATGAAATTTGAAGTAGATATAAATCTTAAAAAAATCTGATGAAATTTGAAGTGAATATAAGTCTTCAGAAGATCTGGTGAAATTTGAAGTGAATATACGTCTTTAGAAAATTAGTTGAAAATTTAAGAGAATATAAGTCTACGGAAAATCTGATGAAATTTTAAGTGAATATAAGTCTTCAAAAAATCTGGTGAAAATTGAAGTGAACATAAATCTTAAGATAATCAAAAGAAATATGTATTGAGTTCAAATCTTCAGAAAATCTAAAGAAATTAGAAGTAAATATAAATCTTAAACAAATTAATGAAATTTTAAGTATAAGTCTTCAGAAAATATGACGAAATTTGAAGTGAATATAAGTCTTCAGAAAATATGATGAAATTTGAAGTGAATATAAGTCTTCAGAATCTGGTGAAAATAGTAGTGAACATAAATCATACAATAATCCGATTAAATTTGAAGTGAATACAAATGTCAAGAAAGTCTGATGAAATTTGAAGTAGATATAAATCTTAAAAAAAACATCTGATGAAATTTGAAGTGAATATAAGTCTTCAGAAAATCTGGTGAAATTTTAAGTAAATATAAGTCTTTAGAAAATCTGGTGAAAATTGAAGTAAACTTAAATCTTAAGATAATCTGATGCAATTTGAAGTGAATATAAATCTTAAGAAAATATGATGAAATTTGAAGTGAATATTAATCTTATAAAAATTTGATGAAATTTGAAGCGAATATAAGTCATTAGAAAATCTGATGAAATTTGAAGTGAATATAAGTCTTTGGAAAATCTGATGAAATTTGAAGGAAATATAAGTTTTTGGAAAATCTGGTGAAAATTGAAGTTTACATAAATCTTAAGATAATCTAATGAAATTTGAAGTAAATATAAAACTTAAGAAAATATGATTAAATTTGAAGTATAAAATTTGAAGTATAAAATTTGAAGTATTAAATCTTATGATTCAAAATTGAAGTGAAAATAAAATTTACGAAAATATGATGAAATTTGAAGTAAATATAAATCTTCAAAAAATCTAATGAAATTTCAAATGAATATAAGTCTTCAGAAAATCTGATGAATTTTAAAGTAAATATAAGTCTTCTGAAAATATGGTGAAAATTGAAGTGAACATAAATCTAAAGATAAACTAATGAAATTTGAAGTGAATATAAAACTTAAGAAAATCTGATGTAATTTCTAGTTAATATAAATCTAAAAAATATGATCAAATTTGAAGTGAACATATGTTCAGAAAATCTGATGAAATTTGATGTGAATATAAGTCTTCAGAAAATCTAGTGAAAATTGAAGTAAATATAAATCTTAAAAAAATATGATGAAATTTGAAGTGAACATAAGTCATCAGAAAATCTGATGAAATTTGAGGTGAATATAAGTCTTCAGAAAAAATTTTGAAAATTGAAGTGAACGTAAATCTTAAGATAATCTAATAAAATTTGAAGTGAATATAAGTCTTCAGAAAATATGGTGAAAATTGAAGTAAACATAAATCTTAAGATAATCTGATGAAATTTGAAGTGAATATAAAACTTAAGAAAATCTGATGAGTTGAATTAAATATAAATCTTTAAAAAATATGATGAAATTTGAAGTGAATATAAGTCTTCATAAAATCCAATGAAATTTGAAGTGAATATATGTCTTCAGAAAATCTTATGAAAAGTGATGTAGATATAAATCTGAAGATAATCTGATGAAATTTGAAGTGAATATAAATCTTAAGAAAATCTGATAAAATTTGAAGTAAATATTAATCTTAAAAAAATTTGATGGGATTTGAATTGAATATAGGTCTTCAAAAAATCTGATGAAATTTGAAGTGAATATAAGTCTTTGGAAAATCTGATGAAATTTGAAGGAAATATAAGTCTTCAAAAAATCTGGTGAAAATTGAAGTGGACATAAATCTTAAGATAATCTAATGAAATTTGAAGTTAATATAAAACATAAGAAAATATGATTAAATTTGAAGTATATATAAATATTTAAAAAATCTGATGAAATTTGAAGTGAATATAAGGCTTCAGAAAATCTGAATCGAATATAAGTCTTCAGAAACTCTAGTGAAAATTAAAGGGAACCTAAATCATAAGATAATATATTGAAATTTGAAGTGAAAATAAAACTTAAGAAAATCAGATGAAATTTGAAGTAAATATAAATCTTTAAAAAATATGATGAAATTTGAAGTGAATATAAGTCTTCAGAAAATCTAAGGAAATTTGAAGTGAATATAAGTCTTCAGAAAATCTAGTGAAATGTGAAGTAAACATAAATCTTAAGATAATCTGATGAAATTTGAAGTGAATGTAAATATTAAGAAAATTTGATGAAATTTGAAGTAAATATTTATCTTAAATTTTTTTTGATGAATTTGAAGTTTGGATAGGTCTTCAGAAAATCTGATGAAATTTGAAGTGAATAAGTCTTTGGAAAATCTGCTAAAATTTGAAGGAAATATTAGTCTTCAGAAAACTGGTGAAAATTGAAGTGAACACTAGTGTTTAGAGCCGTGAGAGGCACGGGTAAAATCGTGTATAAGAATAATAAATTTATTAAAATTATTAATAAATTACAAAAATAATTTACGATAAAATGAAAATATATTTAAACATATTTTTAATTGTTAATAATAATCCTATAAAGAAATATATTTGTACCTCTTAAAATTTAAGCAATCTATTTAAAATAACCATAAATCATATTGATTTAAATAATTTTATAATTTTCATATATAATAAATTGTTAGTCATAAAATTAGTTACTTAAATTATTATGTTAAAAAATAGTAAAATTATTATAATTTCTGATAAAGTATTAGCAAAAAAATTAATTACATAAGTTCATTATGTCAAAGATTATTAGTCATAAAAATATTAACTATTAATATTGATAGTAATAATAAAAAATTATATGACAATAAAATTAATTACATTAAATGACATATATTAGTTAACATAAAATAATAGAATCAAAACAGGAATATGACTAGAATTAGAAAGATTTGATGTCACCATCATATAGAAACTATTAAAAGGTAAAATTAGTTTTTATAAGAATATAATAATGTTTAGAGTTAAAAAAAATAAACGTGGAAGTTGTAGCATAAAATAAGTAATACGTGTAAGTTCCCAATGAAATGGGTTTCGTACAACATGGCAGACTGAAAAAGGAAGTTTCTATAACTATTATATTTTCAATAAACCCTTCAGAAGTTGGGTCTCCTTCAGAAGCTCTTTCTTCAGAAGCTCTTTCTTCAGAAATTCCACCTTCAGAATCATGACCATCATTAGAGGCTGAACTACCTTTAGAAGATCCTCCTTCAAAGGGTTCACCTTTAGAGTCATGATTACCACCAAAAATTTGATCATCATCAAAATCTGGATCAAAATTAGATTGACCATCTGACTCATCTTTAGAGTCTCCAGAAGATTCATCATCTTCTGACTCTAACTCTTGTTCAGAACATTCAACTTCTGACTCTTCTTTAGAAGTTTCAACTTCTGACTCCTCTTCAGAAGTTTCAACTTCTGACTCTTCTTCATAGGTTTCAACTTCTGACTCTTCTTCAGAAGTTTCAACTTCTGACTCTTCTTCATAGGTTTCAACTTCTGACTCTTCTTCAAAACTAATTTCCGATAAAATGAAAATATATTTAAAGATATTTTTAATTGTTAATAATAAAGATATGAAGAAATATATTTGTACATCTTAAAATTTAAGCAATCTATTTAAATTTAATATTTAAAATAATCATAAATTATATAGATTTAAATAATTTTATAATTTACATATATAATAAATAGTTAGTCATAAAATTAGTTACTTAAATTATTATGTTAAAAAATTTTGATAAAGTATTAGCCAAAAAATTAATTACGTAAGTGAATTATGTCAAAAATTATAGACTTTCTTTAGAAGTTTTACTTCCACCAGAAGTTCCACCTTTGTTAACTTATGGACCTTGTCCAAAACCATCACCTTCAAAAGTTCCTCCTTCAGAATCATGACCACCACCAGAGGTTGGACTACCTTTAGAAGCTCCTCCTTCAGAAGGTCCACCTTTAGAGTCATGATTACCACCAAAAATTTGATCACCTCCAGAAGCTTGTCCTCCATAACCAACGTCTTCAGAGTTTTCCCTTCTAGAAGCATGATCACCACCAGATTCTTGATCATCATCAAAATCTGGATCAGAATCAGACTTACCATCTGACTCATCCTTAGAGTCTCCAAAAGATTCTTCATCTTCTGACTCTAACTCTTATTCAGAACTTTCAAGTTCTGACTCATCTTCGGAACCTTCATGTTCTGACTCATCTTCAGAAGCAGATTCTCCTTGAGATTCTAACTCATCTTCTGATTCTTCTTTAGACTCAGAATCACCTTCAGATTTTGACTAGTCTTCAGCTTCAGAGTCATCTTCTAACTCTGACTCTTCTCCCGAAACCTCAGATTCTGACTCATCTTCAGAATCTTCAATGTCATTTTCTGACTCTTCTTCAGAAGTTTCAACTTTTGACTCTTCTTCAAAAGTTTCATTTTCTGACTCTTTTTCAGAAGTTTCAACTTCTGACTCGTCTTCAGAAGTTATCTATATAAAAAAATATTATATATTATATAAAAAAAATATTTTCACTTTTTTTTTTCGAGAATATATTTTTTTTTCCCTAAAAAAATGTTTCAGTACATTTATTTATAAGAACCATTTATTTACATTAACAAACTTAATTTACAGAACCCTAATTTTTTTACAAACATTAATTTACAGAAACTTAATTTCTTAAACTTTCTTAATAAACATACCCTCCCCATAATAGTACAATACTTCATTTTATTATATTCTGATTTAACATGTTATTTCCAATATCACTTTATACCGAAGAACTTGGGTTTGAGAACACACCAGAAGACAACCTTCCAACTGTGGAATCTTTGAAAGAAACAACTTAGTAGGTGGCGCCGTTGTCTCTCCATTTCTGGGATAACTTCAACATACTTTACAATCACTTTCACAATCACTTTCAACTGAATGTGTATAAGGAGAATTTATAACTTCTCTAATAACTTTTCCTTCAAATTGTCCATCTGCATAAAATATAAATAGTTTATTTATAAAGGTTTTGACATGTCTCATATTTCAAAAATAAGTACAAACTGAACTTATAAGAGAAAACTACGAACCACATAATTCAACCGCTTAAGGAGAAGATTTACGTCTTATCAGATTAGCATAAACATTTCCAAAATGAGTTATTGTATGGAAAAGAGTAATAACAGGGAAAAAGTTGGATGAGAATATATAATGCAAGAAGAATGAATTTCACCAAAATGCTTGACCATAAATACAACTAACCAAATTACAACCACCAATCTTCTCACTACAAATACAACTAACCAAATTACAACCACCAATCTTCTCCACCGGTTTAGGTATGCAAAGTTTACTTCTGCACCAACTCTAATACAAACAATAAGCACAGATGATTCCCTTCATTCAACAATCAATTTTCCAAATTGCTCAAGTCTTTACATAGCTTCTCCTTCACTGTTTCCTCGTCCTTCACCACTTGCACAGTTGATTCCCACACATGCAACATAAGCACTCAAGATATCAACTATATAAGAACCGATTAATTTCGACTGCAAACAGTGGTTTCTCTTTAAAATTAGAAAAAGTCTACAAATTCGTTTTCTACTCCTAGTATTGATTATGCATAACTTTACAATCAAAATAATGTCATATGAATTTCTACTACCAAATGTGCATATGCATTAATGTTGTTATTAGAGACATCATGATAACTTGAATCAAAGTCCTATCCATTTCTGCTCCTAACAAACATGCAGACTCTAGTTGAGCCATGTCGTGCCAATAATAAACTTTTACACAATATATTGATTCAAGGCATAACTTAAAATACAATATAGCTGGAACAATAACCAACGTGCAATTAACATTCTATCATTAGCCTTCAACAATACAAAAAAATTGGTCATGTGCTTTACCATCAATAAACCATTGTTAAGGTTTTTCCTGAGAGAAATGAAAGTCATAGATAATCAGTTCGAGAAGAAAACCCCCCGCTATTCAACTTTGTAGCTTGATCTTCACAGTCTCCATTAGGTGCAGTCACCGGCATAAATTCATCGTCAATCTCCTAGGCAAATTACGACAACGTCTTCTCGGAGAATCTCACTTCTTCAGCTCTATCTGAATAAGGAAGAGAGTATCGAAGCCAATCCTCGTCAGTGGGAGGATCTTTGGCTCTAACAATCCACAAACAAATTCGATCAAATCCAAAAACAACAATCGAAACATCAATTTCTTTTTTATCGTTCTTGTTATAATGAACTGAAACTGAAATCAAAATCAAAACTGCAACTGAAATCGAAACTGAAATCGAATTTGGAATTGAAACTGAAATTGAAATTGGAATTACCTCTTATTTTCGATCTAGATATTTTTTGCAGAAGAGCGACACAATTTGTTCTTGACGAAGAAAGAGAGCGAAATAATGTTGCTTATGTTTAATCTATGGAATACGGATGGTTTGGTTGGTTGATTCTTCTCCTCTGTTTCTTTTCTCTGTGGGAAAGATAAATCTGTTGGAAATACACAGATATGGTGTTGGAAAAAGATATTTCGAGAAGATGTATAGTAGCACGCTTGAAATCTCCGATGCACATTGTATTTGCCAAGTGTCAAACTTGCCAAAGAACTCATCTTGAATTATTATATTGTATGATAAATCTTAAGATAGTCTGATGAAATTTGAAGTAAATATAAAACATAAGAAAATATGATTAAATTTGAAGTACATATAAATCTTTAAAAAACCAGATGAAATTTGAATTGAATATAATTCTTCAGTAAATCTGATAAAATAGGAATTGAATATAAGTATTCAGAAAATCTCGTGAAAATTAAAGGGAACATAAATCTTAAGATAATCTAATGAAATTTGAAGTGAAAATAAAATTTAAGAAAATATGATGAAATTTGAAGTAAATATAAATCTTTAAAAAATCTAATGAAATTTGAAATGAATATAAGTTTTCAGAAAATTTGATGAAATTTAAAGTAAATATAAGTCTAAAAAATATGATCAAATTTGAAGTGAACATAATTGTTCAGAAAATCTGATGAAATTTGAGGTGAATAAAAGTCTTCAGGAAATCTAGTGAAAATTGAAGTGAACATAAATCTTAAGATAATCTAATGAAACTTGAAGTAAATATAAAACTTAAAAAAAACTGATGAAATTTGAAGTAAATATAAATCTAAAAAAACGATGAAATTTGAAGTGAACATAAGTCTTTAGAAAATCTGATGAAATTTGAGGTGAATATAAGTCTTCAGAAAATTTAGTGAAAATTGAAGTGAACGTAAATCTTAAGATAATCTAATGAAATTTGAATTGAATATAAGTCTTTAGAAAATATGGTGAAAATTGAAGTAAACATAAATCTTAAGATAATCTGATGAAATTTGAATGAATATAAAACTTAAGAAAATCTGATGAAATTTGAAGTAAATATTAATCTTAAAAAAATCTAATGAAATTTGAAATGAATATAAGTCTTCGAAAAATATGATGAAATTTGAAGTGAATATAAGTCTTTAGAAAATTTGGTGAAAATTGAAGTGAACATAAATATTAAGATAATCTAATGAAATTAGAAGTGAATATATAACTTAAGAAAATCTAATGAAATTTAAAGTAAATATAAATCTTAAAAAATATGATGAAATTTGAAGTGAACATAAGTCTTCAGAAAATCTGATGAAATTTGAGGTGAATATAAGTCTTTAGAAAATCTAGTGAAAATTGAAGTGAACACAAATCTTAAGATAATCTAATAAATTTGAAATGAATATAAAACTTAAGAAAATATGATTAAATTTGAAGTATATATAAATCTTTAAAAAATCTGATGAAATTTGAAGTGAATATAAATCTTCAGAAAATGTGATAAAATTTTAATTAAATATAAGTCTTCAAAAAGTATGGTGAAAAGTGAAGTAAACATAAATCTTAAGATAATCTGATGAAATTTGAAGTGAATTTAAATCTTCAGAAAATTTGATGAAATTTGAAGTAAATATTAATCTTAAAAAAATTTGATGAAATTTGAAGTGAAAGTAGGTCTTCAGAAAATCTGATGAAATTAGAAGTGAATATAAGTCTTTGGAAAATCTGATGAAATTTGAAGGAAATATAAGTCTTCAGAAAATCTGGTGAAAATTGAAGTGAACATAAATCTTTATATAATTAATGAAATTTAAAGAGAAAATAAAACTTCAGAAAATATGATTAAATATAAAGTATATATAAATCTTTAAAAAATATGATGAAATTTTAAGTGAATATAAGTCTTCAGAAAATCTGATGAAATTTGAATTGAATATAAGTCTTCAGAAGATCTGCGGGAAAATTAAAGGTAACATAAATCTTAAGAGAATCTAATGAAATTTTGAAGTGAAAATAAAATTTAAGAAAATATGATGAAATTTGAAGTAAATATAAATCTTTGAAAATTTTGATGAAGTTTGAAATGAATATAAGTCTTTAGAAAATCTGATGAAATTTGAAGAGAATATAAGTCTTCAGAAAATTTGGGGAAAATTGAAGTAAACATAAATCTTAAGATAATCTAATAAAATTTGAAGTGAATATAAATCTTAAGAAAATCTGATGAAATTTGAAGTAAATATAAATGTTAAATAGATCTGATGAAATTTGAAGATAATATAAGTCTTCAGAAAATATGATGAAATTTGAAGTGAATATAAGTCTTCAGAAAATCTGGTGAAAAATGAAGTAAACATAAATCTTAAGATAATTTGATGAAATTTGAAGTGAATATAAATCTTAAGAAAATCTGATGAAATTTGAAGTAAATATAAATCTTAAAAAAATCTAATGAAATTAGAAGTGAATAGTCTTCAGAAAATCCGATGAAAATAGTGGTGAACATAAATCTTACGATAATCCGATGTAATTTGACATGAATTCAAATGTCAAGAAAATCTGATGAAATATGAAGTAAATATAAGTCTTCAAAAAATTTGATGAAATTTGAAGTGCATATAAGTCTTCCGAAAATCTGGTTAAAATTGAAGTGAACATAAATCTTAAGATAATCCAATGAAATTTGAAGTGAATATAAATGTTAAGAAAATCTGAAGAAATTTGAAGTAGATTTAAATTTTAAAAAAATCTGATGAAATTTCATACCAACAAAAGTCTTCAGAAAATCTTGTGAAATTTGAAGTGAATATAAGTGTTTAGATAATCTGTTGAAAATTTAAGTGAATAAAAGTCTTCAGATTATATGATGAAATTTGAAGTGAATATAAGTCTTCAGAAAATTTGATGAAATTTGAAGTGAACAGAAATCTTAAGATAATCCAATGAAATTTGAAGTGAATTCAAATCATAAGAAAATAAAATGAAATTTGAAATGAATATAAGTATTCAGAAAATAAGATGAAATTTGAAGTGAATATAAGTCTTCATAAAATCTGGTGTAAACTGAAGTGAACATAAATCTTAAGATAATCCGATGAAATAGGAAGTGAATATAAATGTTATGAAAA
This sequence comes from Vicia sativa, assembly GCA_021764765.1. Classification (NCBI taxonomy): domain Eukaryota; kingdom Viridiplantae; phylum Streptophyta; class Magnoliopsida; order Fabales; family Fabaceae; genus Vicia; species Vicia sativa. The sequence continues at coordinate 288,870,002 of CM038794.1, forward strand.
TCTGATGAATTTTGAATTAGATATAAATCTTAAAAAATTTGATGAAATTTGAAGTGAATATAAGTCTTCAGAAAATCTGGTGAAATTTGAAGTGACTATAAGCCTTTAGAAAATCTGTTGAATATTGAAGGGAATATACGTATTCGGAAAATCTGATGAAATTTGAAGTGAATATAAGTCTTTAGAAAATCTGGTGAAAATTGAAGTGAACATAAATCCTAAGATAATCAGATGAAATTTGAAGTGAATATACATCTTAAGAAAATCTAATCAAATTTGAGGTAAATATAAATCTTACAAAATTCAAAGTGAGAATAAGTCTTTAGAAAATCCGATGAAATTTGAAGTGAATATAAGTCTTCTAAAAACTGATGAAAATTGAAGGAAACATAAATCTTAAGATAATCTTATGAAATTTGAAGTGAATATAAATCTTAAGAAAATCTGATGAAATTTGAAGTAAATATAAATCTTAAATAAATCTGATTAAATTTGAAGGTAATATAAGTCTTTAGAAAATATGATGAAATTTGAAGTGAATATAAGTCTTCAGAAAATCTAGTGAAAAATAAAGTAAACATAAATCTTAAGATAATCCGATGAAATTTGAAGTTAATATAAATGTTAAGAAAATCTGATGAAATTTGAAGTAGATTTAAATTTTAAAAAAATCAGATGAAATTTGATGTGAATATAAGTCTTCAGAAAATTTGGTGAAATTTGAAGTGAATATAAGTGTTTAGATAATCTGTTGAAAATAGTGAATATAAGTCTTCGGAATATTTGATGAAATTTGAAGTGAATATAAGTCTTCAAAAAATTTGGTGAAAATCGAAGTGGACAGAAATCTTAAGATAATCAAATGAAATTTGTAGTGAATTCAAATCTTAAGAAAATCTAATGAAATTTGAATGAAATATAAATCTTAAAAAATAAAATAAAATTTGAAGTGAATATAAGTCTTCAGAAAATAAGATGAAATTTGAAGTGAATATAAGTCTTCTGAAAATTTGGTGAAATTTGAGGTAAACATAAATCTTAATATAATCTAATGAAATTTGAAGTGAATATAAATCTTAATAAAATATGATGAAATTTGAAGTAAATATATATATCTTAAGAAAATCTAATGAAATTTGAAGTTAATATAAGTCTTCAGAAAATCCGATGTAATTTTAAGTGAATATAAGTCTTCAGAAAATCTGGTGAAATTTGAAGTAGATATAAATCTTAAAAAAATATGATGAAATTTGAAGTGAATATAAGTCTTTGGAAAATCTGAAGAGATTTGAAGGAAATATAAGTCTTCAGAAACTTTGGTGAAAATTGAAGTAAACATAAATCTTAAGATAATCTGGTGAAATTTGAAGTAAATATAAATCTTTAAAGAATATAATGAAATTTGAAGTGAATATAAGTCTTCAGAAAATCTGAGGGAATTTGGAGTGAATATCTGTCTTTAGAAATTCTGGTAAATATTTATGTGAATATCAGTCTTCGGTAAATCTGAAGAAATTTCAAGTGAATTCAAGACTTCTGAAAATCTGGTGAAAAATGAAGTGAACATAAATTCTAAGATAATCTAATGAAATTTGAAGTGCATATAAAACTTAAGAAAATATGATTAAATTTGAAGTATATATAAATCTTTTAAAAATCTGATGAAATTTGAAGTGAATATAATTTTCATAAAATTTGATGATATTTGAATTGAATATAAGTCTTCAGAAAATCTGGTGAAAATTAAAGTAAACATAAATCTTAAGATAATCTAATGAAATTTGAAACGAAAATAAAATTTACGAATATCTGATGAAATTTGAAGGAAATATAAATCTTTAAAAAATCTAATGAAATTTGAAGTGAATATAAGTCTTCAGAAAATAAGTTGAAATTTGAAGTGAATATAAGTCTTCAAAAAATTTGGTGTAAATTGAAGTGAACATAAATCTTAAGATAATCCGATGAAATTTGAAGTGAATATAAATGTTACGAAAATCTGATGAATTTTGGATTAGATATAAATCTTAAACAATCTGATGAAATTTGAAGTGAATATAAGTCTTCAGAAAATATGGTGAAATTTGAAGTGACTATATGCCTTTAGAAAATCTGTTAAATATTGAAGTGAATATAAGTATTCGGAAAATAAGATAATTAGATTAAATTTGAAGTCAATATAAATCTTAAGAAAATCTAATGAAATTTGAGGTAAATATAAATCTTAAAAAATCTAACGAAATTCGAAGTGAAAATAAGTCTTTAGAAAATCCGATGAAATTTGAAGTGAAGATAAGTCTTCTGAAAATCTGGTGAAAATTGAAGGAAACCTAAATCTTAAGATAATCTTATGAAATTTGAAGTAAATATAAATCTTAAAAAAATCTGATGAAATTTGGTGTAAATATAAATCTTAAAAAAATCAAATGAAATTTGAAGTGAATATAAGTCTTCACAAAATTCGATGAAATTTGAATTTAATATAAGTCATTAGAAAATCTGGTGAAAATTGAAGTGACCATAAAATTTAAGATTATCTGATGAAATTTGAAGTGAATATAAATGTTAAAAAAATATGATGAATTTTGAATTAGATATAAATCTTAAAAAATATGATGAAATTTAACATGAATATAAGTCTTCAGAAAATCTGGTGAAATATTGTCATGAGATATTGCATTTTTACTAAGTTAGTCTTATTAATTTATTGAAAGTTGTGTGCAAAATAATAATTATAAGACACAATTGAAAAAATAGCTATCATTACTATATTGAAAAGTGAGAATGACATTTATTTTAAAATAAATTTTTTCCTCTAAAACGATAATTTTTTTCAAACAGAGGGAGTATCTCGCATGTATGTGCTTTGACCTCGAGTGAAAACTCGAAGTCTTTCTCAAATGAATTGCATTATGGCTATCACAATGCACAATGTACTTTTGTTGTTCTTGTCCTAATTCATGCAAGAATCACTTCATCCATAACATTATTTTGTAAGTTTTCGATGTTCCAATAAATTATGCCTTTGTGGTAGAGAAAATAACACACTTTTGTTACTTCGACAACCCCGAGCTCCCTGAACCAAAATCTCTTATCATATTTGTATCGAAAGTCCCTTTGAAATATTTTAAGATCCACTTTACAACTTTCTAATGCTTTTTTTTCTTTCATGATTTAATGCTTATTTTTATTAGCCAAGAATCTGCTAACAACACCAATCATGCGTTTTATTCTGCTCAGGTGCATACCATTGTATACCTTAAGCTTCCAACGACTTAGGCATATGAAACATTGTGCATTTCCTCCTTTTCATTTTTATTATAGGACTTTGCTTTGAGCTAAGAACAAAGTAATTATAAAGTGAAGTAGCAACTGGCTTTCTTTTTCATGTGAAACTGCCACAATTCATTCTCGTTTTATTTTTCTTGTGATAGGAATTCATCACCATCCAAATTCACTTTTCAAGTTGTTCCAATGTCAAAGTTTCTATTTCCAATTCAAGGCAAAATTATTAAAGTGCTTAAGCATTTTGCCTCTTTTTCAAGTTGTTCCAATGTCAAAGTTTTATAACTTTTTATTGATAAACCATGAATTTTCATTTGATTTCTTATAAAATAAGTTAATATGTGTTTATATATATCTAATATATTTTTGGCGCTTATCATGAGGAATCCCAGATTGTGCCCGAGGGGGACATGACAATGGAAGAAGAAACACCTAAGATGGATGCTACTCGCCAGGAGTTTGCCTTCGAGGAAGGGAGGACCTAAGAGGATGGTTGTTAAACTTGTGGCTTTGATGTTGTCCATTTGTGACCTATTGTAATTCTGACCTTAAAGGTCCTTATGTGATGACTTTGTCCTTAGGATTTTTGTGTAACGTTTTACAACACCCTTATTGGCTTTTTCTATACCTTTGACCTCTTGAGGGCTTGATTACTAAAGTTGTGGTCCGAGATTTCGTTTCCTTACTTATTTCTCGTGTGGCGCCTACTGTAAGGTGCCAATTGTACTTGCTAAAAGTATAATGAGTGGCAACCTCTAATGTGTACGATTGTCAGAGAGTTTTAAGGTTATCATAATGTTGGAACAAACTCACGCATGAATGGTGAAAGCCTCTCTATACCAGTGTTTTATGAGTGAATGCAACCACCTTCTAAACCTTATGGTTGAAGTATTTATACAAACCTCTGAACCCTGGATCTTAAGCTCCAAGGAAGCGGTAAAAACACTATGGATAATTACTTCTCCTATTACCTTGAAGACCATGATTTCCCTATTTAGTTGCCTCTCCCACACTATTACGAGATAGTGACATGTCATTCCCTATGTTTTCATAAGTGAGTAAGTGATATAAACAACGACCACACATTTCAACAAATGGGCGGCTAGGAAGCCGTTATAGTTGTGTGGATTGATTCTAAAACATGTATTCAAAGACTCTGACAAGAGACAAGTCTAGTGACGAGGATAGTCGAAACAGGGCTAATGCTCAAATGCAGTTGGATGACTCGAATGAACAATTTCAGAAAGTTTTGGTTTCCGTTACTGGAACCTTGGCATTGTGCATGTTTTGGCGTAGGGAGTTTCTATTACTATTGCCTCCCCTACAATAATTCCTATGTTTAGACTAGACGATGGTGATATTGATCTTTTAGTTGGTTCATGAAGTGGATAATGAGATTTCAAAACAAAAACTAAGACATCCTTGCAAACCTCTTATGCATAAAACAAGCTTCTGCATTGTATGGTGTCATCTGGATTACAGGGATAATAGGGTGATTAGAAGCATAAGTTGCCGAAATGAGTTGGATTTCAAAACAAAAATGAAAGCATTTAAGATAGACAATAAATGAACATACACTTAACCTCATAGAGCATCAAACATGGATTATGAAATATGATTGTCATTCTCCACTCTCTTTTTTGTTTTGTTTTCCTCCTAATTTTATCTAACCGTAATTAGGTCATTGATTATTTTTAGAAAAATAAAAACGAATCAAAATTTTGGCAAAAAATTGTAATTGATCCTATTGGTTTAAAAGTATTCTTAGGGTTTAATTTTATGGGTCTGCTATTTAACTGAGATAAAATTATTTTAGGGATTTGACTCTTAAATCGTTAAATCATCATCATCATCATCATCATCATCATCCATCCCCAACAAGGGAAGATGATAGAAGTTTGCTTGCAGCAGCGTTAACTCCGTCACTTTTTTCTGGGTAACCACTTCCATCATCCTTAAAATAAGGATTCAATTCCCTAGGATTTGCCTTCTTTGACTAAAAAGTGAAAAAAAAATATATTAGTTTTTTTAACATGTTATGTTGGCCATGGGATTAAGAGATCAAAACAAGCTACAAAAGAAAAAATGAAAGCATTTAAGATAGACCATAAATGAACATACACTTAATCTGATAGAGCATCAAACATGGATTATGAAATATGATTGTCATTCTCCACTCTCTAATCCATATTTTCTTTTCCTTTTGATATCATTTATACTATAGACTGGATACTAGATGTTTGATGGTCCTGCATTTCCACATGCATGTGTTACTAACATGTGACTTTGATAGGGATGGATGTTGGCAAGTGTGGAACAGTCCATTGTCACTGTCACCTATTGTATTGTCAAATAACTAACGGAAACATAAGAGAGTAATGTCAATTTTCTATACAAACGGTGGCTAAATTTTTTGTTGGATTTTTTTCTCAAATATTGTTATTGATGTGTTGTTATAAAACAAAACAAGAGAGTGACTTTTATTGCAGTCCAAAATAGTGAATAATGGATTATAGCTTATGAAGAGATTCTCTTTTCTCTTATGTGTTTCATTTAATCCTATCATATTTACTAATCTTATTTGTCAACCCTACATTTCATCTCTAAACAAATGTCATTGGTATGAATTTATTCAAATTGTAATTGGTTGAATTCTAATACTACTACATCATAGTTTCAAAATGAGTGTCGTTTAAGGTTTTTGCACCCAGATTAAAAATACAATCATATTGTCATGAGATATTGCATTTTTACTAAGTTAGTCTTATTAATTTATTGAAAGTTGTGTGCAAAGTAATAATTATAAGACACAATTGAAAAAATAGCTATCATTACTATATTGAAAAGTGAGAATGACATTTATTTTAAAATAAATTTTTTCCTCTAAAACGATAATTTTTTTCAAACAGAGGGAGTATCTCGCATGTATGTGCTTTGACCTCGAGTGAAAACTCGAAGTCTTTCTCAAATGAATTGCATTATGGCTATCACAATGCACAATGTACTTTTGTTGTTCTTGTCCTGATGCATGCAAAAATCACTTCATCCATAACATTATTTTTTTCTGAAAGCATGACACTCTCTCGATTATTCAGAAAATTCCCCAATTTTGTTCATCTCTCAAAATCTTGTTACCCAATTTCTTCAAATTTTGATCACCATTTCATCCAAAACCCATCCGCCTCTCTCAAATTCACCATTTTTTCACTTCACACATCCCGTCTCAACAAACCCACCACCCCCAACCCAGACGCCGAAACTATCTGCAAACTCCTCTCCGCCGCACCGGATTCCCCCATCGACGTCTCCCTCCGCAGCTTCCCGGCGGATGTATCACCGGAGCTCGTTGCTGATGTCTTAAACAAGCTCAGCAATGCTGGGATTCTCGCACTCTCGTTCTTCCGTTGGGCCGAGAAACAAAAAGGGTTCAAACACAGTACAGAGATCTTCCATGCTTTGATTGAAGCATTGGGTAAGATCAGACAGTTTAAGATGATTTGGAATTTGGTAGATGATATGAAACAACTCAAGTTGCTGAATGGTGACACTTTTGCTCTAATCGCTCGTAGATATGTTAGGGCTAGGATCGTTAACGAAGCGTTGAAGACGTTTGATAGAATGGAGAAATTCGGATTGAAGCCCAAGATTTCGGATTTTAATAAGTTGATTGATGTTTTGTGTAAGTCCAAGTTTCATGTTGAGAAAGCACAGGAGCTGTTTGATAAAATGCGGCAATGGGAATTGGAGCCTGATTTGAAGACTTATACTATTTTGTTGGAAGGTTGGAGTCAGCAACGGAATTTGTTGAAAGTGAATGAGGTTTGTAGAGAGATGAAGGATGAGGGTTTTGAGCCTGATGTTGTTACTTATGGTATAATCATCAATGCTTATTGTAAGGGTAAGAGATATGATGAGGCTGTTGGGTTTTATCATGAGATGCAATTGAAGAATGTGAATCCTAGTCCTCATATTTATTGTACTTTGATTATTGGTCTTGGTAATGGGAATAGATTGGATGAAGCTCTTGAGTTTTTTGAAAAATCTAAGGCTAGTGGGTTTCCACCAGAGGCACCGACTTATAATGCTGTTGTTGGGGCTTATTGTTTGGCAATGCGGATCGATGATGCGTACAGGATTGTTGGTGAGATGAAGGAGCTTGGGATCGGACCGAATTCTCGAACGTATGATATAATACTTGTTCATTTGATGAAGGGTGGCGAAAGAAGCTTACTCGGTTTTCAAGAGAATGAGTAGTGAGATGGGGTGTGAGCCGAGAGCGAACACGTACGCGATTGTAGTGAGGATGTTTTGTAATGAAAACCAATTGGATATGGCGATGGTGGTTTGGGATGAGATGAAAGACAAGGGAATGCTTCCTGGAATACACGTGTTCTCGACATTGATCATTTCGTTGTGTCGTGAGAATAAGTTGGATGAAGCTTGTAAGTACTTTCAACAAATGTTGGATGTTGGGATTAGGCCTACTACGAATATGTTCAGTGCCTTTAAGAACGCTCTAATGGATGCGGGAATGGAGAATACTGTGAAACATTTTGCTCTGAAAGTTGATAAACTGAGGAATACTCCATTAATTGCTTAACTTACCCTTACACAATGACATTGTAGGATGTTGGGAGGTCAATAGACCCATCTAAATCACACTAAGTTATCTTAAAGATTAATAGTCACCTTAAGTTTCTAGTCTTTGCTTCACTTCTCTGTTCAACTCTGCTATGCTATACTATTTCCTAAGATCTCATAGAGTGATGTGTTCAGGCATCAACTCTATGAAATAATCAGATTTGCTGCATGATGTCATTTTCTTTCGCATATAGCAAAATGAAAAACAGTTTGTGCCATCGTTTCTTTGTGTCAGTAGAAGAAGTGCAACTTCAGAGTTTATGCAAAGCATTAGATAACTCTTTGAACTTGAAGAAATCTTTGTTGTAGTAATCAATCATGGTAATGAAAACCGGTATCCGGTCCACCTGGCACCAAAATCATACAAGGAACTGTAAAATCGGGGGAAAACCGAACCAATTCGGGTAAACCGGCAGTTCAAGCGGTTTTTGGAGGTTGAAGTGCGTTTTTAGAAATAAAAAAAAAAAAAAGAATTTCCCAAAACAATGTTATAATGATAGTATTTGTTTCTACTACCTTATACTTATAATTTCACTTTATTCTAGGTATGCTATGCAGAGGATATCTTCTGAACAGAAGAAAGGCGAGGATGATGCCGATATGAATCTTGCTCGCAATATAATGCAGAACAAACAGTTTAAGGTTTACACTCAAGCAGATGATGAATATGATTTTGAAGATGGTCCAAGCAGAAAGAGTAGAAAGAAGCAAGATGGCGAAGACCCCAAGAATATCCAAAATAAGATGAATGCAAATCGATTCTTGACCCAGAAAGAGCGCTGCCTCTTTTGTCTAGAGAATCCGAAACGGCCTATGCATCTTGTTGTGTCCATTGCAAATTTCACATATCTTATGTTGCCACAGTTGCAGCAATTGGTGCCTGGTCATTGTTGTATTCTACCCATTCACGTGAGTTTAATTTCTTCTACTATAAGTTTTATAAAGGTTATATGAATTTAAAGTTGGTGAACTGATATTTTAGTTTTTTTTATGTCATTAAGAACTTCATTATTTTTATTTTCTAGACTCATAATTGCAACTTTTCTTATCATCAATATGCAGCATGAATCAGCTACAAGAACTGTGGATGATGATGTGTGGTAGAAACTGAAACTTCAAGAAATGCCTTATTATGATGTTTGCAAAGCAAGATAAGGAAGTAGTGTTTCTTGAAACTGTGATGGGATTGGCACAGCAACGGCGCCACTGTAAGATTGAGTGCATTCCTTTACCCAAAGATATTGCTAAAGATGCTCCTTTATACTTTAAGAAGGTCAGATATTAAACTTTGTTATATTTTCTAGTTCTGCATTGCCCATATTTGTCTCTCCAGATTTCGTGCTTTTCATTTATGCATATCCTTGAAATTAACTATTAATAGGCTGTACATAAGTGTATTACCACGTTGTGTTCTAAAAGCCACATTCCTTTGGCACAATATAATTACCAACTTTTGGGGCGTAACTCATTGAAACAATTCTAGTATGGTTAAAATGATCTACTCAGTTTCATAGGATGTCCTTCATCGATGAAATGTCAAATATATAGTGCAAACTGCATATAAGAATATGAGCCACAGATTTGATAGTGAAAAGGTGGAGCATTCCTGCTTCATTTATGTTTACATGGTGTACTTCACTCTTTGCATAAGCTTTATGGTTTAATGGTAGATTTTTCTGATGACACCTGTCGTGTTTAGCTATGGATAGTTGAACATAAAACCAGACACATCCATCCCAACCTCCAACCCATATAAAAAACAATTAGCCACATCATTTATAAAACTGGATTAGTTTCTAGATCAGCTAAAATTGCTTTATTTTATTTTTGGGTGTAGTCCGGTTCAGTTTATAAGCTTGTTTGGACAACCCTTATCATACATGTTCTTCTGATGAGTGTGTCCCATGTGGTTAAAACTCAGTTGAATGCAAACCTGTAGAAATGGAACGAGTTTTTTAAACGAATGTTTCTGCTATCACTCATTTACCAAGTTTTCACCTGAGATTATTATTATTACAGTGCTATTAGTGGAAAATCCTTTGTAATGCTTTGTTTGAGATTATTATTATTACAGTGATATTAGTGAAAGATCCTTTGTAATGCTTTTTTGTTGACTTGAATGCACATTTCTTTCTATTCATTATTCAGTTTCTGCTTTTGTTTCTATTGTTTCAAATCATAAACTCACCGTCTGTAAATCGACTTAAATCACAGGCAATTGATGAGGCAGAAGATGAGTGGAGCCAGCATAATGCCAAAAAACTCATTGATACCAGTCAAAAGGGTCTGCGCAACTCAATCCCCAAGGATTTCCCATATTTTCATGTTGAATTTGGCTTAAACAAGGGATTTGTTCATGTCATTGACGAAAAGGACTTCAAAAGTAACCTCGGATTGAATGTTCTCAGAGGCATGCTGCATTTACCTGAGGAAGATATGTACAGACGACAAAGGTATGCAGCATTGGACGTACAGAAGCAAGCGGTGGCTAACTTTTCCAAAGAGTGGAAAGAGTTTGACTGGACAACGGAACTTCATTGACATACTTTTGTAAGTATTTATAGTCTGATAGAAACAAATCTGCATTGTATTGTAACAAAAGGAATGAATGGAGTAAAATATTTGAGTCACTAAGTGTTGTTTTTATCTTTTTAACCCAGTATTAATTATATTCTAATTAGCAGTGGATCTTTCGCACTTAGAGTGCAGATAAATTAGAAATTACAGTTTTGAATCCTGGGTCAAACATATTAGAAAATTATATGATGTCACAATTTAATTTTAATTTATAAAAAGACATTTAATCATTGTAGGGAAAACTTGATAGCACCAAAAACCGTATAAGTAACCGTAAAATAAGTAACCGTAAAATTGGCGGGAAAACAGACCGATATGTGGATAACCTTTTTAAAACTTGTTTTTTTAAAAATTAAGAAAAACTGATATGATACTCTAAATTACATCGTTTCATAGTTTTTTTAAATTGAAAAAAAAAACACTTTCAACCCTACAAAAGCAAATACACATTTACGAACGAAACATTTCTTTTTTAGGTGATAAAAAATGACTTCTATTAGTCCTCCTTAAGTGATTTTATTTGATAGAGGGGACGTTGGTTTTAAGGATTTATAAAAGATTTCTAAGAATAAGTTACTTGGGAATAAAAACAAGGATTTATAAAAGATTCTTAAGAAAACACGAGGCGGGAGTGCGTCGAAGCATGAATTGACCTAGCGAGCATGAATTGACCTAGCGACGTGAACCTTGGGTGAGGTGCAGTGCACTAGCGAGCGACTTCCTTCCCCAAAACAAAAGTTACTTGGGAATAAAAATAAGAAGATTTGATTTATGAGTATTTTTCTTATCTTAAATTGTGTTTGACATATAATTTGATATTTTTTAGAAAATAAATAGTTATATAAAGATTCTCACCCTTATATTTTCAGGAATATAATTTCTATACTTGAAACAAACACCTATATACTCTTATATTTTCAGGAATATGATTTCTATACTTGAAACAAACACCCACATAGAACTATTTTTTTCAAGTCAATCTGATACATATTAGTTTTGTTTAATCAAAATAGAATAACTTTAATTTTTTAGCAGCTTTGTTTTTCCACTTCATTGAGATATTCTGATATTATATGTATTCTTATTATATGTATTCTTTAGGTGCTCGTATGATAATGAAACATAGCTATATTATATGCTACAACAAGTAATAGAAGAAGTAAGTTACATGTATTGAAATTGATAGAAAACGGCATCACGAAAAAAAAAATTGATAGAAAACATAAGTACTCCATTTTTTAAAATTATGTGATTGCATTTTTTTTATACATCAAAAATAGAATTGTTTAGTGATATTAACTAAGTATTAAAATACTTTCTCCGGTCTCGAATGTAAACAACAAAAAATAATTTTATGGTCATAAATATAAGTAAAAATAATATATAATTATTACATTCAATGCTATTATTTCAAATATAATAACCTTACTTTTTCACATTTAGACAAAAAAATAAGGATAAAATTAGAATGTAAGATCCAAAATTAATAAGGTGATATCAAAAGTTGTCATAAAAATGTTTGAACAAATAAATCAAGACTCGTTGCGAAATGGAACAATCAACAAAGACGTAAATTTCGATGAATCCTATGTCATTGTAGTTAGATTAGAGGTCATAGAGATGCTTTTAGCTTTCTCATACATTTTAAATTTCAAAGCTCTTTCAAATAGATGTAAATAACACATTCATGAACGATTCCATTCAAAAGAAATTGTATATTGATCAACCTCCTCATTTTGTATATCCTTCTTTTCCTAAATCATGTTGTTCAAATTCAAAAGATTTTATATGGTCTAACACAAACCCATAGACTTTGGTATGATCTTTTGAGCAAATTCCTACTTGAAAAATATGTTTTAAATTGATACAACTTCTTTTAGAATCGACTGTGATTTTATTTATTTAGGTATAATTTTATCAATTCGATGCTATTAACAAATTTTTGTACAATAATTATTCTAACATTATTATTATTTTTTAAAAATTTAAACTTTTTTTATTTATATTTCTTCAAATATAGTATAATAATTTTCTTTGTATAAATAGAATATCCATCAACTTGTTTTTTTAAGAGACAAAATGTTAATACCTATTAAAAATTTACTTTTAAATTTTAAAATTTTAATTGTAATTTTGGTCCCTCTGTTATTTATTTTTTTGGTTTTGTCCCTTTATTTTAAAATCTAAAATTTTGGTCCCTTTATTTTAGTTTTTTGAGGATTTTAGTCCCCTGACAAATTTGAAGATAATTTTTAATGACATGGAGCTCACATTGATATGTTCAACACAAATCTTAAATAAATATAATTTTATTGAATAATTCATTGGTGAACTGACACTAACACGTCATCAGTGTATGCGTCATACAATTAAAAATTGTCTTCAAATTTACAGAGGATTAAAATTCTCAAAACCTAATATAAGGAGACTAAAATTCTGAATTTCAAAATGAAGGGATCAAAATTCAAAAAAATAAATAATAGGAAAACTAAAATTGCACTTAAGTCAATTTTAAATTATTTAAGTGATGAGTGATGATGTTTAATCTAACCGTAATAACTACCTTTTACAGTTGAGGTAATTCCAAACTCTTTTTTCTTGTTTTGTTTATATTGAAAAATGAAAAATGAAAAATGAAAATATTGGTTGTAAGAAAATAATTTGTAAGAAATGGATATGATATTTATCCACATGACACACTAAAATAGGAATAGGGTGCGTGCACCACACAGAACAATAATCCATGCCTTAGCAACAACCGTATGATCAACAATCCATCACATCAAACTCACACTTCATTCATAGATGTAAAACAACAAACCACGTTACAAAATTCAACGACTCCATTCCCAATCCTATCCTCACCGAAACCCTAATCACCTCCATCCTCCACCGTCTCTCAATCTCCTCCTCATTCCAATTTTGGTAAGATTCGGATCTGCATCTCCCCCTTTCCTTCCCAATCCCGATTTTGATTCAATCGTTGATTTGCATGTCATGTAACCCCTTTTCCCGTTTCAATCTATGCATAATTGTGAATCATACTTGGTTTTTATATGTTGCCATTTTATTTTTTTATATAATGAATTATGGGTTATGAGTTACTTTAAATGAAAGTTGAAACTCACAAGGTTCGGTTGTTCGTAACGTTTTCGCTATGATGCTAAATAATGGCCCATACTAATAAAAATTGTTTTTATTGGCTTATGATATTGTTGTTAGGTTTTGCATCCCTTAAATCTTGTTATGACTTAGTATCTTTTAGTTGAATATGTAAGAGTGATCAACATTGTGTTTGCATTTTCACCTCGACGGAGAAAGATACTGTTGGGCTAGGCCAACTAATGATAGTATTTCCAATTTATGCAAAAGTTTGATTCTTTATCAATAGAATGGATCCGATTCTGTTGATGTGTCTAAGCCGCCTCCTTTAAAAGTACCAAATGTGACCCATCCGCTAAAGAGGACGATGGTCAAGCTTCTGCTATAGCATCTGGAGAACATAATTCGCCCGTGAAGCACCGTCTAGGATATCTCCCATCGATAACTTCTTGGGCAAAAATTTACAAGTTTCCGTCGTTTTCGGATCACAAGAGGAGTCTTGAGTGGAAATGTTGGGAAATCACCTTTGCGCTTCGAGTAATGGGATTGCGGTTGTCTCCAAGTCTCCTGTGGTAGATGAGAATTCGATGAACCCTGCTGCATCTAATTTGTTTGGAACTATCACAAAGGGCTTGGTTGACTCTTCAAGAATGCGGTGAAAGCATGCGAGTTAAAGCACGTCATGCGGTTTCTCAAAATAAACGCAGATACTGGTGTTGTTATGTTTCAAATGGATTTTCCGTGTTTTATTTTTGGAAAGCTGATAGTGTCTTACTCTTACATATCTGAACAATTTATGTTTCTTTTATTGGATTTTTGTTAACCCGTTCTCTGTTGCTTTCCTTTTGTACAATAGTTTAAATTAAAGCTTATCTTTTAGAACCTATTTATGGATAACTTTTATATATAATGCTTCAGATTATCTATATCGAATTAAAATGTGTTTTTTCACTGCTCTCTAGATCATCCAGTCTCATAGTGGCAATGAATTTATAAAGCCTTGAATTTTGTAAACAGTTAAAAAATCGAGAAAGAAAAAAACAGATAACATGAGGCTTCCTTTGAGGACACAAACATACATCAAAATAGACTAGACATGAGAGTTAGACAAGTGAACAATGAGGTGAAACAAAATATTATACTAAAGACATACCTCCTTAGTGGAGCTTCCTCTGTAATATCTCGCTTGTTTAAACTGCAGGCTCTTACTTTGACCTAAGCATCCAATCCAACCCCATTTCTTTTCTAGCAATATCCTTCTTACTTGTAGAATTTCCGCAACGTCGGTACCTTCTCCTTTGATCTTGTTCTCTACTCCTACCCTTTTTCTTTCCTTTCCTTCTTCTTTTCTTATCATCCGGTCACTTTCACTTTCGGTTGTATATTCATCGATGAGTACCGCTTCTTCTTTCTAGAGCCTTTTTATCTCATCCATTCATCCTCATCGAAAAGATAGTCATATTCCTAGAGCTCTTGTCCTTTTCTTCTTTCCTTTCCTTCTCCTTTTCTTATCATCTCGACCACTTTCACTTTCACTTGTAGAAAATGAAGAATTTTCATCGGATAAATACCACTTGTTCTTTCTAGATCCTTTTATTTTACCAAGCTCCTCCTCATCGAAAGAGCTATTCCTAGGGCTCTTATCCTCTTTCCTCCCTTCGATTTCTTTCTCTCCTCATCTTGTACCTAGATGATAGAAAACAAAGTCAAACATAACATTAGGAGTGAATAATAAGAGTGACAATACGATAGAGGCATTGTTACTCTACAAACACGATCACGGGAATGAATTTCACCCGAAAGCATTTTTATAGATTGCAACACCTTACACCTTACAAATGCCTGCTTAACAATAAAAAACAATAGATATCATAAGGGAGTGTAATACAAAGTACGAAATCGAACACAGGAACAATAAAAAACAATGAAAGTGACCAGGATTTTTTCTTAATAATTATTTTTTTAATTAAATAGTGAAATATAAATTATATTTTAATCCTAATAAATTAGGGATATTGGGCGAATTTGTAAGTTAACTTACGAATTCACCTTATTTTGAATTCGTAAGTAAACTTACGAATTCATCTTATTTTTTTAAAATCGTGGATTATTTCGTAAGTTAACTTACGAATCCACCTTATTTGGAGAATTCGTAAGTTAACTTACGAAGTTTGGGTATTTTTGATATTTCACCAGGGGTGAAAAAGAACCCCACTAAATGGAAAAAAAAATTACCTTTTTTTTAATGCTCCATTCAACACAATAAAGTCTTTTATATTTTCAAGAAGTTGTAGATGCACATGCAGCTATTGACCAAGTTTCAGACTTCCATCATTAACATTCACATTGAGACGGATAAACTATTCATACCAAAGGAGTTATATCCATTGATAAGTTGTAAAGAATTTAACCATAGATAATCTTTTAACCATGGGTTAATTTGTTGGGAGATTGCAATAGAGATTGTCTACTACTTGATGAAAGCTATCGATTCAAATGAGCTAAGAATAGTTGTACAATAATGATAGATGGATGAAGTGACAAAGACAAAAAAATTTAATAAATTTTCTGGTGTATTGTCTTTTCTTTTTTTTTTTACTTAACACATTACGCCTAGTCCAAGAATTGGCCACCTTAGTTAAAGTATGGGCAACCGAATTCGCTTGGCGTTTAATGAACTTAACCTCAAAGTTCGGAGACAAATACAAAAGGTTCTTAATAGCCATAACTATAAAACTAAATTCGGAACACCCTAACCGATTATTATTCAAAGCAAGGACCATAGTTTGACAATCACTTTCAAAAGTAACATGAGAGAGATTAAGTGAAATTGCATGTTGAATTGCTTCATGCAATGCCATGGCTTCCGCTTCCAAAGGTGATAGAATACCAAAATCTCAAGCCACTCCTGCAAGCACAAAGTTACCTGAATGATTACGAAAACACCAACCCCGATTAGTTGTGCCCAACAATTTATTAAAACCAGCATCCACATTACATTTTGTCCAACCTTCCAAAGGAGTAGTTCTGGTGTATTGTCTTGAAGCATGTTATTTGTGAAATCTATTGGTACATTAAGTGTAGTGAAATATATTACTACATTGTATAATATGTTTACTGAAATTATTGAACAAGATGGACATGAAAATGTTGTACATGTAGTGACAGAAAATACAATAGATTATGTAGTTGTGGGTAAATTAATTTATGATAAATACATGTTTATTTTTTGGTCTCCTTGCATGACTCATTGTTTGAATATACTTTTGAAAGATATTTGTAGTATGCCTTATGTTGCAGAGCTTGCCTCGAAGGTAACTATATCTCCATACAATCACATAACATTGTTATCTTGGTTGAGAAAAAGATAAGATTAGAAAGAAATTGTACGGCCAAGAGTAACTAAATTTGCCACTACATTTATTATATTGAAAAGTATGTATGCTCACAAGCATGATTTAGAAGCTCTGATGGTCAATAAACATTTCATTACCCATAAATAACAAAGTCCATCCATAAATTAAGAAAGTCTTTAATAGAACAAATGTTATTGCTATTATTTTGGATTCTAAATTTTGAAATTATTGTTTCATAATTGTAAAACTTAAGACTTTTATCATAAAACTGCCAAGAATTGTAGACGGAGATGGGCAGCTTTCAATAGGTTATGCTTATGATGGTAGCCATAAATTTTGCAATCATGAAATTGTCATTCTAGAATTTAGAATCCAAAACAATAACATTAACATTTTTACCTGCTAACGACTTTGCTAGCTTTTGAATAGTGAAATATCTATCCACCATCAAAGCTTCTTGTGATCATATATATTTTTCAATGTAATAAATGTAGATACAAATCTAATTACTTTCTTTTCAACATTTCCTTTTTCTCAATCAAGATAAGAATATTATGTAATTGCATATAAATATAGTTAGTTACATTCAAAGACTTCAAGGCAAACTCAACAACATTCTTTAAAAATAGATTCATACAATCGCACAAGGAGACCAAGAAACTAAACTCATATCTAAATAGTTTGTCGCATTAACTGTCACTACATGAACAACATTTTTATGTCCAACCAATTCAACAACTTCGGTACACATATTATACAATGTAGCAACATCTTTCACTATATTTGATGCATCAATAGACTTCACAAATAATCTTAAGAACAATACACTGAAAAATTTATTAGTTATTTGTTTTGGGTCATACCATCCATAAGCCATTATTGCACAATGTCATACCCCAAATTTTGACCTAATATACCACCTTACATTTGCATCATCTGCATAACTAACAGCTCAGATAGCATTAATCGGGTATAACACTCACAGGTCAAAACTAGGGTTTCATCAGATTTTCATCTGATTCAAGAGCTAACCAATTAGGGTTTGAGATTTTCTCACTCCATTTGATCTATCTTGATCAAATCATCAACCTTCAATCCTCAGATATCAAAATTTCTCACAGATCAATCGAGGATCGACCAATTAGGGTTTTGATCGGACATGAGAATTCTCTGACTTTTTGAGCAGTGAATGACTTTTTTGGATAGAGATTGGTCATTATATCTTAGATACAACATCTTGACCTAATTTCTGGATCCAAAACATCACGAGTTCACGAATTCATCATCGTTTTCAGAAACATCTGATGAAATTTCATCTGCACAGAAAAGTCAAACTTTGACTTTTGGTCAAATTTTTCAAAACAAAACTTTTTCCATCATCAAAATACTTCAAATGATCCATCATGATCATAAAAAAATCAAAGAATTTGGAAAAGTCAACAAAAAGTCAAAATTTCTATAACTTGGAAAATTTCTAAGTGTTGAAATTTCACATTTTTCCAAACTTCAAGCCATTTTTCACCTAGTTCCAATTGGAATTTGAAAAAACTCAAAACATGAAAGTTGTAGATCATGGAAAAATCTTCCCAAAATGTCCAAGAACTCTCAAATCCATGGAGTCTAGCTACACTTTTGAATTTGAAATTTAGAGCTCCAAAATCCATAATTTTCAAGTACAAACTTGTAAAATTATAGGTCATTTTGTGTTTTCCATTTAAACCACTTGCCACCTTGCCAAATTGACTCATCAAACTGATAAACATCAGTGAAAAGTGATGATTGAAGATTGGATCAAGTTTGGATAAATTCACACATGGTAAAAAAGGAACCTTCCTTTTACTTTCCAAATGACAATCTTGCCCTCTAAGTTAACTTTGAGTTACCAAATGCCATGTACTTCCTTGCCTAAAAATTCAGACTTTTGGCCTATAAAAGGATCACCATTTCAAGAGAAATCAACACCAAGAAACTTCACAAAATACATGCTTTCTTTCACTTTCTTGAAAATCAAGCAATTAGTGCAAAGTTGAGAAACATAGCATTTTTTAGTTTGAGCTAAAAACATGGTAAAATTTGGTGTCATACATGTTGTATAATCATTAACAAACTTGTTGCAAGCCTAAAATCAAACTGAACTAAGCTTAAAACCAGTTTTCAATTTCCATTTTTTCAAAACTTCAAAACTGCCTAAGCAATCGAATCCTTGGCTTGGTTTGATTAAACTGTGTTGTGATCACTCAAACATCATCTATGAACCTCATAGACATGATCCAAAACAAGAACAGCAACCTGTAACTGCTTTTACATCGATTTCTAGTTTTGTTTTCAAGCTTGTGCAGGTCGACTTCTGTAGAACAATCCAGTTTGATTCAAGAGGTGCAGGCCATCCTCATAGCATCCTTACATGCCGTTGGAGCTTAATCAATCGAGAAACAACAACTGGAAGTGCTCTAGAATCGATTTCGATCTTCACTTTTCCAGGTATGAACACGAACTTGGTTCTCATAATTCTTTGATTCAATTGAAAAAAACTCACGGCCATTTGTTTTCTGCACTAATAACGAGTGATAACCCTCAACAAAATCAAACAATCATGAACAATACATCATTTAATTTGAAAAATCAGTTTCTAGGGTTCTTAGCTTTTCCAGAAACCAAAACACGTTAGGCTTAAAATAAATGAAATTAACATATGCCATCATGTTCGTGAGGAAAAAGCGAGTGACTTTGATGTTTACATCGTCCAATTCCATTGAGAAACGAGGGAGATAGCTTGGATCAAAGGTTCTGAAGATCAAACTATAAACCCAGAAAATTCGCGCGTGTTCTTCATTGTTCTTCATTTTAAAAATTCAAATAATCCAACATGATATCATCATTTTCCAAACACACAACGGCATTTGGCTCCCCTGTTTCACTCAAAACAAAACCCGGTTCATTTGCATTCCTTTTTTATCAAACTTCAAATTTTCATATTTTTCATGTTTTTTATCAAACTTCAACAATTTTTAACCAATCAAATTCTCATTTTGAGATGTTTTATTATATATTTTATGATTATTTCAAAAATCAAAAACTTCTCTGATTAAATTTTAATCGAGGAAAACGTTCAACACTTTCAAACTCCTTAAAGGTGAATTTTTCAAGTTTTCGACTTCCATTTTCAAAACTTCTATGAACTTAACATTTCAAAACATTTCAAACTTTTTCAAACTTTTCAAACTTTCATCTTTATAATAATCGATCCAATTCAAACGATAAAAGATTTCGTTTTCGAATTTCGATCGATTTGAATTTTGGTGTAAGTCCCAATTTTGTACATACTTGTTATATTTACATATTCAAAATATCTTTGTTAATATTCAAACATAAACAAATTTCTTTCATTTGTTTTCATTCTTTGTTCATATAATCGAATCCATTGGTTCTAAAGATATAATTCCTGAAATCTCTTTTAACCAATGGGCCTCCTTACTGTGTAAGTCCCAATTCTTTTATGTACATAAATTTTTCCTTGTACATAAACAAAAACATTCTCTTATGTACATATCTTTTACCTGTACATAACGGACAAACTTCTTCCGTTTGTTTCATTCATTCCATTAGGTATTGAAAGCATTATAAACTAATGCTAAATCCTTGTAAGTCCCATAACATTCTTTTATGTACATAATATTTGTCTATTATAACATATTACTTTTACATTTTTTATAATATATTACAAATAATTTTTATTTTCACATGTTGATTTGTTTTCACATTATACAAAACTTTTGTGTATTTTTGTATCATACCAAAACTTTTTTATCTTTTTTATAACAAAATATTATTGAAAATATTTTGAAAATATTTCATAATTTCATCATCATCTTACCATTGGTATTGAAAGGAGCATTATTCCTAAACTACTTTCAAATCAATGGGCCTCTTCTTAAGTCCCAACCTCCTATGTACATCCATCTTTATGTACATAACTCTCGTACATATTTTCCTTTTCCACCTTGTAAATAATCAAGTTACGCTGTTTCAAACGCTCGTTCACGTACTTGTTTATATTTCATAAATTGCTGTAAATAAACATCATGCATCTGTTTATATTTCCTTCATAAACTCCTGTGAATACATATCACACACACACACTTGTGTATACAACTGTCTAGTTATAACATAACAATTAGACTAATCCATAGGTTCCCCATAGTATAGCCTCCGCATGGGCTTCATACAAGACAATTCATCATCAGCATGAGTTAGCCTCCGCTTGGGCTTCATACAAGACAACTCATCCTCAGTTGAGTTTAGCCTCCGCTTGGGCTTCATACAAGATATTTTATCTCCAACAGAGTTTAGCCTCCGCTTGAGCTTCATACAAGATAACTTATCCCCAGCATGGATCAGCCTTCTCTTGGGCTTCATACACAGAAACTCTCCCACGAGTTAGCCTCCGCTAGGCTTCATATAAGACAAACACTGCTGAGTCACCTCCTCTTCGCTCAAAAGAACTCCTCATTGAGTTTAGCCTTCTCTTGGGCATCATACAATGAAAGAGATAGGAAATCTCTTAGTCTCCTCGGGCTTCCAATACAAAGAATCACCCGCTAGGATAGAACCACGAAGGATGGTTTCCGGTGAAATCACTTTCAAATTCCCATAGAGTAAAATTTCTGAAATTGCTCTTATTCGAAAAGGATGATTTCTGTGAAATCCTTTCAAGCCAAAGCCACCATACCCTATAGCTTCCTCTTGAGCTTCATACAAGGACCCTCGATGACCTCGATGACCCTGCCTCCTCTTGGGCTAACAATACAAGGACCCACGGGCTTCTTAAAAGCATCCCTTTAATCCAATCAATTTCTCCTAAGAGATTTAGACATCTATCATCTTTATGGAAGAAGTATCTTATCTATCACATCACATACAGTCAAAAACTTTTCAAAACTTTTCAAACTATTTTCAAACAAAAAACATCTCTTAACAATAAGTGGTAACGCTTGTATACTCAAGCAAAACACCCAATACTTATAGTTAAAAGATTCAATCATCTTTTCAAACATCTTTCTTAAACATGTAAGTGGTAACGCTTGTGCACTCAAGCAAAACACCTAATACTTACGACGAAAGATTTCAATCAATCAAACTTTTCAAAAATGTATGTGATGAAATAGATTAGATACATTTTTCATTAAGATGACATTTGTCTGTGTCTCTTACTAACATCCCGTTGCTTTCCACTAGCATAAGTGGGAACTACGATTGCTCTGACTTTCTCAACATCCTTTTGAGAATACGTAGGCACAAGGTCTCATCCTTGGCGAACAAATTTCTATCTCCCACCAAACAAACATAGAACCTCAGAGATCCGAGCTACAAATGCTCGATTCCCATTAGGATATGTATGCGAAGATCCATAGATCTTTGCGAGCACAATAATAACAAAACCTAGAATCCCACATAATCTATCGTTTAAAATCCAAAGGAGAAACTTTCCCAATCATAGAAATAGCAATTAAAACACACAAACATATCAAATATATTCATATATAAAGTCGTAGATAACTACATATATTTAGGGTGCTCCATTTATTCCCTTATATACCAATCCCCTTATTCGATCTCCAATGCGTTACGCCTAGTTTGCGCTTAGTCGTTACGCATACCAATATCAATTGAGGGTATTTCAACTTTCCCTTTTCATAATCATTAAATCATCTTTCTTGTGTTGAAAATAATAAAGCTTGATGCTCATGCATCTTTATAAACAAATCAAAAGATTTAAATCGTTGCGCACGTAGAATCCGAACTCACGTCGCATCCTCAGCGCCACCTTTAACGCGAACAGAAAAATGGCGACTCACTGGGAGTACGCTAAAACTTTGATTTTTCAAAAAGAAAACGCTACTCGTCCGAGAGCACCAAGCTTTTTGTTTTCAAAAGAAAAGAAAGGGATAAGCTTTTTATATTTTGCATATATCTGCTTTTCTTTATTGTGTGTTTCGCGATTTCACTTGATGGAAAGAAATCCTAACCCGGATTTAAGAAACATTTTAAGATCTAGGTGGAGGTATTAATACGTGAGCGCTCAATGCTTTGGTTAATATTTCCCAGATGGAGGTTGTCTTGAGGGTGTTGTGTTTAAGCAAGTAATTGCGAAGACGCTGTATTTTGGGAACTTAAGAAGTCGAGTGGATCAGAACACATAAACCATCCCGCCATTAGGATGTAGTGCGTAGATTATTCGGTGTAAGCCTAGAGTAATTGTCATGCGATACTACGATCAAAGTAGTTTCTTTGAAAATATTATTGGACCATCGAGTATTCACCAAATCCAATAATGTTTTGAAGGGGTGTTGAGCTCAGATTATCGAGAACCCGATTCACGATGAATAAGCCCTTAGAACTTAACCACGTTGATTCTTATCGTTGGCTTCATGCTCGTGACTTCAACGCCGACCGTGTATAACTACTAACCATGTTTTCGCATTCATGCATTCATTCATTCATTCATAAAACAAAAACTTCATTTCTCTTCCCATTTCCAAAGAATTTAGAGATTTTTTCTTTGTAAAATATTTTAGGTTAGAGTGATGGACGCCGAGGAAGATTCACCAAAAGATACAGCTTTAGGATTCTCGATGTAGGAAAGTTAAAAGAGTTAGCATCCTTGGTAGAAGATCCCTGATTTCGAAAATGCTATGGAACTCTTTTAACTCTTCAACGCTAACGTTGACGAAGGACTTCTCAAAACTTTCGTTCGTTCTACGATCCATATCGCTTTTACCTTCCCCGATTATCGCTGATGCCTACTTTGGAAGAGTATGCGATATCCTAGGAATCTCAGTATCGGACAAAGTGCCTTTCAATGGTTTGGAAGCCATTCCCAAGTCACAAGTCATTGCAACAATGACTCATTTAAAGAAATCTGAGATAGACAAAAACCTAACTACCAGAGGAAAACTCTTAGGACTGACCTCAAAGTTCCTAATGGAGAAGGCTCTCAAATTCTCGGAAGCTGGTAGTATGGTAGCCTTTGAAGCTATTTTAGCTTTACTCCTCTATGGATTGGTGTTGTTTCCTAACGTCCCAAATTTCGTTGATATTAACGCCATAAGGATCTTTCTGATTGGAAATCCCGTTCCCACCCTGCTTGGTAATACGTACGTCTCTATTCATCATAGAAATCGTAAAGGAGACGGAACTATCGTGTGTGTACTGCTTTTCAAATGGATTACCTCACATTTGCCTAAATCTCCTATCTTCCGCGAAAACAAAGACGAGTGGCATTGGTCCAGAAGACTCATGTCTCTTACAAACGACGATATCCATTGGTATACTTTGGCAAACAATGAGATGGAAATCATTGAGAGTTGTGGAGAATTTGCCAACGTACCTCTCATTGGTACGAAAGGAGGAATTAACTATAACCCATTCCTAGCAAGACGTCAGCTTGGATACGCAAACTCTGGTAAACCTCTTGGATTTACAGTAGAAAGTTACTTCTACCATGAAGGGGAGGATTCCCAAGGATTGCAGGCTAGGATGATTAAAGCTTGGCATCACATCCGAAAGAAAGGAAAAGGTAAGACAAAGAATTGTGTAGCCACGGAAACCTACACTTCTTGGGTAAAGAAAAGAGCAAAGGAATTCCGAATGCCTTACGCTTATGAGGATCCCATGTTCTCAATCGCCTCCAAATCAACAGATTTTCCTGTCGAAGCTGTGGGAGAATACCAAGGAGTCTTGACAAAAATAAGGCTTGAGAAGGAAGCTTTGGAAAGCAAATTCCTTAAGGCTAACCTTGAGAATGAGAAGCTCAATAAGCAAGTCAAAGATCATGAAAAGACGTTTTACTTCCAGGATGAATGGCTCATGGAGAAAGATGAGAAGATTCGCCAGAAGGATAACGCAATCCAGAGATACGTCCAGGAAAGGAAAAGAAAGCTTGAGGAAATGACAACCAGCGATCCCGCTCCCAACGAATAGAAAAGAGTCGTCAGCAAGCTAAAAGCCGAGAAAGCAGAACTAAAAGCTCGCTATGGAAAGGAAATCCTGAAGAGGAAGCTGCATCAAGCCTTCGGATCTTCATCAGACGAAGACGTTTAATTAGTTCAATTTAGCTTGTAATTTTATCATTTATTGTATCATTTGTGTGAGCAATGCCCCAACAAAAAACAATTGTTGTAATCTTCTTCCAATAATCAATGAAATTTGTGTTTTTCCATCCAAATATTTGTCAAGAAATATCTCTTTTAGCATAAATTCTTTGGAAATTCTCTTTCTTTACAAATCATATTCATGCATCATATCTTGCATTTAGGTCTATTGTCTAGATTCTCACTTTTCTAGTTGGAATCATTTTTCCAGATAGAAACAGATTGTCAAGCTGTCGCGTCTTAGAGTTTCTCGACTGCGTCCGCAGCCAACTCGAACGTACGATACTAGATCAAAAAGACGAAAAGTAATGGAGAACTTTGAGCAAGAGAACGTTGAACTTCGTAGTACGGTAACTACGCTACAAGAAGAAGTGGAAAGACTCACGTCTTTGGTTAACTCACTGCCACAACAAGAAAGTCAACAAGCAAGATCGAAAATCAAAACCAAACAAAGAACTTCAGAGGATACTACTACTCCGCTTAAATTCGCAGCCAAGAGTTCACCTTTCAAAGATGCCGAGGGCTATCCATGGGAATGCCTTTCAACTTCGGATAGGAGTTCGCCAACCGACTTCTCAAACAATCTCGCTGACATACCTACTTTGAAGAAAAACTCGCTCACAAATGGAATAACTTTTCCACAAGTAACAATGTCGGTTTCTCAACCGATCATGTTGAACTCACCTTAGTGCACACTACCACAAGAAGTTCATCACACTCAGAAATAACACGAACGCTCGTGGTTTAATGGAAAATCTCCGTGAACAGCTCCTCAAATGCATTGAGATAAAACAATTCAAGGAAAGAATTGTTTGGGAAAAGCGCCAGATCTTTGTTTAGTTCCTCGCGTAAAATACTGCGAAATTCAAAATCCCGGATTTTGAAAAGTACAAAGGGAACTCTTGTCCTCAGAGTCATCTTACAATGTACGCTAGGAAAATGTCTACGTACAATGAGGATCATCAGCTGCTAATTCATTACTTCCGTGATGCCTCACCGTGCCGCATCAAGTGGTACATGGCTTTAGACAGCACGAATATCCAAACTTTCAACGACTTAGGTAAAGCCTTCGTACATCAATATAAGTTCAATTTGGATATGGCTCCTGATAGGGATCAACTTCGCTCCATGTCTCAAAAGGAAAGAGAGACATTTAAGGAATATGCGCAACGATGGAGGGAAATTGCTGCCCAAATAAACCCACCATTGGAAGAAAAAGAGATGACTAAGGTATTCTTGAATACTCTAAACTCATTCTACTATGAGCGAATGATCGCTAGCGCTCCCGGAGACTTCAATGAAATGGTAAGCATGGGAATGCGATTAGAAGAGGGTGTTCGAACCGGACGTCTAACCAAAGAAGCAGGATCTTCTAATAATACCAAGAAAATTGGAACCAGTTTTCAAAGGAAAAAAGAGCATGACGTAGGAATGGTATCCCGAGGGAAACCACGTAAGAATGTCATCCAACAGCGACAGGTAGCTTCCATAGCACCCGCTGTCAACGTAACTCCGAACACAGGAATTGCTCTACAATTTCAACAAAATCAACAAACTCAATTTCGCCACAGCTCTCAGCTTAATAACCAAAACCAGACGCCTCGGTCACCATTGACCCAATTCCCATGACGTACGCGGAACTTTACCCAGCGCTAATAGAAAGAAACCTAATACAGACAAGGTTACCGCCTCCGGTTCCTGAGAAACTGCCGTGGTGGTACAAAACCGACGTGTCTTGCCCTTTTCACCAAGGGGCACCAGGCCATGACCTCGAACATTGCATAGCATTAAAGGCAGAAGTACAGAAGTTAGTAAGGACTAATCTTCTTTCCTTCAAGAATACGAGCCCAAATGTGCAAGCTAATCCGCTTCCCAGTCACAGCGGACATTCAGTAAGTTTGATACTTAGAAATAATGACAGGTATCTTGTCACCAACGTAAATTTAATCAGAGGAAACGTGGTGCGTCTTCACGAAACATACGGTGCAATGAGTGTTTTCGCTAAACACGATTATTTGGCTTGTAACATTTGCTCCAAGGATATTCAAGGATGTTCCACCATAAGAGCAGATATCCAGCATTTGTTAGACACTGGTGATTTACAGATTTACAGATACCGAGATTACCACGACGTAAATACCGTAGGGCATTTTCCGCATGAGCTTATAGTCTCAGATATCAACTCGGAAAATCCCGAAGTAAACGCTATCATCCCTTGTTTCAACATACCGACTGATCAATTCAAAGACATGTCCTTGCAACAACATGAAAATCCACCAGTCCCTGCTGAAATCTGGGATACCTTGGGAGAACCAAGTGGCAAATACGACTACATGGTGAAATACACGCTAAAGCTCGAAAATCCGGATCAAGATATCCAAATACAGGACGGGTGATGACTTTGAATACCCTAGTCAACCGAGGAGGAATACTCGATTCTCAAACCGATCAACAGATCGAGATCCCAAATGAAGATCTCGCTCAACACTTCATGGAATTCACCAAGCCGATCCCGGTTATCACTATGTCAACATGATCATCAAGATCAAGAGTACGACTCGGGATACGATCTAGAAAGTGTCGACAATGAGTCTCTTCACCAAGACCGGAAGGAACATCCCCAGATTCAACAGATCAACCGTATACCTGCTATATCCCATACTTCCGATCCGTTAATCAAGAAGATCGTTTCAGAAAGACAAAAGGCAAGGGCCATCGTCCGTAGTCTTCAAAGCCTCGCACCAAAACTAAGGTCTACTCAAGGGTTAAACCAAGCGGAAAATTACTCGAGTACCTCGACTTCCAAGGAGTTCGTCACATCGAAACCCGTTGAAGTTAGGACTAATGTTCATAGCTCTAAGTAGTTTATTTTGCTTTTTGTTTTGAACTCTCGTTTCGCCCAAAGCGAAGAGATGTTTTATAGGGCTTTAGCTTTTAAATAATTTCTCTTTGTCTTGTCCAAGATAAATGAGTTTGTATTTTAGGGCCTTGTTCTTATTGTGAAACATAAATAAAATGCGTTGTTTTGTTTCCACACTCTGTGTTTATTTTCATTTTTACCCTTTTCTGGAAATGATAATCCTAAAAAACACAGTAAAAAAAAATCTTCGAAAAAATCATAATTAATCTGCATACACTTTCAAAAAAAAAAAAAAAACTTTTTTTTAATCAAGCATAAATCAAAAATGCAGATTAAACAAATGGACAAATCCATTGAAAGCAATAACTCTACGCTCTTTCTCAACATTGAAATCCCCTGCGAAGTCGCCAAGGAAGAAATTGAAGAAGAGATCCCGGATGAAATTTCTAGACTGCTAAAGCACGAGGAAAGGATCATTCAGCCTCACAAAGAACCTCTAGAAGCAATTAACTTGGGTTATGAGGAAGATACAAAAGAAGTCAATATTGGAGCTTCACTCAACAGCAGTGTCAAAAGCAAACTGATAAGTCTTCTCAAAGAATATGTTGATGTGTTTGCTTGGTCTTACCAGGACATGCCGGGTTTGGATACCAGCATCGTGGAACATCACTTACCGTTAAGACCAGAATGTCCGCCAGTTAAGCAGAAACTGAGGAGAGTTCATCCTGAAATGGCTGAGAAAATCAAAAAGGAAGTTCAAAAACAGCTCGACGTTGGTTTCCTCGTCACTTCCGAGTATCCTCAATGGCTAGCCAACATAGTACCGATCCAAAAGGATGGAAAGGTCGAATGTGTGTTGACTAACGGATCCGAACAAAGCTAGTCCAAAGACGATTTCCTACTTCCGCATATCGACATGCTAGTGGATAGTACCGCCAAATTCAACGCTTTTCCTTCATGGACGGTTTCTCGGTTATAATCGATCGAATGGCTCAAGACATGGAGAAGACATCTTTCATCACGCCATGGGGCACTTTTTGCTACAAAGTAATGCCGTTTGATTAAAGAATGCAAAGAACTTACCAGAGGGCAATGACTACTCTCTTCATGATATGATGCACAAAGAGATCAAGTCTATGTAGATGACATGATAGCAAAGTCGACAATCAAGAAGAGCATATAGACTATCTCTTAAAGTTGTTTCAACGACTAAGGAAATTTCAGCCCACCGAATCCTAACAAATGCACCTTTGGGGTAAGGTCGGAAAACTCCTAGGTTTCATCGTCAACAAAGAGGTATTGAAGTTGACCGACAAAGTCAAGGCTATTCAGAAATGCCTACACCACATACGGAAAAGCAAGTAAGAGGATTTCTGACGGTTGAATTACATCTCCATTCATATCTCGATGATCAACACTGGGCCGATATTCAAGCTTCTCCGCAAAGATCAAAGGTTGTGTGGACCGATTGCCAAAAAGCATTCGACAAGATTAAGGAATACCGCAACCAAATACCGATCCCTCCTTGAAGGAAGACCATTAATCTTATACCTTACCGCATTAGAAGAGTCCATGGGCTGCGATTGGACAACAAGATGATACCGTAAGAAGGAGCATGCCATCTACTACCGAGTAAGAAATTCAGATCGTGAAACTCGCTACTTCATGCTCGAGAAAACATGTGCGCTTTGGTATGGACTTCAAAACGTCTTCGCCAGTACATGATCAATCACACGACTTGGTTAATCTCCAAAATGGATCCGATCAAGTACGTCTTTAAAAAGCCTGCCTTAACCGAGAGAATTGCTCGATGGCAAATGCTACTATCTGAATATGACATCCAATACCGCACCCAGAAAGCGGTTAAAGGAAGCATTCTCGCTGATCACTTGGCTTATCAGCCGCTCAACGAATACCAATCTCTCAAGTTCGACTTCCCAGACGAGGATGTTATGTACTTGAAGATGAAAGATTGTGACGAACCGCTACTCGGAGAAGGACCAGATCCAGAATCCAGATGGGGTTTAGTCTTCGATGGAGCCGTTAACATTTTTGGTAATGGAATTGGGGCAGTCATTATTACTCCCGAGGGTTCTCATATCCCGTTTTCCGCCAGATTGCTATTTGATTGCACCAACAACATAGCAGAATATGAAGCATGCATCATGGGTATCGAAGAAGCCATCGACTTGAGGATCAAGATCCTTGATATATATGGAGATTCAGCCCTTGTGATCAATCAAATCAAAGACAAGTATGAAACTCATCATCTTGGTCTAATTCCTTACAGAGATTATGCGAGACGGTTGTTGACTTTCTTCAACAAAGTTGAACTGCATCATATCCCTCGAGATCAAAACCGGATGGCAGACGCCTTGGCTACTCTATCTTCCATGTTCAAAGTCAACAATTGGAATGATATGCCCAAAATTTGCATCAGACGCCTTGAAAGACCTGCATATGTGTTTGCAACAGAAGCAGTCTTCAACGATAAACCGTGGTTTCACGACATCAAACGTTTCCTTCAAACGCGAGAGTACCCACTTGGGGCATCGTACGAAGATAAGAAAACTCTGAGGAGGCTTTCTAGGAATTTCTCCCTGAACGGAGATGTGCTATACAAAAGAAACTTCGACATGGTTCTGCTCAGATGCGTCGACAGACAAGAAGCAGACACGATCATCCATGAAGTACATGAAGGGTCCTTTGGAACCCATTCAAATGGGCATGCAATGACTAGAAAAATCTTGAGAGCAGGATACTATTGGATAACGATAAAATCTAATTGCTGCAAACACGTCAAAAGATGTCACAAGTGCCAGATCTACGCAGACAAGATCCACGTGCCTCCGACTCTACTCAACATTCTCTCCTCTCCGTGGCCTTTCTCCATGTGGGGCATCGACATGATTTGGATGATTGAACCAAAAGCGTCCAACGGACATCGCTTCATTCTAGTGGCTATTGATTACTTCACCAAATGGGTCGAAGCGGCATCCTACGCCAATGTCACTAGACAAGTGGTTGTGAGGTTCATCAAGAACAACCTTATTTGCCGATATGGAGTTCCAAGTAAGATCATTACTGACAATGGATCTAACTTGAACAACAAAATGATGAAAGAACTGTGTGAGGAATTCCGGATTGAGCATCATAACTCGTCTCCTTACCGGCCGAAGATGAACGGCGCCGTTGGAGCAGCCAACAAGAACATCAAAAAGATCGTCCAGAAAATGGTCATCACTTACAAAGACTGGCACGAAATGCTGCCATTTGCTCTGCATGGATATCGTACAAGACGTACTCAACAGGGCAACTCCTTTTTCTCTAGTATACGGCATGGAAGCAAAGGTTCCAGAAGTTGAGATTCCATCAATGAGAGTTCTCATGGAAACTAAGTTATCTGAGGCCGAATGGTGTCAAAGCAGATACGACCAACTGAACTTAATCGAAGAAAAGCGCCTGAACGCTCTGTGTCACGGATGTCATACCCCAAAATTTGCCCTCCATCTTCTCAAAAGATTTCATACATCCATACTCAAGGATTCCTCAAGAGTTGATCAGACAAACTCTCTCCTAGACAATCAACCCAAACTAGGGTTTGGTATCTCTCAAGTCAAGATGAGCTTCCAACATCTCCAATGGTCTTCATGCCTCCTCATATGCTTCAAAGATTCTCCATGTCAAGTTTCAAGCCTCAAGTCAAGTTTTCTCGTGCAATTGCTCGATGGTCAAAATCGGTGTATTGGACAAAAGTCAATCGTGGTCAACATACAACAAAACTTCGATTTTTGGTCAACATCCTCATTTTGAAGTTACATTCATCATTTGATCAAGGGTTGATCATGATTCATCAAGAAAACTCAAGATTTGCTCAAAAGTCAAAACTTTCTAAATTAGGGTTTCTAGGTGAAAAGTCAATCGAACTTTGACTGATCATAACTTTCTCATACTTTCTCGTAAATTTTTCCACCACCTCTTGTTTTGAAGGAAATTCAATTCTCTACAACTTCATGTCTCACAAGAATGTCCAAAAATGCTTCATTTGAGAGGTATAGCTCAAAACATTACAGTCATTTTCAAAGTCAACAAAAGTCAACTTTTGTTTTGAAGATATATTGAGCATGGTAACTCCAATTGAGATGAGACCAAAGACATTGTTTAGAGGACTCTTAGAGATTTCCAAAAGTCCAAGAACACTCAAAATGTGGAAAATTGAGCAAGATACACCATTCAAGTTGGGCAATTTTGACAATTGACAAAAGGACATTTTGGTCAAAATGCAAAATTTTCCAAATGGGCCTATAATCTTTTGATCCAAACTTGTTCATGATGTTATTTTTGACCCATAAATGCTTGGCATTGGTGATTTTCTATTTTCATGGTTTATATTTGAATTTTACAACATTTAATTCAAAAATAAATTATGTAAAATATGAAAATTAAGTTTCTTTTTCAAATAAGTTGGATTTATATCTTTCTTAATGTCCAAGAAAGCCCACACCAATTGCCAAATTCGTGACTCATGCACATGGAAAGAAAAAATCAAGTTTTAAAGGAAATTTGATTTTATTTATTGGAAAATATTTGCACATTCAATTTCCAATCTTTTTTCCTTGTTTTTTCTCTTCCAATCTCTTCTATAAATTGCCAGCATTGTGTACAAGCATAGGGACGAAACCCTAACCTAAAAACAAACCCAAACTCTTGCAAATTTTTTCAAGATTCTTGGAAATTCGAATTTCAAAATCCAGCAAGTTTCAGCCTCTTCCAGCCATTCCATCGTGCTCAGGAGGTTTCCAGGATTCAGAATCAACTTTTGCTCGAAGCCAATCCATCCAGAATCGGGCTCTACATCAATTCCGATTTGGTATTTTTCATGAAATCGAATTTATAAATACATGCATTGCTAACAATTTTTGTGTGTTTATTTGAACTCAGGATGCATATCTGATCATGTTTGAACCATAACATGTGAGTTTGAACGTTTGGAAATCGAATTGCCATTGTTAGGGCATCTCAGGCTGTTTCGATCGAACCGGGTCATATAGGCGTTTTCATAGGAAACCAATATCAGCAATGGATTCGTAGGGTCCGATTTAGGTGGGTAGGGTACCTTAGAACTGTTTATTTTGCGTGTTTTTCCAGTTTCAGGTGGCTGCTCATCGGGGAAGACGACCGGAGCTAGGGCTCCGGCGTCGTTGACCTGAGTGGACCGGCGAGCTGCATGCGTGGCGAGAGAACGCGTCCTGATTCGTCCATTCAAAATAACCGGGGCCCACACTCGCTGACTGGGTTTGGAATGTCATCAGGACGAGTCAACATTCATATTCTTTTGATTTTGCTTTCTCCAACACCAAACGCCAAGTGTCCCAGTGGTTAAGGCGCTCACTGTGTGTAGATACCCCTCCTGGTCATGGGATCGATCCCTGCCAACACCGGTTTTGAGTTTCTTTTTTACAAAACTGCATATTTTCTATATTTTCCTATTTTCTAATTATTTTAATATTTGCATCCTATTTTAATTGTTTTCATAATTTTTGTTCTGCATTAAAAAAAATTATCAAAAAATATTTTTCTTTTTGCATTTACTTTCTAAAAATCTTTATTTAATTTAATAAATTAAAAAACATATTTTTGCATGCATATTTATTTTTATTTTTATTTTAGCATTTAAATCATTATTAATTGCATTTTAATTATTAAATCTTTTCTAAAAAATCCCAAAAAATTATTTTAGTATATTTATCTTATTTCCAGCATATATTAATTTTCTCATATAAAAAATTGCATTTTTTCTAACATTTTCTCTTATTTCGATTTCATCATATTTTCCGATTTCTTATTCTTTCACAGGTTGCTCCGATTCGGACGTTTTCTTTTTATCGTTTTATTCTTTTCAATAATGTAATTGCTCATGGGTTGTAATAGTTTTAATTAGGACTTTACTTTCCGCATTTTCAAATTATGTATCTGCCCCAAAGCCATGTAATAGCGTAGGACCTTTACATTCCGCATTTTACTTTCCGCACCCTTATCAATTGCTAGTAACTAGGCGTGTATGGCAAGATAATAATTGGACATAGCTCACACTAATTTTCAAGATAACATATTTGAATTCAATACACTCTTTCACACACGCACCCCTTAGGGTAATTCTCTCTCGATGCCTTTCGGTTTCAAAATGGTCATGTCCCTCGAACGTAGAGGTATTCTAGCACCGTTGCCTTCCAAGCAAATCATCATAGTCCCTTCGATACAAAGATCATAAGACCCAAGATGTCGCCTCCGAATACATGATCTTGACCCTCGATTGTCGCCTACGAAAAATGATGATAGTCCCTTCGAATGTGCTAGGATACTTCCTACAAGTTGCCTTCAATGACCATCCGATGTCCCTTCGAATGTCCCGCTTACATCCAACGAATGGAGCTACCTACTAACTAATGGTATGGCTAGTGCTATTCTAAAGGAACGAGAAGTACGAAACCGACCAATTCGGTAAATAAGTCTTTAGTTGCTCGCTCTACCAAATGCTTTTCACACTCACACTTTTTTCAAAGTTCAAATTCTTTTCAAAACAAAACATTTCCGAACACTTTGTATACACTCCTACATGAGTCATTACAAAGTCAAAGCGAAATGCCTTTTCTTCAAAACATCTTTGTCAAACACATGAAGCAATTTTAAAAAGTGATCTAGAGCAACTAAGAGCCGTAGATAACTACGGATGGAAAGGGTGCTAATACCTTCCCTTTTCATAACCATTCTCCCGAACTCGTAATCTAACGAAGGTCTTTTTCATTACTTTTACCTTCCCTTAATTGGATAAAATAAAAGTCGGTGGCGACTCTTGCTATCCGCACATTTGGATACAAAATCCTACAAAGTCGCTTCACCGTATCACGTAATCGACTCTGGGAAATACCCTAAAAGAGAGAATTGCCTTAGGATTTCTAAATCACCTTTATCGCTTTTTGTTTGACTTGTATGCTTTATCTTTAAGGGTTGCTTGGGTATTATATTGTTGGGGATCCTACACCGGATCCGGGTTTTTTAGGTAAGTAGCATTAGATCATCGCGACGTTAGACGATAACTAAACGGTCAACATGATGGCTACGTTAACGTGACACTTTGGTTGTCCCGATACTCTTCATTCCCAAGTTGAAGATAGTATTTGGCTTCGTGGTGTCATCAAGCGCTAACTAAACTTTTAGAACCTTAATTGACCCATCTTGGCCATTAGAAGGTAGTGAGATGGCCTTTTGTAGACCGAGGTTGGTTGATACTCGATGCTACGCTCATTGAGATTAGACTTTTGGGACATTTTCGATCGACCACTTGGCGTCATTGAAATAAGCGCCTACGAGAAAGATCTGATATGAGATTCCTAGAACCGGTTACTTATTATAGGACAGGATGAACCAACTCAAACTTTTGGTGGGTAATCACCTATACCTCATGCAAGCCTTAACCCTAGGCTCATTGTGTGAATTGTTTGTGTGTGCTAAACATGACATCATTCGCATTGCATATCATTTCTAACTATTTCAAGGACCTATGGATTTATCTTTGCTCTGCTTTTGTAGGAATCATGGCTTCTAGAAAGACTATCCGAATCAACTTCATGGGTATCCTTCTCAACTCAAAGAATTGGTTTCAAATTCCGACCATGCCTTCATCAAAAGACATGGTTATCTACTTGATTTGGTTATCTCGGTTTGAAGAAGATATGATGCATGTCCTATTCCGCTTCTTGATCCGAAACACCATTGCTTTACATTCCGGATTATCGCTTGGTTCCTACCTTAGAAGAGTTCTCTGTTACTGGGGTACCTATTCTTGACCAAATACCATTCAGGTCTAGAAAAGGTTCCTAAGTATCGAAGACATTGCATCACCTTACATCTTAAGCGCGGACATTGAAGCCAATTGGGAAACTAGAAGTGGAGTTAAGGGTTTACTTTCCAAGTTCTTAATCAAGAAAGCCCGAGAATTCCTCAAAGTTATGAGTTTCCATGCATTTGAAAACATTGTGGCCTTGTTAATTTATGGTTTGGTTCTATTTCCTAACTCGGATCAATTCATAGATGTCAATGCCAT
Source organism: Vicia sativa (assembly GCA_021764765.1). Taxonomy (NCBI): domain Eukaryota; kingdom Viridiplantae; phylum Streptophyta; class Magnoliopsida; order Fabales; family Fabaceae; genus Vicia; species Vicia sativa. Next base: position 288,906,077 of record CM038794.1, read on the forward strand.
CAAGTTGTTTCTTACCCGCAATCCAGTGCCTACCTTACTTGGAGACATCCCGCATTCTCCACACTGCATTACTAAGCGACAAGGAACTCTCATGTGTTGTATACCGTTACTTTCCAGGTGGTTTATTTCGCACCTTCCTCCATCAGTTTTGAAGAACGAACAAAGGTTGAGATGGTCTCAAAGATTAATGTCACTCTCTCATTCAGATATCCGTTGGAATCTTTTCTCTCAAAAGGACTTCACATTCATTGAGCGTTGTGGAGAATTCCTAATGTACCACTCCTTGGTATAAGGGAGGTATTACTTACAACCCTTCTCCATTCTCTCGTCTTGGTTTTGCTCAAGAGATGGTCCTCATGATATGCTTCTCCAAGATGTTGTGTTCGACTACAATCACGATCTCCGATCACCGACGAAGGTTTATACACGCTTGGGGCATGGTAAAGAAGACGATACCAAGACTTTGGGGCACCAAAATCCCATTCCTTGGGAACCTTACCTCAAATGGGTGCGAGCTCGAGCTCAAAACCTCATGATGCCATTCACTGCTCTACCAAGAATTATGGAACTGCTATAGGTGACGTACCCTATTCTCCATCCCGACATGCCTACGATTTTGAAGACTTGAAGAGATCCGGATTCAACAAAGAAGAAAGGGATACCTTTGAGACTCAAGTGCAAGCGAGAAGAAAGTGTTAGAGTTGACCAAGCTACTTCACAGGAGCGAAACATCAATGCCTACATCGCACCAAGAGGAAGCCCATGGGAGACTTAGAGCTTTAGGATGTTTATGTTTTCTTTTATTATTTGAATTATCTCTTGTACTTAAAAAGAAAAAAAAGAAGAAGAATAAAAAGAGTACTAATAAATGTTTGTTCATTGCTTGTCTAACAAATTTAAATCTCTAAGGTCCTTGAAAACATTGCATTGCATTCGCATAAACATTGCATAGCATAGCATAACATTGCATCACGTACATTGAGATTGGTTTTCTCATTTGCTCGCTATTTATTTTAGCGAAATGGCTCTTGAACAGACGTCAAAGATCTCCGTGCTGAATGTCTCCAGAGATGTTCACCAATTTGGTCCAAGGCCAAGAAGATCTGAAGAAGCTCATCAACAAAAAGAAGAAGGTCGTCGGTCTTCTCAACATGGGCAGACGCTACAAGGGTGGTCCTAAAGTGGTCGGTCAGTGAGCTCTCAAAGGAAGTGTCAAGAATGAGGGAGTGTCGGGTAATGAAGATGACCAGGTGAGCCCGAGAAGGAGGGAGGATCGCTCCGACTATAGCCGACTGATGAAGATGATAAGTACAAGCAACTTGAAGACCGCTCGAATCTTTGTGGAAAACTCAAGATGTCGTGAACTTTGATGATCTAAGTCTTGTTCCCGTGTTGTGATTCCTCCCAAGCTCAAAGTTCCAACTTTGCAGTATGATGGCATGTCTTGGCCAAAGCTACATTTGAAGTCCTATGTCCGAAGATCAATCCCCACACCGATGATGTAGTCGTGGATGCACTATTTTAAGAGAGTTTGTCCGAACCCGCTGGAATGGTACTATCGCCTAGAGAATGACCGTATCCGTACTTGGAGTGACTTGGTGATGCTTTCTCGATGATGAGTACAATGTGAATTGACACCCACTGCATGCAACTACAAAGCATGTCTATGGGTCGTGATGAAGTTCAAGGAGTATGCTCGAGTGGAGAGATTTAGCAAGAGTTCAACCACCCTTGTCCAATAGGGAATTGGTTGATATGTTTATGGGAACACGAGCCCATTCTTTAATCATCCGATTGAAACTCTTCACCGGATTCACCGAAATATTGACAAAGCAGCATATTGAAGTCGGTATCGGGAATGGAAAGATTCAGTAGAGTCATCTTCCAATGTCAAGAGATCTTTTGGTGGTAAGAAAGAAGTTAATCTTTGTATGGTCGAAAAGCCGAGCCAAGACCGACCGTGCTCAACTGTGGGGTTGTGATCTCCAATCCTACATCGGATAACCTCAGACAACACGCGAACGTAACGCGCCACGAAGATTCTTAAGATCAACATGCCTTTGTCGCAAGCCTTGCAACACATGTTGAAAGCAGAGTGATTACCTTGAGGATCCTCCTCAAAATGTCAATACTTCCTCTCCGAAATACAATCCTAATGCTAAGTGTGCTTACCATTCCAATAGCCGGACATGGTAATCGATGATTGTTGGGCTCAAGAACAAAATTCGGGATATGATTGAGTCTAAGCGATTGAGTTTGACCTCTCGTTGAGACTCGAATGTGATCAACGCCCTATGCCTAACCATGACAAGAGTTCCAATGTCATTGGTGACGATACTTATGTTTTCAACATAGATGACTTGACCATTCCTCCGATGGTTAAGAAGAATTTGTTGCAAGCCGTGTCAATCCGGATGCCGAGAGAATTGTCGTTGGTGCCCATCCGCACGATGGTTGTGCTTGGTTGAGAAGACGTGTTCGCATGATGGATAACCGTGAGATACTATTTCAAACCACCGTGCGTGTGTGAAGAAATGTCTAAGTTGAAGATTGACAATGCAAATGAAGTTGTACCATCTGTGGGATACCTTGGGGCAGCCAAGTGGAAAGTATGATTACATGGTGAAGTACACTGTTCCTGAGAGTTACAAGATTCCTATTGAAGATATTAAGGCGACCGGATGGGGTGACAAATTCCCAGAAGACTATGCTGATATTAACACAATAAGAATTTCCTCTGCTAATTCCGTGCCTAGAGTGGCACCTCTCATTATCACTTCTCCAAGACCGGCCCATATTCCTCGACAGGCTATCCCTTGGAACTATGGAGTGATGTTTACTATCATGGCGTCAAGCAAGATCCTCCGACAATTGAAGATCTTACCATTGGAGCTTCTATTCCCGACATCGACAACATCAGGATCAAGTAAGGTGACCGAAAGGTATTCTCTCCGATATCTCTCTCCAAAGACACTGCGACTCCACCACATTCCGCCTACTCAATCAATATCCCGACTAGAGGGAAAGAAAGACTCATCCCGCTCAACCGTAAGTGCCAAAGGAAGTTCTCAAGACACCTCCAAACGAGAAATGGAGGAAATTCAAGATTATTAAGATGAGTGACTACAATGTTGTGAAGCAGTTGGGACAGACTCCAAGATTTCCATGCTCGCTTCTCTTGTGCTCGAGGCTCATGCTAATGCCTTGGTGAAGTTTCGAAAATGCTCATGTGCCGCAAGACACTACCACCGAAGTTTGTATTGCTAGCCCTGCTGCCAACAACGGCCTAGGCTTCTCCGATCGACTCCTTAGGAAAGAAACACAACAAAGCCTTGCACATCTCTTGAATGCAAGGGCATTACATTATCTCATGTTTTGCTGATACCGGTCGCTGAATATCCTACCAAGACCGCTTTGATCGACTTGATATCGAAGGGTTGGTTACGAGACCCGTGACATAATTGTGAGAGCTTTTGATGGTTCTAAGCGAACAATACTTGGAGCTCATCACTTGTCAAAGTCGGTTCCCGACTTTTGACTCTACTTTCTTTGTCATGGACATCCGTCCGACTTTATTCTTGCCTACTTGACGCCTTGGATACATGGGTATTACCTACCTTGCATCGTGGTAAATACCCAAGAAAGGGAAGGTTGTCACAGATGTGGTGAAGAAGAGTATATGGTCACCATCTCCGGTATTCCGATACCTTGAGATGGGGGTGAATTCTTGAGACTCCTGTCAAGCTTTTGAAACAATCCCAGTCATGCTGACTCTCCCATCACTCCGAGTTACACAAGTTCCGCCTAGGATGGCCTCACCGAAAGATGCTCAAGCCACTTTGAACGAGGAGGTAGTGCTATTTGGGGTCACCGATCTTCCTTTCAAATTTGACAAGACCGGTTTAGGCTTCACCATCAAGGGTCAAGATGATACGCGAACGCGTGCCGCCAACTTCCTTTCCGCATCGCCCGAGTGGAATCCATGCTATAGAAGACGACGACAACGACTTCGACATCAAGAAATGGATCTTCCCAACTCCACAATGGGCTCAAGAATTGGAAGATCAAGACGCCATACCAATCTCCTTTAGTCGAGTAATTGCTTGTTTTGTTTTGCTTTTCGTATTTCTTTATGTTTTGAACAATAAACTTTGAAAGCCTAGTGCCTTGCGGGCATCATGGCTCGTTATGAGGTTATTATTCTATCGTTTGCGTATTTTCATTCAATAATTGTTGGACTTTTGCATTCAATTGTGTTTTCTTTCTTTTACTTTATCACCCCTTCAAAAGGCTATGTGTTTCTTACACACACCACGATACAACGCAGAATCACTCCGAATCTCGTTAATAACTATGCTAGTGCTAAATATGACTCGATAATCCGATCTACCAAGCCAAGACGAAAGTGAGGAAGATTGTGAAGTGCCGGAGAACTTGCTCATGCTAAGAAGAAGAGCGAGTTATACACCACACGAAGAGCAAGTTGAGGTTGTGAATTTGGGTAATGACGAAGATAGAAAGAGATCAAGATATGAGCGGTCTTGAGAAAGGTTAAAGAAAGGTTGATTCGGATGCTACGAGACTATATTGAGGTTTTTGCTTGGTCATACGAAGACATGCCCGGTTTAGACATTGATATTGTGGTACACCGATTGCCGACAAAAGAAGGTTTTCTCCAAGAAATGTAGGTTCGTCAGACATGCCCGAGATGTCGAGAAAATCAAAGAAGTCATGAAGCGCTCAACGCGGTTTCTTAGTCATACTTCCTATCCCGTGGGTTGCTAATGTGGTACCTGTGCCCAAGAAGGATGGCAAGGTACGGATGTGTGGATTACGAGATCTGAACAAAGCAAGTCCGAAGACGATTTCCCACTTCCTCATATTGATGTTCGTTGACAACACCGCCAAGATAAGGTTTTCTCCTTCATGGATGGTTTCTCCTACAAATCGATTAAAATGGCTCAAGACATGGAGAAGACTACTTTTGTTACACAAGGGGCACTTTCGCTACAAGGTTATGCTGCTCGGATCGAAGAACGCAGCGCCACTTATCGGCTATGGTGACATTATTTCATGACATGATTCATCACGAGATAGAGGTCTACGTCGGCGACATGATAGCTCGATCACAAACGAAGAAGAACATCTTGATCATTTGCGAAACTATTTGATGATTGAAGAAGTATGATTGAGACTTAATCCCAACAAGTGCACCTTTGGAGTCGATCCGAAAACTCCTAGGGTTTGTAGTCATGGAAGGGTATTGAGGTTGACCTGCAAGGTTAAAGCTATTCAAGAGATGCCACCCGCACCGAGAAGGAAGTCGAGGTTTCTTGGGTCGATTGAACTACATTGCCGATTCATTGCACACCCAATCGCTACTTGTGAGCCAATCTTCAAGTTACTAAAGAAAGATCAAGTAATGGAATGGAATGACGATTTCCGATCGCTTTGACAAAATCAAGGAGTACCTGAATCCTCCCATCCCGATGCCACCAAAGGAAGACCTCTTATCATGTACTTGATGTTAGAGAATTCAATGGGGTGTGTTGGGGCAACATGACGAGTCTAGTCGAAAAGAGCATGCAATATACTACCTTAGCAAAAGTTTACCGATCGTGAAACAAGATACTCACAATGAGAAAACTTGCAACGCTTTAACTTGGCTCACGACTAAGACAAGATATGTTGACTCACACTACCTTGTTGATTTCAAGATGGATCCGATAAAATACATCTTTGAGAAACCAGCTCTCTCGGAAGAATAGCAAGATGGCAAATGATCTTGACCGAATATGACATCCAAGACACTTCTCGAAGCGATCAAAGGAAGTTTGGTAGCCGATCATTTGGCTCATCAAGTAGATGACTATCAGTCTATGCGCTTGAATTTCGACGAAGATGTTTTACTAGTTATCGATTAAGAACCGTGTCCGACGAAGGACCGAACAAGGATCCCGATGGACCATGGTCTTTGATGGAGCCTCAACGCACTTGGCAATGGCATTGGTGCCATCATTACATCCCCCGAGCGGACATACGCCTTTCACCGCCAGATTATGTTTCAGCTTACACTAACAACATGGCCGAGTCGAAGCGTGCATCATGGGTCTTAAAGTCGCTATTGACTTAAGAATCAAGTTCTTACAAGTATATGGAGACTCACTTTGGTGATCACCGATTATGGCGAGTGGGAAAGCATCCGAATCTCATTCCGTCGAGAGCATGTTCGAGTTTGATCCCTACTCAAGAGATTACTTTTGATCACATTCCACGAGAAGAGAATCGGTTAGCGACGCATTAGCTACTATGTCGTCTATGTTCAAGGTCGATGGGACAACGAGGCTCCCGATCATTATTGAGAAGTTTGATGAACCAAAGATATTGTTGTGAGCTTGATACGAAGAGAAACCTTGGTACTATGACGTGAAGAGGTATCTTGAGACTCGTGAATATCCATAGGCCCACAATGATAAGAAGTTCATGAGAAGATTTGCATCCAAATTCTTCCTTAGCAACGACATCTTATACAAGCGCAACCACGACTTGTGCTTACTCATTGTAGACCGAAAACAAAGAATGTATCATGGAAGAGTTACACGGCGCATTTGGTACCCACCTGGACACACCATGGCTAAGAAGATTTTGAGAACAGTTACTATTGGTCCACCATGGAAGTCGATTGTCACCGCTACGCCGATCTTGTCACAAGTTCCGTTTATACCGACAAAGTACACGCACCTCCATCGCTGAATGTTTTAACTTCTCCTTGGCCTTTTGCAATGTGGGCATTGACATGATTGAGAAATCAAGCCCACGGCTTCCAATGGACATCGTTTCATCCTTGTGGCAATTGATTACTTTACCAAGTGGGTAGAAGCCTCGTATGCATCTGTTACCAAGAATGTTGTGGCTCGTTCATCAAGCATAATCTTATCTCGGTATGGCACCCGAAAGGATTATCACGATAACGGTTCCAATCTCAACAACAAGATGATCACCGAACTCTCGCACGCAGCTCAAGATCAAGCATCACAACTCTTCTCCTTATCGGCCTAAGATGAACGCGCAGGGAAGCCGCCAATAAGAACATTAAGAAGATTATACAGATGATAAAGGACTTACAAAGATTGGCATGAGATGTTACCATTCGCTCTTCATGGTTATCGCACTACAAATACAACATCACAGGGCAACCCCTTCTCTTGTATACGGTATAGAAGCCGCCTTGCCCATCGAGGTTCGGATACCTCAACTAGAGTCCTCCGGAGGCGAGTTAGGCGAAGACGATTGGGTCCGATCGCCTTGACCGATTAACTTGATCGATGAGAAACGACTCGTGTCCATCCGCCATGGACATTTATCGAAACGAATGATCGAGCATTTAACAAGAAGGTCAAGCACCGAGTCTACCAAGTCGGTGATCTAGTAGTCAAGCGCATCATTCTTCCACAAGGTGATCCTGGGCAAATGGACTCCCACCTATGAGGGACCGCTTTGTAGTCAAAACAGTGTTTTCCGGCGAGCTATGATACTTAGCACCATGGATGGTGAAGATTTCCACACCCGTGAACGCAGACATAGTCAAAAATACTACGCAGAAAGAGACCCGCTAGGTCCGAACCTAGGCAAAAATAAGGGTATCTGGCGAACCAAAAGGTTCGGGCAAAAATAAAGGATATATACAAAACATGTACACCCGGCAAGTCGAAAACCCGAAAAGGGCTTGGGCAAAAAGGGTATCCTAAGACCAAAACCCGAAGGGCGGTCTAGGCAAAAGTTAGGATTTGAGCGCGACTATGTCTCTTCCAGATCACCGCCCTGACTACTATCAAGATTCAAGATTCAAATGGCGAAGATCAATTCACTCACTTTCTACTGACAGCAAGGGGATGAGATAATTGAAATATATGAGTACTAGCATAGTTGGAACTTAACGAGATTGTTTCCGCATAGCTTTTTACCTTTGTGTACAGACTACTTGGCCATACGCCACCTTTCAAATAAACGCAAATTTCTTTCTCTTTACAATTTTTGTTGTTGTCGTTTGCAAAAAGTCCAACGTTTGTTTTGAATGATTATACGCACTTGACAATAAGAATCTAATCACAAACATACGAAAAGTGAACATACAAAAGTACTTACTACAGGGCTCCAGGAATTGGGACGACGACGAAAGTCACCAATACAGTTCCCCACAAAGGTGTCACTCACAACACACCTTCCCCAGCGGAATATACGTTAAATCCCCGAGCAGTAATTCCACTCAACCGAGCAATGTTACATCAGTCTCCAAGCAGTAACACCTCTTCCCCGACAGTCAAGGTATTCATCTCCAGTGGACATTTCTCAATCCTCCCTTCTCCCGGCAGCAGATCCGGACTCAAACTTGGTCGAGATAGCATCGGAGGAACCTACACCTTTATTCCCCACCAGATTACAACGGATCCCGACTCTTCCAGCCCGGTCACTCAAGAACCATCAAATATTCTCCTGAGATCTACACTCGTAATCCCAAAGAGCGCCTCCTAAATTTCCTCAACAGATCTCGCATGCAAGGTCCCCAACGGATCGCCTCCCGCATTCTCCTCGCAGGTCTATGAGATCTCCAACAACGAGCTTCTCAATCTCTACCTTCCTCAACAGATCTAGGCCCAAGACTTGGTCGATAATGCATCGGAGGAATCCAGGTATCTTTCTTCTCCTTCAAAAGGTGGACTTCCACCCACTAATTCCCTGCGAAGTCGAAATTCTCAAAGTAATATCCACACCTTCTTCAAGATGGATATGTTTTGAAATATCACAACATCAACATTCATACATTACTCATAAAGTCATAATTTACGATATGTCATTCATATACAATCATGTCATACTTTGCATAACACTAACCAATATTCTCAAAGTTCCTTTGTTTTCTCCAAAAGTAATACCACCTGACGCAAACAGTCCAGATTAAGCCCGAACCGACGGAAAACTATCGAAGACCGCCTTGGTTGTCCTCCGACGACTGGTCCAGATTAAGCCCCGAGCCGACGGAAAACTATCCGAAGACCACCTCCGGTTATCCTCCGATAATGTGCAATGGATCAACACCGATGCACACAGGAAGCTATCCACATTTTTGCCAACTACAATCTCCGTCAGAGTAATCGACACGAAGATTTATTCTGACAGCGACTACAGAGTCTAGCATACGACTCAGTTGCCTTGGATGGCATCTTAAGCCCATCTCCGACTACTCATCAACAGTGCTTCACTTTCAGAATGCTGCATATATGGTTAAAAATCAATACAAACCAATAACTTCATTAAAAAAAATGAACACGAAGTCTAACGTAGGACTACCTCCAGATGGCATCTTAAGCCCATCTCCGTGCTCCTTCCAGAAACGACTACAGAGCCTAACGTACGGCTCACTCCCCAGCATCGATCTTTCTAGATGGCATCTTAAGCCCATCTCCGTCAGCTCTCCTATTAACAACCTCGAGTCTAGCGACGACTCGCTCCCCAAGTCTCCAACTTCTAAATGGCATCTAAGCCCATTCCGCATCATCCACCAACAATGAGTGCAAATTGTGTACTTGTGTTCAATCATCTTCTACCTGTGTCGCGAAAGACAAGCATGTCCATCTAACCCTCCAGTACAAGAAGATTGAACAGGGGCAGCTGTCATACCCCAAAATTTGCCCTCCATCTTCTCAAAAGATTTCATACATCCATACTCAAGGATTCCTCAAGAGTTGATCAGACAAACTCTCTCCTAGACAATCAACCCAAATTAGGGTTTGGTATCTCTCAAGTCAAGATGAGCTTCCAACATCTCCAATGGTCTTCATGCCTCCTCATATGCTTCAAAGATTCTCCATGTCAAGTTTCAAGCCTCACAAGTCAAGTTTTCTCAGGCAATTGCTCAGATGGTTGAAAATCGTGTATTGGACAAAAGTCAATGTGGTCAATATACCAAAACTTCGATTTTTGGTCAACATCCTCATTTTGAAGTTACATTCATCATTTGATCAAGGGTTGATCATGATTCATCAAGAAAACTCAAGATTTGCTCAAAAGTCAAAACTTTCTAAATTAGGGTTTCTAGGTGAAAAGTCAATCAACTTTGACTCGATCATAACTTTCTCATACTTTCTCGAAATTTTCCACCACCTCTTGTTTTGAAGGAAATTCAATTCTCTACAACTTCATGTCTCACAAGAATGTCCAAAAATGCTTCATTTGAGAGGTATAGCTCAAAACATTAGTGTCATTTTCAAAGTCAACAAAAGTCAACTTTTTGTTTTGAAGATATATTGAGCATGGTAACTCCAATTGAGATGAGACCAAAGACATTGTTTAGAGGACTCTTAGATATTTCCAAAAAGTCCAAGAAAACTCAAAAATGTGGAAAATTGAGCAAGATACACCATTCAGAAGTTGGGCAATTTTGGACAATTGCACAAAAGGACATTTTGGTCAAAATGCAAAATTTTCCAAATGGGCCTATAATCTTTTGATCCAAACTTGTTCATGATGTTATTTTTGACCCATAAATGCTTGGCATTGGTGATTTTCTATTTTCATGGTTTATATTTGAATTTTACAACATTTAATTCAAAAATAAATTATGTAAAATATGAAAATTAAGTTTCTTTTTCAAATAAGTTGGATTTTATATCTTTCTTAATGTCCAAGAAAGCCCACACCAATTGCCAAATTCGTGACTCATGCACATGGAAAGAAAAAATCAAGTTTTAAAGGAAATTTGATTTTATTTATTGGAAAATATTTGCACATTCAATTTCCAATCTTTTTTCCTTGTTTTTTCTCTTCCAATCTCTTCTATAAATTGCCAGCATTGTGTACAAGCATAGGGACGAAACCCTAACCTAAAAACAAACCCAAACTCTTGCAAATTTTTTCAAGATTCTTGGAAATTCGAATTTCAAAATCCAGCAAGTTTCAGCCTCTTCCAGCCATTCCATCGTGCTCAGGAGGTTTCCAGGATTCAGAATCAACTTTTGCTCGAAGCCAATCCATCCAGAATCGGGCTCTACATCAATTCCGATTTGGTATTTTTCATGAAATCGAATTTATAAATACATGCATTGCTAACAATTTTTGTGTGTTTATTTGAACTCAGGATGCATATCTGATCATGTTTGAACCATAACATGTGAGTTTGAACGTTTGGAAATCGAATTGCCATTGTTAGGGCATCTCAGGCTGTTTCGATCGAACCGGGTCATATAGGCGTTTTCATAGGAAACCAATATCAGCAATGGATTCGTAGGGTCCGATTTAGGTGGGTAGGGTACCTTAGAACTGCTTATATTTGGCGTTTTCCGCTTGTGGCGCTCATCGGAAGACGACCGAGCTAGGGCTCGCCGCTGACTCGAGTGGACCGCGAGCTGCATGCGTAGAGAACGCCTGATTCGCCATTCAAAATAACCGGGCCCACACTCACGACTGGTTTGGAATGTTATCAGGACGAGTCAACATTCATATTCTTTTGATTTTGCTTTCTCCAACACCAAACGCCAAGTGTCCCAGTGGTTAAGGCGCTCACTGTGTGTAGATACCCCTCCTGGTCATGGGATCGATCCCTGCCAACACCGGTTTTGAGTTTCTTTTTTACAAAACTGCATATTTTCTATATTTTCCTATTTTCTAATTATTTTAATATTTGCATCCTATTTTAATTATTTTCATAATTTTTGTTCTGCATTAAAAAAAATTATCAAAAAATATTTTTCTTTTTGCATTTACTTTCTAAAAATCTTTATTTAATTTAATAAATTAAAAAACATATTTTTGCATGCATATTTATTTTTATTTTTATTTTAGCATTTAAATCATTATTAATTGCATTTTAATTATTAAATCTTTTCTAAAAAATCCCAAAAAATTATTTTAGTATATTTATCTTATTTCCAACATATATTAATTTTCTCATATAAAAAATTGCATTTTTTCTAACATTTTCTCTTATTTCGATTTCATCATATTTTCCGATTTCTTATTCTTTCACAGTTGCTTCGATTCGGACGTTTTCTTTTTATCGTTTTATTCTTTTCAATAATGTAATTGCTCATGGGTTGTAATAGTTTTAATTAGGACTTTACTTTCCGCATTTTCAAATTATGTATCTGCCCCAAAGCCATGTAATAGCGTAGGACCTTTACATTCCGCATTTTACTTTCCGCACCCTTATCAATTGCTAGTAACTAGGCGTGTATGGCAAGATAATAATTGGACATAGCTCACACTAATTTTCAAGATAACATATTTGAATTCAATACACTCTTTCACACACGCACCCCTTAGGGTAATTCTCTCTCGATGCCTTTCGGTTTCAAAATGGTCATGTCCCTCGAACGTAGAGGTATTCTAGCACCGTTGCCTTCCAAGCAAATCATCATAGTCCCTTCGATACAAAGATCATAAGACCCAAGATGTCGCCTCCGAATACATGATCTTGACCCTCGATTGTCGCCTACGAAAAATGATGATAGTCCCTTCGAATGTGCTAGGATACTTCCTACAAGTTGCCTTCAATGACCATCCGATGTCCCTTCGAATGTCCCGCTTACATCCAACGAATGGAGCTACCTACTAACTAATGGTATGGCTAGTGCTATTCTAAAGGAACGTAGAAGTACGAAAACGACCAATTCTGAGTGGGTAAATAAGTCTTTTAGTTGCTCGCTCTACCAAATGCTTTTCACACCTCACACTTTTTTCAAAGTTCAAATTCTTTTCAAAACAAAAACATTTCCCGAACACATTGTATACACTCCTACATGAGTCATTACAAAGTCAAAGCGAAATGCCTTTTTCTTTTCAAAACATCTTTGTCAAACACACAGAAAGCAATTTTAAAAAGTGATCTAGAGCAACTAAGAGCCCGTAGATAACTACGGATGGAAAGGGGTGCTAATACCTTCCCTTTTCATAACCATTCTCCGAACTCGTAATCTAACGAAGGTCTTTTTCTCTACTTTTACCTTCCCTTAATTGATAAAAATAAAAGTCGGTGGCGACTCTTGCTATCCGCACATTTGGATACAAAAATCCTACAAAGTCAGTTCACCGTATCACAACGGACAACTCTATCAAAGAAGGATGAAGAAAGCTTTCGACAAAAAGGTCCGACCTCGTGAACTTCGAGAAGGCGATCTCGCTTAAAAGATTCTCTTTCCAAATGATTCTAGGGCAAATGGACTCCTAATTACGAAGGCCCATACATCGTCAAAAGAAGTTTCTCTCGGTGCTATGACTCACAACTATGGACGGCGATGAACTCCCGCATCCCGTGAATGCCGACTCAAAAAATACTTTGTCTAAAAACAAAAGAACAATTTAAGTCGAAAACCCGAAAAGGGAGGCTTAGGCAAAATGAGCGCCTCGGGATTGAAAACCGAAAAGGCGATCCAGAAAAAATTAGAGACAATAAATGAATTATCCTAATAGATCGAAAACTCGAAAAGGCGATCTAGGTAAAACAAGGATACAAAATGACAAAGTAATCGCAGTCCAGATTTTGTCCACATGAAGAATCTTCCATCAACGGATCTTCAATCAACTTTTCTCAAGCAACAAGCACGCTTGGAATTCAAAGTTGTTAGGATAGTAGCGGTTATTTGCTTTCAATGTAGCCTTTTCCCAATAAATTATCATTTCCAACTTTTGTAAATAGTCCGTGGAATCACGCATTTGGCTGATTACCATTCTATCAATAAATTTGAGCCTTGTGCTTTTGTTTGCAATTCCTACTTTATTCTGTTTGCAAAATAACGCTTTTATTGTGAAAATCACTTTTTGAAACTAAAATGTTTTAAATGAATTTTTACTTCAAAATTTTTGAAACAAAAGCAAAATTCTCCTTTGAAACTATGAACATGGAAATAACTTCAACTGTTTCTCCAAGAGTGTTTCGATCCCCAGTGGAGTCGTCAACTGCCTTCTCCTCATCGAATCATCAAAGGACGGTATTCTTATCAAAAAGAATCCCCAACCAAGTTGCCAATGAAAAGCCTTTCTCAGAAAGTTTAAAGCATGCAACTCAAATTCTTCATCAGTGAACGTCTGCACCATTTGCTGCAATTCTCACCCAGTATTTGTTCGAACTGTGACGCGGTCATTTTCCCAAGTACTCTCTTTAGTGTCTTTGTCTAGTATTGTTAGCATGCATATAACACTCATGACATTCATACATAATAGCATCATTCATTTGCATTTTTGCATCTCTCAAAATGTTTGCTTCCAAATCACTGGTTATATATACTCATACGAGTATATCATATCCCAGTAGATTCTCTCTGTCATACCCCAAATTTTGACCTAATATACCACCTTACATTTGCATCATCTGCATAACTAAGCTCAGACAACATTAATCGGGTATAGCATTCACAGGTCAAAACTAGGGTTTCATCAGATTTTCATCTGATTCAAGTGCTAACCAATTAGGGTTTGAGATTTTCTCACTCCATTTGATCTATCTTGATCAAATCATCAACCTTCAATCCTCAGATATCAAATTTTCTCATAGATCAATCGAGGATCGACCAATTAGGGTTTTGATCGGGCATGAGAATTCTCTGACTTTTTGAACAAGAAATGACTTTTTTGGATAGAGATTGGTCATTATATCTTAGATACAACATCTTGACCTAATTTCTGGATCCAAAACATCACGTAGGTTCACGAATTCATCGCGTTTCGACGATCCGATGAAATTTCATCTCATAAAAGTCAAACTTTGACTTTTGGTCAAATTTTTCAAAACAAAACTTTTTCCATCATCAAAATACTTCAAATGATCCATCATGATCATAAAAAATCAAAGAATTTGGAAAAGTCAACAAAAAGTCAAAATTTCTATAACTTGGAAAAATTTCTAAGTGTTGAAATTTCACATTTTTTCCAAACTTCAAGCCATTTTTTCACCTAGTTCCAATTGGAATTTGAAAAAACTCAAAACATGAAAGTTGTAGATCATGGAAAAATCTTTCCAAAATGTCCAAGAACTCCAAAATCCATGTAGGCTAGCTATGTCTTTGAAATTGAAACAAAAGGGTCCATGAAACTTAATTTTCAAAGTTCACAACTTCAAATTATAGGTCTTTTGTGTTTTCTCATTCAAACCACTTGCCACCTTGCCAAAATGACTCATCAAACTGATAAACATCAGTGAAAAGTGATGATTGAAGATTGGATCAAGTTTGAATAATTTTGCACATGGTAAAAAAAAGAACCTTCCTTTTCAAAAGCCAAAGGACAATCTTGCCCCTTAAGCAAGCTTTGAGTTACCAAATGCCATGTACTTCTTGCCTAACAAATTCAGACTTGTTGCCTATAAATAGCTCTCAATTCAAGCCTAAATCAACACAAAAAATTCCACAAATACAAGCTTTCTTGAAAATCAAGCAATTCATGTCAAATTGCCAAACATAGCATTTTCAAAAATCAGTTGAAAACATATTGATCTTTGGTGTCTAACATGTCATAATATCCATATTGAATCTGTTTAAACATTAAAATCAACATAGGGCAAGCTAGAATTCAGAATCACATTTCATGTCATCTTCTTAACCAAAATTGCCATAGCCATCGGATTTTGAGTTTGGTGTGAGCAACTTGAGTTCTAATCCTTTGAACATCATCACCATACATCATATGAGTGATCCAGACCATTGGTAACAACCTGTAACATGATTTACATCGATTTCCAGTTTCTGTTTTTCATTGATGCAGGTCGACTTCTATAGAACAATCCAAGCAATTCCATGATGTGCATACCATTCATACATGATCTATATATGCCGTTGGTGCTCAAATGATTGAGAAACAACAACTGGAAGTGCTCTAGAACAGCAATTGATCTCAGCTTCAACAGGTATATGACTGAACTTCAAACTCCATATTCCTTGCATCTTTTTGAAAAAAGCTCTTGGCCAATTGTTTTCTGCACTTAACACGATTCTTAACCCTCAAAAAAATCAAGGAATCATCAACCACGAATCATTTAATTTGAAAAATCAGTTTTAGGGTTCATAAGTGTTCTTCGAATCAAAATCATTCTGGGTTAAAAATAAATGCAATTAATCACCATCATCATATTCCTTGTTAAAAATCAAGCAACTTTCATGTTTACATCGTGTGATTTCATCACGAAATGAACAATCCATGGCTGTTGGAAGATTGGAGAAGACGATGCAAGCTGCGCGCGTTTTTTTCAAAATTCAAACAAGTTTTTATAATATATTTAACTGGTTTGGCATATGTTATTGGATGTATCACCGCCCCAGCGGTTGCCAGCTCACTCTTAAAACTCTCTTGCCACGCCTTGCCCAATGGTCCCGGGTTCGAGTAGCCTTGGGACCATTTTTGCCAAACATTTTTAATTTTCACTTCATATTTTCTTCAAACTTTGACTCTTTCAAAACCCAATCAAAACTCCTCATTTTGAGGTGATTTTTTGTACACTTGACAATTAACATATCTATTTTAGGATAGTGTCAAAAAGTTTCAGAAAAACTTTCGTCCGATTATATTTTTATCAAGCCGAAAACGGTACTTTGAGTACTTTTCAAAACACCTTAAAAGGTGATTTTTTTTAAACTTTCGAAGCCCGATTCTTTTCAAAACTTTTCATAAATCAAATTCACATTTCAAAAAATTTCAAAATCATTCTTCAAAACTTTTTTTCATCAAAACTTGCATCTTTTACCATAATCGATCCAATTCAAAACGATAAAACTGAATTCGTTTCTTCTCGAATTTCTCGATCGATCATGGGCCACCCTTATGGTGTAAGTCCCAATCCATTATGTACATATTTAGCTTTATTTGTACATATTCAAAGCATCTTTGTCAATATTCAAACATAAACAAATTTCTTTCATTTGTTTTCATTCGTTTGTTTATACACCGAATCCATTGGTTCTAAAGATAGAATTCCCTGTGAAATCTCTTTTAACCAATGGGCCTCCATTACGGTGTAAGTCCCATAACATTATTTTATGTACATAATATTTCTTTGTACATATCAAACTTTTGTCAAATACTTTTTACAAAGTTTCATCTGTAAATAATACAGATACTCCTTTTATACTCAAGTATGATAAACTTGATCGTTTGTTTTCACATCACTTGTGTATATTCAAACAAAACAGTCTTTTGTGTGTATATTTTCTTTGTACATACCAAAAACTTTTCAAACAAACTTTCATCTGTACATAACATAGATACTTCTCTTTTTCAAAACTTTTATCTGTACATAATACAGATACTCTTACTTTTGAAAATACTTTTTACAGATAAACTTTGATCAATCATTTCTGTTTCATCTGTACATTTTACACTAAATACCATTGGTATTGAAAGGAGCAATATTCCCTGTGAAACTGTTTTCAAATCAATGGGCCTCTCTTACAGTGTAAGTCCCAACCCTCCCATGTACATCCATCTTTCTCTGTACATAAAAACTCGTTCGTGTACATATTCACTTCCTTGTACACAGTTCAAACTTGTGAATAATCAAGTTACGCTCGTTTCAAACGTTCGTTCACAGACACTTGTTTATATTTCATAAACTGCTGTAAATAAACATCATGCATTGTTTATATTTCCTTCATAAACTCCTGTGAATACATATCACACACACACACACCTGTTTATACAACTGTCTAGTTAACATAACAATTAGACTAATCAATAGGTTCCCAGAGTTTAGCCTCCGCTTGGGCTTCATACAAGACAACTCATCACCAGTTGAGTTAGCCTCCGCTTGGGCTTCATACAAGATAACTTATCCCCAGCATGGGTCAGCCTTCTCTTGGGCTTCGTACAAAGAAACTCTCCCAACAGAGTTAGCCTCCGCTTAGGCTTCATATAAGACAAACACTTCTGAGTCACCTCCTCTTGGCTTCGCTCAAAAGAACTCTTCATTGAGTTTAGCCTTCTCTTGGGCATCATACAATGAAAGAGATAGGAAATCTCTTAACATTCTCCTCTTGGGCTTCCAATACAAAGAATCACCCGCGCTAAGATAGAACCCTGAAAGGATGGTTTCCCGGTGAAATCACTTTCAAATTCCCATAGAGTAAAATTTCTCGTGAAATTGCTCTTACTCAAGAAAGGATGATTTCTGTGAAATCCTTTCAAGCCAAAGACAGCCATACCCTATAGCTTCCTCTTGAGCTTCATACAAGGACCCTCGATGACCCTCGATGACCCTCGAATGCCTCCTCTGGCTAACAATACAAGGACCCATGGGCTTCTTAAAAGCATCCCTTTAATCCAATCAATTTCTCCTCGAGATTTAGACATCTATCATCTCTATGGAAGAAGTATCTCATCTATCACATCACATACAGTCAAAGAACTTTTCAAACTCTTTTCAAAACTCTTTTCAAACAAAAACATCTCTTAACAGTAAGTGGTAACGCTTGTATACTCAAGCAAAACACCCAATACTTACAGTTAAAAGATTCAATCATCTTTTCAAACATCTTTCTTAAACATGTAAGTGGTAACGCTTGTACACTCAAGCAAAACATCTAATACTTACGACGAAAGATTTTAATCAATCAAACTTTTCAAAAATGTATGTGATGAAATAGATTAGATACATTTTTCATTAAGATGACATTTGTCTGTCTCTTACTAACATCCCGTTGCTTTCCACTAGCATAAGTGGGAACTACGATTGCTCTGACTTTCTCAACATCCTTTTGAGAATACGTAGGCACAAGGTCTCATCCTTGCCGAGCAAATTTCTATCTCTCTCAGACCAACAAACCATAGAACCCTATAGATCCGAGCTACAAATGCTCTGATTCCCATTAGGGGATATGTATGCAGAAGATCCATAGATCTTTGCGAGCACAATAATAACAAACCCTAGAATCCCACATAATCTACTGTTTCTTAAAATCCAAAGGAGAAACTTTCCCAATCATAGAAATAGCAATTAAAACACACAAACATATCAAACATATTCATATATAAAGCTGTAGATAACTACATATATTTAGGGTGCTCCATCTATTCCCTTTATATACCAATCCCCCTTATTCAGAATCTCCCCAATGCGTTACGTCTAGTTTGCGCTAGTCATTACGCATACCAATATCAATTGAGGGTATTTCAGCTTTCCCCTTTTTCATAATCATTAAATCATCTTTCTTGTGTTGAAAATAATAAAGCTTGATGCTCGCGGCATCTTTATAAACAAATCAAAAGATTTAAATCGTAGAATCCGAACTCACGTTCGCATCCTCAGGCGCGTCACCTTTTAACGCGAACACTCTCCAAGCAGGAAAGTTATGCATTTTCTGTTTTCCCCGGCAGAGTATCCCCATACAGAGAAATGCATTTTTTCCTCTCTTCACCACATTTCCCAGTTGAGGTCATTTCTCATTTGGAACAATGTCTTGATTGACTGTTTCTTTTCAGTTCATTCCTGAATAGAACCTTGTCTCTAATCAACAAAACAATAAGCAATAGTCTCATTGTGTGAGCCGCTTATTTTCATTCTTAAAACTTGTCATAAAGGGTTTGTTCTTCTCAACAAGGTCGAGTCCCGACCATACGAGAGAATTCTTCAGCAGTTTGTCTTTCTGTCGAAAAAAAGAAAACCTGTGTCTTCTGATCAAAAATGCCCGCATCTTCTCAAAAGAAAAGATCCTTGGCAAGATTGTGTCCAAAAAATAGAAACTCATTTTTGAGTTCTGTTTCTTTCACTGTCTGTTATTTACAAAGCTGAATAACACAGCAAATTTTCTTAGAAAAAGAATTTACCTTGTTGTAGTTATCACTTTGCTGATAATTGGTAATATCTTTAAAACTCATTCCAGTGCTGTTTCCACTACTGTCTGTTATTCACAAAGCTGAATATTCAGTAAATTTGTCTCGAAAGATTTACCTTGTTATAGTTATCACTTCGCTGATAATTGGTAACATCTTCAGAATTCATTACCATAAACTATCACAGGGCTGATAATTGGTAATATCATTTCCACTTACCTTAAACATTGTCACAAGGTCGATGGTAATCTCTTTGTTTCCCAAACGAAACAAATGTTCACGTATTCTGTGAATCATTCTTTCCCCAAGCATGGACGTATTCACAAATTTCCCTTCACTGTGTCATTTCTTTGATATCTTTAGGGTAAAACTTTTTTACAATCATTTTGCATCATCCGCATCTTTTGGTATCTTAGGTCCAAAATTTGTGATTCGATATTTATATCTTTACACCTATCAAAACGAAGATATTCATCTTCATCTCTCGTGTTAAAGAAACTTAAATAGGGCATCTGTCATACCCCAAATTTTGACCTAATATACCACCTTACATTTGCATCATCGCATAACTAACATTTCGTATAGCATTAATCGTATAGCACTCACAGTCAAAACTAGGGTTTCATCAGATTTTCATCTGATTCAAGAGCTAACCAATTAGGGTTTGAGATTTTATCACTCCATTTGATCTATCTTGATCAAATCATCAACCTTCAATCCTCAGATATCAAAATTTCTCACAGATCAATCGAGGATCGACCAATTAGGGTTTTGATCGGGCATGAGAATTCTCTGACTTTTTGAGCAGTGAATGACTTTTTTGGATAGAGATTGGTCATTATATCTTAGATACAACATCTTGACCTAATTTCTGGATCCAAAACATCACAGAGGTTCACAATTCATCACTGCTTGTAAACATCCGATGAAATTTCATCTGCACATAAAAGTCAAACTTTGACTTTTGGTCAAATTTTTCAAAACAAAACTTTTTCCATCATCAAAATACTTCAAATGATCCATCATGATCATAAAAAAATCAAAGAATTTGGAAAAGTCAACAAAAAGTCAAAATTTCTATAACTTGGAAAAATTTCTAAGTGTTGAAATTTCACATTTTTTCCAAACTTCAAGCCATTTTTTCACCTAGTTCCAATTGGAATTTGAAAAAACTCAAAACATGAAAGTTGTAGATCATGGAAAAATCTTTCCAAAATGTCCAAGAACTCTCAAATCCATGGAGTCTAGCTACACTTTTGAATTTGAAATTTAGAGCTCCAAAATCCATAATTTTCAAGTACAAACTTGTAAAATTATAGGTCATTTTGTGTTTTTCCATTTAAACCACTTGCCACCTTGCCAAATTGACTCATCAAACTGATAAACATCAGTGAAAAGTGATGATTGAAGATTGGATCAAGTTTGGATAAATTCACACATGGTAAAAAAGGAACCTTCCTTTTACTTTCCAAATGACAATCTTGCCCTCTAAGTTAACTTTGAGTTACCAAATGCCATGTACTTCCTTGCCTAACAATTCAGACTTTTGGCCTATAAAAGGATCACCATTTCAAGAGAAATCAACACCAAGAAACTTCACAAAATACATGCTTTCTTTCACTTTCTTGAAAATCAAGCAATTAGTGCAAAGTTGAGAAACATAGCATTTTTTAGTTTGAGCTAAAAACATGGTAAAATTTGGTGTCATACATGTTGTATAATCATTAACAAACTTGTTGCAAGCCTAAAATCAAACTGAACTAAGCTTAAAACCAGTTTTCAATTTCCATTTTTTCAAAACTTCAAAACTGCCTAAGCAATCGAATCCTTGGCTTGGTTTGATTAAACTGTGTTGTGATCACTCAAACATCATCTATGAACCTCATAGACATTATCCAAAACAAGAACAAAGAATCAGAATCGCTTTACATCGATTTCTAGTTTTGTTTTCAAGCTTGTGCAGGTCGACAGAGAACAATCCATTTGATTCAAGAGGTGCAGCCATCCTCATAGCATCCTTACATGCCGTTGGAGCTTAATCAATCGAGAAACAACAACTGAAGTGCTCTAGAATCGATTTCGATCTTCACTTTTCCAGGTATGAACACGAACTTGGTTCTCATAATTCTTTGATTCAATTGAAAAAAACTCACGGCCATTTGTTTTCTGCACTAATAACGAGTGATAACCCTCAACAAAATCAAACAATCATGAACAATACATCATTTAATTTGAAAAATCAGTTTCTAGGGTTCTTAGCTTTTCCAGAAACCAAAACACGTTAGGCTTAAAATAAATGAAATTAACATATGCCATCATGTTCGTGAGGAAAAACGAGTGACTTTGATGTTTACATCGTCCAATTCCATTGAGAAACGAGGGAGATAGCTTGGATCAAAGGTTCTGAAGATCAAACTATAAACCCAGAAAATTCGCGCGTGTTCTTCATTGTTCTTCATTTTAAAAATTCAAATAATCCAACATGATATCAACGCGTGTCATTTTCCACTAACACATTCCAGCGCATTTGGCTCAGTGGTCCCTGGCTTACTCTTAAGGCTTTGTGACACGTGCCCCACTCAAAGGTCATGGGTTCAAAACCCAGCAAGACCATTTTTTCTATCCTTTTTTACAAACTTGTCATATTTTCATGTTTTTTTTTATCAAACTTCAACAATTTTTTTAACCAATCAAAACTTCTCATTTTGAGATGATTTTTTACACACTTGTCATTTAATATATATATTTTATGATTATGTCAAAAAAATCCAAAAATACTTTCATCTGATTAAATTTTAATCGAGCCGAAAACGACGTTCTGAACACTTTTTCAAACCTCCTTAAAAGGTGAATTTTTTCAAGTTTTCGACTTCCGATTTTTTTCAAAACTTCTCATAAATGAACTTAACATTTCAAAAACATTTCAAAATCATTTTTCAAACTTTTTTTCATCAAAACTTGCATCTTTACCATAATCGATCCAATTCAAAACGATAAAACTGATTTCGTTTCTTCTCGAATTTCTCGATCGATCATGGGCCACCCTTATGGTGTAAGTCCCAATCCCTTATGTACATACTTAGTTTTATTTGTACATATTCAAAATATCTTTGTTAATATTCAAACATAAACAAATTTCTTTCATTTGTTTTCATTCGTTTGTCTATACACCGAATCCATTGGTTCTAAAGATAGAATTCCCTGTGAAATCTCTTTTAACCAATGGGCCTCCCTTACGGTGTAAGTCCCAATTCTTTTTATGTACATAAATTTTTCCTTGTACATAAACAAAAACATTCTCTTATGTACATATCTTTTTACCTGTACATAATACGGACAAACTTCTTCCGTTTGTTTGCATTCTACACTGCATTCCATTAGGTATTGAAAGGAGCATTATTCCCTGTGAAACTGCTTTCAAACTAATGGGCCTCCAACACGGTGTAAGTCCCATAACATTCTTTTATGTACATAATATTTCTTTGTACATATTAAACTTTTGTCAAATACTTTTTACAAAGTTTCATCTGTATATAATACAGATACTCCTTTTATACTCAAGTACAGACAAACTTCGATCGTTTGTTTTCACATCACTTGTGTATATTCAAAACAGTCTTTTGTGTGTATATTTTCTTTGTACATACCAAAAACTTTTTCAAACAAACTTGTTATCTGTACATAACACAGATACTTCTTTTTTCAAAACTTTTTATCTGTACATAATACATATACTTTTTCTTTTGAAAATATTTTTTACAGACATATAAACTTTGATCAATCATTTCTGTTTCATCAGACATTTTATATGAATACCATTGGTATTGAAAGGAGCATTATTCCTGTGAAACTACTTTCAAATCAATGGGCCTCTTCTGATGTAAGTCCCAACCTCCTATGTACATCCATCTTTGTCTCATAAAAACTCGTTCGTGTACATATTCATTTCCTTGTACACAGTCCAAACTTGTAAATAATCAAGTTACGCTCGTTTCAAACGTTCGTTCACAGACACTTGTTTATATTTCATAAATTGCTGTAAATAAACATCATGCATCTGTTTATATTTCTTTCATAAACTCCTGTGAATACATATCACACACACACACACACACACACACACACTTGTGTATACAACTGTCTAGTTATAACATAACAATTAGACTAATCCATAGGTTCCCCACAGTATAGCCTCCGCTTGGGCTTCATACAAGACAATTCATCATTAGCATGAGTTAGCCTCCGCTTGGGCTTCATACAAGACAACTCATACTCAATTGAGTTTAGCCTCCGCTTAGGCTTCATACAAGATATTTTATCTCCAACAGAGTTTAGCCTCCGCTTGAGCTTCATACAAGATAACTTATCCCCAGCATGGATCAGCCTTCTCTTGGGCTTCATACAAAGAAACTCTCCCCACAGAGTTAGCCTCCGCTTAGGCTTCATATAAGACAAACACTCGTTGAGTCACCCTCTTGGGCTTCGCTCAAAAGAACTCCTCATTGAGTTTAGCCTTCTCTTGGGCATCATACAATGAAAGAGATAGGAAATCTCTTCCTCTGGGCTTCCAATACAAAGAATCACCCGCTAGGATAGAACCCGAAAGGATGGTTTCCGGTGAAATCACTTTCAAATTCCCCATAGAGTAAAATTTCTTGAAATTGCTCTTATTCGAAAAGGATGATTTCTCGGTGAAATCCCTTCAAGCCAAAGCCACCATACCCTATAGCTTCCTCGAGCTTCATACAAGGACCCTCGATGACCTCGATGACCCTCGAATGCCTCCTCTTCTAACAATACAAGGACCCACGGGCTTCTTAAAAGCATCCCTTTAATCCAATCAATTTCTCCTAAGAGATTTAGACATCTATCATCTTTATGGAAGAAGTATCTTATCTATCACATCACATACAGTCAAAAACTTTTCAAAACTTTTCAAACTATTTTCAAACAAAAAACATCTCTTAACAGTAAGTGGTAACGCTTGTATACTCAAGCAAAACACCCAATACTTACAGTTAAAAGATTCAATCATCTTTTCAAACATCTTTCTTAAACATGTAAGTGGTAACGCTTGTACACTCAAGCAAAACACCTAATACTTACGACGAAAGATTTCAATCAATCAAACTTTTCAAAAATGTATGTGATGAAATAGATTAGATACATTTTTCATTAAGATGACATTTGTCTGTGTCTCTTACTAACATCCCGTTGCTTTCCACTAGCATAAGTGGAACTACGATTGCTCGACTTTCTCAACATCCTTTTGAGAATACGAGGCACAAGGTCTCATCCTTGGCGAGCAAATTTCTATCTCCTCGACCAAACAAACATAGAACCTCAGATCCGAGCTACAAATGCTCGATTCTCATTATTATGTATGCGTAAGATCCATAGATCTTTGCGAGCACAATAATAACAAAACCTAGAATCCCACATAATCTACTGCTTAAAATCCAAAGGAGAAACTTTCCCAATCATAGAAATAGCAACTAAAACACACAAACATATCAAATATATTCATATATAAAGTCAGATAACTACATATATTTAGGGTGCTCCATCTATTCCCTTTATATACCAATCCCCTTATTCGAATATCCCCAATGCACGCCTAGTTTGCGCTAGTCACACGCATACCAATATCAATTGAGGGTATTTCATTTTCCCTTTTCATAATCATTAAATCATCTTTCTTGTGTTGAAAATAATAAAGCTTGATGCTCATGCATCTTTATAAACAAATCAAAAGATTTAAATCGTTGCGTACCAGAGAATCCGAACTCACGTTCGCATCCTCAGGCGCGTCACCTTTTAACGCGAACACACAACCATTCGTAGTCATAACTTGTTTGTATGATTTGTTTATGTTAAACCTGTTTGTTTTGTTTTGATATAAAAAACTATAGTAGATTGAGAGGAAAGAGAGAATGTGTTCTTATGTCTGTGAGACTCTGTCTTAATATAATGTATATGCTATTTTCTTGTGTATGCTGCATATGTTTTTCTTATTTTAAGTAACTGAATGGGATTAGTTATTTGGTTTTGGGCCTTTATTTTTTTACCAATATTCCTTCTCATTTATATCTACACCCTTTTGTAAGTTTAGTTTGTTTTCTTCTTAGTCATTATCCGTAAGAATAAAATAAAATTAGTCAATTTCTTCTAATTAGTTAAATAATTAGGCTCATTAGTTAGTAAGATTCTTTATCTTTGTTTATAATTAATTTAGTTAATAACTAATTTAGTAGTATGGTCAAGTTATTTAGTTTAATTAATTAGTTAATAGAATCACTAACTTTCTGTATAATTCAAATATTTTCTCCTAACATTGTTTTCATTTTTTTTCTATTTTAAATTTATAGATCAAATGCTAAGTAGGGTTTGTATGACAAGATTTAAAATCAATCTTAGAATAACCGTAATCACAAAATAAATATCTGAATTGAACACACTGTGCACACTCACACCCTAAGGATATCCCCTCTTGTTGTCTTACGAATAAATAATGGTCATGTCCCTCGAACGTAGGGATACCATTAGCAAAAGATCCTTGATTCAAAAATAATCACAAATATCATAGTCCCTCGATGACCCTCTATGATCTCGTCCCTTAGTTGTTGCCTACAAATAAGTGATGATCGTCCTTACATGTTGTCTTCAATGACCATTCGATGATCCTACACATGTCCTTTCACATCCAACGGATAGAGTTACCTATCAACTAATGGTATGGATAGCGCTACCATAAAGGAGAAGGAAAATAACAAGAACGACCCTTCTGAGTAGGTAATAAGACTCTAAATTGCTTGCTCCAATCAATCAAAATACTTTTCACACCTCACTCTTTTCAAAAATACTTTTAAACAAATACTTTGTATACATTCATACAAGAATCATTACAAAGTTACATTTTCAAACAAATATTTTCAAACACTTCGTATACATTCTTGAGGACTGATACAAGAATCATTACGAAGTCAAAGCAAATATTTCTTTTCAAATCACACACACACACAAAGCGAGTTTTTTTTTAAAATGAACTAAAGCTTAAGTGCCCGTAGATAACTACGGATGGAAAGGGTGCTAATATCTTCCCTTTTCATAATTACCTCCGGTACTCAAAATCTATCAAAGGTCTTTCCTGTTCTTTTCACTTTTCCTTTATTGGATAAAAGAAAAGTCGACGATGACTCTTGTTATACCGTAACATTTGCGATAAAACGCAAAACAAACAAGTCAGTTCTTCCACCGTGTTACAGTATCCCTATGTTCGAGGGAGATGATCATTATTTATTTGTAAGGCAACAAGAGAGGGTACCCTAAGGGTGCAAGTGTGCATTAATGATTCAATTTAGATATTTTATCTTGAGATTAGGATTACTCTAATTTATTTTTAGATCTTGTCATACAATCCTATTAGTCATACATCTGAACTATTTATATGCACAAAAAAGTAAATTGCAAAAAGTAAAGGTCCTACGCTATTACATGACTTTGAGACAGATACATAATAAGGAGGTGTGAGAAATTAAATTAACCTAAGCTATTACATCCCATGAGCAGTTGCATAATAAGGAAAAAAGTGCGAGGAAAGTAAATCTACGCTATTACAAAAATGTTACTACGACCTATACATCGATTTCTAATATTTAAAATAAAAATAAAGTATAAATAAAAGGAAAATTATTTGATAAATATGACAATGCTCTAAAACTCTAATATTAGAAGGGAAATATTTTTTGGTATTTTTGTGATTGATTTTAAATAAGAAAGCCTAATTTATAAGTTAATTAAAAGTTAATTGTAAAAAATAATTTAAATGAAAAGAAAAATAAAAATATTTTTGTGTTTAAAATTAATTAAACATTTTTTTGACCTAAAACTAAAATAAAAATATTTTTTAGGGTTTTTTATAATAGTTAAAAATATTTATGAAAAGAATTAAAATGGAAAAAGAAATTAAAAGAAAACTAGAAAATATGAAAGGAATTAATGCCAAAAATAGGGATGGTCCATGGGGGTCTTGAACCCAGAACCTCAGGGTCATAGGTTCAAAATTGGACCACTGCGCCACTTACATGTGGTGACCATATTACGCCTCAAATTGTATGTATCTATTAACCTGCAGAAATCAGAAATTATGAATAAAAGTTGCAAAAGGCAGGGATCGAACCCGTGCCAAGAGGGACAAGAGGACTAAGTGTGCGCATTCTGCCACTGGCCTGGCTACACATCCATTCATTATCACACTTTCATAAATATATATTGGAAAGTTATTCCCAAAAATCTGATTTTTTTAACCAAACGCGCGTGGGACCCATGAAATTTAAATGAGCTAATCGAAGCTTGCCACGCCTCCCATCGTCGGTCAACATGAAGTCATAGACATCGGAGCTAGCTCTGGTCGCCTTCTCTGACCACCCTCCATAGCAAACCTGCAAAATAACCAAAATAAAAAGCAAAAGAGGACCCTACCCCCTAATTCGAGGGCCACGAGTTCAATGGTGGCATTAGTTTTCCCTAAAAGTCCCTGTATCAGTGAGTTCGAAGGTCATAGCTTTTCATGCCCTAATAATGGCACCAAATGATTCCCGAGTTAAAACTTATGAACGATGGTTCTAAACAATCCAAACATCAGCATGAACATGTATATATGAATCGAAACCATTTAAATTGCAAGAATCGAAGGTTAGAAATTTTAAAACTTTACCAAACTGTTGCAATCGAGAGAGGCGATCTTAGGATGCTTTGGGATGTTGTAAAGGCTTGGATCGATTCTTGGGAACCTCAGGGGTATGAATGGATGCTTGAAATTGATTGAGAGTGGCTGGAAAGTGAGGTTCGAGTTTGCCCTAAAACTTTGAATTTTTGAAGAATTTTTCTAGGCCTATATATATATATATATATATATATATATATATAGGAGGGATCAAATTACACCCAAAGAGTTACACCACGAGTTACACTCGCTCAAAAACGTCACTTCGAATTAATATATTTTAAAATCAATCGTTGGATTGAAACATACCATCATATAGATCATACCTATAAAGTTTGAGATTAATCTATAGTAATTTACTATGTCATTGAACTACATCAAAATTAACGTCATATGAAAGTCCATTTTGACGTTATTCTTTGGATATCTTGATGTATAATGGTAAATCATTATAGATTAATCTCAAACTTTATAGGTATGATCTATATGATTATATGTTACAATCCAACGGTTGATTTTAAAAAATATTAATCTGAAATGACGTTTTTGAACGAGTGTAACTCATAGTGTATCTCTTCGGGTGTAATTATAAAAGGGAGAAAGCGGTGAAATTAATTCCTTTTTACTGCAGGTCGACATAAGCACACATGGATTCCATAAAAAAAAACTACTACCTCGTTGTTTCCTTTAACAATGATTGATCTTTTTATATTTTAAAATAAATTATTGATATTTAATTAAATTTGTGCAAAACTTGTCAACTTTAAGAGATTTTTCAACTCGTTACGATGCATATATATCCCATTAGATGTCGGAGAGAAAAAAGATATGGCATTTACTGTGTAACAAAATACTTCAGTGATTTCCTGACACTTCAGATATTACTTTCTTTAAAATAAATAAATAAATAAATAAGTAGTTTTTGAGAAGAGGGGGAGAGTTACCGACTTTACTCATATATTTTATTTTATAAAACAGTTAAATAACACTAAGATATTATACTTGATGAAAGTTTGAGTGTAGCATCAAAAAAGACTAGACCCCTATAACTTGGTGAACTAAGATTCAAATTTTAGTTGGGAAAAATATCTATATTTAATTCTAAGGTTTAGATATTTTGTATCTTCAATAGATAAACATATCAAGAAAAATATCTATATTTAATTGTATGGTTTGGATATTTTGTATCTTCAATTGAGAAAACATATGAAGAAAAAAAACATATGCATGAAATTTCGTTTCATATAAGAAATTAATGTGCACGCATTCAGTTGTTAGTTGAGCTAAAGTGACGCCAAGGAAATGAGCGATAGGGTGTGTTTCTTTCTGAGTTATGAAAATATATTTTTTGGAATTATATTTTTAGAATTATTAATTTCAGGAACAATATCTTTTCTACGCGTTTGATTAAAAATATCTTTTTCTAAACAATTACAAAATTTATTTAATTTAATTATTATAAAAATAAAAATAAATGTGTGGAATAGTGAAAAATTATAAATAGTCGAATTAATTTTTACGGAAATGTTAATTTTTACTATTTAAAAATCAGAATAATTATAAAAAAAATGATGTATAAGTACTATTTTTGAAAGAAAAAAATGCTTAGAAATAATTTTTAAAAACATGAAATAAATATTAAATTTTTACATTTTTGACATTCTTCAAAATATAATTTGAATCCTTAACCCTTAGACAATTTCAAAGGTAGTGGAAGTGCCTAATCAATCAAAGACACATGAAAAATTTGATAATTTAAATGCAAAACTCGCCAATTATATTAGAAGTCTACCAAAATTTATGATAAATTTCTATTAAAGATGAACAAGATTGTTATCATCACAAAATAATAATGAAAAGAAAAAAAATTAAGAAGAGATTAGGAATTCTGTAGAGTTTTTCTCTGTCCACAAACTATGGAAATCTTTATTCACTTGCAATTGTAAATTCTGTGAATATTCAATGAGTTTTTTATTTATAAAAATAGAGGTTATTCCCTCTATTTATAGTTTTAGGTTAGCTTTCTCCCTAAGTCAAAATGTTTAAAACTAGAAAAGCAAAAAATACTTATTTTGAATCTAAATTGAAATCCTGTGGAAAGCAGTTTGCTTCGACACTTCGACAGCTAACACAACTTAATATACTTCGAGAGACTAATTCGACACGCCTTGTGTCGAGAAACATTATGGTTTGACACAAGAAATTGCATTGGGTAAGGATTAAATGAGAAGTGTAAACTGAGACAATTTAGCTTTGAATTGGTACTAGTAATAGTAGATTTCTTCCTGGCTTGGTAGTCCCTAGAGTAGGTGAGTTGCACCGAACTAGATTAACAATTCCTTGTGTTCTTTTATCTTCTTCACTTTTAAATTCTGCATATTTATATTGGTAAAACTTTTTTTCAATCAACAAAAGTTGTAATATTTGACTTGACATTGTGTTTGTGTGTTGAGACATTAATCTTGATATTTATATTGTGTATACCAGAATTTCAGATTCAACCATTTAAGTACTATGTTTGAGGATTATCACTGAATATACTATTATACTTAAAGTGATTATTCAATCAATCGAATTCACCTTGAGCTGTGTTAAAGTTAAATTATGATAATTGTTGAATTGTTTGTTTAAGCAATTTTATTTTTCTGAAGTGTTATGATTTATGATATTCAGAGTTAACTACATGATTCAGTTAATTGTAAGCTTTGGAAAACCTTTTCTAGATGTTGTTTCCGCATGTTAAATGTGCATCTATTTTAAAAACTACAAGTTTCAAAGAATTTTTTTAATAAATTGATTTAAGGGAAAAATCCATTCAACCCCCATTTTGAACCATTAAAATCTCTTATTCTCCATCAAAAACATGCAAATATATAGTTCACTTAGTTAGTTTGTAACTAAATGTGCTATTAGCTTAAACTAACTAGCAAGTGGTTAGTGTTGAGATATATACAATCGTGAGTCGAAAGTCCCACATTGAAAGTGGAGGTTGATAAGTTTATAAGTGTATGGACTCACACTTGAGGAAGATATTATTCAGATACAAGGGAATTTACTCATAATTGATATGGAGATTATTAAGATACAAGTGTGAGTTGAAAATTCAAAGTTATTTGAAAATGTGGAGGATGAAAATTTTACAAGTAAGATCATCTATATACCTAATAACTTAAGATTTTGGATGAATATATTTTTGAGAAGTCTAGAGAGCGAGGTCCTGAAGTATCAATGAACATAACATTAAGGATCCAAGAGACCTTGATGCCACAGATCCACCCAAAACCTTAAGGCAATGAGAGTATGAGTCACCTATCTTATAATCCCAACCATTCCTCTATTTCTAGTCGATGTGAGAATTTTAGTACTTTCGCACTTAAAATCCAACAATACCCCCCACAAGTGTAAGTCAGCCACATTGCTAGCATGAATCCACACTAGGATCCCACTTTCATTTCTCCACCGAGCCAATCAGTGCTTTGATACCATTTGCTAGGGAGTCCAGAGAGTGAGGTCCGAAAGTGTCAATGAGTTAGATATTTGGGGTCCATGAGATCTTGACGCCACATATCCACCTAAAAACCTTAAGACAGTGGACGTATGGGTCACCCTTCTTATAAACTCAACATTTCCTCCATTCTTAGTCGATGTGAGACTTTTAGCACTTTCACACTTGAAACCCACCAATTCATGTTGACCTCAAAATTGATGACCTAACAATGGTATTATGAGCATTTAGTTCGAGTGAAGGACCAACTCACTTGTACCGAAAGTCCTCCCTATGTGGTGGTGTGTATGAGGCATGTCTCGATAAGAAAGTTCAACAATGATACAAGTGTATGTGAATGAAAGAACTCTTGCTTGATGGATAACATTGTGAATATACTCATATTTAACATGAGTTGGAAGTGCCGAAAAACAAGTGTTGGAAACTCACACATTGATTAAAATAGTGAGGATTTAATATTTTATAAGTGAGAGAACCACACACCTATCATCTTAATATTTTGGATAAATAAGTGATGTCTCTCTCATTTATTTAAATGTATATGTGGTGTGTCTCTCACAAAATATATTGTTCATAAAAAATATTTCAATAAATAAAAATACTCGCTCATTGACGATCGAATTGATGGTCCAATATATATAATGTATTTTTCTCTTACATATTATTACTCTCCAATATATATAATGTATTTTTCTCTTATATATTATTACTCTTGACCCAATGTAGTAATTCAGTTTTGAGAATTAATGAAATCTTCTGTTACAAGTTTTATAAATTATTCCTCTTTCCCTGACCTATAAAATTTAAATCTATAACTTGTGAGTGAAGTATCACATTAATCAATACTTTGCCGACATATATTCAATTATTCCCAAAATGTATTCGAGTCAAATAAAGATCCTACGTATACTTTTCTCTTTTTTTTATTTGTTTTTTTGCTCAATTGGTTAGTTAAAGGTGAAGTAAAAATCCTCTACGTACGTATAATCAACATAAGAATCTATCTTAGAGAAAGATTCAAAGCAACATAAGAATCTACCTTCCAAAAGATTCAAAGCGAATTCCAAATTGAAGTACGATCAAATAATACATGTTGGACAATTACGTACCACATATTACACCATCTTTTGATCAAATAATGCATGCATGTTGGCCAATTACGTACCACATGCCACACCATCTTTTGATTCACAACTAGCTAGCTAGCAAGAAATAATGTATCCTTATTGTATCTAAACATATAATTGATGTCCAACGAATGCATTGACAAGACTAAAATAGCTTGATCCGATTAGATTTGCAGGCAACTTATAAAAAGAAATTTATGTTGATTTTAATTTGTCTGTATGCCTCAGTCAAAATCATTTTGAAAAGTGCCCATTGAGCCGTCAGTGACTTCTTTAAAATAAGTATATACTTGTTGGGAGTGTTCTCGATGCTAAGTAAAGATTGATGTCCTTTTTTACTGGTCTTTAGTTAGGGAGGTCAGGTCGAGCAAGTGATCCTTTTTAGTGCTCTTAGTTTTTACCTCACTTCGAAATCTATCTTTTGTTTTAGTTTTTTTTTTTTTTTAAAAAAAACTTTAGAATGATGATAATTTGGAACTGGTATTGAAACGGTTTATTGATTTTAAATGAATAATAAAATGGTTTATTAATTTTAAATGAATAATAAATGAACATAAATAAGAATTAATATGGAATTGAATTTGAAAGAAGTAGTATATATATATATATATATATATATATATATATATATATATATATATATATATATATATATATATATATATATATATATATATATATATATATATATATATATATATATATATATATATATATATATATATATATATATATATATATATATATATTAATTTGACAAAATGGATTGGACCCGAAGGATATCCAATTTTATAAAGAGGTGAGGACACTCTCAGCCATCTAGACATGCACTTGCGCTGCTGCGGCCCTGCTTGGCTTTGATGAATTAATTTTTTCGAACTCAAATTGATGAAAATTAATTATTAAAATTAATTGTTTCGGTGAAAATTAATTACTATTAATTAATTAATTATGAATATGGTGACGTGTCCTCCACAAATATAGTTTTTCACTTCATTTGCAACTTACTATATAATTCACATTCGAATTCTCTCTTCTCTCTCTGCTCTGCTTCATTTTAAAATTTTCTTTTCTGTTTTCGAGTGGCTCTCCGTGCCATCAACGTTTGGATTAACTTCAGATACTACACCTGTTTTTTAGTACCATCTGAAGGTGTATCTATTCGAATGATTCATTATATTGCAAGTGATAATCATATTTTTGAACGGGTTGTTTTATCCTAGAGACGTCGTTGAAATGTAACTGCTTTGCATAATTATTGGCAGTACGGCGAAACGTCTTAAAGAAAGCGATCTAGTACGCGACTCGTCCCGATAATTTTTGTTGTGATAGTTTTTCAAAACTGGAAACAACATTTGTTGTTGCTTTATTTGGTTGGCATATGTTGAGTTTTGTATTGGGTTGGTTGTTGTTTTGTTGTTTTTCCTTTTGTATTGCGGCGTGTTTCGTTACTTCTTGTGTCGCTTCTCAAATTTTTATATTTGTACTCTAAAGGTGTGTTTGGATTGACGATGAACAAAATTTATTCTAACCAAATTGAGATTGGTAGAATTTATTTTATCATAATTGAGTTTGAATGTGCGGTGCGTAGGGAAGTTCAAAAAATTCATGAACTGAACCGAAACGAATCGAGGTTAAAATAATCAAACTATTATGTTTGATTAATGAACCAAACCATATTATACAAACAGTTCCAGAACCAAATTGAAACTGAAACCGAACCAAACCAAAATTGAAAATAAAAAAATACTAAAAATAAATTTTAATTTTTCTAAAAAGAAGTTGAAAAATAATTTAATGGTTTGATTTTTTAATAAATAATTCGGTTCGGTTCAAAATTTATCTTCTAACGTTTCGATATAGTTCGAAACTTTGAAACAGTATACTAAATTAATAATTTTGGTTCAATTCAATTCTAAATAAATTGAAACAGTTTAGTTCAATTCAAATAAAATTTTATTATATTCGATTCAGTTCAATTCAGTTTTTTCTCTGAACCATACCATGAACAACCCTAGGGTGCGTCCATGATTACTCTCCAAGTTTTTTTAATTTTTAAAATCAACTGCTCCCTTGTCTAGTATTAAGTGTGTGTTGATATAAAGTACTCGTTATGCTTAAATTGAGTTGGATCTAATTTAATAGTGCTTATAAAACCGATTTGCAATATTATACTATCTCATGTAATTTGAACTTTAAACACACTTCTCATAACTATAAATATATTTAGATATCATTTTAGAATTTAAGTTGAATTTCCCACAATCATTTAAAAACTGGCATCTTATTATATTTTGAAAAATAAGGTGAAGTTTAGATTTAATCATTTCCTTCGATACTTTTGTTTTTTTCTTTTGTATGACAAGATCATATTTGCGTATGAATTTTAGGTCATACTATATAATTAAGTAAGAGCAATGATAGCTATACATTTTTTAACACACTTTAATTACATAAAAAACACAATACTAATTTCCTATGTATTAATTCATAATATATGAACTAATAATAAACAGTAGCATTCATAATATATGAACTAATAATAAACAGTAGCTAGGGTTATGTTACTTCATTAAGTATTGGTAAAACCAAGATATTAACTTATAGCTATGCTCAACGGCATATATATGAGCAACAAAAGTATATACCATGTGGAAGAGCTACTGCAAATTAAAGCACAACATTGAATGACTCATGTGGAGGCTGACTCTCACTTTTTCTCATGTACACCATAGTGGGAGCTAATCTTAGAAGTTATTCGAAGTGAAATGTGAATCTTTGTATTGGAATAATTGAAGAATATACTCTTTTTAAAGTGTTTTGAATATTTTTAGTGGATTTTTTAACCCACCCTATAACCTTCTTGTGCACCACGTGAATTTTCTAAAATATTTTTAGAAATCGGAAATATATTTTCGGTTCGCATCTTATATCATGAAAATCACGTTGAATAGGGTTGAGTGTAAACTGGAAGTATACTCCTGACTTTAAACTATATGTAATTTTTAAATAAAGCGTGTATGTGTGTTTACAGTGATTTCTAGTAAACAACCGCTAGTCCTCCAATTATTGGTTACTTGCAGGATCGACTAGATTGATCCTAGGACACATGTGTCATAATTCAATTTCGTATTCATATTCATTGTTTTCATAAGTTTCTATTGTATTTTTTAATATGGAATGTAAGACTCTTAAATTTCTCTAAATCTGTTTAAGGAAATGTATTGACTGAATGCGTTAAGAAAGTTTCGAATTAAACTTAAAATTTGACAAATATTTGCAAGAATAAAGATTTCTAGAAATGTAAAGTATTTGAATGAAAGGACAAGACAGCACAGTAAAGTTTCTGAAAAGATAAAGTGTTTTGATAAAATGTAAAGTTTTCTGAAACATAAAGCATGTATAACGAAATGCAAAAAGAAACACAAAGATTCAAGAATAAAGATACGGTAAAGGTAAAAGGAATGTAAAAGAACTCGAATTTAAATTATGAAATGACATGATGTTCAATACGTACATGTTATCTTCCAAACTCGTTTCCCTATATCACGTTAGTTTGAGTATTTTGAGAATTTTTAGTACACAAGTGAACACACCAATTCTAACATAAAAAAACCTATTTATAGCATTTCGACCCTAACGGTCCTACTCTAAAATTATGCCACGTTCGAAGCATGCATGCCTCTCTCGTTCACTGGCTTCCACTCGTCTTCTACAAATGGCGCCTTTATTTGAAATTCGAACTTTATACCAGCGAAGTATTTTCCTGTCTCCTTCGATTCGAATCATAAGTAATTATTTCTTTGGACCACTTTAGCTTTTGCACAAAAGCTCTTTATATTTAAACATGGAGATGCCAAATCGAAACCCTATCAATTTCATTCGAAATCGAAAAGCCTTTTAGAATAATGGTTCTATGGCCTTAACCAATATTCATTACTGATGCCAATTTGTCTTAACTTCTTAGACTTTTATCTGAAATATCTTTTTGATATCAACATATCCTCTTATTCGAAATTGCCAGCTAACAAATTGCCCCTCAAGAACGTGTATTTTGACAGATATGAAGAAATACTCGTTTTTGAATCACTCATGCAATTCTCGAAGACATCAAAACTCATGATGACTATACTGTACACGATGTCATAATGAGCAGCCAACTTTCTGCAAAATGTCCAATCACCATGCCTAAAAGTGCAATCATAGCAGTTATAGCTAATAATTAGCAGAAAAACCGTCACTTCCCTAGGAACTTCACAAAATCCACCTTTTTTCTTTCCAACGAGAAAGCTACACGTACTCCACCTTTTTCCAAAGGTCAAAAACTTTGAAAACCGCTAAGGAGTTTTATAAAAGCACTTCATCTTCTAAAGTCCAAACTTTTCCAAACCCTTTCAATCTTCAAGCAACCCATATTTCTTGTTTTCAGAAAAAAAAACCTTTGATCTCCCAAAATGTCTTCTCCTTCAGCGCCATCACCTTCATCCAAGAAATCTGGAAAATCCAAGCACGCTCCTTCCTCTAGTCTCCTAAGAAGCGACGACGCGATGGTGACCATTCTGATAATGAATCAGAAAAGAGTGAAGACATCTCTCCACTCAAACTAAAGAAAAAGAAGAAAGCCAAGAAGTCTGGCGAAGGTTCTCAACCTACCAATCCATCTAGTAGCGAAATAAATGCAACTGCTCTCAAACTTAAGTCTAAAGTACCTTCAAAGTCTCAGTCTTCAAAGAACGTGATTTCAGAACGCATCGGTAGCAATGCATCTTCTGAAGAACAAAAGGTAATCGTACTTAATACTTTCGAGATTATGCCTATGTGAACCTCCTTTATGCTAACCATTCATTCATGTGCAGAGTGTCCCTTTCGTTCCCTCTGATCCTCCTGCCCCTCAGGGCCAAGCTTCAAAACCTGCCACCTCTTCTCCACCAGAGGGCTTTAACAAGGTTGCCCTAAACAAGGGCTCATCTACTGCTGCTACTCCTGCAGAGACTGTCGAAGCCCTAGACCAACAAGAAACTTTGCCTCCTTCGAAAGAAGTCCCCATAGCTGGCGAACAAAACGCAGCGCTCAAAACTTCTGTGATTGAAATTCCTAGTGACTCTTCTCCCAAAAGGGTGCACTTTGCCAATCAATCAGAGGAGGAAAGTGAAGCGCATATTGTGAGCCACTACTTCACAGAGGGTGAAGAAGATGAAGTAATGCAAGAGGAAGTAGAGATTCTCGTTCCTGCTGGGACCTGCTC
The DNA here is from genome assembly GCA_021764765.1 of Vicia sativa. Taxonomy (NCBI): domain Eukaryota; kingdom Viridiplantae; phylum Streptophyta; class Magnoliopsida; order Fabales; family Fabaceae; genus Vicia; species Vicia sativa. The sequence continues at coordinate 288,944,485 of CM038794.1, forward strand.
AACACGAAACTAAGATCCTCCATCTTTGACTGAAGAGCAGAAAGAAGAACTGAAAAAGAGCAATCCCCTGAAATACATAAAATTAATGCTAGCACAACGGGATTCTTCCTCTGGCAGAAACCAGTCTGAGGGTTCGAGCCAAAGTAAAGATAATGCTCCTCTTACTTTTGTTGACCAACTTCTTCAACAAGTTAACAAAACTATCCTTGAGGCTGATATCTTCACTATTCTGAAAGAAAATGTCACAACCTATTATTCTATGAAGAAGTTGCTTACTCAGATCGATCTCAGCATCTGCCCTTCTGAAGTAAGCGAAACTATATATGATCTGCAAATTTTGCTCAATAAAGTTAGCAGTGAATATACTAGGGCAAACGACATTGATGCCAAGATTCGAACCAAGCAGGAGGATTTGTTTGACGCTTATGACCAAACTTCAAAGCTTTCTGAAGAAGCAGAAGCATTGGAGCGTACTCAAATTCAAACTAAAGACAAGCATGATTTTTTGGCTCGATCCATCTTATTTTGGGAGTCCCAGATTGAAGAGCTCCAAAAGAAAATTGAGGGTGCTCAAAATGAGCAAGCAGCCCTGAAGACTGTTGATGACAAAGAGCTTGAAACCCTTGTTACTAAGAGTCTTCAACAAATGGAGGTGGATGGACGAATTAACGAGGAGATTAAAGGGCTCGAAAGTGTCAGAAGTGTTACTCAATGCAAGATCAACTTATGTAAGAGCAAGTTTGCTAAGTTGAAACGAAATGCTCCTTTCTGATTTTTTTTCTTTGAATGTATTCTCTTAGTGCCCTTTATTGTTAAGGATATTTGCTATGTATTTTTGTAACTCGAACACAGCCATTTTGGCATTTATTATTTGCCTTACTTCTATTATTCTGTAGTAATTCGAACCTCTTGCAAGCATGGCTTATACTTTTTTAAGTATTTCCCATTTACCTTCAAGATTCTTCTATCTTCAGCTAATTCCTCTATTTCATAAGCGTTATTTGAAAAAGTTTTCAAGACACGAAAGGGTCCCTCCCAATGGGGTGACCATTTCCCTAAAGATTTATTCTTTTTATCCATGGGTAATATAACTTTCCATACCAAATCATTAGTTGAGAACAACTTACTTTTAACTCTTTTGTTGTATGCTCTAGCTACTCTTTCTTTTTGTTTTCTCAAAACTTCTAAAGCATGTATCCTGGCTTCATCTACATCTACTAATTCATTCATAATCATCTCCCAATATTGGTCAGCAGGTATCTCATTTTGTCTTTGGATTCTAACTGACTGTAAATGTATTTCGACTGGCAGCACTACATCATGTCCAAATGTGAGTAGAAACGGAGTAGTATTTGTTGCTTCCTTGGGAGATGTTCGACATGCCCATAAAGCTTGGTCTAGAATTTTGTGCCAATTCTTTGGCTTTCGCCCCACATGTTTCTTTATCAACCCTATTATCACCTTATTGGCTGCTTCTACTTGACCATTTCCTTGAGCATAGTAGGGTGTTGATGTAAGCAACTTAAATCCCATTTCTTGTGCAAATTCTTGCATTCTTCGCCCTGTGAAAACTGAACCTTGGTCTGTTGTAATGCTTTCTGGTATCCCAAATCTGTAAATTATTTGTTTTTGGATAAATTCTATGATAGCCTCTTGATCAACACTTACTAAAGGGATTGCTTCGACCCACTTTGTAAAATAATCTATACCCACAAGGATATATTTTTGTCCTTTGGATGATGTTGGCCGAATTTCACCAATTAAATCTAATGCCCATCCTCTAAATGGGCAAGGCTTAACAATTGAATGTAGCTCACTTGCAGGAGCATGTTGAATGCCTGCATGAATTTGACATTCCTCACATCCTTTGGAAAATTCTATGCAATCTTTGAGCATAGTGGGCCAATACATACCATATCGAAACAACAACCATTTCATTTTGTGACCTGCTTGATGTGCCCCACCGTGCACACTGGATAATGCTAAATATGCTTCATTTTCTCCTAAACATTTGAGTAAGATTCCTTCTGGGGTTTTCTTGAATAATTCATTTCCCATTAGTACATAAGACAATGCTCTATATTTGATCTTTTTCTCTGTACTTATTAAAGGTTCCTTCAGGTAATTTATTATTGGACTTCGCCAATCTGTATCTGCCAAAGTATCTATACTTAGCACTTCAAATTCTCTCTGATTGGCATAGCCAAGTTTCGAATTTTCCAGGTCTAATGGTGCCAATTTCGTAGCCATTATTCTCCCTCTTGTTTCAATGAGGTATTGGAGTTTTTCTTTGGATATCTTATATCCTGAGGCTATTTGAGCCAAGTCATTTGCCTCCTGATTACCAACTCTGGGAATATGTTTGATGTCCACATATTCAAACTTCTTGAGTAATCTATTAGCAATAACAAAGTACATGATCAGATTTTCTTTTATACACTTGTATTCTTTGGTTATGTGTTTGATGACCAGTTCTGAATCTCCTCTAATTTCGACTCTGGTTGCCCCCAATTCCAACAAAGCTTCAAGTCTAGCAATCAATGCTTCATACTCAGCTTCGTTGTTCGAACAGGGAGGACCTTCTAACTTATACTTGAATTTTTTTTGGAATTCTTTCAGGAGAAATTATAAGAACCCCAACTCCACTTCCTTCTTTATGCGTTGAGCCATCAAAGAATAACTTCCATGGCTGGACCTCAACATAATTTAATGTGAAGTCTTCACTCACAGAGTGATCCACTATGAAGTCTGAAACTATTTGACCTTTCATGGCCTTTAAAGGCTTGAAGGCTAAATTGTATTCAGTGAGCGCTAAAGCCCATTTGCCAATTCTGCTGTGCATGATTGGCTTCGAAAGCATGTGTTTAATGATGTTGAAATGAGATGAAACATAAACATCAACTGGTTTAATATAATACTTAAGTTTTGTACAAGAAAAATACAGACAAAGACATAGTTTCTCTATACTACTATACCTAGTCTCTACTTTATTTAAGACCCTACTAAGATAATAGACGACTCTTTCGACGCCATCATTGTTTTCTTGGACCAACATACTACCTATAGTTACATTAGAGGCAGATATATACAATCTCATGGGCTTATCCTCAGAGGGCGGTGCAAGTATGGGAGGATGCATCAAATAGGCCTTGATCTTCTCGAATGCCTCTTGATGTTGTGTCTTCCATTCGAAATTCCCTTGGTTGAGACGAAGGAGTGGAGAGAATGCTTGAGTTCTCCTACTCAGGTTAGATATGAATCTTCTTAAAAAGTTGATTTTACCTAAGAGGGATTGCAACTCCTTTTTTGTTGATGGAGGTTTTGTCTCCATGATAGCCTTCGTCTTGTTCAAGTTAATTTCGATCCCCTTCTTATGGACCACAAAGCCTAGGAAATCCCCAGTCTGCACAAAAAAGGCACACTTAAGAGGGTTCATTTTTAAGCCATGTTTTCTCATTCTTTCGAATGATTGGCAGAGATGATTCAAATGATCCTCATCAGATACAGACTTCACTACTATGTCATCTATATACATCTGCATAAATGATTCAATGAAATCATGGAAAATGGTATTCATTGCTCTCTGATATGTTACCCCAACATTTTTTAGTCCAAAGGGCATAACTACCCACTCATAGGTTCCTAAGGCTCTTGGACATCTAAAAGCAGTTTTGGGAACATCATCTTCAGTAATGAAAATCTGGTTGTACCCAGAATACCCATCTAACATACTTAGGTATTTGAAACCAGCAGCAGAATCAATTAACATTTCTGCTATGGGCATGAAATATTCATCTTTAGGTGTTTCAGTATTTAAATCCCTAAAATCTATGCAAATTCGTAAAGAACCATTTTTCTTAATAAAGGGTACTATGTTAGCAAGTCATTCTACATACCTTGTGGTCCTTATAAACTTGCATCAAAGGAGCCGTTCGATTTCTGCCTTTACTTTCGAGAGAATTGTTGGGGCGAACCTTCTAGGCATCTGTTTTATGGGCTTCTTGCCATCCTTAATTGGAAGCCTATGTTCCACCAGTTCCCTCTTTAAACCAGGCATCTCGTCGTAGTCCCACGCGAAGCAATCTCTGTTTTGTTTGAGCATTTCGACCACCTTGCTTTTTAGACTGAGACTGAGTTTCGTACTAATGTACGTAACTCTTCTTTCGACGCCATCTCCAATATCAACTTCCTCCAGTGGATCCTGTGCCAACATCTTAGCGCTTGTTGACTCTGGATCCCTTTCGAACCCTAGGGGTTCTTGATCATAAACGACATCTAGCCTTAGATCCATTAGTTCTGAAGTTTGTCCATCACAGGGTGGAGATGGGTAGTTATCCCTAGGACTTGCTATTTGTTTTTTTGTTTTTTCTTTTTCATCTGTGGCTTTGGCAACCACGTTTTTTATTTCGGCCTCCAGAGCCGTTTTTCTTTTGTTCTCAGCCAAATAGGCCGAAATCGTTTTGTAATAAGTTGATTCAGTCATAATGATCTTCGTTTCCCCAGCCAGTTGGCCGTATAGTTGAAGTTTCTCCAGTTTCTTCAGTCTCCTGTCCGTCCCACATAATCTCCCTATCCCACTAAAATCCATTAGGACGGAGAGTCAAAGAATAAAAAGCATTTTCGTTGGGTTCGAAGTATTCTTCAGGAGGGTGACATGGCCCTATGTTGGCCATATTTCGATCGAAGTTTCTTTTGTCCACGTGGTTGATTTCTGCCATGTAGTAACTTTGGTTTGTCTCTATGTTTTCTACAATCCCATCATCTCTCCATAACACTAGCGTCTGGTGCATTGAGGAAGGTATTGCGTCGACGCCATGAATCCATTCCCTACCAAGTAACAGATTGTAGTTCGCCTTCGCAGCAATGACCATAAACATAGTTGATCTTGTGATGGAACCAACTGTTAAGTCAACTTGTACTACGCCCAAAGTCTGACCAACTTTTCCTTCGTAATTCGATAGCACCATATTATGAAGCCTGATATCTGAGTCATGCATGCCTATCTTCTTTAACATGAAGTGTGGCATCAGGTTGACAGCAGCGCCACCATCCACCAGAACTTTGTACACACCATATTTCTCTACTTTCGCTCTGATGAACAAAGGTTTCAGGTGATTCTTCATTCCCTCATCTGGTCTTTCGAAGAAGGCATTTTGTTCTTCGACTGCCCCATTATTCATCACATAATAACATATTGGCCTATGTTTGGCCATTTCGTCCTCATCAGTTTCCTCACCAGCATAAACTTTTGTCTCTTGATTGTACTCACAAGGTAGCACAGAAACTACATTGCAGTTTGCGTTGAATAAAGATTCTCCCTCCGATTCGAAATCGTCAGTCATCATTTCTTCTTCATTCACAACCACCTTCTGCTCCTTATCTTCTCCAACTTCTTTCTTTGGTGAGAAAAGCCTCCTGGACACTGGGGGTTTGCCCCTAGTCTGGATTACTGATGTTGGTTTGTTGGTGTTGGATTCTCCTATCTCCATGGACTTTGAATCCCTCTCAGCCTTTTTGTTTCTTTAGTGTTTGCGCCATTGGGAGCGAGACATAGGATTCTTCCCTTTGTAATTTTCCAACCTGATTTCCTCTCTCCTGTTTGAATTGAATTGCTTTCTGTATGCCATCGCAGTTCTGTCACCCTGGTCATAGCTTCGCCACTTCCCTTTTGCCTTGTCAGCCTTTACTTGCAGCCATCTGTCAGTGGGGATTTTTGCAAGTAGTTTGAAAGAGACTTTCTTCGCCCCCATGGGATAAGGACTATCTGGCCTTATTGGCATAGTTCTGCCACCATTACCAGGATTCGAAGGCATTCTACCCTAGTAACCCCAGCCAGATGTAAAAGGAATTCTCTCGAATGCCTCTACCATTTCCCTGTCATATAAAGTTGCACATCTGGGACATATTAAACACTATGTTCCAATTTTGTGGCATCGAACTAGGAATTCGAGCAAACTCTCAGCAGCTTTTGGGTAAACTTTGTACAGCTGGTTGTCTTGCCTCCAGTTAACCCCTATTCTTTCACGCTGGGCCCTTTCGAACTATGCAACAATTCTAGGGTTACATATGATGTTGCACCTTGGGCACAACAACTTATCTTGGTTCCTTTTGTGACAGTGAAAAAGATATTCACGCAAGCTTGCGTCTTTCCTAGGTAAATTCTCCCTTCTTTGCTCTCTTTCCTTCTCCAAACAGCGTTCAACTTCTTCCATTTCCATATTGGGTTGTTCAAGGTCAACCATATTCACTCCTAGTGTATGACCGTCAGTGATCTGGACCTTTTCGAATTTTACCTTGAGGCCCTCAGTAGCCTTAGTCAATTTTTTGTCAACAGCAAGTGGGCCATCAGCAGCCTTTATTGCATCCCTCAATATCTTTGTTTTAAGCACCTTTAGGAGGCCCTCAGTAGCCTTTGTTTTGTTCCTAATTAAGATAAATTCCCCATCTTCTTCGAATTCATTTTCTGACTCAACTTTCTTCTCAGCCATCTCCACCACATTAATGTCCAGAGGTTTAGCATAGTTAGTTTCCGCCATCAGCAACAGATCCGTGTCAACCTTCATTGGATTCTTTCCTTTGTCTGAAAATTTGAGCCTGCCTTCTTTGATTGCATTCTGTATCAGATCCCTGAAAAGAAAGCATTGTGAGGTTTTATGGCCTAAAAAGTTATGATATTTGCAAAAGCCTATCTTCTTCCTTTGTTCCAATGGAGGAACTTTAAGATTAGGAGGAACTATTTGTGATACGGTGAACTGACTTTGTAGGATTTTTGTATCCAAATGTGCGGATAGCAAGAGTCGCCACCGACTTTTATTTTTATCCAATTAAGGGAAGGTAAAAGTAACAGAAAAAGACCTTCGTTAGATTCTGAGTTCGGGAGAATGGTTATGAAAAGGGAAGGTATTAGCACCCCTTTCCATCCGTAGTTATCTACGGGCTCTTAGTTGCTCTAGATCACTTTTTAAAATTGCTTTCTGTGTGTTTGAAAAATGTTTTGAAAAGACATTTCGCTTTGACTTCGTAATGACCCATGTAAGAGTGTATACAAAGTGTTCGGAAATGTTTTGTTTTGAAAAGAGTTTGAACTTTGACAAAAGTGTGAGGTGCAAAAAGTATTTTGATAGAGCAAGCAACTAAAAGTCTTATTACCTACTCAGAATTGGTCATTTTCGTATTATTTTACTTTTCCTTTAGAATAGCGCTAGCCATACCATTAGTTAGTAGGTAGCCCCATTCGTTGGATGTAAGCGGGACATTCGAAGGGACATCGGATGGTCATCGAAGGCAACTTGTAGGAAGTATCCTAGCACATTCAAAGGGACTATCATCATTTTTCGTAGGCGACAATCGAGGGTCAAGATCATGTATTCGGAGGCGACATCGTGGGTCTTATGATCTTTGTATCGAAGGGACTATGATGATTTGTTTGAAAGGCAACGGTGCTAGAATACCTCTACGTTCGAGGGACATGACCATTTGAAATCGAAAGGCATCGAGAGAGAATTACCCTAAGGGGTGCGTGTGTGAAAGAAGTGTGTTGATTTCAGAATATTTTATCTTGAAGTTAGTGGGCTATGTTCAATTTTAGTCTTGCCATGCACGCCTAATTACTAGCAATTTATAGAGTGCGGAAAGTAAATGCGGAATGTAAAGTGCGGAAATGTAAATCCTACGCTATTACAAGGCTTTGGGGCAGATACATAATTTAAAATGCGGAAAGTAAAACCCTAATTAAAACTATTACATCCCATGAACAGTTACATAATTGGAAAAAATAAAACGATAAAAAGAAAACGTCCGAATCGGAGCAACCTGTGAAAGAATAAGAAAATCGGGAAATATGATGAAATCGAAATAAGACAAAATGTTAGAAAAAATGCAATTTTAATATGGGAAAATTAATACATGTTGGAAATAAGATAAATAAGCTAAAATAATTTTTTGGGATTTTTTGGAAAAGATTTAATAATTAAAATGCAATTAAAAGTGAATTAAATGCAAAATTATGAATAAAAATAAATATGCATGCAAAATTATGTTTTTTAATTTATTAAATTAAATAAAGATTTTCAGAATATAAATGTGAAAATAAAATATTTTTTTGGTAATTTTTTAATGCAGAAATAAAAATATGAAAAGAATTAAAATTGATGCAAAATATTGAAATAATTAGAAATATGAAGAAATTTGTGAGTTTTGCAAACTTGTAAAAGAAATGTCATGGCCAAGGATCGAACTGGAGACATGTGAGAGCATCCAACAACAGTACACGCCTTTACCACTACGCCATGTGTGTTTCACTGTTTGAGATCCGGCGTGAGTGGGTTAAACACGCGTCGCTCTCTGCCTTCATCCCGCTCGCGCCAAGCTTCGTCTTCAACCTTTTGAAATTTTGAATCTTCAGCGTCGGCCATTGCTCGACGCTATGTCCCTGGCTAAAATCAAAAACGCAGCACACATAATATAAATTATATCTAAGACCATGGTTCGATTCCTTGAAGCATTTCGAATGCAATGGTATAGGTCATGTTGCCCAATTTTCCCTAATAAGCCAAGCCCTAAATCGAGCTCAGGAACCCTAGTTATGGCATATTACGTTTCAGGCCATGGAAATGCAATTAACCTGCCCAGATCGCTTGCAAACTTTGTTCTAAGCATGAAACAAACATCAAAACTTGTTAATAATGCATGAATAATGAAACACGATTTTGAAAAAAGTATGAACAAACCGATTCGTGATTCCTTGATTCTGGATGGTTTTGAGCAATGTGAGGGTCTGGATCGACTCAAGAGGTATCAAGGAATGCAATAGACACCTTAGAATCGATTGAAAACAGCAGGAACTAGGGTTGCAAATTGCTTCAAGAACACAATTTTTTGGCTTTTAGGTTAGGGTTTCTGGAGCAATTTTTTCGTCCTCTTGTGATTGATATGCATCAGGTATATATGCTGGATGGATTTGGGATTGCTTTTGGAAAGATTTGATCAATAATCAATGATAATCAAATTTGATTTTTTCATGAAAATCAAATTTTCAAAATTTGCTCAATTTCAATCCAATCTTGCCTTTTTTGATCCAATTTCGAAATTGCTGGCATTTATGAGTTAATTGGATCACAAGGAAGCAATAAAAATCAATCTTTCAATTAATTTGGATTTTATACTTTATTTTTCAAATTAATTTGTATTTAAATGAATAAATTCCAAATTAAATAGGAAAATAAAATAAAAAATCGTGGCATTGGGCTTGGACATTCCTAATTGCATGAGGAATAAGTTTGGATGAAGAAAAAGTAGGCCCATTTGTAAAAGATTTGATTTTTGGAAGTATCTCTCTTTGTGCATTCTTTCAAAATTGCCCAACTTGTGAATGGTGTAACTTGCTCAATTTTCCACATTTTTGAGTGTTCTTGGACTTTTTGGAAAGCTCTAAGAGTCCTCTAAACAATGTCTTTGGTTTCATCTCAATTGGAGTTACCATGCTCAATATATCTTCAAAACAAAAAGTTGACTTTTTGTTGACTTTGAAAATGACCTGTAATGTTTTGAGCTATACCTCTCAAATGAAGCATTTTTTGGACATTCTTGTGAGACATGAAGTTGTAGAGAATTGAATTTCCTTCAAAATGAGCTTTGGTGGGAAAATTTCTGAGAAAGTATGAGAAAGTTATGATCAGTCAAAGTTCTGTTGACTTTTCACCTAGAAACCCTAATTTAGAAAGTTTGACTTTTGTGCAAATCTTGAGTTTTCTTGATGAATCATGATCAACCCTTGATCAAATGATGAATGTAACTTCAAAATGAGGATGTTGACCAAAAATTATGAAGTTTGACTGTATGTTGACCACAGTTGACTTTTTGTCCAATACAACTGATTTTCAACCATCTGAGCAATTGTCTGAGGAAACTTGACTTGTAAAGCTTGAAACTTGACATGGAGAATCTTTGAAGCATATGAGGAGGCATGAAGAACATTGGAGATGTTGGAAACCCATCTTGACTTGAGAGATACCAAACCCTAGTTTGGGTTGATTGTCTAGGAGAGAGTTTGTCTGATCAACTCTTGAGGAATCCTTGAGTATGGATGTATGAAATCTCTTGAGTAGATGGAGGGCAAATTTTGGGGTATGACAGCTGCCCCTGTTCAATCTTCTTGTACTGGAAGGGTTAGATTGACACACCTGTCTTTCGCGACCTGGAGGTAGAAGATGATTGAACACTCGAGTACACCTGAAAATTTGCACTCGCTGTTGGTGGATGATGCGGGAATGGGCTTACAGATGCCATTTGGATACTTCGTTGGAGGATGAGTCGATGCAGCTAGACGAGAGATGTTGATAGGAGAATTGACGGAGATGGGCTTAAGATGCCATCTGGAAAGATCGATGCTGGGGAGTGAGCCATACGCTAGGCTCTGTAGACGTTTCTGGAAGGAGCATGGAGATGGGCTTAAGATGCCATCCGGAGGGAGTCGTACGTTAGACTTCGTGCTCATCTTTGAATGAAGTTATTGGTTTGATTTTTAACCAAATATGCAGAATTCTGAAGGTGGAGAAATGTTGATAAGTAGTCGGAGATGGGCTTAAGACGCCATCCAAGGCAACTGAGTCGTACGCCAGACTCTGTAGTTGCTGTTGATAATAAGAAGGGATTCAGAATAGATCTTCGTGCTGATTACTCTGAGGGGAATAGTAGTTGGCAAGAATGTGGATAGCTTCCATGTTGTGCATCGGGTGTTGATCCATTGCCTGTTATCGGAGGATAACCAGAGGCGGTCTTTTAGATAGTTTTCCCGTCGATTCGGGGCTTAATCCTGGACTTGTCGTCGGAGGACAACCAAGGGCGGTCTTTCAGATAGTTTTCCCGTCGATTCGGGGCTTAATCTTGGACCTGTTTGCGTCAGAAGTGACTGTTACCTGTTTTGGAGAAAACAAGAGGAACTTTGATAGAATATTGGTTAGTTTTATGCAAAGTATGATGCATGACAGTGTATATGAATGGTATATGCATGAATTATGACTTTATGAGAAATGTATAAATGATAGATGTTGTGGTATTTCAAAACATATCCATCTTGAAGAAGATGCGGATGTTCCGTTTGAGGATTTCTGACTTCTGCTTGGGGAACTGAGTAGGTGAGAACTCTGCTTTTGAAAGAGAAGAAAGATATCCGGGATTCCTCCGATGCACTATCTGACCAAGTCTTGGGCCTAGATATTGTTGAGGAAGGTAGAGATTTGAGAAGCTCGTTGTTGGAGATCTCACATATAGACCTGCGAGGAGAATCTGGGCGATCCGTTGGGGACCTTGTATGTAGATCCTGAGGAAATTTAGGAGGCGCCCGGGGACTGAGTGTAGATCTCATGGAGGCAGTTGGTAGTTCTGAGAGGCGGGCTGGAAGAGTCGGGATCCGTTGCAATCTGGTGCAGGGAATGAAGGCGAGTTCCTCCGATGCACTATCTGACCAAGTTTTGGGCCCGGAAATTGTTGAAAATTTCATAAGTAGACCCTGCTGGGGAGAGTCCGGGAGGTACTCTGCTGGAGATTAAGAGGTGTAGCTTTCCTCCGTGCACTGCTCGACCAAATCTCAGTCAGGCACCGTTGGGAAAAAGGAAGATGAGAGATATCCGCTGGGGATAAACACCTTGATTGGGGTGAGGTATTACCGCTTGGAGACCGATGTAACATTGCTTAGTTGAGTGAGATTGCTGCTCGTGGATTCCCTTTTACTCTGCTGGGGAAGTTGTGTTGTGAGTGACACCTTTGTGGGGATCATGCTCTGTGGGGGAATGTTTTGGTGACTTTCGTCGTCATCTCAATTCCTGGAGCCTGTAGTAAGTACCTTTGTATGTTCACTTTTCGTATGTTTGCGATTAGATTCTTATTGTCAAATGCATATAATCATTCAAAACAAACGTTGGACTTATTGCAAACGACAACAACAAGAATTGTAAAGAGAGAGAATTTGCGTTTATTTGAAAGGTGGCGTATAGCCAAGTAGTTTGTACACAAGAAAAATAAAAAGCTATGCGAAAACAATCTCGTTAAGTTCCAACTATGCTAGTACTCATATATTTCGACTATCTCATCTCCTTGCTGTCAGTAGAAAGTGAATGAATTGATATTCGTCATTTGAATCTTGAATGCTGATAGTAGTCTGGAAGTAGATAGGTGATCCGGAGACATAGTCGAGCTTAAATCTAACTTTTGCCTAGACCGCCTTTCGGATTTTCAGTCTATCGGGATACCCTTTTTTGCCCAAGCCGCCTTTTCAGGTTTTCGACTTGCCGGGTGTACATGTTTTGTATATATCCTTAACTTTTGCCCGAACCTTTTGGTTCGCCAGGATGCCCTTATTTTTGCCTAGGTTCGTTGACCTAGCGGGTCTCTTTATCGTAGTATTTTTGACTATGTTTGCGTTCACGGGTGTGGGAATCTTCACCATCCATGGTGCTAAGTATCATAGCTCCGACGGAAAACACTGTTTTGACTACAAATTGTCCCTCATAGGTGGGAGTCCATTTGCCCCTGGGATCACCTTGTGGAAGAATGATGCGCTTGACTACTAGATCACCGACTTGGTAAACTCGGTGTTTGACCTTCTTGTTAAATGCTTTGATCATTCGTTTTTGATAAATCTGTCCATGGCAGATGGACGCGAGTCGTTTCTCATCAATCAAGTTAATCTGGTCAAGGCGAGTCTGGACCCAATCGTCTTCGCCTAACTCTGCGTCTTGGAGGACTCTGGTTGAGGGTATTTGAACCTCGATGGGTAAGACGGCTTCCATACCGTATACAAGAGAGGGGTTGCCTGATGGCGTTCGTCTTTGTAGTGCGATAACCGTGAAGAGCGAATGGTAACATCTCATGCCAATCTTTGTAAGTCACTGTCATCTTCTGTATAATCTTTTTAATGTTCTTATTGGCGGCTTCCACTGCGCCATTCATTTTCGGCCGATATGGAGAAGAATTGTGATGCTTGATCTTGAATTGCGTGCAGAGTTCAGTGATCATCTTATTGTTGAGATTGGAACCGTTATCTGTGATAATCCTTTCAGGAGTGCCATACCGACAGATAAGATTATGTTTGATGAATCGAGCCACAACATTCTTGGTATGCATACGAGTCGCTTACTACCCACTTGGTGAAATAATCTATTGCCACAAGGATGAAGCGATGTCCATTGGAAGCGTGGGCTTAATTTCTCCAATCATGTCAATGCCCCACATTGCAAAAGGCCAAGGAGAGATAAAACATTCGAGGTCTGGAGGTACGTGCACTTTGTCTGCATAACCGCACTTGTGACAAGATCGAGCGAGCGGTGACAATCGACTTCCATGGTGGACCAATAGTAACCCATTCTCAAAATCTTCTTAGCCATGGTGTGTCCACTGGGTGGGTACCAAATGCTTCCGTAACTCTTCCATGATCGCATTCTTGTTTCGGTCTACACAGTGATAAGCACAAATCGTGGTTGCGCTTGTATAAGATGTCGTCGTGAGGAAGAATTTGGGCGAATCTTCTCATGAACTTCTTATCATTAACAGATGCCTCTGCGGGATATTCACGAGTCTCAAGATACCTCTTCACGTCATAGTACCAAGGTTTCTCTTACGTCGAGCTCATAACAATCTGTTGGTTAGTGAACTTCTCAATGATGATCAGGGAGCCTCGTTGTCCCATCGACTTTGAACATAGATGACATAGTAGCCTCGCCCTGATTCTCTTCTCGTGAAATGTGATCAAAGTGATCTCTTGATAGGGGATCAAACTCGAACATGTTCTCGATCTGAATGAGATTGGATGCTTTGTATCCACTCGCCTTAATCGTGATCACTAAAGTCGAGTCTCCATACACTTGCAAGAACTTGATTCTTAAGTCAATAGCTTTGATACCCATGATGCACGCTTCATATTCGGCCATGTTATTGGTGCAACTGAAACACAATCGGCGGTGAAAGGCGTATGTCGCTGCGGGGATGTGATGATGGCGCCAATGCCATTGCCAAGTGCGTTGAGGCTCCATCAAAGACCATGGTCCATCGGGATCCTTGTTCGGTCCTTCGTCGGGCACGGTTCTTCAATCAGTAACTAGCAAAACATCTTCGTCGGAAATTGAGCATAGGCGATAGTCATCTACGACGATGAGCCAAATGATCGGCTACTACACTTCCTTTGATCGCTTTCGAGAAGTGTCTTGGATGTCATATTCGGTCAAGATCATTTGCCATCTTGCTATTCTTCCGGAGAGCTGGTTTCTCAAATATGTATTTTATCGGATCCATCTTGAAATCAACAAGGTAGTGTGAGTCAACATATCTTGTCTTAGTCGGCGACAGCCAAAGCATTGCAAGTTTTCTCAAGTCGTGAGTATCTTGTTTCACGTCGGTAAACTTTTGCTAAGGTAGTATATTGCATGCTCTTTTGACCAGACTCGTCATGTTGCCCCAACACACACCCCATTGAATTCTCTAACAACATCAGTACATGATAAGAGGTCTTCCTTGACGGCATCGGGATAAGAGGATTACAGGTACTCCTTGATTTTGTCAAAAGCGATCTGCAATCCTCGTTCCATTCCACTACTTGATCTTTCTTAAGTAACTTGAAGATTGGCTCCAAGTAGCGATTAGGTGTGCAATGAATCGGCAATGTAATTCAATCGGCCCGAAACCTCGACTTCTTTCTCGGTGCACGGCATCTCTTGTATAGCTTTAACCTTGGCGGGGTCAACTTCAATACCTTTACCATGACAACAACAAACAGGAGTTTTCGGATCGACTCCAAGGTGCACTTGTTAGGATTAAGTCTCAACTGTACTTCTTCAATCATCAAACAGTTTACGCAAATGATCAAGATGTTCTTCTTGATCGTGACCGAGCTATCATGTCGTCGACGTAGACCTCTATCTCGTGATGAATCATGTCATGAAATAATGTCACCATAGCGATAAGTGGCGCCCGTTCTTCATCGAGCGGCATAACCTTGTAGAAAGTGCCCCATGTAACAAAAGTAGTCTTTTCCATATCTTGAAGTCATTTGATCGATTGTAAGGAGAAACCATCCATGAAGGAGAAAACCTTGTCTTGGCGGTGTTGTCAACCGAACATCAATATGAGGAAGTGGGAAATCGTCTTTCGGACTCGCTTTATTCGGATCTCGTAATCCACACACATTCGTACTTTACCATCTTTCTTGGTACGGGTACCACGTTTGCAACCCACTAGGATAAGTAACGGCTAAGAAACCGGCGTTGCTTCATAACTTGGCTTTGATTTTCTCGACATCTCGGGGCGCATGCGACAGAACCTTCATTTCTTTGGGAAAACCTTCTTTTGTCGCAATCGTGTACCACAATATCAATGTCTAAACCCGGCATGTCTTCGTATGACCAAGCAAAACCTCAATGTAGTCTTGTAGCATCTGAACCAATCTTTCTTTGACATTTCTCAAGACCCGCTCCTATCTTGATCTCTTTTACATCTTCGTCATTACCCAATTCACAACCTCGACTTGCTCTTCGGTGGTTGTATGACTCGCTCTTCTTGCTGTGATCGACAAGTTCTCCGGCATTTCACAATCTTCCTCACTTTCGTCTTGGCTTGGTAGATCGGATTATCGAAGTCATATTTAGCACTAGCATAGCTTTATTAACGAGATTCGGAGTGATTCTGCGGTGTATCACGTGGGTGTGTGTAAGAACACATAGCTTTTGAAGGGGTGATAAAGTAAAAGAAAACAAACAATCAGATGCAAAATTCCAACGAATTTATTGAATGAAAATCGCAAACAACAGATAATAACCCTCATAAGCGAGCCATGATGCCCGGCGGCACCAGGCTTTCAAAGTTTATTGTTCAAAACATAAAGAAATACGAAAAGCAAAACAAAACAAGAGCAATTACTCGACTAAAGGAGATTGGTAGGACGTCTTCAGTCTTCCAATTGTTGAGCCCATGATCTGGAGTTGGGAAGATCCACTTGCTGATGTCGAAGTCGTTGTCGTCGTCTTCTATAGCATGGATTCCGCTTTGGCTGATGCGGAAAGGAAGTTGGCCGACACGTTCGCGGCGTATCATCTTCTGACCCTTGATGGTGAAGCCTAAACCAGTCTTGTCAGATTTGAATGGAAGATCGGGGAGTTGACCCCAAACAGTGCTACCTCCTTGTTCAACAGTAGCTTGAGCATCTTTCAGCGAGGCCATCCTAGGCGGAACTTGCGGAACTTCAGGAGTGACGGGGGAGTCAACAGGCATGACTCTGGGTATTGTTTCAAAAGCTTGACAGGGCGTTTCAAAGAATTCACCCTCCATCTCGAGGTACCGGAATGACTGGAGATGACTGACCATATACTCTTTTTCACCACATACTGTGACAACCTTCCCTTTCACCGGGTATTTCGGTTTACGATGTAAGGTAGAGGTAACTTGCCCCCATGTATCCAAGGCCAAGTAGACAAGAGTAGCGGACGAATGTCCATGACAAAGAAGGTGGAGTCAAAGTGCGGAACCGACTTTGGCAGAGTGAGCTCTCAATCTTGTTCGTTTAGAACCATCAAAAGCTCTCACAATTATCACTGGTCTCGAACCAACCTTCGACATCAAGTCGATCAAAATCACCTTGGTAGGATATTGAGCGAACCGGTGTCAGCAAAACATGAGACGGTAGTACCCTTGCATTCAAGAGATGTGCAAGGCTTTGTTGTTTTCTTTCCAGAGTCAAATCGACATCGGAGAAGCCTAGGCCGTTGTCGGCAGCAGGCTAGCAATACAAACTTTGAGGCTGGTCGGTGGTAGTGTCTTGCGGCACGTGAGCATTCTTGAGAAATTTCACCAAGGCATTACCATGAGCCTCAGAGCACAAGAGCAGAGCAAGCATGGAGATCTTGGACGGTGTTTGTCCCAACTGTTCCACAACATTGTAGTCACTCTTCTTGATTATCTTCAGAATTTCCTCCATTTCTTGTTTGGAGGTGTCTTGATAACTTCCTTTGGTATACGGTTGAGCGGGATGGGCCCTTTGGTTCTTTCCTCTAGTGGGATATTGGTTGAATATTTGGAATCTTTGGAGTCATGATGTCTTTTGGAGGAGAGATATGGAGAGAATACTCTTCCGGTTCGAGTCACCTTGCTAGATCCGGTGATGTTGTCAATGTCAGGAATGGTAGCTTCAACTGTAAGATCTTCAACAGTCAAAGGGTCTTGCTTGACGCCATGATAGTAAACATCAGATCCATAATCCCAAGGAATAGCTTTGTCGGAGGAATATGGGCTGGTCTTGGAGAAGTGATGATAAGAGGTGCCACTCTAGGCACGGGATCGAGAGAAATCCTTATTGTGTTAACATCGGCATAGTCTTACGGAACTCGTCACCCCATCCGGTCACCTTAACATCTTCAATAGGAATCTTGTAACTCTCGAGAAGTGTACTTCACCATGTAATCATACTTTCCACTTGGCTGCCCTAAGGTATCCCACAGATGGTCTTGTTTCATTTGCATTGTCAATCTTCAATTTAGACATATCTTCACAGCTTCATAGGCGGTTTCGAAATAGTATCTCACGGTTGTCCATCATACCGAACCGTCTTCTCAACCAAGCACAACCATCAGTGCGAGATGGGCACCAACGATAATTCTCTGGGCATCCTGGATTGACATCGACACAACAAATTCTTTTAGATCATCGGAGGTATGGTCAAGTCATCTATGTTGAAAACATAAGTATCCTCACCAACATTGGAACTCTTATCGTGGTTAGGCATAGGGCGTTGATCACATTCGGTCTCAGCGGAGGATCGAACTCAATGCTTAGCTTCAATCATATCACGAATCTTGTTCTTGAGCCCAACAATTGTCGTGTCGTGCTGGGCTATTGGAATGGTAAGCACACTTAGCATTAGGATTGTACTTCGGAGGAAGTGTTGACATTAGAGGAGGATCCTCAAGGTTATCGCTCGCTTTCAACATGTGTTGCAAGGCTTGCGACAAAGGCATGTTGATCTTCGTAACATCTTGGGGCATTCAGTTCTGCGTTGTCTCATGAGGTTGTCTTGATGTAGGGTTGGAGATCGAGGCCCCCGAGTTGAGCGTCTGTCTTGGCTCGGCTTTTCGACCATACAGCATTGACTTCTTTTTACCAAAAGATCTCTTGCGACATTTGATGATGATTCTACAGAATCTTCCCACTCTTGATACCGCTTCAATCGCTACTTTGTCAAGATCAACTCGGTGAATCCGGATGAAGAATTTCAATCGGATGATTGAAGAAAGGGCTGTCGGTGTTCCATGAACATATCAACCAACTCCCTTGGACAAGGGTGGTTGAACTCTGCTAGATCTCTCCATTTCGAGCATACTCCTTGAACTTTTCGTCACGACCCATAGACATGCTTTGTAGTTGCATGCGGTGGGTGTCAATTCAACATTGTACTCATCTTTCAGAAAGCATCACCAAGTCACTCCAAGTACGGATACGGTCATTCTCTGATAGTACCATTCCAAGCGGGTTCGGACAAACTCTCTTGAAAATAGTGCATCCACAACTTTCGTCATCGGTGTGGGGATTGATCTTACGGACATAGGACTTCAAATGAAGCTTAGGGCAAGACATGCCATCATACTTGGCAAAAGCAGGGACTTTGAACTTGGGAGGAATCACACACAGGAACAAGACTCGGATCCTCAAAATTCAGCCGGACATCTTGATTTTCCACATTAGACGGTCTTCAAGTTGCTTGTACTTGTCATCCTCATCAGAGTATTGGCCATTATCATAGTTCTTCTCAAGTTCAGGCTGATCGCCTTCACCATCACCCTTGTTACTTTCCTCAGTATGGACACTTCCTTGAGAGCTCAATCGGTGACCACCTTAGGACCACCTTTGTAGCATCTGCCCATGTTGAGGAGACCAACCTTCTTCTTCTTGTTGATGAGCTTCTTCAAATCTTCTTGGCCTTGGACCAAGTGGTGAACATCTCTAAACCGGGCATTCGAGCTCAAGATCTTTGACGATGTTCAAGAGCCATTTCTAAAATAAATAGCGAGCAAATGAGAAAACCAATCTCCAATGTACCTGTGATGCAATGTTATGCTATGATATGCAATGTTTATGCGAATGCAATGCAATGTTTTCAAGGACCTTAGAGATTTAAATTTGTTAAACAAACAATGAGCAGACATTTATTAGTACTCTTCTTATTATTCTATTCTTTTTAAGTACAAAAGATAGTTCAAAACAAATAAAAGAAAAACATAAACATCCTAAAGCTCTAGGTCTCCCATGGGCGCTTCCTCTTGGTGCCAATGTAGGCATTGATGCTTCGCTCCTCATGAAGTAGCTTTGTCAATTCTAACACTTTCTTCTCACTTGCATAGCATTGAGCTTCAAAGGTATCCCTCTATTCCTTGAGCTGAATCCAGGATCTCTTCAAGTCTTCAAAATCAGTAGGCATGTCGGGATGGAGAACGGTATAGGGTACGTCACCTATAGCAACAGGTTCCATAATTACTGGTAGAACAGGCGTGAATGGCATCATGAGGTTTTGAGCTCGAGCTCGTACCCATTGGAGGTAAGGTTCCCAAGGAATGGAGTTTTGGTGCCCCAAAGTCTTGGTATCAGTCTTCTTTACCATGCCCCAAGCGTGTATGAACCTTCGTCGGTAATTCTGGAGATCGTGATTATAGTCGAACACAATATCTTGGAGAAGCATATCATGAGGACGATCTCTTCGAGCAAAACCAAACTGACGTAGAGCTAGAGAAGGGTTGTAAGTAATACCTCCCTTTATACCAAGGAGTGGTACATTAGGGAATTCTCCACAACGCTCAATGAAGGTGAAGTCCTTTTGAGAGAAAAGGCTCCAACGGATATCTGAATGAGAGAGTGACATCAATCTTTGAGACCATCTCAACCTTTGTTCATTCTTCAAAACTGATGGAGGAAGGTGCGAAATAAACCACCTTGAAAGTAACGGTATACAACACATGAGAGTTCCTTGTCTCTTAGTAGTACGAGTGTGGAGAGAATGTAGGATGTCTCCAAGTAAGGTAGGCACTGGATTGCGGGTAAGAAACAACTTGATGGCGTTGATATCTATGAATTGATCCGAGTTAGGAAATAGAACCAAACCATAGATTAGCAAGGCCACAATGTTTTCAAATGCATGGAAACTCATAACTTTGAGGAACTCTCGGGCTTTCTTAATTAAGAACTTAGAAAGTAGACCCTTAACTCCACTTCTGGTTTCCCAATTGGCCTCAATGTCTGAGCGTTTAAGATGTAAGGCTGATGCGATGTCTTCGTACTTAGGAACCTTTTCTAAACCGGTGAATGGCATTTGGTCAAGAATAGGTACCCCAAGTAGCTTAGAGAACTCTTCCAAGGTAGGAACTAGTGATAATGCTGGAATGTAAAGCAATGGTGTTTCGGATCAAAGAACTGAATAGGACATGCATCATATCTTCTTCAAACCGAGATAACCAAATCAAGCAGATAACCATGTTTTTGATGAACTGGGCATGATCGAAATTTGAAACCAATTCTTTGAGTGAGAAGGATACCCATGAAGTTGATTCGGATAGTCTTTCTAGAAGCCATAATCCCTACAAAGCAGCAAAGATAAATCCTAGGTCCTTGAAATAGTTAGAAATGATATGCAATGCGGATGATCTCATGATGTCATGTTTAGCACACACAAACAATTCACACAATGAGCCTATGTTTAAGGCTTGCATGAGGTCTAGGTGATTACCCCACCAAAAGTTTGAGTTGGTTCATCCCCTATAATAGTAACCGGTTCTAGGAATCTCATATCATAGATCTTTCTCGTAGGCTTATTTCAATCGACGGCCAAGTGGTCGATCGAAAATGTCCCAAAAGTCTAATCTCAATGAGCGTAGCATCGGTATCAACCAACCTCGGTCTACACCAAAGCCGGCCATCTCACTACCTTCTAATGGCCAAGATGGGTCAATTAAGGTTCTAAAAGTTTAGTTAGCGCTTGATGACACCACGCCAAATACTATCTTCAACTTGGGAATGAAGAGTATCGGGACAACCAAAGTGTCACGCTAACGTAGCCATCATGTTGACCGTTTAGTTATATCTAGCGGTCGCGATGATCTAATGCCACTTACCTAAAAACCCGGATCGGGTGTAGGATCCCCAACAATATAATACCCAAATAACCCTTAAAGATAAAGCATACAAATCAAACAAAAAGTAAAATAATCTAAAAATCCCTAAGATAATTCTCTCTTTAGGTGTTTCCCAGTAGTCGCTTGATTACGTGATACGGTGAACCCGACTTTGTAGGATTTTGTATCCAAATGTGCGGATAGCAAGAGTCGCCGCCGACTTTTATTTTATCCAATTAAGGGAAGGTAAAAGTAATGAAAAAGACCTTCGTTAGATTACGAGTTCGGAGAATGGTTATGAAAAGGGAAGGTATTAGCACCCTTTCCATCCGTAGTTATCTACTCTTAGTGCTCTAGATCACTTTTTAAAATTGCTTTGTGTGTTTGAAAATGTTTTGAAAAGACATTTCGCTTTGACTTCGTAATGACCCATGTAAGAGTGTATACAAAGTGTTCGGAAATGTTTTGTTTTGAAAAGAGTTTGAACTTTGACAAAAGTGTGAGGTGCAAAAAGTATTTTGATAGAGCAAGCAACTAAAAGTCTTATTACCTACTCAGAATTGGTCGTTTTCGTATTATTTTACTTTTCCTTTAGAATAGCGCTAGCCATACCATTAGTTAGTAGGTAGCCCCATTCGTTGGATGTAAGCGGGACATTCGAAGGGACATCGGATGGTCATCGAAGGCAACTTGTAGGAAGTATCCTAGCACATTCAAAGGGACTATCATCATTTTTCGTAGGCGACAATCGAGGGTCAAGATCATGTATTCGGAGGCGACATCGTGGGTCTTATGATCTTTGTATCGAAGGGACTATGATGATTTGTTTGAAAGGCAACGGTGCTAGAATACCTCTACGTTCGAGGGACATGACCATTTGAAATCGAAAGGCATCGAGAGAGAATTACCCTAAGGGGTGCGTGTGTGAAAGAAGTGTGTTGATTTCAGAATATTTTATCTTGAAGTTAGTGGGCTATGTTCAATTTTAGTCTTGCCATGCACGCCTAATTACTAGCAATTTATAGAGTGCGGAAAGTAAATGCGGAATGTAAAGTGCGGAAATGTAAATCCTACGCTATTACAAGGCTTTGGGGCAGATACATAATTTAAAATGCGGAAAGTAAAACCCTAATTAAAACTATTACATCCCATGAACAGTTACATAATTGGAAAAAATAAAACGATAAAAAGAAAACGTCCGAATCGGAGCAACCTGTGAAAGAATAAGAAAATCGGGAAATATGATGAAATCGAAATAAGACAAAATGTTAGAAAAAATGCAATTTTAATATGGGAAAATTAATACATGTTGGAAATAAGATAAATAAGCTAAAATAATTTTTTGGGATTTTTTGGAAAAGATTTAATAATTAAAATGCAATTAAAAGTGAATTAAATGCAAAATTATGAATAAAAATAAATATGCATGCAAAATTATGTTTTTTAATTTATTAAATTAAATAAAGATTTTCAGAATATAAATGTGAAAATAAAATATTTTTTTGGTAATTTTTTAATGCAGAAATAAAAATATGAAAAGAATTAAAATTGATGCAAAATATTGAAATAATTAGAAATATGAAGAAATTTGTGAGTTTTGCAAACTTGTAAAAGAAATGTCATGGCCAAGGATCGAACTGGAGACATGTGAGAGCATCCAACAACAGTACACGCCTTTACCACTACGCCATGTGTGTTTCACTGTTTGAGATCCGGCGTGAGTGGGTTAAACACGCGTCGCTCTCTGCCTTCATCCCGCTCGCGCCAAGCTTCGTCTTCAACCTTTTGAAATTTTGAATCTTCAGCGTCGGCCATTGCTCGACGCTATGTCCCTGGCTAAAATCAAAAACGCAGCACACATAATATAAATTATATCTAAGACCATGGTTCGATTCCTTGAAGCATTTCGAATGCAATGGTATAGGTCATGTTGCCCAATTTTCCCTAATAAGCCAAGCCCTAAATCGAGCTCAGGAACCCTAGTTATGGCATATTACGTTTCAGGCCATGGAAATGCAATTAACCTGCCCAGATCGCTTGCAAACTTTGTTCTAAGCATGAAACAAACATCAAAACTTGTTAATAATGCATGAATAATGAAACACGATTTTGAAAAAAGTATGAACAAACCGATTCGTGATTCCTTGATTCTGGATGGTTTTGAGCAATGTGAGGGTCTGGATCGACTCAAGAGGTATCAAGGAATGCAATAGACACCTTAGAATCGATTGAAAACAGCAGGAACTAGGGTTGCAAATTGCTTCAAGAACACAATTTTTTGGCTTTTAGGTTAGGGTTTCTGGAGCAATTTTTTCGTCCTCTTGTGATTGATATGCATCAGGTATATATGCTGGATGGATTTGGGATTGCTTTTGGAAAGATTTGATCAATAATCAATGATAATCAAATTTGATTTTTTCATGAAAATCAAATTTTCAAAATTTGCTCAATTTCAATCCAATCTTGCCTTTTTTGATCCAATTTCGAAATTGCTGGCATTTATGAGTTAATTGGATCACAAGGAAGCAATAAAAATCAATCTTTCAATTAATTTGGATTTTATACTTTATTTTTCAAATTAATTTGTATTTAAATGAATAAATTCCAAATTAAATAGGAAAATAAAATAAAAAATCGTGGCATTGGGCTTGGACATTCCTAATTGCATGAGGAATAAGTTTGGATGAAGAAAAAGTAGGCCCATTTGTAAAAGATTTGATTTTTGGAAGTATCTCTCTTTGTGCATTCTTTCAAAATTGCCCAACTTGTGAATGGTGTAACTTGCTCAATTTTCCACATTTTTGAGTGTTCTTGGACTTTTTGGAAAGCTCTAAGAGTCCTCTAAACAATGTCTTTGGTTTCATCTCAATTGGAGTTACCATGCTCAATATATCTTCAAAACAAAAAGTTGACTTTTTGTTGACTTTGAAAATGACCTGTAATGTTTTGAGCTATACCTCTCAAATGAAGCATTTTTTGGACATTCTTGTGAGACATGAAGTTGTAGAGAATTGAATTTCCTTCAAAATGAGCTTTGGTGGGAAAATTTCTGAGAAAGTATGAGAAAGTTATGATCAGTCAAAGTTCTGTTGACTTTTCACCTAGAAACCCTAATTTAGAAAGTTTGACTTTTGTGCAAATCTTGAGTTTTCTTGATGAATCATGATCAACCCTTGATCAAATGATGAATGTAACTTCAAAATGAGGATGTTGACCAAAAATTATGAAGTTTGACTGTATGTTGACCACAGTTGACTTTTTGTCCAATACAACTGATTTTCAACCATCTGAGCAATTGTCTGAGGAAACTTGACTTGTAAAGCTTGAAACTTGACATGGAGAATCTTTGAAGCATATGAGGAGGCATGAAGAACATTGGAGATGTTGGAAACCCATCTTGACTTGAGAGATACCAAACCCTAGTTTGGGTTGATTGTCTAGGAGAGAGTTTGTCTGATCAACTCTTGAGGAATCCTTGAGTATGGATGTATGAAATCTCTTGAGTAGATTGAGGGAAAATTTTGGGGTATGACACTATTAATTGGCCATCTTTGACAAGCAAATCAAATATTTCATCACATTTAAGACACACTTGCTCAATTAATGCAAGCTTCAATGGCCAACCAAAAGAGCACGGAAGCATCGATAAAGAATTTAGAGACTCAATTGGGACAATTAGCAAAACAAAATTCCGATCAAAGTGCCTCGTCTTCGTTTTCGGAAACTACTCAAAAAAATCCATGGGAGCATTGTAAAGCAATCGTGACTTGGAGTGGTAGAGTTTTTGATGAGACAAAGAAAGAATTGAATAATGGAAAATAGCAAGATGAAGAAGAAATTGATGAAGAGATAGTTGTGAAGGAAGTTGTAGTTGAAAATGATGGTGAGGATGTTGTAGTGGAAGATGTTGAAGTTGAAAATGTTGTAGTTGAAAAAGAAAGTGTTGAAGAGAAGAAGAAGAAGAAGTTGAAGAGGGGAAAGGAGAAGGTTGTCACTTTACCAGTACAAAAATTACCATATCCTCATTCTCCATCTAAGAAGGATGATGCTCGGCATTATGCTAGGTTTATGGACACATTCAAGCAATTACAAATCAACATTCCATTTACCGAGGCATTGGAGCAAATGCCTAAGTATTCCAAATTTATGAAGGAAATTTTGACGAAGAAGAAGAGGTATACGGATCAAGAGAATATTATGGTCGATGCTAGTTGTAGTGAAATCATCCAACGTATAATACCAAAGAAAGAAAGCGACCCGGGGCGTGTCACTTTGCTTGTTACCATTGGTGATGTTTATGTTTGCAAGGGATTGATATATTTGGATCTAAAATCAACTTGATTCCATTATCTATTGAGAAGAGGTTGGGGAATATTGAGTTAAAATCTACAAAGATGACTTTGCAATTGGCGGACAAGTCTATTACTCACCCACATGGTGTAGCCTTAGATTTGTTGGTTAAAGTGGATAAATTCTTTGTTCCCGTTGATTTTGTTGTGATAGAAATTGAAGAATATTTGGATGCTCACTTTATTCTAGGCCGACCATTCATGAAGACCGCAAGAATGATGATTGATATTGATGATGGTTTAATGAAAGTGTGTGTGCAAGATGAAGAGATTTGTTTCAATCTTTTTGAAGCAATGAAGCATTCAAATGATAAAGGATTGTTTCAAGATAGACGTTATTGAAGAAGCAATAGAAGAGGTCACTATCTAAGTGCATCTTACAAATCCTCTTGAAAGAACCTTGACCGAAGCTTTTAGTGTGCTCGATAACGGTGAAAGGAGGGAACTTGAAGAGTGTTTGGAGGAATTAGAGGTTTCAAAGGAAGTGAAACCGTTGGACAATGAGATGGAGATTTTAAAGAAGGATCCATTGGATGAAGAACCAAAGTGTGAGTTGAAGATACTACCTTCTCATTTAAAATATGTGTTTCTTGATGATGGATGTAACAAACCTGTGATTATTAGTAACACTTTATCAGAAAAGAGGAATGCAGTTTAATTCATGTTTTGAAGACTAACCAAAATGCAATAGGTTGACTGTTATCTGACTTGAGAGGCATAAGCCCCACTTATTGTATGCATAATATCATGTTGGAAGAGGAATTCAAACCGGTGGCCCAACCTCAAAGACGCTTGAATCCGGTTATGAAAGAAGTTTTGAGAAAAAAAGTTGTTAAGATGTTGGAAGCGGGCATGATTTATCCGATCTCGGATAGCACGTGGGTTAGTCTGGTTCATGTGGTCCCCAAAAATGGATGATTGAAAAGACTATTGAGGTATTCATGGATGATTTCTCCGTCTTTGGAGCATCATTCGATTTGTGTTTGAAGAATTTGGACACCGTCTTGAAGAGGTGTGTTGATACTAACTTGGTCTTGAATTGGGAAAAGTGCAACTTTATGGTGACCGAAGGCATTGTTCTCTGGTACAAAATTTCTTCAAAGGGGCTTGAGGTTGATAAATACAAGATCGATATGATAAAGACACTTTCTCCACCAACCAATGTCAAAGGGATCCGAAGTTTTCTTGGCCATGCAGGCTTTTATCGAAGATTTATCAAAGATTTCTCCAAGATCGCAAAGTCGTTGAGCAATCTTCTCAACAAAGATAAGTCTTTTATTTTTTATAAAGATTGTTTAATTGCTTTTTAAAAATTAAAGGAAAATTTGATTAATGCACCGTTAATCACCGCACCAAATTGGAAATTGGATTTTGAATTAATGTTTGATGCGAGTGATTATGCGGTGGGAGCCGTACTCGGTCAAAGAAAGAATAAAATTTTCCATGCAATACACTATGAGAGCAAAGTTTTAAACGATGCTCAAATCAACTATGAAACAACTAAAAAAGAGTTGCTTGCTATAGTGTATGCTTTGGAAAAATTTCGTTCTTATCTTGTCGGCTCCAAAGTTGTGATTCTCACGGACCATTCGGCTATAAAGTATTTGCTCACCAAGCCGGACTCCAAACAAAGACTAATCCGATGGACTTTGTTGCTTCAAGAATTTGATTTGGAAGTCCGGGACAAAAAAGGTTCGAAAAACTTGTTGGCGGGTCATTTATCTTGCTTGGTGAATGTGGAAATCACAAAGAAGGAAAATGAGGTGAAAGAGGAATTTCCAGATGAAAAACTCTATGCTATCCAAGAAAGGTCGTGGTTTGCCGATATGGCTAATCACAAGGCCTCCAGATTGATTCCGGAAGATTTATCGTGGAATGAGAAAAGTAAATTCTTGATCGATGCCAAGTACTATGTGTGGGGTGAACCTTATTTGTTTAGGTTGAGTAGTGACAACTTGTTGAGGAGATGTGTGTCCAAGGAAGAATCAAAGGACATACTTTGGCATTATCATAACTCCTCTTATGGAGGGCATTATAGCGGGTTGAGAACGGCCACTAAAGTCCTTCAATCGGGATTTTATTGGCCTTCATTGTTTAAAGATGCCTATGAACATGCCAAGAGTTGTGACAAGTGCCAAAGGAGTGGCGGAATTGGATAGCGATATGAGATGCCTCTAACAAATATGTTGGAAGTTGAAGTTTTTAATTGTTGGGGTATCGATTTCGTTGGCCCATTCCCCTCGTCTTTCTATAATGATTACATCCTAGTGGCCGTTGATTATGTGTCAAAATGGGTGGAGGCAATTTCTTCACCTAAGGCCGATGCCAAAACCGTGATTAATTTTTTAAAGTAAAACATCTTTTCGTGGTTTGGTGTGACAAGGGTACTAGTAAGTGATGGAGGTTCTCATTTTTGCAATACACTATTACAAAAAGTTTTGAATCAATATGATGTAAAGCATAAAGTGACAACCCCTACCATCCACAAGCCAACGGTCAAGCGGAGGTATCAAATAGAGAAGTCAAGAGAATTCTTGAAAAAATCATTTCAAATGCTAGAAAAGATTGGTCAACAAAACTAGACGAAGCTTGTGACACCCCGATTTAATTCAAATATTAAATGAGTGAGAATTTAATCATTTATTTAATTAAGGTCTTAAATATTTAATTCATCTGGATTAATTGGATCATTTAATGAGGATAAGTTGGGAGGTGTGCAGAGTAAATGGTGGGTGTGAGAGTAAATCACTCTACTAATTACTAAGTATTGATTAATTATTTTAATTGGAATATTAAAAGGAAATATAAAAGGAAAATAAAGGAAAAGAGAAGGTTTTTGGGAGAAAAGTCATAATACGTATAATTGGAGAAGAGAAGAGAAGAGAGGAAAAGCCGACGCCGAGAGAAACCGAAGAATCATCGCGAGGTAAGGGGTGATTTCGTTTGGTTAATATGTCTTATGGGTTTTGGGAATCAATTGGGTGATTGGGTATGTTAGGGAATGGAATTATAGGTTTATAGCATGAAACCCTAAGTTGTGTCAGTGTATGGAAGGATTGATCATTAGTGTGTCAGAATACTATTAGGGATGAGTAAATTAGGTTGTTTAATGTTATAATGGTGTAAAATGGTGATAGAATGGTGTTCATAAATTACAATTCGTGTTTGAAAGTTTGGAAATGATTATGGATGCATAAAGCTGTCAAAAATAGCAGATTTTGCTGTCACAGGTCGTGGAAACCGGTTCCCTGTGGGGAGGAACCGGGTTCCAAGTGTAAAATTCAAAATCTGGGGATTTTTGTACATGGGAACCGGTTCCCTGTGGGGAGGAACCGGGTTCCCCATACAAAAATCCAGGGAGACTCAATTTTAAAACCTGGGAACCGGTTCCCTGTGGGGAGGAACCGGGTTCCCCATACAATTTTCCAGGAGCGTGTTTTTCAAAGATTGTGGGAACCGGGTTCTCCCAGTGAGGAACCGGTTACCACTGTGTATTTTTCCAAAACTTCTAAAATTTCAAAAATTCATATTTTCTAAACCGTAACTCCGATTCGAGTGCCGTTTCCGGCGTTATTTCTTAAATTTAAAATTCTACCTCTTGGAAAGGAAAAATATTATTTTATCGAAAATTATTTTTAAAAGAGCCGAGTTCCCGATTTTGAAAGTATGGATTAATTAAGGATGATGGGTAATTAATACGAATGGTTTGAGTACCGGATGAGAACTAATGCGTACTATGTTATATTTTGATATCCATTATGATTTGAATGTGATATATTTGGTGAAATGACATCGTGTGATTATGTTGATTATTATGATCAGTGGAATAATGTTGCATGCTTTTATGATTGCATGCATGGACATTTGTTAATTGGTTCATTCCCATTGTGCGGAAGTGAGCTTGCAGAGCCAATAGACTTACCTAGTTGGAGGTAGTGAGGCTAGATTCTTGACCCAATGGTTGTGGACGAATCATGGATTACACTGTCTTTCCACGAGTAAACGGAGCAGTGGGTGAACGTGGTTCACGTTTTGGTACCACATGCATAGAGTCTGCATTGCATATGGAATTGTAACATGTTAGGATGGTTTCCAGTGTTGCAATTGCCATTGTTTGATATATACATGATCATTGTGTGAACTGTTTTCTGCATTGTTTATGATCTTGTGTTGGTTGATGAACTAATATATTCGATTATTCTGTTGGATCTAAGAACGTATAATACATATTATATTGAATTGAAATCTCACCCTTACTTTAACATTTCAGATCCGAAGTGATTAGCCGCTTGGAGTTGGTGAGGATAGCTCTAGATGTCGAGTTTAGTTAATCTAGTCCGCGTGTCAGTGTCGTGCTCTGGTAGATGTAACACTGGGGAAAAACGATTGCTTGAATCCTTTAATGGATATTTTGGATAGTTTTGAATTGTGTTTTGATTAAATATCCTGCAATGAATATTAGTTGATGTATTCGGGATTAAATTATGTTACATTTCCGCTGTTAAACATAATTTTGAGTATGATTTAATTGATGAATATTCTTCAGTGAAAGCATGACGCTGTTTGGTCAAATTTTTATGATTTAAGTTGTGACGCCTCTTTATTGATGGATTAAACTCTGATTATTATTTTATAAAACGTGGGTAATTAGAAGGGGTGTTACAAAGCTTTGTGGGCGTATCGAACCGCCTACAAGGCTCCGATTGGACTAACCCCTTTTCAGGTAGTATATAGGAAGACTTGTCATCTTCCAGTGGAGATGGAACATAGAGCTCTTTGAGCTCTTAAATTCTTGAATTTCTATTCCTCTCTAGCTGGTGACAAAAGAAAAGATCAACTCGTTGAATTGGAAGAATTAAGAAATGGTGCTTACAGATTAAACAAGATCTAAAAAGAGAAGGTTAAAGTTTATCATGATAAGAAGCTCAAGAAGAAGGATTTTCAACCGGGCCAAAGTGTACTTTTGTTTAATTCTCGGATGCGGCTTTTTCCTGGAAAACTTAAGTCAAAATGGTCGGGTCCGTTTTTAGTCAAAGAGGTCAAATATTATGGAGTTATTTTGTTGGAAGATCCGATAAACAATTAGGTTTGGACCGTTAATGGTCAAAAGTTAAAAGTTTACATTGGTGGCGAAAAAAGCCGAGAAATTTCCATGTTGTACTTTGATGACCCTTGATCATCATGAACCGTCGAGCTCGATACGACGTTAAATAAAGTGCTTGTTGGGAGGCACCCCAACATTGTAAGTATTCATTTTCATAGTTTTTAAGTTTGTGGAAATATCAATTTTCTGGTTTTTAAGCATTTTTCGAAATTCTGCAGACTGGGCTAAGCGCGATATATCGAGCTTAGCGCAGTTTCTGAAAAAATCAACCAATCTTACAGAGAGTTTCGCGCTTAGCGCAGTTCAACCTGGGCTTAGCGCGCTCTGTGAAAAAAATTAAGTTGTTTGTTGGGCCCAACCTGTTAGCCTAGCCCTTGTATGTGAATTAGGGTGTGTAAAGTGGGTAGTTAGCCCCACTTCTCACCTTTTCTCTCACTTTCCACCATTGTCATCTTCCTCTCTAAGAAAAACCAAAACCCACAACTCCAAACTTCAAATTTCGTGCAAATTTCTTTGTGATTGTCTATATCCAAGCATCAAGGTTTGTTCTTTTTCTATTTTTCTTCTCTATTTTTTGTTTTTCCCCTTTTGCATGTTAGAAAATAGTTTTTGGGTTTTAAGTTTAGAAATAGGATGATTTAACTGTATATATTTTTGGATATTGAATTTTCTTAGTGGGTAGGGGTGTTTTCTTCCAGAAATTCTGTTCTGGAACAGAAAATATTTTGGTGTTCCGCAGGGCGCGCTAAGCGCGATAGGCAGGCTTAACATGGTTTGCAGCTTTTTGAAAAAAAATTCCTATTGTTTTATGTACTGATGTCAGTCCTTGATGCTTTGTTTGGTTCTTTTGCACTGCTATTTGCATAAAACTAATTCTAATGATAATTTCAATGTCATTTTTTGTTGATTTTTGTTGATTGTTTCAGATGCCTCCAAAGCGACAAAGAGTTATGTCAGCAGGTGTCGGGTCGTCTAGACCTATTCCATTTGATGGCACAAGATTTTTGGGGGCCTGAACAAGAGGCTCGATACAAACAGTTGGAGGAGAGGAACATCTGGACGGAGCGATTAATTCACATCAACGAGCATGGACATTATACTCACTGTGGTTCCATGTTGGAGGACTACAATTTGGGGGTTCTTTGTGAGCCCCATCCAAAGGTTAATGTGGATCTAGTTCGTGAATTCTATGCGAATTTTCTACCTACAACGGGGACCCCTTTTGAATTTTCAACCATGGTTCATGGTAAGGTGATTTCTTTCTCTCGTGCTTCTATTAACCGCTATTTGGGAATCAATTGGACAGCTCCTGAAGAAGACCTGGATGTGTATCACGATCAGTTAGCTCGAGGTAATTGGAATTTCGAGGTGTTGTGGAATAAAATATGTTTGACTGGGAATTCTTATGAGCTTAACAGATCTGGCCAGACATTGAAATTCAACCGGTCCAGTCTGAAAACAAATGCCAGGATACTTATGTGTGTGACCCTATACAACTTGAGGCCCATAAATCATACATCCTTCATTCCTGTTGAAACAGTCGGCCTTATTTATCACATGTTTGATGAAGCTCAAATTGATTTTGGCCGGCTTATTGCTAATGAGTTGAAGAGGGTAGCATTGAGTTACACCATAGCTGGTGAACGATTCAAATGTTATCTTACTTATCCAAGTTTGATAATGGGGATTTGTAAGCAAGCCCGGGTACAATTTCCTGTTGTAGGTCACCTGACAATTAACAATGTAATTGATGATTAGTATTGTGACCGTTATTGTCCGACTATTGATGCAAATCCTGCTGCCCAGGCAGGTCTTGTTGCTGTTGAGCTTCCTCAAGCCGGTCCAGATGTTGAATGGAACCGGTAGATGCATATGGCTCATTAGAGAGCATTCATGTTCATGCACCAAAGTATGGAGCATATGGTGCTACAGATTAGAGAGCCAGATGTGGACCATTTCAGCTGCAATAGTGCCCAGTTGAGAGCTTATGCTAATTGGCCTGGGGTCGGGCCAGAAGATGAGGAGGAGGCAGCTGCTGATGATGATGGTGGTGATGATGATTCCGGCTCAAGTAGTTCGGGTGACTCCGTTCTTGAGGATTCAGACTGATCCCTTTGTTACTTGTTTTTTATTTATTGTTTTAGTTAATATTTTTGTTTATGTTTAAGTTTATTGAAACAATGGATTTATTTTGTTGGTTGCCATCCTTGTTAGGATGTGGTTGTAATTCCAAATATTATATTTTGAAGGCATTATGCCTTAGCATATTTTACATTTTGAAACACCATTTTGGGGTGTCTTTTTATTTATTTATGCTTATCTTTTAAAATTATGCATTGTTTATTTTTAATTTAATTTCTTTTGGTTTGTCCTTTTGAATCAATGATGCTGAAAAGCAAGAATAAGTGTCTTGAAAGTGTGTTTTCACCAAAATGTGATGGTGATGATATGATTCTTGATATGATGCACTCTTAAGGTACATTTTCAATTGCTTTATAGTATGTAACATGTGTATGAAATTTGTGCTTTATGCAAAACATCTAGGCATGTATAATTTTTGAAAAAAATTTGTGTTCACATTTGAATCAAGTAGGACATAAACCACAAAAGTGAGAAGTTTTCCACTATGCACAAAGATGAGTTTTTTCTAGCAATTATTGTTAACTCGTTTAATTCTTGTTTAATCTTAATTTGTTGTTGACAATTTGGAAACTTAGAAGTGATCAAGGCACTTTTTGTGTATCATGAGAAAAATCATCAATTCCAAAAGGGATTAATCTAACCTTGTGAGTGTGCGAATCTTAGTTACCCCTTTTGAGCTAAAAATTGAAATTTGTGGAATGAATCATTCTTAGTCAACTAAGTGTTAAGTAGTCCACTTAATAATTTGTTGATGATCTATGAAAATCCAATGATGATTCATTTTATGAAATTTTTCTTGTTTGTAAACACCAACCCAATTGTTTGATTAGCCTTTATGAAGAGCATGTTCTTAAATAAAGAAGGATTGAACAATTGAAAGTTGGGAAGGTTGATCAAAAGAAATAATAAATTGATGGCACAATGTATCCTTTGAAAAAGAAAAAGAGATTGAATAAAAAAGAAGAAAAAAAGATAGGATGATTGTGTAAAAAAAATAAAGGAAGAAGAAATGGTTGTGATAAATAAGGAGGAAGTATGAATGAATATTGTGAAATGTGAAGTTCTCTTCATTACCTTTACCCCATTTTGCTTCCATGGCTTTGTATATATATCATTTGTTTTTAACCCAGACCAAGTTACAACTCTTGAAAGTCCTTAGTGATCTTTGTTTCCATTTTGCTCATTTAACTTATTTTGATGAATGCATGAATTATTCCGGATGTGCATGGTTGCTAGTGAGAGTGTTTAGTCCTATGTAAATATTGAATTTTGTTCTTAAAGGAATATTGAAGAAATCTTTATGTGATTCAAGTTTTAACATATCTTTTGCTTTTGTTAATATGTGTCGATGTTTTGTGTTTAGAACTTAATTCATAGTCATGTTATATGTCGAAGAAGCAATTATTTAGTATCTATGTCGGGTATGTTGAGTTTGAACCATCCATTTTGTTTTGATTAACATAATTTTAATTTTTGTGATCTTGTTTTCTTGTTGAGTTTTTGACCTTTGTTCGAGGACAAACAAAGAAGTAAGTTGAGGAGAGTTGTTAAGGACCAAAATGTAGATATTTTGTAAATAATTTTGTGGTCATTTACAATGTATTTTAATTAATCAGTAGTATTTAATATAGCATTTTGATATATTTATGTTTTTATTTAGTTTTTGTTTATATTCTATTATTTAACTTTGTTTATGTTTAATTTGTAGGTTTTTGGTAATTCTACTTTCAAGCGTGGATTCAAGGAAGCTAGGAGAGCTTGAAAGATAATTTCAAGCTATTTATGGAGGGTGGAATAGGCTTCAGGGCGCGCTTAGCGCGGTTCAAGCATGACCTGGAGCTTTTGAAGTGGTTAGGTGTAAAGTAGGTCGCGCTTAGCGCCATAAAGTGGGCTAAGCGCGGTCTACGAAATTAGAAAAAGTACATAGACTCATGCTTAGATATTTTACTCAAACACTCCCTCATTTCCGCACCAAATCAGACCTAAAAACCAGAGAATAGGATTCTCATTCAATATTGTGGATTGTAACTCAAAAACATAAGAGAAAAACCTTGAATCTTTGCTAGTTTTTCTTTAGTGTTCATCATCTCTCCATTTCTTGCAAGTGAAGCTACCATGAGAATGAGTAGCTAAGCTTCTTTGTATCAAGATTAGAGGTAGTTAACCTAACTTTTATGTATTTCCTTTGATCTTTTGGTGTATGAACTTGGTTGATGATATATATATATATATATATATATATATTGAATATCTTTGTTTTACTTGTACTTTTTGCTTTGGATCATGATTGAGAAATATGTTTCAAATTTGACCTAAGATATTCATCTACTAAGGAACAAATGCTAGATATAGATTTGTGAGTTAGTATTTACTTGTATTGAACTTAAAGATTATCATGTCAATAGTTAGAGTGAGACATCATCTAAAGATTAACATGATAACACTCACAATATTGGTTGGAAATCAATAATATTGAGAGGATACGTAATTATATCGATCATCAACTAGTTCATCCGCTTGGTTAATTGAATTTATATGAAATTAGGTTAATGAAACTAATCTTGACATGCTTTTACCATCTAAAAACCAACCAAAACTCTCTTTAATCCAAACAACTCTCTTATGGAAAGAAAACTAAATTTGTTTACTTGAGACTTATGATTTTTGTGACTAGGAAACAAAACTCTTTTGTAACCAAATCTTAAAATACACGTGAACTATCGAACGGCGGTGATATCACACTAATCCCTGTGGAAAACGATAATTAAAAATACTTGTATCAGAAAATACGTACAACAGTAGGCCATCTGAGGTTAGAATACTGTCGAAGCGAAGAACAACTTGAGGTTTTGTTAACGAAATGAGTGACAAATGATGTGTTCAAGAAGCTTATGAGGAGTTTAGGAATGAAGAATGTTGAGCATTTCAGTTAAGGTGGTATCTTGGAAATTGAAAATCATTCAAATGCATTCTGAAAGTTTCTATGGTCGTTTCGTGTAAAACATCTTATTTGAAAAGCACATATGGAAAGCTGAAAATCTGAAGTTTCGAAGAAGAAATTAGTTTTCCAATTTGAGGAAATCGGTTTTTGTCACGTGTTTCAGTTTTAGGATTTTCTTTTCAACTAAGGAAACTAGTTTCTCTGTTTTAGGAAACCGGCTTCTGGCGTGATATTTTGTTTTTTAAGCTATTTTGTTGGGCCATTTGAATCCACCTTGTTTTAGATGTATTCTATAAATACCTTCTTATAATGTTTGTTTGAGTTAATGTTATATTGATATTTTCTCCTCAATTACACACTCTCTCTCTCTAATCTCTAAAATTCTCTCTAAACTTCATATTGTCAAGTTAACCATTTTTCACCATTGATTCACCAACTTAGTTTTGTGTATGTTCCAACATTTGGTATCAGAGTCTTTGGTTCGAAAAAATGACCGACTTACTTATATCAGAAGTATCTCCACATGGTCGTGGGTAAGAGTCCTGCATGTAGATAGAATTGTCCCGTTGAAGAGAGTCAATGGAGGTACGAGTGTGTGGAAGAAAGAGCTTCTGGTTAAAGGGGAGCATTGTGGTAGACTCACACTTAAAGGGGAGTATTGAGAATAATATAAGTGTGAGTAATAGATAAGTGTGAGTAATAGATAAGAGTGTGAAAACTTAAACATTTATAAGTGAGAGAACTCACTCACCTATCACCTTTAAATTTTAGGTGGACAAGTGGTATATCTCCTACAAATATGTGTTGCTCAAACAAAAAATCCGTCCAAAATATAAGAATGTTCATCGCCTTGAATTGCGCTAACAAAAGTATCTGTAATTGTTTGTTTTTTTCCTTCGAGACGGTGTTGTGAGGTGATCGGCCTTCCTATTTTTGTAGGAAAGCCACCTTTCGCTCTCTTATTTGCCCATATTGAACCCATGGTTGATTGAAGTCAGATTCCATAGCTTTTTATGGAGGGTGTTCAACCTTATGCCTTCTTTTTTAAATGTATTGACATTTTGATTCTTAATAAACAAGTATGGTGAAATTTGAAAATATTGAATCTCTTAAATTACTTTTAAAAATACACATTTATTAGACCTTGAAAAATCAATCAATCTTATCCATAATTCCCCTATTTATGGAAGAAAATTAATATTTAATTCTGTTGCATTTGGACTTAATATTGCCTTTTATTTTCCAAATTAAGCCAACTATTTGGACTCATTCAAATTAGAAAATCAGTATTAATTATCCAATTAGGAAGCTTCCAAAAGCATTTACTAGTATATACATAGAACTGTGGATGAACCCAGAAAAAGTTATGACAACACAACACAAGAATTCTAAGAATTTACACGCATATATCGCACTACTTTATGTTATATGGATTCATATCTAATATAATATGACATTTCAATAAGAAAATATGTACATTCCAACTCATACCCAGGTGGATATAGCTCTTAATATCCATTTCTGCTTGCTTTTAAATTTTCATCTTAAAGTTTTTCAACAAAGAGGGACATTTTAAAAAAAATTTATTTATAATTTCATTCTTAAAATGAGTCGCTATAAATAATTTCTTGGCAGCAGCCTCAGCAGTGCATTCTTGATATTTCATTTTATGCAATACTTTGAATGCTTGTCATACGTCAATTCATAACATTGCCGCAATAAATCGGGTTAGAGACGATTTTTATCTTCTCATATTTAAATTGAAATTTTCGACTCCTCTTTGAGAATTTTTTTTCTCGATTTCCAACAAATATAAAAAATAAAATTTAAACTTATTTTAAATAGATTTTGGTGGATTCTAATATTTCTATTTTTCCATCAACGATATAGTGAAATTAAATTTTATTAAAAATATCATTTTTTCAAATATTAAATTATATTGCAAATAATAATATAAAATAATTTTAAAATTTTTACATATATAATTTAAATATTTCAAATAATAAATGAGAAATTAAAATAACAAAATATTTATCATATATTTAATATTTTAAATTATTAAAATTAAATAATAAAGTATATAATTAAATAAGTTAGGAGAATTTGCGGATACTAATAGTATCTAAATTATCCAACTCATACAATTAGTAAAAAATTAAACTCAAACTCAAATTCAACCAAATGAGTTTCCTCCATCTAATTTAGAGCAGCTTCGACTGAATCTGCACAAATACAAGTTATGTTTATCATGCCTACAAAACAATGATATATAATAATAATAACAACAACAACAACAACAACTATTAGAAACACAAAGAATATAATATTCTAGATTTGAATTTGAATTATAATATTTGATCTAATAATATTAGTATTTTTATTATTATAATACTACTAAATAATTATAATTATCTAGAGGGAGAATGTGATGACCAAATTTTAAACTGATTGCTTCATAAGTTATCTTTGGAGTCAAACCACATTATTTGTAACATTGAATTTGTTAATTAATTAAGTTATCCATTGAGATTTGATTAAGTTGTTTATTTAAAAAAGTTTAATACCTCTATTTAATTTATTTATTTCAAAACATGAAGTTTAAATAAAAAAATTGTTATAAAATGAGCCTCTTTTGTTGAAATCTCCCTGCTAAAATAGTAGAATAAAGGGTTAAAGGTATTGTGTGCTAAAAAAAAGAGATTAAAGGTATTGATATAAAAATGTAAGATAAGAACACGTACATCTCATCACCTTCACTCAATACTATTCCTTATCCATTCACCAAAAACATCTTTTTGCTTGTGTCTATGGCCCTATTACATAAGCATATTCTTCAACATTCATAAACCAATTGCGCATGTTGCACATTTTGTTTGTCTTTTTTGGATCTTTTTTATTGCACCTTTCTCCTCGTTGAATCAGCTTTCGTATTAAGGCTAATTTACAGCTAAACTAACTTTATGTCTTTGTTTTTGTCCAAAAGAAGTAAATTAAAAGATTTTGGAATCTTATATTTCTTATCCACAAATACATATATACAAATATATATTCGAAATTCGAAAGATTGTCTTCTAGCAAACTATTTAGATATTTCAAAGAGAATAAGTAAATTGGTTTCGAAGAAATTACAAGTTAGTTTTAATTAATGAAGATGTATTAAACAAAAAAGTGGTTTGAAAACAACTTTAATTTAATTTTGATGATCACACAATTTTATCATTTAATATTTGTTACTTGTGTGTAAAAAGTTTTTAAATAGATTTACAATGCAAAACGAGTAAACGTAAGACGAATGAATAGATTTGTGATGAAGAAAAAGAAGAAGTTTAAGGGAATTGAGAATAAAATGAATGTGATACTGAAATTGAAAGTATATTGTGAATTATCGTTCTTATTTGTTTACAAAGAAATGCTCTTTATATAGACACATTTCTTAGGCACAATAGTGTAAACTAAACTAAAGCCCAAAACATCTAAAACCCAAGGAATTCGACTCTAGTATACTTAAGAGTAACACTTCGACAGTCTAACTATTCGACCAACACTCTTAGGCAATCGAATCAATTAGCACACAACACTTCAACATATTTCGACACACTAGTTCGATCATGAATTATGCACATATTCTAACACACCCCCTTAATTCATGTTCTCGAGACTTCTCATCCCGATGCTCCCTTTCAGCTCTTCGAATATGACTTTCTTCAGAGGTTTGGTGAATATGTCAGCTAGTTGAACTTCAGTCTTGCAGTACTTTATTTCGATCTTCCCTTTGTTGACTTGATCTCTCAGAAAATGATACCTTCTTTCAATGTGTTTACTTCGACCATGACACACTGGATGATTCGCCAGATTAATTGCTGATTTGTTGTCGACAAATAGCTTTATATTCTTAGGCTCCATTATCTTGAGTTCTTCAAGTAACATTTTGATCCATGTTGCTTGACATGCTGCATATGACGCCACTACATATTCTGCTTCACACGATGACAAAGCCACAATGTTTTATTTCTTCGAGCTCCAAGAGATTGGAGCACCTTGGATCATAAAAATGTAGTCTGCGGTGCTTTTGTTTCCGTCTTGATCTCCACTGAAATTTGAATCAATATATCCATGAACTTCGACGCTTGTGTTGTTCTTCGACTTCTTGGGCAACAACACCCCATGATCGACAGTTTCCTTTATATATCTCAGCACCCTCTTTACTGCATTGAGATGACACTCTTGAGGTTTCTCCATAAATCTGCTCAGCAACCCCACACTTTGGTAGATATCTGGTCTTGTATTGCAAAGATATCTTAAGGATCCAATGATTTGTTTGTACAATGTCAAATTTACAAACTCATCATTCGATTCTTTCTTCAGCTTTGCTCCTGTCTCCAACAGAGTGATAGCTTCGTTACAGTTGCTCATGTTGAATCTTTTCAAAATATCTTGAGCATACTTGGTCTGATGCAAGAATACTCTTTCTTCAGTATTTTTGAACTCCATCCCTAGGAAATATGAGAGATTCCCTAAGTCAGACATTTCAAATTCTTGCATTAGCTTCGACTTGACCTTTAGTATCTCAGCTTCATCATCTCCGGTAATAAGTAATTCATCTACATAGAGGCATAAGATGATTCAACTGACACTGTCGACATCTTTTATATACACTCCATGTTCAGAGACACACTTTGTGAAACCTGCTTCGATCAGGAAGCTATCTATTCTCTTATTCCAAGCTCGAGGAGCTTGCTTCAAATCGAAGAAAGCCTTTCGTAATCTGTACACCTTCCACTCCTGTCCTTTTACGTCGAATCCTGGTGGTTGAGTGACATAGACTTCTTCTTCTAATCGTCCATTCAGGAATGCTGACTTTATATCCAGCTGATGCATCTTTCATCCCTTGTATGCTGCTGTCAAAACAACTATTCAAATTGTTTCCAGCCTAGCAACCGTTTCATATACTTCGTCGAAGTCTATTCTTGACTTCTGTAGAAAACCTCTAGCCACAACCCTTGCTTTGTACTTAGCAATTTCTCCATTTGGTCTTTGTTTCACCTTGTATATCCACTTTACATCGATTGGCTTCTTATTCGTTCTTTCGACAAGCTCCTAGGTCTTGTTCTTCTCAATGGCTCTGAGTTCTTCTTTCATAGCTTTGCACCAATTCGAATTACCCATTGCTTCATTCAAATCGATTGGTTCTGCTTCATCCATCATCATGGCTTCTTCAACTAAATCACCATCATCATCAATCACTTGATCTGGAAATCTTTCATACCCAACTAGCCTTGTTGATTCAGTTCTTATTCTCGTTGACCTTCTTTCACTTTGCTTAGGTGGTTCTTCATTTTGACTAGTTGAAGCGTTGCCTTGTTCACTTTGACTATTCGAGGGCTCATCTTGTAGATCTTCTTCGAACACAGTTATAACAGTGTCTGATTCCTGTGTTGAACTTCGACTCTAATCCCAACCTTTGCTTTCATCGACTCGAACATCTCTGCTAATTACTAGTTTATCTTCGATTGGCAAATACAGCTTGTACGCACCAGTCGAATAATAACCTATGAGAACCACAACTTCACTTTGATCATCCAGTTTTCTTCTCAATTGTTCAGGTACATGCCTGAAGCACATTGATCCAAAAACTCTAAAATGACTCACACTTGGCTTCGATCCTATCCAAGCCTCATGAGGTGTTTTTCTAACTATCCTTTTTGTTGGACACCTATTTAGAATGTATACTATTGTTGAAGATGCTTCAGCCCAAAATCTCTTAGGCATATCTTTAGCTTTCAACATACTTCTTATCATGTTTAGTATACTTCTGTTTTTCCTTTCAGCTATGTCATTGTGTTGAGGTGTATAGGGTGCAATAACCTCATGATCTATACCTTCCCCATTACATAATTTGTCAAATTCAACAGACGTGTATTCACCACCACCACTAGTTCTTAACTTCTTCAATTTGCAGCCACTTTGCCTTTCAGCGTGCAATTTGAACTTCTTGAATTGTGTGAATACCTCACTTTTCCTTTCAATGATGTAAATCCATATATGTCTGGTGAATTCATCAACAAACGTAAGGAAATACATGTTGCCTCCATTTGACTTCACTTCAAATGGTCCACACACATCAGAGTGAACTAGCTCCAACTTGCGCTTGGATTTCATGGGCAAGTCATGTTTGAATTCCTTCCTTGCCTACTTAGCTTTACAACATTCCTCATATACTTGCTTTGGTTCCTTCACATAAGGTAAACCAACCACCATCTTCTTCTGATTGAGCATGCATAAACTTCTGAAGTTTAGATGTCCATAATTGTGGTGCCATAGCTAGTTTTTGTCTTCTTCTGTCGTCGAAGCAAGACACTTGTGATCTGATGTGTTGAGTTCAACTTTGAACGTCTTGTTTTCTGCCAATGGCGCCTTCATGATTAGCCTCCCATCAGCCCTATAGACTTTCATCTCATTCCTTTCAAGCTTCATCTTGAATCCTTTTGCAAGTAATTGACCTACACTTATCAAGTTACTTGTCATAGAGGGTACATACAATACCTCAGTGATAGTAGCTTTTCCACCATCCTTTCTGACAATCAAAATATCTCCTTTGCCTCCAGAATTGATGTGTCTTCCATCAGCAAACTTTATCACCCTTTTTACCGACTCATCTAACTTGGTGAACCAATTTTTGTTGCCAGTCATATGA
This sequence comes from Vicia sativa, assembly GCA_021764765.1. Taxonomy (NCBI): domain Eukaryota; kingdom Viridiplantae; phylum Streptophyta; class Magnoliopsida; order Fabales; family Fabaceae; genus Vicia; species Vicia sativa. Next base: position 288,986,852 of record CM038794.1, read on the forward strand.
TTGCTACACCCTGAATCCAGATACCACATGTTGGTTTTCTCAGAGTTCGACTGAGAGTTAACCATCATCAGCGCATCATCTGAATCACTGTCTCTTGCACGTGCATATTGAGCTTCATAACTTTCTTTCGCCCTTTCTACTTTCCTCCTTCGACAGTCTCGAGCGTAGTGACCAAAGCCTTGACAATTGTAGCATTGCTTATCTTTCTTGTCAACTTTATTCCCAAAATACTTGTTGCTCACACCTTTTCTCGAATCAGCATTCTTGCTTGACTTCTCATCATCTGCAAGATACTTTCGAAACTTCGATTTTTCAGCTTTCTTGCTGAATCTTAATTGGAATGCTTGTTCAGCCACCTTTTCTCTTTCTGAGTTTCTTTGCTTCAATATCATCTCATGAGCCTCCAATGAAGCTTGAAGTTCTTCTAACTTCATCTCAAATAGAGTCTAAACCTCTTCAATTGTCACAACAATATAGTCAAAATATGCAGTTAAAGATCTCAGTACCTTTTTCTATTTTATGCAGGTCTGTGATGGTTTCTCCACATGCTTTCATTTGGTTCGTCAGCGTCACAATGTTTGAGAAGTATGCAGAAATCGATTCATCATCCTTCATGTGCATCATCTAGTATTGCTTTCTCAGCGTCTGCAACTTCTCCTTCTTCAATTTTTCTCCTCCGCCATACAAGTTCTTTAACTTGTCCCAAGCTTCTTTTGCTAACTCTTCTTAGATTATCTTCTCAAATACATCAGAATCTACACACTGATGAATCAATAACAATGCTTTACAATCTTTCTTCCTCTGATCTTTATGCGCAGCTTTCTAGGCTTCCATCGCATTTGCTTCCAACTCTGATACACCATCATTCAAGATTTCAACAACATCTTGAAATCTGAAAATGACCTTCATCTGTGCAACCCATCGTTGATAGTTTTTTCTTTTGAAAACTAGTAGATTTGCTAGAATCTGTGTCGACGTTGTTGTTCTGTTTGCCATTAGATTCCCTCTGAATCGCAACCAAGCTCCTTGATACCAATTTGTTGGAACAGAAGATGAAAGAATATATTTGGAATGAAAAAGAAGAAGAAGTTTAAGGGAGTTGAGAAGAGAATGAATGTGATACTAAAATTGAAAGTATATTGTGAATTATCGTTCTTACTTGTTTACAAAGAAATGCTCCTTATATAGACACATTTCTTAGGCCCAATAGTGTAAACTAAACTAAGGCCCAAAACATCTAAAGCCCGAGGAATTTGACTATAGTATACTTAAGAGTAACACTTCAACAGTCTAACTATTCGACCAACACTCTTAGGAAATCGAATTAATTAGCACACAACACTTCAACATATTTCGACACACTAGTTGAACACACTAGTTCAATCATGAATTATGCACACATTCTAACAGTAAGAAGTTCTCCAAATGGACATATGATCTTAAGATAAATTTGAAAGATATCACCAAACACATGGATCATTAAATATATTTTGTATCACATTTGTAAAGCATTATGTTGATGTGTGTCGTGAAGACTTTGTTCTCGTGCTTGTAGGTACATGTCACCAACATTATCATCTAGTCATGAGTTCTCAAGTAATCTTCAGTTTTCTTTGGTCAACTTAAAGTTTAAAGTCAATGATTTGAGTCTCTATTAAAAGATCAAGTTCTCATCCTCTATGAATTTACTCCTTTAAAGATCATTAATAACGTTTATTTTTGAAAGAATAACTTATATATTTTCCCTTTCAACATTATTATATCAAATTTAAGAGAAATCTAAACAATAGTATATTGACTAAGATAGTTTATTGGGCATAAAATAGAGAATGGTCAGTGATGGAACTAAGGGGGCGAGCACCCGAAAGAAGCTTAGTCACCTAAAGTGCATAAAGCTAGGTGGCTGCCTAATGAAATTAGTGGGCCGCTTAGTTAGGCTTAAACCTAAACACAATAATTTGTTTTAAGTAATACACATGATTTCTGAGGAGGCTTATGAGAATCATCTGCATGTCAGTGGAGGGGAAGATAATTGTTTTCTCCCATAAAAGAAAATTTAAGATACCTCCGCCCACGTTCTTAACAGAGGGGTGAGGAAAATGTTTCCTAGACTTCTAGCTCAAACCTAGAGGATCTTATATAAAACTCTTAATCCTAGAATTGAGAAAAGAGTATGATTTTCCCTAGAAACACATAGAGAAGTCTCTCACAATCCCGTGAGCAGACTCCACGCAATTTCATTTACTAGTACATCAAATTCCTTTGAGAGTATGATTACAACCTTAATGTACTCTAGAAAGTATAATTGACACCACCCATGAGTCCCGATAAAATTAACCTAGACCAGACTCATCTTCAACTTAAAAGTCGCCTCTATCATCTCCTACACATGGTGATAGGGAAAGCATCATGACATCTACCAAAGAGGTGACCTTTGTTCACACTACAACAATGGGATTTTCTCTATGTGGAGAATCCAACCCTTATGGAAGATACGCTCGACAAGTCTTGTCATTGGATGGCTCACCCGCCAACCCCACACCAAGTTCAAGAAAGATGTGAGAGCTTAGAATTATTTTCTCTAGAAAGGGTTGTCGGTGTAAGCCCCTGAGGCTAATAGTTTTATAAGAACTTGATACTTGTATCAAATTATTTATTAATAATTAAAAGAAAATTCTTTATTATGTTTGTTTTTTCAAAATAATAAAGTCCATAGAATAGTTATTTTTGTTTAATGAAACATTAAGTGCGACTTAATCATGAGATCCCATTAAATATAAGCACGTTATTCTTAAAGTATTCATAGTTGAGATTTATTGAGAAGTAGGATAACATTAAAGTAATTAGACTATTATGGGGATAGACTAATGATCGCGTCTCATGGATAAAGAGTTATCCAATTTTCACATAGGTATGAATATTAGGCGTAATATTCTTAATGGATTAACCCCCTATGAGAATACTACATGTAAAGTGTCATAAATTATTCTCATGGTGATAATGATGTATATCACCCTTCGACCTGATACCACTATGGATCTTAGATGTGGGGTCGATTACTTTATTGTTGATCAAACATTGTTCGTAACTTGATGACCATTAAGACAATTGATGTGTACTCCATAAATAATACTGAGGGACATGATGACCTAGATGGAATTTCACCATCCTGCATAACAGGATAAATGTCTAAAAGCCCAATAGTGAACTGGACAAGGGTGACACAGTCTATGCCTTATATTCAATATAGATATGAAAGCAAGAGGGAAATTATATACATAAGCATTATCATTAAAAGTTTTTGTCATATCACGTGACATTTTCTTGACTTTGATAGTAGTGATGTGTCACTAGATATTGCTCAATCTTTGTCATATTAAATGAGATTTAATATAATTGACGTCTTGAGAACCGACAGGGTCAAACACATAAGAAAATATTGATGAGAGATAGAATAAATAAGAGAATATGGAACACCGTAAGGTACATTGAGCTTAAGTGAATTGTAGAACACCATAAGATACAATGCACTTAAGTGGAATACGAAATACAGTAAAGTACCCTGAACTTAAGTGAGATACATTACAACATAAGGTATGGTGTACTTAAGTGGACTTTTTTAGCTTGCAATAAATGCAAGAGGTTCTTTAAATATAACCTTTGTACAAAAGTTTCAACAATTGATGAAATTTGGTTTGTGAAATCCTAGCCATAATTTCTCTCTCTTTCTCTCACTTAAAGTCTTCAATCATAGTAGCTAGCACTAAGATTGAAGGCACTATGTTTGTGTAGATTGAGTCGAGGCATTGTTATTTATACAATAGTCGTGATAATTCCTCTGATTCTACCTCAAAGGTGTTAATCGCCACAAGAGGCAATCATCGTATCACTAATCATGCATAATTCTAAAGGATCAACTAAAGGGAAATTTTTGTTTTCCGATGAGTTTAATATCGCAATTTACCTTCAAGGACGTCATTGATATACATTCTCATGACAATTACCACATGGTAATCATGGTGCGGTGTGACAATTAGGATATAAAGAGGGTACTCATTGACCTAGGAAGCTCGGCAAACGTCTTATTTTGAAGCATTTGAAAGGCTCTGGGTGGATCTAGACCATGCATGGGCTTCCAAGGTTTGTTGATCGGGATCTCAGGAAAATATGTACATGTAAAGGGACACATAACTCTCAATATAATATTCAGGATCAATGACAACGCGAAGATGATGAAGGTCAATTATCTTGTGGTGGACGCCTCTTCCTCATACAACATCGTCATAGGGAGATTTGCACTCAATCTTTTAGTAGTTGATTTTTCAAATTGTACCTAAGTATGAAGTACACGCTCCATAACAAGGAGGTTGAAATAATCCAAGGTGAACACGAGATCACCTAAGAATACTACTAGTGTAGCCTTAGGATAAATAGGGAGGAGATGGACGCAACTATGATTCTGTAACATGACACGCAATGAGCAGATTCCATAAACTTGAATCCTATGATATACCCCAGGAAAGAAAAAATCATGCTCAAAGAGGATCTAAAGGAGATCCAAATCAGGCCCTTAGACTTTCAAACCAATAAGTTGGATAACTCTCTTATCGAAGCTGGAGAAAAAGAGTTGATCGCCATGCTTAAAAGAAAGATTTACTTATTCATTTGGATCCCCTCAGACGGCCAGATATTTACACCAAGCTAGTTTGTCATCATCGCATAATAGATCTCATTGTGAAGCATGTGGCATAGAGAAAGCAAAGTTGGAAAATAGAAAAGGGAACTAATCTACTAGAAGGTTGATAAGTAGAAAAATTCAAGGTTCATAGCTGAATCGAAATATCCAAATTGGCTAACTAACATAGTCATGGTTCAGAAATCAACAAATAAATGGAGAATATGTGTCGATTTTATTGATCTGAACATAGTGTCCCCTAAAGATAAATATACATTTCCTAATATTGAGAGGTTGATGGGCATATCCTCATGTTATTGTTGGAGTAAGCCCTAATAGAAAATTAATATTGGCGGAATATGCTTTTGTATCATGATCATGATATATATTGTTTGTTAATATATATTTAATATGCATTGTATTTACTGTGTTACTTGTTTATGACATAATAAAATCCTCCTTTCATGCTTCTCTTTCTGGTGGAGTGCTACTTTTTGGTCTTATATATGCGTGGTTTGTTCAAGAGTTAGTGTTGCATGTGGTTTTTTTTCTTCTATGTTCATGGCCTTTATTTGTAGATGAGTTTTTTGTTTTTAGTTGGGTTTTGTGTAGAGCATTGTTTGTGCTTTTGTTGTTTTTTGTAATATGTTCCTTTTTTTCTTGCTTATTAATATATGGGTTAATATATCTTTGGTCCCTATAAAAAATATCATATTTTCGTCCATATAAAATTATTTATGCACGTAGTTTTAGTCCTTGTGGAAGGACTAAAACGTCATGATTAAATATTTTATAAGGACTAAAAGTTTATATATATTTTTATATAGACTAAAAATCAAATTTGAGATATTTATAAAGATCAAAAACAAATTTAACCTTTAATATATCATTCTACTATGCTGTTAAAAAATAGAGCTGATACTTCATTTGAGCTTGATTCATCATTTTAGCAATGTTGTGAATCAGATGCCTTGGAAACAAAGTATAAACTTGTTCTTTAATGATCAAGAAACAAACAAAGATAGATAAAACAAGAAGAACACAAAGATTGATTATTAAATGTTATTTTTTCCTTTATCTTCAAAACAAGATTACAAGTATACAAGAATAACAAATAACCCTCTCACCCTAAATTAGGATTTGCAGTACGCAATGATGAGAGACTAGTATGCTATTTATAATAAACCTACACCACGCCAAACAAGGGATTAGACAACGCTTTTTTAGGCCTTTAACAGCGCTTAAAAGCGCTGCTATAGATACCCTTTAGACAACGCTTTTTCCTGAAAAGCGCTGCTATAGATACCCTTTTAGCAGTGCTTTCACTTTACACATCGCTTTTGAAAGAATTTTAGGTGGATCTTCAGACAGCGCTTTGTAAAAGCGCTGTTGTAGATACCCTTTAGGCAGCGCTTTTTCTTGAAAAGTGCTGCTATAAATACCCTTTTTAGCAGCATTTTACTTTATACAGCGTTTTTTTATTGCCCCTATAACAACGTCTTTTTAATGCCCCCCTATAGCAGCGCTTTTTTCATCCACTTTAACAACGCTTCTCATTAAAAGTGTTATCTATTCCCCCCTTTTAGCAGCGCTTTCCCCAAGAAATTTTTGAATATAATTTTTTTCATTTAAAACAAAACGTTGCCTATTATAAAGTTAGCATATATGCACCAGATTTAATTTCACCATTTTTACACCAGGTTTTTACCAGAATTTACACCAAAATTTCATAAACTTGAATCAAATTTGTAGCTTCAATATAAAATTTGAAACAACATCAATATACATCTTCAATCCATATTTTCACAATATTTCATAAACTTGAAACAACAACATTAATATATACAACAATGAAACAACATCAATAATGAATTACAAAATAGCTCTATCTTCTACATCGATCTGCACCTATATAACCTGAAAAAATATCAAAAAATCGAAATTCATACAAGTTACCAAATAACAACAACAAAAACAACAATATTGCAACACAACTATAATGACATATATTATATTCGCAAAACTCAAAGTTATACCTTATAATAAAATTCTCAACTCCATAACAAATTAACACCAATCCTCCATAAGTTCCACCAATTGATCTCTTGAGTAATAATCACTAAATTCATTAAAGTACTACATAATAATATAACATAGTATGATTTACTTAAAACACTAAGTCATTTTATGAGAAATATTAAAATAATTCCTAAGTTAGAAATTCATACCGTGGATGGAATCTCTAATCGGTCCAAAAGAAGAGTTTCTTTCATAAACCTCAACATAAAATAACCGCAATCTACACCATTGCACTGACGAGGACACTACACATGGAAAGAAAATACGGATATACATCAAGATATACACCTTAACTTGTTTTATCAAGTATCATCACTATATAATCAAAATTGTGAAAATATACCTCCACTTTGATCCACGAAATGTTGTTGACTCTACTCCTTGGTACTTGAATATCTCTTTGTGCTCTAAAACTTTGTAGAATGATATAATAAAATAATAATGAATATTTAGAACTATCTCACATAAATAATTAAATATACACAGGAATATTTTAGAACAATCTCACTTACGCATCAATCGTCTTCTTCAAATTTGGGTATGTTGTCCAATCATTGCCCAATGAATCTAGATAATATACAGTTTCTCTCACAAGATTAATCGCAACCAATAACCAGTGTCCACTGTAATATTAAACAAAGGTTAGATGGAAACTTTCTACACAACGTCAAAAAACGAAAAAATTATAATAGAGGAAATTTAGAATGAAAATCTTACTTGTGGCCAGTATTATATGGTAAAAAGAACAACTTTTCTGTATCTTTGTTAGCCATAAATAAATGGAGTACAAATGCTATTACTTCATCTGGTTTTGATATGATTGACCCTACATGGACAAAGTTGGGATTTATGAAAGCGAATCTGGATTCCAATCCACGCGGGCGAATCAACTTGTCATACAAAAATCTTAAATAAAAACATCATTAACATTAATTATTCATTGAAATGAGTAAATAAATTCCTCAATTAATTAAACAAAGTTGATTGGAGTATACCTGATGTATGTATTTATAACAGCGACGCCTAATGTCAAATGTCCAAAAACTTGTTCCAAATCCTTCTTACCAATTGTTATCATGCCTTCAGAACCATAAATGTTTGCATCCATGAGTATAAGACTAGTACCACCTTGCGAAATAGTTGTGAAGCTTACATATGTCTGAAGGTATGACCTATAATGTGAATTAGTTTTCTTTCTAGTCATGGTCTTCTTAGCAACACTCTTTATTTCTGTGGGAATGTTGCTAATTATTGCCTCCTTACCCCTACTGACTTGTTCAATCTCTTTGGCAGGAATAATCTAAATATCATAAAATTAGTTTGGTCAAGTATAAGATGACAAATTAACATTATCTAAGCATAAATATCATATAATTATGTTGTACCTGTTTTTTTGATGCCACTAACTCGGTTGGCCGCGTAATCCCCTTATCTTTTGATTTGGGTTTTGTAGGAGTCTAACATTACCATGCAAAAAAAATGTAAGTAAAATGAATGTAAAAAATTTGAGTACTCAAAGGTTCATAATGGTTTTAAGTATACCTCATCATCTACGCAAATGAGTCTTGACGGCCATGCAACATACGCTCTTATTGCCTCTCCCACCAATGTTGCATCCGAAAACTTCGTCTGAGATTGGTAATAACACACCCTCCTCTAAAGAAATATCAATTGATAATTTCAAATATCCAGAAGGGAGAGGTTTATGATGAAGTACTTCTCCCAGATTGTTATGCACTTTTCCCTTGCCAACCATGCGATAAGTCGGTGTCTCTAAAAAGAGTTGCCAAGGTGAAATGTCCTAAAACCAATAAAAAATATGACATCGTTAATGTGTATATATGTCAGTTAAATAAATTACACTAATTTAATTTCATAATAATATATATAATTACCTCTGGAATACTCAGTTGAACTGCACACTTGACACTAGCTATGTCACTAGTATCTTTAAAACCCGAAGCTTCTCTTTCTGATTGATGTCTTGCTTTATCCTTCCTCTATTCAAGAACTTCAGCTTCTAATGCATCCAACCTTGCATGCAGTTCTTTATTGCTAGCAGCTTTCCAAGACAATAATCTTTTCTTTTATCATCAATGTTGAAAGACCTCTACGAAAAACATAAACAGAGTGCGTTAGTATAAGTAATTTAAGTACATAATCGTAATTTAAAGACATAATTTAAAGTACATGTATCTCACTCCAGATTTTGTTTTTAGTGTCATCCAACTTATCATCTCTCCACTCATCATAAGTAATTGGAATTTCATTCCTTACAAATGTACCAATGTAACTTGTCAATTTAGAACCGTTAGGCTCAATTAGTTGGTCACTTGGACTCTAATGCACATCATATTTTATGCCTCTATCTCTATCACGAATGATATTCTTCATAATAGTTTTTCCTCATTTAATTTCTCTTTCCACTCCCTTATCGGATTGCCTCCACCATTGTCTCCATCATTAATAGAATCATCGTGTGGGTGATCCTCGTTACTAGCCATCTAACCTGTAATAAAGAAAAACATTAGTATCTAATGACAAATATTTAATTCCAAATATCTAATTCCATAATCAATTGAGTATATAAAATGACAAATATATAATTTTATTGAAAATGACAGAATATATAACATTTTACTATATTACCTCTTTCACTAGCATTTCTTTCTTTTCTTGGTCGGATTACGAATTGCTTTTCTCTTAAGAACGCCGACGGGGGGATTGATCCAAATTCCCTCATCATGATCTTTTCTGATATATGATTCATCCGCTATAGTATTTTCATCTCGATCGTTTCTAATATATGACTCATTCTCAACATCACCTTGATCTACACTTTTATAATCAATCACTTTGTTAGAAAAAAGCACTATAAACCATTTCGTACTCTTCGGGTCAGTGACATGGAACACTTGTTTAGCTTGAGAGGCTAGAATAAAAGACTCATCTTTGTACCCTACCCTATTAAGATCCACTTGCAAAAACCCTGACTTATCCATTCGTATGCCACTATTATGTACCCACTTGCAACCAAAGATAGGAATCTGAAACTTCTTGTAATCAAACACCCAAGTGTGATCGATAACCCCAAAATATGACAGATTTTCATACTAGAAATGTGCATTGCTTCACCTACCACCGTGACACCACTATTTTGCATAGTAGTTTTATCATCTTGTTCTTTGGTATAAAATGTGTATCCATTAATTGTGTATCCTCTATAAGAAAACACAAGCGAACTTGGACCATATGCCAAACATCTCAACCTGTATGATATTGAAGTGGGATCTGAATGAAACTTTGAATATATATGATCCTTAAACCACTGTATAAAACTTTGATTGTGCCTCTTTCTCAAGATGAACAACAAGATGTACCATAATGTATAAAACTTGGTCCACACAATTGTGCCTCTTTCACTGTATAAAACTTGGTCCACACAATTGTGTCTCTTTCACAAGATGAACAACAAGATGTACCATAATGTCAAAAAATGATGGAGGAAATACATTTCAAGGTCACACAAAGTAATAACTATTTCTTTTTGCAATAATGGTAAGATCTCAGGATCGATCACCTTACTACAAATTGACCTGAAGAAAAAACACAATTTAGTTATAGCGCTTCTTACTTTTTCTAGAAAAATAGAACGTATACCTATTGGTAGAAAATGTTCCATTATGACATGGAAATCATGTGTCTTTAAACTCTTTAACTTGAGGTCTTTCACAGACACGAGTCTTCTAATGTCTGAGGAGTAACCTTTTGGAACTTTAACTTCACTTAGAAACTTACACAATATTTTTTTCTCCTTTCTAGATAGAGTATAAGCAGCAGGTGGTAGATATGTTCACCTTCCTTTCTTCACGGGTCCTAATTCAGTTCTTATTCCCATCTCTACCATGTCCTCCCTTGCTTTAAGGTCATCCTTAGACTTTCCTTTTATATTGAGTAACGTACCAATAACACTTTCAAATACATTTTTTTCAATATAAATAACATCAAGAAAATGTCTTACGTACAAAGATTTTCAATATGGAAATTCAAAAAAAATCAACCTCTTCTTCCACCCACCTGTGACAACTTTATGTGCAAAAGGCTTTCCAAACTGAATACTCACATCTTTCACCTTTTCAAAAATTTGATCACCTGTTAAGCCAGGTGGAACTCTACATTGTTCGGTATCTCCATTGAACGCTTTTCTCCATCCACGATATTGATGTTTAGAATTTAAAAATCTACGATGACCGAGAAATATATTCTTCTGAAAAACTCTCAATCGCGTTGTATCGGTTCCATCTTCACAGATAGGACACACTTTTTCACCTTTAATACTATACCCGAATAGATTTTCGTATGCTGGAAAATTGTTAATTGTTCCAAACAAAATCGCCCTCAAATTGAAACTTTCTTTCCTATATCCATCATAAACCTTCTCCCGCAAAATATTCAAATCTTCGATTAAAGGTTTCAAGTATCGTCTATGTCATTCCCTGGTTGTTTAGGCCCAGAAATTAACATAGATAATATCATGTACTTTCCCTTCATACATAGCCATGGAGGTAGGTTATAAATCATAAGAATTACAGACCATGTGGAATGTGAGATACTTTCAAGACCATGCGGGTTCATTCTATTTGTAGATAATGCCAAGCGAAGGTTTCTTGTTTCTCCTCCAAAATCAGGATAATCATTATCAATTTTCTTCCACTGTGGTGCATCTACCGAATGTCAAAACTTTCCATAAATAATTCTTTCATCAGCATGCCAAGTCAAGTGTCTTGCATTGGTTTCACTATGAAACATGCGTCTAAATCTCGGAATAATAGGAAAATACCATAAGACTTTCGCTGGAGACAATTTTTCTTATATCGAGATAAACCGCACTTAGGGCACTCATTCAAAGATGCATATTCGTTTCGAAACAAAATGCAATCATTTAGACATACATGTATCTTATCATAGCTCATGCCAATAAAGCACAACATTAATTAGGGAAAAAACGGTATAATGTGTTTCTATCAAAATGCAAAGTATACACGGAATGGATCTAGAGCAAATATATTCACATAATTTCAAACAAATTCATCACACATTAAACTGTCTCATAAAAGAGAATCTCACTCACCCCTGTAATTTGAGGAAGTAATTTACCTCGAATTTAGAGAAATGCGAGGAATGAGTATTGTACATCAAACTCGGCCGGGAAACGCTGCTAATTCAAAGGAAAGAAAACTTCTATTATAAAAAATTTCAAATCATAAATGAAACAAGAAGTACGAATTCACATTGCAATATCAAAAATCGAGTATGAATTACATTATTTTCTACCAAAAAACCACAACATGATGAATTAGTATTCTAAACAATCACCCAATGCATATTAAAATGTTCCTGCCACTAAACATACTTATGAATCAAACATCTAACTAGAAGTTCAGTTCAAGAACCTTTTAACTTCTACAGATGCGTGACACCTAGAGTAAATTTTAAACCTTTCAACTGTACGATCTATAAAAATATTCTTTTTCTTCTTATGCATTTATTCTTGTTATAAGATCCCATTAATCTCAAAGGGACCACAAGTAAAAACAACAAACTTCATGCACACTCTCCATAAAAGAAGGTTTGGTCCTATATACATCAACACAATATTTAATGTTATGATTATTTCGTAACAAGTAATGGTCACATGCATATCCTCCAAATCTAGCCACATGTCCCACATTGCCACGACATCACCATTAGGATTTAGCATACTTAACCCTTCTAACCACTAATTTTGATACTCTTAATTAATCATAGGCTACTAGATGACAAATATTTCAAGAACTAGTTGACAAAATTTAACTATATTAATGCATTTTATATAGTTAGAGTTAGCAAGAAGTAGAATCAAATGTTCTCTTTGATTCCTCATGTTGTCCTTCAGTGCTCAAATAAATCAAATACATTAACAATTGAAAGGGGGCATAGAAAAATTTGGTCAGTAACAAATCTTTTTCCTCTCATATTCTATGTACAAAATACATGCCTATGATCGTACTCTCGATTGACGAGATTGCACCTTGATTAATTGAATTAGAAATTAAAAAATAATGAGTTTGACTCGGTTTTATATATGAAAACTAAATACCAAACATAAGACTCTGATATCACAGGAACGAAATACAAGCACTAAATTTGATTACCTTGATTCGCTTATAGAAGGAGACCTTATTGAGGAGAATCCAATAAATCCTAATTTAAAATACAAACAGCATATAGTATTAGTTAGAAATTGGTTTGAAATTCAAGTAATCCATCGGCAACACAGTAAATAGATGACCATAGATAGCCACTTTTATGGCTTTTGTAACTTCATATATGCATAAAAGTCATTGTGATAGAAACTAATAATTATAAGGCTACCAAAAATATTGACACATATTTGATAAAAAAGAAACCAAAAATATTGCTTACAAAATGTTCAGACTAAAGTAGTTCAACTATTGCAACATCATAAAAAAGAATAAGTCTTATGGACAATATACCAATTTAAACCTTATGGACAAACCACAATTTCTATAACAATCAAGACAAAGGAAGTGGTTAACTCGACTAAGTCTAATAGTGTCGAGGATAAGTTAAGATTTAGTACCATGAATAGCATCAATATAAACATGCATCAATAACTTCAACAATTTTTGCTATCACGACATCAATTCATCCACAATTTCAATTTGAAATTAAAGGGATTGTAAACATAAACATGACCTTGATTTCAACATCAACAAAATAGCACCGACACAACTTCACACAAAATTTAAACAAAATCGACATTATTTAAACTACGGACAGCAACAAACATGGCGTATCAAATCAACTTTTAAACCCGCAACATAACTTTAGATCAAAACTGAAACAATTGTCAAACTACTATTATTGTTTTTTTGAATTGGCCATAGATTCCTTTCACAGTATCATAGTATACCAATTTAAACCAAAAGGATGTCAAAACTATTTTCCTAGAATTATAAACAAATTATTCAACATCGAATCACAATGGACCACACTAGACAAAATCAAACACAATTGTATCAACATTTCAATTCATCACAAGATTAAGGCAGTCAGTTAAGTAAATCGAAAGAAGTTGCAAGTTACCGAGATGTCGAGCTTATTGAATCAGAACTGTTGATGCAACTGCGAGATAATGCAGAGTGTTGAGGTCTGTTGTTGTTGAACAGAATAGAGGTTGAGCAGTTGTTGTTGGTTGTTGTGGAACTGAGAGAGGGCGATTGAGACTTGAATGATGGTTGGCACGTTTGTCGTTACGACGAGAGGAAGGAAGAAACGGGTTGCGTTTAACGAGCCCAGGAAGTGGAAGAGTGGTTTCTATGGAGGAAATCGGTGGGTTATAGAAGATGAAGGTGGTCGAGGGACCGTTGAAGGCGAAAGGGAGACAGAGGAGATAAATGGCGGAGAACAGAGGGAGATGAATGAAGAAGGTTAAAGCTGGAAGTTGATGGTGATGTTGATGGTGAGGCGGAAGGGAGACAGAGGAGATAAATGGCGGAGGAGTATTAATGGATGAAGGAATTTCTAGAGGAAGACGATGAAGAGCAAAGAATCGTATGCGTGTAGTTTTGTAGAGAAAGAATGAAAAAAGACCTTAGGGTTTATGTTTTATTTATTTATTTTTTTTAAAAAAACCTTAGGCAGCGCTTTTGGAAAGCGCTGTCTAAGGGGAGGTTTTAGCAGGGCTTTACATGGGCCTCTAGCAGCGCTTTTGGAAAGGGCTGTCTAAGAGAGTGTTTTAGCAGCGCTTTACATGAGTCTCTAGCAGCGCTTTTGGAAAGCGCTGTCTAAGGAGGGGTTTTAGCAGCACTTTAGAAAATGATGTCTTATGTGGGACTTTAGCAGCGCTTTTTACAAATTTGTTTATAAAGCGTTCTCTAAGGTGCGCTGCCTAAAATCCTTTTTGGCGTAGTGCTAACATACTAAACTAATGGGCTTTTATCACAAATATTCATTACAGACTAATTTATGATACAAGCTAACTTAAACAAGTGTACATAACAAACAGACCCAATTTCGAAATACTAACAACCCTAACTTATTAGAACACACTTCGATCACAGTATGTAAGTATTCGACACAGATATGTGAACAAATTACGACGACATATTCAATCCTATCGAACTAGAAGCTACCTTTTGACTCAATAGAATCTGACCCAATATCTTGCAAGCAATATAGAGAGAAATTAAGAAACTTATGAAAGGAGGAAAATGAAAAAATGAAAAAGATAATGGTGTTTTGAATGAGAAAAGTGAATGAATGAGAAAGAGAGTGCTTGTTCTACAATATTTGATGTTTTCTTTATAACATTTTAAATACACTTTCAAAAAGTAAAACATATTTAACTTAACTACAAAGAATAAAATTATTTGCAAATAATTTTATAGAAAATAAAAAGTAAACAAAAAATGTGAGATCGAAAAACAATTTATAAATTTTATCAAAATTAAAAACATACTAACTTATATTCATATTTAATATTATATTTCGATACATTAAATAAGAAATATTAAAACTTTATTATTTGTTTCTTATAAAAAATTTATGTGGAACCAAATAATAAATATTATTGAATTTTTTATGAGTTGAATATATATTATATTTTAAATAATATTATTGAATATATATATATATATATATATATATATATATATATATATATATAGAGAGATCAAATTATACCCGAAGACTTATACCATGACTTACACTCGCTCAAAAACGTCACTTATTTTTTAAAATCAATCGTTGGATTGAAACATATCATCATATAGATCATACCTATAAAGTTTGAGATTAATCTATAAAATTTTACTATGCCATTGAACTACATCAAAATTAACGTTATATGAAAGTCTATTTTGATGTTAATTTTTGGATATCTTGATCGTATAGTAAAACTTTATAGATTAACCTCAAACTTTATAGGTGTGATCTATATGATGTTCAATCAACGTGATTTAAAAAATAATCAGTGGCGTTTTGGCGATGGTGTAAGTCTTTTATAATTATATATATATATATATATATATATATATATATATATATATATATATATATATATATATATATATATATATATATATATATATATATATATATATATATATATATATATATATATATATATATATATATATATCGAGATTGCATAAAAGGTATATTTGACTTATATTTAATATAATTTTTTTATTTGAAATTCTTTAAAAAAAAAAGCACTTATTAGCATGACCTATACATATTTATGTATATCTTTGGAACAAGTGAGACATAAAATAAAACTCAGTTCCGACGTGGCTCGAATTTTTCATGAAGACTGCCATTGTCAAGTCAAGAAAAATAATTCAGTTCCGACGGCAGGTCACTATGAATATTGTCTGCTTACACGCTTCTTTGCCGCCAGCCTATACCTGTCTCTTTTTAACAAACAATTAATTTTAACAAGATTCTTTTAATAATGTAGACTTATATTAGATGATAAAATTAATCTTTTAATTCATAAAAAATAGTCATACAAATTATTTTAATACTATAAAGACAAAATAATATTTTAAAATCATTTTTAAAATGAGGTTTTATGACAAATAAAATCAATCATCATCAACAATGATTCGACGTTCTTCTTTGTTTTGCCTATTGCACTCTAGAATGATTTTCCAATAAAATTACTTTGTTTTTTTTATGTTAGACAAATATTGCAAGAGTTCGTACAATTACTAGAAAAATTTTTTTAAATAACCAAATAAAAAAAAAAATTACAAAAATGTCCCTAAAAAAAAAATTATTCCAAAAATGTCCAAAAAATTTGAAAATATACACATAGGCGCCACTTGATGTGGCCCATTTTTTTTTTTTTTAAATTTTTTTTTTCAAAATTTTTTAAATGATTTTTAATTGATTTTAATTATAAATAAATTATTTTAAATACAAAAAAATTATTTTAAGGTGAAATAAAATATTTAAGAAATTATGAAAATTGTTTTTATAATTTTTCAAATTTTTGTAAGTGATATTTAATTGTTTTTAATTGTATTTAATTGTTTTTATTATAAATAAATTATTTTAATTACAACAACCTTATTTTAATTAGAAAGAAAACATTTAATAATTTATTTATTTGTTTTTATAATTTTTAATATTTTGTAAGTAATTGTTTTTAATTGTTTTTATTTATAAATTACTTTTTTAGATAATTATTTAATTGTTATATAATTAACTTAAAAATTAATTATTTAATTTATATACATTAAATCTTATTAAAAAATTACTTTTATAATTTATATATAAATAATTATTTCATTATTTAATTTTATTATTTAGCATATATATAATTAAGAAATTAACATTTAAAATTAAGTTAATTATATATTAATTATATAAATTATTATTTAAAATAAAATTATATAATTTATTTAATATATAATTATATGTTATATGTTAATTATTTATTTGTTGCTATTTGTTTTAATTGTTAAATTATATATAAATAATTAATTCATTATTTAATTTTCTTATTTGGAATAAAAAGAACTCTTTATTGATAAATAAAATTGTTACATAGAGTTATAAAATTGAAAACTATGTTGTGGAACTTGATCCACGATTTGGACATTGTTTTTGTTATGTCCTATTTGTCGACATATGCCACATTTTCTGCGTTCTCTCTCGACGTCCATTTCGGTTCTAATCGCTGCTTGGGCGTCCACTTTTATTCCGCCGCATCGATTCGTTGTGCCAAACAATTTCCCTTCATACTCGCCAATATGCCTCTAATGCTACCACCAAAGGGATTGTCATATACATTCAACAATGTTGCAACTTTGTAGATGGGAGACACTAACGACGACATCGAAGTGGGTGTGTGAGCGCTGCAATCACATGGGAACAGGGCATACGATAGGCTTGAAATTGACCACAGTCGCACCAACGATCTTGTATTAGGACCCTATACTCTTGTCTGGGCAGCCCCTGGTTATGGTCAATTGTTTCCTTGACGCTAAAAGTGTGGCCATGGCGGTCGAATTCTGTAACCCTATGGCTGTTGGCTTTGGTAGATTCCTGCCTCATAAACTTCATGCAGGCATCACTATACACTTGATTCGTTTGTAACACGTGTTCCAGTGCTTGCCTCTAATTCTGACAGTGTTGCCATTCGAAAATAAGTCGCACTCACCAAAGCTGTTATCGGGAGGTTACGTATGCCCTTAAAGACCCCGTTCATTGACTCCACGAGATTTGTTGTCATGTGCCCCCACCTCACCCCATCGTCGTAGGACCTAGTCCACTTTGCTCTGTCGATATTATCGATCCACCTCCATCGAATTTGCCAACACTATTTCCGTAGTATTGGAATCCGTTGGTTTAACGAATACCAGCGTTTATCAAATTTTGCTTCAAGAATTTGTCTTTGAACTCCGCACAAAATTTTGGGCAATATGTACGTCTATACATGCGTTGACGGGGTCATGCCAACCATTCTTGGATTGTTGTATGCCTTGTTTATGGAAGCGTGCTGTCGGAAATAACACGGATGTCGGCGTGGAGTCACGTGCATTCGGAGGTTCTTAAGAAAGAAACTCAAGCGACCGTTCTCCTTCTACCAATGCAAATGCCACTGGGAAAATATTGGAATTTCCATCTTGTGCGACCGCCATCAGTAACGATCCCTTGTATTTCCCATACAGCCATGTTCCATCTACTTGAATGAGCGGCTTACAAAAGGTGAAACCTATAATGCAGGGACGAAATGCCCAGAAAAGCCTATGGAAAATCCCATTACCTTCTAGACAATTTCCATTAGGGTCTTGTGCCGGCAATGTCTCCATTATTGAAACCGTCCCAGGAGAATACAAATGTAGTGCGGCTAAGTATCGTGGAAGTTGCTTGACTCCTCCCAATTACCGTAAACCGGTTCAATTGCCTTGGTTTTCGCTAACCAGGCCTTTCGATACGACGGTGTATATTTGAATACAGCAACACAGTGGGAGATAATTGTCTTCACCTTCAGTGATGGGTCGGCCTCAACAAGAGGTAAAATGGAATGGCAGATCATATCGTGACTAAGTTTACGATGATCTTGTGCCAAGTTTGTGTTGGCGCGCGTGTGTGGTTGTGAAATTGACCCTATCACCCACGCATTATATTTCTTCTTATCGATGACATCAACTGTACCCACTGGGTTTTACATGAAATGACGTATCGTTCGGGTTGGATTTGTTGACATTGTAGTCAACACGCTTTTCATGTGCCGTTTTTATTGCTAGCGAGCACGCTTCTTTGGTCGAAATTGGTCACCTTTCTTTAACTCCTCGTCGGACCGCATATACGGGTTGAAGAACATATCTTGAGGGCTCATCCTCTCCCAAGTTAAGGGTTATGAAGTGCCCGGCGGTGAGTAGCGTTGCGCTTCGGTATTTGTACTTGTTCATCGTCCTCGGAATCCGGTTCACCAAGTCATCAACCACGTCTTCTGCGTCATCAACTCCATCGTCTTCTACGGGATGTTCACATCTTGTTCGTCATCAACCACGGGATCAATAACTTGTTGGACATTCTGTGATGCTTGAGTCATTCTAAAATAATGTACAAAACAATATAATCGTAACGAATACTCATGGATACGAAACATGTTTTGTACCTCCAGTCATTTTGAATCAATGACTTATAAAACCGTCTTGAGTTATTATCGGTGAAAAAGGTTGTTGATAAAATATTTGTGACACAGTTGTCTAAGTTTGGACTCTAGCTTTTTTCGGTAGGAGAAGTCGCTCCTCTGTTTAGACAAAATCGAGTGCGTCGGTGTTCCTAAATAGGAAGCCGACATATTACATTCATATGTCTCGCCATTCATGTGAGCTTTGATTTTGTATTGTGATGAAGATGCCATGATATTTGAATATTTGTGTGCGGTATGTGAATGTGTGGTAAAGGAAGGTGAGAATACTTTGTGAAAAGTTGTGTGATTTTTTCTAACTAAAGGCCGAATATATAGTGGAGCAACTTATTCACCTAGGCCTTGGATGCGATGACGTGTCAAGTCTCTCGGGATTCCCATCATGCAAGCTGCCACCGTCTCGCATGCAATGGTCGTGTCAAGTCTCTCGATTCCCATCATGCAAGTGCCACTGTCTCCGCATGCGTGGGTGTCAAGTCTCTCAGATTCCCATCCAGCGCCACCTACTCCAATGCGTGTCAAGTATGCAAGATTCTCACGCATGCCCATACTGCAAGATGCCTCTAGACATGACAAGTGCACCATTAGTTGTCCCAATGCATGCGGATCTGTTTTGCATGCGTTACACTTGCAAAATTTTGCATAATCACACTTTTGAATAAGATTATAAATAGCGGTCACTCTTTCAACAACTCACCTACGTTCTACTTTGCAATCATGTCTCTACTAACCATGGGCCAAGAACACGAGAACATTGCCTCATTCGTAAGTTTTACTTGAACACGTCCTCTTTTGTATGTTTATAATTTAATTTTTTAAAACTCCATTCTAATGCTTGTTTATATTGTATGTCTTTAAAGGATGTAAAGAAATTTCGTCAACGTTCACACCCGATGCCTTATCCAGACCCATGGTGCATACCTTACATACAGCGTGCGGGGTTTGGTAATGTTATGAATGTGGTTAATGCCACAATTGATGTCAAGTTTATACTTGCTTTGTGTGAACGTTGGAGACCAGAGACCCACACTTTTCACCTACCAACTGGTGAATGTACCGTCACACTCGAGGGCGTGTACATGCTTTTGGTCTTCGCATTGATGGGAAGCTTGTGGGGAAGCGTAACAGCCCGAAATATGTGTTCGAATGTTGGGCGTAGATCTAGTCGAAGGTGAGGGAAATGCAAAAGCAAGGGCCGGTATTAAACTTTCGAGCCTCCATGCATATCATGATAGTATTGTTTTAAGCGAGGAATCCAAGAAGAAAAATAATTAAAACAAGATTTTATATCATGTTATTATTTGGACACTTGCTATTTCCCGAAGGAACAGGAAATAGCATAAACTTTATGTACTTGAGTTTGCTCGAGGACATAGATTTAATAAGCACATATAGTTGGGGTTCTGCTGTATTGGCTTACATAGCTCGTTGTGTAAAAATGCACAAAGGACCACTGTACCTTTTCGGATGTGCTTTTTGCTTCAAACATGGGGTGGTGGAGATTGCCAAGGCTAGCACGAGAAAACCCTAACGTCTACTCCTTCCCTCGCAACTAGGTAAATTTTTATGTCATTTCCTTTTGTATATTTATTCTATAAATATTTGTAAATAATATTGTTGTTCTTTTTTTTGTTTAGGTTCATTGCAATGGCCTAGATTACAGCCTAACCCCCAAAAATAAAATAATATTTTATCGTCAACTATTGGATCGTCTCCGAGCAGAAGACGTATTACTACTAAATCATTCCTCATCTAACTAATTTATTAATATCAAACATTCTCATTGACTAAAGTATTTATTTTTCTTTGTAGTTTATCCGAGACCGTATTTGGGATTGGAACACCAACCTAATCCGAAGGCTGTTTGGACAACAACTTCTATCATTCGGTTCACAGTGGAGATGCACCAAAGTGACCGTGTCAAACTACAATTTGGCATGCATCGAAATCCAGGCCCCCATTGTCCTTGGAACCTTGGCATCTTAAAAAGTCACCACCGGTGGTATGAGCTGGAAGGCTTTTGCAAAGGAGTTCGAAAAATGTGGAAAGAGCGTGCCCACTACGTCCTCAATTCCTGTGGCGCAATGAAATGAAGCCCACAGGAATATGTGGATTGGTATAGAGCAAATACCAATCCGAAATGATTAATGTCGACCCTTTTTACTTGGGCGACCCTCGGTTGCAACAACCCTATTTCCATCAACAACCACCACCCAACATATTACCAACAACAACAACAACCAACATATTACCAACAACAACAACAACAACCACCACAACCACCATTTTACCAACCACAACCACCACAACAATCTCAACATATATACCCCACTCAACCTCAACACCATGAAGATTACCAACACGCACCTCAACATTCCCGCCACCATCAACACATGTCCACCCCATAAATCAAAACTATACCCCCATCAACACCAATCTCAACACTTCCATCACGACGATGTCCGGGCTCTTCTAGTCCTCCACTTAGTCCACACGGGCATACAAGAGGATTATCAACCCGACTACTACACACACAACAAACATACATCTATGGCCAACCCGATTCAACCCAAAACTACCAATTACCGCATTTCGAGGCACCAAGTAGGTCGGTTTGTCCCACCAAGGCAACGCTTTGAGGCGTAGGGCACCCGCCTTTCTCTGACAGAAGGGACTTCAACGCAACCACAAAGGCAAAGGCCAAGGGACGCGGACGAGGCGGGAATAGGAAGCACCACCACCACGTGAACCATCTAGGAGGTTGTTAGACCCCGTGCGGATCATACAAGGGACCGCATTAAAAATGTAACCTTTATTATTTGTATTATTTTCAATATAAATATATTGTCTTTATTATTATAGTTTAGTATATTTAAATTAATATTATTTAATAACTTATAAATAATATTATTTAATTATTTATTAAGTTAATATATAAATAATGAGATTATATATATATATATATATATATATATATATATATATATATATATATATATATATATAATGCAATTACAAAACAATTGCTTAAAAATTCTAAAAATTATAAAAAAAAATTAAATAAATTTCAAAATATTTTTAAGAATAATTAAAATACATTTTTTGTATTTAAAATAATTTTTATAATTAACAACAACAAAAAACAAATAAATATATAATTGAGAAATATATAATTTATAAATAAAAACAATTAAAAAACAATTGCTTAGAAAATATTACAAATTATAAAAACAAATAAATAAATTCTTAAATATTTTCTTTCTAATTAAAATAATTTATTTATAATTAAAAACAATTAAATACAATTAAAAACAATTAAATATCACTTACAAAAATTTGAAAAATTATAAAAACAATTTTCATAATTTCTTAAATATTTTATTTCACCTTAAAATAATTTTTTTGTATTTAAAATAATTTATTTATAATTAAAATCAATTAAAAATCATTTAAAAAATTTTGAAAAAAAAAATTTTAAAAAAAAAAAAATGGAGTGAGGCGCCACATCAAGTGGCTATATTTTCAAATTTTTTGGACATTTTTGGAATAATTTTTTTTTTAGGGACATTTTTGTAATTTTTTTTTTTTTTTTGGTTATTTAAAAAAATTTTTCCAATTACTAATCCATAATAATGTTGAGAAAAATAAATCTTTTATCAGGATTTTGACTTGTATACATCGTTTGCCTAATCTTTATTTTATTCACAATTCTTGAATCTTCATGATAATAGGGTTCTACTACTACCAAGAAACTAGGGTTTAATCAAGAGAGACAAACATAAAATATAGAAAATAAAAGACATACGTTTTTGATTTAGCAGCCTATTATAAGTGTCACCAGCACTATAAATACAAGATAATGGACCTCAAACTCTGGGTTACAACCCACTTGAAGGAAAGAAAATAAAACTTAAAGTCCAAATTACATAACAAAGTCTTGCTGCCATATGGGCTTTTTAGTAATTCTAGTGGGTCTGTCCAACAGCCTATCACTACTATCCTGCCCAAAATACTTGTCCTCAAGGTTTGAGGTGTGATCCATAACAATAAGTCTCATTGAATTGGTGGAGGAATGTGGAACATGAAGAGGCACTAGAGTAATAATAGGGTTAGTGGGTGTGGGTCCCAAAGTCTGTAAAGTAATAATAGAGTTGTTTGGAAGATGTGTGGGGAACAACTCACACGGTTTCTTAAGAAACGCATGTGAGGTTTGCATGGTGGGGACAAGTGGAGAGATAAGAGAGTAATTAGTGGTTGTCAGTTGTGAAGATAATCTGGATTTTAAAGGGAATCCAAGGCTAATGGACGGTTGAGATGCACTGGGACCTTGCAACGGTACTTTCAAAGCATAGGAAGTGATAAATTCTTGTTTGCACGCTTCATAAGCACTTGCACGCGATCTAACCTGTGAAACACTTGTACTTTATCTCTCTCTCTCTCCCCCTCTCTCTGAAACTCCAAACTCTGAACTTTTCCTTTCTCACCATGAACCTTTGTTGGTACCTCACCTGTCCTGCTCGTTCGCAAGAAAGATGGCTCTTAGATGCAAACTGTCTAGTTATAAGATCTGTTAAGGCAGCGAATTTTTTTTTCATTTCCGTTTACAGATTATTGTGGTTGTCATGAATCTGGCCCAACTAGGCAGCAACAACTTGGTTGTTGGCTTCCATGGAGGATTCAAGATTCTCATGTGTAGAAATGAGATCTTCAATACGTTGGTTTGTAGTGTTAAGGGTATCATCAAGGTCCTTGGGTATGGTATTGGAGAGTTTGGGAGGCATTGAGAGGGAAGATGAAAACACCAATGATAATAGGAATCTACTATTATCAAGAAACTAGGGTTTAACCAAGAGAGACAAACATAAAACAAAGAAAATAAAAGACATAAGTTTTTGATTTGCATGCCTATTATAAGTGTTTCTAGCACTATAAATACAAGATTCTTAATGGACCTAAAAACTCTGGGTTACAAACCCAATTGAAGGAAAGAAAATAAAACTTAAAGTCCAAATTACATAACAAAGTCTTGCTACCACATGGGCTTTTTAGTAATTCTAGTGGGCCTGTCCAACAGCCTATCACTTCCAGTATCCTTAATTTGTCTCAAGCCTTCGTGTATAGCAATTAGCCATTGATCCTCCTGATTCCTTGAGCGATAATTTGTCTAAAGATTTGAGAAGAATTTCACTTTGTTTGTAGCCTTCCACACAGTCACTTCCAAGGTAATATGGAGAGAAGAACCTCCTTCTTTTCACTGGATTTTTTCAGCACTACAACAACCTCAATCTTGCAAGTTATCTGAAAACCTCAACCAAACCTTCAAGAATGATTAATTTCAAGACGTCGTCTCCCTCACTCAATTACAAATCTCTCACTATCAAGATCTGAAATCAAACTAGAGGTTGAAGATGAAAAAAATTTGTTGCAAGGGTTTTGAACTTTTCAAAAGTGATAGAGTGTTAATTTTCAAAAAATCACAATGTTAAAAGTTGTAAGGTTGTATTTGCAAAATAATGACAACATGATTTTATATGTGTTTGAGATTAAGTACAAAAATGGATGTAAAAAGTTTGTTAGATTCAAATCAAGAACATTAGATGATTCAAGTCAAATGAGCAAGTGAGGTGGAATAAGAAAGAATTTTTTTGGACTAATTTCTCATCTGATTCGAATCAAGAGTAAAATCTATTTTGAATCAAAAATCTTGTGATTCTAATCAAATGTAAGTCCTGATTCGAATCAATCCAAACAGAAAAGAGAAATATGAAAAAACTATCTGATTCAAATCAAGTGTTAAGTCTAATTCGAATCAAAACAAGTAGATGTGACCCAAAACTTCTTAATTTGAATCAAGTGTAAAGTATGATTTGAATCAAGGTGTTTGAAAAACTTTAGTTTTTCTCTGTTGAATTTGATTTGAGTCAAGATATGTTCTTGATTCGAATCAAGCACACAAAATCTCAATTTTTCATAATTTTTAAAATACTTTGAGATTTTTCTTTGCACTAAACTTGAATCAATAACAGACATGGTTCTTATTCCACTGACTCATGCAATTGACTAAAAGCATCATGGTCAAGCTCAAATATAACCATTGATTTATGCATGCTAAAACAAATCGATTCGAACTTAATTTACAGATGTGCAATCATGAAGGAGACTCAATAAATAATAATAAACGAAAGTAAAAAAAGACAAGTAACAAAATAATTGTATTGAGGGTGCTACCCCTGAATGTAAAGGGACATGCAAATTCAGTCTCTCCCTAGGGATATGCAACTTCATTGTGTTCCTTATTAGTAAAATTGATGAGGTCAAAATTCAACATCGTACTACTAAGATCATCCAAAGTCATGTAAAAATCAAAGTTCATACCACATACATTAATATTGTCTCTCAATATATGATCTTATAACACTTAAAATTGGAACCCAGAAGTCATGTAAAAATCAAAGTTCATACCACATACATTAATACTGTCTCTCAATATATGATCTTATAACACTTAAAATTGGAACCCAGAAGTCACAAAAGTATTTAAGACAACCTCTACTATCAAGAAAAAATGAAACATGTCAACCCTAATAAGTAAAGAAGTTGCCCTTCATTAAAAGTTCCCGATGAAAGGATTTATACAAACCAACTTCTCCTCATAACTCTTAATCAAGCTAAATAGGTGTCTTCTTCATGTGAATGCATTGTCACATCTTTGGCCCAAAAAATAGTGTAGTAATAATCGTGCAAGAATGATCTAAAAGAAGTCCACTTTGTGAATCCCTTAACTGTGAAAACAACTCTAACAACTCTCTTCATGGACAACGCATCAATAAAATCCTATCTCGACTAACATCCCTTGAGTAATTTCACCTCCAACTTCCACCTATCAATGTCCAATGGGGACACCATCCAGGATATTTATTGTTGTCATACAAAAGTAAAAGAAATTCATTCTTATAAATATTCAATTCGAGGTTTAATCATGTACTCTTTTCATGAATGATGTCATATATTTTACCCAACTCTTCTAAATTTTTTAGGATGGTCTCATCATTAAAACACCAAATATTTAAATGAAACTCCGAATTGTCTATAATCTTATGAATAGAAAAGTATAACACATAAGAAAAGAGAAATGGTTTCAATGAGTCTCCTTTTAACTCTTTAGTGGTTAACATGATATATTCGTCCCGAAAATACAATTTTATAACATGAACATAAAAAGTTCAATCGGAATAAAATAAATAGATATTTTACTTTTGCCTCGTACAATAGTTCCGACTTGTGTACCATATTGAAAACATTCCTAAAATCTATCGTGAACATGGTCAAATAAACATTTTTTATTTCTCACTGAACACCTTATTGACATTATACACAAAATGGCCTTAGCATTTGAAAAATATACTCATTTGTCAAATTAGACAAAAATACACCCGAAATGTTCCAAATTACACTCGTTTCCTATAAGTCTAAATGAAAAAATAGTCAAATCATTTAGTGCCTACACTCACCACACATCTTAAACATGGAAAATTCTAAATTCAAAACATGATTTTTGTATATATGTCTTTCAAGCTATTAACGGATTTGTTCTTAATTCTTACGACACATGGTAAAAGAAAATTTAAAAAAATTAATGGAGATGCAATGACAATATAAAAAAAATAATTAAATTGTCATCCAATAAAAATACATTATTTTATCATGTCATATTAATAATTTAAAAAATTCAATTTAACTTAATAAAATATATGATCGTGATTAATTCGTTTAAATACTACTCAAATACATTGCATATTTTCTCAAATTTTAATACATAAAATACATTAAAATATCACATGTGTATTACTTTAACAAATATTGTTAAAAAAAAGCTAATCACGCAAAATTAGTGAAATATAAATGTAAAAAGAATAAAATCTAATTAAAAGATAATCTAAAAATCCGACATAAAATGAGATAATCTATTAGAATATCACTCAATAAAAAAGTGAATATTAAAGAGACTTATCTTATAATTTTGTCTACAAATTTTTATATTAAATTCTACTCAGAACTCTCAATCCAATGCACCAACTAATACTCCTGTTCAGGGATCTCAAGCCAATGCACCAACTAATACTCCTGCTCAGGGATCTCAAGCCAATGCACCAAGTTATACTCCTGCTCAGGGATCTCAAGTCAATGCACCAAGGTCTTCTCAAACCACTGCTGCAACTCAGAATTCTCAGGTGACTGCACCAAGGCAATCTCAAGCTTCCAAAAGAAAGGTTGCTCAACAACCAACTACTCAGGGTTCTCAAGCTTCCAAAGGAAAGGCTGCTCAAGCTTTCATGGAATCTTTGTATCATAGAGGACGAACAACTAGAAGATTTCAGAGAGGTGGATCAATTTCTGGAGAGGGAGAAGAAATTTCATGAAAAACATAGCCCCCAAATCGTTTGCAATTTTGCAGAAAACCTTTCACAGAAAAACAAGGAAGGCGAAGAAGAACTAGAAATATCCAAGTCATATGCCACACAAGCATTTTTAGATGGCCGTTTCCACAAAATAAACGGAAGGACTTACGTGCGCCGTTTTAAAAAGTTAAGGGAGCTATTTGCACTTTTTAAAATTAAAGGACCAAACTGGACCCAGAGATAAAGATAAGGGACGAAAAAGGGTATTAAGCCTAATTCTTACAACACATGGTAAAAGAAAATTTTAAAAAATTAATAGAGATGCATTAACAATATAAAAAAGTTAAATTATCATCCAATAAAAATATATCATTTTATCATGTCATATTAGTAATTTAAAATTTTCAATTTAACTTAATAAAATATATAATCATGATTAATTCATTTAAATACTACTCAAATACATTGCCTATTTTCTTAAATTTTAATACATAAAATAATCAAAATATCACATGTGTATTACTTTAACAAATATTGTTAAAAAGGCTAATCACACAAAATTAGTTAAATATAAATGTAAAAAGAGTAAAATCTAATTCAAAAATAATCTAAAAACCCGACATAAAATAAGATAATATATTAGAATATCACTCAATAAAAAATGAATATTAAAAGAGACTTATCTTATAATTTTGTCTATAAATTTTTATATTAAAATACAATTGTACATATTTGAAAAAAATGATATTTTCCTTCCCTCTCATTATTTTATCAAACACCCGCAACTTCAACAATACATTTGGCGCCATATATTTTAACATTTCTACATCTATCACTTTTCATAAAAATTTGTTTGCCATTATTGAAAAATCAGACCACAATAGTAAAATGAAATTCAATTATAATATCATGACGTGTCAATATTTGACCGACTAAAAATCTCGTTCACTTTCGATAGTGACTTAGTGAAGGGTATTTACATAAATAAATTGAAGGTTGGTGTTAGTGGAATTATTTTGTAATTTGTAAAAGACTAAAGTCACAACCATGCACTTTACATTATTATAAATGTAACACCAAACAAACCATTTACTAACACATTACTTACTACTTAGGCAAACTCTATCATATCTCATCTCATTTTCATTTTTCTCTTGCTCTAGTCTCTCCCTCCAAATTTCAAACAAAATTAAGTATATATCAATCAATATTTGTTACAATGGCAACATTTATTCAAAGAATGAAAATTTATTTTATTCTTCTAGCATTTTTTCTCTATGCAGGTTTGTTCTGTTTTTGAATTTTCACCATGCATGTTAATATTATTATCATCTTAATATTTTTTTCTAACTAACATGGGTATTGAAATTATTGAAATTACAGATACTGGAATTTTTGTAGCATCATTTGGAATAAACTATGGACAAGTAGCAAACAATTTGCCACCACCAACCAAAGTGCTTGAGCTTCTCAGCAATTTAAAGATCACGAAAACTAGAATCTACGACACGAATCCGGAGATTCTCAAAGCTTTCGCGAATTCGAATGTGGAAATCATTGTGACAGTTGAGAATCAAATACTAAACATGTTGAATGATCCACAACAAGCACTTCAATGGGTGAATACTAATATCAAACCATATGTGCCTGAAACAAAGATAACTGGAATTCAAGTAGGGAATGAAGTTTTCACCGAAATCGACTCGAGCCTAATTCAATATCTTGTTCCTGCAATGATCAACATTCATAATGGTCTAGTTCAATTAGGTTTAGACACAAACATTCATGTGTCAACACCTAGTTCATTAGAAGTTCTTGAAGAATCATACCCTCCTTCAGCTGGTAGTTTCAGAAGTGAAGTCTCAGGAATCATGTATCAATTATTGAACTTTTTGTCTAAAACAAAATCACCCTTTTGGATCAATGCTTATCCTTATTTTGCTTATAAGAATGACCCTAATCAAATATCATTAGACTATGCATTATTTAACCCTAATCAAGGAATGGTTGATCCTAATACAAATTTTCATTATGATAACATGCTATATGCTATGGTAGATGCAGTTACATTTGCAATAGCTAAATTAGGGTATAATGGGATAGAAGTTAGGGTATCTGAGACAGGTTGGCCATCTAAAGGTGATTCTGATGAAATTGGTGCATCATTGAAAAATGCTGAGATTTATAACAAGAATTTGTTGAAAAGACAAATGGCAAATGAAGGAACACCTTTGAGGCCTAGAATGAGATTGGAATCATATTTGTTTGCATTGTTTAATGAAAATCTCAAGAATGGACCGACATCGGAGAGAAACTATGGATTGTTTGAGCCGGATGAATCTATGACATACAATGTTGGATTGTCTTCTTTTGCTAAATCATCAAATCCATCTACTTCAATTTCTCTTACATCCTCTGCCACTAGAACAAAGGTAAAGAAATACTTTTCCTATAATGCTTAAGTTATTTAGATTATAGTATAGTTTTTGAAATTGATTTCACGCATTCGGAGCACCGGTGACAGTTTAATTGTGACCACACGAAAACATATTTTACTTTTTATTTGATACCAAATTAAAATATGAACGGATTGTTTTTTATCGACTAATCCACATTGTACCAAATGCGTGAATGCGTGAAATCTAATAGTATAATTTCTATGATAGAAAATCAAAGTGTAATGTTAATTTGATAAACATCAATCTAATTATTATTTTTAAATCAAAATTTACTTTTCACCAGGCAGCAGAAAAGGAATACCAAAGCATGTTCAACTGGATGTTTGTGTATTTGCTGATTTCATCACTTTGTGCCTTTGTTTAAGAAGACTATTATAACACTGTGGAGTGATTCATGTGTACATACATATATTTTGAAAAGTGTGGCATTATAATATGCAAAATGGAGACCCTTTAAAGTATATTATCAACCATATGATATATATATTAAAAGGTAACCCTATTTTGCAGAATCAACGGTATGAGGCGGTAGAACCAACGGTATGAGGAGGAAGCTAGAGACGTAACAATTCAATCAAGACTACTACTTACTATCTTTATTAATGCATGTTTGGTATCACGTTGAATTTATCAAAATCACAATAAGACACGAGTCTATCATTGTGATGATTCAGATAAATTCAGTGTAATACCAAACATGCACTTACTTCAACAGCAAGTTACTTTACCCCTACCATTAGTCACAATCCAGCAAGAAGCATGTGGTGGTGACGTTAGATTGTGCTTATTTTAGGGTAGATAAGGACCAAATGACACCTCATTCTTTTATTAGAACATGTTGTAGAAGAATGTTTCATTTTCAAATTAATTTATTGTCAAAAAGGGAATACGTTGTTTTGTACTATATTGTTGATTTTGTTGTAGAATTTAATTAATCAGTCTCATAGTAAAAATAAAAAAGTTGTTGGCTATGGATAAAGTATAAGGCTAGACTTGTTTACCATATGCATCATGTAATTGGATGTAATGAAAAGCCCCTCTTTTATAGGACGTGGAATCCATTCATTATTATTTGTGTGTATATAATATGTATTAATCTTCCTTCTCTACTTGACTATATTTTAATTTGAGTATAAAAGTTCAATGAAAAATGTGTATATAATGAAAAATGTAATAAGCTAAAGTGCATAAAGTTAAGACTTTTTATTATATCCTTAAGGAGACAATAGGACGATCTTGCTTTATTTTGTGGCCAAATAACCGTCAGCAAAGGGTCATAGCACACCCTTTCCCAAAGGTGGAGGTGCCTTTATCAATTTTTATTCAACAAAATTTCTATTTTTCTTCTGTTTTTAAGGGGACAATCACACATCAGCCTTATTAGAGCATGATGTGGATTGGTTTAACATGGTGGTGCACATGAGCCCCTCAAATTCTAAAGCTGAGACCCCTCTTGAAAAGTTTGTAATTTAAGGGTCTTAAAATAGTTATAAAGGTAATTTGCAATCGTATCTCACCAAGAATTTGTGTCAGCAGTTAGTATCCTCCTCTTAAGTAACTGAACCTTCTCATTTGAATTTTTTTATAAGTTTAATGATAATTTATTAGAGCAATTGCTTAATTAATAATAATAATCACACATTCAAATAGAACGAGGTGTGTCTCATTAAACCAGTTTAGTTAGTAGCTGTGCAGGGACATTAGATGCTCACTTATTCATCTGTAAAGGATAGATTCTCGCCACTAGACTACCCGACAAAAAAAGAAAGAACAAGGTGTGTTGTAGAAGAACTGACTTTTGAACATTTTAAATCAATATATCTACAATAATAGTATTGAGTAGGCTACTTGAACATTTTGCCAGTTATCAATAGAAGCATACAAGACACTGAACATCATCTAAGATGTGTTGCTACATTTTCAGTTTTATACAATGTTAAAATGAAAATGGCACCAAAGTAAACACTGCTAGCCAGTCTCTAAGTTTTATTCTCAGGAAAATTATTCAAAAGACATCCATCCAATTGAGATATTCTAAATTTCATCACTTGTATAGCTTCTTGAATCTTCTGCAGGCTTCCAAGACATTTTCCCTGTGACCAAAAGCACTGACCCTGACAAAACCTTCACCGCCAGGTCCAAAACCACTCCCGGGAGTAGTAACCACATGCGTATTCTCAAGAATCTCACTGAACACGTCCCATGAACTTTGGCCTGGGAAGTGGACCCATACATATGGTGCGTTTTTCCCTCCATATACTTTAAACCCGAGAGAATCAAAAGTCTTCATTATTATGTTGGTATTTTCTTTGTAGTATCCAATTACCCCGCGCATAGCCTACATTCAAATGCATCAAGCCTATTATTACGTAACTTGTTCATTGAAAAACACATGACTTAATCAATATTAAAACCAAAAGAAATAACCAACCTTAAGGCCATCTGGTGAAAGGCATGCGAGACCACCAGCCTGTGAAATATTTGATGCACCATTGAAACAGGTAGATACGATACGGCTGAAGTCCTTGGCAACGGGAAATCCATCAGAAAACAGTAATTGTTTTGGAACCACAGTCCAACCCAATCGAACTCCGGTGAACCCAGCAAGCTTGCTAAATGATGAAGTTTCAAGGGCAACCTGCAAAAGGCCATAACATGTCATTCACGATCATATTTGAAGGAATTCACCAAGCATCAAAAGCAGAATATAGCTTTGAAAAGCAAGTCCTCCTAACCTAAACTATGTTCTATAATAACAAAGTATCTAAGGAAGCCAGTACTAGACGTAAAAAGTTTAACATGGAATTATTGTGTCAGTCCTATAGGTCAAAAGCTAGTCATGTAAGAAATAAGAGATTTGATAAGTATTCAAGAACTTGGAGAACCTCTTAAAAGCTAGCTATCAAAGCGAAAAAACCAAACCACCCAAATTCCTGAGCATCACATACAACTCAATGTGAGACTTAGAAGCTAGCTATCAAGGCGAAAAAGCCAAACAACCAAAATACTCCTCTGGGCATCCCATACAACTCGATGTGTACGCATGGCCACCAAGGCCCTCTTTGTAAGTAGTCCTTTTTGAGTCACCGACGACAACCAACTCTAATACCAATTGATAGGTACCTAATAACTTGAGAAACTTTTCCTTAAATGCTAGCTATCAAGGAGGAAGAATGAAACCACATAAATTGAAGTATAATGACACAAACAAGTTATACTGACCTCTTTGGCTCCAGGAATTTCAAAGATGGAGCGCGGGTTGTCAGTGTCACCAGACATATACATAGCATATGCTGAATCGTGTATTATTATAGATCCATTGTCCTTAGCATACTGAACTAGTTGGACCAGTTGTTCCCTTGTTGCTGCAGCGCCAGTAGGATTGTTTGGAGAACAGAAAAATATTATATCCGGTCGAGAAATAGAAGATAAATCAGGAAAGAAACCATTTTCCGGATTACACCTCAAATATTCAATGTTCGCAAACTTCTGAACATCCTTCTGGTATAAACCAGTCTGGCCCATAATTACACTAGAGTCTACATAGGCCTGCATATAAAATATCAGTTATTTACCGTGAAGCTACAAGAAACAAAAGGCCATTTAAGTGTTCCTTCACTTTCCTAATTTTAGGTATTATTCCAATCATATATGAAAAGATAATTATAAACAAGGGCATAGATATGATTTACCGGGTATGACGGATCCTGCACAGCCATTTTCACATTTGAACCAAAGACAATCTGCCACCAAATGAAAAAAAGAAAGAAAAAAAAGAGTCACATTACCCGACTATCGTGCCTCTCCATCTCCATCACCAAAAAGGAGGGTATTTAAATCAAATAACAGTAAATGGACCAGGAGAAGAACACAATAAGTAAAATAGGAGACTTGAGAAGAACATAATCTATTTTAAAAAAATACAATAATGAACCTGGAGACGAGATATATCACACTTTGCTCCATCTGAGACAAATATATCATCATCTTCTATGCCAAGATCAGGGTAAAATGTTGAAGCAATTGCACTTCTTAGTGGCTGCATAGATTAGTAACGTCTCTTAATCTTCCAAGCATCATTAACTTATGTAAAGCTTAAAAAATACATGCTTAGACTAAAAAAACAGCAATTATTAAAAGATATTGATACGACATACCTTTTCACCTTGTCCATCTCCATAACCACTGTATCCTTCCAAGGTTGACAATGCAAGTGATTTCTGAATAATTGAAAGAAAAAAAACATTTTCAAATGGCCGGTTAACAAAAGATGGAGCACTAAAAGATAACTTAAACAGAAGCAACTCGACGCACAATGTGAGATGACAACATCAGAATAAGGCATCAGAAGCAGTACTATAACGAAATTCACCAATAAAAAAAGAGAAACGAAACAGATTATTTTCTACTGTCGAAAGTGCAAAAACATGGAAGACACATACAACAGCTTCACTAACACCAAAGTTCTACCTTTGCCAATGCAGAACTTATGACTTCAGGAATGGGTTCAGTAGTATCACCAATGCCAAGGCTTATTATTTTTGCATCAGGGTACTTGAGCAAGTGTGTAGACTTTCTTCTAGCAATCTATTTTTATGCAATAAAATAGAAAAGCAAAACAAAGGAAGATATTAACCAAAGAATGATTTTTTTAAGAGATAAATGAAGAGAAAGACCTAAAGCGGATAAATAGATGAAGCAACATGACATACCTCAGGAAAGAGATAACCAGCTTGAAGTTTGCCCAAGTTTTCATTGCGAGAGACCCTTGTCTTGTAGGCTTCAAAACAAAAAAGGGAATGAAAAAAAATGTAATCTTGTTAAAAAAAATTAGATCTATAATTCGATGGAGAAGATTGCCCCACTTATAAGTTAAGTGTTCAAGTCATATATTGTCCGATATGGAACTCTTAAACAAGGTTCTTGATACCATGTTAAGAAAATGTGGTTGGACCTAACTCAATCCTACAAAACCGACTTATAAAAACGTGTTGAAGCCATATACTGTCCGATGAGAGACTCTTAATAGGAGCAACTACCATGCTCATTTTCAAGACTAAAATCAGCTATAAGTGAGTGAACCACATGCACGTGACTAAAAAAATTGATTTTGATATTTGATAATTTGGAAATTGTTAAGAAAATCATAAGATGTTTTATACTATTAGTTTACCATAATGAAAAGCACTTATTTTGGTAAAAATCATTTGCTCAAAACATGATATTGCTGAATTACAAGTAAAATGATAAATGTAAACATCCAATATAGAAAAGAGAAGAGAATGAACCAGTGTCATGATGTTGGGGTGTAGCGACGCATTTACAAATGCTGGGGCTCTTAGAGTGCATAGATACGTGACTCCTGCAAACAAAACAATATAGTAAATTTCAGAGGGTAAAGAGAGAAGAAAAAAATACAATTTAGCAATAATGGAATAAAAAAGCATCGAAAATGTACCTGGAATTGAAATTGGATGATGGAGCTAAGAAAGAAGAGATTGAAAGGGTGAGGTTTTGGGTTATAGACATTTTGGATGCAATGTGTAGCTATAAGTATAATTAAGCGGGGTTACGGTGATGGCATTGAGTAGCTTGAAGGAAAAGAAAAGATCATAACAATAACAAAAACATAAGAGGAAAACAAAAAGCATACGGAAGGATTCCTACGAAACGAGGAGAGACGGTAGGATACGGAAGCAAGGTGAGAGAGCAAAACAAACGGATCTTTAGAGTGAGTTTATTTTATTTTGTTCTTGCATGGGTGTAGTCAAACTAATTTTTGGCATTAGAAATTGTTAAACTAATTAAGGGGGAAAACATTTATTTAATTTGATAAATAGTTGTGAAAGGCAGTTGAAGATATTATGATTGGTGGAGTCTTTTTTTTGGGAACCTTCAATGGACGATGAGTTCTTTACCTCGTACTCATTTGTAGTTTTTAGGGTTCAATCTTAGATATTACAAGATCATATATTGAGAGACAATAAGATATATGATATAGACCTGATTTTCGATAGAGAATTGAATGGTCATAGGATTGTGATTCCATATTTTAACATTGGCGAGTTTACTATAATTGACATTATCCCCCTAAAACACAACATGATTCGAATTCAGCTGAGTTTTCAACTAGCTTGTCTTTATTTGAGAGTGAGTACGAGTCTTTAGGACAATGATTTATTTTCCAAGTTGTGGTATTTCAACTTCAGGTGCACGTGGAAGCCGCAACAACAAAGGCTGCAATAATGATCAATTGAAGTCGTTCGTTGTAGATGTTCACACACGTAACTACGAAGAAATGGATGTTTACCATTTTCTTGTCACTTTCTTCTCCCAAAGTAATTTGTAAGATAATTTGTCCGCATGGAGTAGTGGGAAAATTATTGAATTGCATGAGGTTGTATCCTTGGAATTGTTTCAAATCTTTGCTTATTTATGTCGAGCTTAGCAAAAGTTTTATTGTATATCAGATGGCAAGAACTCCCATAATCTCCAAGAATCATTTAGATTGAGTGGTTAGCAACAATAAAGGTGATCAATGAAATAACAATATTGGGATTGCCGCCCACCTTCTCGTGGTATCGAAATCATAGAATTGGTCTATCATCTTTATGCTCTGCGCCAGAGGGGATGAACTCGTCACATACTAAATGAGGATACTTTATATATTATGATGGATTTTCATTTATCATATATATAGTGGAAGTTGAGGAAATACTCGATTTGAGGGATTTCAAAGAGTTTTTCAGAAGGAGATACAAAGTCGTTTTTATCTTGACTCGATGGTCAGATTAATTGAGATCTTCTATTGGAGTAGACCTGATCAAACCGAAAATCTAAATATAAAAATTTGTAGGGATCAAAAGTCGTTTCCTACAAATAGGGTTGATGTTCTATAATGGAACCAAAATTGTTAGTGTAAGTCTTTGGTTTTGAGGTTCAAACAACTTGTGTGCGAGGTAGACTTGAAAGATTAACACTCAAATATTTTAATTAATTTATAAGTAATGGAAAATAAAATTATAGAGATATTTTTTTCTTTTCAAGATATGTATTTATACCATGGGCGATTTATTTGTGTTGGGCTTAGGGCCGACTCGAAATAACAAATATATTAAATATTTTATTGTATATTTGAGATAAATATAAAATAAATAAAAAAATCCATATGTAAAAATCTCTAATACAGTTAGTCTCTCTTAAAAATCTTGAAAATTTAAATTTGATATCTCTCATAATGAATAAAAAGATGAAAATATATAATTATGAAAATCAATTTCAATCTCTTTCAATACAAAGTAAAGATAAAATTTCAAGTTGAATAAATAATTCCTTTTCTATAAAAGTAATAATTATCTCAAGGTTTGATCAGAAGAGATGATATCTACTTCCTTGATATATTTCTATCGTGATTGTGCCTTTTCCCAGTAGCTGTGGATGCTTGCTCCCAATCCAAACATGTTGATGTCATGATATCTCTTTCAAATCTTTGGTAGTTTAAATTTGATATCTCTCATGATAAATAAGAATCAAAATCAGGTGGTGGAATTGGATATGAAAATGGTGCTTCATCAAAGCCATCAATTCAGGTGAAGCGTCCACATAATTTCCATCCACATTTTTATATCTACCCACATTTTTATCTTCTTAATCTTTTCATTCAAAAATAAAATATCTATATTTAATAATAAATCAACTTTTATTTTTTAAATTGTAATCTTTTAATTCTAAAATTAAAGAAAAACTATTTTTAAATAAATTAAATAAATATATAATATGTTTGAATTATTATAAAATAATCAAATTTACTTTTATAGAAAAACAATTCTTTTACATATTAGGATTCAACTCGAAATTTTATTTTCTTTTTCTCCTATACAACAGGGTTTACCCCTTTTATCTTTATTTTGTATTGAAAGAAATTGAAATTGATTTTCATTATTCTATATTTTCATTTTTTTTTTAATTATGAGATATATCAAATTTAAACTACCAAAGATTTGAAAGAGATTGAAATTGATTTTCGTTATTCTATATTTTCATCTTTTATTAAATCTTTTTATTTATATTATGAGAGATATCAAATTTAAACAATCAAAGATTTGAAAGAGATTGAAATTGATTTTCGTTATTCTATATTTTCATCTTTTATTAAATCTTTTTTATTCATATTAAGAGAGATATCATATTTAAACTACCAAGATCTTTAAGAGACATTGTATTGGAGATTTTTACTTATGAATTTTTTTAAATTTATCTCAAATATACAATAAAATATTTGATTTCTCATATATATATATATATATATATATATATATATATATATATATATATATATATTGGATTGATCATAGGATTGTTCAAAACCAAACCGGCTCAATAAAAAACCACAAATCGAACCTAACCAAACTGAAAATCACAAAAACTGCATTTTTTATGTATTTGGGCCATTTTTCTACAGAACCGCGCGATTCGATTCAGTTTGCGGTTTGGCTCGCAAAGCCGAACCGAACCAACCCAAACCGCTATATTGACATAAACTTCTTCATTGATGTAGTAATTCAAGAACACGCTTTTGACATCCATTTGGTAAAGCACTGACACTGCTTCTTCAAGACTTTATGTCACTTCAGCACATAACAGTATACACTCCTCTTCCCATCAGCTAATGAACAAGTTCTCCTCCTCAGTAACATCTCAACATTAGTAAGAATAGATGTTTAAACATCAGATAGAATATTCATAGATGTGCACACTTATTTTAAACATCTCTAATAGTTGCTTCCTTTCCATTAATAATCAACACATATAGTATTTGCTCCTTCTATATAGACAGTTACTCCCCCTTAATAACAACACTTATACCTTTTAGCTTCCAGAATAAAGCTTATCATAAACTGTTACTCCCCCTGAGTTATACAAAATAAGGACATTCTTGATGTTGGTCCTTATAATACTAGAAGTCTTCTTTATTTGGAATTTGCCACAGTTTCCAAATTTGGAATCCTTAGTTTACTTGCTACACAAGATTCAGATTGC
Organism: Vicia sativa; assembly: GCA_021764765.1. Lineage (NCBI taxonomy): Eukaryota > Viridiplantae > Streptophyta > Magnoliopsida > Fabales > Fabaceae > Vicia > Vicia sativa. The sequence continues at coordinate 289,026,239 of CM038794.1, forward strand.
CACACTCTGTAACTTGTAATAGAATAAACCTTATAGTTCACCATGTGTATGACCATAGATACGTCTTCAAAAGATAAGTCTGAACCTTATATGCCTTCTTCAATCTCTGGTGTCTTCAACAGTTGTGATGTTACATCTTCATGTAGAACATTCTCTTCATCACATACTTCATCTCTTCTTGATTCAGATTTTCACATAGCTATCACATAAATATCCAGCTCCCATCAAGATATTTGTTAGAATTTGTATGCATCTCTTGACTTGAATCAGCTCTTCAAATAATGTTGCCACACATCCTAAACTTGTGAAGATCACAGTGAACTTTAATATTGACATTCAATTCACAATATACCATGAATTCATCAGACAAATACTCAACTCCCGACAGAGTATATGTAGTTTGGCATTCAGACTACATACTAATAAGTACTAAGTCTCCCATCAAAGTACCTCTCAGTTAGTCAGCTAGAATTATCTACTCACACTAGATTATCCTAACTGATTACTTCTTCACACTTGCTTCCTGGCAACAATACAAAATTTATGACTGAAGACATTTAGATGATGTTCCAATATTTGATACAACATCATCCATTATAGTTCTGGGGGTAACATCCATAATATCTCATCCTTAATACTTGGGGGACATAGGAAACACAATATACACCACCTTTACAACCAAACAATCAACATCACCAAGGGATAAAGCCTATAGTGACGGCTTTGTCCGTCACTACAACACCTGCAAGTCTCAAAAATCCAGAAAATGCAATATAAATTAGAGGTAATGTCATGGTTCGATTGGAAATTTGCTCTTGAGTTCAATGGTGCCATCGATTTGGTCAAATTTTTCCTCTAACCTCATCTCCCCAATTCAAAGGTCTGGAACCCTAGCCATAGTGATTCATGATACATGCGTTTAAACTCAAATCGGACCACCCAAATAGCTTGCAAACATCATTCTAAGCATGAATATACAATCGAAACGGGTTAAATATGCATGTATTATCAAAACCGAATTTGAAAAATATGAGTGAAAAGTGCAATCGTGATTTTACATTTTAGGAGCTTTTGATGCTTTGTGAATGGCTGGAATCGATTAGAGAACACCAAGGAATGTATTGGGACGCTTGGAAATGCTTGGATCGAGCTAAAACCCTGGCTGCAAGTTGCTTGTGTACCACGGTTTTTCATGCTTGTGTACCTTGTGAATATATAGATGATGGAATTAGGTTAGGAATTGAGAGGAAAATATATTGCAATCAATGTGAAAATATTTGATTCTTAAATCTTTTCAATTTTCATCAAATGTTTCCAATCTTGTACCAATCTCATGCCAATCATATATTTTCGAAATTTTCACCTATTGATGAGTATCTTGGACCTCAAGAATGTCAAATATTTAGCCTTGCATCAATTGATTTGATTTTGGTATTTTATTTTAATTAAAATTGGATATAAATGAATAAAATCCAAAATAAATGAAAATAAAATAAAGGAGGCGTGTCATTGGTCTTAGAGGTCATGGATAATCTCAAGTATAAGTTCGGATCACAAAAACTTAAGCCCATTTAGAAAATATTTGAATTTGCTAAGTATTTCTCGTCATGCACTTCTTCAAAAATGTCAAACTTGGACAACTTGTATCTGCTCAATATTCAACATTTTTTAGTGTTTTTGGACTTTTTAGAAATCTCAAGATGTCATATAAACATTACTTTTGATTTCATCTTCATTGAAGTTTCCATGTTCATGTACACTTCTTTGCAAAAAGATGACTTTTTGTTGACTTTTAAAAGAACCTATAATGTCTTGATTCATAACTCTCAAATGAAGCATTTTTTGCCAAAGCTTGTGAGGGATGAAGTTGCAGAGAATTGAATTCTTTTCAAAATGAGCTTTGGTGGAAAACTTTCTGATGAAACATGTGAGAGTTATGCCTGGTCAAAGTTCTGTTGACTTTTTGTCCAAAAACCCTAATTTGGAAACTTTGACTTTTGATCAAACCTTGAGATTTTTTGATAGATCATGATCAACTCTTGATCAAATGATGAATGTGAATTCAAAATATTGATGTTGACCAAAAATAATGAAGTTTGACTATATGTTGACCACAGTTGACTTCTTGTCCAATAGAACTAATTTTCACCATTTAAGCAAAGTTGAGTTGTGAGGCTTGAAACTTGACATGGTGATACCTTGAGACATATGAGGAGGTATGATGACCACTTGAAGCATTATAACTTGATTTTGTCTTGAGAGAAGCAAAATCCTAGTTGTGGGTTGATTGCTTAAAAGATGGTTTGTCTGGTCAACCCTTGAGGAATTCTTGGGTATGGAGATGTATCTTGACCTTAAAAGTAGGAGGGAAAATTTTGGGGAATATCAGAATTCCAATGGCGGTGTCACCCCTTTTTGTGTACTTGTACCGAGTCGTGAGGCAAACCCCGGATTCTCGGTGAATCCGTTTTGATGCATGTGCCCTGTAGAACCGAGTGAAGCCCTAAAATAGGGAGGCTCATTGAGATTTAGTAATCTCACCCCAATCCTCTTATTATTTTTTCAGGAATAGGATATAAGAAGTAGAATCGTTAGATAATCGGTTTTGAAGACTGCAGATGAGCAGATGGCAGAAAGACCTTTGTAGATATTATCTTTCCGATGTGCGATGTTGAAGACGAGCTTCCTAGATACATTGTGATTGAGAATTTTTTGTATTCAATTTTAATTTCTTGTCTTTTTCATCTATTTGTATGTTTCTTGTACCATTTATAGCATCACTGCATATTATTCTAGACATATATGTATGGCGTGTTATAATTGGTATCAGAGCATGTCAATTCTTGTCCCTGCCACGAAACATCACTAACAATTCTTTTCTCCCTCAAACGTGTGTGTTGCTAGCCTAATTTCTACTACCGTAGTATTCAGTTATTGAGCCTGATCACCTCAGTGACTGCATGCGCGATGGATAGAATCATGGTGGAGCCACCACTAGGATGCGTAAAATCTGAAGCGACTCGAGCTGAAGTGGTGGAAGACTGTTTAATTGGGAGAGTGATGGGAATTATTGAGCATGATTGGGAGAAGTGAGACCTTATTTGGATCCTGATAGCAATAGAGTAAATTTCATGAGGAACTTGAGTATGATTATAATGAGGGATTCCGAGATGGAACGAAATATGAGACCATTAGAAATTCACTATTTAATCATGGTGTGTGTGGTAGTTATGACTTGAGAACCTGTTGGACGAATTTTTTTTGAGAATTTGGACGAAGAAGTTAGATTTTATGGTTACCCTAGTATGGGCAGTGCTTGGAAGAGGAAGGTGCAACACTCAGAATCATTTCAGTATGCTGTAAGATGTGTGTGGATTACCCTGTAAAGGACTAATGGAAAGAGTATATACGGCGATCTCTATTCGGGAGGATATTGGATACCCGATTAGGGGGGAGGGGGCTAGACATTTTCGTTCTTGCTAATATGTGATAAAGTCCTAGAACTACGCTAGGTGACAACTGAAGCAAGTGAAAGTGAGATATGTTGTAGTCTAACCCCGAGTGAGCATAAATCTTAAGATAATCTGATGAAATTTGAAGTAAATATAAATCTTAAAAAAATCTAACAAAATTTGAAGTGAATATAATTCTTAAGAAAATCTGATGAAATTTGAAGTTAATATAAGTCTTCAGAAAATCTAGTGAAATTTAAAGTGAATATAAGTCTTCAGAAAATCTGGTGAAAATTGAAGTGAATATAAGTCTTTAGAAAATCTGGTGAAGATTGAAGTGAACATAAATAATAATATAATCTAATGAAATTTGAAGTGAATATAAATCTTAAAAAAATCTAATAAACTTTGAAGTGAATATAAATCTTAAGAAAATCTGATGAAATTTGAAGTAAATATCAATCTTAAAAAAATCTGATGAAATTTGAAGTAAATATAAATTTTATAAAAATCTAATGAAATTTGAAATGAATATAAGTCTTCAGAAAATCTGATGAAAGTTGAAGTGAATATAGGTCTTCAGAAAATGTGGCGAAAATTAAAGTAAACATAAATATTAAGATAATCTATTGAAATTTAAAGTTAATATAAATGCTAAGAAAATCTGACGAAATTAGAAGTAAATATAAATCTTTAAAAAAACTGATGAAACTTGAAGTGAATATAAGTCTTCAGAAAATCTGGTGAAATTTGAAGTGAATATAAATCTTAACAAAATCTGATGAAATTTGAAGTGAATATAAATCTTAAGAAAATCTAATGAAATATGAAGTGAACATAAATATTAAGATAATGTGAAAAAATTTAAAGTGAATATAAATCTTAAGAAAATCTGATGAAATTTAAAGTAAATATAAATCTTAAAAAAACTGATAAAATTTAAAGTAAATATAAATTTTAAGAAAATCTGATGAAATTTGAAGTAAATATAAATCTTAAAAAAGACCTGATGAAATTTGAAGTGAATATAAGTCTTCAGAAAATCTAATAACATTTGAAGTGAATATAAGTCTTCAAAAAATCTGATGAAAATGGAAGTGAACATAAATCTTAAAATAATTTGATGAAATTTTAAGTGAATATAAATATTAAGAAAATATGATGAAATTTGAAGTAAATATAAATCTTTAAAAAATCTAATGAAATTTGAAGTGAATATTAGTCTTTAGAATTTCTGATGAAATTTGAAGTGATTATAAGTCATCAGAAAATCTGGTGAAAATTGAAGTGGACATAAATATTAAGATAATCCGATAAATTTGAAATGAATGTAAATGTTAAGAAAATTATATGAAATTTGAAGTAGATATTAGTCTTTAGAAAATCAAATAAAATTTAAAGTGAATATAAGTCTTTAGAAAATCTAGTGAAAATTGAAGTGGACATAAATCTTAAGATAATCCGATGAAATTTGAAGTGAATAGAAATGTTAAGAAAATCTAATGAAATTTGAAGTAGATATAAATCTTAAAAAAATCTGATGAAATTTGAAGTGAATATAAGTTTTTAGAAAATCTGGTGAAATTTGAAGTGAATATAAGTCTTTAGAAAATCTGGTGAAAATTGAAGTGAATATAAGTCTTTAGAAAATTTAGTGAAAATTGAAGTGAATATAAATCTTTAAAAAATCTAATAAATTTTGAAGTGAATATAAATCTTAAGAAAATCTGATGAAATTTGAAGTTAATATAAATCTTAAAAAAATTTGATGATATTTGAACTAAATATAAATCTTAAAAAAATCTAATGAAATTTGAAATAAATATAAGTCTTCAGAAAATCTTATGAAGTTTGAAGCGAATATAAGTCTTCAGGAAATCTGGTGAATTTTGAGGTGAACATAAATCTTAAGATAATCTGATGAAAATTGAAGTGAATATAAATCTTAAGAAAATCTGATGAAATTGGAAGAAATATAAATCTTTAAATAATCTGAGGAAATTTGAAGTTTATATAAGTCAGCAGAAAATCTGATGAAATTTGAAGTGAATATTGGTCTTCAGAAAATCTGGCGAAAATTGAAGTAAACATAAATCTTAAGATAGTCTTATATAATTTGAAGTGAATATAAAAATTAAGAAAATATGATGAAATTTGAAGTAAATATAAATCTTAAAAAAATTGTTGAAATTTTAAGTGAATATAACTCTTCAAACAATCCGGTCAAATTTGAAGTGAATATAAATCTTAAGAAAATCTGTTAAAATTTGAAGTGAATATAAATCTTAAAATCCAACGAAATTTGATGTGAAAATAAATCTTAAGATAATCTGAAAAAACTTAAAGTGAATCTAAATCTTAAGAAAATCTGATGAAATTTGAAGTAAATATAAATCTTAAAAAAATCTAATGAAATTTGAAGTGAATATAGGTATTTAGAGATTCTGATGAAATTTGAAGTGATTATAAGTCTTCAGAAAATCTGGTGAAAATTGAAATGGACATAAATCTTAAGATAATACGATAAATTTGAAGTGAATATAAATGTTAAGAAAATAATATGAAATTTGAAGTAAATATTAGTCTTCAGAAAATCAAATGAAATTTGAAGTGAATTAAGTCTTTACAAAATCTGGTGAACATTGAAGCGGACATAAATCAAACGATAATCCGATGAAATTTGAAGTGTATAAATATGTTAAGAAAATCTGATGAAATTTGAAGTACATATAAACTTTAAAAATCCTCATGAAATTTGAAGTGTATATAATAAGTCTTCAGAAAATCTGGTGAAATTTGAAGTGAATATAAGTCTTCAGAAAATCTAGTGAAAATTGAAGTGAACATAAATCTGATGAAATTTGAAGTAAATATAAATCTTAAAAAATCTAATATTTTTTGAAGCGAATATAAATCTTAAGAAAATATGATGAAATTTGAAGTTAATATAAATCTTAAAAATTTTTGATGAAATTTGAAGTAAATATAAATTTTAAAAAAATCTAATGAAATTTGAAATAAATATAAGTCTTCAGAAAATCTGATGAAGTTTGAAGTGAATATAAGTCTTCAGGAAATCTGGTGAAATTTGAGGTGAACATAAATCTTAAGATAATCTGATGAAATTTGAAGTAAATTTAAATCTTAAAAAAATCTGATGAAATTTGAAGCAAATATAAATCTTTACAAAATCTGAGGGAATTTGAAGTAAATATAAATCTTAAAAAAATATATTGAAAGTTGAAGTGAATATAAGTCTTTAGAGATTTTGATGAAATTTTAAGTGATTATAAGTCTTCAAAAAATCTGTTGAAAATTGAAGTGGACATAAGGCTTAAGATTATACGATAAAATTGAAGTGAATATAAATGTTAAGAAAATCATATGAAATTTGAAGTAGATATAAATCATAAAAAAATCTTATGAAATTTGAAGTAAATATTATTCTTCAGAAAATCAAATGAAATTTGAAGGGAATATAAGTCTTCAGAAAATCTAGTGAAAATTGAAGTGGACATAAATCTTAAGATAATCCGATGAAATTTGAAGTGAATATAAATGTTAAGAAAATCTGATGAAATTTAAAGTGAATATAAATCTTAAGAAAATCTGATGAAATTTGAAGTGGACATAAATCTTAAGATAATCTGGAAAAATTTAAAGCAGATATAAATCTTAAGAAAATCTGATGAAATTTGAAGTAAATATAAATCTTAAAAAAATCTAATGAAATTTGAAGTGAATATAAGTCTTTAGATATTCTGGTGAAATTTGAAGTGATTATAAGTCTTTAGAAAATCTGGTGAAAATTTGAAGTGGACATAAATCTTAAGATATGACATGGAATTTAACATAAATCTTAAGATAATCTGATAAAATTTGAAGTGAATATAAATATTAAGAAAAATGATGAAATATGAAGTAAATATAAATCTATAAAAAAAATCTAATGAAATTTGAAGTGAATATAAGTCTTCTGAGATTCTGATGAAATTTGAAGTGATTATAAGTCTTCAGAAAATCTGGTGAAAATTGAATTGGACATAAATCTTAAGATAATCCGATAAATTTGAAGTGAATATAAATTTTAAGAAAATCATATGAAATTTGAAGTAGATATAAATCTTTAAAACATCTGATGAAATTTGAAGTAAATATATGTCTTTAGAAAATCTAATGAAATTTTAAAGTGAATTGTAATACCCCGTACCTATATGCAGTGATGCTATAAATGGTACAATGAAACATACAAATAGCTAGAAAAGACAAGAAATTAAAACTGTATAGAACACAATTTCGAATCCTGACGTATACAATTAACTTGTCTTCAACAATGCACATCGGAAAGATAACATCTACAAATGTCTTTCTGCCATCTACTTGTCTGCAGTCTTCAATACTGATCATCTAGCAATTCTTCTACCTAAAACTTGTTCCTGAAAAATAATAAGAGGATTGGGATGAGATTACTAAATCTCAGTGAGTTCCTCTATCTTACGGGTTCACTTGGTTCTACAAGTTGCATGCATCAAAACGGATTCACCACGTATCTGGGTTTTTCTCTCATGATTGGGTACAAGTACACAACAATGGAACACCACCATTGGAAGTCCCATAACTATCCAATGAGGTAATAACAAACACACGATCAAACACAAACAAGTATGCAGACCAGTACCCATTTACGTGGAATCCAGGAGTCTATTATTCCCCCTACTAAGGTCACATTGTTACACCCTCAGTGAGTTACACCCGTGCATTGCATCAAGAACCTTGCCCTGGTCACAGCACGATGAACTGGATCATTCCTAAGTGGAATTCCATCCGTGACGAGTTACAGAAGTGACATTATCGACATGGCATCACAACCCCGTCCATCATCCAAACGCATGTGATCAGAACGGTAGTGCAAACCGCCATCTTGACTAAACGAGCCCACCGGGCGAAAGCCTAATGGTCTTGCCTACATGGAACCATTAGAGGTGAGTTAGATATCCATGAAGTGATATTTCCTACATGGCATCACAACCCCACCATACCAAGCACGCGGATGCAATTAACTGCTGGTGGAAATGCATGTCATATCGGCCCACACAAGCACAACACAATGGTAGCTCAGGTGTTTATGACATACCGAGAACACAGATGCAATTAACTGCTGGTGGAAATGCCCTATCACATCGGCCCACACAAGCACAGCTTAACGGTATTTTGACACACAAGTTCCACAGTAAAAAGTGATTTACGTCCTAGCATCCGGACCTACTCAGATTCAAGCATACATTAATCCACGACATGTATCAAGTCGTATAGGCGCACATTTATTCACATAATACATAACACTAATCTTTCAACTGGAACAACGAGCAACAACACACAATTATCACATATATTATTTACAACATAAAAAAATGTATACACTTTGCATATATCTATCATACATTTACATGATTTAACACATAAGTTATTATATCACGGCATTACATAATCTTTAGTACTAGTCATAACAGACAAAGAAGGTGTCTGATTCACGATACCGAACAAAACTGCACTTAGGGAAAATCTATGGTAGAATAACTCATACATATATCTCTCTATGTTAGTATTATTCTGCTAGGTTCTAATACTTTCAAGCATGCCTAAGACATCTTCACGGAACTAAATATTCAACCAGATAACTTTGTAACTTATCTTAAAACTCTGTAACTCACTCTACAAACTTGATAACTTCAACTGAAAACTTTGTAAAACTTATCCTGGAAAATTGTGTAACTTATCCTGAAACTCTTTAAGTTTCTCTGGAAACTTTGTAACTTTCCCTGAAAACCTGGTAACTTAGCCTGAGAACTTCGTAACTTTTCCTGAAATTTTTGCAACTTTTCCTGAATGTAGAAAAACAAAAAAAAATAGCAGAAGCGGACTTTTCCTCCCAAGAACCCTATTTTCCACATTCAATCCATAATACTCATGCTAATAATTATTTATCTCAATACTTCTATAATCTATTAGTCAATTAGGGTGATTTTCATTCATGTAAGGATTATTAGATGACAATTCACTCAAACTCTTATCCCAACATGACAACCCTAAACCCCAAGTCTCTAACTATGAGACTTCCCTACAAGACATGTATTATCATCACAAGAACATATTTTCATCTATGGATTAAGCACGCAATCATGTTTATCTCCCACTAAAATCCCAATTTGCAACAATTAATCACACATGCATGGATATAATCACAATCTAATTCCAAGCATACAATTATTCCCAATTTCCTTCCCAAGTCTTATCTAATGGAACTCACCTTGGTCAAATGGAGGTTTGTAACACCTTGTACATATATGTCTAGAATAATATGCATCGATGCTATAAATGGTACAATGAAACATACAAATAGCTAGAAAAGAGAAGAAATTAAAACTGTATACAACACAATTTCTAATCCGAACGTACAATTAACTTGTCTTCAACAATGCACAGCAGAAAGATAACATCTACAAATGTCTTCCTACCATCTGCTCGTCTGCAGTCTTCAATACTGATCATCTAGCAATTCTTCTACCAAAAACTTGTTCTTGAAAAATAATAAGAGGATTATGGTGAGATTACTAAATCTCAATGATTTCCCTTATCTTATGGGTTCACATGGTTCTACAAGGTACATGCATCAAAACAGATTCACCACGAATTCGGGCTTTTCTCTCACGACTGGGTACAAGTACACAACAATGGCACACCACCATTGGAAGTCCCACAACTATCCAATGAGGTAATAACAAACATATGATCAAACACAAACAAGTATGCAGACCCGTACCCATGTACGAGGAATCCAGGAGTCCGTTATTGCCCCTACTCAGGTCACACTGTCACACCCTCGGTGAGTTACACCCGTGCATCGCATTAAGACACTTGCCCAAGTCAAAGCACGATGAAATGGGTCATTCCTAAGTGGAATTCCATCCGTGGCGAGTTACAAAAGTGACATTACCGACATGGCATCACAACCCCGCCCATCATCCAAACGCATGTGATCAGAATGCTAGTGCAAATCACCATTTTGACAAAACGATCCCACCGGGAAAATGCCTAATGGTATTGCCTACATGGAACCATTAGAGGTGAGTTAGATAACCATAAAGTGATCTTACCTACGTGGCATCACAACCCCACCATACCAAGCACGCAGATGCAATTAACTGCTGGTGGAAACGCCCTACCATATCGGCCCACAAGCATTATGGTATCTCGGTGTTTAGATGGAATTGATTAGCTGCTGGTGGAAATACCCTATCACAACGGCCCACACAAGCACATCTTAACGGTATTTTGACACACAAGGTGAACAGTCATAAGTGATTTACGTCCTAGCATTCGAACCTACTCCGATTCAAGCATACATTAATCCATGACATGTATCAAGTCGTATAGGCACATATTTATTCACATAATACACAACACCGATCGTTCAACCGGAATGACGGGCGACAACACACAATTATTACATATATTATTTATAACATAACAAAATGTAGACACTTTGCATATATCTATCATACATTTACATAATTTAACACATAAGTTATTATATCACGACATTACATAATCTTTAGTACTAGTCATAACAGGAAAATAAGGTGTCTGATTCACGATACCGAACAAAACTGCACTTAGGGAAAATCTATGGTAAAATAACTCATACATATATCTCTCTATGTTAGTATTATTCCGCTAGGTTCTAATGCTTTCAAGCGTGTCTAAGACAGGTTCACGGAACTAAATATTCAACCAGATACCTTTGTAACTTATCTTAAAATTCTAAGTCACTCTACAAACTTTATAACTTCACTTGAAAACTCTGTAACTTATCCTGGAAAATTCTGTAACTTATCCTGAAACTCTCTAAGTTTCTCTGGAAACTTTGTAACTTTCCCTGAAAACCTTGTAACTTAGCCTGAGAACTTCGTAACTTTTCCTGAAATTTTTGCAACTTTTCCTGAATGTAGAAAAACAAAAAAAATAGCAGAAGCGGACTTTTCCTCCCAAGAACCCTATTTTCCACATTAAATCCATAATACTCATACTAATAATTATTTATCTCAATACTTCTATAATCTATTAGTCAATTAGGGTGATTTTTGTTTATCTAAGGATTATTAGATGATATTTCACTCAAACCCTTATCCCAACATGACAACCCTAAACCCCAAGTCTCTAACTTTGAGACTTACCTACAAGACATGTATTATCATCACAAGAACATATTTTCATCTATGGATTAAGCACGCAATCATGTTTATCTCCCACTAAAATCCCAATTTGCAACAATTAATCACACATGCATGGATATAATCACAATCTAATTCCAAGCATACAACTATTCCCAATTTGCTACCCATGTCCTATCTAATGAAACTCACCTTGGTCAAATGGAGGTTTGGATGATGTTCATGCTGCCATTGAACTTCTTTCTCGACCAAAATTCTACTTCCATCATCTTCAATACCATAACACCATTATTTTCCATTTCAGCAAGAAATATCAAACTTTAAAAGCATTTTTATCCTTCATTACAAATCTCCCTGGCACAAAATCATATATCAAAATAAAGGGAATTTCATGTAAATTCCAGAACTTCAGGAATTTCTTAAATCGGAGTAACAAGTAAAAACTTATGACCTGATTAGTGGAGCTGATCAAGCAATTTTATATTCAGATTTTCACAAAAAATCAGCATCAGACTCATAACTTCAAACACGTTTATCTCCCTCATCACAAACATTCAGAACATAAATTTTATTTGAAAAATGAAGAGAATTTCGTAATACTTCTAAAAGTCTATAATCAACTAAATTTGAGTTACGAGTAGGAAATTATTACCTGTTTTGTGGGAGCTGCACCATAGTTACGAAAAATGTATTTGTGAGAGAGAGAACATTGTTTCTTCGTTCTTCTTCGTTGTTCTCTTGGCACAAATCTGACTTGTGAATAATAATTAATCATGTGCCCTTAAAAACACATACAGAGATGTTTAATGTCCACTTTTTCCTCCAACTAAACCATATTCACAAGAATGCCACTTGGTCCATTCTTAACTAATATCTTTATAACTCCACTAACTCCTTTAGTAATATAAATATAGGGATGTTACAAAGTTAATATAAATCTTAAGATAATCTGATGAAATTTGAAGTGAATATAAATGTTAAGAAAATCTGACAGAATTTGAAGTAAATATAAATCTTAAAAAAATCTAATGAAATTTGAAGTGAATATAAGTCTTCTGAAAATATGGTGAAATTTGAAGTGAATGTGAATCTTAAACAAATCTGATCAAACTTGAAGTAAATATAAATCTTAAAAAGAATTGATAAAATTTGAAGTGAATATAAATCTTAAGAAAATCTGATAAAATTTGAAGTAAATATAAATCTTAAAAAAACTGAGGAAATTTCAAGGGAATATAAGTCTTCAGAAAATCTGATGAAATTTGAAGTGAATATTATAAGTCTTCAAAAAAAATGGTGAAAATTGAAGTGAACATAAATCTTAAGATAATCTGATGAAATTTGACGTGATTATAAATATTAAGAAAATAAGATGAAATCTGAAGTAAATATAAATCTTTAAAAAATCTTACGAAATTTGAAGTTTTGAAGTGATTATAAGTCTTCACAAAATCTTGTGTAAATTGAAGCGGACATAAATCTTAAGATAATCCGATGAAATTTGAAGTGAATATAAATGTTAAGAAAATATGATGAAATTTGAAGTAAATATAAATCTTAAAAAAATCTGATGAAATTTGAAGTGAATATAAGTCTTCAGAAAATCTGGTGAAATTTGAAGTGAATTTAAATCTTAAGAAAATCTGATGAAATTTGATATGAATATAAATCTTAAGAAAATCTGATGAAATTTTAAGTAAATATAAATTATACGAAAATATGATGAAAATTGAAGTAAACATAAATCTTAAGATAATCTGAAGAAATTTGAGGTGAATATATATATTAATGAAATATGATGAAATCTAAAGTAATTATAAATCTTTAAAAAATTTAATGAAATTTGAAGTGAATATATGTCTTCAAAAATTCTGGTGAAATTTTAAGTGATATTAAGCCTTCAAAAAAATGGAGAAATTGAAGTGGACATAAATCTTAAGATCATCCGATAAATTTAAAGTAAATATAAATATTAAGAAAATCATATGAAATTTGAATTATATTTATATCTTAAAAAATCAAATGAAATTTGAGTGAATATAACTCTTTATAAAATCTGGTGAAATTTGAAGTGAATTAAAGTCTTCAGAAAATCTGGTAAAAATTGAAGTGAATATAAGTCTTTAAAAAATCTGGTGAAACTTGAAGTAAATATAAGACTTCAAAAAATCTGGTGAAAATTTAAGTTTACATAAATCTTAAGATAATCTTATGAAATTTGAAGTAAATATAAATGTTAAAAAAATCTAATAAAATTTGAAGTGAATATAAATCTTAAGAAAATATGATGGAATTTGAAGTAAATATAAATTTTAAAAAAATCTGATGAAATTTGAAACGAATATAAATCTTCTGAAAATCTGGTGAAATTTGAAGTGAATATAAGTCTTTAGAAAATCTGGTGAAAATTGAGGTGAACATAAATCTTAAGATAATCTGATGAAATTTGAAGCAAATATAAATCTGTAAAAAATCTGAGGAAATTTGAAGTCAATATAAGTCTTCAGAAAATCTGGTGAAATTTGAAGTGAATATAGGTCTTTAGAAAATCAGGCAAATTGAAGTAAACACAAATCTTAAGATAATCTTATGAAATTTCAAGTGAATATAAATGTTAAGTAAATTTGATGAAATTTGAAGTAAAAATAAATCTAAAATAAATCTGATGAAATTTGAAGTGAATATAAATCTTAAGAAAATCTGATGAAATTTAAAGTGAACATATATATTAAGATAATTTGAAAAAATTTAAAGTTAATATAAAATCTTAAGAAAATCTGATGAAATTTGAAGTTAATATAAATCTTAAAAAAATATGATAAAATTTTAAGTGAATATAAATCTTAAGAAAATCTGATGAAATTTGAAGTAAATATAAATCTTTAAAAAAAATTGTTGTACTTTGAAGTGAATATAATTTTTCAGAATATCAGATGAAATTTGTAGTGAATATAAGTCTTCAAAAAATCAGTGAAAATTGAAGTAAACATAAATCTTAAGATAATCTAATGAAATTTGATATAAATATAAATATAAATAAAATATGATGAATTCTGAAGTAAATTTAAATCTTAAAAATATCTAATGAAAATTGAAGTGAAGATAAGTCTTTAGAAATTCTGATGAAACTTAAATTATTTATAAGTCTTCAAAAAATCTGGTGAAAATTGAAGTGGACATAAATATTAAGATAATCTGATAAATTTGAAGTGAATATAAGTCTTCAGAAAATCTGATGAAATATGAAGTGAATATAAGTCTTCAGGAAATCTAATAAAATTTGAAGTGAATATAAGTTTTTAGAATATATAGTGAAAATTGAAGTGGACATAAATCTTAAGATAATCCGATGAAATTTGAAGTGAATATAAATGTTAAGAATATCTGATGAAATTTGAAGTAGATATAAATCATTAAAAAAAATTGAAGAAATTTTAGTGAATATAAGTCTTCAGAAAATAAGGTGAAATTTTAAGTCAATATAAGTCTTCAGAAAATCTGGTGAAAATTAAAGTTGATATAAGTCTTTAGAAAATCTGGTGAAAATTAAAGTGAATATAAGTCTTCATAAAATCTGGTGAACATTGAAGTGAACGTAAACCTTAAGATAATCTGATGAAATTTGAAGTAAATATAAATATTTAAAAAATCCAATAAAATTTGAAGTGAATATAAATGTTAAGAAAATCAGATGAAATTTGAAGTAGATATAAATCTTTAAAAAAACTGATGAAATTTGAAGTAAATATAAGTTTTCAGAAATCTAGTGAAATTTGAAGTGAATATAAGTCTTTAGAAAATATGGTGAAAATTGAAGTGGACTTAAATCTTTAGATAATACGATAAATTTGAAGTGAATGATGAAATTTAAGGTAAATATAAATCTTAAATAAGTATGATGAAATTTGAAGTGAATATAAGTCTTCAGAAAATCTGGTGAAATTTGAAGTGAATATAAAAATCTTAAGAAAATCTGATGAAATCTGAAGTAAATATAAATCTTAATAAAATCAAATGAAATTTGAGGTGAACATAAATGTTCAGATAATCTGAAAAAATTTAAAGTGAATATAAATCATAAGAAAATCTAATGAAATTTGAAGTGAATATAAATCTCAAAAGAATCTGATAAAATTTTAAGTAATATAAATCTTAAGAAAATCTGATGAAATTTGAAGTATATATAAATCTTTAAAAAAATATGATGATATTTGAAGTGAATATAAAAGATAATAAAATTTGATGAAATCTGAAATAAGTATAAATCTTTAAAAAAATCTAATGAAATTTGAAGTGAATATAAGTCTTTAGAAATTCTAATGAAATTTGAAGTGATTATAAGTCTTCAGAAAAATCTGGTGAAAATTGAAGTGAACATAAATCTTAAGATAATCCGATGAAATTTGAAGTGAATATAAATGTTATGAAAATCTGATGAAATATGAAGTACATATAAATCTTTAAAAATATCTGAAGGAATTTAAGAGAATATAAGTCTTCAGAAAATCTGGTGAAATTTAAAGTCAATATAAGTCTTCAAATAATCTGGTGAAATTGAAGTGAATATAAGTCTTTAGAAAATCTGGTGAAAATTAAAGTGAATATAAGTCTTCACAAAATCTGGTGAAAATTGAAGTGAACATAAATCTTAAGATAATCTGATTAAATTTGAAGTAAATATAAATATTTAAAAAAATATATAATAAAAGTTGAAGTGAATATAAATATTAAGATAATCTGACGAAATTTTAAGTAAATATAAATCTTAAAAAAATTCGATGAAATTTGAAGTAAATATTAATCTTAAAAAAATCTAATGAAATTTGAAATGAATATAAGACTTCTGAAAATCTTGTGAAATTTGAAGTTAATAAAAGTCTTCAGGAAATCTGGTGAAAATTGAGGTGAGCATAAATCTTAAGATAATCGGATTAAATTTGAAGTAAGCATAACCTTAAGAAAATCTTATGAAATTTGGAGTAAATATAAATGTTAAAAAAATCTGATGAAATTTGAAGTGAATATAAGTCTTCAGAAAATATGATGAAATTTGAAGTGAATATAAGTCTTCAGGAAACCTAATGAAATTCGAAGTGAATATAAGTCTTTAGAAATTCTGATGATATTTGAAGTGATTATAAGTCTTCAGAAAATCTGGTGAAAATTGAAGTGGACATAAATCTTAAGATAATCCGATGAAATTTGATGTGAATATAAATGTTAAGAAAATCTGATGAAATTTGAAGTAGATATAAATCTTAATAAATATTTGAAGAAATTTGAGTGAATATAAGTCTTTAGAAAATCTGGTGAAATTTGAAGTCAACATAAGTGTTCAAAAAATCTGGTGAAAATTGAATTGAATATAAGTCTTCAGAAAATCTGGTTAAAATTAAAGTGAATATAAGTCTTCAGAAAATCTGGTGAAAATTGAAAGTGAACATAAATCTTAAGATAATCTGATGAAGTTTGAAGTAAATATAAATATTAAAAAAATCTAATAAAAGTTGAAGTGAATATAAGTCTTAAGAAAATCTGATAAAATTAGAAGTAAATATAAATCTTAACAAAATCTGGTGAAATTTGAATTTAATATTAATCTTTAAAAAATCTAATGAAATTTGAAATGAATATAAATCTTCTGAAAATCTTGTGAAATTTGAAGTTAATATAAGTCTTCAGGAAATCTGGTGAAAATTGAGGTGAGCATAAATCTTAAGATAATCTGATTAAATTTGAAGTGACTATAAATCATAAGAAAATCTGATGAAATTTGAAGTAAATATAAATCTTAAAAAAAAATGATGAAATTGAAAGTGAATATAAGTCTTCAGAAAATCCGGTGAAATTTGAAGAGAATTAGGTCTTCGGAAAATCTGGTGAAAATTGAAGTGAACATAAATCTTAAGATAATCTGAAGAAATTTGAAGTTAATATAAGTCTTCAGAAAATCTGGTGAAAATTGAAGTGGACATAAATCTTTAGATAATCTGATGATATTTGAAGTAAATATAAATATTTAAAAAATCTATTAAAAGTTGAAGTGAATATAAATCTTAAGAAAATCTGATGAAATTTGAAGTATATATAAATCTTTAAAAAAATCTCATGAAATTTGTAAATATTAATCTTACAAAAATCTAATGAAATTTGAAATGAATATAAGTCTTCTGAAAATCTGGTGAAATTTGAAGTTAATATAAGTCTTCAGAAAATCTGTTGAAAATTGAGGTGAGCATAAATCTTAAGATAATCTGATTAAATTTGAAGTGAATATAAATCTGAAGAAATTTGAACTGAATATAAATGTTAAAAAAATCTGATGAAATTTGAAGTGAATATAAATATTAATAAAATATGATGAAATCTGGAGTAAATATAAATCTTAAAAAAATGTAATTAAATTTGAAGTGAATATAAGTTTACAGAAGTTCTTATGAAATTTGAAGTGATTATAAGTCTTCAGAAAATCTGGTGAAAATTGAAGTGGATATAAATCTTAAGATAATCCGATAAATTTGAAGTGAATATAAATGTTAAGAAAATCAAATGAAATTCGAAGTAGATATAAAGCTTAAATACAAATTAATTTTTTACCAATTTTAAACTGAACTAAAATCGATATAACCAATTACAAAAAGAATAATGTCAATATACATGATGTTCTCAATTATGTGAATGTGGCTGGAATGAGAAATGGTCCTCAACTCAACATTGAGCAGAGAGAGTCTTGTTAGGAAGGTTACTGAAGAGGAGATTCTGGCCAGTTTATCGGGCACTGACAATTTATCTGGCCCCGAGTATGGATGGTTTTAGCACGAAGTTTTTTAAGGCTAGTTGGGATTGAACATGACGTAACAGTTGCAGTTCGTGAGTTATTTGTGAAGGGCAAAATGTATAAAGTGTTTAACTGCACCCTTGTCTCCTTGATTCCCAAGACCAATACTGCTAACGAGATCAAAGATTTTCACCCTATTTCAGTCTGTACTACTTTCTGTAAACTGTTTTCCCGTATTCTCACTGCTAGATTGGCCAAGGTTATTGGTAATTTGATTTGTCCGAACCAAGCGACTTTTATTCCAGGTCAGAAAATCCACAATAACATCTTGATTGCTTATGAGCTAATTAAGGGCTATAGTAGGAAACGGGTCCCCTAGACATATGGTGCAAATTGACATGCAAAAAGCGTATGATATGATAAGTTGGACAACTTTAAAGTGTATCTTGCATGAGATGGGTTTTCCAACGATCTTTATTAATTGGATCTTTATTGGTGTTTCCATTGTATCCTATAGATTCAATATCAATGGTAATCTGTCGTAGTTGATGATGGTTAGGCGTAGTATCCGTCAAGGCGACCCTATCTCTCCGTTTCTGTTCACCATTATTATGGAGTATCTTCACCGTTGCCTTCACCAAATGCAATGCAACCCCAACTTCAACCATCATTCCAAGTGTGAAAAGCTGAAGTTGACAAATTTAATGTTTGCCGATGATATGCTTTTTTGTTCTCTAGAGGTGATATTCTTTTCGTGGATTTGATGTTTCAAGCCTTTGATGCTTTTGCTAAATCAACGGGTATGAAGATTAATCCCACCAAAAAGTAATATTTATTTTGACAATGTGGATACTCTCACCAAGAATCTGATTCTGAATCTCTCTGGTTTTAAAGAGGGGCTCTTCCCTTTAGGTATTTGGGGGTCCCGCTCACGTGTAAAAAGCTTGCCATTATATGGGTCTTGTTAATAGAATTGTTGATAGAATTAGACATTGGTCTGCTAAATTCTTGAGCTATGCGGGAAGGCTGCTATTGGAGAAGGCTGCAGTTGATTAAGAGTGTCACCTTTACCATGACAAACTATTGGCTCAGTTGCTTCCCGATGCCTAGATCTGTGATTAGGAAAGTTGATTCCATTTGCAGGACTTTTCTGTGGGATGGGAATGTCTCTACGAGTAAGAAAAGTCTGGTGGCTTGGGCTGGTGTTTGCAAGCCTTTGAAGCAAGGTGGGCTGGATGTTATACTTATTCACTTGGAATAAGTGCACTATGCTAAAGTTGCTTTGGAATATTTGCAGCAAGAGGGATAGTTTCTGGGTTAAATCTTAAGAAGAATGATATCATGATTATCTCCCCTCCTTACAGCACTTGGATTATGCGCAAAGTGATGGAGCAGAGGGAGGGATTTCGTTGTGAATAATTCGATGGTCTGGTCCAATTTATATGTTGTTCATTGTGAATAATTCGATGGTCTGGTCCAATTTATATGTTGCGGCCAGATTTAGCATGAGGAGGCAATTTATATGCTGCGGACAGATTTAGCATGAGGAGAGAGCCTCTCTGCTTAAGCTTGCAGCTACTGAAGTTGTCTATGGCATTTGGAAGCACCGTAATGATTATTGTTTTGGCAAGGGTTTTGATAGAAACTTAGTTACTCAGGACATCATAGCAAAAATTGTTTTTAGAGGCTGGCATAGTAAAATTCTGAAGCCTTGTATTGTTAGACCAAGTCTTAGTTAGGCTTAGTTTTTCTCTGCCTTTGGTTCCTTGGCTGGTTGGATCCGTGCGATCACCGTGTTTTTCGTAGTGTCATTTTTGGATTAATAAAGTCTCTAATTTTTCCAAAAAAAAATAATGCCAATATACAAAAAGACAAATTCCAAAATGCATAAAATAGAACTTCAACTATTTGTTGTGCAAACTAGTATAATTGATATGGTTGTTGTACTTTGTTCTACAAAACAAAAGTCACACTAAACTTTTCATTCTGAGAAACAAAATAATGGCATTTGATTATTCTCACATAACCAATAAATAACAACATCAAAACAATTGTGTACATTCTTTGGTTGGATAAAAGAAGCACAAAATTCATGTGTAGTACGTGACAAAACTTTGCATTGATGCATGAAAACATCATAGAAGAGGAGGCACAAGCTTCACTGTAGTGTCCATGGTAGCCACACCTAAGAGACGAGTTGAGCTGGTGCGTGTGACTTACCTACAAAGATAAACCGGAGGAAAATGAGAACAGAGCAGAAAAGAAACCACATTAACCACAGCATAATCTACCAGCTTTCTTCTTTTGTATTCAATTTCGGCTTCGCCCTTTTCCGGGGAGCAACTTCTTGAGCAGACGAGATATTGAACAACGAACGAGCAAGCTACCTTGCCTTTTCCATACTCATTTAAAGGTTTCAAAGAAGGGGTGTGGGAAAAAAAAACTAGTTCCTGAGAACTAATTTTATAAAATTAGTGTTAGTGCATCCTTTTTAAAAGCTTGTTTTTGTTTTGGACCAAAACCGATCTGATCTGTTTCTTTGTTTATATATTTGAATAGATTTAAAGCCTAAAAAATGATATTAAGTTACTGAACAGAGATACTCTTGTTTAGCCAACAAAAATAGTATTACTACTTAACACAGCTTTAGAGTATTTCTATTTTATCAAGCTGATACAATAAGGAAGTTCGCATAGTGTGAGCCAAGCCATAATTAATATGGCTAACCTCAATTTATATTTTCTTTTATATTGAAACATATTTATCTCACCAAGCAGGTTAAAGATATGAAGTAATGTTTTTTTTTTATAATTGCAAATAGATTATACTAATGAAAAAGATCAAGATCATACAACGAAAACAACAAAGGACAAGTGTCTTGCAACAGCTACAGCTAAACAATATACAAGCAAGACGAATATACAAAACAGCCAGAAGGCGCAAAAAGGAAGGGATCACCCAGAAACACACCACAAAGTTATATGATCATATTGATTTACTTTCACTAATATATATCCTTGTTGTGTATGTAGAGAAACCAATGTTACCCATCTATTAGATAGTTCAAAGCAAAATTTTAGATTTAGAAAACTTACAATAGATGAATGGATGAAGGGCCAGATACAGCTGCAGCTCTTTGTGCCCGGTTAGCTTCACACTTATAAAGCTCTTTCATTTCTTTTTTAGTGCGTCGTGCTTCACGTCGTTCCTCCTTCACAGCAGTCTTCAAAACAACACAGTTGTTAAATTAGTAGGACTCATAAAACCATTAGTCTTAGAGAAGCAGTTGGTGAATTCATAAAAAAGTTGATAATTATAGCGTTCATATATGAAGCATTGTAAACACAAGATGTAATATAAGTAATACAGTTACCTTTCTCTCTTTCTTCTCCTCCTTTGACTCTAGGCCATGTTGTTTTCTCTTGTACGGTTCAATTTTTTCAATTGTTGAGTCTTTAACCTTTTCAGCAGCAGGATTTCTACCACCAGGTAAGAAGTCTAAAGGAAGCTTAGCTTTTCCTCTTAGGGAAATTATTGGACTAGAGGAACTAAAGGCTGTAGTCACAGTTTCAGCCAATTTCTTTTTCCTAGTTGCCCCCGGTGTTTCAATCTTTCCAGGGTGGTTATCTAAATTTGTGTATGTTGAAACAATAGTCTCACAATCCCAAACTTCCGACTCATCGCTACTTTCTTCAAAAATTACAGCATCTTTTCCATCATCTTCAACTTCATACTGCTCACCATATTCCTTGGTACGGCGAATCACATCGGCAGCAGAATCCTCTTCCTCCTCACCTTCTGCAGGAACCTTGTACTTGCCACCACCATCAAGTTCTTGGTTATCCATCACATGGTTGCCAAGCGAGAGTTTGAGCTTCTCAGCAAGTGACTCGTCTTCAGCTCGATAACTTTCTTCATAGTCACCATAATAATCACCATAGTCACTGTTATCATCAGTTCCATACTCTTGACTTTCAAGCTATAACAGAAAATAAACTGAGAATGAGAACTTTAGAAGTAGAACGTACAGAGGTAGTCAATAAAAGGCTATTATTACTTGTAACGGCAATAATTGATAAAATTTGAAAATTATAGTCAGATACTATACCAGAAACAAAGAAGTTCAATACAGTTTATTAAATCGTGTAACTTGTAATAGAAACTGATGAGTAGAGATAAAAGTGAGGAGAAAATTAATCAAGCACGGAATCTTGTTTTCTATTCTGAACAGAGAGAAACATACTTAGCACAGCAATACAAGCTAATCGATGACACAGAACAGAAACATATTTATAGAACTTTATCAATTTGGAAGAAAAAAATAGCATCGCACCTTGTGTAAATAAAATAGATTATGATTAGAAGAACTCACCAAATCGAATTGTTCATCTAACAGACGACGACCTCTTGGCTTCTCAGCAACACAATGCACACCTGTTGCACCATTTGAACTCCCATCCAACGGCCCACAACCACCGGCAAGAGTGGAATAAGCAGAAACCTGCAATATTTGTTTATTGTCTAAGCTCCTATTCATAATAGACTCCTCGGAAAAGTTCTTTCCATTAGACGTGTGTGCCTTCTCTTCATCATCATCGTTATCACAGAGGTTAGCCTGGACAACAAAGTCTTCCTCCAAATCTTCGACATCAGAGCCAAACCGCGACACATCACTGTCATCGAGCAGTGCAGCAACTTCAGGATCAACTGCTTTTTGAATCCTTACATTAGCAGTATGGGATGCAACACTGTACAAAGTGTTTTCTTCGGGCTCTTTCTCCGCCGCCTCTTTAACTCGCACTCTCGAAGCATCATAAGCCTAAATTCACAAAAACTACAAATCTTAAGAGCCAATTTATAGAAGATTCTACAAATAGCCAAATACTAACAGAAAAATAACTATTCGACAAATCTTTGCTACATTAACTTTCAGAAAAATAATTTGGATTAAGATTCTATAGCAGCTAATACAAATATAAATTAACTTCTACATATCGATTTATTCAACATAAGAACTCATTGGTTTGACTTCCCAGTTCTCAAAAAACAACTGCACATTGACAAAGGCTATCTTAAGTGAAAAATACAAACTTATTTTTAACGAGGAACTAAAAAATACTACTGCAAAGAATTAAATTCTACTGATATACTTTGAGTGACAGTATTTATAGGGAGAAGTCTTGTCCAGTTGATCTAACTGTCAGTTAACAATGTAACCAAGCTAAAATATATAACTTTTTAGGGTGAAATTGAGTTAACAGCTTAATAAAGCACTCATCGAATAAGTGTTTGTCATTCAAACTCTAATGCATAAGCCATTTTCGAATCACAAAAGGATTGTGTCATCCTCTTGTCATATAAATTATAAGCTGATTTTATAAGCCATCTATATTGCAATAAGATAAAAACTGCTCGTAGATAATCATTAGGAGGCTTTTATGGTGAAATAAATATCCCATATCTTACAGTATATGGTAGCCCTATCCAACTAAGTGGGGGTCGGCTACATGAATCAACTTCCACCGTAATGTTCTATCTAGGATCAAGGGTATATGGTAGTCCGATTCTTAAAAAATCATTTGAAACTAACAATGATCTGTACCCCTCCCCATATGTAAAAGCTCATTCTATCACTTGTCATAAGGAAGTGGATGTCCTAAACTTCTACATAAAGATGATGACTTTGTTATCAAAGTTTAGAACAATTTTCAAGCACCATTGACCATATTCAATACTTATCCATCATGGCCATTACATATATCTTAAGCTATTTTCATAAGCTAACACAAACACTCACATAAGTCCAAATAAGCTCTAAAGCTTCTAACAAACATCACATCAAAAAAAAAAAAAAAACTAAAGTGAAACCAAATTCAACAGAGAGAAAACAGAATCATCACCTTAACATCACTAACATGCTCAAGTTTGAACTTAGGGTTACTAAAGAAATTTGCACCACCGCCAGTATTCTTAATTTCCCTCAAATGATACAAGTAGTTATAACCATCATCCGGAAACCCTAATTCGAGAATCTCCTTCCTCACATCGTCCGGCAAAGGACCACTACCTTCCGCAAATCCGTCGTCGGAGTCAAACTCTGCGTCGGGGTCATCGGGTGAATCCGCAAAGACGGAGTCGGCGGGACGAGGATTGTTGTCGACGCGGACGAAAACACGGTCGGATTGAGCGAATGCCGGATCGGTTGAGTCACGGGCCATGAGTTGGAAAGTTGTAGAGGTTTTTTTGTCGATGAATTTCTTCTTCCCCATTTCGTCTCGGTTTGACTGGTTGCAGTGGTGGTTGCAGTGGTGGTTGTAGTAATGGTTGCTGTGGCGGCGCCGGAGACTCGTAATCAATGTTCAGTGCTATTTCGTTGCGTCTAACTGAAAGAGAGATTATGCAAAACCCTACTAAACACTATTAAAAGTCTATCCCCATAAAAAACTTGAGGGAAATTGTTTTTGGCAATAATCAGAAATTAAAAGAAAAATACAAAAATAGAAGTGAAAAGTTACGGAAATAAATATGTTTCGGAAAAAATTTATATTCATAAGTCAAGTGAGATAGCCCAATCATTAGTCATTTTAGAGAATTTTTTTTGTCACCCCTATTTGTCTTGGCACCTCCCATTTTGTATGAAAAGTTAATTTTGCTCAAACTTTTTTTATTATTGAAATTTTGGTACACCCTGCAATTTTCAAAAATTTGGACGATACCTGAAATTTGAGAGCGCAAACGACGTTCGCAATTACAAGTAAGTTTCTGGTATTTTTGTTAAAATTTATGATATTTTGTATCGGATTTTTCAATAATTTCGGTATCACCTACCGTAGATTCTAAAATATCCGGTATTTTTGCCCGGAAATTTTGAAATTCACGGTATTTCCCTTTGATACTCATACCGGAAATTTCAAAATTTTCGGTACGCCAAAAATACCTGAAATTTTGAAATTTCCGGTATTTTTTATTTTTTTCCAAAAATTCTTTTTTCATGTTTCTTGACTTTGTTTGCAGTGAGGACTAGAGGCAGAGACGATTCTATTTCAAGCAAGACTACTGATCGAGCAGATGTTGTGGCTCGAGCAGCAGATGAGGCACGGGCCTCAGAGACTAATTTGTTGTAATTGTGTTGTTTTGTTTTATGAGCGTCCTACTTTGAAGGTCGCTTCTCATGGGTCGAAGTTGAAGAACTTCCCTGAGACTCTGATGCTTGAGCAGGTGAGGAGGATAGTTGAGGAGTTTAGACTTGAGGACTTTGCTGGATGCTCATTGACGATGTTGGACCCCCCCTGCTATTAGCTTTTGTTGAAAGGTGGCACCCAGAGACATCTTCCATTTGGGGAGATGACGGACACTTTGGATGACGTGGATGCTTTGTTCCACCTACCAATAGTTCGTATGTTTTTTACACCAGTTTATAAGGGTCAGGCGACAATAGTGCGCATGGTTGTGGATGTGTTGGAGGTGGATGATGCGGAGTTCCTACAGGATTTTGGCGAGACTCGAGGATTTCACCTACGCATGTCTTGGTTGAGGACTACGTATAAGGCGTTGGTGGAGGCGCGTAGGTTTCAAGTTGTCGTCAGGGCGTACATGCTACATCTGGTGGCATTTACTATCTTTGCGGACAAGTCTGGAGTGTACATTGATGTTCGTTACCTATCTCTATTCATCGCCCTGGACAGTTCCACTTGGCTTGGGGAGTGGCGACACTTACGATGTTGTACACGGCGCTTGATATTGCTTCCCATCCTGATACCAGACAGCTTGCTGGTTATATTAGCCTGTTGCAGGTATGTTATAAATTATTAGATGTTTTTTAATAATTATTAGGTTTTGATATCATAATTTATTTATCCTTATTTATGCAGTGTTGAATATACGAGCACTTCCCTCACATCTGTGACAGGATGACTCAGCGACTGGAATCTAGAGACCCACATGCGAATAGGTGGAAGACCAGACAAACTCATCCTGGAGGTGTGATGGAGTACATGAGGAGGTTAGATGCTCTGACCCTAGACGATGTCATCTGGACACCATACACGGCTCATCGCCCTCACCATCTTTTTGAGGTATCCATTTTATATTCAGGGCATATCAGGTATGAGGGCTATGTGGCTAGGCACTTGCCTGAGTGATGTCTACAGTAATATGGTTATGTCCAGGGAATCTCACGGTCGGTACCACGCGCCCCAGATAGTGGCATTGATTGGTGGTTTTAGAACCACATCACCACCTCCCCCTAGGAGATCATAGATGCAACTGTCAAGGTGTAAGAGCCCAGGCAGTGCGAGGATGGATACCTAGAGTGGTTCCTTAGTGTGTCACACCCTCGGGTCACACCACCGGCTCCAACATATGATGTCCCAGGGCCTTCAGGTACCAGAGATTCTTGTAATCCACCACCACCATCTCATCCTCCAGCAGACGACCAGGACACCCACCTACAGCTCATTGCAGTTACATTAGATAACATCATGGGGATGTTGAACCTTGATGGTGAGGTGTATCAGGGGTAAGTTAGGTTGGTCGACATTGCTCGTGGAGGGCCTATGTAGATTTTTCTTTGTATTATTATGTTATAGGTATATGATGTGACAAACTGATATCTAGTTTATTGCATAATATTTTTTAGCTAATACTTCTTATTTCGATTACATAAAGAAAACAAAATAACACAAATAAGAAACTCGAATAAGTTAAGAAACATCAGATGACAAAAAAAAATAAACAGTACTCCGATACATGAAAACCTATGACCTATCAGGTTCAGATTCATCTGGACGCTTTAGACACTTCATTATGTCGTCAACTGATCTTTAGATGTCCACGTCCAACTCGATCGGACCTTTACTTATCCTACGATGAAATGATTTTCACATGGCCTTCACATCTTCATTATTCTTCAACTCGATTAGATTGTATTTCACCCAACCATCTATACCAATGTAATCCTCTCGAAACTCAATCTTTGTCACCTTTCTATTCTCGGGATCAGGCAGCAAATCATTCAACGTTTCCTTCAATGCGGCGAAGGACTCAAATCCATTTGGGAGCTTGAACTCAATAGCAGGTTTGCGGACGTTGTAATACACTTCTGCCTTAATTAGATATTGAGAAAGAGGCATGTGGTTGAGATGTGATACCTTATAACCCTAAAACCCATATTTATACAAATTGTTATGCGTTCTAGACCACACAAAAGTGTCCGTGCAACCCTTCAAAAGTGTCGACAAAATCTTAACCGTTGAAAAAAACAAAATTATGAAATATACCGGAAATTTCAACCTTTTGCGAAATTTCGGGTAAACTGGTATACTGGAAATTTCAAAAAATTCAGTATACCGAAAATTTCAAAAACACTTCCATATTTTTGGCACATACCGTAAATTTTGACCAATTTGAAATTTCCGGTATACCGAATGTTTTGAAATAACCATCTAGAAATTTGGCGTAAACCGGAAATTTGAAATTTCCGGTATACCGGGAATTTCTTTGCAAATTGTCAAGGGTAAAGTCGGAATTTAAAAATTTGGGGGGTGCCAGGAATAATTTTAGGGGTGGCAGGAAAAATCCTCATCATTTTATCTTAGGCATCACCTCACATGACACATGCATTTCCTACGAGCCATGTGAGATGGCGTCTACACTTTACTTTTAGGAGTAGGCGTCATCTAAGATGGCTCCTACGTGTATATGTGTTTTCTATAAATAAAACACTCATTTCTCAATCATTATTCACACCTTCACACATTCTCTTCTCATTTTATCTCATTTTCTCTTTGTTTTTGTGTCATGACATCTCCCATAAATTTCACGAGAGATGGGTATGTCATTTTCTCGACCACTAAACATTCGATGAAAATGAAATTTTGGCACATTCATACCATGAACAAATTGAAGAAAGAGTTGATTCGATGGTTAGAGGGGTACATCAAATCTAAGGAGCAAAAAGATCTGGAGAAGAAGGACGAAAACCTCAATTTTTAACAACAACTCCTCAAAGTTAGTTGAAGGAAATTAAAACAGACATAGATGTAATCACGATGATGCACGAAGATGATGAAATTGTTTTGACGGTTGTAAGTTCTAAGATATGTTGTTGTGTTGTTAATGTCATTTCGATGTTACGTAAATGTTGACCGTTTATATGGTGTTTATGTTGTTGTTTTAGTCGTGATGTCATTTTATGTTTTGAGTGTGTTTGGTACGTTGTAACAAAATCTCGCAGTGAAAAAATGTGGTTGACATAAAAAAAAGTGCATTTAAATATGAATACATTTTTTGTTGTCGATCTAGTAGCATGAGTGGGATAATTTTTTTAGATTGGGGCCGATTTAACGACATAAGCCACACTTTCTTTTTAGTTTGTCAAGAGAGATCATTTCAGTTGTGTCAAATTACTTCTCCTCTATACACATGCTAGTAGTCCAGTTTTGCTACCAATGGGAAGCCATTATTGTATATGTTGAGCAAGTTGCCTTGTAAATGGGAAATGGAAGTAGTAATGCATCTTAATGAACATACGCACATGTCGCAATGACATGAGAGAAAGGTATTTGAAAGCCTTAAACTTTTCACAATCTCACCAACTATATGGTAGTTTAACCATATACTCCTGTCTAGGCAACCCCTTGTTATAGTCGAGTGTCTTTTTGACAATGAAGTTGTGGTTATGTCGGTCAAATCTTGTAACACGATGATTGGTGGCTTTGATGCTTTCGGCCTTAATAAATCTCATGCAACTTTCACTTTATAGTTGTCCTGATTGTACCACCGTATTCCACATTTCACCTCTTTTAGAAAACAACAGAGTCATCCTAAAATATGTTGATTTCACCAAAGAGGTTATCTGGAGATTTCTTATGCCTTTGAAGACATCATTCATTTATTCAATTAGATTTGTTATCATATGACCCCATCGTTGTCCATTGTCGTATGACCTTGTCCACCACTCCACTAAAAGATTATCAATCAACTTACCTGCATCTGGATTTAACAATCTGTTCTTGTTGCGATAATGTTTGGATGAAGGTCGTGTTAATGTGTATTATGAGTTCATAAGTGTTTTTAAGAGCTTTGTCTTTGATATCTCGCATGAAATTTTGAACGATATGTCTTACGTAATACACATGTATAGAATGGGGGTCATACCAACCATTAGGAGGATTAATCAAATACTAGGTTACGGAGCCACGTGTATTCGAAGATTCTTTAGAAAGACACTTTAAGCACCACCAGTCTATCCCTCGACTAAAGAAAAGGCAATTGGGAAAATGCTATTGTTGCCATATTGTGAAACGACCATTAGTAGCGTACCTTTGTATTTCTCGTACAACCATGTTCCATCTATTTGAATAATAGGTTTGCAGGATGCAAGCCTAGTGATGCAAGGTTGAAAAGCCTAAAAAATTCTATTGAATATTTCATGCCCGTTGACACAAGTATCGTTTGGGGCATACGTCGACAATGTTTCTATAACATAAATAGTTCAAGAAGCACATGTGTGAAGTGCATACATGTAGTGTGATAATTCTTTGTATGAATCCTCCCAGCTATCTTATATTGCTTCATTAGTCTTAGTCTTTGCTAACCACATCTTCCTGAATGAGGGAGTATAGTTGTATATTATAGTGATGTACGAGATTATCGTTTTCACCTTCGATAACGGATCGTTGCTGACGAGAGGTAAGATTTCTTGATAAATTAGATCATAACTCAATTTATGGTGATCATGTGATTGAGTAGAATTAACACAGATATGGATGGTCATAAAGCCTATCACCCAACAATCACTTCTCATCTTGTAAAATGGGAACACGAGTTAAGCGATAACGCGGTTGTGGAACCACCCGTCATTTTCGAGTCTCGGGGCAACAATAAAAATTATGTGATTTTTTACCATTTGTAATCATTTTATGATAATTTAAATTTGAAGTTTAATTACGCATTGTCTCGTTCTTAACCTTTTTTTTAAAAAAAATGTCGCCCAAATACATATAGGCGCATCTAAGATGACTTAGGGAAAAAAATTACACCTAGGCGCCTCCATTCAAAACACATATGCATGTGTCATCTTAATTGACTTCTACATATAACTTATTTCTAAAACATGATTATTTGTGTAATTTTTTCTGAAACATGGTTATTTGTGTATTTTTTTAATACTTGATTATTGGGAAAAAAAATCTATTACGGGTCTGCTTGGTAAAAATAGCGGTTAACTGATAAGTTAGTTGATAACTTATGATGGCTGATAGCTTATAACTTATAGCTAATAGTTGAGACTGATTATTGATAAGCTAATTGAAGTGTTTGATAATATTAGTAGTTCAACTAACTTATAAATGTAAAATGACATAAAAGATATTTAATATGTAATTATTTATTTTAAATTAAAAAATAAATTACTGAGGATAAAATTGAGTTTTTGTTAAAATAATAAGATAAAAAAGGAAGAAAAAATAATAAACTTGTTCATGCATAAAATCCAATAGCCGAGGCTTGGAGGTTAATTGAGGAAACACCTGCAAAGAGAGCACCCCGAACCTTAAGAAAGCCTCATCCAGGTTACGAGGCCGGAGGGACCGATGACCATAGCGCCAGAGGTGAAGAGTCACTTGTTCGACATATAACTCAGATGAAGGAGGTAACGAGCAGCCCAACCATTATGGGGACGTTATGCTTAAATCAGAACATTTAAGACGTAACCGCCAATTAAAGGCCGATGGCGCGCGTTACACTCTGGATCATCATTCATCAGCGACAGACGTTTCTCTTCCTTAAGAGCAGTACAATTATGATACTTGGGAAGGCACGACCGTTACAAACATTAATCATAGGGGTTTTAATACCTCTCTATATAGGGCTCCCCAATGAGGGATAAGCAAGTCAATTAGCTTAGAGCACAATTCACTTCACTTTGTGCTCTGAATCCCTAAACATACTCACATAATTATTCTAGCAAGAACATTAGGCGCCCACTATGGGGCCTCGGTAAAACATTCCCAGGCCATCGCATAAGAATTACAACCAAAACAATGTTTACGACGCCACTTGGTTATGACCCACCATACCTAGCATAGTTACTAGCCATGATCGATGATTTGCGTCAACATAACAGTACCTTGCAAGATAGTGTCCATGCTCTTTAACAGAGGAGCCAAGATGAATCTGAAGAGCAGGAAATAGAGCTTTTGGATTCGCAGCCTCTATCTTAAGCCATCTGGGTCGACCTTGTCCTAGAGAACTTTAAACCCCATGTGTCTGGCGACGTATGATGGAAAGTGTAACACCCCATCTAAATACCCCGAATATATTAATTAAATTAACATGTAATTCATCTTTAATCAGAGTTTAACACGGTAATCACGGGATGTCACAATTAATAAATAGAATAAACCTTCATTCAAACAGTAGCCATGCTACACTGAGGATCAACATCCAAATAAATTTTCAATCAATTTAAGACCATGTCTTACACAGCGGAAAATATCATCAGCAAAACCGGAATAATTTCAATCAACATTATTCCCACTAAGTTTTAAATAAATAATAGACTAAGTCTAATTCCTCATCTAACGTTCCCCAGTGTTACAATCTAATCAGAGCATGACACTGACACGCGGACTAAACGATGAGCTCTAGAGCCATCCTCACCGACTCTTCAGCTGCTAACTTTAATCTGAAATGGTAAAGTAAGGGTGAGACTTCTCATAATTAAAGCATATTATAAGCTTCTCAATTAACAATATATTTCAAGCATATTAATCCACCCATTTCAACATAACTCCGATTCAATACACAATTACAACCATATAATCATCATGCACAACAATCATCAATCGAGAATAGTAACACGAAGACATCCTAACATGTTACTATTCCATACAAATATAATGCGACTCAATGCATGCGGTACCGACTCGTGACCAAGTCACCCAACACTGATCCATTCATCAACCGGATACAGTACCATCGATTCGCCCAGACACCACTGAGTCAAGAATCCAGCCTAACCACCCATCCTCACTCGGGTATCGGTTATCGGCAATCCAAGTCAAATTCCGCACAATGGGAATTAACTTCACCGAACAATGCATATGCACGCACATCATTAGCATGCAACATCAATCAGTCTATGTATACATTCATTGAACATAACTGAACCTCAACAATCAACATGATATATCAACTAATCATGCATACCTCAACACAGCATAACATGCAAACCAATCCACATGATATATCAACCAATCATGCATACATCAACACAGCATAACATGCAAACCAATCCACATGATATATCAACCAATCATGCATACATCAACACAGGTTATGACCACATCAGACATCATAAACTCTCATCAACCACCACATAATATAATCACCTATCATGAAACAATTCATCACAAAGCATAAATATGCCAAACACTTACCCTTTAATTGGTAAGCCTATCACCAGTATATATCACAACAACGACAACTAAGATCAACAGCCATCGCATATACAACACCAACAAACACATGATATCAATACAATCATGAATACATCAATCATCATAAACTGAATCAACCCCAAAACATGATATTCCAACCATCATGCATACAATAACAACAGCGTAACACGCTTTACATTCCCTCGAGATCAATACATCCATCAACACGGTCTACGCTACATACGCATCAACATGCGTCCAAAAGTCACCTATCTCGAAATTTGGCTCATTTTCAAAATAATTTCAGGTTTTAGAAAATATTTTCAGTTCACAAAATAGAGCATTAAATTTAGAAAATAACGTCAAAACGGCGCTCAAAGCGGACTTACGGTTTGAAAGTTATGAATTTTGAAGTTTTGAAAAATTGGAAAATGCACTGGAACCGGTTCACCGAACGGAACGGTTCACGAAAGTTTAAAATACCCGTCCCGATTTTGAATGGGGAACCGGTTCCGTAATATACGGAACCGGTTCACAGTTATTTTCGGTTTTCGTCAATTTTCAACGTGGAACCCGGTTCCTACCCAGACGAGAAGTTCCTACGATACTAAAAGTGATTTTCGCATTTTGACACATTCATCCATTTTACTCAAACCCATTTTTACCCATCGACTTCCATCATTGGAAACACCAAATTACATCCTTTTGCATCATCTAACACATCAAACAACATATTTCCATCTTCTATGTTCATCTCGACACTCTAATCATATCCATACATATTCGACACAATTAGACTCAAACCGACACCATTAGGGACACATTCATGGAACCTAGAATTTCACAAACACAATTTCCTAACATGCTATGATCTATAGAATCAACATCAAAACCTATAATAAGCATTAATCCGAAATCACCCCACCTTGTGGGTTCTTGAGATTCGCGCTTAGGTTTTCCTTCTTCTTTCTCCTCTTCTCACTTCTACGTAGTCTTGTTTTCTCCAAATGATTCTATTTTTCCTCTTTTCCTTATTTAATTCCTTTTATTCCTTTTAACATAAATAAAATAATTATTTATTTCTCATTCTCCATTAATTCCATAATTAATCTCAATAATTCAATATATTAAATAAATTATATTCTTAATTAATTTAATAATTAAAAATCATAATTATTTAATTACGATTATTTTCGGTGTCACAACTCCCCAACTTAAAGAGTTTTCGTCCTCGAAACATACCTCGAACGAACAATTCGGGATATGAGTCCTTCATCGACTCTCCGGTTTCCATGTAACATTTACATCTGGGTCCTCCCAAGCTACTTACCACTGCGATCTCTTTGACTCGCCACCGTTTCAACTCTTTCTAATCAAAGAGATATTTCGTGCTCTTATGATCACTAATACCTCAAATCGAGAACCATATAAATAATGCCTCCCCAACTTCAAAACAAATACAAACTCTAAATCATGCGTGGATAATTCCTTTCATGCACTTTCAATTGTCGTGAAGCATAAGCCACACACGCTTATCTTGCATCAACACACCACCTATTCCCATTAATGATGCGTCACGACACAACAAACTTAGTCGGATTCGGCAAAATGAAGATCGGAGCACTAGTCAACCTCCTCTTGACTCTTGAAATCCTTCCTTCCAACTATCACGTCATGTTTGACATCAATTCCAATATCACTAACAATATCCTTCTTATTCAACCACTAGAATCCCACACGATCCATTGCTATCGGGCTAAGAATACATCAGCTCAGCTCACTCCTTACCCCATTCACTCTAAGATACACGATTTACCACTTCCTTACTGCGGCACAATTATAAGAACCTCCACCGAACCGATGTCCCCAACATTTATACACAATGCCGACCACGAGGCTACGTTCCAACGATAGAGCTTGCAAATCAGTACATCTATTATAATGGATGTAACATCAATAAGACATAGAACCCTTCACCCAACAATTCTATTCTGAAATCTCTAATAGTTTCATAAACTCCACACCTTCTAATGTTTAATTTGTGACTTCCAAAAGAAATCATACTCGCATAGCAAGGTGCATCACGTTACGCTTTCGCTACGCAACTCTGATTAATTACCTTAAGTCATTATCTTCATTTGATTTTCATCAACTACCAGCTCTACAAGTTTCATATTTATCTTTAGACTTTCTCCTTAACATCTACCAAAATCACTGTTCACCTTCTTACATTCTAAACCTTCCACTCCGCGGCTTCAACTTGCATACACACTCAAGTCTCCGACCCACTAGACAATTTCCAAGTCTTTTTCATAGTCCCTTTCCTCCTAGTTTCATGCGAACTGATAAACTACTATCCTCTCAATAGAACGTCAACCACTTCACACACTATCAAGCTTGCAAGATGAGTCTATTAAATCCAACACGATTCTCGTCTATTATCAACAAGAGATTAAGGGTGATCAGTTCCTCAATTTGTCAATAGATAGCCGACAATCACAATGGAGTATAAACCACCGTACCAAACTATAATAGCGTTCCTTTAGAACTCGTGCTCGAAGCCACCCAAGCACCATGGTCCAATAATCTTCCTTTAAGGTTTACAACTTCTTCCACAATTATTCCTCATTTGACCTCGACGATGAGATACCATCGATCAAACAGTTTACATAATCTTCTTCACACTCACTTAGCATCACACGATTGTTAAGTATTTTCCCCCTCATGAGATGCTAACATACCAAATACACCATAACTCATTTTGTTTCTATTTGAAATCCTTATCCATGCGGAGAACTTTAACAACATTCACAACTCTTAGTCTCCCTTTAAATCTCATAACGTCTAGGATCCATATATGTTCAATCAGACCTTATTTCAAATGCAATCTCGATAATACATCTCATCATATGATCGGTAAAAGAAACTTCCAACGTTTTCTTAACACATGTCAATATTTTGACATCTTAAACATGATTGCATTTCCTATCGAATTTATTTTTCTTCTAGCATCACTTATCTTTTCCTCAAAAGCTAATGCCAATCTATCCATCCTTACTCGGCATAAGCTGCATCTCTAATACTTTCACATTCTTACTAATACCAACATCTCATTCATTAAGAATATCTCATTCTTGATCTCGTCTCAAATAACTGCGACTGTTACTGGTTATGTCCATAAATCTTCCAATACCCGCAACAAATTTTGGATTTTCCCACTACAACACTACATCAGCCTCAGATGGGTCTACCGCATTACCGTCACTTGGGATAACATGATAAAGAAAACTCACATTCTCATACCGTAATCTGCACCATGAAAACTTAACAAAATTCTACTCCCTTTCGAAGTTGGAATTCACCTCACAACATTCAACATACCTATACCGAGTTTTAGAAGCTTCTTTCTAACTATCTTCATTCTTAACCTGACCACGAAGGTAAGTTAATCTAAACTCAACTTTACTGAAGGCATACTTTCCAACCAATTGATCCATCAAATCACCAACAATTTGAAATAGATATTTAGTCTTAATCACCACTTAAATCAGTTATCAAAAATCCACACGTACTTCGCGCTACTTTCTTCCTCCTTGACTAAGGAAATTAAAGCTCCCCAAACAATACGCTTGGTTTTACAAATCCATTTCACTGCGCATCTTCCAATAGCTTCTTCAATTCCCTTAACTCAAAAGTTGACATCTTGCACGGTGTCATAAAAACAAGTTTTGTACCAAGAACGACATCAACAACAACTCTGATTCTCCTCAAACATCATTACATGATAAATAATTACTCTCGGTGCTGGGACCATTTTTAAAACAAAGTTCATCACATTATCTTTCCAACGCTTCAAACGGAACTCAAATCAGACATCCAAAACTCAAGTTATGAATCTTACAAGTTTTCAAAACAATGTTGTCAGCTTCAGGAAATCAATTCCCTGTGATAGGTAATCGATTTCCACCTTGTGAAGTCAAAATCTCAAAACATCACGAATACAAAATTTGAGATCCTAACTTCAACATACCGCATCCCACATCATTCACCATGATTAATTGCGTCAAGTTACAATTCAATAACCAATTCACACCATTGCATACTTTATATCAACCATTGACGACACAATTAATCTTTTCAAGAACACCAAGAGGTAACTCACACAGACAGTTCCACAATCAACTGGAAGTGTTGCAACATTCAACCACACCAGCTTCATCTTCTAAGAGTCATCCTTCTTAATTACCAAATATCTTCTAGGCCAAGAATATGCATCGACTCATCATAACGATTCATAATCACTTGGTTTAACTTCAAACATCCAACCCAAGGATGACCTCAAGCTAATCCAACATCTTGCTCAGACGGTGAGTCGCTATTGTTCCCAGGGAACGTCAGAACTCACACCCCAATGGAACATCATTATCCATAACATCGTCCTCCACTCCCAGTGATGCGAACAACACAAGTACTTAATTGTTACCACTTAAGAGAACCTTATCTGACCATCATACCGAATTCTCGAATTCGTAATCCCTCCGAATTCGGGAAACTATGCAGTCTAACCAACATCTGCACTCATACAACCAATAGCACATCGATCCAACTCTTCACACCAGAACATCTCAGAGAAGCAAAGTTTCTCCCCCACTTGCTTCTAAACCACTCCTGCAACCAGATAGACAGGAAAACAAGCAGTACCGACAGTGTTTCACACACATGTCGTACACAGAAGGAGTAATGACATTAAGACATTGGTCACAACGACCGACTATGCTCTGATACCACTATTGTAACACCCCATCTAAATACCCCGAATATATTAATTAAATTAACATGTAATTCATCTTTAATCAGAGTTTAACACGGTAATCACGGGATGTCACAATTAATAAATAGAATAAACCTTCATTCAAACAGTAGCCATGCTACACTGAGGATCAACATCCAAATAAATTTTCAATCAATTTAAGACCATGTCTTACACGGGAAAATATCATCAAGAAACCGGAATAATTTCAATCAACATTATTCCCACTAAGTTTTAAATAAATAATAGACTAAGTCTAATTCCTCATCTAACGTTCCCCAGTGTTACAATCTAATCAGAGCATGACACCGACACGCGGACTAAACGAGGAGCTCTAGAGCCATCCTCACCGACTCTTCAGCTGCTAACTTTAATCTGAAATGGTAAAGTAAGGGTGAGACTTCTCATAATTAAAGCATATTATAAGCTTCTCAATTAACAATATATTTCAAGCATATTAATCCACCCATTTCAACATAACTCCGATTCAATACACAATTACAACCATATAATCATCATGCACAACAATCATCAATCGAGAATAGTAACGGAAGACATCCTAACATGTTACTATTCCATACAAATATAATGCACTCAATGCATGCGGTGGGACTCGTGACCAAGTCACCCAACACCGATCCATTCATCAACCTGATACGGTACCATCGATTCGCCCGGACACCATCGAGTCAAGAATCCAACCACCCATCCTCACTCGGGTATCGGTTATCGGCAATCCAAGTCAAATTCGCACAATGGGAATTAACTTCACCGAACAATGCATATGCACGCACATCATTAGCATGCAACATCAATCACCTATGTATACATTCATTGAACATAATCGAACCTCAACAATCAACATGATATATCAACTAATCATGCATACCTCAACACATAACATGCAAACCAATCCACATGATATATCAACCAATCATGCATACATCAACACAAAGATAACATGCAAACCAATCCACATGATATATCAACCAATCATGCATACATCAACACAGTTATGACCACATCGACATCATAAACTCTCATCAACCACCACATAATATAATCACCTATCATGAAACAATTCATCACAAAGCATAAATATGCCAAACACTTACCCTTTAATTGGTAAGCCTATCACCATATATATCACAACAACGATAACTAAGATCAACCATCGGCATATACAACACCAACAAACACATGATCAATACAATCATGAATACATCAATCATCATAAACCGAATCAACCCCAAAACATGATATTCCAACCATCATGCATACAATAACAACAGTAACACGCTTTACATTCCCTCAAGATCAATACATCCATCAACACGGGGTCTCGCTACATACGCATCAACATGTCGGTCAAAGTCACCTATCTCGAAATTTGGCTCATTTTCAAAATAATTTCAGGTTTTAGAAAATATTTTCAGTTCACAAAATAGAGCATTAAATTTAGAAAATAACGTCCAAACGGCGCCAAAACGGACTTACGGTTTGAAAGTTATGAATTTTGAAGTTTTGAAAAATTGAAAATGCACTGAACCGGTTCACCTGACGGAACCGGTTCCAAAGTTTAAAATACCCGTCCCGATTTTTGAATGGGGAACCGGTTCCGTAATATACAGAACCGGTTCTGAGTTATTTTTCGTGTTTTCGTCAATTTTTCAGCGTGGAACCGGTTCCTACCTGAAGAACCGTTCCTACGCATACTAAAAAGTGATTTTCGCATTTTTGACATTCATCCATTTTACTCAAACCCATTTTTACCCATACGACTTCCATCATTGGAAACACCAAATTACATCCTTTTGCATCATCTAACACATCAAACAACATATTTCCATCTTCTATGTTCATCTACTGACACTCTAATCATATCCATACATATTCTGACACAATTAGACTCAAACTGACACCATTAGGGACACATTCATGGAACCCTAGAATTTCACAAACACAATTTCCTAACATGCTATGATCTATAGAATCAACATCAAAACCTATAATAAGCATTAATCAGTCGAAATCACCCCTTACCTTGTGGGTTCTTCGAGATTCTGACGCTTCTAGGTTTTCCTTCTTCTTTCTCCTCTTCTCACTTCTACGTAGTCTTGTTTTCTCCAAATGATTCTATTTTTCCTCTTTTTCCTTATTTAATTCCTTTTATTCCTTTTAACATAAATAAAATAATTATTTATTTCTCATTCTCCAATTAATTCCATAATTAATCTCAATAATTCAATATATTAAATAAATTATATTCTTAATTAATTTAATAATTAAAAATCATAATTATTTAATTACCGAATTATTTTCGGGGTGTCACAGAAAGACTGACCCTTAGTAGCACATAATCTCTATAAAAAATATCATGACCTTGATAGGGGGCAATGATTCTTTAAAATGCAAGTTGATGGCCGACACTTTCAGGAAATCTACATTAAGGTGGTACATGGGCCTTCCTCGGCTCTCTGTAATTAGCTATCAGGACTTCAACAAGAAGATAATCCAACACTTCTCGGCAAATCGTCACCGGAAGGTGGCAAATACATCACTTTTCAGGGTCAGGCAACTACCCACAGAGTCATTAAGGGACTATACGTGGAGGTTTAATGAAGAAACCATAAAGGTTTCCCATCCCAACCAGGAAATATTTGTGGCAACGTTCCAGCACGGACTCTGAGCTAGGCAATTCAACGAGTCTCTGGCTCAGAAGTCAGCCAGGAGCATGGATGAGATCATCACCCGAGCAGAGTACTACGTGAAGGGTGAGGAAAACAACATGGAGAAAAGAGCCTGAGTTGCTAAAAAAAGGGCAAGGGTCGAGAAGAGAGTGCCAGACAGAAGGTTCGTCCTCGGGATAATCCACCCCTAAGGGAGCATCCCCGGGAAAGGCGGACCCAACAACCATCTCGTCACCCGATAAAACAGGATGAGACCTTTACTCCTTTAAATGCAAGTGGGGAGGACATCTAGAGGGATGTGGATCATTTGAATTTGTTCACCATTCCATGGAAGTCTCGGTCGGTGAATGTCGTGATGGGTAAGAATACAAAAGCGTGGTGTGCCTACCATAGAATCTGGGGCCATATAACGGAATATTGCACCGCCTTATGTCTTGAGATAGAAAGGTTGATCCAGAAGGGCAAGCTTTCATCCTACATCAAGGATAATCCGGATCAATCCAGCAAGCGTAGCCCGCCACCGAAAATGGGTGATACCTCTAGGTCGCCTTCAAAGAATAAAGGGAAATAGTTGAGGAGTTTCGTGAGTCAAGGCTTACCCGACATACCCTCAATACCATATTCGGGGGATTCGTTGGGGGAAGTTCCACTAGTTCAACTCGAAAGAGGTACGCACGAGGAGTGACGCTCGTGGCACAAGTTGGTCCCGCCGATAGTGATCCCGGGATTGTGGCATTTTCCCGTGAGAATGCTAAGAGGATTTTTCCCCATGAAAAAGATCCCATGGTAATCAAAGTGCAGATCAGAGACTAGAGAGTCAAGAGAGTTCTGGTAGATCTAGGAAGCTCAGCGGACATGATGTATTAGAAAGCCTTCAAAGGAATGGACTTCGACCCCAAGGAATTGATGCCTTTTAGTGGAACCCTGGTTGGTTTTTTTGGGGACCAGGTGCAGGTCCTGGGCCATGTTCTGGTGCTAACCGTGTTTGGGACAGATGAGAATGCTAAAGATGTTCGAGTCTGATATCTGGTCGTGAATGCACCATCACCATACAATATCATCATTGGTCATCCTTCCTTCAATGCTTTGGAGGTGAATTTTTTGACGTTGTACCTCACCATGAAGTATACATTGGGAAAGGGCCGAGTCAGAGTAGTCCAGGGAGATCAGTCTAGCTCGAAAATGTTACAAAGATAGCATGAACATTAAGCGAAAACCAATTCTGGTTGAGGAGTCGGCAGATCACAAGGTGAACGTGGTTGATATCGGTCCTAGGGAAGACCCTCATGAGGATAGTCTGGTTCCACAAGAGGAAACGAAGGAGGTTCAAATTGGTTCTCAACTGTCTAAAGTTACTCACCTTGGTACTCAGATGGCCGCGGAGGAGGAGGCCGAGGTAGTTGAGATTTTGAGGCGAAATATTGATTTTTTTTCCTGGAAATCTTCGGATATTCCCGGAATAGACCCGAGCGTTATGTGCCACCATTTGGCTCTTGACGATGTTAAGCCCGTGTTGCAACGAAAGCGGAATAGTGGTGAATTGAAAAGGAAAGCAATTGTGGAAGAAGTGGATAAGTTGTTAAAAGTTAGGTTCATTGGGGGAGTTTAATATCTAACTTGGCTGTCCAACATGGTCATGGTCAATAATAAAACCGGGAAGTGGAGGATGTGTGTGGATTTCACGGATCTTAATAAAGCATGCCCAAAGGATCCCCACCCTCTTCCGCACATTGATCGTTTGATTGATGGAGCTTTCGGCTTCTGCTTGCTGAGTTTCTTAGACGCTTATTCCGGGTATAATCAAATCAGGATGCACTCGGTAGATGCACCAAAAACAACTTTCATGACAGATCGAAGCAATTATTACAATGAGGTAATATCATTTGGCTTGAAGAATGTTGGAGAAACCTACCAAAGACTTATGTATATGGTGGTCGCTCCACAGATCGGGCAGAATATTAAGGTTTATGTGGATGACATGGTTATCAAAACAATTGAAGAACGGAAGTATGTTCTAGACCTGGAGGAAACCTTCGTGGTAGTGCGGAAGTATAACATGCGCTTGAACCCGAACAAGTGTACGTTCGGGGTACAGACCAACAAGTTTTTAGGTTTTATGTTGACCAGCCGGGGAATTGAGGCCAATCCCGACAAGTGCCTAGCAATAATTAACATGAGGATACCCACTACCATTCGTGAGGTTCAACAGTTGACTGGCCGACTTGTAGCTCTATCCCGGTTTCTATCATGTGTTTCGTTTTTCGCAGCAATTAAAAAAAGGGATGACTTTGAATGGACTGTGGCATGTGAGCAAGCGTTCCAGGATGTGAAGCAGTTCTTGTCAGCTCCTTCGGTGTTGTCTAGACCTAAAGAGAATATCCCTTTGGTGTTGTATCTCGCTGTCTCAGACAGTTCCATTAGTTCCTTATTGGTCCAAGATAGAGAGGTCGAAGAGCGTCCAGTGTATTTTGTCAACAAGGTGTTAAAAGGGACAAAGTTAAGCTATCAAAAGATCGAACGCCTAGCTCTGGCATTAGTAACGACTACGCGGAAGCTGAGGCACCATTTCCAAGGTCATCCCATCCTTGTAAAAATAATTTTTCCCTTGAAGCAGATATTTAAGAAGCCGAATCTGGCGGGGAGAATGGTGTCTTGGGCGGTAGAACTTTCTGAGTACGACATTGTTTACTCCTCGGACCAGCATAAAGTCCCAAGCGTTGGCAGATTTTGTAGTTGAATTTAGCTCCCCGGCAGGAGAGGCGTGTCCACGAAATGGGTTCTCTATGTGGATGGTCCGTCCAATCTAAAGGGTAGCGGGGCCGGAATAGTCCTAAAAGGGCTTGGATTTATTATTTTGGAATACTCTATGCGCTTTGGTTTTCAAACTAGCAATAACCAAGCTGATTATGAAGCGCTCATAGCAGGCATGAAGTTGCCTCTAGAATTCAGAGCAACACATTTACTCATTCGTACTGACTCTCAATTAGTGGTCGGACAAGTCGGCGAAAGTTTTCATACAAAGGATCTCGTACTATTAAAATATGTTCATCTGGCCTTGCAGCTTTCTAAGAAGTTTCAAGACTTTGAAATTTGTCATATTCTTGGGGAAGATAATGTTCGGACCGATCTCCTTGCTCGTTTGGCCAGCACAAAGGGGTCGGGAATGAAAAAAATTGTTATCCAGGAAACTCTGATGTTACCAACTATTGAAAAAGAAGAGGCGTTGGCCATTAATGAAGAAGCGGGG
This sequence comes from Vicia sativa, assembly GCA_021764765.1. Lineage (NCBI taxonomy): Eukaryota > Viridiplantae > Streptophyta > Magnoliopsida > Fabales > Fabaceae > Vicia > Vicia sativa. The sequence goes on from CM038794.1 coordinate 289,069,888, forward strand.
TGGATGACTCTAATTGTCAAGTATCTCCAACAAGATGTTTTACCCGATGATAAGGAAGAGACCAGACGAGTCAAAAAAGTTTCGGCTCGGTACGTTGTTATGAGTAATAAGCTTTTTAAAATGGGAAGGGATTTTCCCATGTTGTGTTGTGTGTTAGAAGACGATGTCAACCTAGTCATGAAGGAAGTGCATGAGGGTGTGTGTGGGAACCACTTAGGTGGTCGGTCCCTATCAAGTAAAATACTCTGGGCAAAGTACTATTGGCCTACCATGCTGAAGGATTGTGTTCATTTTGTTAATTTCTGCTCAAAATGTCAATCATTTGCGCCCGCCATCCACACGCCAACCAAACTTCTTCAATCTGTACTCGCCACGTGGCCTTTCCATCAGCGGGGGACTGATATCCTGGGGCCGTTTCCTATGGCACCCGGGAAATTGAAGTTGCTCATCGTCGCAGTGGATTATTTTATTAAGTGGGTAGAGGTCGAGGTTGTAGCTTGGATAAAAACAGAAAGAGTACAATGTTTTTATTGGAGGAATATTATATGCCAATTTGGAATTCCTCGTGTCATGGTTTCTGACAACGAAACTCAATTTGTGAGCTCCTCTATGATAGAATTTTGTGGAGGGCTCAAAATTTTCAACAAGTTTATTTCAGTTGAGCATCCTTGAGCGAACGGTCAATCAAATTTAGTCAATAAGGTAATCTTGAATGCCTTGAAAAAGAAATTAGATGATGCCAGAGGCTTATGGGAGGAACATCTCCATGAGGTCCTATGGACATATCACACCACTGTTCATTCGATAACCCGGGAAACCTCTTACATAATGGTATTTGGAGACGATGCTATGATCCCGGTGGAAGTTAGCTTACCCTCCTGGTGGCATGAGAATTTTGAACAGGGCACTAACGTTCAAGCTTTAAATGTTGAGGCCGACTTGTTAGATGAGGTAAGGAACACCGCACACGTAAGAGAAATTGCAGCTAAACAATGAATAGCCCGGAGATACAATCTGAAGGTAAAATAACGAGACTTCGAGGAAGGCAATTTGGTCTTGAAAAAAGTCAATGATCCCACGAAGAAGAGGAAACTATCACCTAACTGGGAAAGACCGTTCCGGGTTGTAGAAAAGTTGGAAAAAGGGGCTTACAAGCTGGACACTTTGGATGGAGTAGAAATACATAGAAGTTGGAATGTAACTAGTCTTAGGTTTTATTTCAGTTAAATTATGTAAATTGATGTAATAAAATGGTGTACTTTTTCCCTAGGCAAGGGCCAGGGTTTTTAATGAGGCACCTTAAACAAACTTTGTATGTGTAAAAGAAACTAGGATGTAACAAGGGCTCCCCGTCGAGTTCCATCTTGATGGTTCTCCCCCGGCAAAGTCCGCGTTTCGCCACTCGGGTTCCCTGTCGAGTTCCATCTCGATGGTTCTCCTTAGGCATAGCCCGACGTTTCACCAAGGTTTCGACATCGCCAAGACTCTGTTCCTATTCGGTTCTACCTACCAGGGGCTCTGTACCAAATCAAGGTTTCAACCTCGCCAAGGCTTTGCTCCTACTCGGTTCAACCTGCCAGGGGCTCTATACCAAATCAAGGTTTCAACCTCGCCAAGGCTTTGTTCCTACTCAATTCAACCTGCCAGGCGCTCAATGCCAAATCAAGGTTTCAACCTCGCCAAGGCTCTGTTCTTACCCGGTTTGACATGTTAGGGGTTGTTGAAGCGGTAAAGCGAACAAGCAAAAAGTAAAGTATTTATTTTTACTGGGTGATATATACCGTTAGGTTATATCGTATTGTGTCCACATAGATTGGTTATTGATTCTTCATTCGACAACTCTACCGTTAATGAGTTTGGGATTAAATAAGTTAAAAATAAAAGACAAATAGTAAATGAACAAAAGCTATAAAGGATAAACAGCTTGTCCGGAACAAATGCATATTGCCTGTAACACCCCTTCTAATTACCCGCGATTTATAATTTAATAATCAGAGTATTTAACACATATCAAGAGGCATCACAATTTTAATATAATTCAAAGTTATAACCAAAACAGTTGTCATGCTTTCACTGAAGGAAATCAATAAATAAAACAGACTTAAGGTTATGTTTAACAGCGGAAATGAAACATAACAAATTCCGAATACACCATTTATAACTATTCCAGGATATAAACCGAAACATGGACCAAAACCATTACTTAATAATCATAAAGAATTTCAATTCAAGCGTTTCCCCAGTGTTACATCTACCAGAGCACGACACTGACACGCGGATTAACTAATGACTCGACTCTAGAAGTTATCCTCACTGATTCCAAGCAGCTAATCACTTCAAATCTGAAATCATTAAAGTAAGGGTGAGATTTCTATCCAATATAAAATGCATTATACGTTTTTAAATACAACGTCATAATTCAATATGTTAGTCCATTATCAAAACACAAATCACAGTTCAGTCCACAAATACTTCTCACACAAATGAACATGTAAACATAACAATCGATGGAAGTTGCAACACTGGAAACCATCCTAGCATGTTACAATCCCATATGCAATGCAGACTCTATGCATGTGGTACCAAAATGTGAACCGAGTTCACCCACTGTTCCGTTTACATGTGGAAAGACAGCGACAATCCATGATTCGCCCATAACCACTGGGTCAAGAATCTCAATCCATGATTCGCCCATAACCACTGAGTCAAGAATCTAGCCTCACTACCTCTGAATCCTGGTAAGTTTATTGGCTCTGCAAGCTCACTTCCGCACAATGGGAATGAACCATAAACAATGCTTATGCATGCACCATAAAAGCATGTAACATCAATTCAACGGAATATGATCACAACATAATTCCACATAATGCCAACATCAACGAGTATCACATGATAACAACATAATCACGAAATAAATTATCACAAAGCATAACTATGCCAAACGCTTACCCTTCAATTAGTAAGACTATCACCAGTATGTACAACAATAACAACTGAGATCAACAACCATCATGAATATACAACATCGACAACAACACATGATAACAATACAATCATGAATAAACAACAAGGAAAACAACACATAAGCGTCAATCTTCATTCAACTTGTCAAAACAATCTAAGCAATATATCACATGATCACATCTCAATCATAATGGATAGCAGGCACAACACATAAGTATCAGTCCTCATTCACTAAGTCGGAACGATTCACAACCAATTCTACACCATTCTCAAAATACTAAAATTTATAAAAATCGGGAATTCGACTATTTTTAAAATAGTTTTCATAAAATAATATTTTTCTTATTTTATAAAATAGTATTTTTAATTTAAGAAATACTGCCGAAAACGGCACTCAAATCAGAGCTACGGTTTGGAAAATATGAATTTTTGAAGTTTTAAACATTTTGAAATTCAACACAGTGGTAACCGGTTCCTCCCTGGGAGAACCCGGTTCCCACATTTTAAAAATATCACGCTCCTGGAATTTTGTATGGGGGAACCCGGTTCCTCCATACTAGGAACCGGTTCCCACGTTGAAAAAGTCCCAATTTTTGCAAAATTTGAATTTTTGACAGCACTATGTATCCCAATCCATTCCTATTCATTCCCATACGAATTATAACATCAAAACACCAAAATCCAACCATTATAACAACACATATCATGATTTCATCATTCTTATTAATCATTTAATACACTAACGATTCCAATTCTCATAATCCGACACAAATAGGGATGAATCCTACAAACCTAGAATTATCTAAATCAAGTTTCCTAACATACCAAATCATCCAATTGTATCCCAAAACCCATAAGGCATCATAACTGAATGAAATCACCCCTTACCTCGCGATGATACTTCGAATTTACGGTGTTTGGCTTTTCCTCTTTTCTCTTCTCTTCTCCAATTTCACGTATAATGACTTTTTCCAAATAACCTTCTTTTTCTTTTCCTTTTTATCCTCCTTTTATTCCTTTATTTATTCCTCTTTATTTGCCAAATAATAGAAATAAATTAATTAGGATTAAGTAGAGCTTTTTACTCCCAATTCTCTTTTTCCTCTTTTTATTCCTTTTATTATTATTCTATAATAATAATAATAATAAAATAAATTATTAGAGGCTTTTATCCATACACCCCTCCTTCTACTCTTTACACCATAAATTCAAATTCTCTCCTCTTATTTATTTTCCAAAATTCTAATATTCCAATAATTCCCAAAATCAAATTTTAATTAATTAAATAATTACAATTCCAATTTAATAATAATTGAAAATATGGGGCGTTACAACTCTCCCCCACTTAGAATATTTTCGTCCTCGAAAATTCACTTGATACTAATAACTGCTGATACGACTCTTGGATCCTTCCTTCCAACTATCACATCATGTTTGACATCATTTCCAATACCACTAACCAATATCCTTCCTATTCAACCCCCATAATCCCACACGATCCATTGCTATCGGGTTAAGAATGCATCGGTTCATCTCGCTTCTTGCTCCATCACTCTAGGATACATTATTTATCACTTCATTACACCGCAACACAATTAAAAGAACCTCCACATAACCGCAATGTCCACAACATTTATACACAATGCTAGTACCACAAGGCTACGTTCCAACGATCGAGCTTGCAAATTAATACATCTATCAGAATGGATGTAACACCAATAATACATAGAACCCTTCACCTAACAATTCTATTTTGAAATTTCTAATAGTTTCATAAACTCCACACCTTCTAACGTTTAATTTGTGACTTCAAAAAATCATACTCGCATAACAAGGTGCATCACATTACGCTTCCACTACGCGACTCTGATCATTTACCTTAAGTCACTATCTTCGTTTGATTCTCATCAACTACCAGCTCTACAAGTTTCATATTTATCTTTAGACTCTCTTTAATATCCACCAGAAAATTATTGTTCACCTTTTTACATTCTAAACCTTCCACTCTGCGGCTTCAACTCGCATACACACTCAAGTCTTCGACCTGCTGAAATAATTTCCAAGTCTTTTTCATAGCCATTTTCCTCTTAGGTTCATGCGAACTGATGAGCTACTATCCTCTCAATAGAACGTCAACCACTTCACACACTATCAAGCTTGCAAGATAAGTCTATTTAATCCAACACGATCCCATCTATTATCAACAAGAGATTAAGGGTGATCAGTTCCTCAATTTGTCAATAGATAGCCGACAATCACAATGAAGTATAAACCATCGTTACCAAACTATAATAGCGTTCCTTTAGAACTCGTGCTCGAAGTCACCCAAGCACCATGGTCCAATAATCTTCTTTCAAGGTTTACAACTTCTTCCATAATTATTTCTCATTTGATCTCGACGATGAGATACCATCGATCAAACAATTTATATAATCTTCTTCACACTCACTTAGCATCACACAAATGTTAAGTATTTTCCCACTCATGAAATGCTAACATACCAAATACACCATAAATCATTTGTTTCCATTTGAAGTCCTTATCCATGCAGAGAACTTTAACGACATTCACAATTCTTAGTCTTCCTTTAAATCTCATAACATCTAGGATCCATATATGTTCAATTTGAATCTTATTTCAAATGCAATCTCAGTAATACATCTCATCATATGATTGGTAAAAGAAACTCCCAAAATTTTCTTGACACATGTCAATATTTTGACATCTTAAACATGATTGCATTTCCTATCGAATTTATTTTTCTTCTAGCATCACTTATCTTTTCCTCAAAAGCTAATGTCACTCTATCCATCCTTAATCGACATAAGCTGCTTCTCTAATACTTTCACATTCTTACTAATACCAACATCTCATTCATTAAGAATATATCATTCTTGACCTCGTCTCAAATAAACTACGACTGTTACTAGTTATAGCCATAAAATCTTCTAATACCCGCAACTAATTTTGGATTTTCCTACTGCAACACTGCGTCAGCCTTAGATGAGTCTACCGCAATACCGTCACTTGAAATAACATGATAAAGAAAACTCATATCCTCATACCGTAATCTACACCTTGGAAACTTAACAAAATTCTACTCCCTTTCGAAGCTGAAATTCACCTCACACATTCAACATGCCTATACCGAGTTCTAGAAGCTTCTCTCTAACTATCTTCATCCTTAACCTGACCACGAAGCTAAGTTAACCTCAATTCGACTTCACTGAAGACATACTTTCCAACCAATTGATCCATCAAATCACCAATAATTTGAAATAGATATTTAGTCTCAATCACCACTTTAATCAATTATCAGAAATCCACACGCAATTCGTACTACTTTCTTTCTCCTTGACTAATGAAATTAGAGCTCCCAAAACAATACACTTGGTTTTACAAATTTATTTCTCTGCGCATCTTCCAATAGCTTCTTCAATTTTCTAACTCTAAAGTTGACGTCTTGTATGGTGTCATAGAAACAAGTTTTGTACCAAGAACGACATTAACAACAACTCCGATTCTCCTCAAACATCACTACATGATAAATAAAGTACTTCCAGGTGCTGGAACCATTTTTAAAACAAAGTTCATCACATTATCTTTCCAACGCTTCAAACGGAACTCAAATCAGACATCCAAAACTCAAGTTATGAATTTTACAAGTTTTCGAAAAATGCTGTCAGCTTCAGGAAATCAATTCCCTGTGATAGGTAATCGATTTCCACCTTGTGAGAGTGAAAAATCCCAAAACATCATAGAATACAAAATTTGAGATCCTAACTTCAACATACCGCAACACACATCATTTACCATGATTAATTGCGTCAAGTTACAATTCCAATAACCAATTCACACAATTGCATACTTTATATCCACCATTGACACTGACACAATTAATCTTTTCAAGAACACAAAGGAGGTAACTCACACAGACAACTTCACGATCAACCGGAAGTGTTGCAACATTCCAACCACACAAGCTTCATCTTCTAAGAGTCATCCTTCTTAATTACCAAATATCTTCTAGGCCAAGAATATGCATCGACTTATCAAAACGATTCATAATCACTTGGTTTAACTTCAAACATTCAACCCAAGGATAACCTCAAGCTAATCCAACATCTTGCTCAAACGATGAGTCGTTATTATTCCCAGGGGAACATTAGAACTCACACCTAACTGGGACATTATTATCCATAACATCGTCCTTCACTCCCAATGATGCGAACAATACAAGTACTTAATTGTTACCCCTTAAGAGAACTTTATCTGACCGTTAGATCAATTCTTGAATTGTACTCTCGAATCGGAAACTACGGTCTAGCCAACATTTGCACTCATGTAATCAATAACACATCGATCCAACTCTTCACGCAACATATCGAGAAGTAAAGCTTCTCCACTTGCTTCTAAACCACCTCGCAACCAAGTAGTTAGGAAAACAAGCACCGACAGTGTTTCACACACATGTCGTATACAAAAGGAATAATGACATTAAGACACTGGTCACAACGACCGACTATGCTCTGATACCACTATTGTAACACCCCTTCTAATTACCCACGATTTATAATTTAATAATCAGAGTATTTAACACATATCAAGAGGCATCACAATTTTAATATAATTCAAAGTTATAACCAAAACAGTTGTCATGCTTTCACTGAAGGAAATCAATAAATAAAACAGACTTAAGGTTATGTTTAACAGCGGAAATGAAACATAACAAATTCCGAATACACCATTTATAACTATTCCAGGATATAAATCGAAACATGGACCAAAACCATTACTTAATAATCATAAAGAATTTCAATTCAAGCGTTTCCCTAGTGTTACATCTACCAGAGCACGACACTGACACGCGGATTAACTAATGACTCGACTCTAGAAGTTATCCTCACTGATTCCAAGCAGCTAATCACTTCAAATCTGAAATCATTAAAGTAAGGGTGAGATTTCTATCCAATATAAAATGCATTATACATTTTTAAATACAACGTCATAATTCAATATGTTAGTCCATTATCAAAACACAAATCACAGTTCAGTCCACAAATACTTCTCACACAAATGAACATGTAAACATAACAATCGATGGAAGTTGCAACACTGGAAACCATCCTAGCATGTTACAATCCCATATGCAATGCAGACTCTATGCATGTGGTACCAAAATGTGAACCGAGTTCACCCACTGTTCCGTTTACATGTGGAAAGACAACGGCAATCCATGATTCGCCCATAACCACTGGGTCAAGAATCTCAATCCATGATTCGCCCATAACCACTGGGTCAAGAATCTAGCCTCACTACCTCTGAATCCTGGTAAGTTTATTGGCTCTGCAAGCTCACTTCCGCACAATGGGAATGAACCATAAACAATGCTTATGCATGCACCATAAAAGCATGCAACATCAATTCAATGGAATATGATCACAACATAATTCCACATAATGCCAACATCAACGAGTATCACATGATAACAACATAATCACGAAATAAATTATCACAAAGCATAACTATGCCAAACGCTTACCCTTCAATTAGTAAGACTATCACCAGTATGTACAACAATAACAACTGAGATCAACAACCATCATGAATATACAACATCGACAACAACACATGATAACAATACAATCATGAATAAACAACAAGGAAAACAACACATAAGCGTCAATCTTCATTCAACTTGTCAAAATAATCTAACCAATATATCACATGATCACATCTCAATCATAATGGATAGCAGGCACAACACATAAGTATCAGTCCTCATTCACTAAGTCGGAACGATTCACAACCAATTCTACACCATTCTCAAAATACTAAAATTTATAAAAATCGGGAATTCGACTATTTTTAAAATAGTTTTCATAAAATAATATTTTTCTTATTTTATAAAATAGTATTTTTAATTTAAGAAATACTGCCGAAAACGGCACTCAAATCAGAGCTACGGTTTGGAAAATATGAATTTTTGAAGTTTTAAACATTTTGAAATTCAACACAGTGGTAACCGGTTCCTCCCTGGGAGAACCCGGTTCCCACATTTTAAAAATATCACGCTCCTGGAATTTTGTATGGGGGAACCCGGTTCCTCCATACTAGGAACCGGTTCCCACGTTGAAAAAGTCCCAATTTTTGCAAAATTTGAATTTTTGACAGCACTATGTATCCCAATCCATTCCTATTCATTCCCATACGCATTATAACATCAAAACACCAAAATCCAACAATTATAACAACACATATCATGATTTCATCATTCTTATTAATCATTTAATACACTAACGATTCCAATTCTCATAATCCGACACAAATAGGGATGAATCCTACAAACCTAGAATTATCTAAATCAAGTTTCCTAACATACCAAATCATCCAATTGTATCCCAAAACCCATAAGGCATCATAACTGAATGAAATCACCCCTTACCTCGCGATGATACTTCGAATTTACGGCGTTTGACTTTTCCTTTCTTCTCTTCTCTTCTCCAATTTCACGTATAATGACTTTTTCCAAATAACCTTCTTTTTCTTTTCCTTTTTATCCTCCTTTTATTCCTTTATTTATTCCTCTTTATTTGTCAAATAATAGAAATAAATTAATTAGGATTAAGTAGAGCTTTTTACTCCCAATTCTCTTTTTCCTCTTTTTATTCCTTTTATTATTATTCTATAATAATAATAATAATAAAATAAATTATTAGAGGCTTTTATCCATACACCCCTCCTTCTACTCTTTACACCATAAATTCAAATTCTCTCCTCTTATTTATTTTCCAAAATTCTAATATTCCAATAATTCCCAAAATCAAATTTTAATTGATTAAATAATTACAATTCCAATTTAATAATAATTGAAAATATGGGGCGTTACATTACCCGTCACAGACTTAAATCTACCTCCAGTTATACTCAGCCTACGATACTCGTCTGTGTCATCACATACCTCTCACAATCCAAGCTATTTCTAACCCAAATTGAGAATTCAACTACATCATTTCAATATTCATCTCTAGCATATCTCACCAACACAGAGGCATTAAAATCAGATACTCTAAGTAAATGTCAGCTCTAGACCCATTTCTAGCATTCAGAAACTAACAAATAATCATCCTAGGTAAGAATCTAAGCAATCTATATCTAGCAATTCTCAAATCTCTAACATAAAGTAAAAACCTAAGACAATCACCAACACAGATTCGTAAAGCAAACTTTATACAATGCCAAGGGAGACAAATATACATGAGTATGAGTAGATATGCATACATAACCAACAAAATAGAGAAATACAAAGAGAAGAGAAGAGATAAACCACTCATTTACACCAGTTTGTCAACGCCTATCGAAGAGCAATCCACCTCCAATCATCCATAAGCAAGATCCTAGTGTTGCTTTCTAAGCTAAACTATCAAAAATAAAGGTTGATGGAAATGGGGATCAAAATCCACCCCAAAACCATAACCTAAAAATGGCTAAAAATGAAGTTATAAAATAAATCTCAAACGATCGCGTGAAGGCCAACAGATATTTACATGTTAAACCGCCTTAATGTCGCTCAGCGGCGAGGGCCCGCTCAGAGGCCTCTAAAACTAAATTACTCTCAGCTGCAACAGTGCCAAACGCAAAGCTCTATAGATTATCTCAAAGGATCTTATAAAACCCCAGCTATTTAGGCGAAGTTGGGAAGGGGCTACATTCACTGTTCTGAGTATGTCTGATTCAAAGTCAGGAAATGAGAAGTTTATGTTAATGTCCTCCAACACCCCAGACATAAAAGTAAAACCATTCAAGGTCCACCGCTTTTGGCCGGGACATACAAACACACTCTCGATTTACAGACTTCGAGAATCACATCATCCTCATTCCTAGTCGAGGAAACGTTCCAGAGAGAGCAAAGTGTGGCGACCTCCGCATCTTTGATAGAACTTTGTTTGAAGCCTAGAACTTCCCTGCTAAATGGTTTATTCGTTTATATCAAGAGCTCCGCTGAACCTCAAGAATCAGGGTTAGAATCACTATCAGAGGTTAGAACTTCAGAGTTAATCTTGTTCATAACCCTCTCTAGTTCCTCTATCCCTAGAGCATCCCTCATCTCTTGCACGCATTCCTCCTACAAATCCCTACGCTCATCGCTATTCAGGTGTTTTATATGCCCTAAATCATCATATTCTCTAATAAAAACCATTCTTGAAAAGACTGTAGAAAATAAACGAGGAAAGGAAAAGGGGGGTTTACCTGATTTTAGTGATAACAAGTTAGGGTTGAAAGCGATTTCCGGTTGAAGGCAGCGACAATCGTGGCTTTGTAAGAAGAATTGGAAAATGAAGTAAAATTTGAAAAAGGAAAGAGACGTTATTAAAAGGGAGGGTTAACGTCTTTGCATTTAAAACCCATTAACTATCATCATTACACCTAAAACCGTAGATGACTGTTGAGAATCTGGAGTGTGTAACACACACATTTACAATTTACTCGCGACCGAGGAATGCCTTGGCTAGGATCCATGCTCTTTCCTGTCGACCATAAGTCTTTTGATCAAAAAACCATATGCTCGGGGGACTTATGTTCATGCACAAAATCCAATAGCCGAGACATGGAGGTTAATTGAGGAAATACCTGCAAAGAGAGAACCCCAGACCTTAAGAAAGCCTTATCCGGGTTATGAGTCCGGAGAAACCGATGACCATAGCGCCAGAGGGTGAGGAGTCACTTGTTGTCCGACATATAACTCGGACGAAGGAGGTTTACGAGCAGCCCGACCAATATAGGAACGTTATGCTTAAGTCGAAACATTTAAGACGTAACCGCCACTTAAAGGCTGAGGACACGTGTTACACTCTAGATCATCATTCATCAGCGGCAAATGTTTCTCTTCCTTAAGAGCAGTACAATTATGATACTTGGGAAGACACGACCGTTACAGACATTGATCACAGGGGTTTTGATACCTCTATATATAGGGCTCCCGAATGAGGAATAAGCAAGACAATTAGCTTGGAGAACAAGTCACTTCACTTTGTGTTATAAATCCCTAAGCATACTCACATAATTATTCTAGCAAGAACAAAACTATAAGCTAAAATGCTATTTTATAAAATAAAAAAAAAGTTATAAATTCGTGATAAAAAAACATTACCAAACAATTCTAAAATATCATATGAACTTATAAATTATAAGATATAAATCATAAGATCAAATTTTTTTATACCAATCAGACTCTAAAATCTATTATTTATTAACTTTTTTAAAATGTCTTTTGTTAATTCAAACCAATTGCTTCTCCTTTTAACCAAACAAAGCTAAAACATATATATTTTTTTATTATCCTATCAACTACTTTTGCTGCAAAGAATATGTCATTTGTAGACAAACAAATCACAAAATTCCATCTACTAGATAGTATTTTATTAATTAGTTGAAGAAACTTAGACCAAAAATTAACATTTTCCTATTATTATTGTTTTATTAAATAAAGAAACAAAAAAAGGAATAAAAAAACAGTTAGAATAAAAAGTGATGATAGTGTGTGCTGGCTTTAGCAAAATTTTCATCTTACCGTCACCGCTTCGTTAGGGATCAGAAAGAGAAATAAATAAAAAATACGAATCAACCAAACAAAGCGTGACCGTGTCTTCTCTCTTTCTTCATTCACTTCAAATTCTTCTTCAAATTTCAATTCAATGTTGTTGTAGTATTTTTCTATATTGGCGCGTGGATCTTACTTTTTGAATTTCGTTATTTTTGAACCCTAAGATTCACTCTGATCCGGTGGTTGTTATGACGACGTTGAAGTCATCGTCGCGGTCGCGAGCGGCGGCGGCGGCGAGTGTGAAAGAGAACGGAGTTAAGCTCGAAGAAGGTCTCACTCCTTTCAAGTCTGATAGATTTGATGCTGAGTTCTATGTTCAGTCCAATTCTTCTCTCAACGATAAGGTTCATTTTCGCGTTTTGCATTTCTTGCTTACTCTAGATTAACGACTTGCCGTTTCATTCAGTTGAAATTGATTCTCTTTGATCCATTGTTTCTTGTTCTGATTGCATGATTTCGTTTTCGTTCTATTGTTTCGGAATTTAATTTATTATGCAGAGAAAAATTAGTTTAATTAATTGAAGAATAATCAATTTGTTAATGGAAAAACTGAAAAACTGTTGATGAAAATTTATTATCACTATTTTGATGATTGATTATTATTCTTTTTTTTTCTCTCAGGAAATTAAGCAATTATGCACGTATTTAGTAGATTTGAAAAGAGCTTCTGCAGAGGAGATGCGGAGAAGTGTTTATGCAAACTATGCAGCTTTTATCAGGTTAGTTGTTGTGTTAGTTTGTATCAATTTTTTAATTTAAACTCGGTAGTTAAACTAGAAACTAGTAAAGGAAGTGGTTCAAAGTTCTCGAATCAAACTAAGTTTGTGCAATTACAATTGCAGTTAAAATTTATAAACCAGGATTTGTACTCGTGTCGTATATTTAGGTCACAGAGCATCAACCTTACCGTTCGATAAAATATATACAATAAACAATATATGCAGTGAGATATGTTTCTCTAATTTAATTATTAAAATGTATTCTTCATGCATGATAATGCGATAAATTAACATAAATGGGCGAGATAGAGGCAGTGGGGTTTGTGTGCTCGACGGTTCTATGAAGCCTATCTACTCGATACAACAACACAGGGACAACAATAGAACATATAGAAAAATTCTGAAATTTCTTTAATACTGAAAATATGATATGACCTAGATAGATATATTCACAAAAATTTATAATAGAAATATACATATCAATTCATAATATTTGTAAAGTGGTGTTGAAATTTTATATTAATATATGTAGATGACATGATGATGATCACAATATACAATTTACCGTCTAATACTAAATGGATCATTTTCATCCCCCATTCTCACCATCCTAAAATGCATAATCTCTAAGTCTAATTCAACAAGAGGCAACTCTACCAGCTCTTGATGAAGTTGGTCACCACCAACATCAAAGTTTTCATGTATACCTCCCCTAATGTCTCACAATTGCGTGTCTTCTTTTATATATTCTCAATGAATGAATGAAGGAGTGTGTACTACAATTCCGCTCACAACATGATGAAGAACAAGGTTGTACAAAAAACTTTAAAGCTAGTTTTTGTAGATGTATCTCAACGTACCAAAACAGTATCCCAAATGTATAGGATAATATTTTGTTTTGATTTTTTTTATTCTAATTTTGGAAGATACTCCATGCACATATATGTAGTAATGCTGCACCTATACACAATACTGATACCTATACATGTGGAGTATTGTACATAACTACACATATTAGTATCGGATATGGATAAAATATAAGTATAACATTTATACTTTAACAATCTGTGTTTTTCAGAAATTGTTTATTATATGTGTAACAATTAACACACTAACACTGATTTTCACATTGAGTATGTGGGGTTCAAACTACGTATTGCTGAAACTCTATGTGAAACTAGTAGCTTCAACACATAATTCCATTGGTACCCTTCAAGCTTTTTTGCATATAAATTTTGGTATGGTGGAACTGGATTTGCTCAAAGAATGTGGATAAACCAATATAGTATATAAGTTCAACTTTTTTAACAAACAAAATACCAATTGTCTAATGGCAAAGTGGTGCTCAGCTACAGCTCCATTATGGATTTAACTTCTTCTTAGCTTAAGTATTGAGGGCGCAGCATAAGGGTAAACCAGATTTCAACTATTTAACCAATCAAAACATTGGCATGCATACAATTTATATCTTGTGGTACTTTATAAATTCTAAAAGGTCCCTATAATCTAGCTTCACCATCATATCTCATCAAATAATAATTATCAGTATATGATTTGACAAAGGCTGTTGAGCATCTGAGAATTATTTTGAGAATTATCTTCCTCCCGTGCGTGGCCTAAATTTCTGTGTGGCAGTTGGGGGAAGAGTTCACCCACTTTCACCCACCATAAAAAAGGCTGTTGCAATGTTTTTTAGCTGATGTATCATGAATTTCTTTTTAGCACATTAGTCAGTAAAACCATTTTAATTTTATTTTGCTGATTTATCATTGTTCATGTTTTAAATTTATGTAATATTTAAATGTCTTAGAACTTCCAAGGAGATATCGGATTTAGAAGGCGAGCTTTCATCAATCAGAAACCTACTATCCACTCAAGCTACCTTGATACATGGTTTGGCTGATGGAGTTCACATTGATCAATTATCGATCTCTGATTCTGGTGGTTTTTCTGTGAATGGTACACTGGACTCTGAAGATACGAAAATTTCAGACCTGGACAAATGGTTAGTTGAGTTTCCTGATCTCTTGGATGTTCTCTTGGCTGAGAGGCGAGTGGAAGAAGCTTTGGCCGCTCTTGATGAAGGAGAACGTGTTGTCTCTGAAGCAAAAGAGATGAAATCTCTCAACCCATCTTTACTTCTGTCTTTGCAGAGTTCTATTACTGAACGTAGGCAAAAATTAGCTGATCAGCTTGCTGAAGCTGCTTGTCAGCCCTCTACCCGTGGTGCTGAACTTCGGGCATCAGTTTCTGCCCTTAAAAAACTTGGAGATGGTCCACATGCTCACAGCTTGCTACTCAATGCTCATCTGCAACGATATCAGTATAACATGCAAAGTCTCCGACCATCTAACACTTCATACGGAGGAGCATATACTGCAGCTCTTGCACAACTGGTATTTTCTGCAGTTGCACAAGCTGCAAGCGACTCACTGGCTATTTTTGGTGAGGAGCCAGCTTATTCTTCTGAACTTGTGATGTGGGCTACCAAGCAAACTGAGGCATTTGCTCTTCTGGTGAAAAGGCATGCATTAGCTTCATCAGCAGCTGCAGGAGGTTTAAGAGCTGCTGCAGAGTGTGTTCAAATAGCATTGGGCCATTGCTCATTGTTGGAAGCTCGTGGCCTGGCTCTCTGTCCTGTGCTTTTGAAACTTTTTAGACCTAGTGTTGAACAAGCATTAGATGCTAATTTGAAGCGAATACAAGAGAGTACTGCTGCTATGGCTGCTGCTGATGATTGGGTACTCACATATCCTCCTAACACTAATCAGCAGACAGGTGGCACAACAGCACTTCAACATAAACTAACAAGTAGTGCCCATCGCTTCAATTTGATGGTCCAGGTGAGAATTTTAGTTTTGACATAATATTGACTTATGACATGGAATGATGTTTGACTTGAGAAACAGTGTTATAGCAGGTGTTGGGACAGTGTGAGTAGTTGTTATAAAACTAGCTGTACAAATATATATGTTATTTTGACTCGTAATGTGAATATTTTATCGCTTTTAAAGTGAAGAAGTTTGTAATTGTCTGTTTATTAGCAGACTGCTTATTTCAGTTCATTTATAAATAATATCCACCTTTGATCATGTTTTTTTTTCTGCCTTTTTCATTTTTCTTATTTGGCCTATTAAGAATATTTTGAACTTTAATTTTTGAGATTGAATAAATAATTGTCTGCGTACTTCAATGCACACAGCTACTCACCCGCCATATTTAAAACTATTTTACTCTATCAAATTATTTACCGTGTTTCCCTTGCAGTTGCTCTTTATTTCCAATTCACTTTAATCTGAATGTTTTTATATGCTTATACAGGACTTCTTTGAGGATGTAGGACCACTGCTTAGTATGCAGTTGGGAGGCCAAGCTCTGGAAGGGCTGTTTCAAGTATTTAACTTTTATATGAACATGCTTATAAAAGCACTACCAGAATCAATGGACGAAGAAGAGAGCTTTGAGGGTTCTGGAAATAAAATTGTACGAATGGCTGAGACTGAAGCCCAGCAGATTGCATTGCTTGCTAATGCCTCATTATTAGCTGATGAACTACTTCCACGTGCAGCCATGAAGCTCTCCTCAATAAACCAAGATCCCTACAAGGATGATAACCGTAGAAGAACCTCTGAAAGGCAAAATCGCCATCCTGAACAACGGGAATGGAGGAGACGACTTGTGGGTTCAGTTGACAAGTTGAAAGATACATTTTGTCGGCAACATGCTTTGAGCCTGATTTTCACAGAGGAAGGAGATAGTCTTCTTACAGCTGACATGTATATAAATATGGAAGGAAATGCAGATGATATTGAATGGATTCCATCTTCGATTTTCCAGGTATTTTGCAAATTAGGTTTTAAATTTAACCATTCCATTCCTGTGAATTAATTTTGAAGATTTTAGATTTTTCTCGTGTTCATTCTTCATTGAGTGAATTTGAACCTCACTTTCTTTTTTTCTTTTGCTCTGCATAAGGGTTTGTAGTGTCTCCTATCTACTTTTCCTTTCTGCTTGCTCTCTTTTTCTTGTTGGAGACTTCTTTCTTATGGGTATATGTAACGAGGAGAAAACTCCAGAATCTGATTCTATAGTCTCGTGGTCGTTGATTTAAAAAATTGCTGGATTAGACAGAAAATTGAGGGTCTCTCTATATTTCTAATCCTAGAATACCTTATCCACATTTTAGAGTGTTTGCTAATTTTTTTGGATATTTGTGAAATTGCTAATTAAAGTATGTACCAAACAAAATATTCTTTCAGAATAATTTTTGTTTACAATTGATATTGAATATTTGACACATGTTGGTATGTTTGATGGTTTTTTTTTTTTTTTTTCTTTTCCTTTTTACAGTTTCAATGATTTTTCCTTTGCTAAAATCAATACTATGTTCTGTTTATGCTTCAATTCTATTCAAAATCTGACGTGACTATTTTGTCATTGTCCAGGAGCTTTTCATAAAATTGAACAGAATGGCAAATATAGCAGCAGATATGTTTGTAGGGAGGGAAAGATTTGCTACACTGCTCTTGATGAGACTTACAGAAACTGTTATTTTGTGGATTTCAGAAGATCAGAGCTTTTGGGATGATATTGAGGAAGGGCCAAGGCCTTTAGGTCCTCTTGGTCTACAACAGGTATGACACTAACATAAAATTTAAGAAATAAAAATAGAAAATGTTTTGACAAAGTAAACAACCCCCAAGAGTTCCATTCATCTTTGTTTATATTTCAAAACCTAAAATAAAATTGTTCTTATATTCGTTATAATATTTTTGAAAAGGACTGTTCCAACATTGTCGAATGTATTGGCTCTTTAGAATCTTCAAACACGCGCTTATATGGTGTAATGATTTACCATGACAGCCATTTCATTTTCTTTTGTATCTTGTGCAGTTTTATTTGGATATGAAGTTTGTTGTGTGTTTTGCTTCCAACGGTCGGTATTTGTCAAGGAATTTGCAACGAATCGTCAATGAAATTATAACAAAAGCAATGACGGCATTTTCTGCTACAGGGTTGGATCCATATGGGTAGGGGTTCTACAATTTTGTTTTAGCCATGTTTCACTATCAACATTCTATCTGTGTTTGCCATTGGAAGCATTTGTTCATTTTGAGAGTCTAATACATTTCTGTTTTTTTTTCCTAGGGAACTGCCTGAAGATGAATGGTTTAATGAAATATGTCAAGATGCTATGGAAAGATTAAGTGGAAAACCAAAGGAAATAAACGGGGAGAGGGAACTTAGCAGCCCTACTGCGTCTGTCTCCGCACAATCCATTTCATCTGTCAGATCTCATAATAGTTCATAATGCATAGTTTAATAATCCCTGTAAATTAGTACAGTTCAATCTATCCTGAAATTACTGAAAGATTATTCTCATTTAACATTGATCTCTTCATTGTTTCTCATGTTGTTTCTATCTTCCCTACATTTTGTCTGTCACCTGTCTGAATGGGGGATAAATAACCTTCTGCATTTGTTTTCATCGGCGTTTGTAAATGTTTGCTGACTCGATTATTTGGTTCTTATTCTTAAATAATATTTTTTGAAAGCATACTCTGTATTTTTAAGTTGCCATTCTTGCACAATTTTTTATTCTGAAATTCCCGGATTTTCACTTGAATGTTCCCATTATACATTCAATATAATGAATGTATTTGTGATAATATTTTGCCCTCGTCACTCAAATGTGATTCTTTTAAAAGATTAGTTTAATTATCTCACAAGTTTATTGTTTTTATCTTTACATCAAAGTAATGAAGGAACCCATTTCATTAGGAAGAAGAGTTTGCCCACTTTCGAAATGTAGTTTAGACGAGTTGCAAACCTAAACTAAATAACATAAACTTTCAAAGTTATTTAAAAACATGTAATAAAATCTTTACGTTAAAGAAAATGGATCCAAATTATAAAAAAAAGTCTTGAAGTCCAAAGAGTACGGTAAGAATTAAAAAGTCTTGAAGTCCAAAGAGTACGGTAAGAATTAAAATAAAAAGAGTAATGCTATATAGTACGAAGCAATATGAAGAAGAAATGCAAGAATGCACAATTATCATTATTTTAGAAGCAATTTGAAGAAATGCAATGCTATATAGTACGAAGCAATATGAAGAAGAAATGCAAGAATGCACAATTATCATTATTTTAGAAGCAATTATCATTATTTTAGAAGCAATTTGAAGAAATGCAATGCTATATAGTACGAAGCAATATGAAGAAGAAATGCAAGAATGCACAATTATCATTATTTTAGAAGCAATTTGAAGAAATGCAAGAATGTACACTTGTCATTATTTTAGAGGTGAATTTTAATTTTTTTAGCTTTAATGTCCTTTTTAATAGAGATCATGGGGTGGTGGTGATATTGAAGAGTGGAGATTCATTCTTGCATTTTTTATTTTCATCTTTTCTTACTAATAAGCATTTTTCTAAAATAAAACACTCACCATTACATAGATAATTAATAAAAAAAATTAACATTTAATATTGTAATCTTCGGATTCACTTCATTCAGATCACTTGTTGCATAATGGCGAAAGTATTCCACATAACCTTTAAATTTGCATCTGTTTTTAGTTTGAAGTTGGTGAACTATATCTTTTTGTCGCTGTCAAACGATGAATGATATTCATCGATTTTTTGGATATCACATGAGAGTATTCAGTTTGGATATCAAGTCGGCGAGATTTATGTCCTCGCAGACCTTAAATTGAAATGGCAATTTCTCACTATTGAAATATATACAAGGTGGAGATAAGTATTTGTTTTCTGATTTTGGATGTTTTAGAAAATATGGGAGGAGAGACACCTTATTTATACAAGTCTTGCATCACTTTGAATATTAGAAACCTTATTATGTCATCAGATTTTTTTGAAATGCATATATCAATAAATCCTTTTTTTTTTTTTTAAGAAAAGAGGTTTATTTGAGTATGCCCATGCAAAAAAAAATTCCTTATTTTTTTAAATTGAAATGAGGTAAGTTCCTTATTTTTTTTAATTGAAACGAGGTTTCATTCAAAAGCATTAAAAATTGTTGTATTTCACATCTTGTACCACTTATCAAAAGCATAAAAAATTGTTGTATTGTTGTATTTCACATCTTGTACCACTTATCACTATGTTGTTTCAATAACATGCAATATCTGTTTGGAATTTTAGAGTTAAAATAAAATTATTAATATAAATATAATTTAATAAAAGTATATTTAATATCTTTTATTAATATCTTATTTTTTAAACATAAATTTAATAAGAGAATAAGAGTATTGTTTAAAGGTCTAAAAGGAACTGCAATGATTTTATAATTAGAGAGACAAAGAAAGTAACTAAAATACATTTTATCATTTTTTTTGTTTTAAAATCAATACAATTGCTAATTATTTAAAAAAATTAAAACATTAAAAGTGATACGTAAAATAAGGGGAGGTAATACTCTTTTAAATATAAATATCATCTTTAAAACACTTTTAACATTTTCCATAAATAAATAAATATCAAATTTTAGTCATTATTACGACTTAAGTTACCTTTTAAACTATTTATTTATTGTCTTTATAATATATTTTATGTAATTCAGAAATATTTATTAAGAATAGTTGATACACTAATGGCTTGTTTGGAATCACGGTGTACAGTAGAAAAAACGCACGTTTAATAGAAGCTATAACTACTAGCTTCTCTTTTCCACCGTGCTTTTATAGATTGCAACATAAAACCAAACACATGCTAAGTATCAAAAATGACATTTTAGTTAATTCAATTAATATTATATTTAAATAGACAAATAACCTAATATGCAAATGAAATTAAATTTTTCTACATAAATAAAACTTGGCACTGTTTAGACATTCAATTCTTTGCATATAACTAACATGTACTGTTCATCATAAACTCATAGCCTTAAGTCAGCTATAATTCAATTGCTGCTTCAAATGATAATATCCAACAGATGTTCCAACCAAATTTGATTGTAGATTACCTTAGCCGTACAAACAAAAATCACCTGCAACAATATTGCAGTAGCAGTAATGGACTTTCCATTATGAAATGAAGCTTTGTCATGTTGCAACCCTGTATAAATCAGACAATATATAACTCCGATGATTCCTTTAAACACTTTTAACTTCAAAGCATTAACACTACTGCTCTGATCAAATGGATTGATGAATGCCAGGGTGGATGTAGTTTAAACAAACAAAAACTTTTCTAAAGTCCAAAGCAAGGGACTGCACTACTACTTTAGAAAATAAAATAAAATAAAATGTGGTGCAATGACAATGGTAATGATTGGAAAGGGTAGCAGGATCATTGATGTGATATCATGTCAAATAAACAACACATGAACCTAAACGTGGAAGCAGATGCCGCCGACAAGCATTCCTAACACCAATGTATACAGAAAGTTTAATGACCATAAGGCACACAATTAAAACATAAATTTAGACCCATGCACAGTTTCTACAAATGATAACATCATCTAACACCTATGAAAGTAATTTCGGGAACCAACACATGCTGCCAATAAATGCATGTCTGATTAGTATAACATAGCCAAATGAATGTATATGATGCCACTGTGCATTCATTAACATGAGCAGGGATGATAATGGTGATGACTTGATAATCAATGGATGCATGTAACAGCTGCAAGATGCATCCTATTATGTAGTAATATTGGTTGGAGCATAAAGAACAGAGTACATCCCCTTCAAGCTACTGATAAGTCATTGCTACTGGGGCTCCGTTGGCACCAGGAGGAACAGCAATCCCATCTTTTCTTTTCCCAAATGGATTTTTGGAATATCTGCTAAGAAGTCAAGAAAAGTACAGAATGCTTGCAACAGAAGGGAGAAATCATAACAAATTTTATGCCAAATTAAATACAAAGTATGAGTGTTTTTTGAATGCACATTGAGAGACAAGAGATGGTAGGCAAGAAGCTTGAGCCTTGAATTTACTGATACACGCTTTTGGCAGCTTATTCGTATGAGATTATATGGTCGGGAAGAGTATGAAAACAAAAGCAAACATACATGGTGAATTGGAATAAGTGCAAAGCATTTAAGCAAAAACTTCTTATGTATTCCCTAGTCATAAACCCTCCAGATGCTGGGTGTTAATTAGGGAATGCACATGGGAGTTGGAAAAAAATCAAGAAAACAAAGCTTCACATGCTTGACAGTAAAAAAGGATATTGTATCCGCATGCCAATTGAACCAGAACTTGGGATAACAGCACCCTGTAGACTTTGGTGCACATTTGTAGCACTAGTCAAATCCTGCAAAGGTTATTGAATACCAAACTGAGGAAAATATGAATGAA
Source organism: Vicia sativa (assembly GCA_021764765.1). Classification (NCBI taxonomy): domain Eukaryota; kingdom Viridiplantae; phylum Streptophyta; class Magnoliopsida; order Fabales; family Fabaceae; genus Vicia; species Vicia sativa. The sequence goes on from CM038794.1 coordinate 289,092,502, forward strand.
AACACAAGACAAGGATTAAAGTTTACAGACAATAAAAACACAGCACAAGAAAAGATTTTTCAGACAATAAAAATCACAAATAAGAACAAAAGTTTACAGACTTCAAACTCTATGAAGCAGACTGTATGCCTCTCCTGCCTTAAAATCTTCATTTGCTTAAAACCAGGTTGTCTGCATTAGAAAGCCAAGTTCAACAGATTAATCACATACTTGAGACGTCATAGAAAATACTACATAGGCTTAACAGTAGAGCCTGTGTAAAAGGATAAGATGCACATACACAGTGAAAAGGCCCCTCACTTCTTCCTCATTAATGTTCTCTCCTAAGTTCCCTATAAACAGGGTGTTGCAAGGAGGATTATCTTTAGTGTTCTGTACAGAATATTTAAAGTTAACACATTGCATTACCTATCTATCATTGATAAACAATATTATTAATAAACAGACAAAATCAATCCACCAGAATTGATAAAAATTAAACACCAAAAACATTAGATAACGGGGTGAAAACAACATCCTTGCATGATAGTAGCTAAGGTAAAATCAACTATGAATATACATGGAACAAATAAAACTTCTACTTTACCCTTTAAACATCATATCTTTTCCAGTAGGATGTACCTAACACATTCAAACACTCATTCAGCAATTTAAAGGTACTCATTACTTTAATCTTGGTTTCATAGACAACTAAAATAGTGATGTAGTCTCTAAAATATGACCCTAATCCTAAATCCGAGCTGAATATAACAAATAAGTCAACAGCACATCCGACAAACCAAAGGCAGATTCTTCTGATATTCCCTATGAGATACAATTTTAGAACTCTTCCAAGCCCATTCAAGACTTCAGCACAATTCAGGATAACAGTAATATGCAGATACAACACTTCATCAATTTCTAACAGTAACATAGAAATAATATATACCAACAAGAACAGAGATCAAGCCCTATTAAACAAAAGGTGAAACAAAATAAGCAAACATTGTAGACCTTATAGAGCTAACATAATATTTAAAAACTTCACCTACCCTATTTATAAAATAGGAGCTCAACACTTCACTCATGCAAAGGGTATGATATAAAATTGACAGAGAGATAAGTGAAACCAAAGCAGCACTAACTACTAGTTTATAGGCCACTCTCACCTGAACTGGAACATAACTGCTAGGCGCTGCTATAGAAACTTGAGCAGGCATTGGTACTGGTGCAACAGGATAGCCTGCATATGGATCATAAGGACGAGGAGGAGGTGGCGGTGCCATATATCTAGACCACAAAAACAAACAAACTTATAGTTAATAATATGGAGTAACAAACAAAATAAAATTCTTATCAATGATGACAATCGCAGATCTCAACGGTTTGTTCAAATTCTGCTACACAACAGTGCTATAGCTTCTATATGACAACATTTTGTGATACTAATACCTAGCATGTTGCGTAACAATAGCAATTTGTGTAAACTCTGCTAGGATAACTATATAAACAAACACACACATATAGGCAGTGTTAGGGATAGTTTACCCATGTGGTCCCCAAACAGATGGTGGTGGAGGATGAAAAGGAGACGGGGTTACATAAGCAGTATGAGTATAATCCCCAGCTGTTCGTAACCGCTTACTTTGATCAAAAACACCTGCATCAGCACCTATTCATACAAAAAATCAAAATAAGTAACACTTCCATGCAATTTACAGTGAAATTCACAGTGAAATGTGTTGTGGGTGCACCGTGATTTTGTGGATTCAATAAATGTTGAATTGAATCGAATGACCTCTTTTAACAAAGAGATTTTTCTTGGCCATCTCAGTGTGAAGAACAGACTTGGATTCATGATCAAACAACATCTCCTGAAGAATGTCTTTAGCAGCAATAGCTTGATGAGGAGTAGTGAAAAGAGCAAAACCCATAGGCTTTTCAGCTTTGAAATTCAACTGAGAAGCTTCAAAACCAGGTAACCATCGAAGTAGATTCTGAATTTCTCTCTCTTTAACATCTTCTGGAAGTCCCGTTATGAATATAGTTCGAACCTAAATTCAACGAAAACGCATCGATTGAAATTGCATTACATGTTTGAATTCGAACATTAGGGTTTAGATTCGAATTTGGAAATAGATGAGAGTGAAGTGAAGTTACCTCTTCGGAGGAAGGGGAAGGAACGACGGTGGGTGGAGGAGGAGGGGCGGCGGACGGTGGCCATTGTTGGTGGTAAGGGTGGATGCCGGCGCCAGCCATGTGAAATTCCGATAATAACCCTAACCCTAACCCTAGTGCTACAGCACACACCAGTGAATCTGGTGTTTACTCGAAACACTCTTCTTCAAGCTTGAAGCTGCACTTTATTATTCTTACAAACTCAATACTTTAAATACTTATCAATTTTTTTTTTATTGTTTCTATTAATATAATAAGTTAATAACTATGAGTTTCTAATTTATTTATAAAAAAAAGCCAATTTTACTTTTATAAAAAGAAATTAATAATTGAGAACTTTAAATATACCTTCATGAACAACTTCAAGTGTTTCTCAAGTTTCATTAGCATTGATGAATATATTGATGATTCAAAAGATTTTCTTATTAATTATGTTGTAGATGGCATCAAGAGCACGAGAGTATCTAAGCGTTTTTTCGTCTTCAAGAGTTTGTCCAATCATTTTCAGACTTCACAATTTCAATGTTATCTTTACCTATGATTATAAGACAAGTCCATCCCTTTTAGGATTGTTTCAAGTCTGGTTGACCATTGACTTGAGAAAGACAACCATATTACCCTATCAATAATTATAGATTGTACAATCAAGAATTAGAAGTTGATTCACAGCATTCCCAATAATGCTACTCACTTTTGAATTCTTTGTGAGAATCATTAAGTCACGTCAGCTTAAAGCAATTCAACTAATTTTTCATTCCAATAGTGCAACTCTAAAGAACTCATATTGAGTTCTACAACTTTATTTTATATATTAATATTTTATTCATATTCAATTTTATAGTATTTAAAATAATAATTTTAATTATTTAAATTAAAATTGATATAAAATAAAATTCAATAAATTTAAAATTTAAAATGATAATTAAAATTAATCTCAAATACATGACATATAATTAAAAACAATAAAAATAAATAACATCACATAATTAATCAAACTTAAATTTCATCATCTTCATGTCTGAAACGTTCCCAAATATACTCGACTAGATCTCTTTGAAGTTGACGATGAACTTATTTTTCACGAATACTTGCTCTTCTTTGAAGTCTTGTTGCAAGATTCGGATGAGGACCGCTAAATGTTTCAGTTGTTGTTATCCACATTATCATAAGAGTAATCAAAATTACCTCCATATGTATGTCGTTTGTCTTCCACAATCATGTTGTGCAATATGATGCACGCATATATGGTATGCTTGAGGGTGTCCATGTGTCAAGCATGCGCTGGGCCACGTATAATTGCAAATCGAGATTGAAGCACTCCAAATGCTCGCTCCACATCTTTTCTAGCTGATTCTTGATGTTGAGCAAATAATTTTTTCTTTTCTCCCTATGGCATTGAAGTGGTCTTGACAAATATAGCTCACTCAGGATATATACCATCTGCTAAATAATACCCCATATTATATGGTGTCTCATTGATTGTATATTGCACTTTGGAAGCATATCCTTCCAAAATATCGTTAAACACGTTGGATTGGTTTAGCACATTAATGTCATTGTTTGAACCTGCAATACCAAAAAAAGCATGCCAAATCCATAAGTCTCGTGATGTCACTACTTTAAGCAAGATTGTGGGCTTACCATGATCACCTCGACAAAACTGTCATTTCCATGCAACAGGATAATTTTTCCATTCCCAATGCATACAATCAATTGAACCCAACATACTTGGAAAGCCACGCGACTCTCTCATTTGTAAAAGATGTTCAACATCAATGTTGTTAGGCTTTCTCAAATACTCATCCCCAAATACAACATTCATACCCCGAACGAATCTTTGTAAGCACTCAATTGAAGTGCTTTCACCGATTTGAACATATTCGTCTACAAGGTTAGCAGCAGACCCATACGCCAACATACGAATAGTAGATGTACATTTCTGCAATGGTGAAAGACCCATTTTACCAGTTGCATCGACCCTCATTTGGAAATATTCATCATGATTTCCAAGGGCATCTACAATTCGAAGAAATACATGCCTATGCATTCTGAACCTTCTTCTGAATTGAACATTTGTGTATACTGAATTTTCCGAGAAGTAGTCATTGAATAATCGATTGTGCCCTTCTTCACGACTTCGATCTACCATTGTTCTTCTCTTTTACCTAGAGGAACTTCCAGATTGGCGTTCGTTCTCAAGAAGTTGTTCTTCATCACTGTCATCCATAAATTCTTCTTTAACCAACTCCCAAAATTCCTGGTCGAAATCATCTGAATTGTCTGGATCCATTTTAGTGAATAAAGAATAAGAGAAAATGAGACAAGAATTAGAGAAGTATGAGAGAAGAATAAGATGAGAATGAGAAAACAATGACATAACTAGTAGTATATATAATGGTTTAAATAACGACTAGTTTGAATAACGACTAGTTTGAATAATGGCTACTTTGAACAACATAATATTAATAATAATTTAAAGTGGTACTAATGACCATTTTACATAGGTGTTGATAAATTAAAGTGGCACTAATGACCGTTTTTCATAAACTACATTCCATATTTTTTTCTCATCTTATTACAATATTTTTCATGAATATCTCGTTGAATATCATTCATAGTAGAAGTGTCTTTCATGATGATTTGCATTGCCTTTACTTCTATCTCATCCTCCTTACATTGAGCTAGTCTTTGCATTGTTGCTGCTCTTTTATTCCTTGCATCTTACATTGCATTTAGAATTTCCTTTGCCTTACCCTTCCTTTTTAGCTTCTTTTGTCCCATTGGACGCTCCATTGGTGATGATGAGTTAAACTCATAACTTGAAGGTGTATCTGGGTTAGCCGATGATGCCCCACTAGCAGAATTCTTTGTTATTTTTGAAGAATTTCCAATCGATTCTCCCATCCATTTAGGTTCATCTTTTAACAATCGCCATGCGTACTCAAGATTGAATGTTGTACCTTCATCCTGAGTAAAAAAAGCATGTGCAACGACCATGATATCGTTCTCCGATGTCCCACTTTTCTTTCCATTAATAGCTTGTTTGTAACACCCAACAAATTTTTGAACCGAGGCATTTATTCGATGCCATCGACATTTTAATTGCCCCCTAACTTTTCTCACGATTGCCCACGATACTGGTTATAATTGGCAGTGATTCTAAACCAAAAACTCTCAGCTTTTTGATCAACTCCCACAATTGGATCGTTTGAAACATTGAGCCATGATTGGATAAGAAGTATATCCTCATCCCTTGTAAATTGCTCTCGAGATTTTTTTTTAACGACAACCCTTTCTTCTTTTTCAGCACCAACTTGAGTAGAAAACAGTGGAACTTGAGAACCGGACATAACCCAATTGGTATTTCCGGTTCATGACGAAAAAATTCCATACTATTAGAACTCATTTGAGGGCTAGGAAATATATTTGGATTATTTGGTGACGGAAAAATATGGCGGGTTTGTTGACACGATGGAATTTGAGAATTTTGAGAATTAGGATTTTGATAATTTTGCATGTAATTGAACATAGCTTGTTGATAATGAAAATGATTAGGATCCATTTGGCCTAAACAATTTTATGTTGAAGTAAAAAGATAAAAATTTGAATGAAATTTAGATGAAATTTTGAGAGAGAAACTTAAAATTTATAATAATTTGAGTTGGTAAAACCTAATATTCATAATAAAAAAAGTTAAAAAAAGAAAAGAAAAAGAGACTAGCCGTTGAACGGCTACTTTGAGTTTTTTATTATTAAAAAAGTAAATGTAAGATAATACTACCGTTGCTTATTTTTGAATGGTTTGCCAGTTGGAGCATTCAATGAAATAGAAAATAGCATAAAAAATTTGCCAACTGGCGAACCCATGTTCAAGCACCTCCTGATGGAGGTGGTCTCACATATCATCCTTCTTTAGCATTGTCTATCTTAAAGAGAATGTAGAGAAAATCTTAAAATTCACGTGGCTAAAATATAGAGTGCATGTTCCGATACTAATTGAAATTATGTCTGATCAATAATAACCTGTCAAACACAATTTTCACATTGTGTTGAACTAAAAGCAAATAAAAATTTAAACAAAATATATAACACAAATAATTATTAATTTAGTTCGATGCAACGTCTCATACATCTAAAAACATCGATCAATGAAAGAAAATTTGCTAATCAATTGAAATTTGTATTTTTAAATAAAAATTCAATTCAAAGTTGTCCTTCTCGACTTCTACTCTCTTTGATTTGAATAAAATCTAAAGTACATGGTTATGATCATACAATGACATTGGAAACCAAGGTAATGCAAAACAGAAATGAAATTTAATTCCCCTCAAACCTTTTTGATAATTGATCAATTTGAATGGGACATGGTGAGGATATAATGAGAATGTTAATCTTGTATATTGAAGATTGAAATCAAATTCCAATTCTCTTTGGTCAAAATGTTATAAAATGATAAAGAAAAACAATACAAAATGAAACATGAAATTCAAGTTTTATAACTATAAACGACAATAACAAACAAACAACATCAATTACAAACAACAAATAGTTTCTTCATATTTAATGCTAGAAACATAAAAGTTGAAACGATGATACAAAACTTATAGCATACAAACACACTACTAGCTGCTTATGTTTTCAGCTAGTTTTATTTATTCTCTCTATCATCCATTACTTGATAACATACCTATCTACCAAAATATCTCTCCATAGAGAATACAAAAATACATACTCATTAACTTACCTGATTAATTTCTATGCACAGACAGTATAAAAATTTCAACACATGCATCCGATCAAACCAGACCGTTACGTCTCTTGATTGGATCCATGTGTTAAATAGTTTTACATTTTTGATGCATACAAATTAAATCATTCAGTTAATTCGCCCCAATCAATACCTATATATATAGTGTTACTTTTGTAAAATTCATAAGATGAAATCAATTCAACTTCTAAAGCTTGAGAAACACAAACTCCTCAATGGCAGGTACAGCTCCAACATTGGCAAGAGCTTCCTTGTTTGGTTCTTCATCGACACCGATAGCCATAATAGCTTTCTGGCGACGAGATGTTCTTCCAACACTCATAAAGCTCACATTCACATTTTGTTCACCCAATATGTTTCCGACGAGACCGATCATCCCAGGTTGATCGATCTGTCTGCACAAAATCAGATTCCCTTCTAAGCTCACATCGACCCCGAAAGATCCAACACATGTAAGATGAGGTGTACCATACTTCACTTTTCCATCAATGCTTATCTGACCCTCAGATACAGCACTAGCGAATTTGGACTCCACATTCGATATCTGTATCTGGATTGACTCAATAGGTAGCTCAAGAGACGAATCAACAGCAACTTTTTCCTCACTTATGCGAAGGCCTCTTTGCTTCGCAATGTAATCCGCGTTAACAAGATTGACAATTGTGTTTGATATAGGTTCAATGATGCCTTTTATGATCATGGCGCGGAGTAGTCTAGTATCTAGATTGTCAGGGCCCCTAGCCGATCGGTAAACCACTTTGATCGACTGGATTCCGCTTCCTCCGGATACTAACTGCACTGCTAACCGCCCTAGCTTCTCAGCCAAAGCAACATATGGAGCCAGTTCTGATAACACCTGATGTAAAAGAAGAACAATGCACATAAATCATAGATTTTACGAGGTTGGACCAATGTGACTTATGGCTAAAACTAACTCTAATTTACCTCAGGAGCAACCATAGGAGCATTGACAGCAGTTGCTGAAAGTTCACCATTCAATGCACCAACAACAGCTTCTGCTATTTCAATAGCCACACCTTCCTAATGTGTCAAAATTGGTGAGAAAAAAACTTGGTAAGAAAATGATTTGTGCTAAAAGTAAGAGAGAAAGTTACTATATCAAGAAAAACAAACCTGTGCTTCTTTAGTGCTGGCTCCAAGATGAGGTGTAGCAATCACATTCTCATGTTGCACTAACTTACTGTCTTTGGCCGGAGGCTCCTCAGTGAAAACATCAAGCGCGGCCTGCTCCATCCACATGCAATATAATAGCAACCATGATATATATAGTGATTCAAGAAACATGTAATATATATTAACAAAGTTCATAGCTCTGTATGAACCGGCCCAACACAGAGATTGTTAGCAGTTAAGGAATACATGAATTGAAAAAGAGAATTGAAGTAAAAGGGCTAACCTGAGCAACAATTCCGCTATCAAGTGCTCTGACTAAAGCATCTTCATCAATAACACCACCTCTAGCAACATTGATGATTCTCACACCTTTCTTCATCTTAGCAAAAGCGTTGTCATTAAAAACTTTGGTAGTAGTTGGAGTGAGAGGCATGTGTAGTGAGATGAAATCAGCAGTTGCGATTGCTTGATCAAATGAAACCAATTCAACCCCAGCGGCACGTGCTCTATCAGCTGGAGCATAAGGATCGTGTGCTATCACATTCATTCCTAACCCTTTTGCACGTCTTGCAACTTCAGATCCAACTTTTCCAAATCCCATTACTGCTAATGTTTTTCCAACCATTGATACTCCCACATACTTGCTTCTTAGCCATTTTCCTGCAAAATTTATCAGCGATCTCAAATTAATAAACACTAGAAACTCCTGAGGTCCCGACCCTAGACAAAATGTCCAGCATAAGAATATCTACATTTGCATTGAGTTAGACCTTACAAATCAAAAAAAGATTATTGAATAAAGATGTAATATGAACTAAACATCTTAGATCAATGACCGAGATCGTGTAGTTATTAATGCAGGAAAACCAAATCCGACTTTGAATATATCTCAAGCAAGCAATCTACCAAAGTTCACGACGCAGCCACAACGCAATTGTGAACTCAAGCATTAATAGTACTAAATTATGCATAAATAGAATCACAGATCTAGAAACTACTAGTAAGTGTTTGGAATCTTGTTGAAATCACTCTTAGCCACCCTGATCTGCAAAAGAAACACTATGTAGCTTTGGTATATCAGAGTGGTTCACGTGATTTCAACAAATCATTTCAAGAAACCAACTGCGAAACCAAACATACACTTGATCTCGATTGTAAACTACTAATACAATGAGTGTATGTTCGGTATTACACTAAATTTGTTGAAATCACGGGTAACCACTATGGAACGCGGAAGCCACACTATGTAACTTCTGCAAACTAGAGTGGTTAACGTGATTTCAACAAATCATTTCAACAAATCAACTGTGAAACCAAACATACACTCGATCTCGAATGTAAACATGTACCGTACCGGCTTTGAGGGAAGCATCAGCCTGAGCAACATTACGAGCCATGGCAGCAAGGAGTGCAATTCCATGTTCTGCTGCAGCAATAGTATTAGCAGTAGGAGCATTCACAACAAGACAACCAAATTCAGTAGCAGCTTGTAGATCCACATTATCAATCCCAACACCAGCTCTACCAACAACTTTCAGCTTCCCTTTACCAGCTTCAAACACTTTCCTCGTAACTTTGGTGCCACTTCTCACAATCAAAGCATCACAGGTAGAGATCTTGGTGCAAAGCTCTTCAGGTGAAAGGTCATAAGCACACACCACGTTTCCTAGTTCTCTCAACACTTGTAAACCTGCTTCTCCAAGCTTCTCGGAGACCAAGATCGTTGGTTTGTCGTTTCCAACAACGTTGTTGTTCGAAATGCTTTGTTTTGTTTGGTCAACGGTTTTTAAAACACTGTTGACCACAAAACAACGTTGTTGACATGAAAGTTTAATGTTGTTGTTGCTTTTGTTGAGTTTTGTTCCAAAAGTGTTGGAGCTTAGGAATGATAGATTGGAGATTTTTGAAGATCTTGATTCTGAAGAAGAAGAAGAAGAAGAAGAGAACAAAGGTGAGGGGAAGATTGATTTGGTAGATGCAGAAGAAGCCATGGATGCTATGTTTTTTTGCTCTGTTTTTTTGTTCTGTTTTTTTGTTTGTGTTTTTTTTTTTGTTTTTGTGTTTTTTTTTTTATGAATGAATGAATGTGCTATGTTCTTATGACGGGGTTTTGTAAAGTTTTTTGAATAGTGGTTTTAGGCATTGATTATTTAGAAATAGAAATGCTATATATAATATAAAATATAAACCAATAATAAAATTTCTAAATAAATAAATAGAGCAATAATAAGAAAGAAGGTGGTGATGGGAGGCAAATGGGAGATTTTTCTTTGGTTTGAGGTTTTGGTGGTTGGTGGATGTTTTGGGGTTTTTTCGAGTAAGTTGGTGGAGGATTTTACTCATGCTATTTGTGTTGAATAACTATAACCATTAAATAATTCATCTTTTTTGATATTGAATGAACATTTTTTTATTTTTTGGCTATTATATTGAATGAACGTTCATTTCTTAGTTCTTACTACATAAAAAAAATTATTTAATTGGAGAATTATAAATGTATAGAAATGGATTGCCTAACATCAAAAGTAAGGTTGGATGATTGGTTATTTTTAGAAACTAAATCATAATTATTTTTAATTTATTTAGGTTTGAATTTATATTCATAATTATATTTTAATTAAATCTTATAAAATTGATTATAATTTTAGTTACTCGAGATGCTTTAACATGACACATAACATTTTAATTTACTATTTTAGAATTTTATTTAGAGAGTTTAAAAGATCTTACTTGATTTTATATGGTTATGGTTATATTAGAAGAAAGATATTGATTTATGTTTGGAAATTTAGAAACATAGAAAAATAAAATATTAGTAGATGACTTCATTAAAAGTGTCTATAAACATGGTATTCCACACATTGTTAGTAGCATTTAGTAATTAGTAGTCGCCTATTTAGAAAAGTTTCTATATTAAAAAATAGTGGTAGATTAGATTCTACTCCCATAACATAACATAACAATGGAGTAAAATCAACTCATTTATTGGCTCTGTCACTGTCCTTCAAATCGCATCTACCACACTCATTAGTCAACATAAATTGCATTATTGGCTTCATCTTTTTTTATTTTATTTTTAGGCTGCTCAAGAATCTTGTTGTAGATAGATTTTTTTATTCAAAAAACCATGTTGGAGATTTTGTTTTACTCTTAACTTACTTTTATTAGATGAAATTTATATGAATTAATCTTATAATAATGAATTTAAATTATTTTAAAGACAAATGATAATATATAAAAAAAGAGAAATAAAAAAAAAACACAACGAAATCATAGATCTCAATCCACTATAAGTTTATTCAGAAAATGGAGTTTTAAAATCATTCAATAAAAGCAAAAGAGTTCTCAACGTTTTTAGAAGATCCCAAAAAACTACTTCAAACACAAAAAGATATTTTTCTCCTCATAAAACTTTCTGTTTTGTTTAAATTTTAAATAAAACATGGAAGTTCACCTACTTTAATGAGCATAATAAAAGTGTTGAAAATAAAGGGAATATAAAGTAAGTGGTAGGACCACCAAGTATATAACTTTTCATCTTATTATAAAAATATCTTCAAGAGTATTTTAATATATGAAAAATATTTAATAGATTTCATATGATGCTTTCATATTTTATTTATTTATTTTCTATCCCATTGTAAGAAAGATTCCGATCCCTTTGCTTTTGGGAAGGGTGTGGTCAGGAATAGGTAACAATATAATATTTTTTTGAAATTAAAAATGTGAAGGTATCATACTAGGTTGTTTGATATGAAAACACAACTTCCAATTAATATTTTATATTTAATTATTTTAAAACTAATTTGAATTTTTACGGAATATTTATATTTAACAAACTTAAAGGTATTTTAGATTTTGTTTTTAAAAATTCTAAAGTAGTTGTAGGTTTTATTTATAATTTGAGACATGTGCTCTATGTGTACGAAGGATTCAGAATGCAATTATTATTAAGACTGTGCCATCATCATATCTCATTAAAATCTGAATAGTTTGGTCTTTGTGGGATCAAGTGGAAACATATGCAAATGGTTGTCATGTCACAAACACCAACTTGTCCTCTAGTACAATTTTTATTTTTTAATAAAGTATAGTTTTAAATTAAGAATATTAACAAAAAAGTGTAACTTTGTGAGCTCCTTTATTTCTTTATAAATCAAATTGAATTCGTGATCTATAATTGAAAAATTCTGACATGAACACATATATAATAATTAAATTTAAAATAACCAATTATAATTTTTAATAATTAATAAATAAAATAAATTTTTCTTTCTCATTTCTTATCACAACCACTTCTATAATTCTAATTGAAAAATAATTAAATTTTAAATAAATTAAAATTTTCATCTCTTCTTATTAATTATTCTTAAAAATATAAATTTATATATTTTTCTATAATTACAATATGCATAGGTAAACTTATGTCATTATAATTTTAATCAAATGTATTTTAGAATTTGTGTAATTTATATTTTTTTAACAAATGTTTTTTTAAGAAATAAAAAAAAAGAATTTGTGTAATTTATGTTTTTTTTAAGAAATAAAAAAAAAATTGTTGTGAAATAATTTTTTTAATAAAAAATTTAGATCTAACATCATCTACAATAGAGTTTAATTTATTTATTTTGGTGTTTAAATAAGTCTAGCATATATATATATATATATATATATAAAGTATAATTATAATTTTTTTAAATAAAATAATTTAAAAACATTTTTTATCATATTATTAAATTGAATAATGTATTGACAATGATGTAGTTAGGATAAAATATGTAAATCAAAATTTTATTGGACCCACTCTTAAATAGGAGTTACTTTTTCTACTCTTATATGTACACCTCACATTTAAAAAAAAAATCAAAAAGTATATTTTATATATTTGAGGATATTTTTTCGATCCGAACGCACTCAAATTTCATTAAAGTGTATTAATTTTGAGATCACTCAATTTTGAACAGGATATGATATGGAGATAGATCTTTGTATGTTATTTAAGTGTATTTGGATATACATCTTCGAAATATCCCATTAAATCTTTTTAAAAGTATCAAAAGCGTCTTAATTGTAAGTGGCATTTTTCAGATACGCGTATCCAAAAACCTCCTAAATCATTTTAGAACAATACCATTGTCCTAAAATTGTAATTTTTTAGGCCAAATTATATTTAAGTAAAATCAAGTTATATTAAAGTTAAATGAAAGTAAAAAGTTATTCATTGATCCAAAAAGTCACGTTCATACATAACATTTATTAGAAAATACAAAAAAAAAAATACATCCAAGCATAAACTATTAGGTATGTCTAACCCTTTGCCTCTTCCTCTGTCTGTATTGTACGACATTCTATAACTCGTTAATCATGTTCTCCGTGAAGGCCAACTGGGGACTGTAATTCTCAAAGAGTCATGCCTCTATACCAACTTCTTTACCCATCTCCATAACAAGCTAACTAACTGTCGACACGCTCTCGATGTGGTCATCTCTAGCCTCAAGTACCTCGTAATTATCTGGCCTAGGAGGTCTTATAGGAGCGTCTGGTGTCATGATAAGATATGACACTCTATAGAACCATGTCGTGTAGTAGTCTACATAAGCTCAATGTACATGAGCTGGAACCTAACGATACTCCTTTGGTACTAAGTGACTCTCAAAATCATTCAATATTGCACCACGATCTCTGTGGCAAACGCTAAGAGGAGCCAAACTAGCGCATCACCCGCTCGCGCGAATAAGGATACATTAGAGATGACCCACATTCCAATCATATAGATTATAAGGTAATAACGTTAAACTGACGCGTCTCACAGTGAACATCATATGAATATAAGAAAAAGTCATTTGGTACATGATGGTCAATATACACTCTGAATAACTCGACCATATTATTCTCCCTATACAGAACAAATGTGATAACATGTGGCCAATCTCTGTCATCTACTTTGTCTTCTAAAGATAGTCCTCACCCAACTTCAAGTACATATAGAGCAAACAGACGATGCCACAATAGTACTCGTGAATTACAATCAGGTATATGAAATACTTAAGTTAAACCACATTGACATAGGTTGCACTTATGTCCACAAACATGGATGTGTCAACCAGGAACAAGAGGTAACACCTCAATGCACACTGCCAATGATACTAAACATACATATCATCACCTACTACATTCAAGGCCCAATGCAGATGTTCTTTATAAAGCTTTTCTAAAAAGCTAAATCTTGCATGAACGTCTCTTATGTCAGAAGCTTCATGCGCGACCTTAACATGGTCAACACCCAAATGGATGATCATCATATCGATAACTTCCTCTCGCATGATCCTTTTGTGGTCCAGTAATATCCCTCTGATGGGAAGATGTAGGAGGAATGAGGTGTCATCTAAGGTGATGGTCATTTCTACTATAGGAAGGTGGAAAGCTGACACTCTAAATGCCACCTCTCGGCAAAAACCACCTGTATATTATGGTTTACGGTCATGTATGCATAAGTACATAAACTGACAAGATCATAATAACATATAACATCAATGAACCAAGTGAAGCAACTCGATTTTCAAAAATCTTTTGATTCTCGAAAACTAGTGAAATCGCCACCTAATTTTATTTGTTCTAAAAAGAACGGGAAAATATAGATAAAACCCAAAACAAGCGGATAAGGCGGTCTACATGACCAAAAAAGTGGGATCGGGAGTCGGTTATATAAGGGGAAGGTGTTAGCACCCCTTACATCCATCGTACTCGATGGGACCCGTTTAGTCCTAAGTGTGTGTGTATATTCGCTAATCTCTAAGTTATAAAATAAAAAGAAATTTGATTATTATTATTTTGAGTTTGGCACGGTTTTTGAACCGCGGGCCTACATATTCCCTTGTGCAATGGGAAAGTCAAAACTCTGTAGTTCCTCTTTAAAAGGTTTTAATTAGTTGTATTGATTTTATCTAAAAAATCGTGCATTTAGACGTTTCAAATGCTTTGAACTAGGACTTGTTTTGTTTGTTTGAAAAGCTTAAGTCCACATTCGCATTAGAAACGACTATTGCACCCTCTTTATCTGAAAAGAGTTTTTAAATGGTCGCGTATGAGTGATAAAAAAGTTTGAGTGAGTTGAATTGTTTTTTTATGTGGATGAAAAAGTACCGAACAACGAGGCTAGCGTCTCACGATTCAAATACTAGAAACCCGAGGAACGAAAGTTCGCCCAAGTCGTCTATCACCCAAAAAGTTTTCTTGAGAAAAAGTGAAGTGAAACGAGTTCACGTTATTTAGGAGTCTTTAAGCCACGGGTCTAGCGTCCAACGACTTAAAGACTAAAGTTTGTTTGGGGGACAAGTTTTTTAGCAACTAGGCTATCGTCTAACGACTAAAAAACTTGTACTTTATTATGAAAAAGATTTCGAAAAATGCACTCGACGTTGGATCGAGGTTTGAAACTTTATTACGAAAGTGTTTTTGAGATGCGTGCTGAGATGAAATATGGAATCGGATTGATTTTAAATTTAATTGTGTGCAAGGTGTACATTGGTGAATAAATACTGAACGAGTAAATAAGCAGACAAAATACCAAACAATACAATCGGAAATTTAAATAATTATTAGAGATGATTTTTTCTGTTTGATGAAAAATCGGCTAATAGTTTAGTCGATAAATCATCAAATAAAAACTATCGTATCCAATAATTATTTAGTACATCGCAATGAGAATATTATTTACGATAAAATAAATTAAATGAAATAGAATAAGTTCGAAATAGCACGGAATGCCGTGATTACGGCGAAGAGAAATCCATCGAACTTTTGACCGGTCCGAATACTTCCATATGCGGACGTCGAATGTGACGAATCCCAATACAAAATACTCCGACAGTTCCAAACGGCCATATTACACCACATATACATTTTTCAATATTAACATTTTTGTTTAAAAATAAAATTTACTTAAGAGTAACAAAAATAAAATAATAATACATACATAAAAAAAACAGATTTTTTATTATATATATAAACAAGGTGTCACCACCAGATTTTTATGAAAAAAGAAATTGTGATAGAAAAGATGTATTTTATGAAATATTTAGATAATATAGTTTTTTTTTAATTAGTAAAAATTATAAAAGAAAAAGAAATAAGTTATAATTAAAAAGTTAATAATAAAATAGAATTAATTAGAAAGAAAAATGGAAAAGAAAAGAAAATGTTAAACATTGTCTTCATCTCTCTCTCGTATCCATTCTCATCGTTCTCTCTAACCCTCCCGAACCCTCATCGGCGAGGCCCTTTGCCTCTCTCCCGTCGCCATCGTCTTCCTCGCCGCTTACTCAAACCCTCACCCTCTCACCGGTTTCTCTCTGTGCTCTCTCTCACCGCGATTCTGGGTCGCTCATCTCTTCCTATCACGGCCGCGATTCGAAATCTCTCATCTCTCTCAATGTTTGCATGTGCTCGATTTTTGATTCTGACAACTGTTTGTTTTCTGATTTGGGTTCGGTTGTTTGATACAGGTTGGGAAAAACTGAAAGAGTTTTGAAACCCTACCTCCACGCGATTCCGGTTCGGCCTTGGAGATGCGTCGGTGATGGTGGATTCAAACGCGTGCCTGGGTGAGTTCGTTCTGATTTTTTCCTCTTCTTCTTCTTTCTCAATTTCAGAACATAGGATTTCTGAAACAAATAATCTGAAGGTGTTAGGTGGTGAAAATGATGATCGTTGTTTGTTTATGTTGCTATGGGTCTCGGTTTTTTACTGTGTTGGGATTCCTGTTATAATTTTCTGTTCTGGGACTTTGGTTTGGTTTTTGGTTTGGAAAGATGAACCGTGTCTCTCTTGTTTAGTGTTGGTGTTGAATGTGAACCGATACTACATTTTTTGGTTTGGTTTTGGTTAGGGTGGTCGAACTATCTCCCTTTTCTAAACCGATGGCCTCCTCCCTTGAAAAAGATACTTTTAGTGTTGAAATTTTTGTATCTCAAAGACCGATGGTCTCTTGTTTTAACCGATGGTCGCAAACTTTTCTTCTTTTCCTCATTACTTCGTATCTATACCTCTATATCCTTTGCAATGATGCTATATTTGATCCTCTCTCTCTTTTTTCGATATATCCCAAGAATGGATACTATGTGGTCTTGGTCCAACTCTATTATCATCAAATGGTTTCTACCCTTTTCACCCTTGGTGAAAATATGACTTTGAAATTACTCTTTCTTCTTCTCATGTTACTTGTATGGGTCATCTTACCTCTTCTATAATCGCTAAGTCATGCCGATAGCCATCCTTTTGACATTCTTGTTTCCTATGTTGGGATTATGCTTGGTGGGAATAACTAGGCCGGATTATAATCATGGAATTATTTACATTGCGCCTGTTGGATTAATGAACTGTTGGGATTAACCATGATGAATGATTCGAGCTGGGTTTATCTCGTGAACCGAATTAATTCGTGATTTGCGATAAACTCAATTCGCCGATGATTAATCTTGAACAAGATTATGAGGATTAGCAATAAAACCGATTCCCAACACCTAATGATGAGTCCGAAAAGAATGATTCTTTTAGTTTTCGTATTTTATTTCACTTTGTAATCGCTAACCTGTTGTTTCGTGTGTGACGGGTAACACGGCATGAAGGTGAATGCTCGACGTCAAGAAATTCAGAAAGCCAAATAGCTCGCTCAAACCAAAAATAGGCCTTGGAAGATTGTAGCAATATTGTAGAATTAGGATAGAATTAGGACTTTTGTATTTGTAAAACAAAACTAGAAAATTCTGTAATAACGAACGAAATTCCGAAATTAATTCCAATTCCTCTTGCGAAATTTGTATTCTAAACATAAATATTTTATAATATCAATTTGATATATAAAAAATATTCAAATTCAAAAATACAATTCCGATTCCTTCTGGTTACGAACGGAATTCTTAGTAATGCTTCCCCGTTTTTGTATCTTTTTTTGTAACTTCACGATCCGACATTGTAACCGAATTTTGAAGAAACTTTGAAGAAACAATTTTTCCTCTTTTTTCACACTGTATCCTGAAATTCCACTTCTCGCACTTTTCTTGAAGTATCCACTAATTACCTCTAGCTAGCGAATTTACTCAGCAAAAACAGTATTTTCATTCACCGAATAAGAAAAAAGAAAGATTTCTTTAAAACTTAAATTCCCAAATAATTGTTTTTGAATTCAAGTTCTAAAATTAATGATCCTTTTTCTGTCCAATGATTCCAAACAACTCCTTTGCGCGAGAAAAAAATTCGAAGTCGTTCGAAACTTCCGGAATATAAAATGAATTGGTTACAACTTTTCCATGAAACATTCTCAGCAAGAATTCCTCTGAAATCATAACCAACAGATACATTTTTTTTTGAAAATGATGGGATGAAACGGAGGGGAAATTTTGGGGTGCGACAGTTGCCCCTATTCAATCATCTTAGACCTGGTAAGTGAGAAAGATTGACAACTTTCGAACGTTCAAGGTGGAAGAGGATTGAATACCAGAGAACCCCGAAAATTTGCCCGACGCGGGAAACCAATGCCACAAAACAGATAACAAATCTTGGTTACGGAGCCAAGAAAAACGCTTGAAGAGAAAACTTGCTAAGCATTAACGGAATGCTTTAACACAAAAGTGCACAGTGAGAAATAACTAGGAGATTTCGACAACACTGGGGATAACCGTGTAACCGAAATGACTTTGACAACAATTTTAATGAAAATGCTATGAGAAGGGAAACGAACTTCTCAAGCGAAAAGAAAAGCAATACTAAGAAATTGACATGACTAAGAACTTAACAAAGAGTTCCCTGATAACTAAGGAATACCTGGAAACCTTACACAAAATTGAAAAATTGACAAGACTGAGAACTTAACAAAAAGTTCTTTGATTGACTAAGGAATACCTGGAAACCTTAAACAGAATTGAAAAATGACATGATTGAGAACTTAACAAAGAGTTCTCTGAATGACTAAGGAATACCTGGAAACCTTAAACAGAATTGAAAAATGACATGATTGAGAACTTAACAAAGAGTTCTCTAAATGACTAAGGAATACCTGGAAACCTTAAACAGAATTGAAAAATGACATGATTGAGAACTTAACAAAGAGTTCTCTGAATGACTAAGGAATACCTGGAAACCTTAAACAGAATTGAAAAATGACATGATTGAGAACTTAACAAAGAGTTCTCTGAATGACTAAGGAATACCTGGAAACCTTGAACATAATTGAAATGACATGATTGTGAACTTAACAAAGAGTTCCCTGAAACTAAGGAATACCTGGAAACCTTACACAGAATTTGAAATGACATGATTGAGAACTTAACAAAGAGTTCCCTGATTGACAAGATTGAGAACTTAACAAATAGTTCCCTGATTGACAAGATTGAGAACTTAACAAAGAGTTCTCTGAATATGATTGAGAACTTAACAAAGAGTTCTCTGAATATATGGCTAGAACAATGTCTGAATTGTTGGTGCACGAAAGTGCAAGGAGCCATGGCATGCTGAATGTCTTTGACCGTGTAACTTCTGAGTTACAAGCAGAATGGATTCAGTAGCGCACCCAAGAATACAATTCTTTGGGGATAAACAAAACAATATCTAGCACACCGGCGTGATATAGATGTTTATGAAGTCGGTAAATCTTGTTTCCGACATTTCTGCTAATGAGAGATCTTACTGAACATGTACGGACATGTTGAACAACTTCTGAGTTGACAAGATCTTCAATTTGTAGGCAGATAGCTTTACCGTTGATAGAAGAATCAGATTCAGCACCTGTGACTGAAAAACTTCTAGGGTAATGAGCTTCAATTTGCTGACATTGTATGGACAATGCGTTGCAGCAAGTGGATATGTAGATCAACGTCTGAGTTGGAGAAATATCTTGAGATTTGAATAAACATCCCGCCAGGTGGATATTTATTTGTTGAGTAGTTGATGACTTACTGGGGAAATAAACGCACCAGAAGTTTGATGTAATTTTCTGAGAACAGCTCAGGGGAGTATATTGTGGAAGCCACTGTCAATAGTATTTGCTGAGAAGATTCTTGTCTGAAAGAAGTCTTGAAAATACCAAGAACAATGCTGCAATAATCTTTTCTGAAGGAGATTCATTTGGGGAGAGAAATAAGCTTCGTTGGGGAAACTTCGTAAGAAACCATGTGGAAAATTCGCTGGGGATTCCCGGTTGAATAGATTTGCTGACATTTGAGTCCAACTGAAAAAATACAACTGTTTCACTGGGGAAGAAGTCTCGATTGGAGAAACCATCAGTTGTGGAAGTCCAAACAAGTATATCACTTGCGCTTGTAGAAAGAAAAGGATAATTTGTCGTCTGAGAATTAATCCTTCAAATTTTGATCCTTACGAGGATACTTAGAGTTTCAGTTGAAAAAACCTGCAAAACAGATAGCCGAAGCTAATGCATGGGTATGATATGCATGAGCATGATATGATTTTTCTAATGCAAATGGTGCATGATTTCTTGACTGTTGAGAGAAAGAAGATATCACTGGGGAGTCCAATTGAACGATCTTGTTGTCACAAGAGTTCACTGGGAATGATTGATCGCTTCTTTGAGGAAGAGACTTCATTGGAGAATTGACACTATTGTCGATTGTCTGTCACCCAAGCGCTCACCCAGCACTGGGGAGAAAAAGATAAATATATCGTCTAAGAACTTTTACCTCCACCTCCAAAATTTCGAAGATTCCAAACTCGGGGGGTTTATGATGCATCGTGATATGACATGGATGAATGAATGAATGCATGAATATACTGGTTAATGCACTGGCTATCAAACTGAATCCTCGACACCGTTAGTCCGGAGGATAAAAGAACATGGCACAACAAGATGATTGACCAAGCTCCACATGTTGAATTGCCGCTGGAAAGGCTGCAATGCTAATTCTTGTAGAAAGAAGAATAGCAAACTTCTGAGTTGATCAGATAATGATGATTAGAGGCGTGCTCCATGCGTGGGAATGCAGCGGCATTAGATTTTGCACTTCAGAATCTCAATATGCCCCGGTCTGTTAGACCTTTTTAAAATCTTTCCTACAAAGGAGTGTCCCGGCAACCTGTATTCTGACGTAATACTTTACTGATCATCAGTATTTCAAAGGAACTGGATATTCTGATATGGGAATATCATGCCTTGATAGGAGCTTTGGAAGTATTTCCGCATCTCAAAATAACCTCCTTAGATTTGTCAAATCTCAGAGTGGCAGACTTTGCACAGATGGACGACATGCCCCAGGATGAACATTGGAGAGACTCCAACGTCTCGAAGTAGTTGCTTCAGATGAATCTTTTCAGCAAGCTTGCTTTAGAATGAGTCTTGGAAAGACTTCTACATATCAAGTATTTTCCTCAGATCGACTGCATCTGAATAAGGAGCTATGCGAGCATCGGGAAGACCTGCCCCAGGACGAGCTTTAGAGAGACTCCTAAGTCTCGAAGTAATTGCTTCAGGATGATTGATTCTTGAATGAACACTTGCTCCAATTAAAAGAGCCTCATCATTATGAAGTAACTGCTTCAGATCAATCAACAAGTGAGCGACTAACTTGGTGGAATAGGAGCTTTTGAAGGCTTCCACGCGTCGAAGTAATTGTCTCAGATTGACTGGAACCGAACGATCAGTTCGAAAAAGATTGAAGCGAAATGCCCCACCGTAAACAGCCTTAGGGAGACTCCCATGTCTCGAGGTGATTGCTTCGAGTTGACTGAAACATGGAATGACTGTTGTCTCAGGCTAACTGCTCTTTGAGAAAGACTAAATCAACTGTTGATTGCTCTTTAAGGATTTGCCCCCGGATTGGCGGAAATTCGAGGAGCTGAATTTCAATTTGATTGCCCCCAATATTAACAGAATCTTGAGAAGACAACTTGTGATATGCTCGAAGGAGTCCTTAGACGTCCTGCCCCTTGCCACAAAGAGATGATCAAGTCTTTCTTCTTTGGACAAAGTTAAATTCTTCACTGATGTTCATTATGAGAACTTCTTCAATGTCAAACTATTGTTTTACATGTAGAAGAATGTTTGTTATGACAATCATCATGCAACAATTATGTGTCTTGAAGTTTCGTATGAAAAACATTATGATTTTTTGTGAGTGAAACACTTTTTGGAGTGCAACACTGAAAATTTTCTTTTTGAAAGATAAGACGAGCATATGATACCAACACAGATACTTAACACATACTGTAGGAGTCAGGTAAACGCGATCTCTTCGTTATATGCTTTTGAATTAACCCATGCTTCAATTAGGACTTTTAAGGGTTGTAACGTGGCCTGGTTCACGAGTTTTTTAGAAAAAAGGTTTTTAGGCTCAAAATATTTGGTGCCCGCCCCTTCTCCATGATGTTCTTCGGTCCTAAGTTCAACTATCTTGATATGAGCACTCATCTCTCGAGAGGTGTTATGATGGTTGAGGAACCGATACGAGGTTTTCTGGACATAACAGACACCCACCTTGTCTTTTGGTATTTAACCACACAACTTGTTCTTTGTTGAAAATTTTTCTTTGAAAATGCATTTCAAGATTTTCTTTTTTCTTTTCCTGACTTTTGCCTGACTTTTGCCTAAGCGACTTATTACTAAGTTCCGACTTAGCGGGAATTTTGTCTCTTTCATACTCCTTTTTTGAACAAGTCATGGATCTATACGCTATCTTTGATTTGTTAAAAGTGATGGTGACTGTCGGAGTCTTTGGTAGATGAAGGGTAACCGTTGCGGTGTCGTCATCTGTTAACCTTTCTGATGTGCGAGAGATACCCAACATGGTATCATTCTCCTTTGATGCATATTATTGATAGATGGAGGTCGACTACTGTGGTTTTGACCTTTCTCAACCTTTTGAAGGATAGCCATTGTTGTATCCTTAAATGCACACTCTCTTGATGAGTTATGAACGCTCGATCAGAATAACTGAACACTACCCGCCCACAGGGTAAAAATGATGAGGGTTTTTTCTGAACAGAAAGGAAACTCCTACTTCAAGGCTCAAAGGGTTAACGATGGTTTATCTCCCTTATAACTCCGGTGTTTGGGAATTTGAAACAAGGCCTGTACATCATTAGCAGGGTTCTACTCAAAATCACATGATTAGAGACCTGGCGTTTTTTCAATTATCGTCATCCTCCCTCCAATCTTTGCCTAGGCGAAAGGATTGGTAACGTTGGTATCAAAAATGCTCGCAAATCAATTAAAGAGTGATAACGAATGGATTGAGTGACAACGAATGGATTACTTCAAGACAAACATATTCATTGCATTAAGATAAAAACAAACAAGTTTCTACATGCAAACAAAGTTTAAACAGTTAAACAAGGTACACATGAAAATGCAGTAAAGAAAATACAAGATTGTCATTGTTGAGGAGGCCTGGGCTCCGCCTTGACTTGTTGATTCAGATGAACTTCAGTAAGCTTGGCGTTCACTTGAGTACGGGGTTTCCATTCACAAACAGATTCCCTCCTTGAAGAGTCAAGTACTTGTCAATCAACCTTGAACTTTGGCTTTGTAGGCGCAATCCTCCGTTGAGTGGCCTCTGCTTCCATCATGGTATCCACATCGCGCGATCATAACCAAGCGGGAATAACTTTAGTGGGTTAAGAAACTTAGGAACCACCAATGAACTTTGAACCGATATGGCGAAGTTGGTAGGTCACCGAATTGGATCAAGAGGAGCCTCCTTCTTTCCAAATTATTCCGAGGCACGCTTTGATTTTGAGAGTTCGACTCAAGTTGAGGAGATCGACAAAAGTTGTTGATGCAAAGACTTGAAAGACGGTAATGGAGGATAATGAGTTGGTGTTGCAACCGACTTCCCTTTGCTAGAACTTGAGATATCTTTCAAGGTTACCACCTTTTCAAGTGAACATCTGGTCTACTTCATCACTACTCTTCAAAGTCTCAGCTGCCTCTTGGCAAGCAATTGTCCCAATGAGTTTTGGAAGCTCCTCAAAATTGCTATGATTAGACCTTGCAAGCAAGATATCTAAGCTCGATCCATTCTGTTTGAAAAACAGAATCTTATCATCAATTAGCTCTTGAACTGTGCATTTGAAGGCCGAACAATTCTCAGTTTCATGTCCTGCAGAGTTAGCATGAAAAGCACATCTAGCTTTCTCATCAAACCAAGCTTTAGCAACTCCTGGTACTGGCTTCAACTCCCTTGGTATCACAACACCACTCTGAATCAAGCAAGGCAAAAGTCGAGAATATGACATCGGGATTGGCTGAATATCCTGTTGAGCATATCGGCGATAATGCGGATTAATACGCTGATTTGGTTCCTTCTTCTTCGATCGGGGAGCA
Organism: Vicia sativa; assembly: GCA_021764765.1. NCBI lineage: Eukaryota > Viridiplantae > Streptophyta > Magnoliopsida > Fabales > Fabaceae > Vicia > Vicia sativa. Next base: position 289,116,891 of record CM038794.1, read on the forward strand.
AGCAATTGTTGTTGTCGAGGAATCCTCGAAGGTGATGGTCGAGGATGATACTCAGTAGGAGAATTTCGAACTGGAGGGTTCGCCACATGCGGATGTCCTTGACTCATGGAGACATCAGATGATAGAGCAGCAACCAAACTTGCGGAGATTGGTGTGGTGTTGCATTCTCTTTTCAACACAACTTGCAAGAGATCCATGACCAGATTCATCTGACTTTTCAAGTGCTTAACCGCGCCTTCGACCACCAAGCTCGTCTATAGTCCTCTGAGACATCCTTGGAGTTTTGAACGTGCGTCGAGTAGACAGTTTGATATTTCTGGACAGAAGAGATGAAATGAGCTTTCTTTGTGAAAATGGAATGCATGCCTTAAAGAATGCGATGTAATGGTAATGCATGTAAGAATGCAATGTAATCTAGCAGTAACGCATGTAAGAATGCGATGTAATGGTAATGCAAATAAGAATGCAACATGACGATAATACTTATAAGAATGCCATATGATGGTGATGCATGTAAGAATGCAACGATGGTAATGCATGTAAGAATGCACTGATGATAATGCATGTAAGAATGCGATGATAGTGATGCATTGTAAGAATGCAACATGGTGATGACGCATATAAGAATGCGATGATTGTGATGCATGTAAGAACGCAACATGGTGATGCATGCAAGAATGCAATGTGGTGGTGACGCATGTAAGAATGCGACATGGCGGCGACGCATATAAGAATGCGATGATAGTGATGCATGTAAGAATGCAATGATGGTGATAGTGCATGTAAGAATGCGACATGGCGGTGACGCATATAAGAATGCGATGATAGTGATGCATGTAAGAATGCAATGATGGTGATAGTGCATGTAAGAATGCACTGATGGTGATGCATGTAAGAATGCAATGATGGTAATGCATGTAAGAATGCACTGATGATAATGCATGTAAGAATGCGCTGATGGTGATGCATGTAAGAATGCAATGATGGTAATGCATGTAAGAATGCACTAATGGTGATGCATGTAAGAATGCAATGTGATGCGATACATATTGATGTTATGCGCAAAATCACATATAAAGCCAAATAGCACAAGGGTTTAAAAGGACGGTCGGACATGGTTTCGACGTCTACCCACAATTCCCCAAACAAGGTTGGTTCTAGTGTTTTTGTGCTAAATGCTTCTTGGAGTCTCAGATCCCTTTTTTTAGAAATATTATCACCACGCGATCGGACTATGTGGAGATAATACTTCCCAAAGTATACTCCAATAAGCGGCTCTTAAAGGGATACTCAAAATCCTTTGAGCGGTCGGTTTCAGTTTTGGACATCCTAATACTTAGAGTTATAGGCCCTTTGTCCAAAAATTATCATCCCGCACTATTGTACGATGCAATAACTCCCTTTAAAAAGACCAACTCTAAGTTGTGGTCTTCACGTCGATCCAAAAGACACGGATGTCCAATGGACCTAAGCTACTCAACCACTCTAAACTTATGTTTCCTAGAAGCCTGGGTATTGGGCTTATCTATGAACCATAACCAAACAATGCCCTAATATCAAAATACATCAACAGGATATAAAGAAATAATGGGCAATGAATAGTAAACACACAAACGAAGAATTAAATTAGGGTTGACTCGCTTAGTCAAAAATAATTTTAAAAATAGTCCCCAGTGAAGTCGCCAACTGAAGCAACTCGATTTTCAAAAATCTTTTGATTCTCGAAAACTAGTGAAATCGCCACCTAATTTTATTTGTTCTAAAAAGAACGGGAAAATATAGATAAAACCCAAAACAAGCGGATAAGGCGGTCTACATGACCAAAAAAGTGGGATCGGGAGTCGGTTATATAAGGGGAAGGTGTTAGCACCCCTTACATCCATCGTACTCGATGGGACCCGTTTAGTCCTAAGTGTGTGTGTATATTCGCTAATCTCTAAGTTATAAAATAAAAAGAAATTTGATTATTATTATTTTGAGTTTGGCACGGTTTTTGAACCGCGGGCCTACATATTCCCTTGTGCAATGGGAAAGTCAAAACTCTGTAGTTCCTCTTTAAAAGGTTTTAATTAGTTGTATTGATTTTATCTAAAAAATCGTGCATTTAGACGTTTCAAATGCTTTGAACTAGGACTTGTTTTGTTTGTTTGAAAAGCTTAAGTCCACATTCGCATTAGAAACGACTATTGCACCCTCTTTATCTGAAAAGAGTTTTTAAATGGTCGCGTATGAGTGATAAAAAAGTTTGAGTGAGTTGAATTGTTTTTTTATGTGGATGAAAAAGTACCGAACAACGAGGCTAGCGTCTCACGATTCAAATACTAGAAACCCGAGGAACGAAAGTTCGCCCAAGTCGTCTATCACCCAAAAAGTTTTCTTGAGAAAAAGTGAAGTGAAACGAGTTCACGTTATTTAGGAGTCTTTAAGCCACGGGTCTAGCGTCCAACGACTTAAAGACTAAAGTTTGTTTGGGGGACAAGTTTTTTAGCAACTAGGCTATCGTCTAACGACTAAAAAACTTGTACTTTATTATGAAAAAGATTTCGAAAAATGCACTCGACGTTGGATCGAGGTTTGAAACTTTATTACGAAAGTGTTTTTGAGATGCGTGCTGAGATGAAATATGGAATCGGATTGATTTTAAATTTAATTGTGTGCAAGGTGTACATTGGTGAATAAATACTGAACGAGTAAATAAGCAGACAAAATACCAAACAATACAATCGGAAATTTAAATAATTATTAGAGATGATTTTTTCTGTTTGATGAAAAATCGGCTAATAGTTTAGTCGATAAATCATCAAATAAAAACTATCGTATCCAATAATTATTTAGTACATCGCAATGAGAATATTATTTACGATAAAATAAATTAAATGAAATAGAATAAGTTCAGAAATAGCCTGGAATGCCGTGATTCTGGACGGTGCGAAGAGAAATCCATCTGAACTTTTGACCGGTCCGAAATACTTCCATATGCGCCGGTACGTCGAATGTGACGAATCCCAATACAAAATACTCCGACAGTTCCAAAACGGCCATATTACACCACATATACATTTTTCAATATTAACATTTTTGTTTAAAAATAAAATTTACTTAAGAGTAACAAAATAAAATAATAATACATACAAAAAAAAAGATTTTTTATTATATATATAAACAAGGTGTCACCACCAGATTTTTATGAAAAAAGAAATTGTGATAGAAAAGATGTATTTTATGAAATATTTAGATAATATAGTTTTTTTTAATTAGTAAAAATTATAAAAGAAAAAGAAATAAGTTATAATTAAAAGTTAATAATAAAATAGAATTAATTAGAAAGAAAATGGAAAAGAAAAGAAAATGTTAAACATTTCATCTCTCTCTCGTATCCATTCTCACCGCTCTCTAACCCTCCCGAACCCTCATCGGAGGCCTTTGCCTCTCCCGTCGCCATCGTCTTCCTCGCTTACTCAAACCCTCACCCTCTCACCGGTTTCTCTCGGTGCTCTCTCCCACCGCGATTCTGGGTCGCTCATCTCTTCCTATCACGGCCGCGATTCGAAATCTCTCATCTCTCTCAATGTTTGCATGTGCTCGATTTTTGATTCTGACAACCGTTTGTTTTCGATTTGGGTTCGGTTGTTTGATCTGGTTGGGAAAACGAAAGAGTTTTGAAACCCTACCTCCACGCGATTCCGGTTCGTCCTTGGAGATGCGTCGGTGATGGTGGATTCAAACGCGTGCCTGGGTGAGTTCGTTCTGATTTTTTCCTCTTCTTCTTCTTTCTCAATTTCAGAACATAGGATTTCTGAAACAAATAATCTGAAGGTGTTAGGTGGTGAAAATGATGATCGTTGTTTGTTTATGTTGCTATGGGTCTCGGTTTTTTACTGTGTTGGGATTCCTGTTATAATTTTCTGTTCTGGGACTTTGGTTTGGTTTTTGGTTTGGAAAGATGAACCGTGTCTCTCTTGTTTAGTGTTGGTGTTGAATGTGAACCGATACTACATTTTTTTGGTTTGGTTTTTGGTTAGGGTGAACTGTCTGAACTATCTCCCCTTTTCTAAACTGATGGCCTCCTCCCTTTAACTGATGAAAACAGATACTTTTAGTGTTGAAATTTTTCTGTATCTCAAAGACTGATGGTCTCTTGTTTTAACTGATGGCTGCAAACTTTTTCTTCTTTTCCTCATTACTTCTGGTATCTATACCTCTATATCCTTTGCAACAGATGCTATATTTGATCCTCTCTCTCTCTTTTTTCTGATATATCCCAAGAACAGATACTATGTGGTCTTGGTCCAACTCTGTTACTATCATCAAAACTGGTTTCTACCCTTTTTCACCCTTGGTGAAAATATGACTTTGAAATTACTCTTTCTTCTTCTATGCTGCTGCTGCTGTATGTTACTTGTATGGGTCATCTTACCTCTTCTATAACTGCTAAGTCATGCTGATAGCCATCCTTTTGACATTCTTGTTTCCTATGTTGACTGGATTATGCTTCTGGGAATAACTAGGTCGGATTATAATCATTGGAATTATTTACATTCGCCTGTTGGATTAATGAACGCTGTTGGGATTAGCCATGATGAATGATCTGAGCTGGGTTTATCTGTGAACCGAATTAATTCGTGATTTGCAGATAAACTCAATTTCGCCGATGATTAATCTTGAACAAGATTATGAGGATTAGCAATAAAACCTGATTCCCGCCCAACACCTAATGATGAGTCTGAAAAAGAATGATTCTTTTAGTTTTCGTATTTTATTTCACTTTGTAACTGCTAACTGTTCTTTTGTTGTTTCAGGTGACAGACGGGTAACACGGCATGAAGGTGAATGCTCGACGTCGAAGAAATTCAGAGAAAGCCAAATAGCTCGCTCAAACCAAAAATAGGCCTTGGAAGATTGTAGCAATATTGTAGAATTAGGATAGAATTAGGACTTTTGTATTTGTAAAACAAAACTAGAAAATTCTGTAATAACGAACGAAATTCCGAAATTAATTCCAATTCCTCTTGCGAAATTTGTATTCTAAACATAAATATTTTATAATATCAATTTGATATATAAAAAATATTCAAATTCAAAAATACAATTCCGATTCCTTCTGGTTACGAACGGAATTCTTAGTAATGCTTCCCCGTTTTTGTATCTTTTTTTTTTGTAACTTCACGATCCGACATTGTAACCGAATTTTGAAGAAACTTTGAAGAAACAATTTTTCCTCTTTTTCACATCATCCGAAATTCCACTTCGCACTTTTCTTGAAGTATCCACTAATTACCTCTAGCTAGCGAATTTACTCAGCAAAAACAGTATTTTCATTCACCGAATAAGAAAAAAGAAAGATTTCTTTAAAACTTAAATTCCCAAATAATTGTTTTTGAATTCAAGTTCTAAAATTAATGATCCTTTTTCTGTCCAATGATTCCAAACAACTCCTTTGCGCGAGAAAAAAATTCGAAGTCGTTCGAAACTTCCGGAATATAAAATGAATTGGTTACAACTTTTCCATGAAACATTCTCAGCAAGAATTCCTCTGAAATCATAACCAACAGATACATTTTTTTTTGAAAATGATGGGATGAAACGGAGGGGAAATTTTGGGGTGCGACACCAAGCATCAATGGGGTGTTCCAGATCCATATCTACCAGTTATAGTTTACTAATTTTAAACGTGTACCCTCATGTAAAAAGAAAATGTCACCATTAGTATCGATTTAATTAGTTGAAAACATATGTATTGCAAAAGAAATTAAATATACCTCTCTTTCCAATACATGTCGAGCAGCATGGTCTGTATATAAATGAAGTAAGAATGTGTCAGATGAGCCTCATGAATAACTGTGTAAAGTAGTATCGACAACGGGCTCCTCCTAGTCTTCAGGAACTTCATGTTCTACTACATCATCTGGCGACTTGTGGCCACGTAAAGTAGATTCCTGAGAGAGACGACTACGAGAAGAAAAACCATGTGGTTGGGAACCTCTACGTTGTGAACCATCAAACGAGTTATCATCAACTCATAGCCTCGTGGTTTTGGCTGCAACCCTCTAATATCGTACCGACATAGTTTGAGAGACAATCGAGCCTAATTTTGCCAGGGTTGTTTTCAGCCATCAGACTTGCGTTACAAGTAGACAGAGAAAAATAGCATAGAGCAAAATCCATAATTTTCATAAATTCAACCAAATTTCATGCTGAGTCAAATATAGAGATGTCTCTCTAAAAATAGTTCAGAGAAAATCCAGAGATGGATCTACATACAAACCTCTGATTCTTTTCCATGGCATAAACAACATTTATACACTTACCCTCCAAAAATACATTCATGCATATATTTAATGATTTTATTTTATGTATACTTAGATCCGCCCTTCGAATTCACTGTACCTTTTCAATAAGATGGAAGACTATCTATTATAACATCTGCTTGAAATTGCTCATATAAAGTCCCACCTTTAGTGATAATTTTTAATCAATTTTATGAATTTTATGATAGAGCTTCCACATATTTGTCATCGGTCAATTGGTATTCAAGGTAGAGAGACGCTCACAACATACTTTTATTGTGTCAAATTTTTAATATCATATTTCTTTTTCATAGTATTCTAAACTTTTTTGGCAGAGGTATATGCATTGCAATAGTTATACAAATCATCATAAAATTCAATAACAATATAATTCTTGCATAAGTAATTGTTTTCATTATAGTGGGTTAATTCTTTAACCTTTTTACCCTTTTCACCTTGTTCATATGTTTCAAGCATCACTTGAATATTACATTTTAAAGTATTGGCAATGTTTTCATAAATATAGTGGAATGTGAATCGATAACTCTGTTTCCATATTTGAAAGTGATATACCTCAAACTAAATGATTTGTTGAAGTCAATAACACAATTAAGAATTAGAACCTATAGTTTATTCGCTTGACATGGTAGAAAAGAAACATCTTTAAAACATTATTTCTGGAATAAAATTATTTAGAAAATAGTTTCATTAATGGATATATTACATAAGAGAACTTGTATTATGACCACTCTAAAATAAAAGAAGCAATGACATTATGATCACTCAAAAGCATAAGGGACAACGATATTATAACCATTATGAATATCTTAGGGGGCAATAGGGTTATGAGCATTTTTAATATCAAAGAAATAATGATATTAAGACCATTTTTAATATCGAATGGACGAAAAATAAAGAAAGAAGTGACTAAAAATTGTGTCGAGCAAAAGAGGGGAAAAGACAAAATGTCAAATTTGTTAAGTTTAGTGTGCTTTTATTTATTAAAAAAAATATCCTAATACTCTTTACTTAGTGCTTAAAGTTATCTAATGTAAATTAAACAATGTGACAATCTAGTATAGATAGAATAAAAAATTAACCAATGCGTGAAGGATATACAGTGTACGACTGTTATGTTTTTCAATTTGCATGCACCAATATACTCTTAGTTCCATCATTATCTAATAGGCACTCAATTTCTCAAAAACCGTCTCCATTGTCGATTCATTTTCCACTCCAAATCTTCATTTTTGTGGTTCATCATATCAGAAATAGCTCAAGAAAGTAGAATTTCAGGTAAACTTTATCCCTTTTACCCCTCATTCACTACATTAATTTGTTAGTTTCTGAAGAAAATAAGGCTATGTATAAACCGGAATTATACTTTTGGTTTCTGGTTGAACACAACAGGAAGTTCATTTCCGGTTTTGTCTTTGTGTTAAATTTTGCAGCAACTTTCACTGTGACATGTTTATAATTATGTTTTTATCTAACATAGGTATGGTGCACCCTGATAACATTCCTAAACCTGGTGTGACTGAAGTTGTTTCGCCGATCGTAGTTCCGCCTCTCGTAATTAAGGTGGTAGATGGTTGTGAACATTTTGAAAATGTTGAATAATTTGAATTACAGGACGATATGTTGTAGTGGATTCGTTTAGAGGCAATGAGACTAGGATTTCGTATTGTGATAGCAAATTCGATAACAGTATTGATAGAAGAAATGCGTTTGTAATTTTGACATGTGAAAAGAGCGGAAAATACGTGGCTCGCATTCAAAATTTTAAACGCGAGAACACCGGTACAAGAAAATGTGAGTGTATATTTTATTTGTGTGGTTATCTCATGGCCAACAAGAAGTGGAAATTTAATGTGATTAGCGATGAACACAATCGTGATTTAACTCCAAAGTTGATCGGTCATCATGTCGGCTACTTTCGGATGAGAAGACATATGTTTTCGGCATGACTTTGAATTTGGTACCTCCCAAAAACATTCTTGCAGCTTTGAAGCGCAAAAGACCGGAGAGCACATTAAATATCAAACAAGTGTACAATAAGCGTTATCAAACCAAGTTAGCCCTTCGGGAGGATCGAACCGAAATGCAACACCTCTTGAAAGTTCTATATGAGAACAATTAGGTTTGTAGGCACCGACAGGTTGATGATGAAGTAACTGTTAGAGACATTTATTGGAATCATCCTGATGATTCCGTTAAATTGTTCAACACATTTCCTACCATGCTCGTAATTGATTCGACGTACAAAACCAACAAGTACAGGCTACAGTTGTTGGAAATTGTTGGTGTTACGTCGACTAAGAAGACGTACTCTGTTGGTTATACATTTCTAGAGTGTGAAAAAGAAGACAATGCTTCAGAGGTGTGTAGGTCAATGTTGAAGGACCAAGAGGATATGCCAAAAGTAATTGTTATCGACCGAGATACCTCATTAATGAATTCGGGTGCAACCATATTTCCCACTTCTTCCGCATTACTTTGCAGGTACCATATTACTAAAAATGTGAGAAGTCGGGTTAAACCTGTTGTGGGGTCAAAATAGGTAGCTGGTGAAGATGGAAAGTTGGTCAAGTCAGCTGTTATTGTGGAGAAAATCATGGTTGCATGGAATGTTATTATAAATGCATCTACAAAAGAGATGTATACTGATGCTGTTTTACAATTTCGAGCTGTTTGTGTGAAATATCTGAACCTATTGAAATATGTTGAGAGCACAATTCTTGACCAGATCAAGGAGAAGGTTGTTTGTGCATAGACTGATCAGACTATGCACCCCGATAATACAACATCAAACTGAGTTGAGTCTGTGCATGCTTGTCTCAAGAATTGGTTAGGAAATAACAAGGGTGATTTGATTACTGGTTGGAAATCTGTGAACCATATGATATTAAACCAGCATAACGATATACAAACGATATTTGGTTGTAGTATCAGGTTGTTGGAACACAGGTTCAAAGACAACATGCTATATTCTCAGTTTGTTGGTAACATCTCTCGGGCGGCTCTTAATTATATTTTTCATAAGGCCAAAAGAACTTCTAATGTGGGTGATGACACCTCAAAGTGTGGTTGCACTATTGTGAAAACATATGGTCTCCCTTGTGCTTGTGTCATATCCAAGAAGATGAGTGGTAATATCCCAATACGGATGGACGATGTCTCTAGTCATTGGAAGAGACTTAGTTTTGACGATGACGGGAAAATAAAAAGCGATAAGTCAAATATCTCCATCTTTACCGAATGGGATATGATTTATATGGTCCATGTTTACATCCAACAACATTAAAAATACCTCTCATCTAATATTTTTTCATACCACAACACAAAAAACCAGATATGAACATGAAATTGAACATCATATGAGTTGTTGGAGTTGTCCATTTTCCCGACGCCACACCGTATCGCAAATTCAAGATCACTATGTACACCCCTATTGAAGAGGTGCGTGAAACATTACAGGAACTTGTACCTTACAACGACGATCGAAAGGTAGAGAAGATAGAGTACCGCTCGCCATTGATTGGCAATGAAGGGAATCTTCAGTTCATAAACTGTGAACGGAAGAACGACGTTGATCTACGAGCTATGTGGTATACTTATGCAAGTTTTCGGGAGAAAGTTCCAATCGTGCTAGATGCGACTTTATCAAGAACTGTCGATGACATTATAAGAATGTTTCAATGTTCACCCGGATATTGATTTGTAATGTTTGATTTATGTTTAGCTACTAAATGTATTTGCTAAGTTTATGTTATGAATTATATGTATCTCTATATTAAACAGTGCAATGAAGTTTTCTGATTTCTGCTATGATTAAAACCGGAATTCCAGTTCCAGTACAGAATCAAAAATAAAGTTTCAATTTGGTGTATAATCATGCAATGAAATTTTCTAATTTCTGTTACAATTAAAACCAGAATTTCAGTTCCAGTACAGAACCAAAAATAATGTTCTGATTTGGTGTATAATTTATCAGATAATAGTGCATACGGTAAATATACTTTTAATTTCAAAGAAAAAAAATTATTATTTTGGATGGATGATATCCATCCATTAAAATGTTGTTAATGAATGAACCTGATGAATTTTATTTTTAATAGATGAATTAGATTAAATATATTTAAGAAAATTTTAGTAGATTGTAATGGATTAATAAATTGTTTTTATCCATCCATTAACCATTCAATCTATATTCATTCAATGTATCCATTTTACCACCATTATTGTAAATACTTAAATTATTATATATAAAAATAATACAATAAAGAAAGGCAAGAAGCCATAATAAACACCCATTAAAAAAAGTTTAGTACATGGACTGACATGTGATAAAATGATTGTGTTCATAGTAGAATTCAAAAACATCTGAGACCACATTTCCCAAGTCTGTGCTCATAATACCGATCCAATGAATTTGTCATAAACAACAAAAGCAAACCAAAAACTTTAGCAGAATGCAAACACAATTGTCATAAAAATGTTTAATGTCCTTTAAACCTTCAAATTGTGATAAATGAGAAGTAGCTTCATAACTAGCAAATGAGACATTTCTCATAAAAACAAATCTATAAACAAAAAACATTGTATATTTAACAATTAAAACTTTAGCAAATAAGACATTCATAACTAGCAAAAGAAAACCTTAAAAAAAAGAGTTTTCTCTTTATGTCACTAAAACAAAAATGAGGTGGAGCAGTTTTCTATTTATTTTAAAGATAGCCTTGATAAAGGCATTGAGACAACAACATCAACATTTACTTGATCACAATATCTCAAATCGGTCTCCTTCAATTGTTTGTATTTTTCAAACACACGCGCCACTCCCTTCTCTGTGACATGTCTATAACTTCTAAGTGATAGCGGTAGAAGCCCACAACCATTCTTTAAGATCTCATAGAGTGTTTTATCATCAACAATTGTATCCGCCAAATACAACATCTCCAATTGATAAACTATAAAGTCGAATTCAAGTTGTCTCACGTGACTATTGGTCGAGTTCAAATCTCTAAAAAAATTAAAAGCAATGTTAGAGAGAGAAACTCTAACTTCTCTGTAACTTCTTTCTATCTAGGTCCATAAATCACTATTATGGTTCATTACCAAGCTAATGTCCATGACAGCAAGAGAGGATCCAAAGGGTATACTGTATTTCATAGAATACTCTAAATATAAAGAAATTTGTCCAAGTAATATATACTTTATAGTCTTATACAAGAGGTTATAGGATCAAAACCTATAGTAGGTAGGTTTTACACATTTTTTCTTTTTTTTATTACACTTCAACTCTTTTAATTTTCAACTATTTTAACTCAAATGTATATATATTTTACGTTTAACAAAACAAACGAAAAAACCTTTAATTTTTTACCTTCAACTTAATTTAGATTACTAATAAGCTAACTCAATCACAACGACATGGTCAGTGAAAATTTAAAAGTTACTAATAAGCTAGTGGTTGTGTTGTGAGCAGATAATAAAATTTTCAGCTATACGAAAAGTCTTCTACGTAATCTTAAAAGTTAAAGTAAAATATTATTATATTTTTTAATGATATAATAATATTTAATAATTTAATTATCTTTAGTTTAAGTTAATTTTTTTTAATCTAATTGTTAGATGGTCTAAGATTAAAAAAAATTGAGTTTATTTTTATAACTGTTGGATTTTGATATGAATGAGTTGAAGATGAGGATGAAGAAAGAGAAAAGGGAAGAAGATGAAGAAATGTCAAAAAATATTATTTGTTGATGACTCATTGTTATATTTAATGAAATTTTAATTTCCAATCGTTTGATCTTTTTTAATCATATCGAATAGTTAATTCTTAAACAAAAAAGTTATATGGTGCACACTCAATATTATTGCACCACATAAGATATTTAAAGTTAAAACTTAACCGAATGAATTAAATTGAATAACTAAATTAGTTTTAAAAGACTAAAATGTAATATTTATTAACCTAGAGAATAAACTAAAATCCTAAATTAAGTTAAAAGATTAAACATCTAATCAATGGGTCGTCCAATCAAACTGGAGGCACGTTCAAATTTTAAAAATAGGTTCAAATTCGGAAAAAAATTATAATTATAATATTTAAAAATGACATATCAAAAGTATAATTAGATATTAGTAAAAAAAATATTAATTATAATTATTTTAATTTTGATCAATCTTATTTTTTTAAGGTATTGTATTTTTATCATTAACAATTTTTTTATTTATTGATTTTCTATAACATATTTTAAATACTTATTAATATTAATATAAAAAATTGCACATTTTAAAATTTAGAGGCCCTCTTAAATGTGAGGCCCTGTGCTGTAGAGCATGTTAAATGTGAGGCACTGTGCTGTAGAGTCAGTTGCTCCTGCACATGACCGAGCCTGTGTCTAATTAAGTCTTATATATATATCAGAATTCCCTGGATATTGATCCTAACTCCGCCTTGCATGACAGAGAGGTAGGGAAGAGAAGGATTCTTTTCAGAGAGAATGTAAGGTGGGATGTGGCGAGTGGAGGAGCCAATAGGAAGGAAGATGTTTCAACTTTGTATTTTTTTACGGAGTTTGATGATAAATGGAAGGCCCAATATATGTTCTTTGAATTCAAAGAGTTGAGAGTGGTGGATGAAGTGCTCATAACCCCTAAGAGGGATAAAAGAGGTAAAAGATATTGTTCATTTTTTGAATGTAAAGGATGAGAGGATCTTGGCATCAGAGCAAGACAACATCATCCTTGAAAGTTGGAAGCTCCATGCAAACATTCATAGGTTCCATAGAGCATCGTTGAAGTCAAGCAACTCCAATAGCCATCAAAATGTTGGGGGTGAAGGAGTATTGGATATAAGGGCGAAGATAACTAGTTGGAGTGGACAGAAGAACTTCCGCGGAGGTCACTAAAACTTTGTATCAGAGAGTCAAGGAGTTCAAAAGGGATAGTGTGCAAGAATGTACACTCACTTTCAATGCATAAGAGGAAGAATTAAGAAGGAATGAAAAGGATGTAACTGCTATCATTCTGGAACTTGTCATGGCTTACATAATGAAACAATGCTTCCATGAAGAGGGTATTTTTACTATTAGAGTCTCGACGCTGGGAGCTAATATGTGCCTTTTAGAATAACTGATAGAAGGTGATGTGTAGTGTTTTATTTAGGAGCGTAAGAAATGGTGGGAGAAAAGATTCGGCAAGATCAGACCTTGAAAACCCTCAGATGTAGATAATGAGAGAATCACGTGGATCCGATGCGCTGGGGGTCCCTTTCTACGCTTGAGGAAACAAGTTTTTCAAGTACATCGTTGAACCTTGGGACGTTTCCATGGATTGTGACGAAAATACGCAGCTGAAGGTATATATGGATGTCACAAGGATTCACATCAACACAAATGTACTGGTCCGATATATCTTTATATCTTTTTAGTATTCTTTACTTTACTAAAAATATCTCAGTTTATAATTTAAAGTAATTGTCTTTTTAACTATAATATTCTTTTTAATAAAGTTTATATATATATATATATATATATATATATATATATATATATATATATATATATATATATATATATATATATATATATATATATATATATATATATATATATATGTGTGTGTGTGTGTGTTAGATTAAAAATAATAAGCTAACAATATTAAAAATAATATCATGCATATAAGTAATCTTCTTTTATATTTGTTCATAGGAAATATTCGGTAGCTTTTATTTATTTAGAATCATAAACACTACATAGACCAATTAAATAATATAATTTATGTAAATAATTTATAATATATAAATAAATTTAATTATACAAACAATACAAAACTTTTTTTAATACTTCTTAATCTAAAATGTTTGATTATAATATAAAATTATAATAGTATGTGATATTATATGTTTTTTTATCTTAGTTTCTCCCTTACTTTTATTTTGGAAAGATAAAAAAATTAAATAATCCTATATAAAATATATTTTTAAGTGATATATGTTCATATTTTTTTATTATAAAGACAACATTTTAAAATACAAAATACATATCTCATTTGATATTTTAAAACAATATTTAGTGAAATTTATTTATTTATAGTAAAAACACTGCACAGACCAATAAAATAATATATTTTATATAATTAATTTACATATTTTTTTTTAAAAAACTACATGTTCAAGTACAAAATACATAACTTTAAAAACATGTTAATACTCTTATATTTTATCTTTATTTCTAACTTTAATATTATTCTAATTTTAATAATATTATATTTTGGTTTAAATAATTATAAATTTATAATTGTCTCTTTTCTATTCCATAACCACCTACCAATTTTTGTTTCTAAGTTCTTTTATCTCTTTAATTTGTCATTAAATTTTTCATAAAATAGAATATGATAAAGATATAAAATATTTTTTCTTTTTTTATTCTTACACACCTTTCTAACTACCCCTAATCCTGCCCCAATCCTATCTTGATCAGTTATTAATTATTTTTGATATCCATTTCACTTATACTTTATTTTCTTTCTAGAATTTTTTACAATGTCTGCTATTGATAACAACCTCATTCAGTTATAAGATATTTTTTTCTAATAACTATTTGTTTTTGCAGATTGGTTTATCTCATTAGTAAATTTTATACTCAATTATCATATTTTCATACAAAAACACTTTATATATTTTTACAGACTTAACAAAGATAAGATAAAAACATGTGTTCTAGTTAATGACACTACACACATGAAACACGAGTTCGAATTATAGTCGTTACTAGGAGTGAAAATAGATTAGATTGAGCTAAACTTTATCACTGTCCTGCTAAAATTTTAAAATCTAAATTTGACATCCGATCTATCACAAACTCGTTTTTTGGTCTAAGTCCAGGCTTTTCGAAAGTCTGAGGGCCTTTTAGCCTACATAAAATCTATTTTATTTGAACATTTTCAAATAAGGATTCTACTAATATTAAAATAGACTAAAAAATTAAAAGATTAATTACCTACATGTTTATTTGCATTCACTTATTTATGTTTACCTATTAACATATATTTTGTGATACTATTTATGTTGTGAATCGGATGCCTTAAAACAAATATATATAAGCTTGTAGGGAAAAAAGAATGAAGAACACGATGAACACAAGGATTGGTTATTAACTGTTATTCTTTCCTTTATCTTAAAACCAAGATTACAAGTATACAAGAATAACAAATAACCCTCTCACCCTAAATTAGGATTTGCAATATGCAATGATGAGAGACTAGTATGCTATTTATAATAAACCTAACATACTAAACTAATGGGCTTTTATCACAAATACCCATTACAAGCTAACTTAGGGTACAAGCTAACTTAACCAATTGGACATAACAAACAGGCCCAATTCGATGCTAACAATTCTAGCATCCTTCGACACAATAGAGTTCGACCCAATATCTCACAATTTATTTGAGAGAATTTATAAAAATAATTTATGATATTGTTCATAACATTTTTTCAACGTATTTTTATAAGTCCTTTTAGACATTTAAGCTTTATTTTTGTATTTTAATTTAAAATATAAATACTATATAATAATAAAGAACGGTCTGATAAATTTTAAAAAAAAAATTTTCGCCCTAATCTTTTTAATTACATAGATTTATAAAAAATATTTAAATATTTTTTTATTTAAAAAAAAACTAACCCATAGGCATCTTATATTTTCATCCCTAACCTTGACCATAGGAAACGAGTGTTTTAGTAATATTGATTCAAAATTAAAAGTTAGTCGAGAAGTCACTAATAGCTCTCAACTATGATTTTGTTTCAAAGGTTTATGCGAAGAAAGAAATTCAATCCCTCAATTGTGTGTTCTTTAACTCTACCAAAAAGTGTTAAGTATCAAGTTGTATTTTTTTAGTGTGTAGTCGAACTAAAAAATGGATAAGTAAAAGTAACACAATAACATAAAGAATAAATTGTGAAGTGTATAATGAGTATTTATAGATAAAACCAATCTTACTCAATAAAAAATCTTTACATGCAAAATTTAGGCCTGATTTTGTCTCAATCAACTATATTTGCGAGTAGTGTTTTTTCTCTTCCTGCTATTAAAGTTATCTCACACCCTACATTTTGTCTGATTTTCCCTTACCTTATAACATTTTCATTTCCCTTATCCATACATGTGTTGCTACATCAGATCATGCCTTCGTGAAAACTTGTGTTCTAGTTAATGGCATTATAAACATGAAATACTGATTTTGTAAATTTTAATGGACTTGAAAAAACCTTACTTAATTTGTACTATTAATTTATTTTTTAGTTTGATTAGCTTTCTTGCGATTATCCAAAATTTAACTAAATCTAATTTGACGTTTGCGTTCGATTAACTTATAAATTTTTTTAATGTAAATAGAACTTTCCATCACTTGTTCTTTAATTTAAAATGACTTGAAGAACATGTGTTTTTGATATGAAAAAATTACTTCATTCAATTAATTATTTTGATAAATGTTTTATTATTTAACTAATTATTTTTGGAATTTTTTAAAATGTTGTAGTGAATATATTTTTTAAGAAAAGGAAAATTATTTAAAGAATATTGACGGATCTGTCACATCAACTATTTCTGTATGATAAAATATTTTATGAAAGGCTAAAAATAAAAGAATTTAAAATGCCAAAGGTAGAATCTAAAAGAATATCCCAGAATCACTATTAACCAAAATTGAATCATCCATGTACATATTTTGTTATACTAATTTGAAGTAAACTTCTGTAGCCCAACACTACTCATCATTACATTTCAATTAGCCAGAACTTCTGTACATAGTATTTCATAAGACGCAAAAATTTGTTATTAGAGGGCAAAAAGAAACATGTATGCAAATAGAGTATAGAAACATATCATTACAACACAAGCAGCTGGAATTAAGGGACACAAACAAAGAGTATGAAGATGAGTAAGAAACTTGGAAATGAATACTTCCATCATTGCCAACTTGACATTATTATTCAGCAAATTAACAATTCAACCAAAGCTAGGGGAGAGAAAATATCATTACAAATCCATCCCGAAAACATTATTTACACATCCAATCTATACAGTATATACATTGTGTGTGAGAGTGTGTTTGGTTTACTTTTGAGTGTACATCCAAAATCCAAATTCATAAAGCAAATTGTAACCCTGTTGTGAAATAGCAAAACAGATATTGCATAGGGTCACTCATTAATCATTGTATTTTTCCCTTTCCCTTGTTATCTTCAGCCCAAAATACCTGTCAAAACAGAATCATCATCACAAAACATGATTATTAACCATTGATTCAACATTAATCAAGCATCAATTCAAATAGCTATGAGAAGTGAATTGATCAAAACTAAAAACTCACCTTCCAAGCATCATTATTGTAGCCTGAGGATTAGTTCCAGGTGAAACACCAAAAACAGAACCATCCACAACTCTAAGAGAATCAATTCCAATGACCTTAAGATGAGAATCAACAACCCTACCAACAACACATCCACCATGATAATGCCAAATAGTACTAACCGTCCTTCTACAAAACTCAGCCATTGTAGCATAATCCGTTTGATCATTAGGCAAAGCAGGTCCAATAAACCTAAAATCTCTAACCCCTAACCAATTCCTAAACTTGAAATCATTCATAGCTCTACTCCTAAGAACATCCCCTAACTTTCTAGTTCCATTAACACATCTCTCAACATCAACAGCATTGCTAAAGTAATTAAACCTAACAATCGGATTAAACCTAACATCCGTCGAAGCTAACCGAAGAAACCCAGCAGAAACCGGTCCAGATATCTTCGAAATCAGCGTCGCGACCGTCAAGTAAAGCGGCGAAGTAGCCGGACGGATGAAAAGCATTTGTTGCGGTGTCGAAAACGGAACAACATTAGAAGCAGCTTCAATGTAAGCACCTGAATCTGTTATACCTACAACCTCAATGAGAGAATGCTCAAGAGGAACCGACGGTAGAAACGTGATCCCGTTACGTGGATTATCATACAGAAAATGACCCACATAAGGTAAATGATGAGCAACAGGTATCCCCCATGAAGAAAGATAAGGTCTTGGTCCAATTCCACTGAGAAGCAGAAGCTGTGGAGACCCAATTGCACCTGCTGAAAGAATCACTTCACCTCGATCTTTCAAAATGGCGTGATGATATTTACCATTTTCGTCGCGATAAAGAACACCAATAGCCGATAAACTTGGTGATACAGTTGCAGAATTTGCAGAAGAAAACGAAGAAGATGAATATGCTAGAAGGAGTCTTTCAACGCTAGCGTAAACGGCAATCTTGAGATTGGAATGTCGTGCATACCGTAAAAGATCAGCAGAACTATGCCGTTTACCTGAAGAATCGAAAGTAGACCCACCGATCTTCGTGCCTCTAGCATGATCTAGCGTGAAACCGTTATACGGACCCACACCAGCTTCTAGAAGACCATCACGAACAGCGGATTGCCACGTTTTCAGTTCAGGACGAAACACGATCTCTCTTTCAACCCATTCGTACGATTCGTTCACAAGTTTCAAATCCCAAATCAAATTCGAATTCGTAAAAAACTCACGATCGGCACGGCTGTAGAATCCGGCGTTGATCGCGCTGCTTCCGCCGAGAACGCGGCCGCGAGCGTTGAGTACGCCGTCTTCCGAGAGGAACGACTGAGCCGGAGAATCTTCGTTGTTGACGTTGTTTGCGTTGAGGAGATTGTTCAAGAAACCTTCTTGGTTCATTAAGCTTGGTCTCCCGTGGCTGATTCCGCCGCGTTCGAGAAGGAGGACGCGGTGGGATTGGGATAACGTGGCGGCTAATGGACAGCCGGCGGTTCCGCCGCCGACGATGATGTAGTCGTAGTAGTCTTCTAAGGGAAAGTCGGTTGCGTTTGAAACCATTTTGAGGTAAGCGGGTGGCTTGTCTTGGGTTGGAGAAGCGTGGGAGGAGATGAAGAATGGTGTGGTGAAAAATAAGAGAAATAGAAATTGTGTGGAAACGGTTAGGGTTGATTTCGCCATTTTTGGAACTGAGTTTTAGGGTTTTGGATTGGGGAAGAAGATGAATGAGTGTGGAGAGTGAAAATTTGGAGGGAAACGAAACCGTTTTGTAAAATTCTAATTTGGAGGAGAGAAAGAGAGTCTCTAAACGCAGCGTATCGATAATTCAACTTTGGTTTTGTTTCTTGTGTGATGCTAACTCTAGTAGCACTATTTGGCTTTGATGCTATAGAGCCATGTAAATTTGGATTAGAGCATGTGACTTACTCTTTCTGTCATTAATTATAAGAGATAAGAGATGTTTAAATTTTTTATTTGTTTTTTAGATTATTATTATTATTATTATTATTATTATTATTATTATTATTATTATTATTATTATTATTATTATTATTATTATTATTATTATTATTATTATTATTTTATTAATATAAATTTCTACCTAAAAAACAAATTTCATAATTCTAGATTTTCTTACAGGGCTAAAATATAATTTCTATAAATGAATCATTTGCAATACTTAGAAACTATAATAATTAATATCAAAATAAACACATTTTAATTAAAATACAAATATTTAGAAAAATATTATTTGTATTAACAATAATCATAAGTCTCCAACTTTTAAATATTTTTCTTTTAAATCCTAATCTACACCCCATGCCCATTTAAAATGTTTTAATTGTATTTTTAATAAAAAATTATAATCCCATGTTTCATGGATTTGAATATATTTAAATGGTTTTTCTTTTTCAATTAATCAAATATTTTGACGATGATATTTTGGAGAAGCAATTTCCGCGTCATTTTCCGATTTAGTTTTCTTTTTTTTGGGGTTTGGCCCCTCTCGTAACCACAACAAATAATATTGTCAAAATAACTTCACATAATAACCTCTACGTTTTCATGTAAATCCATATTTTTTAAATCAAAAGTAGATTGAATTAATTCAAAAAGCAAGAAAATACAAGACGATCGCATGGATCCAGCCATCTGACAAGACAAAAAATCATTTCAAGCAAACCTAAGGTATCATCAGCTTAGTTATGTGTGGCATAAACTTTAAACTATACCAACCCCTATACATAATCATATCTATTATGCTATCAACTATTTTTTTCCTTATTTACAACATTACCGTAGCAAACATCGTGACGATATTTCAACACCCCATAAACATTTTCTACAATAACTAGTTTCAGAAGAGAAACTCTTCAACCCTTTCCAATACTGGCACTCTTACTCAACCACTCAACTTCCTCATCCCATGTATGTGGAATGTGAGAAATATGTGTCCAATCAAGAATCTTTGTCCAAATACACGTTGCTTCAGGACACTCGAACAACAAATGATTAATGGTTTTCTCTTCTATGGTGCACAAACAACATATATCGAAAATCATACCTTATCCATAGAGGCGGTTTTTGTAGCCAATCTTCCTTACATGCAAGTAGGGTCGGTCCTAATATTTTAGAGGCCCGGGGCAAATAATAAAAATGAACCTTAATAAAAACATTGAGTAATTAATCTGAAATTTTGATTTTGATTTTTTAGTTTTTAATTAGGTTAATGGTTAAGAAATAATAATTAGGTTGGAGAGTTATCATTACTAAACTTGCTCTAGCTGAAACCGTTCATGGGATATGGTTACATAGGAACAATATTATTCTTGGTACAGATTGTAGTAGTGATACGGTTGAGAAAATTATAGAAAATATTGTATATAGAGGTTGGTGTAATAGGAAGATTAGGAAGTATCTTGTTAGAATGATGCTTTAAGTTCTTGGCTTTTGGAGGGCTGGATCTGAGCGATCGCTGTAACACAATGGGAGAACTGACTTGTTTGTTTTACGTTTGATCACAAATATTGCGGATAGCAAGAGTCGCCACCGATTTTTCTTTTATCCAATTAAGGGAAAGCGAAAAGAACAGGAAAATATGTTCGTTAGATTCTGAGTACGGGAGACAATTATGAAAAGGGAAGGTATTAGCACCCTTTCCATCCGTAGTTATCTACGGGCTCTCAATTGCTTAGCTCACTTTAATTGCTTTTTGTGTGTGTGTTTGGAAATATTTTTGAAAAGACACTTCACTTTGACTTCATAATGATTCACGCTGGAATGTATACGAAGTGTTTGGAAATATTTTGTTTTGGAAAAGGACTTTGTAATGATTCACGCCAGAATGTATACAAAGTGTCTGAAAGTGTTTTTGAAAGTGTGAGGTGTGAAAATGACTTTTTGATTGAGAAAGCAATTAAAAGTTTATTACCTACTCAGAATGGTCGTTTCTATGTTATTTTGCTTTCCTTTAGGGTAGCGCTATCCATACCATTAGTTGGTAGGTAACTCTATCCGTTGGATGTAAAGGGACGTTCAAAGGGACATCAGATGGTCATAAAAGGCAACATGTAGGGATACCTTAGCATATTCGTAGGGACGATCATCACTTTTCGTAGGCAACAATCGAGGGACGAGATCATGTATTCGTAGGCAACATCGAGGGTCATCGAGGGACTATGATCTTTAATTCGAAGGGACAATGATGATGTATTTGTAAGCGTCTTAGCTAATATACCCCCACGTTCGAGGGACTTGACTATTATTCGAAAGGCAACAAGAGAGGATACTCTAAGGTGAGTGCATGTGTGAAGAGTGTGTTGTATTCAGATATTCATCTTATGATTAGAAATGATTTATGTTGTTTTTAATCTTGGCATACACGCCTAATTACTAGCAGTTAATAGGTGCGGAAAATAAATTGCGGAAATGTAAAGGTCCTACGCTATTACATGGCTTTGAGGGAGATACATAATATGGGAGTGTAGAAAGTAAAGGCAGAAATGTAAAGGTCAATACACTATTACATGATAACAAATTGCAACCTATACAACCTTTCTAGAATTTAAATGCAGAATAATAAATAGTAGAAAAAATGAGAAAAAAAAGGGTAGTGCAAAGATATTCTGGAAATTAGTAAAAGGTTTTAGTTAGTAACCCTAATTACTAAAAAAATATTATTTTTTTGATTGATTTTAAAAGAAAATGCCCTTTTTTGTGAACTTTTAAATGAGGATGTTCTAAACTTAAATCCTAAAGTTATACATTTTTTAGGTTTTTTTAGAATTTTTTTTTTAAAAGAGAATGCAAAGAAAATTAATCAGCAGAAAAAAAGGGTTTCCATCAGAGCTTTTGTGGTTGACACGAAGCTATTCCTTCCGGGCGACACTGGGCATCCGTGTCGTAGCTGGAGGTGAAACTCGAGGACATCCGTGGAGCTTGGAGATATTCGAGGGTCCAAAAGCTGGAGCTTCTGGAGATGATGCTTCTGAGGGGGTCTAGAAGTCGAACTTCCGAGATGGGCTTGAGGATCCGGTTGGAACTCGGAGATGTGTTTCGAGGGTCCAAAAGTTGGAACTTTTGGAGATTCTGAAATAGAAACGCGCTAAGGTGTCATCTTCTTCGTTTGAATTTCAAACTTTTACCCACGGTTCTGATTTGTGGTTAAACACTATAGCCACAGTTTCATCCATCACTATACCCCTGCAAGGAATCAAAACTAAGAAATACGCAACATAAATGTGTTATGAGAACATGGATTAACTCGGTTTGATTCCCTGAATGTGATATGGTCACTGGTTTCGTCCAATTTATCCTATCTTGGAAAACCCTAATTCAAGCTCATGAACCCTAGCCATGGCAGATTCTTATTCATGTGCTAAAACTCAAATCAAACCATCCAGAAAGTTTACAAACATCAGTATAAACACAAATATGCAATCAAATCGTATTAAAAATGCATGAATTACTGAAATTGATATTGAGTTTTGAAGAGAAAACCGTAATCGTGTTCTTATGATTCTGGGTGTTTGGATGCTTGGTGAATGGTTATAATTTATCAGAGAACCTCCTAGAACGTGTTGGAATGCTTGGAACGGCTTGAATTGATTCAAAACTAGGGCTGCTAGTTGCTTGCAAGTCACGGTTTTCTTGAGGTTGGTCAGGGTTCTTCCAGCTGCCAAAACCTCTCCTCTAGGGTTTAGAAACCCTCTGAATTAATAGAGGACGAATTCAGGTTTAGAATTGATGAGAAAATATATCCCATTCAATGAGAATATATTTGATTTGTCAATCTTGTCACTCTTGATCAAATATTGCCAATCTTGTACCAATCTCTTAACAATCACTCAATTTCGAATTTCAGGCCATTTAATAGGTATCTTGGACCTCAAGAATGTCAAATATTCAGCCTTGCATTGATTGATTTATTTTTTGCTATTTTATTTTAATTAAATTGACTTTAAATGAATACAAATCAAAATAAATAAAATAAAAAGCTCAAAGGCGTGGCATTGGACTTGGAGGTTCTAATTGGGATTAGAAACAAGTTTGAATCAAGAAAAGTTAGGCCCATTTAGAATTTTTTTGATTTTCTCAAGTATTTCTCTTTATGCACCTCCTAAAAAATCTCAACTTGCATAACTTGTATCTTGCTCAATTTTTAACATTTTTGAGTGTTCTTGGACTTTTTAGAAATCTTAAGATATCCTCTAAACATCCTTTTTGGTTTCATCTTCATTGAAGTTTCCATGTTCATGAACACTCCTTTGCAAAAAGATGACTTTTTGTTGACTTTTTAAAAGGACCTATAATGTTTTGGTCCAAAACTTCCAAATGAAGCATTTCTAGCCAAAACTTGTGATACATGAAGTTGTAGAGAATTGAATTCGCTTTAAAATGAGCTTTTGTGGAAATTTTTTTGATAAATCATGTGAAAGTTATGCCTGGTCAAAGTTCTGTTGACTTTTGTCTGAAAAACCCAAATTTAGAAACTTTGACTTTTGATCAAATCTTGACTTTCCTTGAGGAATCATGATCAACCCATGATCAAATGATGAATATTACTTAAAAATATTGATGTTGACCAAAAATTGTGAAGCTTGAGCAATTGGATGAGCAAATTTGACTTGTTAGGCTTGAAACTTGACATGATGATCCCTTGAAGTATATGGTGAGATATGATAACCACTTAGAGCACAGGAAATCTATCTTGACTTGAGAGAAACAAAACCATAGTTTGGATCAATAGCTTAGGAGGGGGTTTGTCTGGTCAACTCTTGTGAAATCCTTGAGTATGGAGTTGTGGATTGTCTTGAGAAGTAGGAGGGAAAATTTTGGGGTATAACAATCGCCTTTTATTTTTCTTGTTTTTGAATTAATATATTTTCCTTTTAATTATAAAAAAACGTATACAGGCAAAGAATGAGAATAATATTTATACACTATTAGTGTGAAGTTGTTTTACAAAATCAACCAATAGAAAATCAACAATTTGCTACGTCATTAAAGTAAATTATAAGTTAATTTACTCTATACTAATTTGCCAAGATTTTCTTTAAAATAAATTATAAATTAATTTAATGAACAAATTTTTGTAAAAGATTATAATATTGGAATGTGAGAATTACAATATTTGTAAAGATAAATATAAAAGATTATAATATTGGAATGTGAGGATTATAATATTTGTAAAGATTATAGTTAAGATAATTTTATACGACTAATTACATATTTATTTAAATATATAGAAATAGAATAATTTAATTTTTCTATATGTAAACAACTTGGTTAATTTCCGGCCAACTAACTTGGGTAATTTCCAGCTACACTATCCAGGAGTGAGTATTATTATAGATGAAGTTAAAACAATTGTATTATCAAAAATGAAAATCTGTTAAAACAACTGTATTGTCAAAAATGACAATCAAGGATCCAACCCAGAACAGATCAACAACACAAGGCAAGGCGTATATATTATCATAATAATAAAACATGTACATATATATATATATATATATATATATATATATATATATATATATATATAATGAATCTTACGAACAAGCTTACAACAAGGCAAGACAACGTTGCAACATAAAGTAAGGTTCTGCTAGTGCCATATGCTATACACATAGTATGTCGTACGACATACTCCCGCCAAACTAATGTGCCGATCGAATCATGGCTACATGGTCCTCCTTGCCGTTCGGTAGGGCTTTCTGCAGTCGTTTCTTAAGTGCAGTTTTTTCTAGTTGCAGGTTTGGTTTATGAGTTTCGATCCCAAATTTTAATACAAGAATGTTGACGCTAGTCGAATTTTTTTACTAATTCGATTACAAAACAATGAAGTCGCCATCCAACTTTATTTATCCCTAAAGAAGAAAAGGAAAATATAGATAAAACCCAAGAACTGAAATGAAATGGTCTTCGAGACCAAGAGATGTAGGTTTGGGAGTTGGTTATGCAAGGAGAAAGTATTAGCACCCCTCACATCCATCGTACTCGATGAGACCCATCTAGTTCTAAGTGTGTTTAGTGTGTTAATTTTCTATCTTCTAATTACTATGTGTGAAAAGAGAAAAAAGAGGAAACATGTTTTAATTTTTTGAAAGTGTGCTCGCCAAGATGTTAGAATCTCGTGCCTCCGTATTCCCAAAGTGCGATGGGAAAGTCAGAGCTTACGTAGTTCTCGGTTGCGAGAACATTTGTTGGTTGATTGATTTTATTTATGAAAATAGGAGCTTAATCGTACGTGGACGATAAGACATATCTAGTGCAATTCGCGTGTGAGCGAAAGGAGATCGCGTGTGAGCGATGTGAGTTTGAAAAAGGGGTTTGCACGCGGGCAAGGTTTGATGAGTTGGATTGATTTTAATGTGGGTGAAAAGTACCGAACAATAGGACTAACGTCTTACAATTAAAATACTAGAAATCAGAGGAACTAATGCTCAACGAGTCGTCTATCATCCTAAAAAGTTTTTTTTTATGAAAAAGTGAGGTGAAATAAAGTTCACGTTGTTTAAGAGTCTTTACACAATTGGTCTAGCGTCCAACGATTTAAAGACTTGGAGTTCATTTGGCACAAGTTTTTAAACAATTGGTCTAGCAACCAACGATTTAAATACTCGGAATTTGTTATGAAAAACAATTTTTTGAAAAGTCACTCGACGTTGGATCGAGGTTTAAAAATTTGATTATGAAAGTGGTGAATGAAAAAGAGAGAATATTTGGGCCATGATTAACCAAGAAAGCTTGATTAATCTCGAGAGAATAAACAAGTGTCTACTCCCTACTATGAGGTCCTTTTTGAATGAGAATTTGGTATATGGACCAAAACGCGAGAATGGAAGTGAAATGAGTAATTGCAAACATTCATGGATGAGAATAATTGATAAGATCCCATACAATGTGGCTTGCACAAATGATAAGACAATTAACAATTGTGTAGGTGCATGCGCGAAATAAATTTAATCGATTAATTAAATGAAATTTAATCAAGTAATTAGTTTAATAAAATTAATTAGATGGACTAATCAATTTTAAATAACCTAATTATATAATTAAATAATATTTAACTAATCAACTAAAGCCTCATTGTATGCCCAAGAGCAAGCGTGGTGTGTGCACAAATGTGTGGCTGTTGCGAAGCTTCTAAACTTTGTCGACTCAAGGTAATGAAAAATGGCTCGCAGTCGAGAATTAGTTTGAAATGTTTTTGGTTTTGTAAACATGTGAATGAATAATTAAATAAAACAATAAAAATATTTACTAAACTATTACATCTTATGGGGATGGGGATACATATTTACAAATGGGGATGACGAAAATAAATTACAAGTCCTTATAATAGTACAAGTGAGATGAATAATTTAAAAAAAATTACTTAGCAAATAGAAAATCTTTTGTTATTTAAAAATATCTCTAAATAGAAAAAAAAATCTAAATCTAAACTATGATTTTTGTTTTTGAATTTTCTAAAATATTTGATAATAGAATAATAAAAAAAAGAAATTGAAATTAAATTTGAACAAAATTACTATAAATTAGTTAAAATAGAATAGGAATAACAACAAAAAATAAATTTGGGCCAGTGGGTGAGGCGATTAAAACAGGAAAACTCTACTTTGTACCCCCACAGTTAATCCTGTACCCTCACATTTTTTTTAAAATGACAATTTTACCCTAATTATAATTTAATTATTTTACTATTTGATTTTTACCATTTACGAAAAAGACAAAATTTTACAGTCCAGAAAAACACTTCCGGAACGCATTCCGGAACACTTTCAGAAAGTATTCCGGTATGTAAAAACACAAACCGGAACAGTTTTAAAAAGTCTTCCGATTACAAAACCATTCCGAACACTTTGTGTGTTCGGATGATATAAACCGAACACTTTGAAAGTGTTCCGTTTGTAAAATAAATCGAAGCTTAAAGTGTTCCAACGCTTTTTTAATTTTTCTTGCTTTTTTAAAATTTTTTTCGTATGGAAATTCAAAAACGACTCCTCCATAGATACGATGATGTATTCACTACAATGTAAACATTCGCTACACGAGAAAATGTTATTAGTTGGATCAAAGAAGTTGGATTAAGAAATAAAATCACCGTTATTATTAGAACCCGGCAAGAGAGGAAGGAGGAACAAGATAATTTTGGGTGATAGAGGCGGAAAATACAAGGATAAAAGTGGAACTCAGAGCGCAACTAAGAGATGTGGATGTCCGTTCAAAATAAGATCGACTCCGTCAAAAGATGGGTTGGGATGGAAGGTAGATGTAAAGTGTGGAGTTCATAATCATGGATTACTTGATAGGCTTGAAGGGCATGCGTTTGTTGGCAAGTTGACCTCAGATGAAAAACAACATGTTTTTGATTTAACAAAGAGACATGTTCCTCCTAGACACATCTTGACTTCCCTGCAAGAGAGAAATCTTGAAAATATCACTCGGATCACTCAAATTTATAAGCAGAAGAGTGTGATAAAAAAAGAGATAAGGGGTCCAAGATCTGAGATACAACATTTGCTAAAGCTAATTGAGGATGCAGGATATGTCTACTGGAGTAGAAAAAGAGATGGTTCGGATATTGTGAGAGATATTTTTTGGGCGCATCCAGACTCCGTCAAGTTGCTGAATATTTTTCCCATTGTCTTAGTTATGGATAGCACATATAAGACAAACAAATATAGGCAACCTCTCTTTGAAATTGTTGGCATGACATCGACGGAGTTGACTTTTGTTGCATTTGCTTATATGGAGTCCGAGCGCATGATAGTTTTGTTGGATCTTGGAGAAGCTGAAGGAATTATTTGTGCAAAAAGATCTGCGTCCAAAAGTGATTTTGACGGATAGAGATCTAGCATTGATGAAAGCTGTGGAAATTGTGTTCCCTACTACACAAAATTTTCTATGTCGTTTTCATATTAACAAAAATGTTGGGATGCGATGCAAGCAATATGTGGTGAAAGAAATGCGAGAGACCATTGACACATTATGGGAGGAAGTTGTGTGGGCTAGTGACGAGGTTGAGTATGCTCAAAAGTTGGAACAACTTGAGCAAGCCTGTTTTAATTGTGCTGACTTTATTGATTATGTGAAAGACACATGGTTGATTCCACATAGACATAGATTCGTTGGAGCATGGATTGATCGAGTACTTCATTTAGGCAACACCACGACTAACCGGTATGTATTTTATTTTATTTTATTGTTATTATTATATTATGCATGAATATTATTTATATATATTATGCATTAATATTATTTATATATATTATGCATTAATATATTATATTATTATATATATATATATATATATATATATATATATATATATATATATATATATATATATATATATATATATATATATATATATATATATATATATATATATATATATATATTATGCATTTAATATCATGTTATATATTTGTTATGCATTCATTTTTGGGTTGAATCCGCTCATTGGAAGCTAAAGCGATGTTGGGAAATAGTCTAGGTGACATGGTCAATTGTTGGGAAGCTATGAACAACAACCGAGGATACAAATAGGCAACATTCGTGCTTCGCTTCAAAAAGTTTTTATGAATGTGAGCATGCACATGTTAGTCCATTCTATGGTAAGTCGTAGTTTTGTTTCTAGAGCGCCCGAGACGCATTGCACAAGAGTTAAAGAGAGTTGATTATGTTGGAACTTCTAGAGAAATATGTAGGTGTACTCATAGAACAAATTATGGGTTACCTTGTGCTTGTGAGTTAGGTAGATATGTGCTTAGTGGTGTACCTATACCTATTGAGAGTGTTCATGATCATTGGAGGAAGTTAAGTATGGAAGGTGAATTGCAGGCAGAAGGAGAAGATGGATCGGAGACCCACATGAATAATGTAATGGAAGAAATATGGAGAAAGTATAGATCATCAGATGTTGTCGGGAAAAGAGCATTAAGAAGTAGGTGTAGTGAAATTGCTTATCCCGCAACAACTTCCTTATGTCCACCACCTGACAAAATAAAAACCAAGGGAGGAGTCAAGAAGAAAGGGAAGAAACCAGTTGGGTATGATGTTTACAGGGATCCTTCACAGCATGAGTATGTTGAACAAGCATCCCAAACTTCACAAAAGTCGTCTCAAAATCCCAATCAAAGAGAGATTCAAAATCAAAAAAACCTGCACAGCAAGACTACACTCTTCAGTTTCCAAGTCATATCAGGTCATATAAAATTATTATGCATTAATATTCCTAGTGTTGATTATTTTATGTTTATTATTATATTATGTATGTATAATGCACTAATATTTATAATGTTAATTTCTTAGATCATATATTCAGGAGATTGTGGATGTTGAATCAGATGGTAATTGTGGATTTAGAGTCATTGCATCGTTGCATGGGTATAGTCAGGATGGTTGGGCAATGGTTCGTCGAGAGTTGGACATGGAAATAAGAGACAAGAAGAGTTTGTATGAGAAGTTATTCGGAGATAGACTATCAGTAGTGAGGAGCGGGTTGATGATACAATCCACTGGTATACAACCAAAGGAGAAATGGTTGACACTACCAGACATGGGTTACTTGATAGCGAACCGCTATAATGTCATTCTTGTTCATTTAGGCAATCCTTTCTTGACATTTTTCCCTTTGACATCATCACCTCCACATAACAACAGACGCTTTTTTTATTCATCCAAATATTCGAATGACTTCAATGATAAATTAATGATAACATACACTAAAGAGAAATAACGCATAAAATCATAAATATTTAAAGAGTTACTAAAAATAAGTCACAAATATTTAAAAAGTTACTAAAAATTACACAAATATTTAAAACGTTACTAAAAATTACTAAATCATAAAATCACTCTTTATTACATAAGTGCAGCGCGGTAAATAAATCCGCAAACTGCGGATCATCCTCTTCAACAGCAAATTTTTGTAGATGATGATGAATTAACGCGGAGATACGAGCCAACTTAGGATCGGATGGCCCTGATGCAAACTGTGGAATTGGCACCTGTCTTGGTTCATCAACCGGCGGTGGTACCAATCGAGGGTGTGACACCCGATAATACCAGTCCAAATAATTTTCCACAGTCTCGGAGGGAAATGTGACAGCAGCTGTGTGACCAACTACGTCTACAACACTTTGGTCGTAACCAATCCAGTTAACATCCACATCTGCCTCAATAATATCGGTGGGTGAACGTGGTATATACTGAATAAGACCAAACCGACGTAAACATCCGCCAAATATAATACATAAGTACCTCCCAAGTAGTCCTCCTCAAATAAGCAAGCTCTTCGAACGCACAAACGCCTATGATCCTCAAAAGGACGCCACACCACGTCAACCGGTGTCAATCTATCGAGGACACCGCAATGCATCCACCTTCAACGCCCGCTTGTATGCCCATCTCATCGCCTCGGCATTCCAACGTTCTCACTTGGATGCTAGTTTTCCACTACTCTTCCAATTCCAGGAAAATACTCATGGATCCAGCACTGTGTCAATAAAAATTAATAAACAATTAATAATAATTAAAAATTATCTAAACAATAAATAATAAATAAAAATTATCTAAACAATAAATAATAAATAAAAATTATCTAAACAATAAATAATAAATAATAAATGAATTACCTGAAGAAGAGTCAGATAACCAGCAAGTTGTTTGGTGCCAAACATACATGCATCTCCAAGTGAAACATACAGTGTCACCAATGCAGCTGCCCCCCAACTATATCTTCCAGCACCCTCCAAGTCTGCAAAGAGAAATATATATTTTGCTTCGACAAGCGTAAACGTCTTGTCGGCAAAAATAGTGCAACCTACTAACATCATCAAGCACGCTCTGGTCGCATATGCCCAATTATTAAGACCTCTATGGGAAACAAAGGTATCATACAACCATTCCAACTTATAGTAGGCACCTCTGTTGCCACGAACTTGAGCCGCGGCTTCTCTACGTGACACTCCTAAATATGTCACAGCAAGCTCAGCAGCATCATCTTCAGTGACATGCTGGGGAGTCCAGAAAATACCTCTAATAGGGAGGTGGAGAATACAAGATACGTCATCGAGAGTAATCGTCATCTCACCAAATGGCATATGAAATGACGACGCCTCGAATGCCACCTCTACAAAAGCTGATTAAATCCGGATCTACCTTTGTCATACTAGATCTTTGCAAATGTGCAAGACCCGAATTTGTCACCAACCTTTCCATCTCTAGGGAGTTGCAGGGAACCCATTCTTTGAGTTTTTGACCGTGCAGACATTTTAATTGTTTTTCGGTCCTCTTTCCTGGAAAAAAATGTTGAAAAAAATGTAACATATTAATAAACTATGCCAAAAATTACCTTAATTCATTTCAGATTAAATTTTCATTTACTTACCTCTCCGTACCACAAATGTCGAGCACAGTGCTGCTCGTATCTAACTAACAATTATAAATCAGATGGTCCACCCAGGAATCCCCTAGGCACCTCCGGAGGATGTGATCCAGATGCACCCTCATTTCTTTGAGCACAAGGTCGTCCGTCAGGGCCTAATCGTCGAGGCATTCTGAAAAAAATAATAACATCAAAATATGTAAAAAAAAAAAAAAGAAAAAAAAGAAGAGAAAAACCCAAACCGGAACACTTAGGGGAGAGTGTTCCGGAATGAATTTCGGAACACTTTTAGAAAGTGTTCCGGTTTGCAAAGTTGCATTCCAGAATACTTTCTAAAAGTGTTCTGGAAAAAGACAAAAAAAATTTCAAACCGGAACACTTCCCAAAAGTGTTCCGGTTTGGTAAAATTTTCGGAACACTTACTTGATGTGTTCCGGAGTGCTTTTTTGTGTACCGGAAGACTTTCCCAAATTGTTCCGGAATGCAGTATGTTTTGAGAGATTTCGGAACACTTTTAGAGGAGATGTGAAAAATGAATTTTTTTAAAAATCTTATGCTTTTTATATGAGGGTATTTTCGTCCAAAAAAATACTATAGCGGGGGTACAGGTTAAAATGTGGGGGTACAAAGTGAAATTTTCTTAAAACAGGATGTAGGGGTGTTCGCGGTGCGGTTTGGGCGGTTTTGACGCAAAAAATCATCCGAACCGCGAGAGAAAAAAGGCATGCGGTTTGGTTTGGTTCGGTTGACTTTTAGAAAAAAAACCAAACCAAACCAAACCAAACCAATGCGGTTTGGTTCGGTGCGGTTGGTTCGATTTTTTACAAATAATTTGTTGAGTCATACATTCACATATATATGACAACATAACTTTGTATTTGGTCATTCATACATGATACACTACTAAATTATCACCAAAAAACTAATCATATTTGGACAATAACTTCTCATTTAATATGCAAAAGTTAGATTAGACAAAAGTGAAATAATAAACATAACATGATAGCATAAAACAATATAAAAAATATTATAATAAAACAAATAAAATAGAAGAGATGAGAAATTAGTGAAGATGAAAAAGAAAGAACATAAGAGATGAGAGATTAGAGAAAAATTGCATAAAAAATAAGAACGTGCAAAGGAAACAATATAAGAGAGTAGATATTAGATAAAAAGAGGCAAGATGTAAGTGGTGAAGATGAAGTGATAATGTTAGGAGATATTTAAGAAGATTGAAAATGAAATCATAACTGTAAAAATGAGAAAATTGTCTGTAATCATAAGGCTAATGTATAATAGATTTAGGTTTGGGTTAGATGCGAGTTAAGTAAAATTTAAGTTGTAACATAATGCGGTTTAGTTCGGTTTGGTTCGGTTTGTAAAATACAAACCGCAAACCGAACCAAACCATGCGGTTTTGTTAAAAAACGATCCAAACTAATCCGAACCAAATGCGGTTTTTTGCGGTTTCGGTTTGGTTAGGTTTGGTTTTGCGGTTTTCTATTGGGTTAGGTTGGTTTTGAACACCCCTAACAGGATGGTGTGAAGGGGCAAAAACGCAGGTGGGCCGGATTAGATTGACTTAAAGCCCAGTTCGGATTAACACAAAGAGAAACCCTAGATCTACCATGGAACAAGCTGCCACCTGCCTTGTACCATTATTTGTTGACTAAAAAAAACAATTTATCTTATAACTTCTAGAAAATATAACACGCTTCCTTTCTCTCTCTCTCCCTCTCTTTCTCATTGCTTCATCTTACTCTATGCTTTTGTTCTTCTTTTTCTAAACACAGACACACCTCATCTATATGATATCATGTTTACTCTCTATTCAACGCAAACGCCATGGATAGATACAAGAGAAAATATCAGCATCAATCAAAATATCCTAAACCCCAACAATCCCAATATCCAGATTCAACATGTTCAAAGATGCAAAACACGAGTTAAAAAATGATTAAAATAAAAGGTCAAATCGATAAAAAGAACAAATATATTTGCTTCTCTTCTTCTCGATTCTGCTTCGGCTCGACTTCTGAATCTACTTTTTATTTCTCATCGATTTCGGATCTGTCGAGTATGAGCTCTAAATCTGACTCTGTTGCCGTGTCTGTCGTTGTGAATTGCTGTGAGGGTGAAGGAGTTGAGAAGATGGTGGTTGTCGGAAAATCAGAGGGAGACAAGTGGAGTATGTGAAATCAAGATGTCAAATCAAGCTTGCCTCCTAAAATGTTTTGATGAAGACAAATTTACAATGAAGAAATTGATTGCAAAAAGAAATGGCTCAGATCGTCTATATAATCAAGTCTTGAAGAATTTTTGTGAAATCAAAATGAAATGTCAAAAGGTATATGCATTCAATCTCTCTCTATATGCATACAAGTGTTCACATAATGATTCATGCATGCCATAAAATTGTTAAAAATATTTTAGATATCAAAATCTAGTTTGAACATCATTTGTAAAATAATTTTTGAAAATATGCTCTGGGAACCGGTTACCCCATATGGGAACCCGGTTACCCATTATAAATATTTTCACACTCCTAATTTTTGTATTGGGAACCCGGGTCCTCCTATGAGGGAACCGGTTCCCCTGCACTAAAATTCAATTTTTTTTAATGTTACGTTCAGTGGAACCCAGGTTCTCCCATGTGGGAACCGGTTACCACTGAACCAGTGTCAAAAAGTCTTTTGTTTTTCAAACAGATTTTTGATGGGATCTTTAATATGAATCATGACATCTTTTCATATAATAATACACATTTTTAAAGGTATTTAGAGCATATAAATACTGGAAATTTTTCAGATTTAAAACACCTTCTTCAATCAACAATTCTATTTACAAAAAAACTCTTTATCTTTAAATATTCTCAAGTGTTTTACATAAGAATTTTTTGTGAGACTTTCCACACTTATTTTTCATTGAAAAAATTGTTCTAAGTTTCATACTATCATTTTGAACACCTGTATCCATTATTGTGAATTGTTTTGCTTGAAGGAGAAGATCAACCCAAGATTGATATATTGTGCTACATCTTTAAAACTCTTGTAAAATTCAAATATACTTGTTGTATTCTTGTTGTCCAGGATTGTTGGAAATAAGTGTGTGCATTGAAGAGGATTGTTCTTCTTGCACTTAGTGTTTTAGACCTTAAAGGTTTTAAGAGCCTTTGGTCTCCCTATAGGTTAGATAGTATGCATCACCATTGGTGTGAATAGGCTGTACGATAATTCTGACTATAGTGAAATCTCTTGCATGTTGTAAGGGGACTGGAGTACTCTCGGACTGTGAGGGGAACCAGGATACATCCATGTGTTCTTTAATTTTCCGCATTTATCGCTTTCATCACACCATAACCAAAAGGAAAGAAACACTTGTAGAAACTTCATATACCAAACCAAAAAATTAGAACAAGTATTCATAAAAAACCGATAATATTTTTAAACACCTAATTTACCCCCCTCTTAGGAGCATCTCATACTTACAATTGGCATCAGATCAAGTTATAGGTAACTTGTTCCTAAAGATTCAGAATGGCTTCCACAAATCAAAATTCGGTTTTCAAAGATGGTGGTAGTAACAACAAGCTTCCATTGTTTTGTGGTGAATACTTTGACTTTTGGAAAATTTGCATGAAGGCTCATGTTGAAGCGCAAGGAGAAGAAATATGGGATGCTGTTGAGAATGGTCCATTTGCTCTGATATGTGTTGTCAATGGTGTTGGATCATCAAAGCCTAAAGCATCATGGAATAAGGATGACAAGAAAAAAGTTCTCTATGACAAAAAGGCACTCAATCTTCTCCAAAGTGCTCTTACTATGGATGAATTATTTCGAGTATTAGCATGTACAACAACAAAGGAAATATGAGACACTCTTGTAGAAACTCATGAAGGAACCATCGAAGTCAAAAGATCTAGATTTAACACTTTGAGTCAAGAATAAGAATTATTCCAAATGCTACCCGGAGAATCCATCCTTGACTCGCGAAAGAGATTCATTCACTTGACAAATCATTTGAAGGCACTCGGTAAGACTTTAATTAACGATGAATTAAATCTTAAAGTGCTTAGGTCTTTAACTAGAGAATGGCAACCAAAAGTGATGGCAATATCCAAAAATAAAAGCCTAGCAACTATGACTTCCTCAACATTATTCAGAAAGCTTTAAGAATATGAAACGGAACTTGGAAGACTTGAAAAACATGAGAATCATGAGAAGAAATCCAAAGGCATTATTTTGAAAGTAGAGTCAAAATAAAGTCAAGATAAAGATGCATCGGAGGAAGATGAAAACTTCTTGCTTCTTGTAAAAATGTTAGGAAAATATTTTGGTCATAAAAATAATCTTTGTGATGCTAACTTTGTCAAAAGGAAGAAATTTTCTAAGTATAAAGATAAAGAAGCCTCCACATCAATACAAGATGTCACATATTATGAATATGGAAAGAAAGGTCACATAAAGCCAGATTGTCTAAAACTCTCCAAGAAAAATGGATTCAAAGGCAAAAAGAAGTTCAAAAATAAAAAGGCTTATGTTGCATGGAAATATAATGAGATAAGTTCTTCATCCAATTCGGATAGTGACGAAAGTGCAAATCTAACATTGATGGCTTCACACCATTCCGATGATGAAGATGGAGAGGTTAGTTATGATAACTCTCTTTATAATAATGGTGCACAAGGTGCTATAGATGAACTATTAAATGAATGCAAAATTCTATATAGAACTATTTCATCTCAAAAGAAAATAATTTCATCTTTAGAAGAAAAAGTTGAAACTATTGAAAAAGAATATAAAGATGAAAAAGAAAAGATGATTAGTGATCAAAAATAGAATTTTGTATGCAATAATTGTGAATCACTTTCTTTCCAAATTGTTCAATTAAAAAGAGTCCTAGAAAGGTATGAAAAAGGACAAGTTGGATTGGAAAATGTTCTTAGCACACAAAGGTATCCTAAAGATAAAAGTGGACTTGGTTTTTCAAAATTTTCTCAATCAAGTCCCAAAAAAACTATCTTTGTTAAGGCTAGTAACCAACCAATCCAAGAGAAAGTGAACAAATCTAAAGTAGTTCATCATTATCCTAAAAGGAAAATAATTGTTAAGAATAAATCTTATCCTTCTATATATAGAAGTAATTTTGAACCAACTTGTATTTATTGTGATATTAAAGGCCATACACCTAATACATGCTATGTAAGAAA
Organism: Vicia sativa; assembly: GCA_021764765.1. Taxonomy (NCBI): domain Eukaryota; kingdom Viridiplantae; phylum Streptophyta; class Magnoliopsida; order Fabales; family Fabaceae; genus Vicia; species Vicia sativa. Next base: position 289,154,145 of record CM038794.1, read on the forward strand.
CTTTAGTGTTCCAAGTGGGAATTATGTGTGGGTAAAGAAAATTACTAATTATGAAGAACCCAAAGCAATTTGGGTACCTAACAAAACTTAATTTGTTTTGTAGGTTTGCTTGAAAACCACTTCAAATCTATGGTATCTTGATAGTGGTTGTTCCAAGCATATGACGGGAGACATAAACCAATTTTCAAGTCTAGTTTTAAAGGCCAAGGGTTATGTCACTTATGGAGATAACAATAAGGGAAGAATTCTTGGCAAAGGCAAATTTGGTGCACCACCTTTCACATCCATTAAAGATGTTCTTTATGTTGAAGGACTAAAGCACAATCTTCTTAGCATTAGCCAATTTGTGACAAAGGCTTCAAGGTCAATTTTACTAAAGATGAATGCTTAATTATTGATGAAGTCTCCAATGAGGTAAATCTCAAAGGTAAAAGAATTAATAATATTTTTATGATTTTCTTAGATGATTTATCTTTGAAAGTAAAATGTCTCATGGTAAACAATAATGAATCATGGTTATGGCATAAAAAGGAAGCCCATATTCATATGGATCACTTAAATAAATTAACCAAACATGATCTTGTTGTTGGCTTACCAAAGATAAATTTTGTCAAAGATAAATTATGTGATGTTTGTCAAAAGGGAAAACAAACCAAATCAACTTTCAAATATAAGAATGTGGTGTCCACTACAAGGCCACTATAATTGTTGCACATGGATTTATTTGGTCCATCAAGAACAAGAAGCTTCGGAGGTAATGTATACGCTTTAGTTATTGTTGATGATTTTTCTAGATATTCTTGGACTTTGTTTCTTGTGCAGAAAAGTGATGCTTTCAAAGCCTTTAATAAGTATGCAAAGCAAATCCAAAATGAAAAATCACTAAAAATTGTATCCATAAGAAGTGACCATGGTGAAGAATCCCAAAATGCATCATTTGAAGAATTTTGTGAAGAACATGGTATCTCTCATAATTTTTCAGCACCAAGAACTCCACAACAAAAGGGAGTAGTTGAAAGAAATAATAGATTTCTAGTGAAACTTGCAAGAACGATGCTCAGTGATGCAAATCTACCAAAATATTTATGAGCAGATGCGGTTAGTACGACATGTTATGTTGGAAATCGAGTTATCATTAGACCTATCTTGAAAAAGACTCCATATTAACTCTTCAAAGAAAGAAAGCCAAACATTGCTCACTTTCATATTTTTGGATGCAAATGCTTTGTCCTCAACAATGACAAAGACAATCTCAGTAAGTTTGACGAGAAATCTGAGGAAGGTATATTTCTTGGTTATTCACTTTCTAGTAAAGCATATAGAATTTATAATAAAAGAACTTTAACTATTGAAGAATCTATGCATGTTTCTTTTGATGAAACTAACACCTCTAATGAGGAAATAGTTGTGTGTGATGATGATGATATTATAGATTTACCCCTGGAAGAAATTTCAAATGATCAAAATGTGAATCAACCGGAACATCAACAAGGAGTACTACAACAAGATTGAAACATCAATGATCTACCCAAAGAATTGAGAACTCATAGAGACCATCCTATTGATAAAATCATTGGAAATATTAGTCAAGAAGTTACAACAAGATTAAATCTCAAAGATGTTTGCTTAAACATGGCGTTTGTTTCTCCAATTGAACCATCCAAAGTTGATGAAGCCTTAGGAGACGATCAATGGATAATTGCTATGCAAGAATAATTAAATAAATTCGAGAGAAATCAAGCTTGGGAACTTGTTCCTACGCCAAGTGGTAAACACATCATAGGTACCCGGTGAGTGTTTAAAAACAAACTTGATGATAATGGTATAATTGTTCGAAACAAAGCAAGGTTGGTGGCTCAAGGTTACAATCAAGAAGAAGGAATCCACTTTGAAGAAACATTTGTTCCGGTTGCAAGGTTAGAAGCTATTCGTCTTTTACTTGCTTATGCTTGTTCATTAAATTTCCAGCTTTATAAAATGGATGTCAAAAGCGCATTATTTAATGGCTATATCAATGAAGAAGTCTATGTCAAACAACCCCCGGGATTTGAAGACTTCAAAAATCCTTCACATGTCTTTAAGTTGAGAAAGGATCTTTATGGCTTAAAACAAGTACCAAAAGCATGGTATGATAGGCTTAGCAAGTTTTTGTGTGAAAAAGGTTTTGAAAAAGGTAAGGTTGATAAAACTTTGTTCATTAAGAAAATCAAAAGTAACACTTTATTGGTTCAAGTCTATATTGATGATATCATTTTTGGATCGACTAACAAAGAAATGTGTGAAGAATTTTAATTGATGATGCAAGGAGAATTCGAGATGTCCATGATGGGTAAGATGAATTATTTTCTTGGACTACAAATTAAGCAACTAAAAGATGGAATCTTCATCAACCAATCCAAAGAGTTAATGAAAAAGTTTGATATGGATAGTTTCAAAGCGATGAATACTCAAATGGGCTCCGGTACATATGTTTATCAAGATGAATTTGGTATTCCAATTGATATTACTAAGTATCTAGGTATGATTGATTCCTTACTATATTTGACGGCAATCCATCCAGACATAATGTTTAGTGTTTGTCTTTGTGCTCGCTTTCAAGAAAATTCAAAGGAATCACATCTCATGGCGGTAAAAAGGATCATGAAGTATATCAAAGGAATAACCAATGTCGGCTTATGGTATCCAAAAGGTAGTGTTTGCAATTTAATTGGTTATTCTGACGCGGATTATGCAGGTTGTAAAACTTATAGAAAAAGCACAAGTGGTACTTGTCACATTCTTGGAAATGCACTAGTATCATGGGATTGTAAAAAATAAACATGTGTTGCTCTTAGCACGGACGAAGCGGAGTACATAGCAGTAGGTAGTTGTTGTGCCCAAATGCTTTGGCTTAAGGAACAACTTCGTGACTACGAACTTGATCTCGGATGCATTCCTCTTCGATGCGACAACATAAGTGCAATCAATATAACAAAGAATCCGATCATGCATTCAAGAACCAAACATATCAATATTCAACATCATTTTCTTCGTGATCATGTGCTTCAAGGAGATGTCGAAGTTGCATTTGTTGATACTTATAACCAACTAGCGGACATTTTCACTAAACCTTTGGCTCAAGACCCGTTCTTCAAAACCCGTTGAGAATTGGGAATATTGGATGAAAATGACATCTAAATAGATACATGTATTTAATTCTTTCATAATATCTCTTAATATATCATCCATAATATATGTTGTCATTATTTATGTTTATAAATATTTATGTCCATGTTTTTAATATGTATTCTTTTTAGTACTACATGTGTTTAAATAAATATATGCATTATTTTTTTTCCCCACATTTTCATAAATAAATAAATAAATAAAATAAGTATATTCTGTTTTTTTGTCAGGGGAACCTGGTTACCCATATAGGGGAACCGGTTCCCACACGTATTTTCGCTCCCAGATTTCAGTTTCAAGAACAGGTAACCGGTTACCCCCATATGGTAACCGATTACCCCTGAGCTACAGGACCAATTTACTCGTTTTTACTGCATTTTTTTTGTTAATTTTGTTTTTATAACTTATGTTTTGTCATTTAAGTGCTTTTCAACTTAAGTCAAAATCATTTCCTCATTCATCCTCCATCTTCCTCTTGGCACTCTTTACTCCTCCATCTTCTTCAACCTTTACTCACCTCCATTAAAACCCCACTTTCTCATTTTCTCAACCCAAAAATTAACACCCACTATCTCATAACTCTATATCAACCTTCCTCCTCTCATTTCTCATATCACAAAATCCCTCTCTACCTCAAATTCGAAAATCCCTTTCCAAAACCCTAACTTTCAAAAAGCTTCATCTCCATCCATGGCTTCTTCTTCAAGAGCAACTAGGGCATCTAAGGGCAAACTCAAAAGTGAAACTAGTGATGACCAACAAGATTATGTTCAACCAACTCGACCCACACTCCAGAGTAGGAGACTTACTTTCAACATTCAAAATCGAGCTCTTTTGCCGGCAAAGTATGGTAATCTCTTTGCTTTTCCGGCTCATAGCTTTAGTTTTCTTGCTAGATTAGCTGCTGCAAAGTTGGATGATTTTGTCAGTGACCATGGGTTTATCTATCCTGATCTTGTTAAGGAGTTTTATCAAAATATGTCTCTAGTATCTACTGAAACTGATGAAATTGTTCTGACCTCCACTATTCTAAATAAGGATATTTGTTTGGATGTTGAATCTTTTGGAAAATGTTTAAGGGTTCCTTATGAAGGATTAGTTTTTATACAAGGTCGTGTACCAGATGAATGAGAATCCTATAGTAAAATTGAAGTATTTTTGGATATGTGTCGAGAATCTCAACGTGCAGGTGTTAGGCAGCAAAATGCTTCAAAGCTGAATATGTTTGGTTCAAATTTATTTGTCAATGATAAGATGCTTCACTATCTTATTGCTTATGTCTTGCTTCGAAAAAAGTCAAACCACTCTCGCATCAATGAATTCGAATTACAAGTGCTTTATGCTTTGCAATAAGAGATTTCTGTTAATTGGGCACTCACTATCCTGAACCACATGAATCACCTTGTACACCTAAATGATGGCTTACCCTATGCTAGAACTATCTCTAGAATCATTCATAATGCTGGTGTTTCTTTACAAAGAGAACCTAAGATAATGATGACAGAAAAGAACTATGAAATCAATGTCAAAACCGCTTTGAAAAACATCGATATAGTCTTGGACCTTGAAGGAAAATTTCACTATAAGGAAGATCCCGCACTCGGTGCTCCTCCTCCGATTCTGGAAGGTGGTTATACCATGAAACTTTTATTCAACAAGATTTTCTCTATGGAGAATACCATTGCTAGTAACCATCGATAAAATCAATTTGAACATGCTCTTTTAAGGCGACAAATGAGAGAACTTCTCAAAGCCCAAAGGAACCAAGTTGTGGTAGATGATGATGAAGATGAAGATGAAGAAGAGGTTGGTGATGGAGATGGCCAAGGAGTGGAACATGATAAAGATATGAAAGAATTATTTTTAACTTATGTCTTATGTTGATTTCTTTATGTTTTAATTTATGCTTTGTTAAGACTTAGTTTATGTTTACATTATATGTACTTTCGTTTTTAGACAATGTTTCGTTTATGCTCTTTATGTTTAGACATACTTTATATGTTGTAATGTGTTTAAACCATAATGGTTTCGTATTGTGCTTACTTGTGTGTTCATTATGTTATATTGCATTTCATATTTTTACATTTCTTATCTCTGTTATTTTCCCCATTCCTTTTTGCTTATTACAAAGGGGGAGAAGATTTATGTGTATGCATATGTGTTTCTCTAACAAAATTTTGTAGCAAACACACACTTTCATTCTTTTCAAGTGGTCTCCAATTCAAAAATCAAGGGGGAGCTTTGATTTAGGGGGAGTCTCAAATATAGCTTCAAATGTTAGAGAAAACAAAATGGATAAATATTTCAAGCAAAGATTGTCATCATCAAAAATGGGGAGAATGTGAAATCAAGATGTGAAATCAAACTTGTCTTCTAAAGTGTTTTGATGAAGAAAAATTTACAATGAAGAAATTGATTGCAAAAAGAAATGGCTCAAATCGTCTATATAATCAAGTCTTAAAGAATTCTTGTGAAATCAAAATGAAATGTCAAAAGGTATATGCATTCAATCTCTATATATGCATACAAGTGCTCACATAATGATTCATGCATGCCATAAAATTGTTAAAAATATTTTGGATATCAAAATCTAGTTTGAACATCATTTGTAAAACAAGTTTTAGAAAATATGCTCTGGGAACCGGTTACCCCATATGGGAACTCGGTTACCCATTTTAAAGATTTTCACGCTCCTGGTTTTTGTATGGGGAACCCGGGTCCTCCTATGAGGGAACCAGTTCCCATGCACTAAAATTCAATTTTTTTAACGTTACGTTCAGTGGAACTCGGGTTCTCCCATGTGGGAATCGGTTACCACTGAACTAGTGTCAAAAACTCTTTTGTTTTTCAAACAGATTTTTGATGGGATCTTTAATATGAATCATGACATATTTTCATATAATAATACATGTTTGTAAAGGTGTTTAAAGCATATAAATACTGAAAAAATTTCAGATTTAAAACAACTTCTTCAATCAACAATTCTATTTACAAAAAAACTCTTTATCTTTAAATATTCTCAAGTGTTTTACATAAGATTTTTTTGTGAGACTTTCCACACTTATTTTTCATTGAAAAAATTGTTCTAAGTTTCATACTATCATTGTGAACACTTGTATCCATTATTGAGAATTATTTTGCTTGAAGGAGAAGATCAATCCAAGATTGATATATTGTGCTACATCTTCAAAACTCTTGTAAAATTCAAATATACTTGTTGTATTCTTGTTGTCCAGGATTGTTGGAAATAAGTGTGTGCATTGAAGATGATTGTTCTTCTTGCACTTAGTGTTTTAGACCTTAATGGTTTTAAGAGCCTTTGGTCTCCCTATAGGTTAGAAAGTAGGCATCACCATTGGGGTGAATAGGTTGTACGATAATTCTGACTATAGTGAAATCTCTTGCATGTTGTAAGGGGACTGGAGTACTCTCGGACTGTGAGGGGAACCAGGATACATCCCTGTGTTCTTTACTTTTCCGCATTTATCGCTTTCATCACACCATAACCAAAAGGAAAGAAACACTTGTAAAAACTTCATATACCAAACCAAAAAATTAGAACAAGTATTCATAAAAAAACCGATAAGATTTTTAAACACCTAATTCACCCCTCTTAGGCGCATTTCATACTTACATAGTATGGAAAGTGTAAGGGTGTTTGGATGGAGAAACGTGAAGGTTTATGTGGTAGTTCACACGCGGTTGTGAAATTGTGAGTTTTCAGTTTTGAGCAAAAAAGTTTGATAGTTGGTTTTGACAGGGGTAATATTGGTAGCATGAGTGAAGGAAAAAGTTTGGGATGAAATTCGGTTGTGAGTATGAAGATTGGTTTTGGGCAAGCAAAGAGTTTAGTAGTGGTTGTGGAGAACGTGTCCCCTCTTGTTTGAGAGAGGTTCAGTTTTTTTATAGATGGATTAAAGTGAGGGTAGAAAGGGAATTGAGAGAGGAATTGGATAAGGATGAAGGATCAAACTTGGAGAGAAAGAAATGAAGAACAATTAGTATATAGCTAGCTGTAAAATTGTTGGTTTTGTGGTAGTGGGATGAGAGTGGAGAGTAGTGAAATTGAACTGATGTGTTTTGAATTTTTGCAGGTTGTACAAGAGGTGGGAAGACACGATGCTGAAGAAAAAAGAGAAGAGCAAGACCATTCTTCTTCTTTTTTTTAATTGATACATTGACTATTAAAAAAAAGGTGTTATGTACTGTTTGAAATATAAATAAATCTACTAAAACTTATTATTATTACTATTACTATTTAATTTTTTTATTATTAATTTATGTAATTAAATAAATGATGCAAAACCAAAACAAAATTTTTCTGCTACTTTTTATATATAAAGGAAAAAAACTATTGTTATTTAATTTATAGATCTAATCAAAATGAAAAATTAAAAAAATGTTAATTTCAAATAATAAAAAACCTAAACTAATTGTTAATAAAAATAGAAAATATTTTCAATGTGGAAAGATTTCATTTAATTCAAAGATCTAATCAAAATGCAAATTAAAAAATGTAAGTTATAAATAAAAAAACTAAACTAATTGTTAATAAAAAATAAAAATAGAAAATATTTCATTTAACTCAAATATTTAATAAAAAATGAAAATTAAAAAAAAGTAAATTTCAAATAAAAAAACTAAACTAATTGTTAATAAAAAATAAAAATAGAAAATATTTTCAATGAGGAAAATTTTTATTAAATTCAAAGCTCTTCAAAAAATTATTAAAAATCTAAATTTCGAGAAAACAGATTCCTTAATTAAAATAAAAATCAAAAAGTGAAATAATAATTGAAGACTATCTTAATTACTAATTAAATATAAATTTCAATCAATAATTAAATTTAACACTTAATTATTAATGAAAAATTATATTTAAATAGCAATTTATTAAATAAATAAAAAGAGAATTTAGATGGTGAAAAAAGAAAGAATCAAATGTGCAAAATTCGAAATGATGCAAGTATGACTAATATTACTTTGATGCAAAATATATTCAACTACAAAATAACAATGCAAAGTCAAAATTCTAACTAAAATCCAAAGACATTATAAAAATGCAAATGCTAGTAAAATGCAAGAGATTAACATAATTATTAACTAAAGATGTGAAGCAAAATGTAAAAATTGATTACTAATTCGGGATGCGAATAAGACAACGTAAAGTGATGCAAATGAATCAGATGAAAAATCCAGGGCGAAATTTAGGGTGCGACACATAACAACACATTCTTATTCTACAAAGATAAATATTATCAACCGGTTCCATTCAATTCTCATATTCACAGTCAGTACAACAACGACAATCAACACAACAACAAAGTCAACACGACGATAAATTAATCTCATCAATTAAACGCAACACAGACACAACAATTAATCCACGACAAAATTACGATCAAAAGCCTCAAACACACACCTATTAATCATTGGTACCTCGTCCCAAATAATCAAGCTTGTCAATCATACAACACGACTTTTCTGACAACACTAACGATATTGCAAATTGAGAATGAGCAGTCCTTTCACCAGGAAAAAGTAATGATGCAATTCCACTTGAAGCTACATTGAGAACAATATAATATTTTGCCGTTTTTGGTTTTATAGCTTGTTGCTTTGTCTGGTTTAATAATACTGCTTATCCTAGTGATTTTTATGGTCCCACTGGACCGGAAGCTTCTCAAGCATTTACTTTTCTATCGAAATCGAAACGAAAGCAAATTCCAAAGATATGTCTTGCTACTTCCACCAAATCCATCAACAAAAAACATATGTCCTAACTTGTTATCAACTGCTTGCACAATCTCTTGATATGCCAACAACTACTCTTCATTTAAAGTTTGAAAAATTTCAGAATGCTTTAGCAACATGTCATTGCATTCATATGATAGTTCATTTGATAATAATACATTGATAAAGGCTTCAACAATTGGTATGTTTATCTTTGGCATACACTCAAAATCCTCCAACGTCTTCCCCTTTGGACGAAGAAGTTTATTATTATCTATCAAACAAAGTTGTTTCAAATGATGGGTAAGATGGCCAAATCTGCATAATTATGGAAACACAAACAATAAAATAAAATACAAGGGAAATAAATTATTTGTAAATAAAGGAACGTTACATAAAAGATGTAATCATACTAATTTGGTGAATTTAACGATCGATGTTTATCATATAAAATTCCATCAAACAAAGTTTCCTATGTTTATTCCCAAACATTTAAGGGGTCACCCATTAAGTTAGACAACAACATATTTGCAAAGATATTCCAAATATAAAGCCTAAAACCAATAATGACAACTTCATTAATAGCATCAATAAATTCTCGTTCATTGGCCAGAAAACCTAGTGCACCACACGCTTCCCGAAAAGATTCATATATATATGGCCATCAACAGTTTTTATATCTTCAAAGGAGGTACAACCAACTTGAACATTCAATAATAGCCTCATGTAATATAACTCGGAGGTACAAATTTGAGCCTCCTCACTGACACACCTCTTTTACGTGGTTTCCAAAATTGACCAAACTTCCAAGTTAACAATGTCCAAACCCCTATACTTTTTAGGCATACACACCCTATCCCAAGTTATAAGAGACTTTCTGGTTTTACAATTACTACCAGACCACATAAAAGATCTACATCTGGCCTCCAATTCCCTAATGACCCCTTTTGGTAAAGGGATGCATCTCATCCAACAACTAGCCGTGCCAAACACAACCCTCTTGATCAATTGAACTCTCCCTACATAGCTTAGCAGTTGAGCACTCCAGTGACTGATTTGTTTACCTATTTTTTCCCACCAAGGTCATGCATTAATTATCGGATAAATTCATACTAGTCATAGGAATCCCCAGGTATTTAAATGGAAACTTACCTCTGCAGAAACCAGTAATCCCTTCTAACTTGTGATGCTTATCCTCCTGCGTACCACCACAACAAAGCTTACATTTAGCAATGTTGAAACATAATCCAATAGACATTGAAAACTTCTTGAATCTATCCATTATCATCATCTGAAGAGATTGATTATCCCCCTGCATAACAGAAGTAAGTCATCTGCAAAACTTATATCCACCAAGTTCAACTTCTCATACTTATTATGGAAATTACAATCACATTTAGATGTGGCTTAAGTTAATTTTTTTTGAAACAATCAAAGAAATATATTAAGTCAAAAACTCAATATTCACAAGGCGATCCCATGGATCCAGCCAGACAAATCACCAAACTAGAAAAGAATTAAGCCATAAGACTTGCTATATGCTCCCTAATATTCTTAGTAAACCACCCTCTATAAACAATCAAATCTATTATCCTATTTGCAATTGATACACCCTCAATAGAGGTACCAGAGCTGCTCTTATTCCTATGCACCCAATTTCATACACAGTTTCTGTTAAGGCAAGTTTGAGAAGCTGCTTTCTCCACCCTTTGCCTTTAGTGTATTGCTCAATCCAAGCGATCTCTTGGTTCCACGGAAGAGGCACACGGCTAATACCAATCCACACAAGAACCTGCTGCCAAATGTTCCTGCTAATTAACATCACAATAAAACAACAAATGGTTAATATTCTCAGTATCTTTACAAAAGCTACAATGAGTCTGCACATCGATTCCAATCTTTCACAAACGGTCTCTAGTGGCTAGTCTATTGTGACCAGCTAGCCACAAGGCTTGAGTTAATTTTTACTAATTAATTATTAAAATAAACTAAAAAAATTAGTGGAAAATGGAATAAATATAATAAGTTATTGACAATTTGTTACCAGAAGTTTTTATTAATAACAAAACATACTATAAAAAGTTAGTAGAAGTTTTTTTTAATACTAGTAGAAGTTAGTTTCTAAAAATTAATGAAAAATAAAAAAAATATAATAAACTAGTGGGAGATAGTTAATTTTTATTAAATTAAATAATAAATAAAGTAAAATAAAATAAATATATAAAAAATGAATAAAATGATTTCAGTTTTGATAAAAAAAAATTCTCAAGAGACTTAACAACTTTAATTAACAAGATTATAAACATACTCTCAAATTTAACGCCAAAAAAATTGTTAAGAAACTTAACAACTTCAATATATACTAATATTTTGACTCGTGCGATGCATGAAAATTAATTGATCTTAATTAGATAAAAAACATGTCTAAATAAATTTAATATAATATACTCATTTAAAAAGAAATCAAATTTATTTTTAATTTTAATTATTTTAATACTATACATATTCAATCAAAATAATTATGACAATATTTTTTTAAAAAAATTTACATTATATTTAAAATAATATTATTACTTTATACTTAAAAAGTAAATATAAAATAGAAAAAATTAATAAGTACATAAAAAGTAATATAAAAAAATTAGTAGTGGGACTTAGTAAGAGAAGTGGTGATTACTACACAAAAAATTTAGTGTTAAATTTATTAAAACTTATTAATTAAAAAATAAAGAAAAATAATATTGAAAATTACTAAAATATTTATTTTTGATGTTAAATTTTATATATTATTTTGCTATAGTTATTAAAATATTTAAAATTTATGCCAATAAAAAATAATGTAACCATAATTATGAAATACAAATAACGATTTTTGATTCCTCAAACTTTCACCTAAAATATCAAAAAAAATAGATATTAAACCACAAATTAGAAAACATTAATAATAATAAAAATTAGAATAAACTTTATTCTTTTACATTATGACTATGTCACATTCGAAAGGAATATTACAATTCATTCGTAGGCACAAAAATTATGTTTGATGTCTTCTTTACTGTTGCCTCCGATATGAAATATCTCGTTTCTGTTGCTTCTTGAGAGAAAATGTTTTGTCTTTTATAATAGATTTTGTTTTTAGTTTTTGTTATTGTTTCACTTTGTCTCAATGTTATTCATAATCTAAATTGGAACTAAAACATATAATAAATAGAAACTGCAAGAAGATTGTTGTTTTCATATTCACGTGAGTGTAGTAGATTGTTTTATTTATTTTGTTTAATTAAAATATAAATGTATTGTGAGAAAAAAATTAAGAGAAAAAATATTTATTTTAAATAATATAATTAAAATAAAGAAATGATAAATTACTAAATTAAAATGTATTTTTAAAGAAAAATTAAGAGAATAACTAGTTATTTTAAATAATATAATTAAAATAAATAAATAATAAATTATTAAATTAACTCTAATTTTGATTTCAAAAATTGATTTAATAATTTAATAATTTTAATTAATAAAATAACACACTTAGTTCTCTCATTAATTTTAATATTCCGGTATATCTTCTTTATAATGATTCGCATGACAATCAATTTTATTGTACATATCATGCACTGAAAATTTAACTTATTGTTACTTCTTACATGGATTTGTTATTTTCATGGATTTCCTCACTCACTATTTCCTTTCTATCCCTTTTATTGATTTTTTAAACTTTTAAGCAATTTAAATCATTGTTAATTATTTTGTTTATTTTTTTAATTTTTAATCATTTTTTTTAAAATCCCAATCCATACTGCACGTTTCATGGATTTGAATAGGTCAAATATAATTTTTTATTCAATTAGATTTACATGGATTTATTTATTTTTAAAATATGATTATTTAAATATAAAAAATGAATATTTTCAAAAAAAATCCACGTTTGATGGATCTCCCACCAATGGTTAAAGTATTTTAGTTATTTTTTTAATAAACTAATTGTTTTATCCGTTTTATTAATTAATTAAAAAAATCACTATACTGATTCCTCTTTAGTTGGAAGTTATAATCCATTTTAATTATTCAAAAAATATTTGTATAAATAAAATTAACAAATATTTTATTTTATTATCCATTTTGAGGACAATATTAAAAAATAATATCAAATCAGTTACTTATTTACAAAGACTGTGTAGTCTGTGTTAAACTACCACAATTGGTTTCTAGGATTTTAATTATTGAAGTAAAAAATATTGAAAAGGTTTTTCAACAAGCATTTGTTTTTTGTAAGAAAAAAATTAATTTCAAAAAAAGTTAGTTCATGATAAAATAACATTTTTTATATAGTGAACATATCCACTTTTATACCAATTATTATTTGTGTCTTGGCCACTAGTTTCACCTTCACTGAAACCATTTAAATCTGGTTATTTATTTATACTCTCATGCATGGATCTTAACATGGACATGGTACTCTCATGCATGAATCCTAACTTGGTCATGGACTCTGCATAAACGATGACAGCAATTGTTTTACATGACCTAGTGAATCGAAAGATCGAGACGACAACGATAAAATGAAAATAAAGCTATCCATTGATACTCTCCCCTTAAAATAATTATTATAAGCTCAACTCATGCAATAGAATAAGCTAGACTTCAGTTCTGATTTTCTAGGAATAATTAGAGTTAATTACTTCTAAATTGTCATTACTTTTATTAAATCTTTCATTGATTTCCTCTTCATCCTAAGATAAAGACGTTTGTTCCACTGATGCAATAAATTTTCAAAAAATACTCATGTAAAAATCAACTAAATAAAAGTAAGTGATATAGGAAGAACTTAAGAGTAAATGCTTGAAATAGAAATCTGGACTAATCAATATCATAATTCAAAATCATGGTTAATTATTGTCAATGTATAATAATCAATGATCTTTAAACAGAAATTCAAATAGTATTAACTCATTGCAAAACTATAAAGCATTACAAGAAGAAAGTTAGTCAACCAACTAACAATCTACTTGATATTTTAGATGTCTAAAACACCAATCAAACGCACTGTTACATGTTTTTTTAGGTCTTGGAGGCTGAATGTGTTTCTCGCTTTTTTCATTTTTTCTTCTTTTATCCCAATTAAACTCACTAATATAGGAAGAAAATTTATTGGCTACATACACATGGTTGCTCTTATATCCCCACCTATTTGGGCTGCTTAATGCCTTACAACTTCCAAGCCAAATATAGAATAATGCAATATCACCCAAAGTATTCATCTCCACATAACTCATGGATGACAAGTCTATCTTATAAATTAAGTTCTTATATGACCCTAGTGCTAAATCAACCACTAAAAGTTGTTCATCACAATTAACCAAGTTAAGGTATGGTTGGGTTTTCATGTGTTGAAGAAGGGTTAATTTAATAGTAGAAGTATTCTTGAGTTTTAGAAATTGAATATTTCTAAAATTCAAGTTGAGTATCCCTATCTTGGCCTTGTTAGTGACAACATATATCATATTACGCAAAACCACAAAGTCAACAACTACCTTTCCGGCCGTAGAACAAGTAAACCAACTATTTTTTCGAGATTGATAGACATGCAAACTTCCGGACTGTTTGCATAAAACAGCCAACACGAATTCTTCTTCAGAGCGTTTCTCAAAAGCAAGCAAGGCACGGCAATTACCAAATAGGATATCGACTTCAAAGGTTGGTGATGTATAGATTCCCTTCTTTATTCTTGTAAAAGGATTGAAGAGAATGAATAAATTATTTCTACGTACCATGATGAAATATCCGCTAGAATAGGTAACATATATAGAGGCGTAAGTCATCATCTTCTCCATCATCTTCTCCAAGGAATAAACTTTTTGATTGGTTAGGCTACTAAAGGAACACGGTACCTCGTTACCAGGAATTTCAACAAGTAATGGTTCTTGAGATGCCATGAAATTTGATTTATGGAAATCCCTCAAATTCGTGCAGACACAGCCAAACCGAAAGAGGTCGTCAAAATCTAGTTTTTGGTAGATTACATCAAGCACATCCCAAGGAAGTTGACTGATGTTTTTCCTTTTCCCTTTGTATCACAACAATGACAAACAATGTTATCAAATAGAAATCTATGGTTTATATGACAATTATCATTCATGGAAAATAAATATTTACTAACCAGCAAGCAGCACCTTCACTCTTTTCACGAAAGACCTTCGATCAATCCTTTGATCGTTGTAATCCATAGTAGCTTTCATAAAATCTTCATAATTATTCTTATGTTGAAACGCACGTTCTAGTGCCTTGAGAAACACGGATGAATCATACCCTAATGAAGGTGTGATTCGACGTTTCTTCACTTTCTTGGTCATCAAGTTATTGAACCCAGCAATTAAATCTTTATGTCCTTTAAACAATCTCTTCAATTTTGCTTTAACTTCACTTATATGAATTCTTTTAGCTTTGAAATCTCTTAGGACTTTTACAAATTTATCATACTTTCGCATCTTATATTCAAATGCAACTTTTACTTCCTTTAGAAACCCTAATGCATCATTCTTCATTCACAAAATTATTCTATTCAGTTTAATTCATTCCAAATCAAAACAAAAACAAAAATATATAATATATAAATAATTCGGTACATACCTTTAGTTTTAAAGTCCGATTTTGATCTGCAGATTTGAGTAGCTTTAGCAGCAACACGGCTTCAGAAGGAGGCATGAGGAGAGAGGATGAGCTTTAACCTTTAGAGGTTTGAAGGAAAAAGAGCCGGTAAAATCTATTTATAATTATACCCACACACCCATTAGGATTAGGTTTTGGTTTTTTTAATTAGTGATTAGGCTCAAAACCTCGATTTCAATTATATATTTTTTCTTTCTAAAAAATTCACATTACTTTTCATACTTCTGAACTTTTAATATATTTATTATTGATTGATAAATATTGACTTTTGAATTTTGAATTCTTTTTATATTATTTAAATTTTTATTTCAAAATAAATAAAGTTAGTATATCTTATCTTATATATTGAAAAAAAATCTACGTTTCTTGGATCTCCTAACCCACTATTTCGCTTTTATTCCTTTAATTGATTTTTTTCTTATATATTAAAGCACTTAAATCTCGTGACGATTTGAAAATATGTTTGTAATTATTCTTTACTTTTTTGTTTATTTTTTACTTTTTTTATTTATTTATTCCTTTTCAAATATTATTTAAAAGTAGTCAAAATAACTTTTCATTTTTATTTATTTTTAAAATCCTAATCTATACCCCACATTACATGCACATTTACAATATTTTAACGAATTTAATTGACATATACTAATGATGTAAAGAAGTTTCACACCGTCAATTAATCACAACTACTAATTTATTAGAAATAGTTGATTTTAATTTTTTTTATTATAAATATTATAATTGAATGATTGTGATATAGTGATAGTGTAAAAAAATTTACACCGACAATACATATCAATTAAACCCTATTTTAATTATATTTTAAATAAAAAAGTTATAATCCCACGTTTCAAATAGGCTTAAATGGTTTTCCTTTTTCAAATAATAAAATATTAACTAAAAAATATTGCCAAAATAACTTCCCATAATAAACTCCATGTTTTCATTTAAATCCACAATTTATTTTCCCTTTTACTATTAATTTTTTAATTTTAACCAATTTTAAAAAAAGTATATTAATGCAAGATTTTATTTAAAAAATCACTCAGTTTTTTTAATTATTATTATTTTATCAATCTAAGTTTCTAACTAGAAAAACTAATTTCATAATTCTAGATTATCTTACGGGGCTAAAGTATATTTTTTATAAATATACATTATTGGCAATACTTTGAAATTATAATAATTAATATAAAAATAAATATATTATAATTAAAATACAAATATTTAGAACAAATATTAATTTGTATTAATAATAATCATAAGTCTCCAACTTTTAAATATTTTTCTTTTAAATCCTAATCTACACCCCATATTTTATGCACATTTAAAATGTTTTAGTTACATTTTTCATAAAACATTATAATCCCATGTTTCATGGATTTGAATAGATTTAAATGGTTTTTCTTTTTAATTAATCAAATATTAAATAACAAATATTGCCAAAATAACTTTTTATTTTTATTTATTTTGTAATTTCTAATCTACACCCTGGTTACATGGACATTTACAATATTTTAATTATATTTTAAGTAAAAAATTTATAATCCTACGTTTCAAATAGGTTTAAATGGTTTTACTTTTTCAATTAATCAAATATTAAATAAAAGATATTGCCAAAAACACTTCCCATAATAAACTCCATGTTTTCATGTAAATCCACATTTTATTTTCCCTTTTATAGGTTTTTTTAAATAAATTTTAACCAATTTTAAAAAAAATCATCTTAGTGCAAGATTTTAATTAAAAATTACTCAATTTTTTAATTATTATTATTATTTTATCAATATAAATTTTTATCTAAAAAACAAATTTCATAACTCTAGATGTTCCAGACTGCCCGAATGCCAGTCGGGCAGTCTCATCTCCTCAAGACTTGAGCCTTCGATCGAGGTCCTAAGTTTGTTGGGCGCCACGAACGACGAGATTACTCGCCACGCGAAGTCTCTTGCCCGACACCTATCGGGTAGAATCCATGCTTATAGTATCCGGAGCTATGCATGTTATGTCCCTTCTGCCCGACATAACGGTTAGTTACGAGCCCCTTCGCCTGGATTGACCCGGTCAGCCCGAACGACTATATTTGCGGACCAACATATCTCGGTCCAAATATAGTAACCAATGAGAATCCTCCAATGTCTATTATATAAACCTTCATATCCTTGGGGGGAAGGTATCACTTTCTTACACTCTAAAACCCTAAATACTTTCTATCTTCTCATTCGAACATTTGCTTACTTTAACATCGGAGTGCCTTGCAGGTACACCAACTCCTTGCTCGGAAGATCATCAACAACCCGGCTGTCTCCAGTTCTGATCAACCGTTCAGATCACTAGATTTTCTTACCGGACTAAAATATATTTTCTATAAATATTCATCATTCTTTTTCCATTCCTAGGGTAGTTTGTGAGTAGTCGCTCTGTTTGTTTTGAGCTTAGGTCCTTTTTGTCACAATAAAATAAAATAAAATAAATATACATCATTTGCAATACTTAGAAACTATAATAACTAATATACTTAGTAACTGGGGTGGTTTTTCTTGGGTTTGAGAAGCGTGGGAGGAGATGAGGAATGGTGTGGTGAAAAATAAAAGAAATAGAAATTGTGTGGAAACGGTTATGGATGATTTCACCATTTTTGGAACTTCATTTTTTAGGGTTTGGATTGGGGAATAAGGTGAATGAGTGTGGAAAGTGAAATTTTGGAGGGAAACAATACCGTTTTGTAAAATTCTAATTTGGAAGGAGAGAAAGAGAGAGTCTAAACGCAACGTATTGATAATTCAACTTTGGTTTTGTTTAGTAAATTTCTTGGAGTATTCTAGTAGGCCTTGATGCTATAGAGCCATATAAATTTGCATTAGAGCGTGTGACTTACTCTCTCAGTCATTAATTATAAGAGATAAGAGATGTTTAAAAATTTTTATTTGTTTTTTTAATATACAATTTTATACAATTTTTAGATATATTTTTTATTTTATAAAAATGTAGATTTTATGAGATTTGTGGTAGACTTTTCAAATCATTTGAGATATAGTGATGCATACCGTAAGTATACTTCTAATTTTAAAGGACATTTTAAGAAAAGGCGCAGTGGATAAAAAGGTTACGGTGTTATGAGAAATTCACTTTTACTTTACATTATTTCTCAGTTTTTGTTCCTCATGCACAATTTTTTTGAAACCTTATGAAATCTCCAAATTTTTCTCTCAATAAGAGTTTCTTCTCATAGCCCTCAATCTTTCGTTATTCTTATTTTTGATCTCGTTGTACTTTTTCATCCTAATCATTCCCCCTCAATAGTAATTTCAACGGACACCTTTAAACCCTCTCAATCCATCCTCATCTTTCAATCCCCTAAAATATATATCACACTATCTCTATCTCGCTCTCTCAATCTCTCGCAAACCCCTAATGTATTAAATATCAACGTTCAATTCCTCTTAATCTTTAAAATTTATTGTAATAAAGTAATTCCAACATCATAATTCAAATTGGTTTGAACAATGTTGTGTTGTAAACATCTATTTTTCATTTCTAGGATTAAAATAAGAAGGTCACATATTAAGTAGGGGTAAAAGTTCACATTGTATCATTTTTATTATGTGTGTATTGTGTTCTTTGACAGTTTTTTGCGTCTTTGAATTTCTTTTGCTATATAACGTGAATTTTAAGCAATATTATTGTTTAATGCAATTTCTGTTGGACTTGGATTCACTTCCTATGTGGAGAATGACAAAAATATGAATATTTAATTTATCTCACTTATTTAAGTGGACAATATCAATTTAGGATTGAGAAAAATAAAGAGAAAATAAGGATTTAAAAGAGAGAAAAGAAGAGAGAAATCAAATCAAATTTGAAAGGAAGGTTCGCAACACCTATATCTAACTTTTGACTATTGTGATCTTTAAAACGAAGCCTGGGTTGAAAGATAGTTGTTTCGCAGTGAAGCGACATATTTGAGTAATTTATAAGTTTTTTTATTCTTATTTGTAAATAAGTTTGCCTTGTGATTTGCGGTTATTATAATTATTTTGTGAATCACTTTAAAACTATTTTCTACTCTCAATTGATTATAGTGGATCTAGTTACTTGGTTTGGATTGTAACATCCCGATTTAAAAATTATTTTGCTTATATATATATATATATAGAGAGAGAGAGAGAGAGAGAAATTTTTTTCAGAAAAAAGCAAGAATTTTTTTTGAAAATAATTAAAAATTCTGGAAAAAAAATGAAATAAACTTTTTATTTTCGAAAATAAAAAAATGATTTTTTGGCGAAAAAAAACTAGAACTTTTTTTTTTGGAAAATAATTCCGAAAAAAAATATTTCAAAAACTGAAAAAATATTTTTTTTCGGAAAAATAATTTAAAATTCAGAAATAAATGTTGAAATAAAGTTTTCTTTTCCTGAAAAAAAAAGGAGAAATTTTTTTGAAAAAAAATTATTTTTTTCCAAAAAAAATAAATTGAAATTACAATATTTTTTATAAAACTCAAAAATAAATGATTTTCTTAAAAAATAAAAAAGTAACTAAAAAACAATTATTATTTTGGATGGATGGATATCCATCCATTAAAATGTTGCTAATAGATGAATTGGATAAATTTTATTTTTAATAGATGGATTGGATTAGATATATTTAAGAAAGTTTTAATGGATTGTAATGGATTAATTGATTGTTTTTATTCTGGACTGCCCGAGTGTCCGTCGGGCAGCCTCATCTCCTCAAGACTCGAGCCTTCGATCGAGGTCCTCAAGCTTGTTGGGCGCGACGAACGACAAGGTTTCTCGCCACGCAAAGTCTCTTGCCCGACACCTATCGGGTAGAATCCATGATTATAATATCCGGAGTTATGTCTGTTATGTCCCTTCTGGCCGACATAACGGCTAGTTACGAGCCCCTTCGCCCGGATTGACCAAGTCAGGCCGAACGACTAAATTTCGGACCCGCATATCTCGGCTCAAATATAGTAACCAATGAGAATCCTCCTATAAACCCTCATATCCTTGGGGAAAGGTATCACTTTCTTACAGTCTAAAACCCTAAATACTTTCTATCTTCTCATTCGAACATTTGCTTACTTTAGCATCAGAGTGCCTTGCAGGTACACCACCTTCTTCTCCTCACCAACTTGCTCGGAAGATCATCAACAGCCTGGCCGTCTCCAGTTCTGATCAATCGTTCAGATCAATTTTTATCCATTCATTAACCATCCAATCCATCCATTTTGCCACCCCTATTTATAAATACTCAGATTATTATATAAAAATAATACAATAAAGAAAGGCAAGAAGACATAACAAACACCAATTAAAAAAAGTTTAGTACATAGACTTACATATGTGATAAAATAATTGTGTTCATAGTAGAATTCAAAAACATCCGAGACCACATTTTCCATAACTGCGCCCATAATACCAATCCAATGAATTTGTCATAAATAACAAAAGCAAACCAAAAACTTTAACAGAATGCAAACACAATTTTCATAAAAATGTTTAATGTCCTTTAAACCTTCAAATTGTGATAAATGAGAAGTAGCTTCATAACTAGCAAATGAGACATTTCTCATAAAAACAAATCTATAAACAAAAAAATATTGTATATTTAACAATTAAAACTTTAGCAAATAAGACATTCATAACTAGCAAAAGAAAACCTTGAAAAAAAGAGTTTTCTCTTTATGTCACTAAAACAAAAATGAGGTGGAGCAATTTTTTATTTATTTTAAAGATAGCATTGATAAAGGCATTGAGACGACAACATCAACATTCACTTGAACACAATATCTCAAATCGGTCTTTTCCAAACACACACGCCACTCCCTTCTGTTGAAGTATTAAATTAGATTTGGTAAAAATATTAGATTAGATTTGATTTGATTTAATATTTAAATATAATTCAAGTTGTGTAGACCCAAGCCCAATTAGGGTTGTATATAAAAAATCCTAGGTTGTATCATTATTTGTACAATTCAATAATAACAAATTCTTATTTCCTTTATTATTCTCTCTTTCTATCCTCACTAAAAGTGCCTCACGCACTAACAAATTGGTATCCAGAGCTTTCGATTATTGTTCTTGATCGAGTTTTCAAGAATTTTACGTCAGAGATCGTATTTCCAGGGCAAGTGGATCAACCGCTGCGAAGATGCCTAGTGATAAGGGCATTTCGAATTCTCTTCCAATGCTTGATAGCAAGAATTGGATCTGATGGAAAAAACAGATGCAATCCTTGTTTGGCTTCCATGAAACCCTAGAGGTGGTTACTGACGGCGTTCCTGCGTTAGCTACAGATGCAAACGAAGCACAGAAAAAAATCCCACAACGAAGTCAAGAATAAATATTGCAAGACTGCTTATTGCATTCAGACGGCTGTTGATGCTGCTAATTTCGACAGAATCTCTCATGCTGAAATGACGAAGGAGGCATGGGATATTCTTGTGAAGTATTATGACGGAGGTGATAAAGTTAAGGTTGTCAAGTTACAAACCTTGTGTCGACAATATGAATTATTGTCGATGGGAGAAGATGAAAAAGTTGCAGAATATGTGTCGAAGGTTCAGAAACTCGTCCATCTCATGAAGGGTTGTGGTGAAACCATAACTAATAAGATGATAGTTGATAAGGTAATGAGAACATTGACCTCTCACTTTGATCATGTTATCGTATCTATTCAAGAATCCAACAAACTTGAAACCACTAAAGTGGAAGATTTGGTTGGTTCGTTGGAGGCGCATGAGATGAGGATTATCGAAAGGAAAGGAATTCAAGACTCGATATAGGCTCTGCAAGCTCAGTCATGGAAAAAGGATGGTGGCTTAAACAAATTCAAAGGTAAGTTCGACAAGTCTCAAGGCAAGAAGCCTTGGTCGAATTACCACAAGAATAAGGTCGAAGATAAAAATTCTGAATCCTCGAAAAGGGGAGGAGAAAACTATCGAAAGGACAAAGAAGATAAAAAGGGTGTACATTGCTATAACTGTGAAAAGTTGGGCTACAAAGTCAAAAATTGTTGGTACAGAAAAGACAATGGATCGAAAAAAAGCAAGGACGAAGGAGCGAACCTTGCACGCCAAGATTCAGATGATTTTGAAGGTGGTATGGTGGTTATGAATGCAGTTTCATATAACCATGTCGAATCCAAGATTTGGTTCCTCGACTCAGGCTGCTCGAATCACATGACTGGTCGAAAGGAGTGGTTGACAGACTACGATGAGTCGAAGAAGAGCAAGGTAAAACTTGCGGATAATAGTTCGTTGCAGGCAGAAGGTACTGGCAACATAGTTTTTCAAATGAGTAATGGAGGAAAAGCTATGATTAAAGATGTGCTCTATGTACCTGGAATGAAGTGCAACTTGCTAAGTGTTGGACAACTGGTCGAAAAGGTTTCTCAGTTGTTATGAAAGATGGAGCTTTAAAATTGTTCGACACCAAGAACAATTTGGTCTTAAAATCTCCTTTGCCGAAGAACAAGACATTTAAGACTATGATCAGTTCGAAAGAAGTTCAATGTTTAAAAACTGTTGTTGACCACAAGGATAGTTGGTTGTGGCATTTGAGATTTGGACATTTGAATTTTCGATCACTTAATCAACTGATTACTCAAGATATGGTTTATGGAATTCCAAGTCTTGAGATACCTGAAAAACTTTGTGAAGGTATTTTAGTTGGAAAGCAATCCAAAAATTCTTTCGTTTCGACTATGCCAATGAGATCATCCTGCATTTTCGAAGTGGCACATTGAGATGTATGTGGTCCATTCGAAGAACATACCATTGGTGGAAATAGATATTTTGTTTCGTTTGTTGATGAGTTCAGTCGAAAGTTGTGGATCTATGTGATCCAGAGAAAGGATGAAGTATTCGAAATCTTTAAGAGATTCAAGATACTCGTCGAAAACCAGAGTGTGAAAAGGATCAAAGTTCCGCAAACAGATGGAGGTGGGGAATACACTTCGAAGATGTTTGAAAAATTCTTTGTAGAACATGGCGTTGATCATGAGGTAACTGCTCCTTATACGCCTCAACATAATGGAATTGCTAAAAGAAGAAGCAGAACTATATTAGACATGGCAAGATGCATGCTAAAGCAGAAGAATTTGCCAAAGTCTTTATAGGGAGAAGTTGTTTTGACTGCTGTTTATATTTTAAACGGGTGTCCTACCAAGATATTGAAGAACAAGGTTCCTGAAGAAGTATGGAGTGGAAAACAACCACTAATAAGCCATTTGAAGGTGTTTGGCTCTATGTATTATAAGCATATTATTAAACAGAAATATAATTGTTATATACATATAGAATAAATTAGAATTTGTTATATAAAAAAATTAGAATTTGTTTTGTTGATGTTGTAGAAGTTTGAAGAAGAAGATCAAAGAAGAAGAAAATTAAGATCAAACAATTTATAGAGGTATTTATGCATATTTTTTATTTATTTTATATGTATTATATAGGTTAGTATTATATGTTTTATGTTTATTTGAATTAAAATTACATTTTAGTTAATTTTAGTTTTAGGTTAGTATTATAGGTTAATAGTTAAAATAAATTTAAAATTTTAAGTTAGTATTATAGGTTAATTTTTGTTTTAATTTTAGTAAAATAAGATTTATAAAATGACAAATAAATTTTAGTAAAATAAGATTTATAAAATGACAAATAAATTTTAGTAAAATAAGATTTATAAGATTTTGACAAATAAGATTTAGTAAAATAAGATTTAAAAATGACAAACCAAGATCTTTGTAAAATAAGATTTAGTAAAATAAGATTTAAAAAATAAGATTTAAAAAATAAAATCTTGTTTTAATTTGACAAATTATAAGATTTAAAAAATGACAAATAAATTTTAGTAAAATAAGATTTATAAGATTTTTGTTTGAATTAAAATTATAAGTTAGTATTATAAAAAAGTTTGTTAGTATATACTTATAAAATATCAAAAATTTGAATATAGCTTAAAATAAAAAAATTTAGAAAACAGAAAATTAAAAATTTTAATTTTTATAGATGTATATATATGTTAACACATAAATTTAAAAACAAAAATTTATATATTAAAATAATAATTTATATATAATATATGTTAAAAAGTATATATAATTAAAAGTATATATAATAAAAAGTATATATAATAAAAAGTATATATTTATAAAAAGTATATATAATAAAAAGCATATATAATAAAAAGTATATAAAAAGTATATATTTTAAAAAATTTATATATTAAAATAATAATTTATATATAATATATGTTAAAAAGTATATATGTTAAAAAGTATATATAATAAAAAGTATATATATGTTAACACATAAATTTAAAAACAAATTTAAAAACAAAAATTTATATATTAAAATAATAATTTATATATAATATATGTTAAAAAGTATATATAATAAAAAGTATTAACTCATTGCAAAACTATAAAGCATTACAAGAAGAAAGTTAGTCAACCAACTAACAATCTACTTGATATTTTAGATGTCTAAAACACCAATCAAACGCACTGTTACATGTTTTTTTAGGTCTTGGAGGCTGAATGTGTTTCTCGCTTTTTTCATTTTTTCTTCTTTTATCCCAATTAAACTCACTAATATAGGAAGAAAATTTATTGGCTACATACACATGGTTGCTCTTATATCCCCACCTATTTGGGCTGCTTAATGCCTTACAACTTCCAAGCCAAATATAGAATAATGCAATATCACCCAAAGTATTCATCTCCACATAACTCATGGATGACAAGTCTATCTTATAAATTAAGTTCTTATATGACCCTAGTGCTAAATCAACCACTAAAAGTTGTTCATCACAATTAACCAAGTTAAGGTATGGTTGGGTTTTCATGTGTTGAAGAAGGGTTAATTTAATAGTAGAAGTATTCTTGAGTTTTAGAAATTGAATATTTCTAAAATTCAAGTTGAGTATCCCTATCTTGGCCTTGTTAGTGACAACATATATCATATTACGCAAAACCACAAAGTCAACAACTACCTTCCGGTAGAACAAGTAAACCAACTATTTTTTCGAGATTGATAGACATGCAAACTTCCGGACTGTTTGCATAAAACACCAACACGAATTCTTCTTCGAGCGCTTTCTCAAAAGCAAGCAAGGCACCAATTACCAAATAGGATATCGACTTCAAAGGTTGGTGATGTATAGATTCCCTTCTTTATTCTTGTAAAAGGATTGAAGAGAATGAATAAATTATTTCTACGTACCATGATGAAATATCCGCTAGAATAGGTAACATATATAGAGGCGTAAGTCATCATCTTCTCCATCATCTTCTCCAAGGAATAAACTTTTTGATTGGTTAGGCTACTAAAGGAACACGGTACCTCGTTACCAGGAATTTCAACAAGTAATGGTTCTTGAGATGCCATGAAATTTGATTTATGAAAATCCCTCCAATTCGTGCAGACACAACCAAACCGAAAGAGGTCGTCAAAATCTAGTTTTTGGTAGATTACATCAAGCACATCCCAAGGAAGTTGACAGATGTTTTTCCTTTTCCCTTTTGTATCACAACAATGACAAACAATGTTATCAAATAGAAATCTATGGTTTATATGACAATTATCATTCATGGAAAATAAATATTTACTAACCAGCAAGCAGCACCTTCACTCTTTTCACGAAAGACCTTCGATCAATCCTTTGATCGTTGTAATCCATAGTAGCTTTCATAAAATCTTCATAATTATTCTTATGTTGAAACGCACGTTCTAGTGCCTTGAGAAACACGGATGAATCATACCCTAATGAAGGTGTGATTCGACGTTTCTTCACTTTCTTGGTCATCAAGTTATTGAACCCAGCAATTAAATCTTTATGCCCTTTAAACAATCTCTTCAATTTTGCTTTAACTTCACTTATATGAATTCTTTTAGCTTTGAAATCTCTTAGGACTTTTACAAATTTATCATACTTTCGCATCTTATATTCAAATGCAACTTTTACTTCCTTTAGAAACCCTAATGCATCATTCTTCATTCACGAAATTATTCTATTCAGTTTAATTCATTCCAAATCAAAACAAAAACAAAAATATATAATATATAAATAATTCGGTACATACCTTTAGTTTTAAAGTCCGATTTTGATCTGCAGATTTGAGTAGCTTTAGCAAAGAACACGGCTAAGGAGGCATGAGGAGAGAGGATGAGCTTTAACCTTTAGAGGTTTGAAGGAAAAAGAGCTGGTAAAATCTATTTATAATTATACCCACACACCCATTAGGATTAGGTTTTGGTTTTTTTAATTAGTGATTGGGCTCAAAACCTCGATTTCAATTATATATTTTTTCTTTCTAAAAAATTCACATTACTTTTCATACTTCTGAACTTTTAATATATTTATTATTGATTGATAAATATTGACTTTTGAATTTTGAATTCTTTTTATATTATTTAAATTTTTATTTCAAAATAAATAAAGTTAGTATATCTTATCTTATATATTGAAAAAAAATCGACGTTTCAGGATCTCCTAACCCGCTATTTCTCTTTTATTCCTTTAATTGATTTTTTTTCTTATATATTAAAGCACTTAAATCTCTTGACGATTTGAGAATATGTTTGTAATTATTCTTTACTTTTTTGTTTATTTTTTATTTTATTAATTTATTTATTCCTTTTCAAATATTATTTAAAAATAGTCAAAATAACTTTTAATTTTTATTTATTTTTAAAATCCTAATCTATACCCCACATTAGATGCACATTTACAATATTTTAACGAATTTAATTGACATATACTAATGATGTAAAGAAGTTTTACACCGTCAATTAATCACAACTACTAATTTATTAGAAATAGTTGATTTTAATTTTTTTAAAAATATTATAATTGAATGATTGTGATGTAGTGATAGTGTAAAAAAATTTACACCGGCAATACATATCAATTAAACCCTATTTTAAATAAAAAATTTACTTTTTTCGAAAAAAAAAATTGAAATTACAATATTTTTTATAAAACTCAAAAATAAATGATTTTCTTAAAAAATAAAAAAATAACTAAAAAAACAATTATTATTTTGGATGGATGGATATCCATCCATTAAAATGTTGTTAATGGATGAATTGGATAAATTTTATTTTTAATAGATGGATTGAATTAGATATATTTAAGAAAGTTTTAATGGATTGTAATGGATTAATTGATTGTTTTTATTCTGGACTGCCCGAATGCCCGTCGGACAGCCTCATCTCCTCAAGACTCGAGCCTTCGATCGAGGTCCTCAAGCTTGTTGGGCGCGACGAACGACGAGGTTTCTCGCCACGCGAAGTCTCTTGCCCGACACCTATCGGGTAGAATCCATGATTATAGTATCCGGAGCTATGCCTGTTATATCCCTTCTGGCCGACATAACGGCTAGTTACGAGCCCCTTCGCCCGGATTAACCCGATCAGCCCGAACGGCTATATTTGCGGACCCGCATATCTCGGCTTAAATATAGTAACCAATGAGAATCCTCCTATGTCCATTATATAAACCCTCATATCCTTGGGGGGAAGGTATCACTTTCTTACAGTCTAAAACCCTAAATACTTTCTATCTTCTCATTCGAACATTTGCTTACTTTAGCATCGGAGTGCCTTGCAGGTACACCACCCTCTTCTCCTCACCAACTTGCTCGGAAGATCATCAACAACCTGGCCGTCTCCAGTTCTGATCAATCGTTCAGATCAGTTTTTATCCATTCATTAACCATCCAATCCATCCATTTTGCCACCCCTATTTATAAATACTCAGATTATTATATAAAAATAATACAATACAGAAAGGCAAGAAGACATAACAAACACCAATTAAAAAAAGTTTAGTACATAGACTTACATATATGATAAAATAATTGTGTTCATAGTAGAATTCAAAAACATCCAAGACCACATTTTCCATAACTGCGCCCATAATACCAATCCAATGAATTTGTCATAAATAACAAAAGCAAACCAAAAACTTTAACAGAATGCAAACACAATTTTCATAAAAATGTTTAATGTCCTTTAAACCTTCAAATTGTGATAAATGAGAAGTAGCTTCATAACTAGCAAATGAGACATTTCTCATAAAAACAAATCTATAAACAAAAAAACATTGTATAAATAAGACATTCATAACTAGCAAAAGAAAACCTTGAAAAAAAGAGTTTTCTCTTTATGTCACTAAAACAAAAATGAGGTGGAGCAATTTTTTATTTATTTTAAAGATAGCATTGATAAAGGCATTGAGACGACAACATCAACATTCACTTGAACACAATATCTCAAATCGGTCTTTTCCAAACACACACGCCACTCCCTTCTGTTGAAGTATTAAATTAGATTTGGTAAAAATATTAGATTAGATTTGATTTGATTTAATATTTAAATATAATTCAAGTTGTGTAGACCCAAGCCCAATTAGGGTTGTATATAAAAAATCTTAGGTTGTATCATTATTTGTACAATTCAATAATACAAATTCTTATTTCCTTTATTATTCTCTCTTTCTCTCCTCACTAAAAGTGCCCCACGCACTAACAAATTGGTATCCAGAGCTTTCGGTTATTGTTCTTGATCGAGTTTTCAAGAATTTTACGTCAGAGATCATATTTCCAGGGCAAGTGAATCAACCGCTGCGAAGATGCCTAGTGATAAGGGCATTCCGAATTCTCTTCCAATGCTTGATAGCAAGAATTGGATCCGATGGAAAAAACAGATGCAATCCTTGTTTGGCTTCCATGAAATCCTAGAGGTGGTTACTAACGGCGTTCCTGCATTAGCTACAGATGCAAACGAAGCACATAAAAAATCCCACAACGAAGTCAAGAATAAATATTGCAAGACTGCTTATTGCATTCAGACGGCTGTTGATGCTGCTAATTTCGACAGAATCTCTCATGCTGAAATGACGAAGGAGGCATGGGATATTCTTGTGAAGTATTATGACGGAGGTGATAAAGTTAAGGTTGTCAAGTTACAAACCTTGTGTCGACAATATGAATTATTGTCGATGGGAGAAGATGAAAAAGTTGCAGAATATGTGTCGAAGGTTCAGAAACTCGTCCATCTCATGAAGGGTTGTGGTGAAACCATAACTAATAAGATGATAGTTGATAAGGTAATGAGAACATTGACCTCTCACTTTGATCATGTTATCGTAGCTATTCAAGAATCCAACAAACTTGAAACCACTAAAGTGGAAGATTTGGTTGGTTCGTTGGAGGCGCATAAGATGAGGATTATTGAAAGGAAATGAATTCAAGACTCGATACAGGCTCTGCAAGCTCAGTCATGGAAAAAGGATGGTGGCTTAAACAAATTCAAAGGTAAGTTCGACAAGTCTCAAGGCAAGAAGCCTTGGTCGAATTACCACAAGAATAAGGTCGAAGATAAAAATTCTGAATCCTCGAAAAGGGGAGGAGGAAACTATCGAAAGGATAAAGAAGATAAAAAGGGTGTACATTGCTATAACTGTGAAACGTTGGGCCACAAATTCAAAAATTGTTGGTACAGAAAAGACAATGGATCAAAAAAAAGCAAGGACGAAGGAGCGAACCTTGCACGCCAAGATTCAGATGATTCTGAAGGTGGTATGGTGGTTATGGATGCAGTTTCATATAACCATGTCGAATCCAAGATTTGGTTCCTCGACTCAGGAAGCTCGAATCACATGACTGGTCGAAAGGAGTGGTTGACAAGCTATGATTAAAGATGTGCTCTATGTACCTGGAATGAAGTGTAACTTGCTAAGTGTTGGACAACTGGTCGAAAAGGTTTCTCAGTTGTTATGAAAGATGGAGCTTTGAAATTGTTCGACACCAAGAACAATTTGGTCTTAAAATCTCCTTTGTCGAAGAACAAGACATTTAAGACTATGATCAATTCGAAAGAAGTTCAATGTTTAAAAACTGTTGTTGACCACAAGGATAGTTGGTTGTGGCATTTGAGGTTTGGACATTTGAATTTTCGATCACTTAATCAACTGATTACTCAAGATATGGTTTATGGAATTCCAAGTCTTGAGATACCTGAAAAACTTTGTGAAGGTTGTTTAGTTGGAAAGCAATCCAGAAATTCTTTCGTTTCGACTATGCCAATGAGATCATCCTGCATTCTCGAAGTGGTACATTGAGATGTATGTGGTCCATTCGAAGAACATACCATTGGTGGAAATAGATATTTTGTTTCATTTGTTGATGAGTTCAGTCAAAAGTTGTGGATCTATGTGATCCAGAGAAAGGATGAAGTATTTGAAATCTTTAAGAGATTCAAGATACTCGTCGAAAACCAGAGTGTGAAAAGGATCAAAGTTCCGCAAACAGATGGAGGTGGGGAATACACTTCGAAGATGTTTGAGAAATTCTTTGTAGAACATGGCGTTGATCATGAGGTAACTGCTCCTTATACGCCTCAACATAATGGAATTGCTGAAAGAAGAAGCAGAACTATATTAGACATGACAAGATGCATGCTAAAGCAGAAGAATTTGCCAAAGTCTTTATAGAGAGAAGTTGTTTTGACTGTAATTTATATTTTAAACGGGTGTCCTACCAAGATATTGAAGAACAAGGTTCCTGAAGAAGTATGGAGTGGAAAACAACCATTAATAAGCCATTTGAAGGTGTTTGGCTCTATGTGTTATAAGCATATTCCTGTTGCAAGAAGAAGGAAGCTTGATGACAAGAGTGAATCTATGATTTTGGTTGGATATCATAAAACTGGTGCATACAGGCTATTCAATCCATTTAATAAGAAGATTGTGTTGAGTAGAGACATTGTAATTGATAATGAGCTCTGATTTCGACGAAGAAATTAATGGTGTTGAAGTCGAAGGAATTACTGAGAATCCAGTCGAAGTCGAAGATAAAGAAAATGCTGATATCCCAGACAATGTCGAAATCGAAGAGGGTGTGGCTAGCACAAGCCATAGACCACAACGAAATAGAGTTCCTCCCACAAGACTTCAAGATTATGAAGTAACTGGTGATAATGAAGTAACACTAGATGGAGAATTAGTTCATTTTGCTTTACTTGCAGGTGCTGAACCAATCAACTATAGTGAAACTTTGAAGAGTAACAAGTGGAAGTTAGCTATGGTCGAAGATTTACAAGCAATCGAAAGAAAAAACACATGGGAGTTAGTCGAATTGCCAACACATACAAAAGCTATCGAAGTAAAGTGGGTATTCAAGTTGAAACACAATGCTGATGGTTCGATAGCAAGACATAAAGCAAGATTAGTAGCTCGAGGGTTTCTTCAAAGATAAGGACTTGAATGTTGGTGTAAGCCCTAGAGGCCAATACCTTTTGGTACTTGTATCGAATTATTTATTAAATAATAAAAGGCTTTTCTTTATTATGTTTTCTTTTTTGAAATAATAAAGTCCCTAGAATAGTTAGTTTGTTTAATGCAATGTTAAGTGTGACTTAATCATGAGATCTATTAAACATAAGGACACTATTCTTAAAGTATCCATAATCGAGCTTTATTGTGAAGTGGGATAACATTAAATCATTAAGATTATTATGAAGATAGACTGATGATCGCATCTCATGGATCATGGATAAGGAGTTATCAAGTCTTGACATAGGTATAAATATTAGGAGTAATATTTATACTGGATTGACCCGCTATGAGAGTACTACATAGAATGTTATGCAAAGTGTCATAAGTTATTCTCATGGTGATAAGTGGTGCATACCACCTTTGACTGAAACCACTATGGACCCTAGATGTAGAGTCAAGTGCTTTATTGCGATCAAACGTTGTCCGAATCGGATGATCATAAAGACAGTTGATGGGTACTTCACAAAGCATGCTTGAGGGACATGAGTGGCCTAGATGGAATTTGCCCATCCCGCATAACGGATAAATGTCGAGGGCCCAATATTGAATCGGACAAGGATGACACGGTCTATGCCTTGTGTTCAATATAGATATAAGGGCAAAAGGGTAATTATACACACAAGTATTATCACGAAAGGATTTGTCGATCACATGACATTTTTGTGACTTGGTAGCGTGATGTGTTGCTAGATACCGCTCATCGCTTATTATGTTAAATATGATTTAATATAATTACCAACGTCATGAAACCTACGGTCACACACATAAGGATGATTAATGAGAGATAGTGAAAATAAGGAACATCGTAGGGTACGGTGTACTTAAATGGAATACGGAAGTGGAATACGGAATATGGTAAGGTACCACATGTTATGACACGATACATCATAATGTATGATTTTCGTGCTTTATTGGGCTTTTAGTTTACAACCTTTGTTGGGCTTTTAAGCTTGTAGCCCACACTTGTGGTCTTATAAATAGGACCCTGTGATGAAGCTTGACACTTGATGAAAATTCGTCCTGAATCCGCCGAGATTCCGCTCACTCTCTCACCAAAGTTTCGTCGGAGCAGCTGATCGGAAGCAAGTGTCGTGTGGACGAGTAGAGACGTTGTTCTTCATCAACGTTCGTGATCACAGCGTCAGAAATCCGAATCACCACAAGAGGTAAAAATTCTCTATCACTGACCATGTCCATTCGTAAGGATCACAAAGGAAAATCGAATTTCCACTGCAATTTTAAGAGGCGATTTTCCTTCATTGAATACTCTGAAGTATCTGCTCCAGTAGCAACATTGGAGACTGTTCAACCAGTAGTAGCATTAACATGCAACCAAGGTTTCTCGACATTTCATTTAGATGTGAAATCAGCATTTCTGAATGGTCTTTTAGAAGAAGAGGTTCTTGTCACACAACTTCCTGGTTTTGTGATTCAGAAGGAAGCGACTAAAGTATATAAGTTGCATAAAGCGCTCTATGGTCTCAAGCAAGAACCTAGGGAATGTAACAAGAAGATTGACTCATACTTAGTCAAATTGGGATTTGTCAAATGAAAATTAGAGTAATCACAAGATAAAATATCTGAATACAACACACTTTTCACACATGCACCCACCTTAGGGTATCCTCTCTTGTTGCCTTTCGAATACATGGTCATGTCCCTCGAACGTAGGGATATCTTAGCTAAGACGCTTACAAACATATCATCATAGTCCCTTCAATACAAATATCATAGTACCTCGATGACCCTCGATGTTGCCTACGAATACATGATCTCGTCCCTCGATTGTTGCCTACAAAAAGTGATGATCGTCCCTACGAATATGCTAAGGTATCCCTACAAGTTGCCTCCTATGACCATCCGATGTCCCTTCGAATGTCCCTTTACATCCAACGAATAAGATTACCTACCAACTAATGGTATAGATAGCCTTATTCTAAAGGAAAACAAAATAACATGGAAACGACCATTCTGAGTAGGTAATAAGACTATTTTGCTTGCTCAATCAAAATACTTTTTACACCTCACACTTTTTCAAAATCTTTTCAAAATACTTTGTATACATTCCAGCGTGAATCATTACAAAGTCTTTTCCAAAACATTTCAAAACACTTCGTAAACACACAGAAAGCAATTTGTAAAGTGAGCTAAGCAATTAAGAGCCCGTAGATAACTACGGATGGAAAGGGTTCTAACACCTTCCATTTTCATAACTGCCTCCCGTACTCAGAATCTAACGAAGGTCTTAATTTGATCAATCGCCAAAACTTAATTTGATTTTCTTAATTAACAAAAATTTAAATAATAATAATAAAAGGTGTTTTATTATTTTTCTTGTGGTGATCAGTTATGGCCTTAGACTCTTTTATTTTATTTTGGTATTTTAAAATACGACCTGCGTGTCGTGCCTTCCTCTTAATCTCTTGATGTAACTTCTTTTCTCATCTCACTCCCTCGTATGTAAAACGAGTATTCTTTTATGTAATGTAATGTCAAGAAGAAAGAGAAGAATACAATATCAAAGGAGGATAACCTTGGAGGTCTTGCTTGGAGAAGTTTAGATCGTCATTAGGTTTAGCTTAGGTTCTCTCATTGGCTTGAGAGAACAATTGCGCTAGGGCCATAATCGTATCTTTTGTATGTATGTTGATGCATGTGTTTGTATGTTGATGCATGTGAGACGATTTGCATGTTAAGCCGGTGAGATCAAACTAATAACAAATTCCTCAAAGTAAATATTAAGTTTATGCTTTCCATGTTTTAGCACTCATCAAGACTAGTATCGAACAATGTAGGTTTCGCTAACGCGAGGTGCATGTTCTATATTGGTAAGGTGCGATGGGATAAGTGTAATATCCAATTGCTAAAACTTTGGTCAAACTTAACTAAACAATTATAATGAGATTATATGTGTTTAGAAGCATGAGTTGGAATGATCCATGTGATGGATTAGAATAAAGAGTTATTCACCAATCGAGGTATTCGAGAATTGTATTGATACAATTGGAAGGAGTTCCTACCTAAATAATCGAGTTTTGTGTAATCACCTAACGACTTAAAACGAAGTGAAATATGGATCTCGACCCACTAGAAAATCTTCCAACGGATTTTCCGAATCAAATGATGAGGGTCATTTGGTTTGAGTAAAATAGTGGGAGCATATTTGATTAAAGGCCTAATTGAATATGTTGTTTTAATGATACTAATAACTTTATATCTTTTATGTAGATTACCATGACTCAAGACACATCATCTAACAACATTTTGCGATCAATCCTTGATAAGGAAAAATTGTCTGGGACAAATTTTCTGGATTGGCACCGAAATCTGAGGATTGTCCTCAAGCATGACAAAAGGCTGTATGTCTTAGAGACACCTGTTCGAGGAACCTCCCAGTTCTGCAGCTAAGGCTGAAAGAGATGCTCGTAAGAAGCATGTCGATGATGCAAATGAAACCGCTTGTCTCATGCTTGCCACCATGAACTCAGAGTTGCAAAAGCAACATGAGAACATGGCATGCTCGATATGATCGAACATCCGAAAATGCTCTATCAAGAGGAG
Organism: Vicia sativa; assembly: GCA_021764765.1. Taxonomy (NCBI): domain Eukaryota; kingdom Viridiplantae; phylum Streptophyta; class Magnoliopsida; order Fabales; family Fabaceae; genus Vicia; species Vicia sativa. The sequence continues at coordinate 289,189,619 of CM038794.1, forward strand.
GCAAGGAATGAGAGGTTTCGTGTTTCAAAGGCCCTTTTAATAGCAAGTTGGTGAGGGAACCCTGTGGTCCCCATGTACTCAAAATGATTGGGTATGTGGAGAACCTTGAGAGATTAGGGTTTCCACTTGAAAGGAACTTGCGATCGATTTGATCTTGCAATCGTTGCCGATAGTTTCATCAATTTGTTATGAACTTCAATATGAATGACTTGGACAAAAGTCTTCCGTAATCGCTAAGTATGTTGAGAACCACCGAGCGAATATGAAGTCAAAGGAAGTCCATTCGATGATCGAATGGAAAGAAGTGAACAAGAGGCCCACCAAGCGGTTGGTAAAGGGAAAGGCAAGGAAGTTGCCAAATCCAAGCCTACCGCCTCCCGCTTTGAGGCCTAGTGGAGGATAGCAAAGAGGGCACTTGCTTCCATTGCGGTAAGACCGGACATTGGAAAAGAAACTGCCCAAAGTACCTGGAAGATAAAGAAAATGGAGTTGAGACTTCAAATTCAGGTATTTTTGTTATAGAAATTAATTTATCTACTTCTGCATCATGGGTATTAGATACTGGATGCGGTTCTCACATTTGTACCAATGTGCAGGGGCTAAAAAGAAGTAGAGAATTGGCAAAAGGTGAAGTTGATCTACGAGTTGGCAATGGAGCAAAGGTTGCTGCTTTATCTGTTGGAACTTATGTATTAACTTTACCTAGTGGTTTAATAATTCAGTTATAGAATCATATTATGTACCGCAATTAGCGTGAATATTATTTCCGCTTCTTGTTTGGACAAGTTTGGTTTTTCATTCATAATAAAGAACAATTGTTGCTCTATTTATTTGAATGATATATTCTATGCTACTGCACAAATGAACAATGGATTGTATATCCTTGATCTTGAAATGCCAATTTATAACATTAATACTAAAAGGATTAAAACTAATGAGTTAAATCCAAGTTACCTTTGGCATTGTCGCTTAGGCCACATAAATGAGAAGCGCATTTCAAAACTCCATAAAGATGGATTTTTGGACTCATTTGATTATGAATCATATGAGACATGCAGGTCTTGTTTAATTGGAAAGATGACAAAATCCCCATTCACAGGAAAAGGTGAAAGGGCTAATGAACTTTTGGCACTCATACATACTGATGTATGTGGACCACTGAACATACCTGCCAGAGGAGGTTTTCAATACTTCATCACATTTACTGACGATTTCAGTAGATATGGATATGTGTATTTAATGAAACACAAATCTGAAACCTTTGAAAAGTTCAAGGAATTTAAGAATGAAGTACAAAACCAGCTAGGTAAGAATATCAAAGTTCTTCGATCAGATCGAGGCGGTGAATATTTAAGCCTAGAATTTGATGACCATCTAAAAGAGTGTGGGATTGTATCCCAACTTACTCCTCCTGGAACACCATAATGGAATGGTGTGTCTGAGAGAAGAAATCGAACCTTATTGGACATGGTCCGATCCATGATGAGTCACGCCGATCTTCCAAACTCCTTTTGGGGACATGCTCTGTTGACAGCAGCTCACACACTTAACCGTGTTCCTACCAAAAAGGTTGAAAAGACACCATATGAGATATGGAGTGGTAAGAAACCACATATGTCTTACATGAAGATTTGGGGTTAAGTTTATGTGAAACGGCAGATCTCAACTAAGCTTGAGCCCAAATCGACAAATGCTTATTTGTGGGGTATCCTAAAGAAACAAGAGGATATTACTTTATAATCCTTCCGAGGGCAAAGTGTTTGTCGCTCGAATCGAGTTTTCTTGAAAAGGATTTTATTTCAAGGGAATAAGTGGGAGGAAAGTAGACCTTGATGAAATTCAAGAATCACAAAGCATTGATACACCTATGGAGGAATTGAGCAGAAACACAAGTAATTGTGGAAGAACAACTCGCTCAAAGAGAACAAGACCAACGTAGGTCAAACAGGATACGTCACCAACCTGAAAGATATGGATATCTTATAAATGGTCAAGGTGATGTATTTCTCATGGATCAAGATGAGCCTGTGACCTACCAAGAGGCCACATCGTCCGAATCCGAGAAGTGGCTAAGCCATGAAATCAAATGGATTCCATGTACACTAACCAAGTTTGGAACTTGGTAGAGCCACCTATAGGAGTTAATCCTATAGGATGCAAGTGGGTCTTTAAAAAGAAGACTGACATGGATGGTAAGGTACATACCTATAAGGCAAGACTGGTTGCAAAAGGTTATAAACAAATTCATGGGGTTGACTATGATGAAACCTTTTCTCCAGTTGCAATGCTTAAATCTGTTCGGATTTTACTTGCAATCGCTGCATATCATGATTATGAAATATGGCAGATGGATGTCAAAACTGCTTTCCTAAATGGGAACCTTCAAGAGGATGTGTACATGACACAACCTGAAGGATTTAACATTCCAGAAGAATCCCAAAAGATATGCAAGTTACAGCGATCAATCTATGGATTGAAGCAAGCTTCCAGAAGTTGGAATCTTCGTTTTGATGAAACAGTAAAACAATATGGATTCATAAAGAATGAAGATGAGCCTTGTGTCTACAAGAAGGTTAATGGGAGCATGATCGTCTTCCTAGTATTATATGTAGATGACATATTACTCATTGGAAACGATGTCCCTACCTTGCAACAAGTAAAAACTTGGCTAGGGAAATGCTTTTCTATGAAGGACCTTGGTGAAGCAGCCTATATATTGGGAATAAGGATCTATAGAGATAGATCACAAAAACTGCTTGGCCTAAGTCAGAGTACATACATAGACAAAGTGCTGAGACGCTTTAATATGCATGATTCCAAGAAGGGATTCATTCCTATGCAACATGGCTTGTGTCTATAAAAAACACAATCCCCTTCAACGAAGGAAGAAAGGGATCGCATGAATAAGATTCCATATGCATCTGCAATAGGATCTATCATGTATGCCATGCTATGTACTCGACCGATGTCTCGTGATGCTTTAAGTGCAACGTAGGTACCAATCGATCCCGTGATGCTTATCGGTGGTCACAAGAATATCCTCAAGTACTTGAGAAGGACTAAGGACTCATTCTTGATATATGGAGGTCAGGAAGAGCTTGCTATAGTTGGATACACTGATGCTAGCTTCCAGACCGATAAGGATGACTTTAGATCGCAATCTGGTTATGTGTTTTGCTTAAATGGTGGCGCTGTGAGCTGGAAGAGTTCAAAGCAAGAAACAGTTGCTGATTCTACAACCGAGGCCGAGTATATTGCTGCCTCAAATGCGGCAAAAGAAGTTGTTTGGATCAAGAAGTTCATTAGTGAACTTGGCATAGTCCCTAGCATTGTGGATCCCATTGATCTCTATTGTGATAACAATGGTGCTATCGCACAAGCTAAGGAGCCTAGATCTCACCAAAGATCCAAACACATACTTAGGCGTTATCACCTCATTCGGGAGATAATCGATCGGGGAGATGTGAAGATATGCAAAGTACCAACACTTGACAATGTCACGACCCATTAACAAAGCCTCTTGCAGCGAAGCATGATGGCCATACTAGATCTATGGGCATTAGGGGTATGCCTGATTGGCTCTAGTGCTAGTGGGAGATTGTTGGTGTAAGCCCTAGAGGCCAATACCTTTTGGTACTTGTATCGAATTATTTATTAAATAATAAAAGGCTTTTCTTTATTATGTTTTCTTTTTTGAAATAATAAAGTCCCTAGAATAGTTAGTTTGTTTAATGCAATGTTAAGTGACTTAATCATGAGATCTATTAAACATAAGGACACTATTCTTAAAGTATCCATAATCGAGCTTTATTGTGAAGTGGGATAACATTAAAGCATTAAGATTATTATGAAGATAGACTGATGATCGCATCTCATGGATCATGGATAAGGAGTTATCAAGTCTTGACATAGGTATAAATATTAGGAGTAATATTTATACTGGATTGACCCACTATGAGAGTACTACATAGAATGTTATGCAAAGTGTCATAAGTTATTCTCATGGTGATAAGTGGTGCATACCACCTTTGACCGAAACCACTATGGACCCTAGATGTAGAGTCAAGTGCTTTATTGTGATCAAACGTTGTCCATAATCGGATGATCATAAAGACAACATGGGTACTTCACAAAGCATGCCGAGGGACATGAGTGACCTAGATGGAATTTGCCCATCCCGCATAACGGATAAATGTCTGAGGGCCCAATATTGAATCGACAAGGATGACACGGTTATGCCTTGTGTTCAATATAGACATAAGGGCAAAAGGGTAATTATACACACAAGTATTATCACGGAAAGGATTTGTCGATCACATGACATTTTTGTGACTTGGTAGCGTGATGTGTTATAGATACCGCCAATCGCTTATTATGTTAAATATGATTTAATATAATTGCCAACGTCGGAAACCTACAGGTCACACACATAGGATGATTAATGAGAGATAGTGAAAATAAGGAACATCGTAGGGTACGTGTACTTAAACGGAATACGGAAGTGGAATACGAAATATGGTAAGGTACCACATGTTATGATACACGATACATCATAATGTATGATTTTCGTGTGCTTTATTGGGCTTTTAGTTTACAACCTTTGTTGGGCTTTTAAGCTTGTAGCCCACACTTGTGGTCTTATAAATAGGACCCTTGTGATGAAGCTTGACACTTGATGAAAATTCGGTCCCGAATCCCCGCCGAGATTCCGCTCACTCTCTCACCAAAGTTTCCGCTCGTGAGCAGCAGCATCGGATCAAGCGTCGCTCGTGGATCGAGTAGACGTTGTTCTTCATCAACGTCGTGATCACAGTAAACCGAATCACCACAAGAGGTAAAAATTCTATCACCGACCATGTCCATTCGTAGGATCACAAAGGAAAATCGAATTTCACTGCAATTTTAAGAGGCGATTTTCCTTCATTGAATACTCAAGTATCTCGCCCAAGAGCAACATTGAGACTGCTCAACCAAGAAGTAGCATTAACATGCAACCAAGGTTTCGACATTTCATTTAGATGTGAAATCGGCATTTCGAATGGTCTTTAGAAGAAGAGGTTCTTGTCACACAACTTCCGGTTTTGTGATTCGTATGAAGCGACTAAAGTATATAAGTTGCATAAAGCGCCTATGGTCTCAAGCAAGAACCTAGGGAATGTAACAAGAAGATTGACTCATACTTAGTCAAATTGGGATTTGTCAAATGAAAATTAGAGTAATCACAAGATAAAATATCTGAATACAACACACTTTTCACACATGCACCCACCTTAGGGTATCCTCTCTTGTTGCCTTTCGAATACATAGTCATGTCCCTCGAACGTAGGGATATCTTAGCTAAGACGCTACAAACATATCATCATAGTCCCTTCAATACAAATATCATAGTATGACCCTCGATGTTGCCTACGAATACATGATCTCGTCCCTCGATTGTTGCCTACAAAAAGTGATGATCGTCCCTACGAATATGCTAAGGTATCCCTACAAGTTGCCTCCTATGACCATCCGATGTCCCTTCGAATGTCCCTTTACATCCAACGAATAAGATTACCTACCAACTAATGGTATAGATAGCCTTATTCTAAAGGAAAACAAAATAACATGGAAACGACCATTCTGAGTAGGTAATAAGACTATTTTGCTTGCTCAATCAAAATACTTTTTACACCTCACACTTTTTCAAAATCTTTTCAAAATACTTTGTATACATTCCAGCGTGAATCATTACAAAGTCTTTTCCAAAACATTTCAAAACACTTCGTAAACACACAGAAAGCAATTTGTAAAGTGAGCTAAGCAATTAAGAGCCCGTAGATAACTACGGATGGAAAGGGTTCTAACACCTTCCATTTTCATAACTGCCTCCCGTACTCAGAATCTAACGAAGGTCTTTTCCTGTTCTTTTCTCCTTCCCTTAATTGGATAAAAGAAAAGTCGGTGGCGACTCTTTCTATCCGTAACATTTGCGATAAAACGCAAAACAAACAAGTCAGTTCTCCCACCGTATTACAATAAGCGATTTACGTCCTGGTATAAGGCCTACTCAGATTCGAGCATATATTTGTCGAGATCACACAGCATGACACAAGTAGTCATATGAACAACAAGCCCGTAGGCAACACATTCGAATCGTTTTCCCCAAAATGATTGGAATACAATATCACATGATTTCCAACAATAATGTATTTTTCCATACATAACTTTTATCATACATAATTGATCCTTAAGATCATTCACGTCATGTTTATCCACACATTAATGTCCTTAGGAATACATATAACCAATCCGGATCACTACAGCAGTTGGTTCTGGGAATTAGAACCATTCTGCACATTAAATTCTGCCCAGTAGGGAGCGCTTGGCGGCCTCTACGAAACATTTATTTTTTAACTTATAGTAGGGCACGCTGAGCGCGGCTCTGACCGTTGAGCGGCCTCTGTATTTTACAGAAAAATCAGAATGGGAACAGTTCTGTTCCAGGGTTCCAAATCCCAAATATTCACTTCCAAACGACCACCCACAACATTAGAGAATCAGAAACAACATTATTGAGTAGTAATAATCATCAAACTAAACATGCATGCATCAATTTCACTCTAATCCCAAAACCACAATCTTTTGAAAACCCCAAGTTTTCCCCAAGGTCTCTATCTAAGAGACTCACCTTGTTAGAGATGGAGAGAGCTGCGAATTTTAGAGGCAAGGATGGTGAGAGTGACTGATTTGGGTGCATGCAAGGTTGAAGCTTGGATCAAAGGTCTTCCGCTTATCTCTATTCCACAGTTCTTCTTCCTTTCCTCTTATATTTTTCTTTAAAAAAATAATTTGGAACAAGAGAGAATAAGATGGCCTAACCAAACATGCCCTTCTTATGATACTAAATTCCATTATGCCCTCCACCTAATAAAGAATTACTAAGTTTCCCTTTGGTTCAATTGGAACTAGATTGGTTACTACTAAATTCTTATTTTTCCTTATTTCTTATTCTCCCGTATCATAAAATAAATAAGTGGGATATTACACTTTTCCCCTCCTCTTAAATTAGAATTCATCATCGAATTCAAAAACTTACCAGAATAGGTGAGGATATGACTCTCGCATCCCCGCTTCAAGCTTCCAAGTAGCTTCCTCGGGGAGAGATTCTTCCCACAACATTTTCACGAGAGGTATTTCCTTGCTTCTTAAGGACTTGCTAGCATATTCCAAAACACTAACAGGTTGAGGTTGGAAAGAAAGGTCAGGTTCTATCTCCACAGAACCGGGAAGAATAGGGTGAAATGAATCTGGGACGAATTTCCGAAGTTGAGACACATGGAAAACGTCATGCAGCCCAGATAGCGACGGAGGCAATGCTAACTGATATGCCACCTCGCCCATTCACTTCGTGATCTGATAAGGTCCCACATACCTTGGTCTAAGCTTCCAAACTTTAAACGGTCCTTTCAATCTAAGCCTCAGAGTTACCTTCAAGTACACATGGTCACCTTCTTCAAAACTCAAAGGCCTTCTCCTCCTATCCGTATAACTCTTCTGTCAGTCTTGAGCCTTCTTCATATTTTCACGAATCTCCTTGACTTTTTCAGTTGTCTCTTGAATTATTTCCGGCCAAAGATTCCCTCTTTCACCAACTTCCGACCAACATAAAGGAGAACAACATTTCCTTCCATACGAGGATTCATATGGTGCCATACCAATACTCGAGTGGTAACTGTTGTTGTACGCAAACTCTATCAATGGTAAATGATCTTTCCAACTTCCACCACTTTCAAGAATACAAGCCCTCAATATATCTTCAATTGTCTAGATGGTTCTCTCAGTCTGCCCACCAGTCTGAGGATGGTTTGAAGTACTCAAATTCAATTATGTTCCCATTTCGATGGAAAGCTCTCCAAACCGGAAGGTGAACTTTGGATCTCTATCTGACACAATATTAGATGGTACATCATGCAACCTTAAAATTTCTGCTACAAAGAGTCGGGCTAGATGAGGTACTTTATGAGTGGTTTTCACAGGTAGTAAATGTGCATACTTTGTCAAACGGTCCACAATCACCCAAATAGAATCATGGCCACCTTGAACACGAGGTAGTCCCACAATGAAATCCATGAATATGTTGTCCCATTTCCAAATAGGAACATCTAACGGTTGCAACATACCACCAGGCCTTTGGTGTTCTATCTTTACTTGTTGACATACACTTCAATGCTCCACATAATAGGCGACATCTCTTTTCATACCCGGCCACCAAAATTTATTCTTCAAATCTTGATACATCTTGGTAGATCCAGGATGAATGGTAAATTTTCTCTTATGTGCTTCGTCCAAAATCATTCTTTTCAATGTCGCAAAATTAGGTACACACACTCGTTGTCTGAACATGATAAGTCCATCGGATACTCGAGAGAATTATGGAAATATCACCTGAGCTTGCAACTCCACATCACTAAACTTCGCTTGACGGATCCTTTCCCGTAACACGCTCTCAAAATTAAGATTACTAATCAGTACACCTGTAGGCACCCACTCAAACTATAAGTCAAGATTCCTGAACTTCTCCAAAAGGTCAAATTCCAACACCATTAATTCAGCAACTCGAATTTCTTTTCTACTCAAGGCATTTGCAACTTTGTTAGCTTTCCCAGGGTGATACTTGCATTCAAAATCGTAATCCTTTAAATACTTCATCCACCTTCTTTGGCGCATGTTGAGTTCTTTCTGGTCAAAGAGGTACTTCAAGCTTTTGTAATTGCTAAACATCTCAAAGTGGACCCCATACAAGTAATGTCACCACACCTTGAGTGCAAACACAATAGCAGCAAGTTCAAGGTCATGAGTGGGATTATTATCTTTATAAGGCCTTAACTGTCGAGATGTATACACCACAACTTGATCGTCCTGCATCAAAACATCGCCTAAGCCCTTCTTAGACGCATCACAGAAAACTTCATATGACTTCTCTGGATATGCAATTATCAATACTAGAGCAATAGTCAACTTCTTCTTCAATTTCTAAAAACTTTTCTCACAATCTGAATTCCATTCAAAGGAAACTTCTTTTCGAGTAAGTCTAGACATATGTAATGCTAATTTGGAAAATCCCATTATAAACCTCCGATAGTAATCCGCCAAACACGGAAAACTTCGGACTTCGTTCGCATTCTTAGGACGTTCCCAATAATCACTACTTCCACTTTAGATGGATCTACTGCTACACCACCACCAAAAATGACATGTCCAAGGAATTTCACTTCGGACATCCAGAACTCACACTTACTAAGATTTGAAAACAATTGCTTCTCACGAAGAACTGACATTACAATCCTCACGTGCTCTACATGCTCTTCTACCATTCTGGAATAGATCAAGATTTCATCTATGAATATTACTACGAACCCGTCAAGATACAATTGAAACACATGGTTCATATAATCCATAAAGACAGCAGGAGCATTGGTCGCTCCAAACATAATAACCAAGAATTCATAATGTCCATATCGCATCCTGAATGCGGTCTTCGATACATCTGAACTCTTGACCCAAATTTGGTGATATCCCGACCTGAGATCAATCATTGAGAACAAGCAGGCTCCTTTCAATTGATCCAGGAGGTCATCAATCCGTGGAAAAGGATACTTGTTCTTTATGGTTACTTTATTCAACTGCCGGTAATCAATGCATAATTGCATGCTACCATCCTTCTTCTTGACCAATAAGACATGAGCACCCCATGGAGAAACACTAGGTCGAACGAAATGTTTCGCCAATAGCTCTTCCAACTGACTCTTTAATTCTTTTAAGTCTGTAGGAGACATTCAGTACGGAGCAATAGAAACCGGGGATGTTCTAGGAACAAGATCAATAGATAATTCCACTTCCCTCTCTGGAGGAAGAGAAGTGACATCCTTTAGAAATACATCAGGGAACTCATATACAACAGGAATATTCGACACATCCTTCTTACTTTCAGAATTTCAGTAAGAGCCAAAAGAAAGAACTTCTCCTGAACATAAAGGCAATTAATCAAATGAACTGTACCTTCAATTAGATTTCCAATGGCATCAATAGGATTAGTTTCCTCAGCATGAATGAAGATAGCTTTCTCCTTACAACCGATGTATACTGAGTTAGCTGATAACCAGTCTATACCTGATACTACATCTATCTTCTTGAGGGGTAGACATATAAGATAAATCAAGAAGTTTCGGCCGTTGAAGGTGACAAAACAGTCTCTAAAAACTCTTAGGGCTTCTACTACATCATCCGCAGCAGAAGATATCATCATAGGACTAGATAGAGCAGTAGTCTCGAAGTCGAGCCGATGCACACAATAGTTAGAAATAAAGTAATGCGTTGCTTGACAATCAACAAACACAAATAAAGGTTGGTTGTTAACATAACACGTATCAAAGAACAAGACTTGTGTTTCCATGAGCTTTTCGAGCATCCAAGGTGTACACTCGTCCTGCACTCTTCTGAGGAGCACTCCGGTTTGAGCGGTCTTTTGCGAGATGGCCCTACATCCCGTGACCGATAGACTTCCAAAGACTTCCGTAATGTATTCTCACACTTGTTACAAAGAGAAGGTTGAGTTGGACGATCACCATAGGTTGGCTTCCTCACTGGAGGAGAGTTGCGAGACTTCAAAAACTGACCCATCTTCCCTTGGTCTCTACGTACTGGCTTGTTTTGCTCTCTTTCTTCTTTAACTCTCTTCAGACTATTTTCAGCAACATAGCATTGCCTTAGACACTCAGTATAGGTAGAAAACTCTCTCTAGGACACAATATGAGCAATATTCGTATTCAGTCCTAATAGGAACTGTTTAACCTTCCAAATTTCATCAAGAGCATAAACAGCTTGACGAGAGTAAGCAGCCATGTCTTCAATGTTCTCAGCATATGCAGAAACAGATTGGTTGCCTTGCTTGAAGAGTTGGAACTCGCAATCTTTCTGGGCACGAATACTGTTTGGAAAATACTTCTCTAGGAAAGCCGTCTTGAAGTGTTGCCAATCTTTTGGAATCTCATGGGAGGTGAAATAGGTAGATGCAATATCCCACCACCTACCAGTTGGACCCTTCAGTTTCTGAGCTGTAAACATCACTTTCTCCTATTTGGTACACTGAATGGCTCAGAATACCCTTTCCATACTATAAAGCCAATTGTGATCCACCACATGAGCTAAACCACCTGCAAATTCTAGAGGATTCATTCTGTAGAAGGCACGAAAATCTGGACCTACAGGGGCTTGAGGAACTGGAGTAACTTGTGGTTTCTGTTGTTTTTGCCCTTGCATGCCTTGCATCATCATCTGATTCTGTTGTTGCATTTATTACATCATTTGTATTCAGAGCATATTCGCATCAGGTACATTTGCACCACCAGCAAGAGTAGGGGTTTCTGGTTTAATAGGTCTAGTTCTGGGTCTTCCAGGTCTTCTGCGTTCTTCACCCACCTTCCTGTTTGTCCTACACATAGAATCAAGTTGATCAGGCTCAATGCCACACATAGAACATAAGGAATTATGCCGAGACAGAATTGTGCTGACTTATGATGTTTCATGGCAAAGCCGAGAATCGACCTGCTCTGATACCAACTGTAACACCCCATATATACATTGCCTAGGATATACATATTTGGCATTAAATGGTACGTAAACATTCATAAATACACAGCGGAAAAATGGATAAATATCAGAACAGATTACAACAAAAGCCGAAATTGTTATGGCAAGATACAAGTTAGATAAAATGACACTAATACATCATCTATGAGAGTACTAAACAAAAGATACAATCAGAAAAGATCTTTGCCAATGAAACACCACAGCAAGACTAAGCCATCTTACCCTTGCCTTTGTCCTGCCTCGAAGAACTTGGAAAATAATAATTGGAATGGGTGAGATTACTAAATCTCAGTGAGCCTCCATATATTAAGGGTTTGCTCGGTTCTACAGGGTACATGCATAATAAACGGATTCACCTAGAATCCGGGGTTACTCCTCACGTCACGGTACAAGTACAAACAAGGATAACACTACCATCGGGAGTCCCATAACTGACCAATGGAGTAATATTACAAACAACAAACATAATATGCAAACTCGTACCCGTGTACGAGGAATCCAAAAGTAGTTCTACCTTCTATCCAGGCTACGCAAAATCACACCCTCGATGAATTACGCGAGTGCATAGTGTCAAGAGACTCGTATAAATCCATCGCATGATGAGTCAGATCATCCCTATATGGAATTCCATCTGCGATAGGTACCCAAAGCAAAATTATCTATATGGCATCACAACCATGTCGATCATCCACATGCAGATGAATTACGCAAATACAAAACACCCTCTTAACACACTAGTCCACCGGGTGAAAGCGTAATGGTCTTGCCTATATGGCACCACTAGAGGTGAGTTAAATCTATAGAGTTGTATTCCCTAAGTGGCACCACAACCCCACCATACCAAGCACGCCGACGCTTACGTCTGTTGGAACACCCTTAACTGGCCCACTCGGAATGCACTGTAATGGTAGCTCAGGTGTGTACGACATACCCAGATCACTCAGCAAGGAACAAACTAATGATCACTCAACATTAGTCGTGGTCATAATTGATATACGTCCTGGTATAAGGCTGTTCGCGTTAAAAAGTGACGCGCTAGGGAATCGAATCGGAATTCAAATCCTCTGGCTCGAAACGATTTACTCTTTTGATTTGTTTATAAAGATGCCGCGAGCATCAAGCTTTATTATTTTCAACACAAGAAAAGATGATTTAATGATTATGAAAAGGGAAAGTCATAATACCCTCAATTGATTTCGATATGCGAACTACTAGCACAAACTAGACGCAACGCATCGGGGAGATTCCGAGTAAGTGGGGTTTGTTATATAAAGGAATAGATGGAGCACCCAAATATATATAGTTATCTATAGCTTTATATATGAATATGTTTGATATGTTTGTGTGTTTTAATTGCTATTTCTATGATTGGGAAAGTTTCTCCTTTGGGATTTCAAGAAGGATAGATTATGAGGATCCTAATGTTTGTTATTATTGTGCTCGCAAAGATCTTTGATCTTCGCATACATATCCCTAGGAATCGAGCATTTGTAGCTGGATCTGTGGATCTATGGTCCGTTTGGTTTGAGGGAGAAAGAAATTTGCTCGGCAAGGATGAGACCAGCTCACGTATTCTCAAAAGGATGTTGAGAAAGTCGAGCAATCGTAGTTCCCATTTATGCTAGTGGAAAGCAACGGATGTTAGTAAGAGACACAGACAAATGTCATCTTAATGAAAAAATGTATCTAATCTATTTCATCACATACATTTTGAAAGGATTGATGAATCTTTCGTCGTAAGTTATAGGTGTTTTGCTTGAGTGTACAAGCGTTACCACTTACATGTTTAAGAAAGATGTTTGAAAATGATTGAATCTTTTAATTGTAAGCATCGGTGTTTTGCTTGAGTGTACAAGCGTTACCACTTACAATTAAGAGATGTTTTTTTGTTTGAAAAGAGTTTGAAAAGTTTTTGATTGTATGTGATGTGATAGATGGGATACTTCTTCCATAGAGATGATAAACGTCTAAATCTCGAGGAGAAATTGATTGGATTAGAGGGATGCTTTTAAGAAGCCCATGGGTCCTTGTATTGTAAGCCCAAGAGGAGGCATTCCGAGGTCATCGAGGGTCCTTGTATGAAGCTCAAGAGGAAGCTATGGTGGTCGGCTTTGGCTTTAAAAGGATTTCACCGGAAACCATCCTTTGGAATTAAGAGCAATTTCACCGGAAATTATACTCGGGTTCTATCCTACGGTGATTCTTTGTATTGGAAGCCCAATAGGAGGCTGTTAAGAGATTTCTTGGTCTCTTTCTTGTATGATGCCCAAGAGAAGGCTAAACTCAATGAGGAGTTCTTTTGAACGAAGCCCAAGAGGAGGCTGACTCAGTAGGGGAGTGTTGTCTTATATGAAGCCTAAGCGGAGGCTAAACTCAGATGAATGAGTTTTCTTATATGAAGCCTAAGAGGAGGCTAACTCTGCAGGGATTAGTTATTTTGTATAAAGCCCAAGAAGAGGCTATAACTGTGGAGAACCTATTGGTTAGACTAGTTGTTATGTTATAACTAGACAGTTATATAAACAAGTGTGTGTGTGTGTGATATGTATTCACAGGAGTTTATGAAGGAAATATAAACATATGCATGATGTTTATGTACAAGAGTTTATGAAGTAAATATAAACAAGTGTCTATGAAACGAACGTTTAAAACGAGCGTAACTTGATTATTCACAAGTTTGAATGTGTACAAGGAAGTAAATATGTACACGAACGAGTATTTATGTACAGGAGGATGTGGATGTACATAGGAGGGTTGAGACTTACACCATAAGGGTGACCCATTGGTTTAAAAGCAGTTTCACCGGGAATAATGCTCCTTTTAATACCAATGGTATTCAGTGTATATACAGACGAATCGGAAACAAACGATCGAAGTTTGTCAGTGTTTGAGCATTTACAGAGGTTATCTGTATTATTTACAGGTAAAAATTTGTATGTATATGAAGAAGAATTTGATATGTACAAAGAAATAATTATGTACATAAAAGAATGTTGGGACTTACACCGTGAGGGAGGCCCATGATCGGTTAAGAAAAACGAGAGAAAACGAATTCGGTTTTATCGTTTAATCGGATCGATCATGGAAGAAAGATGTAAGTTTGATGAAAAGTTTTGAAGAATGGTTTTGAAAGTGTTTTTGAAATGTGAAATTTACTTGTGAGAAGTTTCGAAAAGAATCGGGCTTCGAAAGTTTGAAAAAATCACCTTTAAAGGTGTTTTGAAAAGTACTCAGTACCGCTTTGCCCGATCAAAATATAATCGGATGAATGTTTTTCTGAAAAATTTTGCACTATCATAAAATAGATAAATTAATTGAAAAGTGTACAAAAATCACCTCAAAATGAGGAGTTTTGATTGGTTTTGAAAAGTCAAAGTTTGTAAAATAATATGAATGAAAAATTAAAAGTTTAAAAAGGTCCCAAGGCTACTCGAACCCGGACCAGAGGCAAGGCATGGCATGAGTCTTAAGAGTGAGCTGGCAACCACTGGGCGGCAATACATCCGTATTGTGATTAAACCAACTAAATATATTTTAAACTAATGTTTGAATTTGAAAACGAGCTG
Source organism: Vicia sativa (assembly GCA_021764765.1). Classification (NCBI taxonomy): domain Eukaryota; kingdom Viridiplantae; phylum Streptophyta; class Magnoliopsida; order Fabales; family Fabaceae; genus Vicia; species Vicia sativa. The sequence continues at coordinate 289,204,813 of CM038794.1, forward strand.
TTTGTTCTTCTTCCCGATCCTTCATCGCCATGGATTTCTTGTTTCTCAATGAAAATACATGATGTAAACATCAAACTTGACCGAAATTTAACAAGGAACACGATGGCAAAGGTTAATTTCATTTATTTTTGTTTAACATGATTGATTTTCCGAAAACGTGAAGAACCCTAAAACGAAAATCTTAATTGAAATCGTATGGTGAGTGATTTGATCAATCGATTGAGGGTTAATGATCGTGGATAGTGCGTAAACAAATGGCCAAGAGTTTTTGATTTGAATCAAAGAATCATGGAGTTCAAGTTGGTGTTCTTACCCTGAAGTCGGAATCGAATTCGTGTTTGAGTGTTTCAGCCAGGATTTTGTGATTGCTTGAGCACCAACGGACCTTATGGAGGTGTAAGGATGGTCTCTCATTTCAAATCGCTTGAATCATTCGACCAAGTCACCGCACAAGCTCAAAGGGAAACTTGATTGGTTAGAGCTGTCATGCATCAAGAATGATGGTCTCAGATCATCCATATGAAGTATGGTGATGATGTTTGAGTCAAAAAATCTCAACTTGCTCGAGCCAATGATCAAATTCGAAAGCTTAGGCAGTTTTGGCAAGTTTTGAAGTATGAATTGCAAATCTGGTTTTTACTTGTTTTTAGATTGATTTTAAGTTACAAACAAGTTCTATCTTGATATTAAGACATGTTAGACACCAAATATTTCATGTTTCTTCACAAGTTTTCAAAAATGCAAGTTTCCTTAATTTACACTATGTTTCTTGAAATTTAAGAAAGTAGAGAGAAAGCATGTACTTGCATGGCTTTGGTGTGGTTTGAAATTGCAAATAAGACCTCTTTTTATAGGCCTCAAGTTCTGAAAAATAAGTGAGAAAGTTTGGCTTTGGTAGTTTCAACTTGCCTTAGAGGGCAAGGAGGTCTTTTTTGCATTAAATGCAAAAGGAAGCTTCCTTTTAACCATGGTTAATTCTCAACTTTGATCCTATCCATCATAATTACATCCAACTGATTTTTATCAGTTCTAGCTTATCTTTGCAAGGTGGCATGTGTTCTAGAAGAAGAAAATGCAAAATGACCTATAAATTTGAAGTTTTGTACTTGAAAATTATGGATTTTGGAGCTCTATGTTTCAAAATCAAAAGTATGGCTAGACTCATGGATTTGAGAGTTCTTGACATTTTGGAAATCTTGTTTCAAGGGCTACAACTTCATGTTTTGAGTTGTTTCCAATTCAAAGTGGAACTATGTGAAAATGCCATGAAGTTTGAAAAAGTACAAAATTTTAACACTTGAAAATTTTTCTAAGTGTTAGAAATTTTAACTTTTTGTTGACTTTTCCAAATTTCTTGATTTTTATGATCATGATGGATCATTTGAAGTATTTTGATGATGGAAAAGTTTTGTCTTGAAAAGTTGACCAAAAGTCAAATTTGACTTTTCTCGTGCGTATGAAATTTCATCGATGTTTTAAATTGACTAATGAATCTCGTGAACTTCTCGTGATGTTTTAAATCCGAAATTAGGTCAACATGTTGTATTTAAGATATGATGATCAATCTCTACTCAAAAAATTCATTCATTGATCAGAGAATCAGAGATTACTCATCCTCGACAAAAACCCTAATTGGTCGATCCTTGATAGATCAAAGAGAAAAGTTGGATATCTGAAGATCAGAGGTTGATGATTTGATCAAGATAGATCAAATGAAGTGAGTAAGACTCAAACCCTAATTGCTTGCCTCTTGAATCAGATGAAAATTTGATGAAACCCTAATTTTGACCTGTGAAATCCACACCCGATTAATTATGTTCTGAACTGTTAATGGTGCAATGATGCAAATGTGAGGTTGTATATTAGGTCAAAAATTGGGGTATGACAAAGGCCTACTTGGATTCGAGCATATATTCTCCAAGATCACATAGCATGGCACAAGCAATCATATGCACAGCAAGCCCGTAGGCAACACATTCGAATCGTTTTCCCCGAAACGATTGGAATACAATATCACATGATTTCCAACAATAATGTATTTTCCATACATAACTTTTATCACACATAATCGATCCTTAAGATCATTCATGTCATGTTTATCCACACATTAATATCCTTAGGAATACATATAACCAATCAGGATCACTACAACAAATGGTTCTTGAATTAGAACCATTATGCACATTTGGGGAAAATATTAAAATTCGCCCAAGATGGAGCCGAGCGAGGCACGAGCGCCTCCAAACATTTATTGTTTAACTTACGTAGAGCGCATCGAGCGGCCCCGATCACGACTAGCTCTCTGCTCAGAGAAAAATCGTAACAAGAAAAATTCAGCCTGGTTCCAAATTCCAAATATTCACTTCCAAACCACCACCCACAACATTAGAGCATCGAAACAATATTATTGACTAGTAGTCAAGATCAAAATAAACATGTATGCATCAATTTCATTCTAATCCCAAAACCCCAATCTTTGAAAACCCTAAGTTTTCCCTAAGGTCTCTATCTAAGAGACTCACCTTGTTAGAGATGGAGAGAGTCAATTTCGTGAGGCAAGGATGGTGAGAGTGTCCGATTTGGGTGCATGTAAGATCAAGCTTGGATCAAAAGTCTTCCTCTTCTCTCTATTCCGCGGTTCTTCTTCCTTTCCTCTTATGTTTTAAAATATTTATATTTACTTCATATTTCATCAAATATTCTTAAGATTTATACTCACTTCAAATTTCATCAGATTATCTTAAGATTTATATTCTCTTTAAATTTCGTCAGATTTTCTTAAGATTTATATTCACTTCAATTTCATCAGATTATCTTAAGATTTATATTCACTTCAAATAATCTTTTGATCCAAACTTGTTCATGACAATATTCTTGACCCATAAATGTTATTATGGCAATTTTCTATTTTATTAATTTTATTTTGGATTATTAATCATTTAATTCCAAATTAAATTACATAAAATATGAAAATAAGGTTATTTCTTCAAATAAGTTGGATTTATATCTTTCTTAATGTCCAAGAAAGCCCACACCAATTGCCAAATTCGTGACTCATGCACATGGAAAGAAAAAATCAAGTTTTAAAGGAAATTTGATTTTATTTATTGGAAAATATTTGCACATTCAATTTCCAATCTTTTTTCCTTGTTTTTTCCCTTCCAAACTCTTCTATAAATTGCCAGCATTGTGCACAAGACAAAGGAGGGAACCCTAACCCTAAAACTATCCAAAACTCTTGCAAAATTTTTCAAGAATCCAAGAAATTCGAATTTCAAAAACTAGCAAGTTTCAGGCCAATTTGATCATTCCATCGTGCTCAGGAGATTCCCAGCAATCAAAAGCAACCTTTACTCGTGCCCAGAACTGTCCAGATCGTGATATTCAACTCTCACCGGTTTGCAAACTTTCTCAAATTCGATTTTAATATTTCATGCATTATTAACCGTTCTTGTGTGTTTGTATGGATTCAGGATGATGATTAGGTCACATTAGAACCGTTACATGTGAGCTTGAACGTCTGGAAATTGTATTGCCATTGTTAGGGCTTTTCGAGCTGTCTCGATCGAACCGGCCTATACAGGCACTTTCAGGAGAAACTAAGGCCACCAATGGACTCAGGGGGGTCGATGTGTGGGGTAGGTCCTTTCCCATTTATCGCTCGATTTTTCTTGTTTCAATTTCAGTTGCGGAGAAGACGACCGGAGCTAGGCTGCCACCGCTGACTCCACTTGACCGCGAGCGCGTGGCATTTGAGCGATCCGATTGGCTTTCTCTTCCACGGGACCCCACCATGTCGATCGTGCTTTGACTTACCTGATTTGCCACGCGTGTTGCTCTTCATCCCACGTTGCTCCATAACACAAAGAGCCACATGGCGAGTGGTAAGAGCTGCCCTGCTTCCAGATACCCTCAAGGGTCCCCTGTCGATCCTCTCCACACCGCTTTGTCATTCCTTTCCAAACTTGCATATTTTCTATATTTTCCTATTTTAATATTTTCATTATATTTTTAATTCTCTTCATGATTTTTATTTTTGCATTAAAAATTACCAAAATATTTTATTCTTTTTGCATTATTGTCATAAAAACCTTTATTTAATTTAATAAATTAAAAAAATACATTTTTGCATGCATATTTATTTTTACTTATAATTTAGCATTTAAATCATTATAAATTCATTTTAAATTACTAAATTGCATTTAAAAAATCCCAAAAAATTATTTTAGCTTATTTATCTTATTTCCAGCATATAATAATTTTCTCATATTAAAATTTGCATTTTTCTAACATTTTTTCTCTTGTTCGATTCATATTGCATTTTCCGTTTTTCTTATTCTTCACAGTCTGATTCTGGACGCTTTTCTTTTTATCATTCTATTTTTCTAATAATGTAATTGCTCATGGGTTGTAATAGTTTAATTTAGGACTTTAATTTCCGATTTTAAATCATGTATCCGCCTAAAGCCTTGTAATAGCGTAGGACCTTTACATTTCGCTTTACATTCCGCATTTTAATTTCCGCACCCTATAAATCTAGTAACTAGGCGTGTATGGCAAGATAATAATTGGACATAGTTCACGCTAATCTTCAAGATAACATATTCAAATCAACACACTTCTTTCACACATGCACCCCTTAGGTAATTCTCTCGATGCCTTCAATTCAAAATGGTCATGTCCTAACGTAGAGGTATTCTAGCACCGCTGCTTCCAAACAAATCATCATAGTCCCTTCGATACAAAGATCATAAGACCCACGATGTCGCCTCCGAATACATGATCTTGACCCTCAATTGTCGCCACGAAAATGATGATAGTCCCTTCGAATGTGCTAGGATACTTTACAAGTTGCTTTCTATGACCATCCGATGTCCCTTCGAATGTCCCGCTTACATCCAACGAATGGAGCTACCTACTAACTAATGGTATGGCTAGCGCTATTCTAAAGGAATGTAGGTACACCAAAACGACCAATTCCGAGTGGGTAAATAAGACTTTTAGTTGCTTGCTCATCAAAATGCTTTTCACACAACACACTTTTTCAAAGTTCAAACTTTTCAAAACAAAACATTTTCGAACACTTTGTATACATTCCTACATGAATCATTACAAAGTCAAAGCGAAATGCCTTTTCAAAACATTTTTGTCAAACACGTAAAGCAATTTTAAAAAGTGATCTAGAGCAACTAAGAGCCCGTAGATAACTACGGATGGAAAGGGTGCTAATACCTTCCCTTTTCATAACCATTCTCCGAACTCGTAATCTAACGAAGGTCTTTTTCTGTTACTTTACCTTCCCTTAATTGATAAAAATAAAAGTCGGCGACTCTTGCTATCCGCACATTTGGATACAAAATCCTACAAAGTCGGCTTCACCGTGACACGTAATCGGGCGACTACTGGGATTGTCACCAAAAGAGAGAATTGCCTTAGGGATTTCTAGATAACCTTATTGCTTTTGTTTGAATTGTATGCTTTATCTTTAAGGGTTGCTTGGGTATTATATTGTTGGGGATCCTACACCGGATCCGGGTTTTAGGTAAGTAGCATTAGATCATCGCGACCGCTAGACGATAACTAAACGGTCAACATGATGGCTACGTTAGCGTGACACTTGGTTGTCCCGATACTCTTCATTCCCAAGTTGAAGATAGTATTTGGCTTCGCGTGGTGTCATCAAGCTAACTAAACTTTTAGAACCTTAATTGACCCATCTTGGCCATTAGAAGGTAGTGAGATGGCCGCTTTGGTGTAGACCGAGGTTGGTTGATACTGATGCTACGCCTCGAGATTAGACTTTGGGACATTTTCGATCGACCACTTGGTCATCGTATTGAAATAAGCGCCACGAGAAAGATCCGTGATATGAGATTCCTAGAACCCTACATTATTATAGGACAGATGAACCAACTCAAACTTTTGGTGGGTAATCACCTATACCTCATGCAAGCCTTACACCTAGGCTCATTGTGTGAATTGTTTGTGTGCTAAACATGACATCATGACATCATTCGCATTGCATATCATTTCTAACTATTTCAAGGACCTAGGATTTATCTTTGCTCTTTTGTAGGGATTATGGCTTCTAGAAAGACTATCCGAATCAACTTCATGGGTATCCCTTCTCAACTCAAAGAATTGGTTTCGAAATTCCACCATGCTCACCATCAAAAGACATGGTTATCTCGCTTGATTTGGTTATCTCCGGTTTTGAAGAAGATATGCATGTCCTATTCCAGCTTTTTGATCCAAACACCATTGCTTTACATTTCATTATCGCTTGGTTCCTACCTTGAAGAGTTCTAAGCTACTGGGGTACCTATTCTGACCAAATGCCATTCACCGGTTTGAAAAGGTTCCTAAGTTCAAGACATCGATCCGCCTTACATCTTAAGCGCCGATATTGAAGCCAATTGGGAAACTAGAAGTGGAGTTAAGGGTTTACTTTCCAAATTCTTAATCAAGAAAGCCCGAGAATTCCTCAAGTTATGAGTTTCCATGCATTTGAAAACATTGTGGCCTTGCTAATTTATGGTTTGGTTCTATTTCCTAATTCGATCAATTCATAGATGTCAACGCCATCAAGTTGCTTTCACCCGCAATCCAAGGCCCACTTTACTTGAGACATCCTACATTCTCCACACTGCATTACTAAGCGACAAGGAACTCTCATGTGTTGTATAATCGTTACTTTCAAGGTGGTTTATTTCGCACCTTCCTCCATCGCTTTTGAAGAATGAACAAAGGTTGAGATGGTCTCAAAGATTAATGTCACTCTCTCATTCGATATCCGTGGAATCTTTTCTCTCAAAAGGACTTCACCTTCATTGAGCATTGTGGAGAATTCCTGTAAATACCACTTGGTATAAGGGAGGTATTACTTACAACCCTTCTAGCTCTACGCCGCTTGGTTTTGCTCAAGAGATGGTCCACATGATATGCTTCTCCAAGATGTTGTGTTCGATTACAATCACGATCTCCGCATTACCGACGAAGGTTTATACATGCTTGGGGCATGGTAAAGAAGACTGATACCAAGACTTTGGGGCACCCGAACTCCATTCCTTGGGAACCTTACCTCAAATGGGTGCGAGCTCGAGCTCAAAACCTCATGATGCCATTCACTGCTTTACCAAGAATTATGGAACCTGCTATAGGTGACGACCTATGTCGTTCTCCATCCCGACATGCCTACTGATTTTGAAGACTTGAAGAGATCCTGGATTCAACTCAAAGAAGAAAGGGATACCTTTGAAGCTCAATGTTACGCAAGCGAGAAGAAAGTGTTAGAGTTGACCAAGCTACTTCACGAGGAGCGAAACATCAATGCCTACATCGGCACCAAGAGGAAGCGCCCATGGGAGACTTAGAGCTTTAGGATGTTTATGTTTTCTTTTATTGTTTTGAACTATCTCTTGTACTTAAAAAGAAAAAAGAATAATAAAAAGAAGTACTAATAAATGTTTGTTCATTGCTTGTTTAACAAATTTAAATCTCTTAGGTCCTTGAAAACATTGCATTGCATTCACATAAACATTGCATATCATAGCATAACATTGCATCACAGTACATTGAGATTGGTTTTCTCATTTGCTCGCTATTTATTTTAGCGTAAATGGCTCTGAACAGATCACAAAGATCTTCAAGCTCGTAATGCTCTGGCCAGATGTTCACAAGCTTGGTCCAAGGCCAAGAAGATTTGAAGAAGCTCATCAACAAGAAGAAGAAGGTTGTTGGTCTCCTCAACATGGGTAGACGCTTCAAAGGGTCCAAAAGTGGTCACCGGATCGAGCTCAAGGAAGTGTCCATACCGAGGGGAGTACCAAGGGTGATGAAGGTGATCAGTGAGCCAAAGAAAGGAGGAGAGGACCACTGATTATAGCCAACACTGATGAAGATGACAAGTACAAACAACTCAAGACCGCCTCAATGCCGTGGAAACCCAAGATGTCCGGTGAATTTTGATGATCCGAGTCTTTCCCTGTGTCAGTGATTCCTCCCAAGTTCAAAGTTCCACTTTTGCCAAGTATGATGGCATGTCTTGCCCAAAGCTGCATTTGAAGTCCTATGTCCGTAAGATCAATCCCCACACCGATGATGTAAAGTCAGGATGCACTATTTTCAAGAGAGTTTGTCCGAACCCGCTTGGAATGGTACTATCGCCAGAGAATGACCGTATCCGTACTTGGAGTGATTAATGATGCTTTGCCGCATGCATGAGTACAATGTCAATTGACACCCACTCATGCAACTACAAAGCATGTCTATGGGTCGTGACGAGAAGTTCAAGGAGTATGCTCGTATGGAGAGATCTAGCAGTAGTTCAACCACCCTTGTCCAATAGGGAGTTGGTTGATATGTTCATGGAACACCGACAGTCCATTCTTCAATCATCCGATTGGAAATTCTTCATCCGGATTCACCGAGTGATATTGACAAAGTAGCGATCAAGCCGGTATCAAGAGTGGGAAGATCCATGTAGAGTCATCTTCAATGCCGCAAGAATCTTTGGTGGTAAGAAAGAAGCCAATGCCGTATGGTCAAAAAGCCGAGCCAAGACCGACCGTGCTCAATCTGTGGGGGCAGTGATCTCCAATCCTACATCAAGACAACCTCGCAGACAACGCGTGAGCTTAACGCCGCCACGAAGACACAATTTACTAAGATCAACATGCCTTGTCGCAAGCCTTGCAACACATGTGAACGCAGAGCTAATTACCTTGAGGGATCCTCCTCGTATGTCAACACCTCTCCGGTACAATCCTAATGCTAAGTGTGCTTACCATTCCAATAGCCTGGCACCATTAATCGACAATTGTTGGGCTCAAGAACAAGATTCAAGATATGATCAAGCTACAAATTGAGTTTGATCCTCCCGCAGACCAATGTGATCAACGCGCTATGCCTAATCATGACAAGAGTTCCAATGTCGGTGACGATACTTATGTTTTCAACATAGATGACTTGACCATTCCTCCGATGACTTAAGAAGAATTTGTTGCAAGCCGTCAATCCAGATGCCAGAGGATTGTCACAGCCCGCCCCGCACCGATGGTTGTGCTTGGTTAAGAAGACGGTTCAAGGCATGATGGATAACCGTGAGATACTATTTCAAACCACCGTGCAAGCTGTGAAGAAATGTCTAAGTTGAAGATTGACAATGCAAACGAAACTGCACTCATCTCGTGGGACACCTTGGGGCAGCCAAGTGGAAAGTATGATTACATGGTGAAGTACATCCTCGATAGTTACAAGATTCCTATTGAAGATGTTAAGGCGACGGATGGGGTGACGATTTCAAGACTATGCCGATGTTAACACAATAAGGATTTCTCTCACGATCCTGCGGCTCAGAGTGGCGCCTCTCATTATCACTTCTCCAAGACCAGCCATATTCCTCCGACAAAGCTATCCTTGGAACTATGGAGTCGATGTTTACTATCATGGCGCCAAACAAGATCCCTGACCATCAAGATCTTATCAAGTTTCTATTCCGACATTGACAACATCACCGGATCCAAGAGGTGACCGAACCGAAGAGTATTCTCTCCAGATATCTCTCCTCCAAAGACATCATACTCCAGATCGATTCCGCCTACTCAATCAATATCCCCACTAGAGGGAAAGAACTGGCTCATCCCGCTCAACCGTAGTACCAAAGGAAGTTATCAAGACACCTCCAAACAAGAAATGGAGGAAATTCAAGATCATCAAGAAGAGTGATTACAATGTCAGGAATGTTAGGACAGATCATTCCAAGATTTCCATGCTCGCTTTGCTCTTATGCTCCGAGGCTCATGCTAATGCCTCGGTGAAGTTTCAAGAATGCCCATGTACCATAAGACACTACCACCGACCAATTTGAAGTTTCAGACTAGCCCGGCTGCCAACAACGGCCTAGGCTTCTCGATGTCGATTTGACTCCCGCCGAAAGAAACATAACAAAGCCTTGCACATCTCTCGTTGAATGCAAGGCTACTACCTGTCTCATGTTTTGGTGACACCGCTCGCTGAATATCCTTCCAAGATCGCTTTGATCGACTTGATGTCGAAGGGTTGGTCCCGAGACCCAAGACATTATCGTGAGAGCTTTTGATGGTTCTAAGCGACATTTGGAGAGCTCACTCACTGCTTAAGTCGGTTCCCGACTTTTGATTCCACTTTGTCATGGACATTCGTCCCGCTTACTCTGCCTACTGGACGCCTTTGGATACATGGGGCATGCTGCTACCTCACCTTACATCGGGTCAAATACCCGTGAAAGGGAAGGTTGTTACAAGATGTGGTGAAGAAGAGTACATGATCACCATCTCCATCATTCCGATACCTCGAGATGGAGGGTGAATTCTTCGAGACCCCTCAAGCTTTTGAAACAATCCCCGAGTCATGCCTGACTCTCCACACCCCGAAGATGCTAAAGTTCCGCCTAGGATGGCCTCACTGAAAGATGCTCAAGTCAAGAAGGAAAGAGTACTATTTGGGGTCGCCTCCCCGATCTTCCTTTCAAATTTGACAAGACCGTTTAGGCTTCACCATCAAGGGTCAAGATGATACGCCGAACGCGCGGCCAACTTCCTTTCCGCATCGCCAGAGGAATCCATGCTATAGAAGACAACGACAATGACTTCGACATCGCAAGTGGATCTTCCTAACTCAGACAATGAGCTCAAGAATTGGAAGATCAAGACGCCATACCAATCTCCTTTAGTCGAGTAATTGCTCTTGTTTTGTTTTGCTTTTCAGATTTCTTTATGTTTTGAACAATAAACTTTGAAAGCCTAGTGCCTTGCCCGGACATCATGGCTCGCTTAGGGTTATTATCCGTTATGATTTTCATTCAATAAATCGTTGGACTTTTGCATTCAATTGTGTTTTCTTCTTTTACTTTATCACCCCTTCAAAAGCTATGTGTTTCTTACACACACCCACGTGATACACGCAGAATCACTCGAATCTCGCAGCCTATGCTAGTGCTAAATATGACTTGATAATCCGATCTACCAAGCCAAGACGAAAGTGAGGAAGATTGTGAAGTGCCGGAGAACTTGCCGATCGCTACAAAGAAGAAGAGCGAGTTATACACCACAGAAGAGCGATCGAGGTTGTGAATTTGGGCACCGACGAAGATGTAAAAGAGATCAAGATAGAGCGGTCTTGAGAACAAGGTTAAAGAAAGGTTGATTCAGATGCTATGAGACTATATTGAGGTTTTTGCTTGGTCATACGAAGACATGCCCGTTTAGACATTGATATCGTGGTACACCGATTACAAAAGAAGGTTTTCTCCCAATGAAATGTAGGTCTCGTCAGATGGCCCGAGATGTCGAGAAAATCAAAGCCGGTTATGAAGCTCAATGCGGTTTCTTAGTCACATTCTTATCCACAAGTTGCAAATGTGGTACCTGTACTCAAGAAGGATGGCAAGGTACGAATGTGTGTGGATTACGAGATCTAAACAAAGTAAGTCCGAAAGATGATTTCCACTTCCTCATATTGATGTTCGTTGACAACACCGCCAACACAAGGTTTCTCCTTCATGGATGGTTTCTCCTACATAATCGATCAAAATGGCCTCAAGACATGGAGAAACTACTTTTGTTACACGTGGGGTACTTTCTGCTAAGGTTATGCCATTCGGATCGAAGAACGCAGCGCCACTTATCGCTATGGTGACATTGTTTCATGACATGATTCATCACGAGATGAGGTCTACGCGACGACATGATAGCTAGATCACGCATGTAAGAAGAACATCTTGATCACTTGCGTAAACCGTTTGACAGTTGAAGAAGCAGACTAAGACTTAATCCTAACAAGTGCACCTTTGGAGTCGATCCGAAAACTCCTAGGGTTTGTTGTCGCGGTAAAGGTATTGAAGTTGATCCCGCCAAGGTTAGATCTATTCAAGAGATGCCGCCCCCGCAGAGAAGGAGGTCGAGGTTTCGGGCCGATTGAACTACATTGCCGATTCATTGCACACCTAATCGCTACTGTGAGTCAATCTTCAAGTTACTTAAGAAAGATCAAGTAGTAGAATGGAACGACGATTGCCGATCGCTTTGACAAAATCAAGGAGTACCCATGTAATCCTCCTATCCCGATGCCACCCTGCCAAGGAAGACCTCTTATCATGTACTTGATGTTAGAGAACTCAATGGGTGTGTTGGGGCAACATGACGAGTCTTGTCGAAAAGAGCATCCAATATACTACCTTAGCAAAAGTTTACCGATCGTGAAACAAGATACCACACTGAGAAAACTTGCAACGCTGGTTGGGCTGTCACGACTAAGACAGATATGTTGACTCACACTACCTTGTTGATTTCTAAGATGGATCCGATAAAATACATCTTTGAGAAACCAGCCTCTCCAAGAATTGCAAGATGGCAAATGATCCCGACCGAATATGACATCCAAAGACACTTATCGAAAAGCGATCAAAGGAAGTGTGGTAGCCGATCATTTGGCTCATCGTCGTAGATGACTATCGCCTATGCAGCTCGAGTTTCCGATGAAGATGTTCTACTAGTTACAGATTGCGAAGAACCAGCCCGCATTTAAGGACCCGAACAAGGATCACGATGGACTATGGTCTTGACGGAGCCTCAAACGCACTTGGCAATGGCATTGGCGCCATCATTACATCCCCAGTGACATACCCTTTCACCGCCAGATTATGTTTCAACAACACAACATGGCCGAATAAGCATGCATCATGGGTATCAAAGTCGCTATTGACTTAAGAATCAAGTTCTTACAAGTGTATGGAGACTCGCCTTTAGTGATCACCGATTAAAGGCGAGGGATACGAAGCATCCGAATCTCATTCCGTGATCGAGCATGTTCGAGTTTGATCCCCTACTAAGAGATTACTTTGATCATATTCCACGAGAAGAGAATCACTGGCGCACGATTAGCTACTATGTCGCCTATGTTCAAGATCGATGGGACAACGAGGCTCCCTGATCATCATTGAGAAGTTCGACGAACCAACAGATTGTTGAGCTTGACGCAAAGAGAAACCTTGGTACTATGACGAAAGAGGTATCTCGAGACTCGTGAATATCCCAGGGCCTCGACAATGATAAGAAGTTCATGAGAAGATTTGCATCCAAATTTTTCCTCAAGAACGGATCCTATACAAGCGCAACCACGACTTGTGCTTACTCCGCTGTAGACCGTAAAACCGCAATGCGTATCATGGAAGAGTTACACGGCTTAATTTGGTACCCACTCTAGTGGACACACCATGGCTAAGAAGATTTTGAGAACAAAGTTACTATTGGTCCACCATGGAAGTCGATTGTCACCGCTTATGCTCGATCTTGTCACAAGTGCCGATTTATGCCGACAAAGTACACGCACTCCAAGACCAATGTTTTAACTTCTCCTTGGCCTTTGCAATGTGGGGCATTGACATGATTGGAGAAATCAAGCCCACGCCCAACGGACATCGCTTCATCCTTGTGGCAATTGATTACTTTACCAAGTGGGTGAATGTACCGTATGCATCTGTTACCAAGAATGTTGGGCTCGATTCATCAAACATAATCTTATCCGCTTCGGTATGGCACTCCGAAAGGATCATCACGTATAATGGTTCCAATCTCAACAACAAGATGATCACCGAACTCGCACGCAGCTCAAGATCATGCATCACAATTCATCTCCTTATCGGCCTAAGATGAATGGCGCAGTGGAAGCCGCCAACAAGAACATTAAGAAGATTATACGTAAAATGACAAAGGACTTACAAAGATTGGCATGAGATGTTACCATTTGCTTTTCATGGTTATCGCACAACGAATATCATCAGGGCAACCCCTTCTCTTGTATACATGGAAGCCGTCTTACCCATCGAGGTTCGATACCTCAACCGTAGTCCTCCAAGAGGCGAGTTAGGCGAGACGATTGATCCGCATCGCCGACCGATTAATTTGATTGATGAGAACGACTCGTCCATTTGCCATGGATGATTTATCGTAAACGAATGATCGAGCATTTAACAAGAAGGTCAAGCACCGAGTCTACCAAGTCGGTGATCTAGTAGTCAAACGCATCATTCTTCCGCAAGGTGATCCTGTGGGCAAATGGACTCCCACGAGGGACCGTTTGTAGTCAAGACAGATTTTCCCACGGAGCTATGATACTTAGCACCATGGATGGTGAAGACTTCCACACCCCGTGAACGCAGACATAGTCAAAAATACTACGATAAAGAAACCCGCTAGGTCGACGAACCTAGGAAAAATAAGAGATCCTGCGAACCAAAAGGTTCGGGCAAAAATAAAGGATATATACAAAACTGACACCCAAGTCGAAAACCCGAAAAGGCGGCTTGGGCAAAAAGGGTATCCCGAGACCGAAAACCCGAAAGGCGGTCTAGGCAAAAGTTAGATTTAAGCGCACGACTATGTCTCTTCCAGATCATCCGCCTGCACTACTATCAAGATTCAAGGTTCGAATGGCTAAGATCACCACTCGCTTTCTAACAATGAAGGAGATGAGATAGTCGAAATATATGAGTACTAGCATAGTTGGAACTTAACGAGATTGTTTCCGCATAGCTTTTCACCTTTCTTGTGTACAAACTACTTGGCCATACGCCATCTTTCAAATAAACGCAAATTCTTTCTCTTTACAATTTCTGGTGTTGTTATTTGCAATAAGTCCAACGTTTGCCTTGAATGATTATATGCATTTGACAATAAGAATCTAATCACAAACATACGAAAAGTGAACATGCAAAAGTACTTACTACAGGTTCCAGGAATTGAGATGACGACGAAAGTCACCAATGCATTTCCCCACAGAGCATGATCCCCACAAAGGTGTCACTCACAACACAACTTCCCCAGCAGAGCAAAAGGGAATCCACGAGCTGCAATTCCACTCGATTAAGTAATGTTACATTGGTCTCCAAGCAGTAACGCCTCACCCCAGTCAAGGTGTTTATCCTCGGTATCTCTCACTATTCCCTTTTCCCCGGTATCCAGACTCGAGACTTGGTCAGATAGTGCATCGGAGGAAACTACCTCTTCATCCCCCAGCCAAAGATTACAACGGGTTCCTGACTCTTCTAACCCGGTCTCTCAACAACCATCATATTCTCCAATGAGATCTACCCTAATCCCCAAGAGCGCTCCTAAATTTCCTCAACAGATCTACATACAAGGTCCCCAACGGATCGCCTCCCGATTCTCCTCAATAGGTATACGAGATCTCCAACAACGAGTTTCTCAATCTCTACCTTCCTCAACAATATCTAGGCCCAAGACTTGGTCAGATAGTGCATCGGAGGAATCTAGGATATCTTTCTTCTCCTTCAAAAGCAGGGATCTCACCTACTCAATTCCCCAAGCAGAAGTCAGAAAATCTTCAAACAGAACATCCACATCTTCTTCAAGATGGATATGTTTTGAAATATCACAACATTCATCATTCATACATTACTCATAAAGTCATAATTCATGCATATGTCATCATATACACTATCATGCATCATACTTTGCATAAAACTAACAAATATTCTATCAAAGTTTCTCTTGTTTTCTCCAAAAGTAATACTCCGACGCAAACAGTCCAGATTAAGCCCCGAATCGACGGAAAACTATCCAAAGAACGCCTTGGTTGTCCTCCCACGACGTGTCCAGATTAAGCCCCAACCGACGGAAAACTATCTCAAAGACCGCCTTTGGTTGTCCTCCGACGATCGGTCCAGATTAAGCCCCGAATCGACGGAAAACTATCTAAAGACCGCCCGGTTATCCTCCGATAATGCAATGGATCAACACCGATGCACAACAGAAGCTATCCACGTTTTGCCAACTACAATCCCCCGTAGTAATCAGACGAAGATTTATTCGATTCCTTATTATCAACAAGAACTACAGAGTCTAGCGACACCCGCTTGCCTTGATGACATCTTAAGCCCATCTCCGACTACTTGTCAACATTTCTTCACTTTAACGCTGCATATGGTTAAAAATCAATACGCACCAATAACTTCATTCAAAGTGAACACGAAGTCTAACGTACGACACCCCCTGATGGCATCTTAAGCCCATCTCCTCTCCTTCCGTAAACATCTACGTAGTCAACATACGACTCACTCCCAAAGATCGACCTTTCCGGATGGCATCTTAAGCCCATCTCCGCCGCCTCCTATTAACAACCTCGAGTCTAGCGATGACTCGCTCCCCAAGTCTCCAACTTCTCCAAATGGCATCTAAGCCCATTCCCGCATCATCCACCAATGAGTGCAAATTTTCGTGTATGAGTGTTCAATCACCTTCTACCTCCGTGTCACGAAGACAAGCGTGTCAATCTAACCTTCCAGACAAGAAGATTGAACAGGGCAGCTGTCATACCCCAAAATTTGCCTCCATCTATTCAAGAGATTTCATACATCTATGCTCAAGGATTCCTCAAGAGTCGATCGACAAACTCTCTCCTAGACAATCAACCCAAACTAGGGTTTGGTATCTCTCAAGTCAAGATGGATTCCCAACATCTCCAATGGTCTTCATGCCTCCTCATATGCTTCAAAGATTCTCCATGTCAAGTTTCAAGCTTCACAAGTCAAGTTTCCCGCAATTGCTCGATGGTCGAAAATCGGGTGTATTGGACAAAAGTCAATCGTGGTCAACATACACCAAACTTCATAATTTTTGGTCAACATCCTCATTTTGAAGTTACATTCATCATTTGATCAAGGGTTGATCATGATTCATCAAGAAAACTCAAGATTTGCTCAAAAGTCAAACTTTCTAAATTAGGGTTTCTAGGTGAAAAGTCAATCGAACTTTGACTGATCATAACTTTCATACTTTCTCGAAATTTTCCCACCAAAGCTCATTTTGAAGGAAATTCAATTTCTACAACTTCATGTCTCACAAGAATGTCCAAAAATGCTTCATTTGAGAGGTATAGCTCAAAACATTACAGTCATTTTCAAAGTCAACAAAAGTCAACTTTTGTTTTGAAGATATATTGAGCATGGTAACTCCAATTGAGATGAAACCAAAGACATTGTTTATAGGACTCTTAGAGCTTTCCAAAAGTCTAAGAACACTCAAAAATGTGGAAAATTGAGCAAGATACACTATTCGAAGTTGGGCAATTTTGACAATTGCACAAAAGGACATTTTGGTCAAAATGCAAAATTTTCCAAATGGGCCTATTATCTTTTGATCCAAACTTGTTCATGACAATATTCTTGACCCATAAATGTTATTAATGCAATTTTCTATTTTATTAATTTTATTTTGATTATTAATCATTTAATTCCAAATTAAATTACATAAAATATGAAAATAAGGTTATTTCTTCAAATAAGTTGGATTTATATCTTTCTTAATGTCCAAGAAAGCCCACACCAATTGCCAAATTCGTGACTCATGCACATGGAAAGAAAAATCAAGTTTTAAAGGAAATTTGATTTTATTTATTGAAAATATTTGCACATTCAATTTCCAATCTTTTTCCTTGTTTTTTCCTTCCAAACTCTTCTATAAATCAAGATTGTGCACAAGACAAAGGAGGGAACCCTAACCCTAAAACTATCCAAAACTCTTGCAAAATTTTCAAGAATCCAAGAAATTGAATTTCAAAACTAGCAAGTTTCGTGCCAATTTGATCATTCCATCGTGCTCGGAGATTCTCAAAGAATCAAAGCAACCTTTACTCGTGCCTTAATCGCCCGTGATCGTGATATTCAACTCTCACCGGTTTGCAAACTTTCTCAAATTCGATTTTAATATTTCATGCATTATTAACCGTTTGTTGTGTTTGTATGGATTCAGATGATGATTAGGTCACATTAGAACCGTTACATGTGAGCTTGAACGTCTGAAATTGTATTGCCATTGTTAGGGCTTTTCGAGTTGTCTCGATCGAACCGCCTATATGTGCACTTTGAGAAACTAAGGCCACCAATGGACTCGGGGTCGATTTAGGGGTAGGTCCTCCTTTCCCATTTATCGTTCGATTTTTTCTTGTTTCAATTTCAGTTGCCGGAAGACGACCGAGCTAGGGCCGGCCGCTGACTCCACTTGACCGCGAGAGCGCGTGGCATTTCGCGATCCGATTGGCTTTCTTTCCACGGGACCCCACCATGCTGATCGTGCTTGACTTACCCAGACGGCGATGCGTGTTGCTCTTCATCCCACGCTGCTCCATAACACAAAGAGCCACATGGCGAGTGGTAAGAGCTGCCCTGCTGCCGACACCCTCAAGGGTCCCCTGTTCGATCCTCTCCAGCACCAGTTTTGTCATTCCTTTTCCAAACTTGCATATTTTCTATATTTTCCTATTTTTAATATTTTCATTATATTTTTAATTCTCTTCATGATTTTTATTTTTGCATTAAAAATTACCAAAATATTTTATTCTTTTTGCATTATTGTCATAAAACCTTTATTTAATTTAATAAATTAAAAATACATTTTGCATGCATATTTATTTTTACTTATAATTTAGCATTTAAATCATTATAAATTCATTTTAAATTACTAAATTGCATTTAAAAAATCCCAAAAAATTATTTTAGCTTATTTATCTTATTTCCAGCATATAATAATTTTCTCATATTAAAATTTGCATTTTTCTAACATTTTTTCTCTTGTTCGATTCATATTGCATTTTCCGTTTTTCTTATTCTTTCATGTGTTGTCCGATTCGACGCTTTTTATCATTCTATTTTTCTAATAATGTAATTGCTCATGGGTTGTAATAGTTTAATTTAGGACTTTACTTTCCGCATTTTAAATCATGTATCTGCCCCAAAGCCTTGTAATAGCGTAGGACCTTTACATTTCCGCTTTTACATTCCGCATTTTAATTTCCGCACCCTATAAACTGTTAGTAACTAGGCGTGTATGGCAAGATAATAATTGGACATAGTTCACGCTAATCTTCAAGATAACATATTCTGAAATCAACACACTTCTTTCACACATGCACCCCTTAGGGTAATTCTCTCTCGATGCCTTCGAATTCAAAATGGTCATGTCCTCGAACGTAGAGGTATTCTAGCACCGTGCCTTCCAAACAAATCATCATAGTCCCTTCGATACAAAGATCATAAGACCCACGATGTCGCCCAATACATGATCTTGACCCTCGATTGTCGCCACGAAAATGATGATAGT